>JAMPIT010000363.1:1483750-2967500 GCA_026261815.1 Monarcha castaneiventris obscurior
GTATAAAATTACTGGCAGGATGTAGCCAGAAGTGGCTGCAGTTTAAATGTCAGAATTAACTGTAAGGATGAGGAACAGGAGAAACAAGAATGACTCCCATGGAATACATCAGTTCATCCCAATATTTCACACTGTGAGCAGCCCTGTGTCCGCCCCTCAGCTTTGTATCAGTGTCAGATACAACTTCTGCTCACCTTTCCATAGCCACATCCTTGTGCTGAAGTCAACCCCTCTTTCCTCCACACAGGAGTATAATTGTCAGCTAAAAATTTGTGAAAATTCACTTATCAGAAAAGAATTAAAGCTAAAAGTTAATATCAAGAAATGGGAAGGGTAAATGGTGTGATATGGGAGTCATTAGTATGTCCCACATGCCTATGCATTCCCTGCAGATTGGGCTCCCTGCAGTTCAAAGGACAAGGATAACTGAGACAACCTCAGGGAACTTGAATTTTCAATTCCCTCCCTTCCCTACAAAGGTCTTATGAAGAAGGAAACTGCAGGTAAATGTTCCTTCTTTTCATCTCTGGGGTGGGGCAGCCGTTCTCAGCCGCAGGCTGTGAGCCATCAATTTTGCCACTATTCTAAAAAGGGAAAGATTTTAAAACTTTCATCTTTAGCTCAGGGAAGAGCTGGGGTGATTCAGCCACCCTGGGCCCTGTGGCTGGCCCTGATTTCCTCTTGCTTCATGACCAGCACAAACATAATTGTTTGGTTCTTTCAAGAAGCGTTGTGTTTGTGTTTTTGAGAAGGCTGTATTTGTTTGTTTTTAGCCATTAATGTGCATCCTTGGATCCTGTATTGGATTGCTGGTTACAGAGAAGAGAACCACTCTGAGTGTGGGTGCAAGGGTAAGAGATTACAGCCTGGTGCAGCCCGGACCCACGGAGAGAGATCCGACACAATGGATTTATGGGCTGGAGCAGGACTGGAGGAATCCTGGCAGAGGACAGGGGGGCTCTGCCATATGGAGTGGTTCAGACGGGGTGAGGAAACAAAGGAGGTCTCACAGAAAAGCAGTGCTGGCATTGTTTTCAAGTCCAGCTTTTTGTTCTCCTTAGTCCTAGGAAATTTCATGGTGAACCAGACTAAATTATTACCTCCTAATGCTATTGCTTCTTGCTGTGTTTTTGTGGGAATATTATGATTCCTAATTTCTATGGCCCTTTCCACACTAATGCAGGGATATTTGGCTACACCATTTCCAGTGGTACTTGATGGACTTGTCAGAGTTGTGTTATCTCTGTCTTAGATTTGTGATGTAATAAAAATACATTATTGTTGACTAAGCTTTGGTGTTTCTGGATTCTCAGCTGAGAGTCTGAACTCAAAAGAGTGCATAGAAATAGAAAGAAGGAGTTTTATGTACCCTCTCTGCATGTAGGAATCATTTCTGGAATGTGCTGAGTATTTTAGCTCAACACTTCTACAGGAAAAATCTAGAACACTGCAGTTTCATTTCTTCAGACTGATTTATAAACCAGATTTGTAAAGGAGAGCAAAATCTCCAACCTAATTTTTTTATATGACTACGGACCATTCAAAGTGTACCAAAGTCATAAATCAGATCCCAGAAACAGAGTGTTCAGGATTTTACTTTCTGGATGGCCCTTAGGATTCAGTTTTGTAGATTTTTCTAGAATCTTGTCGTTGACAGGGAAGACTGGTGAGTAATTTCTTCAGTGATTCCAGGAGCTGGGTCTTTAACAGGAATACAAACTATACAAAATACTCCAAGAACAGCCCCCCAAAAACTTGATGTTTGTGTTAAGACAATCTTGGTTGCTGTAAATCTTGATTAAATTCTTCTCCGCTGTCTGGCTTTTACACATTCAAAATAATATTTTTCCCCCTAAGAGTAAACAGGATGACGTAGGGCTAGGGAGGAAAGCACGAGGACAGTGTGATGCAAGTCTTCCCTTAGAATTAGTTTGGGTAAAATTAGCTTTGACATTTTCTCCCCTATCTTACTACTTCTCTTCTCCTGTGAAAGGGGAATGAATGCCAGGATTTCCAGGGCAGAGTGCAGGATCATGGATCAGAGCTGGAGCCCGTGGGCAGCTTGCCAGTGCCTACCCCTCACTGCTCTGCAATGCCTGTGATCCCTAAATCCTGCTCTAAAGGGTAGAACACGGCTCTTTCTCAGTGTGTACATGGGCAAAACAGGAAAGCCACTGATAGAAAGCCCTCCCAGACATGGTGCTTCAGAAATTTGGATTTGACTGCAACCGTGTGCATCACGTTCAGTTCAATCCACTGGGCAACACCAGATTTTTGCCTCAGCCTAAAAATCGTCTCCATCAAATAACGGATCCCTCTCTTTGTGGGTGTTTTCCAGGAATCTTCTCAGAAGCTTTGCAATGTGTGCAAGACAACAAAAAAAATTGCAGGGCTGATGCTGAATTCCAGCCTTAGCCAGCCAGAGCTCTCCAGCTGCTGCCCCCACCGAGCTCCCAGCCTTGATCTCTCTTGATTTAAACAGGAATAATTTGGCAATTGCCTTTAAAGGTACAATTGCCATTTGAGATGTGCATCAAGTCTGTTTTTTACGTGACCAGTTCCTTCCTCCCTTGCTTTTAGCAGGAGTTGTGCAGGTGGACTCATACCTCCTGTGTTCCAAGAGCTCAGCAGTTGATTTTGGGCTCCCTCCCCTTGTGCTGCCACTCCCCCAGGCACGGCCGAACCCTGCGGGTCTCCTTAGTCACAGGGTAGAGGCAGGAAAATGTCCCCTTGCTGTCTGTAAATAGCACTCCTGAGCGCTTCCCGGCTGGTGGCCACGGTCCCCTGCAGCATTTTCATTGATTCTGTGTGGCGCAGAGAGGGTCATTTCTGTCTCGGAGAGCACAGGAGTCACACCGTGTTCCTCCAGCCTGGAAGGAGCCAGCGGCATGTCAGAGTCATGGAATCACTGAGGTTGGAAAAGGCCTCTGAGATCATCGACTCCAACCATTCCCCAGCACTGCCCAGGCCACCACTGACCGTGTCTCCAAGGGCCACATCCACAGGGCTGTTAAATCCCTCCAGGGATGGGGACTCCAGCACTGCCCTGGGCAGCTGTGCCAGTGACTGACCACCCTTTCCATGAAGGAATTTTTAGAATATCCAACCACCCCCACCCTGGCCCAGCCTGAGGCCGTTCCCTCTCCTCCTGTCCCTGTTCCCTGGGAGCAGAGCCCGACCCCCCCCCGGCTGCCCCCTCCTGTCAGGGACTTGTGCAGAGCCACAAGGTCCCCCCTGAGCCTCCTTTTCTCCAGGCTGAGCCCCTTTCCCAGCTCCCTCAGCCTCTCCTGGGGCTCCAGCCCCTTCCCAGCTCCGTTCCCTTCCCTGGACACGCTCCAGCCCTTCCATGTCCTCCCTGTAATGAGGAGCTCAGAACAAGGCTCAGGGTGCCCCACTCTGGGATAAAATGTCCGTTCTGGAAAGAAGGAGAGTGAGGCTGCAGGCTTGGGACAGAGGAGATCTCAGGACTGCTGTAGGAGTATGCTGGGAGTCCTGTGAAGTCAGTATTTACCATCTTCACTTCACAAGGGAAGGAACAAAGTCTCCAATTGTTTTATCTGTAGCAAACAGACTCTGGTACAGCCCGGGGGGTGCTCGCCTCTGCGCAGGTGAGGGAGAAAGGTGCCTCTGCTGTCTCATTTCTGTTCTTCCATCTGACAACTGCTACATATCTAAAGGGCCCAGTCCACCAGGAAAGACATCCTACCTCTTTTGAAGGGGAAGGTAAGGCTTCGAGGATGTTTGAGGTCACCTTTGTGGTGCTGAATTTCCACGCTCACAAACCAAGGGAAGGGTTTTGAGTCTTTTTTGAGTGCTCAGTTACACTGAGCTGCAGTCAGTGACAGTCCTTTGTGCTCAGTATTTCTTAGATGAGCTGGAGCTGCTGCAGAGTCACTCCAGAAACCTCCCTGGCTCACGGAGATTTGTCTCTCCCTAGAAAATTAATTCCTTCTATTGCATCTCTCTCCCTTCACTGGCATATTTTGTGAAATATTTAGTTGTTTTTATATTGCTCTTCATTTGGCCACCTACATTCACCTCACTGTCAGTTCAGGTTTGGAGCTCTGATCTAGTGCTGGTCTTTCATAAACATCTGCCTCCTGAGTGTCCCTTTTTAAACTGGATTATGGCAGGGATGTTTAAAAAATGAATTTAAAAACCCCACGGGATTAATGAAACTGTGATTCTTTGGTAGTTTCTTTTTTCCTTTTCTCTCCACTACCCAAAACAGAAAAAAAAATCTAAGAAACTTACTTCTTATTTTTCTAAAATAAAAGTTCCAGTTGTGTGGCCATGGAAACTAGAGCTTTAAGAAAACATAATAAAACTGAGAGATTCATTACAAGGCCTTGAGAGTGGACAAAGCACTCACCCCCATGGAACAGCTCTTGTGGTAGGCAACAAGAAAAACAAAAACCCCAAATACCACACATGGTGAGTGCTCGGGAGAAAAGTCACAAAAAACCCACAGCACAACAAACAAAAATAAAACCCAAATGAAAAAAAACCCAAGTTATTTATTTGTATTAATGTCCTCCATCTGCTTTCTGACTGGTATTTTTTCTAAACTAGGTTAAGATCCTAAGGTCAAACACAAAATGAGGAATAAAGTTCAGAGAGTCTGGGGAAAGTAAACTTTGCTCTGTGTGAGAATAATTAATGAAAAATTTGGCAATAACTAATTTATCTCTTTCACTGGACTCTTGCTTATCTTTACATTGTGTCCCTTTTTCTATCCAGAATCTAAATGTTTTTATTAGAATCAATAATGTAACTCGGAGGATAAGTTTGCTCGGTGATACCATTTACAAATGAAGAGAAAGGCAATGTTGTCCATTGGTTGTAAATTTGCAGTGTTTCAGCTCCATCCCAGCTTTATCCAGCTGGTGCAGGTTTCCCAGGAGGTGCTGGCGCCTCGCAGCCACTGCGGACCTGGCATTTGGGAGTTGCTCTTCTCTTCCTCTTTGCTGGCCTGCCCTGGTGTCCCTCCCCAGCACACACTTCCTCTCCAGCGCAGTGCAGCGAGGTTTGGAACCGAATGAAATCCATCTCCCTGGATTCCAGGTTTGGAGTTGCAGCCTGGGCTCTTTGTCCCAAGCATCTGCTCTGCATGTTTGTCCTTTGTGCTCACCCACAGCTCAGGGAGTGCTGGAGTGGCTGCAGCTCTGCAATTGTGACTGTCCTTTGGCACTGCAGGAAACACCCACTGGGGACTGCTGGATATTCAATCCACAATCATAAACCCATCCACAGCTTAAGGCATTTGCTTTTCCTAACACCACCTCAACCCCCGCTGAATTATCAGATGTTAAACTGTTCCATCTCCAGCAAATACTTTTGTTGTCTCTTTTTCCTTTTGGCCTTCTGCATCCCACTTCATTTTTAATAACTTTCCTTGCTTTTATCTTTTTATCCAAAGTTCCTCTGCAGAGTGGCTTTGTCCTGCAGAAGCAGCTTGCAGGAGTACCCTCAAAGTCTGCAAGTTATGTAAAGCATGCACATGGATCTAAGTTTGGGAAGGGTGTCCTATCTAAATCATGATGTTTTACTTGTCCATAAATTTTCAAAATAAAGTAATGAAGAGTGAATCAAGTTCTGAGTCTCCCTTCAGCCCTTTGGTTCCTAAATCAAGTTAATAAACGTGTGTGACCTTTAAGGTGGAGGTGCCAGGCCCTTTGGTGCCTGCGGTGGAGTGTAAATCAGGGGCTGCTCAGTTCAGTTCTGTCCCTGCCCTTGGCTGCTGTGCTTTCCCCTTTTTATGATTTTCAGTATCTTTTCTGGTTTGGGCTTTGAAAAAGTTTAGCTAATCAATGGCTGAAAGCAGAGGATAGAGGGGATGTCTGATTGAAATTTGATTTATTGAGGATTCAGTATCCAGTAGAGGATTCACTTGTGCCAAGTTACTGCTGGAAAAGGTTTGTTAACAGTGTGTGATAATGCAGATTTTCTGTGGCACCATGGCCATGCTCAGGCTCCAGCTAAAGGCACTTGCAGCATTCAGAATTGGGTTAGAAGTGAACATTTTTTCGGCCAAAGGAATTCCTTGAAGTTATTTATTTACTCCAGCAAAAGAGGGAGATCCTCCTGAGGCTGCTACTTCCAGGATTCCTTCTCAAAATCACCCTGTCATTTCAGTTTTTGGGGTGTGTGGGTGTGGGTGTCTCTGTGATGGAGAAACAACGCTCATGGAGCTTTTGTACTCTTGGTGTGGAAGCTGCTCTGGCAACTCCCCGTGGCTTATTGAATGCCAAGGTAAATAATAGCCAAAGACACGCATACACTATTATTCTCATAATTTCCTGCTGCCCTCAGGCAGTAATAACTTACACACCCTATTTTCCAAATGTTTCTAATTTATTTCTCATGAGCAGAATTATCTCATAAAGAAAACTCCTCCCCTTTGCAACCAGTCCCTGCCTCTTCTTTTCCAGCTGCCACAAACGAGGTGACCAGTCAAAGGAAAAGCTTAGGGATCTCCTGCTCTCTGTGAGCTCCTGGAACAGAGCACATTCAAACTCCTCACCTCGTTCTCCTTGCTGGACTGGAGCTCTGGAATTCTCCCTCCCCAAGCCCTAATCCTGCATGCAATGCTGCCTGCAACTCTGCAGAGAGATTTCATCCCTTCTAATCCTAGCTCATGGTCCTCATACAGCTCCTGCTTTTCTCTCTGAGCCTGAGACTGGGATATCCCTGTTATTCCAGTCCCACGTCTGTCATGTGCAGCTGCAGCTGGATTTGCAACTTGCCTTTTCCATCAGCCACAAAGCTTCTCCTGAGGAACAGCAACACAGGGGGAAGCAGCCAATTCTATGTTTTCTTAACATTAAGGCAGAAATATCATTTTAGGCCTTCAGTTCTCCTCTGTTAAGGGATATCGTTGTTTTTTCAATACTTTTTTCCACATGATTACCATCTATATTGACTTGTGAACAGTTTTTGAGAGTGCAGCAAATGATGTGCAGTGATGGCTACATGATAACTGAAAATGTTGGAGAAAAGACAACTCCAAATAAGATTCCGAAGGTTGGTTAAGCGAATAAAATTACTCAAAAATACCATAAAACTATTTCCATCAATGCTTAGGTGAAGCTGCAGGTTGAAAAGGATGTCCCTAGGCTGAACTCTGATTCCACTTTGTGACTCCACTCCTGCTTGAACATCCTTTTACATAAAGCTCAGGAGTGGGAGACTCCAGTCCTGACAGTACATTTATATTTTTCATCTTTCCTTTCAATTTGGGGGCGCTTGCAGAACATGTTTTACATTTAGCTTTGGATAGACTGCAGTGGAAAAAGCATCACCTCCATTAGTTTGCAGGAATCCTTGAAACAAAAAGGTTGTTGTGCTTCCATGCTCAGTCTTGGAAACTAAAAACACGGGAACAAACGGTGAAAATTTGTAGCCATGCTGCAAATTGTTATACAAAATAAATTATTGCTACAAACTGGTAGCTATTGCTGTTTCTCTTCTCTACCCTCGTGTAGTTTAGCCTGTGAAGTGGTTAAGGGAGCTAGAAAGCAGAATTAGATTTTTTTTTTAACACGTTTTCTCTTCTCAGTCCCATGCACTAACACTGTGTTGTGGTAACTGGGTTGCAAACACATCTGAGATGTTACTGTTCTCAGGGGTACATGAAGTAAGCAGGTTTTATTAATGTACTGGAAAGTAATCAAGAAAAATAAGTTTTCTTCCTCTTTCTATGCTATTTATTGTGTGCTCTGCCCCATTCTCCTCCCTGCAGCTTCCTGTGGTGAGGGACGTTCTGCTGCCTTCTCTCCTTCCAGCCCCAAAAGCTGCTTTTTTCCAGCCAAACTCGGTGGTGGTGGAGGCACAGCTGGATGAGGGAGAGGAAGGGCTGGGGAGGAGGGCACAGCCTGGGCTCTGTGCTCACCTCAGGGAGTCGTGGCAGGCAAAGCTTTGTGTTCCTGCAGTGCTGCCTGCCCAGGGACGCCGTTCCAGCAGGGACATGGGAACGGGAGCATGGCAAGTGGGGCAAATCCATGAGGGCTGCATCCATCCTTTGCAACCGAGAAGAAAATTTCATGTGTTTTATTAAAATAAGCCTTTTTCTGATTTTGTTCAGTTTAGGCTTTTATAGAACTCTGTTCTCCTTCTTCTGTTTCTTTTTGTGACTAAGTTTTTATCCCACTTTTTGCATGGCCATTTTCAAGGAACTCACTTACAAGGCTTTAATTCTGATCTAAGACATTTGCTTCTGTGCTAAATAAAGCAGCAATTAATTATTAAAACCATACCTTTTGTGGCTGAACGTTCTCCCTCATAGCTGTTAAACTCTAAGACATATTTTGCTTTTTAATTATTCATATTTTGAAATTTATTTTGTGAGTATACAGTAAGTGTTTTGTGGGAAACTGGGAGAAGGATGGTCTGGCTGCTGCTGGAGACTGCAGTGTGAGCCAGGATCAGTTCCAGCTCCAATACAATCTTCCTGGATGGCTGGCAGTGCCTAGAAATATCCTGAGTTTCTGCGTAATGCCTGTATGAAAGCAGCTGTGGGGTTATTGCTGAGGGGTTTTGGTACCTCCCTTTCTGCCCCTGTGCCCCTGTGCTCAGGTGAGAGCCCACCTGCAGAGCTGCCCCAGCCCTGGGGCCCAGCACGGGAAGGACCTGGAGCTGCTGGAGAGAGGCCAGAGGAGGCTCCAGGATCAGTAAAGGGATGGAGCAGCTCTGCTGGGAGGAAAGGCTGGGAGAGCTGGGATTGTTCAGCCTGGAGAGGAGAAGCTTTGGGGTGACCTCATTGTGGCCTTGCAGTGCCTGAAGGAGTCGACAAGAAACATGGAGAGAGACTTGGGACAAGGTCCTGGAGTGCCAGGACAAAGAGGAGTGGCTTTCTACTGACAGAAGGTGGGGTTGGATTGGATATTAGGAAAAAGTTTTTCCCTTTGAGGGCGGGGAGGTTCTGGCACAGGGTGCCCAGAGAAGCTGTGGCTGCCCCTGGATCCCTGGAAGTGTCTCACAGGCCAGCTTGGACAGGGCTTGGAGCAGCCTGGGAGAGCGGGAGGTGTCCCTGCCCTTGGCAGGGTGGGGAACAAGGTGGACTTTAGGGACTACTCCTACCCAAACCATTGCATGATTCTCTCGCAGGCCTGACAAGGACACTGCCCTTGAGTGTGTTCAGGGAGCAGTCCCAGAGATCTGAACTGTTCTGCAGTGCCTGAATGACCACAGGCACGGAGCAAGTGAAGCAGATATGCCAACATGGAATGCTGTGTGTTCTCCTCCTCTCTCCCCATTGATAACACCTGAGTTGGAACAGTACAAACCCCACTTTTCTGTATGAACTGAGCCACCGTCGCTTCACCCTGAGAAAAACTGGTTCTGTATGATGAGAAAAATGGCAAATTTATTTGCTTAAGGTTTGAAAGATATTTATGAGCTTTGGTAAGGAGGAAATTTCATCTCCGAACAAAGCCTTACGCACCAGGTTCTTTGTGAACCGCCTGAAGCCCTTTGCTGTAATTATTCATCTGATTTGCGCAGGGCGGATTGGGCACAGCCTATGCCTCCTGACAAACTGAGCCTGACTGCTCCAGCAGTGCTCTTTAAGTCTTTTCCTCCATGCTGGAAACGCTGCAGGAGCCCAGGGAGGGGAGATCTGAACTCAGCTGGTGCCAGCAGCCTGTGCTGTTCAGTGTGGGAGTTACGGTGGCAAAGCCACAGCAGAGGGAAACATCTGATGGAACCGAGCAGGTCACTACTGAGTTACAGGGTCCCGTGCTGCTGACAGGGCCATTTTTTTCTAATGAGACTTAAGACTGGAGCTCTGACCTCCCATTGTGTGTTAGCACTTTCTGCAAGGGATGAGAAATTTGGTAGCTGGCCAGATTCCAGCCCGCAGTAAGTTCTTATATTTTGCCTGCTGAGATTCCCTGTGCAGTTTCAGGGACACAGAGTGCCCGACTCTCATTATCCTGGAGAAGGGGAGACTGAGGGGAGGTCTCAAACCAGTCTTTAACTTCCTCCTGAGGGCAGCTCCGATCCCTGCTCAGGGAACGGCTGGAGCTGGGCCAGGGCAGGCTCAGGCTGGACATCAGGGGAAGGCTCTTCCCCCAGAGGGTGCTGGGCACTGCCCAGGCTCCCCAGGGAATGGGCACGGCCCCGAGGCTGCCAGAGCTCCAGGAGCGTTTGGACGGCGCTGCCAGGGATGCCCAGGGTGGGGTTGTTGGGGTGTCTGGGCAGGGCCAGGAGCTGGGGTGATGATCCCCTGGGGAATCCCAATCCAGCTGTTAACAGAGATACAGCAACTGTCTAACCCGCTCAAAAAGGGCTGCACTGCAGCAGTAAAGCCCTCTCTGAGAGTATACATGTGTAAACAATGGATGATGGAGCAGGAAAACATATCCTCCTCTTCTCCCCCAGTAGCTCTGCCTGGAATCTGAGGGAAAGCCTGCTCTTTTGAGGCAAGGATCATATCAGCTCCAAACAAGAAACTATTTTCTCCCAACTGATTGAGTGGTTAGGAAAGTGCATTTGTGCCCTGCTGCCAGCTTTGGAAGGACTCTTGAGGAGGAAGATTGTCTCCACAGTTTTGAGATCAAATTATTAAATGATTCAGGAAGTATAACTTTAATTTCAGCCGGTGTCTCTTTAATGTGAAGAGCCAGGCACTTATGAAGAGATTCTAAAGGTCTGGAGGCTCTGAGGGAACAACAGCCCAGGTATCAGTAAGAATAGGCACTTCAGGAATAAAGAAGCTGTGGGAATTTGTTCCTTAGGGCTGGATGGGTGTTTTGACTGGGCTAAAATTGATTTTCTTCACAGAAAAAAAGGGCTTGATGGGGCCAAGACACTATTTCTGTGCCCTGTGCTTTCTGAACAACAAACTGAGCTGTCTCGGACAATTTCGAGTAGGAAATTGGGTGGACAAAATAAAGGGAAGCCCAGTGCACAAGTTCAGCTGCCAAACAGATGCCCAGACTCTTGCTGATCACAGGGATTTGTTCATTACCTTGGGCTTAGAACTGTTTCAAGGCAAACACGATGCTGCAGGCACTGGGAATTTCAAAATCAGGTATCCAGCCCAATGCCAAGACTTTTTTCTCTTTTGTTACTGGAATACTGGGACAAATTTTGTAGAAATCTTGGGCACTGGAAGTCATCTTTTGGTTAGCTGGTTTGCTTTCTCATATTCGTTTTAAAATGTCTACTCCAAGTTGCTGGAAGAGCTGTATTGCTTTCCAAACCTCCCTTGGGGGACCCCCTAAAAATTAGCATGAGTTTCCACAGTGCTGACTGTAGCATTGGGTGCTGGATTCCCTCAGCCCAGCTCCATCTCTCTGGATGTGCTGGAGTCTCCGGTCATCATGAACTGGGATTTTCCACCATCCATTTTGCCCATCAGACATGGCCTGGCTGCTGCCAGCTGAGCCTGAAGAGCACCAGAGCTTCATGTTGCCAGCTCTTCCCACACATCCTGTGGTGCCAAAATTATAGAATCATCCTGATCAGCAGAGTGACATGGGATCACCCGTTTTCTTAGATTAAATGTTTGATATTCCCATGAGTTCCTCTCCACCCTTCAGTAGAACTTCATTGGGTGACTGAATTTCCATACATAAGATCTCCTTGGCATGGATTCCTTTCATTTCAGGAGTTTTATTTCCCTTGTGTGTGTACCTAATTCTAAAGATCTTTCTCCTTGGGATGACAGAATACTTTCTTTATAGTAATTAAGAAATGCTTTTAAATGATTATTCTGGAAAACAGCATTTACCTCTCAGTGGAAATGATTATGCTACACTGCTTCCATTGAAAACCAGGGATATTTCATATTCTGGGGACAAGAGGAGACCTGGGCTCTAATTACAAGGGCACAGTGAATTTGGCAGGGACGTTCAGTGTAATGCTGCTCAGACTGCTTATGAGAGCAGCAAGTCTGGAATGTGTGCTGTGCAAGCAAGGAATCAGAGAGATTTCAGCTCAAATTAATTAGCATTATGTAAGTGGAGAGAAAAGCAGAAATTTAAAGGGGAGGGAGACATCTGTTGTGTCTCTGAGTTTCCAAGCCTGCCTGCAAATGCAGGTCTCATGGAAGGACAGGAGGATCTCGGTGCTCTGGAAACGGGGAGTAAGTGATGAGGAGCCACTGGCTGAAATCCAGAGGTGTGGTCAGTGCTAATCTTGGCTCTGTCTTATGAGGGACGGTTTGCTCTTGCAACTCTCTGGGATTATTTATTATTACGTTATGATGGGGGTTATATGGCAGCAAACTGACACCTCCCTGGCCTCTCCCAGCTAATCCAAGCAGAATGGTGGTGTCTATCAGCTGGTGGATAAAATTCCCAAACACTCTTATCTGCAGAGCAAGGAAGTTTTCTGCTATATCAAGGAATCCTTGCTGAGGAATGCGTTGTGTTTGCTCCGAGCTGCTGCTGGCAAAGGCACAGTGGCTCCGGAATACTCCTGGATATCTCCCAGGCAAAGAAGTGGTTGCAGTGGCAAGGTAGGAGGTAATGTTCCAGCAATTTGGAAATCACTGTTGAGAGTTACGATGTTTAGCTAAGGAAACACTTCTCTGAAATAAGACGTTAAGGCAGACTGACTCCTTCTCCCCCCACTGCTTTCCTCTGGTGGAATCTATCAAAGTGTGTTGTCAGGAATAAAAGGAGTGAGGTCAGGTCAGGCTGCATGGCCAGGGAGATCAGACAGGGTTAAGCAGGTCAGGTCACATTTCTGTGTCTTCTGTGGTTCTCCAGGAATTTGGGGTCACTGCTTAGAAACTGCTATTTGATCAGCTGTTGGTAATTTGAGCATTACACAAGAGCAAGTGAAGTCAAAGATGATTCTTGGAGGTGAATGATAAGTAAAAAGAGAAATGAATGGAACAATATATCAAAAAATTAAATCCACCAATCCTTTGTTTTATTCCCATTTCAAACAAGCTGTCATGGTTAGTTGACCTAGAAACAAGGACTGTGTGCATTTCACTGTGCTTGAGAAATAAATGCAGCAGAGGCCGTGTGTCTGGGAAAGGAGGACAGGCAGCTGAGATGTGCACAAGGTGTTGTTCTCCTGCGAAAATTAACTTGTCACTTCAAAAGTGGCTGGGCACCAAGCATGGACAAAAGCCACTTTGAATATCTGCTAAGAGATGGAGCCGTGTTGAAGGGCTAAGAACCATCTTTATCCAGTAATTGCCAAGTATTTAATAACTTTTTAAAAAAAGTACATTATCGTGAGGTGGTTTTCATCGCCATTCATCAGGCTGGCAAATGGAGACATCGGGAGGTTAAATAACTTGCCAAAGGTCAGCATAGACCAATGGCAGTGCTGGCAGCAGTACCTGGTGCTGAACCTTCCCTGCTGAAATGACTGGCTCTGAAAGAAAGGAAACTCAAGGGGCATAAATTAACTGCTCTTGAATGATGGAAATGCCAGAAGAGTCAAGCAAGAGGAGAAAAACCTGGTCTCAGCAGCTCAGAGAGGGGAGCTTCGGGATGGATTTCCTGTTCCCAGGGGAATGGGGGAAGATGGAGTAAAACTGTTTGTTTAGGGGTTTTATTACTCTTTTTGATGTTTGAGTTCTGAATAGGAATTTGGCTCAGATGTTCCCAAATCTCTCAGTCTTTGCAGGCCAGTCTCCTTATAAAGTTATGATTTTCTGGCCTGAAAGTAGCAACATAGATGGAAAAGCAAATTCCCTTGAGACTGATGGTTTATCAGTGAGCTCTTCTCCACAAGAGATGCATGTGGCTATCCCGTGCTATCCTTGTTTTGGATCTCCTGCTCTTGACTTCTCTGGCACTGGAAATGGCTCTCCAGTAGAGGGAATGCTGAGAAAGCCCCAGTCTAGTGGGAAGCAGAGGGAATCCCCTGTCCCTTCACATTCAGTAAGGAAAATCGTGTTGTGGAAAGAATTTATTTACAGCCCAGCAATACAAAGTCAGTTTCAAGAAGACAAATTTTGTGTCTGTTTTAGTGACATTGTAAGGACTGACATCCCTGGTTATGTCACTGCAGGATTTGTACTCCAGCTCAGAGTTCCTACTCACTGCTCTTCTCTACCCACTCCTGCTTGGCAGTTCTTCCTCCGAGCATTGGGTTTGGAGCCATGACAGATTTCTGAACAAAACAGTAATTTCTCTGCACTGTGGTTCCCACAGTGTTCTCTGATGCACCTGCACCCCCCAGACTCTGAACATTTCATATCCCTTTGTGCAGAAATGGCTACTTTGGAGTTGGGCTGGAGCTGGAGCAGAAGGAGAAAGCCCAGCAAAATGTCATGTTTATTGAAGCGTTCAATGAACTTACAGCGCAAGTTAATTGTATATACCATAAAATTGAACTACTACAATAGTTTTATGGGGAGTGAGTGTTTTAAAATCATTTAAGCCTAAACACATTTAATTCATGGCAGGTTCTCCAGTTTCTGAGTGCTGAAAATGCTCCTGTTACAGAGAACAGAAAGAATCACAAAGCTGATACTACAAGAAATTTTTGATTTTTCTGCTTCACAAACAAGGGAGCAACCTTGTGTGGGTATTTGGTGATGGAAGGGTTAGAAAAGCAGGGTTAGAGAGGTAAGACTTTGAAGAAGGGCAGTTCGCTGTCTAATCCTAAGGCACAGATCTCCCCCAGGCGCTTCACTGTGCCAAGGCAGCTCCTCCTGCATTTTGGGGTCTGTGCTCAGCCTGTGCTCTGCCTCTGGAAAACACCAGTGTGAATTCTTTTCTCTCATCTGTTTGGTAAAGAACAACACAAGTCAAAAGTTGGTGACGAATTCTGGTGTTTTCTACATGTCAATAAACCAACCACTTTAGTGTTTTCCTTTGGGTTATGAAAAACCTGAAATGTGCATACTCCAGTCCCACTGCCTTATTTTCAATGGCTCATTAATGATGTTTATGTTGGGTTTTTCTCCATAACATGAGCAAGAATAGTTCATTTAAAAATAACACAGGCAAATGTACTGTTTTTATAGCAGGAGGGAGAAGGATAAGTGTCAGTCAAGACTAGTTCCAAATATGTCTCCAACGAGGCCTCCTACAGAATCAGTGATACTGGCTGGGTGCCATCGAGATTACTCAGGGCTAGAACTCTTTAAAGAGTGTTTGTTACGGATTTCCACAGGAGAGAGATTTACCAGGGAAGAACAAACAGCTCCTGCTACTGTCAGAAGTGCTCTGAACTGTTTACAGTGTTGCCTCTGATTGTTTAGAGTAGTTTCACTTCCTGGCTGTTGTTTTGTCCTGCTCGGTTTGCGGGGATGCAAAGCAGCTGGAACAGCTCACTGTTCCCCCCGGGATTCCCGTGTTTTCCAAGGGGGGCTCTTCCTCATCCTGGGCCAGGATGTCCAGCAGGGATGTGCAGAAAGCTCCTAAGTTGCTCCAAAAAGGTGTGACTGTGGAGATGAGCCAGGCTTGGAAGTGCTTTAGCTTGGATAAACTCTGCAAACACCCGAGTCTTTGAATGTAAACCAATACTAAGCTTCAGAGCTATTCCAATGATTTCATCCTCTGCTTCAGACAAAGGCTGGGAAATGTATCTTCAGGACACAATCGCCCTCAAATCCCCGTCGTTAGGAAATGGCCTCAAACTGCACCATGGGTAGTTCAGGTTGGGTATCAGGAAAAATTTCTTCACTGGAAGAGTGGTTAAACATCGGAACAGACTCTCCAGGGCAGGGGTGGAGTCACCATCCCTGGAAGTGTTCAAAAAATAAGCAGAGACTCGTAGGCACTTCATGATGTGGTTGAGTGAGCATGGGGGTCAAAGGTTGGATGTGATGATCTTGGAGGTCTTTTCCATCCTTAACAATTCTCTGATCCTGAGAACTTCTCTACCTGTTCTTTGGAGTAGGAGTGTTGGGGTTGTGTTGTGCCTTCCAAGGGTAGAATGAATCTCCTGTTCATGTGCTTAAATGATGCAAAAAAACTCCGTGTAAACTCGGGGATGAATTTTACATGATGGCAATTCTTGGTTTTATTGTAACCCCAAAACATTTGCCTTATGCAGGGATTTGTTGTGTGGCTTGTCCTTGCTTTTTGGCTTCTCTTGAAAAAAGTTGTGTGGATTATTCCTTAAGGTTTACATAACTCTGAGTTCCTTGAGCAATTATTCAACATAAACCACAAAGGGACAAAAACTTACTGCCCATGGACAAAAGCGAGGATTTTAATAATTCATAATGTTTTTTAAAATGTACATCTAATTATTTTGGGGGGCATCCCCACATGACATTTGCTATTTTTACAGATGCTAGGGTGACTTTTTTCTCACGTAAAGAGCAGTGTAGCCTTTTTCTGGTGCTGAGAGGACAGAGAGGTGGAGAGCAGTGGTAGCAGTGGAGGGTGGGAATTGCAGGGGCTGAATGCCATGGTGCTGCCTGTGGGAGCTGTGGCAGAAGAAAGCACAGGGGAAGAGCATGGGCTAAAGGTAGGTGGCTGGGTTCATGGCTGGGATAGGGGGGCCTCCAGAGGGATTCAGGAGTCCATCAGGAAATAAAGGGACTGTGTAGTATTAGAGACTGGAGAAACTTCTGGGGAGCAAAGGCATCACATGGAACAAGATGAAAACTGTAGGACTGCACAGGGGAAGCTTTAGCCTGGTCGGGCACTCAGGATTTGTTTCTTTTTCCCCCTCTTGTTAAATGTTGAGGCCAATGCCCACAAAGGCAGGGACCTCCTGCTCTTGGGTGTATCTCTGCTTTTACAGTCCTGTCAAGCCGCAGTAACATAGAGAAGCTGCTGGCTGGGAGCTGTTCAGACAGTAATTAAAGCTGTACCAACAATTTCAAGGAAAAACTCAGCTATTCTGATCTCAAAAAGGAACTTAAAATAGAAGAGATGTCAGTTCAAACATGTCACTCAAGCAGCTCTGCTGGGTCAGCTCCTGCCTGGCTTACAGACTTACTAAAATGTGCTAAAGACATGGCTGTGGCCAGGAGAATCCACTCATTGCACAAGGTAACCAAAGCCAGCCCTCAGATAAAAGAGCGTGCGGCTGAACTTTCCATTCCGCCGCTGCTAATTCCACTGATTTCAGCAGGAATGCTCTTGCCTCGAGCACCACCCTTGTACAGGAGCACAGGTCCCCTGTTCTCTGTCTGCATCGTGTGTGGCAAAGGGATCTGCTGTGAGGTGTCTGCAGTCCTTGTCTGAATCACAAGAGGCTTCTCTAATCTCCCTCTGGGAATTCTGACACAATCTTTTACCTACAGCCTGGCGTGTGAAAGGGATTCAAGAGTGAGGCTGGCAGAAGTAAAGCACTGCAGAAGGGTGAAACTCCCACCTTTCCTACAGCGTATCTTCCTGGGAGAGTTCAGCCTTCCAAGGAGCAAACACACCTGTCCCACTCCTGTGCATGGCCAAAGGCAGGGCCACAGGGAACGGCCACTCATTGGAGTGTTTGGGGTGTCTGGAATGATGAACGTCAGAGCCCAGGGCAGTCTGAGGACAGCCCACATTGAAAAAGGGCATCCATAGGCAACAAAGAGGATCAGAGTCCATCCCTGAACCAGGCAGGACAGAAGATACTTTGCCATCTTCATTCTTCTGGCAGCTGCACGTGGTGCAGCCAATACCTTGCTGTTCTTCAAGGGCAGAGCACACATTTGCCTCTGGAGGAGGACGTGCATGTGCCAATCCCACAGGAACAGCTGCTTAATTAATAAAGCCATGAGGAAAATTCTGTTTGGCTTTTTTCTTGCTTTTCTGACTTCAGGGTTGATGAGGCTGAGGAACAGAGGACTACTCAGAAACTGTTTGCTGCAATGTCTTGGGACCTTCCAGCAGCAGAGAACGTGCTTTTTAATGGCTCTTTTGTAGGAAATAATGGTTGTGCATCTGTACAGAGTTCACGAGCATTGTGCCATTCTATACACATTTGACAGAATCACAGAATATGCTGAGCTTGAAGCGACCCAAAGGATCATTGAGTCCAACCCCTGGCCCTGCACAGACACCCCAACCATCCCACCCTGTGCCTGAGAGTGGTGTCCAAACGCTCCCGGAGCTCTGGCAGCCTTTGGGCTGTACCCATTCCCTGGGGAGCCTGGGCAGTGACACCTGAGCAGCTCCTGCCACGTTAAAACCCCAGCGTTGAGTGGCACTTGGGCCATGTCACTGTGCAGCAGGAAAACAGAAAGTAGGTCGTGGAAACAATCCTGCTGGTTCCAGTATACGGTGGGGTCGAAAGTTCAGAGGGAGCTGGGGGATGCAGAGAGTTTCTTCTGCCTGAGTGCTGGACACGAGGTGTTCTCTCTGAGGGGCTGTGGAAGGAGGATTTCTCCTAAGTGGGATGTAGCCATCAGCTGGGCTCGATAAAAAATGCAGAATTTACAGAACCATTTCTTCCCTGGAACTTGGTGTCTTCCTCTCTGAAGAGTGAAGTTCTCTGGAGCAGAGTGGGCAGAAAAAACTTGTTAGGTCTCTATATTCAGATGTGCAAGTCCTACATAGTGGAAATATATCCAAGTTTCTGGACAGCTCTGTGATGGTTTGTTCATTCCCAGTTAAAGAATTTAGACACAGGATGGGGGAGAAAAGGAGAAAATTGGATGAGGGTCAAGTTTAAGATGAATTTTGGGTTAAAAGCTGTGGATGTAAATGTTTCTATATCTCTCTCTTTTTTTTTTTTTTTTTTTTTTTTTTTTTTTAATTACTTGTTAAATTGTCTTCAAATTTCAAGTGGAATATTCTTGTGATATTTTGGCTGCTCCTGCCCCAGGGGCCAGGACACAGAATCCAAATCCATGCTGTGGATTTGATTCAGAATCGAGATGTCATTCTGAGGTTTTGATACAGGGATTTATATCCATGGTTATAGAATCACAGAATCATGTAATGGTTGGGTTGGAAGGACTTTTAAAGATCATCCATTTCCAAATGCCCTGCCATGGGCAAGGACACCTCCCACTGTCCCAGGCTGCTCCAAGCCCCAGTGTCCAGCCTGGCCTTGGACACTGCCAGGGACCCAGGGGCAGCCACAGCTTCTCTGGACACCCTGTGCCAGGGCCTCCCCACCCTCCCAGGGAACAATTCCTGCCCAATATCCCATCCAGCCCTGCCCTCTGGCACTGGGAAGCCATTCCCTGGGTCCTGTCCCTCCAAATGGCAAATGACCATTTGTCTCTCTCCATGTTTCTTGTCAGTCCCTTCAGGCACTGGAAGGCCACAGTCAGGTCACCCCAAAGCTTTTCTTTTCCAGGCTGAACAATTCCAAGTCTCTCAGCCTTTCCTTGTAGGAGGGATGCTCCATCTGGACTCACTCCAGCAGCTCCACGTCCTCTCTCCTCCTGAGCAAAGCAGAAACTCTTTGAAAACTCCCTGGGAACATCCAGACTCCCCTCTGATCTCTGTGTCTGTGGCACAGGAACAACATAACCCCAGTAAGTGGGAAAACTCGAGCTCTGCATAGGATGAGATCCTGCTGCTGTGTCCTCCTGGCTCCCGGCAGGCAGTGGTTTCTGTGTCCCTACAGGAGGGACGCACAGAAACCATCATGTTTAATAACTCTCAGTGGATCACTCCTCCATGAAGTCCTTTCAGATCCTAGTGCCTCCCAAACACCCTGCATCAGTGAATCCCAGGTTCAATTATGAAGAAAAACCCTCGTTTTTTCCGGTTTTAAACAAATTTATTAGATTTCTTCACTGCAGCTCCTTAATCATTGTAATGTGAGAAACAGCAAATAATAATATTTCATCCATTTTATCCATGACACTTGGGATTTACATCTCTGTCTTCATTTTCTCTTCTCTGAGCTGAAGATAATGAGTTAGTCTAGATTTTGTCACTGCTAGAGTCCTGGCCTGGCTTTGCTCTTCCATTTTTTGCATGTGAAATGAGGACAACACTCCCTACACCATAATTGGTGCTTGTAAAGAATTTAAGGACTATTACACAGAAAAAATGTTATTTTAGCATTCCAAAGGCTGCATATAAATTAATTCACAGGGATCAATACAGGTGACTAGAGCAGAGTTTGATCATTCTCATTCAAAAATGGATTTTCTTACAAAACACAGATATCAATTAGAGGCATCAGCCTTTGCAAATTTGGTCACGTGCATGGTTCCCAGGACATACACCCAAAATTCTCTTGGCTCTGAAATATGAATATTCCCGTGTAGGAAAGGTGTAGAGTGAGCCCATTCAGAACTAATCAGTACTAACTGAAAGAAGAGTCTCCCACATCTCCTTATTCATCGCCTGCCTCGTGAATCACTGCTCCTGCAAGGCATCCATCATTCCCGGACCAAATGAAAGGGGAAGTGTGTAGTATTTCTTAAGTCATTTTAGCATAATTAAATTTTGATTTGTCTCTTTCAAAGCCCTTTTTTCCTCGCTAAATCTTTGAAAGAGAGATTACTACAAGAGTTTAAATGGCAACTTTCAAAGTCCTACCGGGTTCTCCTCTGAAGGGTTTGTCTGTAGCTCATTTTTTTAATCTTGAAAGCTTCTTTTTCCCTTTCAGATTGTCTGCGCAGATCACTTTGTTTTACTTAATGTAAATACTCCAGCAAATTTCAGAACCAAATAGTGATGGACGTGATTAGAATCAGAGCTTTGTTAAGTAGCATGAGAAGATCCTTTATTTCAGCAAGGGAGATCTATCACCTCGCTTGCAAATTGTCTCATGCTGACAGAGTGAAATGTTCTGTAACCTGATGAAAACACAACATGATCTAACTGTATTGGTACAGGAGGGGAGAAATGCACACCGTGTTCAAAACAAGTATGTCGGGAAGAGCTCCTTCTTTCCCTGATCTCATTTGCTGAGGCAGAGAGTGAGGTAATTGTTTCTCTGATAGGAAAGTGCAGGCAGTGCCTGGTGAATAGGTGAGTTTTACTCCTTTGCTCGTTAATTGACAGTTCAGGATCTGTGTAACAGGGATGAGGAAGAGCCATCTCACACACAAAACATCACAGAATGCCATCTTGTGAAATTGGACACTGAACACGTCGTAAAAGCCTTTTTTCAGGGGAACCGATGGATTGTTTACAGGCAATTATAAAGACTGTGTCCCTTCTCTCAAATGCTTTTGGTGTCAGGGCCAAATTTCACTTGCTGTTACATCAAATCTCAGATTAAGTCACTATCTACTTCATCCAAGCCACAGAGAGTCTGGATTAATACAGGGGTTGTTGGGAGAAATGTTGGCTTAAAGTGCATATAAACCAACAGGGAAAGAAAAACCCACCGATGAAATGCAGCATCTTTGAGCACTGATATGGAGCAAAATTATCTGGGTATGGATCAAAATTTTCTGGGTCTGTGGTCTTGTTCACCTCTTTGCTGGGTGCACGGGTTTGTTCAATGGATCCCTGGATAAGTTGCAATTCACAGACTCGAGTGCCCCTATAAAAATCTGCTGAGGTTTCTTGAGGTCAGGCAGGTGGTCGGTGTTCAGAGCTGGCTGCTCACACACAGAGTTTTACAAATACATGAATAATATCATTTACCACTGGTGCAGGTTAAAGGAATCACCATCTTCAAACCAATGGAAAAGGAGGAGAAGGGCTGCTCCAAGTGCTGCCCAGGCTGTCCTTTGCCACCCTCCACACAGATGGTTTGATAGTGACTTGAGGCTGAAACCTCTTGCACAGACTCACTGTACTCCATTTTCAAAGTAGTTTACACCCCAAAGCAAATTCTCTTTGAGTCCTGTGGTCATTGACACTGCCAAAGCTGCCCCTTTTACTGCTCCACCACCACACTCCTCACCCCAAGCCCCCGCTACAAAACACGTTTGTACTGAAGAAGCTCATTTCCAGCTGAAACACAACACAAAGCTTCCACCATGCTTTCTGGGGAAGCAGAAGTAGCTATTTTTCAGATCATCAGGTGTATCAGTAAATGCACCTACTCCTTGTCAGTGTTTGTTAAACCTATACTTAAACTGGGCTTTGAAATGGCAGAAAATTGCATGTTGGGTTTATCATTAAGGGGGTGGCAGGGGAGAGAAGGACAAAGAACTGTCTGGAGCAGGAATAAGAAAAAAGGAAGGGTTTTATTTTTCAAACATTGGTTGTTGCTATAAAGGTGGAATGAAATGTTCTATGGCCCTTATTATAGTCTTGACCAAATGTGCTAAATCTGAAATTTATCCTGAAATTTGAGTGAGGGAGAATGTGTTTACCCACACCTTAATTCTTGCTATAATTTCAGCATCTAAATTTTACATTGCATTCTCCTCCTGTTCTAAACTGACAGGAAACGTTGTGCTGATATGACTGCACGCTCTTCCTATCAGAATAAAATCTCTGCTAACTTTGTTGATTGCAGTTTGTTCCCGAATGGTGCTGGCTTTTACCACATCAATAGTGAAGAGTTATCTTTGCACATTAGCTTAAGTTTCCCAAGTCGTTTTGAAAATTAGCAAGAAAATAAATGTATATGCCCTGTGTCACCACTGCCAGTCCTAGAAACATGTGTGGGAACAACAAAATTTTAAAAAATATCTTAGAAAAAAGTATTTTTAAATTACTTTGCAAAATGACTGGGCTGTTACTGGGTTTTTCACTTTTAAACTCCTCAGTTCTGTATTACCCAAATGATCATTTTCTGCACTTGTATAAAACAAAAATAGTTTTGCTCTAAAAGATGAGATTTGGCACTTAGGGCAAAATTCCCCTCTCCAATCTGCAATGCAGATGCCGTCGCCGCAGAGCAGATTCCCAGTGCCTCCCTGCATTCAGCTCATGCAGAAAACTTCCCTGACCTCCATGGGAGCTCCGTGGAACGGGCCACGGGGGACAATATTCCCCTGCTGTACTCCCTTGTCCAGAACCAAATCAGGACAAACACTGGGCTTGCGCTGGGAGGAGCCATTTTAAGCTGGTTCTTCTGCAGTCAGGAGGTTTCCTTGGAATAACTGCTCACGGTGTGGTGGAGGAGCCGGGATTCTGGCGAGGGCTTGCGCAGCTCTGCGAGTGGTTTCCCTTCTCCCAATCAAGGTGACAGCTCTGCAAAGCTACGAGTGAAAATTTGCCATCAAACCCAAATCCTGGCAGTCTGTGTTGTGTGCAGGAAGAATTAATTTCCCCACGGTGCTGCCTTTAAGTTCTTTGTGTCCTTCCATTCCTTCCATCCTGCCGCTGTCCCTCCAACCCATCCCGTCTGTCACATGCCTAGGATAACGTGGAAAAATCCTTCAGGGAGGAGCCCCTCGGGATGAAGTAGAAATGAATCCTTTTGGTGTTTGTACTGGGGAAGGTCCCTTCCCCTGTGCAGGGAGAATGTGTTAAAGCCAGCCCCAATTGCTGGTTCTGTGTGCCTCGAGGCAGTGAAAGCAGGATTTTCTCTTTAAATCACTGCTAATTAGAATGAATAAATCTAACAAAATAGCAACAGTGAATATTAATTGAAATAACCCCTCAAATCTCATCTAGATGGAGTTTTGAATTTTGCTGCTGCTTTCTGGCTGTAAAGTCACACAAATAAATGTGTGTATGGGCCTCCATGCCTAGGAAAGTGTGAAAAACCAAAAAACCACAGGCACCAGTGGAAATTTATTTTGGTAGAAATTTCCAGCAGAAATATTTGTTCAACCATGGTGGAATCAACTTCCTTCTTCTCCCTAAATCACTGTATTTGTGAAAAAGAGGAGGGAGAAACTCACCTAGTCCAGCTTTCTGTGCCAGATTTGGCAAATAATTGAAGATACAGGGGGAAATTTTGCAAAATAGTTTTTGTTAAAATGAGACCTGAGCCATCCTGCTAAAAATGAGTGAGGCCTGGACACCTCAGTCATTTTAGAAAATGTTATTTTAGTAGTTTTGAAATGTTATTTCTCCTGGTGCAAGTTGGTCCAGGGGAGTTCATGAAATAAATCCCCAACGCTCAAACTGTTCTTGCACTGCAAACAGAAGAAGGGGCTGAAGCCATGGAGGGAACTGGTTCTGCAAATGGTTCTGGGGCAGTTCCTCCCAGTTTTCCAAAACCAAGATCTTTCCTCTGGAAAACATATTATAACATAAACCCATAGAGTTTGTGTTCTATGGGAAGAGTAGGAGGACTTTCTTTGCATCTTCTTACTGGCTTACTACTTAAATTTCTGTCTGACTACTTAGAAGGAATTTCCTTTATAAGACAGCAAATGTTGAATGTGGTATCACATACGCCTTTGTCTGGAATTTTGTTCTTTATAGAGATGTTATTTTTAAATTTCTTGGATGAGACAAGAGGCCTTTCAGTTTAAGCGCCTCACTTGGTTCTGTGGTTTCTGTGTTAGGTTGTTCCTCTATAATTTTTTTCATAACCTTGGGCAAGTCACCTAATACCTGCATTTCATTCAAACCCAAACTGGGTGCCAAGAGCTGGAGCTTGCCTGCTAACTCTGCCCTCTTCACAGACTTGAGGAGCTGCCTCAGTAAGAAGGAAATGGCAAGATTAATTAATATCATGTGTTCTGGCATGAATTCACTCCAAAAATTTCACGTAAGATACAATGGGATTAAATGATCAATATTGATTTAAATATGTGGACGGTTTTAAAAGAGGAGGTGCTGTCTGAACATCAAAAAAGGTTCTGAGAGGTTCTGCCTTGCTTATGCGATTTATATATTTCAAATGCAGTATTGATCTTTTCCTTTCAGTGGAAATGAAGGGATAAAATTCTCCTTTTCAATTACAGAATAATACAAAAGGGACCACAATTATTTCAAAGCTTTCCTTTTCTAAGTTGTAATCAACACCAGAGCTGGAACACATCTCAGACTCAGTGGTGTGCAAACTTATCCCCTGCAGTGTCCCAAACCAGCTCGGAGGGGTCTTGTCTGATCCCCCAGGACAGACTCTGTCCTGTGGGAGAAATTCAGTGAAAATCCTGCTGATCAAGGTCTCTCCCAGAGCGTGATTTCCCATCCCCTGCCTGTTACTGCATTACACAAGAAATCTCCAATTTAGCCTCTAATCCTGGCAAGCATTTCTTGGCCCATGTCGCTGTCCTTTCATGTTGGCCAAGTTTGGAGGGGGAGACGGAGGAGGCCAAAGATGAGCCAGCTGGTTTTAAACCCTTCAGTGCATTCTGTATTCCCTGACACGGGGAATAAAGACAAGCTCTGGGCCTCCTGTTTGCTTTCTGGAGAACGGCTGGGTCATGTTTGGGGAACGGAGCTCACGTTCTCTTGCACTTGTGTCTCGTGAGCGGTGTAGTGCCTAAGGACCAGGAGGGATAAACTCGTGCTCCAAAGGAAGTTGGCAATAAAGTTTGCTCTATAAAAAGAAACCTGCAGTTAGGATCCAGTTTCCTAGTCTGAGTCAAGGCAGGGTGTCGAGTCAGAAATTCCGACCCAGCGGGTCAGGAAGGATTCCAGGACATCTTGAATCACAACTCCGATGTGTTCCCTTCCTTTCACCCTTTGGCCCAAGTCCCACTGGGATTACTACTCAGAACTATTTTATTCAATTCACTCTGTGCCTGGTGCTTGGTGTGAATACACGTTGTGTTTTCCAAAGGCTGCAGCTTCTCTTCGTGTCTTAACTGGCTGCTCTTGTTTCTCCTCTCCTTATTCTGCACATGAACAGTTCCCCCCCTCCACTTAGAAGACTTTTTGGTACCTAAACCACAGGAGACACTGAATTCTACCCTAACCAGTAAGTGGCTTTGCTGTTCCCAGTGTCCTTGCTCCTGGTATTTCACGTGTAAATTATTTAGGTGGTGATTTTATTCCATACTTATTTCTTAATGAGAATTATTTTGCCAAGGACACAGCTGATTTTGTGGACACATTTGTGTTAGGGACTTTTCCCACCTATTTTGCTGTCTGTGTGCTTGGCAGCCTAGGTGGAGAATAGGAAATATTTCTCATAGTTGTCATTCTCAAGTGGTGCTGGCTTCCAACTATAAGGTCACAGCAGGAGTATAAGAAACCATAAATTATATATAGTGTGGATAACACATGGTTCTGTGATACTTTATGATGAGAAGTGAAAACTTCAAATCTGCCTGGAAAGAAGGCAAAAGGTAAAATAGGGAAATCACTTGTAATGTAGAATCACTTAAATTTGGTGAAATGGAGCCAGTGGGACACACTTACCTGGATGGTTTTACTGATCATTTATTGAATCCCACCCTGCTGGTTTTCTTCCTCCCAACGGGACACTAAATGAGCTGACAATGGGATTTCTTTCTCTCCCCCATTCTGCAAGCAGCACGTGCTAAGGATGAAATGTCCAAAGGTAAAGATAATGCAGGGACTAGCGAAGACAATGGACACCTAAAAAGAGAAGAAACTCTAAAAGGTGGAATAGCAACATTAGAAGGGAAAATTCCTTGCAGGTGAGTGGAATTCACAGGATGAGCCCATTCCCCATGGTTTCAGTGGCTCTGTGGATCAAAGGGACGTGTTTGCACAGGGCCTTACCTGTCATTAGGCAAAGCAGTCAGTGGCAAAAGAAGGCAAAAGAAGTCTGTGCTTTACTCATTAGGCTTTAATAATTCTTCTCTTTTGCCCAATGTCTCTCTCACTGTGCTGCACGCTGGGCTATCATCAAAGCAAGGGTGGGGAACTCTCCACCTGGAGCAGACACCCTGTAATTTCATGCTGAGGTCATTTCCATGGGAGATGTGGGCTTGAACCTCCTCAGGGAGATGCCTCCCACTTGCCTTTCCTGGAGTGACAGGGGACATTGCCCCAGTGTCTGCAGAGGATGTTTTCTAAAAGGATCACCTCAGGTACCTGAACTTAAGGGGAATGTCCTTGGATGGGGCTCCAGCTCTGTGGGAGGTGAGCAAAGGTGGACGCAGAGGTCGGCACTTTCTACCTGAGACCAAGAGGTTTAAACCTTGCTGGAAGAAGACACTTCAAACACAGTTGAAGTGGAATCCCTTCAGGGTTTCCACTGACACTTTGTCTCTGTGTCCATCTGCTGAGGAACCAAACTTTCTCCATGAACCTGTGTGCCAAGGCCATCCTGGGAGAGCAGTGCCTTCCCCTGAGCAGGGTGATGCACCAGCCTGACCCCATTGCAAACTCACCCTCAGCTCTTCCCCTGTCAGGTCAGCACCTCTGGGAGCTCTCAGCTTCAGACCAGCCCCACTGTCAGGTTCATGCCGTCACCTCAAACTCTTGATCCTTTGCTACATTTTATCAGGCACATATGAAACAATCAGGAATCTAAGATGTATTATTCCAGGTTAATTTGGCACGTGTGTAAAGGACAGAGGGTTTGGACAATGGAGAATCTAGTCTTTGTTTTTCCTTTGCCTGAAAAAGTCTGGATCAAAAATCCAATGCCAGGCTGCAAAGACTCTCTCAATTCCCTTTCCCTCGAAGACAGTGGCTGTTATTTTCCTTATTCCTCCTTTGCTGGGCAGGTGCCTACAAGGCTTCAAACGGAGAGTGAGCAGGGAATGCCAGGCTTCCTTTCCCTGCCTTTGCTCCAGCACATGCAGGTTATTTTAGACGATGATTCCTTTGAAGGAGAAACAATGAACTGTGTGAATCAAACGTTTTCACAGCAGTCAAAAACCGGCGCTTGGCAAAAAAGGGGAGCAGGGAAACATTAAAGACAATGTAGCAATAACAGGCAGGGAGCAAAGAGAGAGATGGGGTAGAAGATAACAGGGTATGGGCAGAGCACACAAGCTATGCAGGAAAAATTAGATGAGGAAAGGAATGTGGAAAAATGGAGAGGTAAAGATTGAGAAATCTGTCTTGCCGGGTAAGCAAGATGAGCTGTCTCACTTTGGGAAAAGGGAAGGTTAGAACTGTTGACTGACCTCTGATGAAATCTAGCATGTATTTTCACAACGTCTTAATAAGAGTAGTAAAGTAGTTGTATTGCACAATGGTCAGAGAAATGGATACTTGTAACAGGTCCCAGCACTCCGGCTGTGCTGTCAGTGCCAGGGCACCAAACTCCTTGTACTGGGTACACTGGTCCTGGGGGGCTGCTGCAGGTGCCTTCCACAGGCCAGGCTGTGCCCAAGCTTCGCAGTTTTGCTGTTCTTACCTGGAATCTCTGTGGACTCCTATGTGTCCTTGAAGTGCATGTTTCTTCCACCTGAGGTTCTCTTATGGAGGTGAAAGAAAAGGTTTGGTGTCCAGCACTCAGGACATAATTGAAATTTCAGGGCTTGAGGCTTTCATATAATTTGTTCAAGGAGTTGAAGGCCTGTGGCCAAGCACACACAGCTGATCTGTGGGTTGGTGCTGTGAATGTCACTGTAGCGAAACCTGAAGAGGTGGGGTTTTCCCCATTCTTATGGGGAAAAAAAACTACCCTTAAAGCTGTGTCCCACAGACATTTGCAAGGGCCCCTGTGTGCATTCCAGACTTTACAGCTGGCTGTGGGCTGGGGTGACCACACTGCCAAACCCCAAAGCCAATGGGTATTTCCCAAAGGCAGAGCCCAAAGGCTCCCGGGCTGTGGTTTGCTCCAGTGGTGGAGCACACAGAGAGCATTTGTTCAGGAGTGATTCCACCTTTCCCACCGAGTGCTGCATTCCTTTATTCCTCCTTTACATCACACTTGCCTTGTTGTTGTTGTTGTTTATTTGGGCACAGAGTCTCCTACACCAGCAGTCCCATCAGAATCCTCCACAGGAGAGGGTTTTTCCCCCCTGATCCTGGAGGAGGCTGTGAGAGCCTGCTGGTGACACTCCCACCATTCTGCCCTGAGCTGGATGAACCCCGGGCTCAGGGAGCAAACCCCAGACCTGGAGCTGCTCCGCTTTTCCCTCGTGCGATCCCAAAACTGCTTCAAACCCCGGCAAATTTACACCGTGTGGTGTCATCTCACAGCCCCTGCCAGTGAATGTAAATGGCATAAAGAGCATGTGGAACAGATGGAATGAGACATGCACGTAAAGAATTAAAGTATTTGTGAGGGAATTTGGCAAGGATGTTGGAATGCTTCAAGCACTGTGTACGGGGGTGGAGGGAGGGAGACCAGGATGAGTTGTGGGGGCCTCTATGCTGGTGATCCATTTCCTTCAGAAACAATATGTGACCTATTTCTGTAATTGTTCTAAACATAGCAACAAATATTCCCTTCTTCCCACCTTCCTTCGGGAAGCTTGACAACTTCTTTAGCTGGAGAAAATGTTTCCTTGAGGAAGAGCTGTGAGCTGCTTGATTTTGCATTGAAATATTAGATGAAAATAAAGATAGCAAAGGAAAAAATGAAGGCCTGGGTGGGAATGGGGTGGTTTGTTACAGTCAGGGACAGTGCCCTCACCTGTGGGCAGTGCAGGGAAAGCAGTGGGGAAACAAACCACAGCTGTTAAATTCACTTCCATGAAATGACTTGGAGTTTTCATTTTAAAATGGCTTTATGCATTGGCTTGGCCCAATTATTTTCAAAGTGACATTTTAGGAGATTTTACAGACACACACGAAGAGTGAGGGTTTTTTGAGTGGCTCATCAAATTGGAAAGAAACAGGATGAAATTTTATGTAAAAGAGACAAAGAAAAGCCACTGGGAAATGGAATAAAAAGTATGGACTTCTGCAGACCCTTTCCTTTTACAATTGCTCGAAGCAAACTTGGTAACTCACATTTTTTATCAACTCATTGCATAACCTTTTTCTTGGAAGGTAGCTCTCGAAGTTCATGAGCATGGCTTGGGTTGGCTTTGAGCAGGGAGCTCTCCATGTCACTGGTTAGGGGGACAGTTTTGTAATCTCCAGTCTGTCTTTCTCAGAGAGAGGTGACAGAGGCCCTAAATCTGAGGATAAATGCTCTTGTTCAGTACTCAAACAAAACATCTAAATTCAGAGATGGGAAAGGGAGCTTTCCTGCTGCCACAGGAGAAGCAGAAATATTAACTAAACAGATTTTTGGAAGGAAAGAGTGATGAGTCTTGAACAATGCAGACCACCATATCCAAAAGGGTAAGGTAACACCTGATGGTTTTCATTAACTCCATAATGCTTCTCGTGGTGCTATTGGACTTTAAAGGAAGCCCTCAGCCAGTGAGTTTGCCCCCAAAAAATCCCAAAAAAACAACGTGAACGTGAACTTGTGAAGACACAAGTCAGGTTTCCCTTGATAATCATAGAGGGCTCAAATTACCTTCCTTTCCATCCCCAAAGGGGGCATAAATACTTCATTTATGAGATTGTTTACGCATGACTAATCTATTTCTACTTGCTAATTGTAATGACTAATGTGTGTTACAAGACAAATATTAGCTTGTAATAATACCTGAACAAGTAGATTTAAAAGCGTTAAGCAAAAATACAAATAATTAGCAGAAGCTGACTGGCATTATCTTCTAATTAAGTGCAAAGACACTTTCTATATGAAAGCAAAAGCCTGAAGATTTCTCAAGAAGCTGTAGGAATAACTAGGCCATGCTGCTGTTCTCTTGATAAAAGGGCAGGAGTCAGGTAATATTTAATTTTCATGGGAGCTGCCTTCAGTCACGCTTCCCCCACTGACGTCAGTGCAAGAAAAGCACTTTCGGCCTGTTCCTACCTGCTGAGGCCATATGTCCACTGGGAAGAATTTGGCAGACATCTCTGAGTAGAAGTAATTACAAGAGACAGGAGCAGTCCAGAGAGCAGAGTTTGGGAGTTATTTCTGCACTGCCCAACTCCCTGCCCACTGCTCCCAGAGAGGGAGCGCAGCTCACCGAGCACTGGTGTGATACACAGCCACGCTTTTGACTTGGGCTGTGCTGCTTTGTTTAAATCAAACGTGAAACCTTTGCTTCATTAGAAGTGGGTTCTCTTTAGGTGAGGTGGAACATCACCTCACCTATTCCAGCCTGTGGAATGTATCTCTATTTTTTGGAGATTCTGTTATAAGTAGCACATGGACCAAAGGGATTTTCCAGCTGCTATGATGTAAACTTTGTGTACAGGCCAAAGCACCACAGCTCATCCTCTACTTGAAAAGAAGATTTAAAGGGACACCACTGACTGTGGTACCTCCTGAAGGAATCTCCTGTGGATTGTACCCTCATTGCCTGACAGGCAGGGCTGGAGTAGTGGTTCCCAGACTGTCCTGGATGGAACGAAAGCTGGTTAATCCCAGAGCACACACAGTGAGCAGGCAGCACCTGTGATGAGAGAATTTGCCCTCAAGAAGCAGCTTGGGACAGAAGCAAGTGTGACACAGTGGCTGAAAATTGATAGAAGATGGCTCCAAATGTATAAATTGGCTCGGAAGGTACAAATTGGATTTTGGCTCATAAATGGTGTCATTACTTCAAAAATAGTATTCTAGAGTAACCTGTTACAGTAATAATGTAACCCCTCATTTAACATCTGTGAGTAGCACCTAAAATATTTGACCTGTATCACAGACAGGCAGCCAGAAGGCTTGCCTGAAACCACAAAGTGAGATGAGGGTTGTGCTAGAAATGTTACCCAGCTCTCACGCTCCCAAATCCTTCCTTCCATTTTGACATCTTCCAGGTTTTCAGTATTCTGAGAAGTGATTGGAATATTTCACACTGAGGGATAGGGTGGGGACCTCCCCCCTGGCAGGTACCACAGGGACACAAGGGCTGTGCCTGACCCTTCACCTGCAAGTGATTCCAGTGCCCAGGTGCAGAGTGGGAGTGGGCTCCTCCTGCAACCCAGAGCTCTGCACTCAGTTGAATCTTAGCAAAGATTTTGTGTATTTACAACGCAAACAACAACAAAACAATGATCTACGTGCCTTCATCCAGTCCATCTGAGTGGCTTAATATTGAGACCAAACCAGAGACTCAGTAGAATTGCTACTCCTAAGTTTCTCCTTTTATTCAAGCTCTACAGCTCTGATGTGAGCTTAGATTTTACACAAACACATTTCTTCCAAATACGAATTTGGAACACCAACTGTGTTTTGTCAAAATACTGTATTAGCTTGAAGGTGTAGAATAGAATTTAGACACTGCAGAGTGCTGTGACTTGTAGCTTTGTCAATCATTTTAAAAAAAATCTCTGTTAGCAAAACCAAGCACATTTCAGAATAAGTTTGTATCCATCAAGCCCCAAATCAGCAAGTGCAAACGCTGCTTGTTTCTGAATATGAGGAGGAGGGTTTGTTTACATCAGCAGAGCTGGTCTTTGTCTGTTTCAGGTCCATGTGCCAGAGAACTGAAGGTCACCTCTGATTAGACTGGACCAGGATCCTCAGTGATTTCAGAAAATCCAGGGGCTCGTGTGACCTGCTCCCTCTTGGATCAGGAGGTGAACCTTGGGGAGGCAGGGCCAGCTCCTTGGTTTGCACCAGGGAACAGGTCAGTGTTCCTGCCAGGGCTGGGTCAGTGATACCCTTTCCATCTCCTTTGCAAGTCCATTCAAATTTTTAATTTTCCTTCTGCATAAAATCTCAGTCAAAGGATTTTCAGCCAAAACATCTGGCTGGGTGGGAATGAGGGTATCAGTTCTGCTGTGTGGCTTAAACAAGGCCGAGGGGCTGCAGGCTCCACACAGGAAAAGAATAAATATCCCTGTGCAATTCCTTTCTTCGTGTGTCAAGGAAAGACAAACATTTCAGTTTCTTCCTGAAATTTTCAGTTTCTTCCTGAAATGAGTGTCAGAAAAATCCAAAAAGGCAACATTCACTGGGCTGCAGGAAAACAGAAGGCTGAACAGATATCTCTGAGCTGAAAGATAGGTTCCCTTTACACAAACATTTCAAGGCATGGATAGTTTCCTGAGTAATCAAGAAAGCAGTTGATTAAATTAAAAGCAGTTGAAATCTTTTCTTGTATACGAGTATATTATCTTTTAAGGTGAATATTTAAAATTTTTGATAGTAGGAGTGATAGCAAAATAGGATTTGCTCTGTAATTCCATTGTAAATTAGGGCTTGTGAAACCTTAAAATCTCAGAGAAATGCATTGTTTCATTTAATAGGGCTTGGAAACAGGAATGTCAACACAGGGCATCTCTGGAAGTCTTATGGCTCTAATTCCTTTATTCCTTCTCATAATTTCAGCAAAAGCTTTCAGCACATTTATCTGCAGTTGATGGATCACTGAATGCTTACAGCTGAAGAAAATGAACATCAAAGATATCCAGTAAATTATTTTAATGGTTGGATCTTTACCACAGCGAGCTTTGCCTTTTGCATGTTTTGTTTCCCATAAAAATACAGTTCATATATGTTCTGAAGGCAGAATTTAGCCAGAGCTGACTCTTTGCTTTGATTTACATTTCTTAGAAGTGAGCTGTGAGTGAACTTGACAGCTCCGTGGCCGAAGGGAAGTCCTGATACCAAGGTTCCAGAACAAAAGGGCCTTAATGAGGTCAGAGTGGTAACAGAATGTAAAACAGAACATTTCTTATTCAATCTCATTATTACTGATGAGCCTCCACTGGGTTGTTCAGGCTCCAGTTTGGAACGGGGTGAGAGGAAGCAAAGACAGAAGGAAGAACAGACATAAATGTGAATAATACAGAAATTATTACAAATATTGCAATGTGTGTGCCTGAGTGAAAAGCAGAGACGTCACCTTTGCATTTTGGTCAGTACACCTGACACTGGCAGCTGGTTTAGTCTATGGATGAGTTATATTCAGGGGTATGACCTGAACCTCAATCTTTCTTTAAACGGTGAAGTCCGTGGCAGTGACACCTACCCCAAACCCTTTGCTGTCCATCCCATAAACACTCCCTGACTGCACAGCTGCTCTCCCCTCTTCAGGTCCCAAACCCGCTGACTGGTTTGTTCTTTTTCCAGTTTACAACACAACTTTGTACCCTCAGAAATCAAGATGTACAACATTTGGGAGCACAACAATAAGGTATGTTTTAATGATAGGAAAAATGAATCTAGAGGGAAGAGGAAAGGAAAACTTGGCAATTCCCATCTGATGGTGCCTACAAGGACCTGAATGTGAATGAAAGAATCTGCACAGTGGTTGCTAAAGGCCTGAAGCTCCAGAGCTGCTGCCTAGAAAGAGATTTTTATACCTTTCCAGATTGTGGTAACTGTTTCCACCTATGGAGCTTTGAAGGAGGAATTGTTGGAAGATAACAGAGGGCAAAGAGCTGCATTAGTCCAGGCTGTGATGTGGTCACTGATCACAGACAGGAGCCACAGTTTTTATTCATCTTTTTCATAACATTACTTGAACATGACTTTAAAGAACCCCAGAGATTTCTTAGGGCTTACAAGAAAAACTTCACCTTATCTTTTCCCACCACAGGAAAGGAAAACTATTTTTAGAATTCCAAAAAATATTTGGAGTGATGTACTTCATTTGTCCATTCTTTTCCTGCACTTTGTCTGCAAAGGCCATACTGGCAGATTATTTTTTGTTTGTTTTAATTTTAAGCTGCAAAGGAAATCTTGTAATCTTGGCAGGAGAAACTCTTAGATATTTCAGAGCAATACTTTGCAATTCTTGTTTTTACAGCTGTAAACACCTTCTAATGCCAGAGGGGAAGAGGACTTTAATCCAGATAAAATAAGATTCTTAAACCCTGAAAACTGTACTCAGATTTATGGGCCAATTTTAATATTTGGGCTCCCATGCCAAAAGCTGCACATTCCACATGTGCAGCATGGGGTGTTGCCTGCCTGATTCCAGGGTCATGGCACACCGAGCTGCATCACCCATCCAGAGTTACCCCACAACCTCTTCCAAAAAATAAACTTGGAGTTTTGTTCTCAGAATGTGTTTGCCAAATGTTATTTCCATATTTACTTTGCCTTTTAGCCTTAAATATTTTATTTTTTTTCTCTTGTAGTATTTTTATCCTGTATCTTATTTAACACCTTTTAATAAGCTGAATTCTTACCAAGCGAGCACAACAACATCTGAAAGATGAAATCTCTCTCTTTGATGGTATGAAACCATGACCCAACAGGCCCATCCTCTGCCTGCAGGGCTACTGGGAGCTTCATGTTAGATTATTAAATCCTTCAGAAACTCAGGTATGTTTATTCCTAATGCAAGGTACCCTGCCAAATCACCATTCTTTCCTCTTCTGAGTGCAAAAATAATTTACAATTTAAAAGTATTTGCCATTTTGCTCTGCCTAAATCATGTTCCCCTTTTATTCCTGAATAGTTCCAGTTGCCATTTGCTTCTTAATATTTTTCCAAGCAGCTCATTTGCTTTGGTTCTGCAGAATATTTAAATGTGAAGTTGCAATGGTGTCTCACAGAAACCAACAGGACAAGCTGGAGCACAAAATTGTTCCTCACTTCCACCTGAAAATAAACACCTTCCTCTGCCTTCCTTGCAAGGCCTTTCTGGCCAGTTCTGTGTCCCACTTGCACTTGAAGCTCTCAAAGCCTCTGTGAAACACAGATCAATCTCATTCTTTCTTTAAAAAAAACCAAGTGAAAACCTGTTCTCAGGTTTTGACACATTTTGACTGTCAAATGGGTCAGCATATATGGGACTGCCTGAAGCTTGATTTTTAAATCTTATCTCTATTTCCAACAACTTCTATTTTTTAGCATTACACTTGCTTGAAAGTAACAGTTTGCATTTACTACTTGCTTCATCCCTACCAGTTATACCTGAAATGTCATCTAAATATCACTGTGATGTAGGGAAGGAATCAATCTACTCTGCTCCTGAACTGTTTTTATCCTTTCATCCACAGGCACATTTCTAGAGATTTTCTCGGATTCATTGCTGGCAGTTTAAACTTCACACAGACAAATTTAGCCATCCTTTTTTCCTGGCTGCCTCACACTTCCATCACCAGCAAAGGCACCCAGCTACAAGCGCTGCTCTTGTGAGTGAGCTGGGCACCTTTGGTGCCTTCCTTCCTTTCAGTGTTCCCTCTCTGTCCATCCCCCTGCTCCCTGCTCTCACTCAGCTCCTGCTGCTCCTCCATCCATAGCAGTCAGAGATGATCTTTTCTCTTTCCACAGTACAGGACTGGCTATCTCCCCTTCCCTGCCGCTGCTTCCTTTCCTGCTTCTCTTCTATCTTTTACAACCCAGACAACAAGCAGCTTCTAAGATAATTTGTCTGTTCTTTGATAAAAATACGGGAGCACATCTGCTCCTGAGTCAGCTTAGAGGTCTCATTCTTGTCATTAGGGCTTGAGTATTAATTTGAACTTTTTCTCTTCTCACTTTCCTAATGTGACCTTCGGTTAATGGAAGTCCTCCGCAACTGTTTGCAGATTTCTTTCAACATGATCTTGGAGGTGGAAAAACTTCCCCAAATTGGCTTTCCAGGTCATTAATCTTTCCCCAGACTGCTCCGTAACAGGCACTGTTAGTACAGGATCCAGACAAGCCAACAAAATCATTTTCAGGAACTTTCCTGTGTGTGACTCTCAGGGGGAAGGTGGAACCCATGACAAGGCTGGCTGATTCAAACACCATGGTCTGATCCCTGTCAGGACTTAAACTATGGGTCTATGCACACCTGCTCTGCAAACAAACCTTTTACTGATGTTTTTAATTTCCTTCTACAAGTACCCATCCCTTCAGAAAATCAGTATCTTCTTTTAAAACTCAGATAACTTTTTTATCTTTACTAGGAGTAAATAAACCTGCTAATGCAGCTATTCCTGTATCTTAATAAATTAAAATGAAAATGTGAGTTTACAGGCAATCTGTATCTGTGTTTAAAAAAATAACTATTTGGTATAGGTTTGTCTTGTGAATTTTAAAATTATTTTCATGTTAAAATTAGATGTTTTTAATTAAGCCAGTGAGTTAGTTTGGCTGGTTGGGTTGGTTTTTTTTTTTCCTCTTAAGTCTCCAATTTGTGGAAGTAAAGTTTTTTGGTTTAAGAACAAAATAACTTTGAGTTCTTGTTTATAAACACTTGAAAAAATGTGTAAGTATTGGATGAATTAAAAAACACTTAAAAAATATGTGCAATCTCATAAAAAGTGGACAGTGAGACCACTGAGAACATACCTGGATTGAGGCTGCTCGGCTGTGCTTTACCACAAGTACCTATGAAAAAAACCTACATAAATCAAGGTCAAAATCTTCTAAAATTCTGTGACTTTTAATCCTTGCCAATGAACTTGCTCAGTTGAGTACAATTTATTTAAGGGTAACTCGAGGGCTGGGGGCAAACTGAATTATTTTATTTTTAGCTTTTTGCTATTTAGAACAGTTAGAGATCACTTGCTTGTGCAGTATTCATAATTTGGGTATCATCTCAGCCTCCCCTCCCTGTTCTTTCCATTGCTGGAGAGGAAAACACAGAAAACAGTAACAATGACACTTGATTAAATTAGACACAAGACAATCCTTAGTGATACTGCAGCAGCTGGACTTTGATCTAGTGAGTAACCATACAGTCCAGCTAAAATACATGGAAAAATATGTTTCACCTGGAGATGAGTTGTCTTTGTCATGGAATGTCCAACGCTGCTGAGTTTGGACACGGCCAAAGCTTGGCTGGACTCCAGTTCTGCCCCTGGTGTGAGAAGGGCCAAACCCTACACCCAGAGCTGGGAGAGCCCTGCCTGAGCCTGGTGCTCCAGCCAGTTGTATTCCTCTGGAAACGCTCTTCCCACGGATTGGGTGGCCAGCAAAGGGGCCACACTCAGGGACAAAACAAAACCAAGCCCCTGTTTGCCATTCCAGCTCTGCTGGAGCCTCCCGTGACACCTTTGTGTCTTCCCCCATGTTTAGTTTGAAGCTTAAGCAGCACCTGCTGGTGAAAACAAAGGCTATGGAAGTGCTGAGCCATCCTCCTGGAAGAACAGGTTTCATCATTACTCTGAGCTCTGGGGAAGTTGTTCTAGAATGAAATAAGCTGGGCTATCACTCTTTGGAGTAATTTTGTCAAGGTAGGGACTGGCTCATTCCCAGCTCTGTGTGCTGAAGGCTGAGCACGACCCAGTCAATCTCCAGGAGCCTGGGAACTTTCAGTGGCTAAGCTTTGGAATCGCAAATTAATCCATTGCCAGATTTAGTTAAAACTGGATCTTCCCACTATGGGAAAATGGTTATTTTGTTATAGTAGAAACCCCAGTGTTACTGTTCATGTTCACTGATTGTTGAAAAGAGGCAAAAGAAAACAGGGAATAGAACTGGAATGCCCTGAGTTGGGGAACACGTTCCACCACATACCATCTCAGGTAATTATGCACGAGGAAGTGTCACTTGTGTGTGATATCTGTAAGTGGAACAATTTCTGTTTGAAGTGACGCTGCTGTCAGAGACAGCAAGGGAACTTCCCTACCTCGGTACTGGGAAGGGAAGTCTTAGACTGTGATGATTTCCCTTCTCTGTGATAACTGAATGCAATATAAAGTCAAGTACCTGGCAAAGGGCTTAAAGAAATGTTATCCTTTTTTTCAGTTTAAAACCGAAATGGACTTGGCAGAGCAGGGCTGTGGTCAAAACATGTGACCAGTACCATTTCCAAAATGCAAGAACCAACTACTCAACTTCAGAACATTGCTACAGGACAGGTAATTGAATTACATCACACGATTTTTAGTAAAACTAAAAGAGGGGAAATTTAGATTAGATGGTTGTGGGAAATTGCTTATGGTGAGGGTGGGCAGGCCCTGGCACAGGGTGCCCAGAGCAGCTGTGGCTGCCCCTGGATCCCTGGCAGTGCCCAAGGCCAGGCTGGACATTGGGGCTTGGAGCAGCCTGGGACAGTGGAAGGTGTCCCTGCCCATGGCAGGGGTGGCACAGGATGGCCTTTAAGGTCCCTCCCAACCCAGGCCATTCTATGATTCCACAATTTTTAATTTATAAAGTATTTAACATTCATAAGACTACTGGAAGGTGGCCAAAGCAGCGCAGTATGAGTATGTTAGCATTTCTCCTCATGAAAATGGACCTGAATCATCCGTTAGACCCCACGTTTTTCTGACAAAATAAAGCATAATAAGCCATCACTACTTGAAAGTTCCGGATAAGAGGAATGGTGCTGACTGGAAACACCATTTGGAGGCTAAGCAGCATATGGAAGGAACAGGAATTCTGCAGTGTCCAATCCTGCACAGTATTTATCTGGATAAGTAATAACACGATCCTCCATTCCAAAATATTTTCTCTAATAAGAAAGTAATCTTTTTTTTCATGGTGAGGGATGTTCTTTTATTCCAGAAATAGGACAGATACTTCATCAAAGGGTTTGTTGTCCCTGGGCCTCCTGCAGTGATAGGATGGGTGCGTGGTGCTGCACTGGAGTTACAAAAGCTGTACTATTTCAATGCGGAAGGATGTGGTTTGGGGTTGGTTAATACACATTGCCTGACATATTTACAAGTGTCAGATTGTGTTCTCTGTTTATAAGACTTGTGCCAAAAGGAAGGGGAGTAACGTAGGCCAAAGTACTTCCCTGATTCCGGGTGCCAGGACGTAACAAGCAGCTTCTAGGCTGTGACACTTGGACTGAATAAATTGCAAATTGTAACTGAATGTGAATAATTTGTATTTGAAAACACTTTTCCTCTCAGTAAAGGCCCAGTCTTTGCAAGACAGAATTCCTGGTCGGTGTGGCAGGGAAGAGATTGGATGGATGATGGATTTGTTAGAGGAAACACACACACAGTAAGAACCCTGGGCTGGATGGAAGTTTCCTTTTGGCCTAACTTCTGTCTCTCATTCTGTGTACGTAATTCAGGTAAACGTGATGCCTGTTTGTGGGAGAGATTTGTTACCATGAGGTAAATCCAAACTAACTCCAGTCAGCCATTGCAAGAGATTAATTTATTGCCAAGAAAAGTAAATTGCAAAAAAGACGCTTAAATGAGATTAAAATCACGATAAGGAAAGCTGCCATTGAGCACAGAGTGAGAACTTTTTCCACTGAATCACGTCATTGAAAACATGCTGCGTTTCTGTATTGAAGCTTAAGCTGAAATGCTCGATATCTTCACCTGTTAAGCAGTATTATTTTCTTTCTACCACCTGCGGAACTCTCCAGTCAGGGAGAAACTCAGGCAGGTGAGCCTTAATCTGCTCCCAGTGGTTCAAATCAACGGGTCATTACAAACAGGGAAAACAGTATTTGTGACTTATTATCTGTTTTAATCAAAGTGTTTAATATTTATTGCTTATTGCATGCATATCCCTTTTTCTTGCATGGTGCTGATAACACCAAGGGTTTGGTCCCTGTGTGGGCCATCACTTAAGACCTGGACTCGATGATCCTTGTGGGCCCCTTGCAACTCAGACTATTCCGTGGTTCTTCTCCACATGATGACTATTTTGGGAAAGAATTTCATTAGTTTATCTAATTCAGGTGTTTTCGAGCTCCTTGATAAAGAACTAACGCGGCCCAATGCCTTTGCAGCTGTTTCAGGTGAGCCCTGGGCAGCTCCGGGGCTGCTGCGGGGGTGGCGTTTCACGGGCCGGGGTTAACCCGGCTGTGAAAGGGAGCTCGGCGTGCCCTGATGCGGCAGTGGCCATGAGCGCGTTTTGAGGCCTTTTAAAAATCACTTTGAGCACTCTCAGGTGCTGGGGAAACCCTCCGGTGGCCCGCGGAGTGGCCGGGACCGGGGTCTGCCTCCGCTCCCCGCCCCGAGCGCGTTCCCTTCCGCGGGCCGGGACGCGCTCCCCGTGCCCCAGAGCAGCCCGAGATGGAAGGGACCCGCCAGGATCGCCCAGCGCAGCTCCTGGCCCTGCCCAGGACACCCAGCAATCCCACCCCGGGCATCCCTGACAGCGTTGTCCGAGTGCACCTGGAGCTCGGGCAGCCTCGGGGCCGTGCCCGTTCCTTGGGGAGCCTGGGCAGTGCCCGAAGAAAAAGAAAGCATTTCCCAAATGTTTGGGTAGCACCTCTGTTCTTTTTACTTTTCCTTGATGGTTAATAAGAAAATCCTGTGTGGTTGAGAGACAGTAAATGGTAACTTTCCCTATCCTGTTTTTATTCATTTGGGCAAAATAAAAATGAAAAGCTCACTTGGTAAACTTGTAACATCACAACGTGAAACTCTGTTTCACCTTTTCCAGTAAGTCACTGGTTTTCTTACATCCTGTGGTGCTTTGTGACTTCCAAGCGGTCCCTGGGGAGCCCGTTCAGTGCCCGAGCACCCTGCGGGAGAAGAGCCTTGTCCGGACACCGCGGCCGCCCGTGCCCGGCGGAGCTGCAGCGGCTCCGGGCGCTGCCCGCGGGGCTCCCGCTCCGAGCCCGGCCCGGCCCCGCCGCTCCCGAGCCCGGTCAGCCCCCGGCCCGGCCCGGCCCCGCCGCTCCCGAGCGCCCCCAGCCCGGCCCGGCCCGGCCCGGCCCCGCCGCTCCCGAGCCCGGTCAGCCCCCGGCCCGGCCCGGCCCGCCGCTCCCGAGCGCCCCCGGCCCGGCCCGGCCCGGCCCGGCCCCGCCGCTCCCGAGCGCCCCCGGCCCGGCCCGGCCCGGCCCCGCCGCTCCCGAGCGCCCCGGCCCGGCCCGGGCCCGGCCCCGCCGCTCCCGAGCGCCCCCGGCGGCGGGCGGCCGCAGCGCAGCACCGGCGGGAGGCGCCCCGGCGCCGGGCCCCGCCCCGGGCCCGCCTCACGTGGTGCGGCGCGGGCCAATGGCGCGGCGCGGTGCGGGCCCGGGCGCCATTGCTGTCAGAGCGCAGGAGGCAGAGCGGGCGCGGAGCTGCGGCCGCCGCGGGCACGGCCGGCACAGCGCGGGCGGACAGCGCTCCCTGCCCGGGCCGGGCCGCGCCCGCACCGCCGCCACCCCGCGGGCAGCGCCGACGAGGCGGCGGCGCCGGCGGCGGCAGCGGGAGGAAGAGGAGGAGGAGGAGGAAAACACCATCCACGCACAGCCAGCGGCGGCAGCAGCGAGGGGCGGCCGGGCGGGGCGGGGAGGGGACACAGCGCCCCCCGCCCGCCGCCGCCTCCGCACGGGGCCGGGACCGGGACCCCCCCTCGCCCCGCCCGCACCGCGTCCCGCACGGACCCGCCGCCCTCCGCGCGACCCCCGGCCCGGGGGGGCCGCACCTGGACGCGGAAGGGCGGCCCCGGGCCCCCCCTTCCTCCTCTTCTTCTCCCGGCCTGGAGGAGCGGGGGACGCGTCCCCCCCGCTTGCACCGGAGAAGGGCCCCCCGGCTCGAGGATTATCGGCGCGGGGGCGGGTAGCGAGGAGCAGCGCGCCCGCCCCGGCCTCGGCGCGTCCCCTCCCGGCCGCGGGCCCCCGCGGGGCCGAGGGGCCGGAGCGCGGCGGCCGCCCCGGGCAGTGACGGGGGCCGCCCCGGGGATCGCCCGCCTCGCCCCCCGGCCGTCCCCCCAGACATGCCCCGCCGTGGCGGCCCGGCTCGCCGAGGATCATGACTGCGGCGGCGAACTGGGTGGCGAACGGGGCCAGCCTGGAGGACTGTCACTCCAACCTCTTCTCGCTGGTGAGTGAGTGAGCGGGCGGTGGGCGGGTGGGTGCCCGGGGGTGGCTCCGCGCCGGGTTTGCCGGTCGGGAGCAGCTGCCGGGGGTTTATAGGCAGGGCCCGGGGCTGCTCCTGCGCTGGCCCCTCCCCCGGCCCGGTCCCCGGGTTTATTTTGCTCCTTAGCGTGGTTTGCTGCGGGTCCGTGTGTCGCGCTCGCAGCTGGAGAGCGGGGAGGGGATGGCTCCGTGGCCCCTGCAGGACCATCTTCCCTGGTAAACAGGCTCCTCTCCCCGCCTCCCCTGGCACTCCGTGCCCTGTGCGCTTTGTGCCACCGAACCGGGGGCTTTTCTCTCCTCTCACAATGACAAACGCCATTTCAGCAGCGGCGAACGCTCATGTAGTGTGATCGTCTGTCGGACTTAGCTCTGGGCTCCTGTGACGGCGTGTCAGCTGCTGTTACAGCCTGCTCTCCTCTTTGCACACATCGTGCTCGGGGGCTAGAGGTTAAAAAAAAAACCAAACCCAAACCTTTTAATTTTTTCTTCTCTGAAGAACAACAGCGGCTGACAGTAGCGTGCCGGATTGTTTGCATAGATGCCGTCTGCCCATCTCACTGGGAACTTCCGACGTGGATTGCGTGGTTTAATGTTGCAGAAATTATGGTATCAGTTTGGGCTAGCTGTAGATTGGCAATTTAAATTTAAAATAAGAAAACAATTTATGTGTAATGGCAAAGTCATTTGGAAATACCTTGCTTTATTTTATCTGGCACGCACAGGAACATTATCCCTTCTGGCTGGGCAACAGCTGAGTGAGCGAGAGGGCTGCTGGATCCTCGGGAGCCTTCCAGTGCCACAGGGATAATGTCGGAGGGGAGGAGGGACTTGTTCAGTGCGTGGTGTGGTGGAGTTAAAACCTTGTGATGCAACTTTGGGGGTAGCATGTGTGAAAGGGTTGTGGTGGGTGCCCCCTCCCCGCAGCAGAGCTCTGCCAGAATTGGAGGTGGGTGCATATGTTCTTCTTCTGATAGAACGGAAGAGATTGTTTTTAGCTCCCTTATGAAAATTAAGAGGAGAAAAAAAAGGAAATTACTTAGAAATGCAAATGATCAAGCTCTTTGTTTTATGCTTTTTAACTTTATTGTAGTATATTTGTTATTTTGTCTCAGGTTGTTTTTTTTTTTAATCTACATATATTCGGTGTTTATTTTGCTCGTACCTTTTAAGAATCTGGGACAGGAGCCGAAGTCTTCCACTGCTGGAAAACTGTCCCAGAGCTTGTTCTGTGAGAATGATACATTTCTTTGGCTTTTTGTTGAACGGTTACGTTAGGTGAGTTGGTATCGGTGCTTCTGTTTGAAGGCATTTGGTAATATTGATAAATATGTGGCAGTAGTCTGTGTATTGAGATGTGGGAAGGGTGATTTGGGGGATTGTTATGGTGATTTTGACTACGCTGCTCTTAGCCAGGGAGGAAAATAAATCGGGAAGCGAAGGGAACAATCGTATCTGATTGTAGGAGGGAGGCAGTGGAGGGTTTGCTCCTCGCAGAGTTGTGAAGTCCCCGTTCATTAATGCAGACTGGAGTGTGTGTTTGGAGAGGCGGAACTTCTCCTGCAGTTGCAATCTGCGAATCTGTCACTGGTAAAAATAATTGTTGGCATGCAATTAGCATAAATTATAAAGTGAAGCTATTTCATAGTTATTGTGGTTTAGTTGGGTTTTTTTTCTCCCACCTGACTAGGCTGGGGAAATGTTCAATTTTAAATGGGTGTGTAATATCACTGAAATAAGTTCAACGAAATTCTTTTGCAAGTGGCTTTAACAATAATGACTTTAATGTGCAACCCTTTAATCTCCCATGTAATTTTGTGGGAGGTATCTGTACCTTAATGTGGTGCTGTGTATGAAACTGTTTTTATTGTATTCTGGCTCTGAAAAAAAAAAATGGAATAAAGTAGTAGTGTTTTTTTTTAAATACAGAATATATGAAAACTATTAGGAAGATTTATTTTATATTGTGTTAGTATTTTTTGGGATTTGTGTATCAGTGAAAGATAGTGAAAACAGAAACACTGACTGGAAATATGTGGCCAGCACCACTGGCCCTTTAACCTCAGATTGTCATATTTATTTCAAAATTTATGAAGTGTTAAAGCTACAGTAGTGTGGATTAGTAGTTAGAGAAACTTTTGCTAATCATTTACTTTCTCAGTGTAACAGAAAAAAATCTAAATCAGTAGTTGGTGGGAATCCGTTCATTCTTTAGGAGTGAGGTAGATTACAAATATTTGGAAAATTGATTCTGCTATTAGAAGTTGGGGGCTTTTCAGTTGCAGGCTTTGTTTTGGGTGTGAATCAGAAAGAAATGTTCGTGACTGGAGAATTGCAGGTCTGAAACAATTATGGTTTATCATGATACTGTTTGTTGGTGGTTAAATAATATTTCTTGCCACAGACGTTTGTTTTGTGGAAGCAGGAATGCTGTCTCCCTGCCCTGGAGAAGCCAGAGCTCTGTGCCAGCTCTGTCTGGTTGCTGTGGTGGATTTGGGTTGGTTTAACAATTCATGATTTCTATTTTCCTGTCGACTGTAGACACGCTAGAGAGGTTAGGAGCCTTTGCTGCTTCTGAATCTTTTAACGGGAACTGTTTTCTAAAAGCTTTTAGTAACTGATTCTCTTTTATCAGTGATGTCCAAAAAGTGTGGAGGCCCTCAGTGCCCCGGGCTCAGAATGTGTCACCTGAGGGGAGGGCACGGTCTGAAGTGAAGGTTTAAAGCTGCCCTTGACTGTGCAGGTGCTGGGGGTGGTGCTGGGCTGGCAGAGCTGGGTTCCATGGAATGTCCCTCTGGACTGCAGCCCTTGGCGGCAGCATTGTGTGTGTGGTGCTCTCCAGCAGAGCAGGAATCCAGCACTGCTCTGGAAAATGGGTTAATGCTGGTGTGCTCTGTCAGGCAAAAACCCCCAGCCAGCCTGCACAAAGACATCCCGAGTCCTGCTCTGAGTGTGCAGCCTTTCCCAGTACGGTGATGGAGGGGCCACTTTGCATCTTTGTCATCAGACTGCTCCTCTAATAATAACTTGTTTAATCTGCTGGGTATAATAGCCTTGCTCGTTAAAAATACAGTTTCTGTCTGAATTTGCTGTTCCTAGCACAACAGTAGCAGAAATGATATTTATCCTCACTTTGTTTTTGCTGTAGTCAAAATGTCTGCTGCTGCTTCTGAAAAGAATGTCTGTTTTGATAAACAGTATTTAATAAGCCATTGTAATGGCCAGTTTATTTAAATACTAATTAAGAGCTGTCTAATAACTATTTAGAGACAAAATGTTCTGAGGTAATATGCTTTGTATTAAAACTTCAGCCCCAGCTGGCAAGCAGTCTTCCTGTGAATAATCCTTAATCATAAAAGTAGTCTTAACTGAAATTAATTTGACTTTTCCTGTGAGTAAGGGTTACTGATATGACAGTGAGGGCTTGCATGAAGATGTTTCCCCAGCTGTCTGCCTTTGCTGCCATGGTGGGTCCGAAGGCACAAGTCACTCTTGGGAAATTGGGGTGAAGCTGCACAACACTGGATATACTGGAGCTGGAAAGAGTACAGCCAGGGGTGTCAGGAATGACCTGAAATTTGGAGGAGCTTTCATGGGATAGAAAGATTTGGTGCTGTAGGAATCTTCATCCTGGAAAAGACATGATTGTGTTCTTGGAAAGTGAGACTAGGTTACAGAAGCTGCTGTGGAAGATGTTCTTGTGTAAAGTGTGTTCCTACAGAAACCAGCTGCCAGAAAGGTCCAGGTAGTGGGAATTGTGTTTGTTCCCATTCAAAGGCAAAGTTACAAACAGGGAAGGCTGTCACTACTGCTGCTTTTTGCAGTTCACATCCAGGAACAGAAGTTGTCTCCTTTGATCAGGGAGTTTTGTTGATGTTTCCATAATAAAATAAAAGGAATTAAAGCAACCTTAGGTGGCATTTGGATTATTCTCCTAAAGGTCCTTCATGGCATCAGAAAGTGAAGGTTGCAGAGGCTGCAGTGAGATACTCCTTGGTATTGCATAATTGTCAGTGAAGGACTTCATAGTAAATGTTGATTGCTCAATGCCTACAGTAGTAGTGAATTAACCAGTAGTCCTTGCTTGTGTTTTCATAAATGCAGTGCTCCGAGCAGTGGGCTGGGATTTTGGCATGCTGGATGTTACAGCACTCGCAGTGGATATCTTGCTTGTTTGGAATTTTATGTAGGTGTGAATTTACATGCATAAATAATTAAGAAATGGAATTAACTTCTCAGGTTGTGCAAAAGTATTTGATTCTCTAGTTATCTTATCCTGGGTTTTATTAGGTAACAAGACAGAAGCAGAGAGATGACATTAGAAAGCTTGTTCACTTCTTGCTAATAAAAGATTAGTTCAGGTTTTAAATCACTTCAGTGGTAGGTTTTTATTATGTCCTGTCAGAGTATTTGACAGTTTAATGGGACGTGCCAGGGAGAGGGTTTGAAGAGAACAGACCCAGATTTGCAAAGAGATTGGGACAGTGACATTCAGCCAGCGTGCCCAGCTCTGGGAGGGGAAGTGAGGGATCTGTTGGATAACCAACCTTTTTGGAATATTCCCAAAGAAAATGGGGGGGTGTGGGGGTGACATTTGCAGCTCACAGTAAGCGTGCCCAAGCTAATCACTGAGAAATACTTGAGTGAGGTTTCCTTGAAATCCCGAGTGTCTTGTGAATGTACACATGTCCTGGGGCTGGGAATCCTTCCCCAGAGACTGTGTCCTGATTCTGGTGGTGCTGAGTCTGGTGTGCCAGCTGTTGGGAATGTCAACATAACAAAGAAAATAGTCAAATATTAGGCTGATGTATTAAAAAAAGTCCTTGGTAACTGCACCTTAGGAACAATCATTTTAATTTACTGTAACACTATCTGGAAATAAATTTTCCTATTTTTCTACGTTTTTAATACAGAATTGACATCATAACCCCAGTTCTCAAATAGCCTCCCCGCCCTGACTCATTTGATCTTGAATTTTTTCGCCTTCTTCTGAGAGCGTTTCCTCATATGAAAGAGTAAAGAAAGATCTACAGATAGAACTGTTAATCCTTTCTTCTATTATTTTCCTTCTGGACAATGCAATTCTTTTGAAGAAAATCTAAAGAAACTGGAGGTTTTGATCTTTGGTGGAAAAAATAAGTGTGGTGCATATGAGATATATCTGCTGAGTGTGTTAACTTGAGCAACGTTGGCCATTTGATGAAGAAAGAATCTTTATGGATTTTTTTTTTTTTAATTTTTTCATCTCTCTAGTTCTCAGAAACATTACGTAAAAGGGTATGTGTGTATGCAGATGCACTGCTTTTCAATACCAAACCCCATCAGTGTTAGGGGGCTGCTGCACTTTGTGATGGGGCGAACACCTGGACTGGTGTGAAGCTTCCTGTTCACTGGGTGAGAATGAGCCTGTTGTCTCCACTTTGCTTGATCTCTATGGAATTACACCCACGTCCTCGCCTGCCCCAGTCCACTTTTGCATCCTTAGTTGTGGCAGCACCCTTTTATCAGCGTTTGGGTTTTGCTCTGATTGGTGCAGGGATGTGCCTACAAATTTTTTTCTCACATCCTGTGCCTGGAATGGTTGGCACCTTGCTGCATTCCTTCATTGTCTCCCTGCTGTTACACCTGCTCCCTCTCTGCCTTTCATTTTTCCTTGAGTGCTGGCTCCAGTGTACGGCAGGATCACCTCATTATAAATTTATGTCCTTTGTTTCTTTCTACGTGTTCCGTCGTAGCTGTGGAAGGTGACAGTTGATGTCCACAGACCTCTAAGCCCCCTTTTCCTGAGCTTGTGTGGGATCCTCTAGACAACCCAGTAACACTGGATAGATGGTTGGGCTGTTCCCACTGTTGTTAAGGCTGACAAGTGTAGTTTATACAAAACTTTGGAGTCTGTGTGTGTTCATTTACTGTTCTGTGGGTGAGTCGTGCACTTCGTTGTGTAGAGTCTGGCACGGTGGCATTTGCATCTTGTTGGTGCCATAGTAACACAAATAATAAGCAAAAATACTGCTCTGACTGAAAACATGCTTGTTTTAGTATTAACTTGCCAGTTTTAAAAGTGCACAAGTGTTTCCAACAGAAGATCCCAACCCAAATCCAGATTTGCTTATAAGGAGTGTGTGTTTACATGGGGGCATCTTTGTTCCTCAGACCAGGCTGTTCCACCGCTTTCATTTTGAGCTCGAAGTATTGCTTTAAAAATAGATCCTCTTTCCTTGAGTCCCCTGACATCAACTGGTAGTTTTAAAGAGAAAGCAGCTAATAAAACTATTCTGCTCAGAATATTTCAGTCAGCATATGACGGAAGGCTGGTGTTGGGCTCCCTGCGCACACGGGAGCAGCGTGAGCACAGCGCAGGGCTGAGGGGCCCGGGCCGCTGGCAGGGACAGCCTGTGGTGTTTGCTGCTGTGGCCCCTCTCCTTCCAGAGCTGTGCACTGGTGGGGTCCCAGCACTGCAGCGTGATAACGAGGGCTGGGCAGAGCCCGCTCTGATAGCAGGGAGGAAGTTCAGCTCCTCAGCGTTTCCTCAGAGTGTAGTAAGGAGCTGCCTTACTCACAAATGTAAAAGATTGAAGCAGTCATTCCTTTGGCTTGTGCTGTGAATTTTGATTAATTTTGAAGAATTCTGACTCTCACTTTCTACTTTAATCTGTAAAAATACGTTATTTCTCATTGAGTCGTGTGTGGCTTAATCCATGAGCAGCATTTCAGTAGTGCATGTGGAAATGTGGCCGGAGCTTTTAGTGGCATCCTCGCTTTTGTTTCTTTGAGATGGGGAATTTTACTGTGTGGTGCTGTTGTATAAGGTGCCCCGAGGCAATATTTACATGTATGTGACTAACACAGATGAGCTCAAACATACACAGTGACCTTGTCCCTATATTAAGGAATGTATTTAATGAGCTTATGAAAATGGAGAAAAATGGGCAGGCTTCTAAAATTACAAAAGTCATCAGATATGACACGTGTATCACTTCTTGTGAGGCGTGCACCTCAGCTTTCTTTAATCAGCCAGCGTTGCAGCTTAGTGTATTCTTGTTTATCAAAATTATAATTACAGACGAAAAAGTTTGGGGTTTTTTCCTCCTCTTTGATTTTTTTCCCTCCTCCTTCACTCTTCTTCTGTGCCGTGGTGACTCCAGAAAGGTTCATAAATTCATATTTAAGCCTGGAGTGTGGAACTGACCTAGTGAAAATCTTTTCCCCCTTCTCTCTCCCAAGGCGGCTCTGTTCCCCTCATTCCTCTCTCCCCACCACGTTTTGGCAGTGGTGTGGATTGAACGGAGATCAAAGTGGCTTTGTAACCACAATCCGTGTCTTAGAGAAGGAAATTTAAAGCTTGTTCAGTAAAACTTTATTTCATTCATCTCTTAGCTTTAAAAGAGCTATGCTGTGGTCAGGGCCTTGTGGTTGCCTGTTCTTATGACTCCATATTTGCCCATAAAATACAATATTTTGTGAGAACAGAGGATTGAAAGCAAAATTTAAAGGAAAACTCTTCTTTACCTATTGACCAGGCATTGGCAAACTTCCAGTTTTTGATAATGATGCATTCATAGCTGACAGCTATGAGACAAAAGTTTCAAAATGTGTTGGTTTTTTACATTCTAGACTCGTGACTTTTTACTTACAGGAGTCTCTGGTTTACTAAGAAGTTTTCAAACCTGGTTTAATACATCTGCAGTCTCTTAGTGTTGGACTTTTATGAGTCTTGCTTCATGTATGTCTACAATGTTACTGAATTTGTAGGCGGCTCTGGTGAGACACAAAATTAATTCCAGGAATATCTTGTAGTGGCCACGTCAAGTATTTCTATAAAAAAATCATTTCTTTGCTGAGAAAAAAGGTTAATTGGTTAAATTACTTTATTCTGAAAGAGCTGCTTTCAGTTTTAGCCCAGAGTTTCTGGTTATTTAATTTTCCATGTGTATTTTAATAAAATTTTGACTGGAGCTCTCTGTGAATTTCCATAATTCCCTTCTGGCAGGAGGTGCTGGATTCTTCTCTTTGCAGGAATGACAGTGAGAGAGCTGGCAAAGTGAATCTGCGTGACCAGTCATGTAGTGGCTTTATTTACTGCTTTCCACGTTCCAGAAGACTCATACCCCAGGATTCTGCAGGTGGTGGGTTTTGAGGGGCTGAGGGATTGGGGCTGCTCCTGACAAGCTGGGCACTGCTGGGTGTCAGTGGTGAGGACAGGCGAGAAGAACCAGGCCTGGGGATGGGGTTCCTGTGCTGTCCCTGCCTCCCTGGCCCGGGGCAGGAGCCTGGGATGGGCCCCTTTGGGAAGGGAGCGAGGTGGGCAGGGCAGGGATGGACGTGGGTTAAAACTGAGCTTTGCTGGGCAGGGCAGGGGCAGACACAGCTGTAAAGCCATGAGGGCTGCTGTGCTGTACAGATGTGGGGCACGGGAACATTCCGAGTCCTCGGTGCAGCTTTTTGTGTAATGGAAGAAAGGGAACTGCATTCTTTAACTCACTGTGCCAAAGTTTACTCTGCTTGGGTTGTACTTCCTCCAGCCCACCCTCCCCCCCGTTTTTTTCTGCCCATATGTCAGATTACTTGGTTTGGGAAACATCTGATAGTCCATTGTATGACTCTGATGTTTGACATTTCCTTCCTCCTTCAGTTAAAAAAAAAAAAAACAACTAGAAAAGAAAGTTAAAGTTGGGAAGAATAGAGAAGATTCCTTTGTTTGCTTGCAGATTTGCTTTTGTCTTTTTTTTTTTCATGTGTTGGACTGCTTTTCTGTAGTCTAGCTTTCTCCAAAAGGGAACTTTTAAATTTGGAAAATAGGCAGTCAGTTCTGATTCTTCCTGAAGGGGACTTGCAAACCTCATCATTCACCCTGTCTGAAAACAAGGGAGGGATACTTAGGCTGCTGGCAAGTTGCATCTTTATTTGGGTTTTTTTGTGTGCTATTGAAGTTTGCAGTGGTAATTTTCATTTTAGGTTCTCAACCTTCTACTCAGAAGTTAAAATATAATTGATTCCCTTTTGTGAAGAAACTGGCTGAAGTGATGGAGAACTCAGAGTTGCCTTTCTGCAAAATAGTGTCTGTGACCTGACCTGAGGGGTGGGTCACTACCTAAACCCTGGGTTTGGTAATATGAAAAGAATTTCTTCAATTCCTTCTGTCTTTCGTCTTGGAGATGGCATTTTGCTGCCAGGCATTGTGTGCTTCCATTCAGCCTATGGGGTGAAAGTTCAGCTCTGCCGTGGGTGAGCCTCATTCCATGTTAGCATCATTAAGGTTGGAAAAAGGCTCCAAGATCAAGTCCACTTCTTCCCTTTTTCCCAGTAATAACACCCAAACCAAATCAAGCCCAGTCATGCCTTGTTAAATACATGGTTGCTATGGCTTTGCTGGGTAGATGTTGGGACATGGGTAGGTTTTGTGCATCCTCTGAACCCCAGATTCCTGCCTATTCCGTTTTGTTGTGCAGCTTGGCTTTCCATTTCCCTTCCTCACTCCTGGTGATGGGATTCTGGCACAGCAGCTTCCCATTCTGTGTGGCTGTGTTGGTGCAAGAGCCAGCAGGACACGTGTGTGGAGGTGCCTGGGTGAGTCTCACTCCCACGCTGAGCTGGGTCAGTGCTGCTGCCATCCTTCAGTTTCCTTATGATTGTGTCTTGAATATTTTGGGCTTGAAAGTATCTTTTCAAGTGATGGCAGAGTCTCAGCCCTTTGGCTTCCAGCCATGGTTATCATGTTATCCTTTCCCATCTCCAATGGGCTGGGTTACAGCCCTGACAGTGGAGGGGAGCTGCCGAGCCAGGTGCCAGTGTGGAACATGTTCTGAATTAGCGTGGTCCATTCAGGGCTGCAGGTTTGCTAACCACAGCCTTCACTGAAGGTGAAAGATGTTGATCTAACTCAATAGTATTTTTTTTAAAATTTCCTCTTTAATTCTTTTTTGTTTTAGAATGATTTTTTTTTTAGAGTTTGTGCAGTTAGTCCTGAATGGCTGTCTCTGCTTTACTGGTGGGCATTGGGTCCTGGCTGAGGATGGCAGCTCTGAGGGTGAGCATTGGCTGCTCTCTGTGTGCTGATGAGATTTCCAAGCTACCTCTTGGTACCTGGCTAAATGGCAGGGCATGGAACACCTTTGTGGAATCGTAATTCCACCAAGTGTCCTGTTCAGTGGTGGCCAGTGTTTGTTTGGCCTGCTGGATTTGCTGAAGTGGACGTAGCTGGACTTACCTTGAATAATCTCCCAGGCTCTCTGTGTATTTGGTTGAGAGGTTTCCTGAAGCAGGTAGATGTTTTGTAGACAATTTCTAAGCTAGTACATAAGTTTTTATCCTGATACAAAGATTTCAGCCATCTCGTTTTGGTTTGAATCTGTGTTCTGCTAATTTAATTTGATATCTGGAAGAAAACCAGCGGTTGTTCTTTGGAGAACCTCAGTTTCCTTCTTGTAAACCAACCAGACTTAATCCTTGGATGATTTTTTTTTTTACTGTATGGAATATATATTTTTTGACCATTTCTGTAATTATTCTGGTTTTGATGTTGTGAAACAAGAGCTGCAGTTGTGAGGAAGGTGCAGGGCTACAGGTGAATCATAATGGCCTCAATTTCTGTGTCACCTTCTGTTTCTTTCGTAAGCATTTCTCACATTTGGTTTTGTTTTGCCAACCTGTTTTTGCAGTGGACTGGAAGAAGATACTTTTTCCCTTTCAGTGTATCAGTGTGTGCTCATTTTCCTTCTGCTGTGTTTGATTGTAGTCATCTACTTTAGTATTTAACCTTGAAATTCTGTGAGGGTTTGGATCCATATCAGTAATTTGGGCCCTTTTACCAGATTGCTCTTTCTTTTATGCTTGCCACTCAAAAAGCCTTTGTTGGTAACTCCTGCATCTGCCAGAGCTGCTGAAATTTGAGCATTAGTATTGGAGTGCTTTTTGTATTTTCCACTGGGAAAGATGGTACTTGGTTGCCACCTCAAATTCTTTTTGAGATGGGTCTGATTTTTGTTTCTTTGAAAGAAGCAATTAATCTTCCTGGCTGCCTCCTCTCCCACATGGGCAGAATCACCCTGATGTTGGGGAGAAAGAGAAAAAATTACCTCATTTCTGTCAGTGCTGTTTACAGCTCATGCTGTTTGTTTGGGGCTTTTAATAATGTGGACTCTATTATTTTAGAAATGCCTTGGTTTTCTGGTCTTCAGTACTGTGATATGGGATCTCAGATGTCCCCAGGTACAGAAGTCCATCAGGGAGATATCTGATAATAGGATTTTGGTTACAGCTAAATCCTTCACTGAGACTTGGCAAAGATAAAAGATGACACACAAATGCCCTGACACTGTTGCTTGTCACAAACAGCTCTGGAGTAGGAGCATTTAGATAATCTGTTCCAGGGGGCATGAGGAAAGGAGGCAGCGTGGAGTGCAGGGATTTATCCAGCACAAAGCTGTTCCAGGCACATGTGCTGCATGCACTGGCGTGCTCACTTTCACGTTGGTTTTAAGAGCAAAGGAATAACAACCGAAAAAAAAAAGGTAATTTTTTCATCCTTCATTTTTAAAAGCTTGTTAGTAGCTGCCCTTTATCCCCTTTTTTCCAGCCACTTGACTGTGTGCTTATGCAGGGAGAGGATTAAAGTCAAACATGTCATTCTGCTGCTGCTCAGTTGCATACTAAGAGGGCTGGGGCTGAGTGCTGGGCTCTGAAGCACAAACCATGGCACGGTGTTTTTGTGGGCCATGGGATGCCCATTTCAGAATCAGCTATTCTGTAAAGTGTTATTTTTTGTCTGTTCTTCATTTCAGAGCAAGCTTGGAGGACTTTGTGCAGTTATTGCAATACTTGGCCTCACAGAAATGTCCTTTTGAAGCTCACTGAGTGCACGCAAGGCCTCTGCACTGCCATGTGATCCCTCCCTCTTCCAGGGGCAGAAGGGATGAGCCCTGAGGGAAGGGAACAGAAACCATTCCCTGCTTTTTTAAAATGGAAAGCGTAAAGAGCAGAATGTTAATATGTAGTTGAGGGAATGATCTGATTGCAGGAGACTCGGAAGGGCTGAGATGGTCAGTTTGTTGTGGGTTTTCAAACCCCAGAGAGCTCCAGACGTGGGAGAAGAGAGGGGGAATGTCTATGGACAGGTTCTGGCACTGCTCAGTTGTGCTGTGGGAATAGGAACCTCTCTTAGGGTGTACAAACTGTGTAAAGCCGTGAAGAAAACGAATGTTTTAGTTAAGCAATCTCCCCTGTTCTTTCAATTCACTTGACGGGGACTTAGGCAGATGTTACTGAATACTTTATTTCACTGCAAGAGGGGATGGTGTTTGCATGCCCCTTGAGCAACACGTTGTTACAGAGTAGTTTTCAGTCCCGCTGTCCTCGTCCTTTGTCCTTCCTTCCTGGGGAAGTGTATCAACATGATATAAATTTTATCTGGTATTTAAATGGCTGGAGTGGAGTGTGCAATGATATTTCGTTGCTGTGTGAGGATGATGTAGTGAAATGAGACACTGTAACCAAAACAGATGGTGCTAATCTTGAGTCTGTCTGCAAGATCTTACAGCATTTAATTAAAATGGTGGTGTAATTCCCATGGCACCTTTAACTACAGTTTAAATTCTTGGACTATGAACTAAGGGCTTTCTTATGCAGATTTTCACTCATGTGAGTAGTCCTTAGTATGAGTCTCTGGTGGCTTCAGAATAGCTACTTACTTGAATGAAGCTCTCAAGATGAGACTCTAATAAAACTGGCAAACATATATATGGCATTTACATGTTTTATGGTCCAATTTGAAGCGTAAATTGTAGACTAAAGATGCTTAGCAACTACTCTTCTACCTAGAAGCGAACGAAATTCTAGATTAGAGAAATTATTTAGACTGAGCCTAACTTCAGAGGCTGGTAAATACAATGTTTTAAGGTACCCTGAGCAGCTCAACATCTTCTTCTTGGTTAGACGGATATGTGATGAAAGTTTTTATATTCGCTTTAACTGAAGTGTGTTTGTAGAAGTGATGAGGTGTGGTTTGGATTTTTACATTACCTGCATCTTTTTTTAAGAACATTAAATAAAGTTATGTTTGAAGCACTGGGCAGACCTGAATTTGTCTGAGTGGCAGCTTTTGGGCAGACAATTGGGAAGTACTTTTATACTTGATTCTTGTTTTGTTTCAAATTGGAGAAGTGTGGAAAATAAAATGACCTGAGCGCTGCTGTGTTGGAAGTCTTTGAGAAATCAGGGTTGGAGCTGAGGGCCTGTGATGGATACTTGGTTCTTTTACTCACAGTATGATCTTGCCTCCTTTCAAATATATCCTTCCTATTTTGAAGGCACCAGAGTAATGATTTTCTACACTCTGCAGCCTGACTCTGTCTTAGCTTTTCTTACTTTTCCGTACCATATGAAGCAGGAAAAATAACACATCTATCTAGTTTTACTAATTGTTTTTAATGTAGAGAAGCATAAAGCAGTACAGAAATAACTCCTCTTTATGTTTGGTGTGGCCAAATACAAGAATTTCTCAAACTTTTGATGCTCTCCCTCTTTCTCCTTCTGCTGTGTCTGTAATATTGAATAATTTCTCCAAGGGAGCTTTGTGTATTAAAATGGGTGGAATTACTCAAGCGATCTGGAGAAGTTAATTTAGAGTTGGCCTGTCCATTTCCCATAAAACAGAGGCCAAAAAGCATTTGGTGGAGATGGGAAATAAAAGAGGAGGTGGAAGATGGGTTTGTTTGTGCTCCATCTGCAAGGGCTGCAGAAGAGGAAAACAGTCACAGAGGCTACCCAGCACTAATTACATCTTCAGGGTTGCTGGGAGCACGCCAGCACCAAGTTGTGCACTGTGAAATGTTACTGGGGAATTGTGATTTTTAGCAGCCTAAACTCTACCAATCTGAGTGGAGCACGATGAGATCAGCAGAAGACCCTCCCAAGCTGCCTTTTATTCTGATTGAAGCCTGAAGGGGGGAAAAGAATGAGAGCTTAGGTTTTGTGTCTCCTAGGAATTCCCGGTGGCGGATGGTGTCCTGGAGCCCTGAGCTGGGGCAGGTACATGTGGAGGTGTCTGTATTTAGGGCAGCAGGGTGTGAAAGAAAGTGCTAATTTGCTTTCTGTGTCTCTCTGCTTGTGTGTGTATGTGCAGGGGGGATCAGAGGTTTGAACGCTCTCAGCTCATCTCTGCTGAGGCTGTTTCACTCTGCAGGGTGTGATGATGGTCACTGAAACCTGACTTTGTGTCCCTTTCCAAGGGACTCTGGGATGTTCTCTCTAAGGCCGTGCATCTGAATAAAGACATTGGCAATGCACTGTTTTCATTAGTGCCTATTTCTTGGGAATGTTTTGGGTGGTTTTGGATGCCTGTGTGGAATTTGAACAAACTCTTCTACCCTGACAGCTGCTATTGAAAACATCAGAAACAGATCTTTTTGTGTCTTGGGAATTGCTCTGTAAGAAGTTGGATGCTAGTGAAGGGTCTGGGTATTACTGTTAGAGATCCAATTTCTCTGTTTCCTTACACGCTTGGCCCAGTACATTTAGAACTGGCGTCTCACAAATATTCTGTGTCCAACTGCAGTTAGCTGAATTTAGAAAAAAACTCCATTTCAACATAGCCCCTCTTATCTGAGCAGTTGAACCCTTCACAGCACAGTCCTCCATGACACATGTTCCTTTATAGACCAAAGCAAAAATCTCATTTAATGCATGATTTGCTAACAGTGTGGATAATAATAAGTATTTGTAAGCTCTTTTTTTTGTGTCAGGCTTTTTAGTTTTAAAAACATTGTAGCAACTGCAGTAAGCCAAGACTGTGCATATGGGAAGAGATGCAAGAAACACAGTAGATTACATCACCTGGCAAGTGTTCTGCTTTGTTCTGCATTCATCTCTAGCCAGTTGTGAGTTAAGCAGCATGTTCACAGTTTTGTCCTCAGGTTGGCAATTTTGGTTTCTGTCTCAGTGTTTCAGGCTGCTTTCAAACCAGCAGTTTTACTAATCAGAGCAGCTCTGCCCTCCCTGACCCGCTTTGCTGTCCTCAGACTTCCCGGTACAAGCATCTCTGTGGCTGTTTAATGAATCAGGTGTGGGGACTGATCTGAGTAGAGGAAAAAGTCGTTTAATCCAACCCTTCTGGGTTTGAGTCAGTGCAGCTCGGTGTGAATGTCTGCGCAGCAGCTGAGTGCTGCAGGGAAGGCACCCAGGCCAGGCCTGCCGTGGCCCCAGCGCTTGCTCCTGTCCATGGAGGTGTACATGAACAGCAGGCTGGGTGCGCTGTGAGGCTGCCTCTGATGTGACTGCAGCTGGCCCTGGCAGGGGAGATCCCACTCCACTGCCCCTCCTCTCCTGTGGCTGCTCCGTGACTCCCTGGCTGCAGGATGAGCTGTCAGGGTGCTGAGCCTGGAAATGTTTCTTTCTCTTTGTTTCCCTTGTTTAAATTGGTGAAGTGATCCCATTCACCCAGCGATTCCATGGCCAGTAGATCCAGACTGGGACATGGAGATGCATGTCTGGGGCTGAGGAGGAGGAGGCTGTGTTGGGTCAGCTTGTGCTCACTGCCGATGAAGCACAAATGAAACCACGTTTGGCTCTTCAGAGCAGTTCCCAGAACCACAGGCCACTGCTTGTCTCTGTCTCATATGTACAAACTCTGCTACGGATGGAGGCCTCTTCAAACCAGGGCTGTTGGCTCGTTTAAAGAAATGAATGTAAATAAACCCCCCTGCGGATGCAGATCTTCTCCCTATAGTGTGTTAAATACTTTACACAGAACATCAGTAGAGGCGTAGAATGTGTGTAAGTGTTTTGGGTGTAGTCTGCTCTTGTGGATCCCTTCAGGATTCAAATCTCCTTTTGAATTCAGTTTTAATTAACATGAGGACACAATCCAGAAGTTCTGAGGGATTAGTATTGGTGCTTACCTATTAAAAATTTAAACAGAAACAGACATATCCCAATACATGTGCTGAACCACATCTCTGCAACTTAGACTGGGAAACTTATTTAATGCTGCTACTGACTCCAACCCCCAGGACTCGTCTCTCCCTTTTTTCAGGAGTCTCTCTCTGTGTGGGTGGGCACGGGTGTGATCCAGGTTAGTAGTTTATCATTCCTCACAGTCCACAGAATTACAGACTCCAGCAGTTTGTTAGTGCAGAATTAAGTTGGGTGCAGCCCTGCTGGTTTTGCTGTGCTTTCCTTGACTGTTTCATCCCTGCTCTGGGTGGGATGCTGGGGTGATACCTCTGAGCTGGCAGGAAGCCACAGGAGCCTCTCTGCTCTGTGAAACAGCTGAGCTCTGGCTTTTGCTGTGTGCTTCAAGCAAGTGCTGCATCTGGGTAAAGTCCTTTGTTCAGTTGGGTTTTTTTGGTTTTGGTTTTTGTCATCTTCCTGTTCCATGCCCTTTGTGACTTAGCATATGTTCTTAGGTGGTTATGGCACAAATATTTAACATCACTTTTTTCACAGATTGCCTGTGCTGCACTAATTTTTGGTGTTTTGTGGTTCATAGTTGTATTCATTATCCTGTTTCAGAAACTCTGCCTGTTCCTTTTCCAAGCAATAGCTGGGGGCCCACGTAGAATAGATGTAGATGTTTTGGAGGAGCCCTTTCTCTTAGATTCTTATTTAGTGTATGAGGTATTCCAGCACCCTACTGAGGAAAAAATAACTTTTGTCCTTCTAATTTGACTATTCCTCCTGCATTCCCTTGCCCTCGTCATGCCAGGAAGGTGGCACATGGCTGTGCATCTTGGCCAGTCTGGACTATCTTTTCCCATTTCTTTTCCATAGTCCCCCAACCCTTTAGATGGCCGATCAGTATTTCTGTCTGAGTGCAAGAGCTCAGTGCTGGCTGTAGGAAGCCCCCAGCTCCTGGTGTCCTGCTGGCAGGATACAGCATGGCAGTGCCCCTTCTGCCCTGTGGAGCTGAAGGTGCCTGGTGATTTAGGGGCCTGCAAACAATAAACCCAATTTCCCCGCTGTTGAGCATTCCATAGATTTTTCCCCTTCCCAGTGCAGTGCTGTATTGCCATGTGCCTGGCGAGGCCTCCTCAGAGGACAATTAAATAGGCAATATTTAATTTAATCAGTGTTTCAGGAAAGAGTCATTGAGGCAGAGTCCCAGAAGCTGTAGCCATGGGCTGGAGCCCTGCTGTGCCAGGCAGTATCCAGGAATGAGGTGAAACTTTCAGAGGATGTATTCACAAGAGCCAAGAAATCCTTGTGGTTTTTTGCTTCTGTTGTTGGTATGATGAGCATTACCTTCAGCTCCTCAGCAGTTAACCAGACAGCTCCTGAACCAGTGGCAGGTCCTTCCACATACTGTGGTGGACAAAAGCAAATTGTAGAGTTTAAACTTGTACATGGACTAAGTTTGTGGACTTGAAAAGGGAAATCCTTCTGTGTGTGATGGGGAATTTGGGTTTTGGAGGAGGGGTTGAATATCCTTACACAGGTGATCAAAATGAGAGGAATACATGAAATGCAAGGCTTTGGTTTTCTTTAGGAGTACAAACTCATCCCTACAGTCAGTGTTTCCCGTGGGTCTTTGCCGTGTCCCTGGCAATGCCCTCTCGTCAGAGGCGTAGCTGCTGCCTGCAGTGTTTGCACTCCTTGCTGCAGGCCAGCTGGCTGCTCCTGCAGGAGCACTTGGGAGCCGGGCACCGGCTGCTGCAGGGCAGCCAAGGGAAGGTGTGAACACTGCAAATGAAGCAGTGGAGGGAATAGCAGCAGCAGGAGTGTGGTAACAGGTTGGAAAGTAGAGTACAAGCCCACTGTGAGCAGGGTATGCACACAGCAGTTGTGTCTGATAACAGCCAGACTGTCCTGGGGATGTTCCCTGTCCTGTGCTGGGCAGCCGAGAGTGGAGAGACAGGGGGAGGCTGCAGCAGGGCTGGGGCAAACTGGGAGTGGAGGAAAACCATGGAGTCACAGAACACCCTGAGTTGCAGGGACCCACCAGGATCATTGAATCCAGCTCCTGGCCTTGCCCAGGCACCCCCACAACCCCTCCCTGGGAGCGTTGTCCAAATGCTCCTGGAGCTCTGACAGCCTCGGGCCGTGCCCATTCCCTGAGGATCCTGGGCAGTGCCCAAACAAAACCTTTCCCAAATGTCTGGGTAGCAGATCTGTTTTTTTATTCTTTCTTGATGGCTGTGAAGAGAATTCTGTGTGATTGAGAGACAGTAAATGGCAACTTTCCTTATTCTGCTTTTGTTCATTTGGGCAAAACAAAAATAAAAAGCCCATTTGGGAAACTTGTATCATCACAATGTGAAATTGTTTCACCTTTTCCATCGAGTCACTGGTTTTCTTATGTCTTGTGGTGCTTTGTTTGTGACTTTCAAGTGGCAAACTTCTGGGCTGACACTGAGCTCACGTGGCCCCCAAGCAGCCTGTAGGGAATGAGCCTCTTTCCCTCTCCCTGATTGGTTTTTTCCTTTCTGACTTGTAAGATGACAATAAGGTAACAATAAGGTTAGAAACTGAATGAAGCTGCTGGAAACGAATAGAATAAAAATAATAGATGTGAGTCAGGTTGTGGTGAAAACGTAAATGCAGGTGTAAGCCAGGTTTATTCAGTGCTGTTTCTAAATTTTTCCTTGAAGGGGAATAAAGGAAAATATATGAATAGGAGGATTTTTGAACTTGAATTGAGCAATTAACCACTGAAAATGAAACAAACTATGAATATAACTAAATTATGAAGTGATCCACTGACTCTTTTCTTCCTTTTTTGTTTCCCATAGGCTGAACTCACGGGCATCAAATGGCGTAGGTACAATTTTGAAGGCCATGGGGACTGTGGGCCCATCATTTCAGCTCCAGCCCAGGATGATCCCATCCTGCTCAGCTTCATCCGCTGCCTGCAGGCCAACCTGCTGTGCGTGTGGCGCCGGGACGTCAAACCCGACTGCAAGGAGCTCTGGATATTCTGGTGGGGGGACGAGCCCAACCTGGTCGATGTCATCCACCGCGAGCTGCACAGTAAGTCCCTCTTTGGTTCTCAGTTCTTTCTAGTTTTTCCACTGAAAAAGCAGCTTTATTTAAATCTTTAACGTGCTACCATATGTGATTTTGTTGTAATTTGTGGTTTATGACCTACAGGTAAACAAAAATGCTGTAAATTCAACTTTTTTTGCCGCGAGTGATGCGGCAGATAAAATGTGAAGGGAAACTTGAACTCAGGAGACCTGTAGTCATGACTTGGATTTTTGTGGAACCTCTAAAAATGGAGCAAATTCTAGTTCAAAGGATGTTGATAACAATAATAAAACCCCAGTTCTGGCATAAGGTAGTAGCTGATGGAACAAATCACCTCTGCTGTAGAGTCAGGTGAGCTCCACGGCACCCCAGGTAAATCTGTGAGGTCAGGACTTGCTCCATGATTGTGCTGCAGGATTTGAGCATAATCCAAGGCAAGTTGCAACAAGTGAGTGGAACAGGAGGCAGGAAGGGGCAGGTGGGTCAAAGGTGACAGTGATGAGTTGGTGACTGTGAGCTTTATGCAACTGGGATTGTCCTCAGAGTCTCCAGAATGTGGAGCCTTGACAGGATAAAGTTACTTCTGTCTGCTGTGATCCTGTTTGGCTTTCACCGTATCCACTATATATTATTTTCTTTTCAGTGGTGTATGGTTGCTATGACAAGACTTAGTTTGTCTTGAACTAAAAGGTGTTTTATTAGGTTGTATGAATTTTACCTCCATTTTCACTTTGTGTCTTGCAAGAAAACAACTGAGGTCACCAGTTCTGGAATAGTAACAGTAGTTAAAAGAAAAAAACCAAGCCAATCATAAGGATCAGGTTCTAGTTTCTTGGTTTCTTGCAATGATTTTTTTATCCTTGTGACCTTTAGACCTTCTGGTGACTTGGTGATAAAATTTGTTTCAAGTAAACAGAATATTTTGTTTATCAAGTGTGCTTGTGTGGTCCCTTATCTCCCACCTGTACCCTGCACTGTTTGGTCCTGGGTGATGGTATATTCATTTCTCTTCATTTGTTTTTCTGTTCAAGCACTGTTCCAAACTTCCTGCTCTGATGGCTGCCAGATTGTTTATTTGGCACCAGAGCCTGTGAAATCACAGATATGGAGCCCTGAGTACCTTGGGGCGTGTTCCATGCAGGTAGCCCTGTGATCATGTATAATTAAAGAGATGGCTCACAAGTGCTGCACTGAGCCATTCCACTGACATTCATTTTTTATGAGGCACCTGTTTTGAATGAGGGAATGGATAATACTTCTACTTACCCAGCAAAGCTTTAATAATATATGCTTTTCTCTTAGTGAAGTATAGTTTATTTATTATTTCAAATGCAGTAGATGGGACTTAAGTGTCTTTTTATTTGAGGGGAGTTGCAGGTGATGTTTCTGTTGTAAATTGATGGAGCTTGTTTATATCTGACATCTTGGTTACAACGTGATGCTGCTTCCAGTGGTGCTGCTGTGGAAATCCACTTAAATGTATGGACAGCTGAACCTGTTCAGCAGTGTGGGGCAGGGCATAGCAAAGAGAGGAGCATCACTGTCACACCTTGTTTGCCTGGTTCAAAATTTTATGGAATCATGGAATTATTTAGTTTGGAAATGACTCCCAAGGTCATTGAGTCCAATCTGTGCCTGCCCCCCCCCAGAACTGAGTGCCACTTCCAGGCGTTCCTTGGGCACCTCCAAACCTCCCTGGGCAGCCCCTGCCAATGTTTCACAACCCTTCCCATGGAGAAATTCCTGCTGCTGTCCACCCTGCCCCTCCCCTGGCCCAGCCTGAGGCCGTTCCCTCTCCTCCTGTCCCTGTTCCCTGGGAGCAGAGCCCGACCCCCCCCGGCTGCCCCCTCCTGTCAGGGACTTGTGCAGAGCCACAAGGTCCCCCCTGAGCCTCCTTTTCTCCAGGCTCAGCCCCTTTCCCAGCTCCCTCAGCCACTCCTGGGGCTGCAGCCCCTTCCCAGCTCTGTTCCCTTCCCTGGACATGCTCCAGCCCCTCCAGGCCCTTCCTGAACTGAGGGGCTCAGAACTGGACACAGCACTCGAGGTGCTCCAGCATCCAGACTGGAGCCTTCAGAGCAGTAACTTTCAAGTGGAATTAAATCTGAATCTCGTCTGTTGTCACGTGTGTAAATCCTACAAGGATAGATTTCCTTGTTCTATATTAAAAGCACATTGAAACACTTGTAGTGACTTATCAGATATAGTTCAAAGGGATGTAAATTGTGTAAGTGTTGTACATTTTCCTGCTGATAGGGCTGTCGGGCTCTGTTCAGTACATTTTAGAGTTCAAACATCAGTATTGACAAAATATTGAGCCTCCAATTCTGCCAGAACAAGGCATTTATATCCATTGATTTCTTGAGATAGGACAAAGGACACAGTTTGTGTTCACTGCTTCATGCAGCCCCAAGGCAAAAGGAACAAGTTTATTCTGCTTTTTGTTGTATAAACAGGCTACAATACTGAAATATTTGATAGTTGAAATTAGCTGAAAATATAAAGGATTTTTCCATGTGGGCATACAAACCGAAAATAGGAAAGTTACAGAAGCAGAGTTTTCCTTGCCTCTCAGCTGGGCCAGGATAACAAGATGCTTGTTTTTGGGATAACCTGCTCAGGAAATGAGCTGCTTTGGCTTCAAATGCTGTTCCTACAGGTTGAATTGTCACAGTGACTCAGAGTTCCATGAGCAGAGCTTTGTTGTTGTGTTGTATTCACATGTTCAGGAAGCACAGGTCCCAGGGATGTGATGCTGCAAATCCACGTGGAAGACTAGAATCTATCCAAAACATTGTCCAAAACTATCCAAAATCTATCATATCTTCTGAGATATAGGACCCTTAGGGAATAATGGCTGTTAATAAGATCAGGAATTCTTACCAAGAATGAAGTTTTGGATTTCTCATTTCCTGCCTAGGACTTGTGCTTTGAAAGTGAAATAATTTGGTGATTTTTAAATCACTAAATTTTAAAGAATTTAATTTTAAAATATTATGTTTTATTAATTCAAGTCTAAATTATAATTATAGATTTTTCTGGATAATAGAGTCACTCCACCAGTGATGTATGATATCTCCTGCTTTCAGTAAACAGATGAAAAGTCCAAACTGAGGCTTTGCTTTCAGAAGCACTTCAAAAACTTTTGCTCATGAACTCTAAGCGTTCCTTTATAACATTCAAGATTTGGTAAACAACAAATCTGCCTTTAGTAAAAGAATTTCAAATAGTCCTAGGGAAAACAACTTAGTGGTTGTAAACAGGAGGTACGAGGAGAGTTGTTTATGTAGTAGCTTTCCAAAACTGTGGATAATTAAATGCTGTCATGGGAGATTAAGTAAAAACAATTATTTGCAGAGCAGTTATAGATCAGTGGAGTGGCTGGATTAACCAGGCAGCTGGCAACTTCAGAGGTGTCTCTTGCACATTCTCCTGCATTTTTTCTTCCTGCCAGCCTTGACTGTGGTGTTCTGGTTTTTATTGTGGTGGCATTTAAAACTGGCAGAGGGGTTGAAAGTCTTTATTCTGTCCTGGGTGGAAAAAGCTAATTGACGTGGGGTCAGTGAGTGAGGAAAAACCAGAGTGATTCTCTAAGTCTGAAAAAGTTCAGTGTGCTTTAGTTTGTTGAGGTTTTGTTTTCTGAAGGATAAATGCTGTTTAATGATACTGCCTGGAGAGGTTTGGCAGCTGTTCCAGCCACGGTACCTTTTCCCATAAATCCATTTTTTTGTACATCCGACAGAAGAAGTGGAAGGAGAGGAGGGAGTGTCTGACTGTTGGCAGCATTTTTGACAGGAAAGTTGTGGATTTGCAGGCTGCAGAGCTCTCATTTGCATTTGGTGACCAAATACCATCTGGAGCATCACAGAGAATTTAGACTCAACTCCTGGGTTTTCTCTCTTCTCCCTCCCCTGCCCTGGACCCTGTGGGTCCCACACAGGTCATGGGGAAGGGACGTTTGTTCCTCTGTTCCCTCCTTTGCTTTTGCAAAGAGCACTTTGCTCTGACATTTTACACAGCTCCAGGAGTTGGACTTGATGATCTTGTGTGGGTCCCTTTCAACTCAGAATATTCTGTGATTCTCTGGCAGTTTTGTCTGTAAATTTGTAATCTCTGTACTGGATTTATGGATATATTCAGCTTTGTCTGCTGCATCTGTGGTACAGAATATTGGAATTCTCAGGGATAATGCAGGGATTATGATGTGTACCAGTACTGAGAGTACAGCTTGGTGACTGTAAGCACAGCACTGGAGGTAGACTCTGGAAAGCTGGCAGGATGTGAGACAGGAGCTTGAAAATGAATAAATTCTGGGTTTGATAGTTCTTTAAGTAAAACCGCATCCTTCTATCAGCTTAGTAGCTTGTGTGCCTGAACTCACTGATTCTGGTAGGTATTTGGGATTTCCACCTGATGTACTGCACTTGATCCATTAATTTCTGGAGCTGCTTCCCCAGAAAAAAGAAACTAATTCACTTTCTGCTATGTAGAATATCAGACTTTGGATGGAAACGCTTATGAAGAATAGATTATCTTGAATTAATTAGGGGAGTCTTTCCTGCAAGATTATTGTACATGATCTTTGCAGCTTGGTGAGTTTAAAACCGTAGCTGAAATTTGAGCTGTGACAGGAAAAACCTGGAGCTTCGGCTCGTTCCTGTTTATGAATTCTTGGCATATCGGGCTGGCGCAGCCGTAATCCCCTGGTGCTGATAAAAGCGAGGAGGGAAAAATGCTGCCTGTAGGAAGGGCTCTGTGCAAGGCACCCACATTAACCCACGTGGCTGTACCCCACAATTAATTGCTGCTGTTGTTTCCCTACCTGAAATTTGCTGGTTTTTACCTGCAGGAAAGCAGAACAGGCCAGCTCTGTTTTTAAGGATCTTTCTCGAGTAGAACAACTTGCCCCAAAACTCAACTTAGGTGGTTTTATTCCTGCTGAGAAGGGCTCCTGATGCTCCCTTATGAGCTGCCAGATTTCAGAGTTGCATTTATCAGTCAAGTCTTCTAAATTAAGTCAATGTTTAACTGTAAACATTTAGTAGTTGGTGTCTGTCAGCATTTATTAGGGATTAAAGGAAAAATAATGGAAAATTTGGAAAAAAAAGGTATTTTTTGGTTCCGCTAATGTGAAAGAGAATAAAGTAGTGAAAAATCTACTTTCCATTTCAATTTGAGTCTATTTAAGGTTCGTGTTTCTGCAATTGCGAGGAATTGGGAGCTCTGTCAGGAATTACAGAGTGTGTTCTAAGCTCTGTGTGGTGAGATACGTTAATTATTGAATGAGAAGATGTTCCTGTCTGTTCAAACACATTTGAAGTGTGTGAAGCGATGCATGAAATGAAGACTGAGCCCCCTTGCCATGAAATGGGTGTTCAAACGAGAGTGCTCCTCAGTCTTTTCATTCTGTTACGAGATTATGGGAAGGGAGGGAGTTGCTGCTGGAATTGCATTACAGCTGCCTTGGAGACTTCCTTGGATTTGCCCAAAGGTTATTCCTGGGATCCCTGGGCTTTGGTGGAAGCAGGGGATGTGCATGACAACAATTTTATGCACTCTGAGTAAGTCCATAAACCCCAGAACTCTTGCCATGTCCAGTGGTACTGGGAACGAGAGCAGCAAGGGCATGGAAAAGCAGCTCATGAACAAGGAATAAAGGAGCTGAAATGCAAGGCTTTTGGAAGGCTTTCCATTTAAAAAGCAGCAATGAATATCAAGCAGCTGAGTACCACTTATTAATAATTTGAAGTGAAATCTGAAAATGGTTAATTGCCGGTTCTTGAGCGCGGAGTGGAATTAACAAGTAGGTTCCTATGACAGAAGACTTTATTGGAATATTAAGTTACTGAAAAGTCTGTTTCTGGCTTGATTATTTTCAATAAGATAAGTCATTTGCATTTTCTTAATTGCCTAGCATAGATTATTCCCAAAGACATGAAAACAAAGTTCAACTTTTCCATTCTTTTGGCAAGAAGATGGGATTGAAAAGTGAATTCCTACTTTCTCAGCTCGCAGAATTGTTCCGTGACCCTTATATCTGACACTGGTAATTGGTGTCCAGTGATTGCCAGTTGAAGTTCAGCTTAGACAAAATAAACTTTTTCTTTTAAGGAGGCATATTAAATGAGGTTATTATGCCATCATTTGGGATTAAGGAATTGCTTCATGGGAAAATGCCAACTCCTTTTATACACATGAAGTTGACAAGAGCCTTATTGTGTCTGGGCGAGATGTCTTCATTTTGTTTTGTTTTCTTTTAAAAATAAATGTTCTTCCCACCACTTCAACTCCTTTTACTTGGAAGTTGGTTTATGGGAGTAGTTTAAAAAAAAAAATTAAAACTGAGTGTCCTGTTTGGAATTCTGATTGCAGTTACCTTTGCCTTAAATCCTCTTTCCTTCAGTGGTTTTGTCTCCACACGAACAGGGAATCTCAGTGTTCAGAGCAGGATCCAATGAGTACATGTGGCACTTGTGAATTCATTAGCAGTTCTAGTCAAGAAATGGACTTTACTGATCTTGTGTGTCCCTTCCAGCTCAGGATATTCCATGGATCATTCTCACATAGTGCATTTTCCCTCTTATACAGCTGGAAATATCTATGGCTAAAAAGTTAATAAAAAAATCTGAAATCTACCAAAGGGCCATATGTAAAAAAGCCTGATGCTTTCTTCTATTATTTTATTTTATTTGTATCACTGAAGAATTAGCATCTTGATTTTGTTCATGTCTGGGAATTTGGAGCTTTTCCTGTTGATTGCAACAAATGACCTTGTGAAAACAGTTTGAAGGAAAGACACTGATGGAAGGCAAAGCCAAGAAGTTCTCTGCTGAATCAATGTTCTTCCTCATAATCTTTCTGCTTTCCAAATACAAGCTCAGCTCAAGTGAAATAGTTGAAATTTGGAATAATTAACCTTTAGGTTTTATTGGCCGCACAATAGTTGTTGTTTTTCTCTGGTGCTTTTGTGGGAAAAGGAGTTGGTATTCCTGAGGCAACATTAGCAGCTGCCTTCTGGAGGGACACTTAATGGTCCTTTGGCAGGACTGTTTCAGCAAGGCCAGACCTAGAGCAAATCCAGGATATTTAAGGTGGGATAGAGCTGGTGCTGTGGGAGTGGAAGTGCCCGGAAGGCGCTGGAAATCCGAAGCAAGGTTCCCATAGGTGGGAATCCCTCCCAATACCAGCAGAGTGAGGTGTTCCTAACGAATCCAGGGGAACGATTGTGTAAAATGGGCTTGGAATTAACTGGAGTGCTGAGAACAAACTCAGGTCCAACTTTTGAATGTAAATAAAATTGATGTGTTACCACAGGCAATTCGGTGAACCACGTAATTAGGTTTTTTTCCATGAAAAGCGAGACATTATGCTGCAGCTGCAGCAAAGCAGTATGTAAAGGATTTATATTCTAGTTATATGAAAATTAAACAATCATTAAAAGACTGGATTTTTAAAAGTGCTGCTGGGGGGTGGGGGGAATGAAAAAAAATTCAATCAGTAGAATTTATTTTTCAGCGATGTATTGGGCAATATCAGCCACAGTAGTTGATGTTTTTTCCTTAGGGAATCTCTTTTTCCAGTGAAATGAACTCACTTAACTGTGTGAAGTAAATCTAAGTTAGCTTGAAGTGAAATCTGCATTAATAGGGCTCATTACTGATGTTTGTGTTTTCTTGTATTGAGTAATTCTAAGAACACAGGGTAAGCTCTACTGGAAAATTTAGGCTTTAAAAATAGATGAAATGCCACCTTCAGAAGAAAATGATTAAAAAATTGCATACGATTGCATTTTGGTAATGGCATTTTTAGAATAATTAATGAACTTTAAGTGACAATCACAGTGCTGGATTGCAAACAGAAAACACTGAAACACAGCTCTGCTGATGTTAACACGTCATTCCTCTTCAGAGAGAGATGGTTTTCATTACATAAAAGTTACTTTCTTTATTATAAAGTTCCTGTTAAAGGTCATAAATCTTAGTACAGAATTCTTACACCCCAAGCCTGAGACCAGTCTCATTTTAAGTGGGCTTCATTATACACCTGCACTTACTTATCCGGGGGTTTGACTGTAAGCTGTAGGACAGGTACCTTGGGTACCTGGTACGTGTCCATGTGGCAATTCCCAGATGTGATCCGTGGCTCGGGCAGCGATCAGCCAGGAAAACCTGGGGGAGGCAGCTTTGGAAATGTGAGCTCTGTTCCTGATGTTCACTGAAACCTCAGGGCCCTGAAGCTGGAATATGGCTTTTCCAAAGAAGCAAACATAACCATATTCCTGCATGGAATGAAGAGGAGGAGCAAGTGGAAAACAACTGAGCTGCATGGGATAGGTTAAGAATGAGGGTGGATTCTTACCTTTGCTCTTTGCCCATGGGAAGTGGTGGTTTCAGAAGGAAAAGAAAAGGCTGGACTTGAGCTGTTAGTTAAATATTAGTCTCTTGGTTAAAAAGAACCAAGCACCCACGTGTGGCGGTCACTCATAAAATGATAAATAGAACTTTGAGTGGAACGGTGTAAAATTGATTTTCCAAGGCTGAAATGCTCAGTAGTTAGAAGGGAAGGTACAAGCCCCAGGGGAAAGGCACACTGCAGGATGGGCACAGCTGAAGGGCTTTTGCCTCCTTCTGTGAGCCACACGTGAGTGTTCCCTTGGAGCTGAGCAGAGTGAGCAGGAGCTGCAGCCCGGGAGCTCAGCCTGGCTCCGGGCAGGAGAGGCTGCGCCGCTGCCTCGGTCCCGCAGGCGCCCGCAGCCGCCACTGTGCTCCCTGAGCTCGGGGCTGCTGGGTCAGGCACAGTTTCAGTTTCTGTTCCAGTGCTGAGGCCTGGGAGCTCCCTGAGCTGCCTCTGCCTCTTCCCAGCCCGCCTGTGCCTTGGCACGGGCCCAGTGCTGGGCTGGGCCCTGGCACAGCCGCTCCGGTGTTCCCTGGCTGTCCCAGCGGCCTTTCCTGCCCAGCCTTCGCAGCCCTGGTCCCTGCGCTCCTCCCGGCCACTGCGTGCCAGCGTTTGCACAAAATCATGGGTCATTTGTGGCTTTGGAATAGTCAGTGAGCCAGAGTGAGCCAGAGCTGAAATACTTCAAATTTCTATAACAAATTGATGGGTGGATTGTACAAATCACCAGGCAAAAGTAGCACCTCAGATTCCTGGAGCAATTGAAGTGTGAACTTCCTCTATTAAAGTGCTTGTATTGATAAACTTGGTCTTAGAAGGAAGAACAGAAGGTGGCAGGTGTGGCAGTTTCTAAGCAGGAAATAAATATCAGATTTTCCATAAAACATTTCTATTTTGTAGTTGTTCCATGACATTCTGGTTGCTTCTGAAACACAAGTAATAGAACACTTTTCCCACCAAGGGGAACTTCTAGTCACAGGTGATGAAAGGATCATTGTACAGGATTTTTTTTTACTGTAATGGCTTTAAGAATTTCATATTTATTCTTTAAAGCTCTCTAAAGAGATGGGAAGTACGGACAGTGTTACTGTGTCCACAGAGGAACAGGAGGGCCTGGAGTCTGACAGGTTTGTGGTTTTGGGGAGCTGGAAGGAAAATCTCTTGGTCCCTTTGGAGTTTGATAAAATTGATTCTATGCAGTACTTGCTACCTATGTCAACAAAATTCCCTGGAATCTTCTCTAAGGCTGGTGAGGGGAACGTGTGTGGGGTTTGTCTCCCCTGTCATTTTATTTTGTCTTTTCTGTATGAAAAGAACGTGATTTCTGATATCATGCTAATGAGCAGTGTGATTGTAAAGCAAGTTTGGCTTCTGTATTTGAGTGATGTCCTCTGCTCTGATCAAGGGATGGAGGTGATACTGGGCTGTGCTGGGATAGCATGGGGAGGGGCTTAACTGACAATCCTGCCCTTTCCAGAGATATTCCTGAGAATTCTACCTCTTTAAATGGCTGCTAGTCAAGAGGAATCTGTGTTCCTGTCAAAAGCCTTATAGGTTTTCTTTAACGTGTAATTGGCTTATTGAAAGATAATATTTTCTTTTCATTTTTTACTAACACTATAGTTGAATACCTTACAAGTGACTTAAGGATTCTCTCACCATCCCCAACAGCCCTGAGCTGGGAGCCCAGTTTGGATTTTCTATACAAAGCAAAGTGAGATTTCCATTGCTGCACCATCTAAAATGAAATACTTCACTAAAGCTGGGCTGTCTGGAAGTGGTGTCACCATCGTTACTGCTGCTTCTCTGCTGGTGTTGGTGCTTCCAGCTTCAGTGAGGCCCTCTGGTCCTCTGCATAAACCCATGGAATCTATACCCAGAAAGGTTCTGCAGTCCAAATAGAGGAGCTCCCACTCATTTATTCCCATTCTTTGGGAAATAGTGTGTTCAGGAGATGAGGGGTATAAACAGCAGCGGGTTTGAGAGATCCCTGAGAGCCTTTGTTCCTGTAGAAGCTGTCCTTGGAAGTGCAAAACTTCCAGACAGATATCCCCTGTCCCAGCTGTATGTGGAGTTATGCCTCAGTCCCTCTCTGCCTTTTTCCTAAACTAAACTAAACCAGACTGGAGGAAGCATTATTTTATTACCATTTCTGTTGCTGTAAACCACAGTTAAGGCCTGGAAAGTGTGAAGAAAAATGTTTTGCCTGCAAGACTGTTACTGCTTAATCTCAAAAGAAATGCACTCTGGTACTGATATTCCTAATCCCTCCCCTTTTGGGATAGGGGTTCCTGCCTGGCCTTGTCCTGGGAGGTTCTCAGTGAGCCCACGAAGGGTAATTGGTGAGCAAACATTACACTCAGCACTGTTTGCTTGTCCTGCCCCAGACAGCTGCTGTAGGATGGCTGAGCCTGGGGGTGAGACGCTGCTCACATTCAAGGGCTCACATTATTGTGTGGGAACAGCAGAGACAAAAGATCCTGGTGCTTAAGGGTAGACTAAATATATATTTGTATTTAAAAAAAGAATCGTTACTGTCTGAAGAAGTGACTTTTGAGTTTAATGTGAATTTACATAAATTCAGTTTTCAGTTTTTCAATGAGTTTTTGGAATTATTTCACACATTTATTTATTTATTCCTGAGTAGTAAACATGCCAGCAAACCTGTGTTATAAATCCCCTAGGGAAATGTTAATTTGCTTTATTTTCCCTCTTCAGGTACTAACTACAGTTTACATTTTGTCATTAATGCACTGAACAGGTGTTTCTGTAAGTTTCTGAAACTCGAAATGTTAAAATTGAATACCAACCCCAAATTGCCACTTGCTGCCTCTTTAGGATTCCTGCTTGTGCTCCTGAAATGTTGGGAGAAGCAACTGAGTTTTTTTAGTAGTTTCTGGTGAATGTAGTTGCTTTGTTTAATTAACATGTACACTGAAAAAGTGGAGACCTTGGATTCCTGGTGCATTGGGAAATCTGGAAGCTGTTCATTGTCTAAGATGCCATTTTCTGGAGCTGGCTGGAATAGCAGGATATCAGAGCTGTGATGCTGATGTAGCCAAAATAAGAGGGGCTGTGGAAGGAGCTGCCCACGGAGAAGGCTCCGTGATTCATTTCTGTGCGAGTTCAGAATCTTCCAGTGCTCAAACTGCTGAGCTCAGGAGTTCTGTCCTGTCATTTGTCTTTGTTTTAATGGGATTAAGTAATTATGGGTGCATTTTCTCTCAACTAACCAGCCTGATAAAAGCAGGCACAACTGAAGAGCCTATAAATTGTCGGCTCTTGTGTTCCAGCAAAAGTGCTTTGATGGCTCTGCAGATTTTACGTCTTGGTGCATATATTTAGCTGCCCTACTAAGGTGAGTAAGACTGGAGAGTAGTTTATGTAACTGATGGGCTGAGGGTCTCCCCTTGGGAACGTGCCTGGGGGAAAGTGGATTTCAGCCACAGGGCAGTTTTAAGGGAGCAATCCCTGACACTTCTGAGCAAAAATAGAAGCTGTTCTCCCTAACATTGAAATAATTTCACTGGAACTAATCATGTCTGGTATTGATACTTTGGCTGTATCAGTCAGAGATTCAAATACAAATTTTGCTGCTGCTTTGCAAGCCCTCTGCCTGTGCCCTGCAGCTGTTAAGACTCACTGGTTTTTTGTAAGTTTGACACCCATCTGATTTTTCAAGTAGGAACTGCTCACGGTGTATCATGGCATCTGCAACCCTTTGTGTTTAATGAATTCATCAGGTGTTTGCTATGTGATATCATCAACCCACTTAATTCTTTTTAGAACTTCATTCTTTCTGCATGGTGTGTTTATGCATTCAATTTTATCTTTACTATTAATTCAAATTAAGTCTTGGTTCGAGGGTTTATGTAATCACTTTAATGAAGTGGCTGTGCCTGCTCACTGCTTCTTGTTTATTTTAAATATTGGTCTGGGGAAGTAGAGGTTTTAATGTATTCAAAATTATAACCAGCAGTAACTATGCAATAGTCCTCTATGAATTCAGTTTTAAGAGCTCTGCATATAAGATGACTTTTACACTATTGTGCTGTCTCATAATTTCATGTGAGAACAGGCTGCTGTTAATTTGTTTTCCTGTTAGTCCATATGTGTCAGAAGCAAAATTTGTCATTTCTCTTCTGGCTTGAAGTTGTATTGTCAGCAGATCTTTTGTGGAGTTTCCCTATTACACTTAACAGTGCAGTTTCTGAATTTTTGGGCTTGTGGCCACTTAATCCCAGGTAGCCATTTACATTAACCCGTTAGGATGAGGAATGAATTACTGCATCCTAAAAACTATTTCTCTTGTCACCTGTACAGTTTGTCAGAGGCTTTCTGGGGTGGCTTTGCACATGTTAAGTGGTCTTGGTTTAAGAACAGTGACCTGTGATGGAAATGCACAACTTCTCAGTGCCGGTGAGGGGCAATAATCAGTCCAGGCCCCCTTGTTTGCCTGTCCTACGCATGGAGTTGTTGGTGTCCTGGTGTCCTCGTGCACTGGACAGGTTCTGTGGGAATGCTGAGCTCTCAGATCATGATAGCCTCCCTCACCTGCCTGTGTGCAGTGGTTTCCAAACCACACTGTGGCTGTTCTTGCTTTGGGACCTGGAGCTGCAGATCCAACTGGAACCAGGAGCTGAGAGCCGCCTCAGCCAAAGCTTTTGTGTTTGGCATTTCCCCCTGGCCACCCGCTCTAAGCTGTGGAGTTACCCAGGATGTGTGTCCAGGATGTGGGATGGAGAGGGAGTCCTGGTCCAGGATTGCTTTTAAGTGCTGTGATGAACAAGCAGGCAATGCAAATGGTGAATGGAAGGGAAGGTTGGTCATTGCTCCACCTTGTCTCTGTGTTCTGGGAGTGGGGAAATTGGGAAAAGGAGAGAGGGCTGGTGTGGAAATGTTTAAAACTAGCAGATACCCATTTTCCCCTCTCGCTCCTCACACTGCTCCCAGCTAAGTCTTCCTGCTAATCCTCACATGATTAAGAATGTTGGATGGTGACACAAAGAACTCTACAAAGTAATGCTTAAGGATATCCCGCTGTGTGCATTTGATGCCACATCTGGGATGAGATTATAAATAAATAAATGAAAAGGAAAAAGAACAAAAGAAAATACAACCCTGAAATCCCATGAACTGTAACTTTTTAAAGCCTTTGAATATACAGTGCTTGAGGAAAATGGAAGAAGCTAAGATATTTTGTACAAATATATTAGAAAAGAATACAGAGTGCATTTGGAGTACAAAGACTCCCAGAGTTTTATTGGCTGTGGTTGTTGTCAATGTTAACAAAACACACAGTCAGCATGGCCCCAGTCTGTCACTGTGACATGTTGAGCATTTGCAGATGTAAATCCCCATCATATATCAGAAATACGACATTTTGCAACCAAATAAAAACACACAGAAACTTGGGATTCACAGAACTTTCTGCCATGTACCATAACTCTGGCCGTGGCTTCTGTTCAGCGTCGCAGCTGCCCAGTGGATAAAGGGAGTTTTCAAAACCATATGTGCTGTGAAAATGGGGCTGTTTATGTAATGATAGTTTATTTAATGGGAGCTTTGCAAAGAATTGACTGTGCTGTGCAGTGTCCAGGAGGGTGAGACACAAAGGAAGTGGCAGGCACAGCAATCATAACCTGAAATCACATTATCAGATTTTTGTGGAAGTGGATTCAGTTTTTCAGAGGTCAGTGTTTTTCATTGCTGCCAAAAAACCCCATTTTGTACATAGCAGAAGTGGCAGAGTGATGAGAATTGGTGCTTGCCCAGCATTTATTGTTCCTGAGAGGCAGTGAGATAAATGCAGTGGGTGCATTGCGTGGGTGGCATTAGGCCCCGGTGCCTTTTCCCCTCAGAAAACACCATTTGTTGTGACCACAGGTACTTGTGTCACGCACCCTGGTCTGGGTGTGCGAGGGCTGTGCTGCACCCTGACCTTGGTGTGCAAGCACAGCGAGCGTGGTCAGCACGTGTGGCTGGGCTGAGCTGAGCTGAGCTGAGTTCAGTTCCTCCCCTGCAGGGTCCCCGTGTTTCAGCACAGCTCGGAGGCCTGAAGAGATGAAGCCACTGGAGGTGTGGATGTTTTGACTCTGGATGCTCATTTCCCTCGTGATTCTATGGATTTTCTACTCCAAACAGCAGCGCTTGTGTGAGGGGGTGCCTGGGCTCCCAGCCCTTCCATTAAGCTGGAGCATCAACCACCCTTCTCTCTCGGAGTTAATAAATATTTTAACGTTTCATCCATATTGATTGAATAAAAAACAGCCACCACTACAGAATCAAAATGTAAAGGGACTTTTTTGGCTGCTATCTGGAATAGAGTTGGGAAAAGATAAGAAGCCTGTAGTGCCTCTTGGATTCCTCTCTGATTTAGCCTTGTAGGAAATGTGGTAGTGCTTGGCTTTGTGTTGTTCTGGTTTAAAGCTAAACCACCAGATTCTCTGATTTACAGAGCTGAAATTATTTTGCTATTATTCTATTTACATTAGTATTGCCTTGTGTATTTGTTAGGCAAATGAATTCCTTGTTAAATGGCTGGGAAGCGGATTTCGAAACACTGTGATTAGTTCTTTTCTTTTGGAAGAAATAGTTAACAAATAGGAAAATGCTGGTGGAGAGCCGAGTTTCTGGCAAGCCCCGCCGGTACAGAGTGTACTGAGCTGGAAATGTTGCCGAGTTAGCACAAACTGTCTGATATAAAAAGCACGTTTTTGTTATAAACACTGCCTGCTCAACAGAGTTGTTGGTCTTACGGAACAGCTTTAAACAGGGACTGTTGCTTTTGAGTAATATTAAATATTTGTCTTCTGGTGAATGTTTTCTTAGGAAAAATCACTGTAGATAGCAAACAAACCAATTCTTTTATTATCCAGTATAAGTGCATTTGAACTTCCTTGTTTTTATCTCGACTGTTTCACTTGAATTTATATGTTTTTGGAGAGGTTATTTTTCGCTTGAAAAAGTTTTGGGTTATTTTTCTTCAAAAAAAAGTATTTGTACAGGTGTCTTCAGATTTCAAAATAGGCTTTGTTCTTTCTGAGCTTTGTCTTGTTGTTTTTCTGGCTTTGTACTGACACTTTGTGGCTGTTTCTGTGGTGTTTCAAGTGACAGGAGTCACAACAGTAATGGAAAATAGCAACTTAAATAAACATTTTCAGGAAGTGTAAAGCAGGGTGAGTGTGGAAACCTTCCCGAGCTCAAACCCTGTACAACTGTTCTCTACAGCTCTGCCTTGGGAGTAGATTTACAGGATAGAGACATGAGGCTTTTAGATTTATTTTCTGTGGCTTTTTTTCAGTATTAAATGCTGTGAACAAGATATCTCTAGACACAGCATTTTGTGAACAATCTGGTGGGTATTAACTTAAAATCAGCATCAAGTTTTCATTTTCTTGTGCAGGGTAATGGGTGTATTCTCAGTTCTCGGCTGTGTCACCATTCCTTACTTGATCCTGCAGTGTATAAATTCCTTTTTTCCAGCTGTCGCTGTGTACACAACTGAGGAGGTGATGCCATCTTTATCTTTTCTCTTTCTGTGTGGTAGTACATACTAAGAACAGGATGGAAAAAAGATCATTTTGGAGCCAAGTTCCATTTTTTTTAGTTATGATAACTGGTTTAGAGTCAGGGATGATAATTTCTGAGCTCTCCCTGTGAAGATTTATGGCTGTGTCGGAAGAGGACCACAACATGTTAATTTGACTTATTTATCTCTTTAAAATTCCTTCCCAATATCCCATCTATCCCCGCCCTCTGGCCGTGGGGAGCTGTTCCCTGTGCCCTGGCACTCCAGGCCCTTGTTTCATTTAGGTTCTCTCTGCCCACTTGGAAGAGACTTTTTGGAGGGTAAAACGTGTAGGGGGGCAGCTTTGGGTTTAGATCATAACTGAGCAACATGTTTATCCTCTCCTTAACGACAAGGCAAATCTAATTACTTAATGCTTAACCAATGAATCAAAGCAAACCTTAATCCAGGCCTTTTCTTTTGTGCAAATTAAGTGGGCATGTCATTATTTAAATATCCAACAAGATTCTGGAAAATTTGATTAAACCTGCTAAGAAAACCTCGTGAAATGCAGGAGAGGTGAGGGAAGAATTACACTGCAATTGAGCATAAATAATTATTTTTATCAAATGGCAGTGCTCAGTAATGGTGTGTGAGATTATATTTATTTTCTTCTTTGCTTGTTTTCTTGGGGTTTTGTGTTTTTTCTTCTGTAAGTGTCAGTCTCCTGCTGTCTTTTCTGGGAATTCTGTTCTGGGGAGATGCTGTGCAGTCAAATAGTTTTTGAGTAAAGAAAAAAGGAACTTGTTTTTTGCAGATAATCCATGCAGACATCAAGGGAAGAAGACAGGAAAAGGAAACTTACTAGAGGTCAACCAATTTTGTTTGGAAATGCAAGATTTGGAAATTAAAGGCCAGTCTGAAAGGACGTTGGAAAATTGTTGTTCTCCCTGTAAAACATAGCCCTTTTCACTTTAAATGCTGCATTTTGAGAGCCCCTGGCTGTTTGTCCTTGCACACTCACCCTGTGTGGAATCCTGTGCCTTGCCACTGGGTAAATGATTAGCAATGGGAAAATGTTACACAAGAAATACTTTGGAATGTTAATTGTAAATCTAATTATTTCCTTCTAAAATGAACCTGAAGCAAAATTCTGGTAACTGTTATGAGGAGGAAAGAGAGGTGGGAATATAAAGTAGCTGAAACTTGGGGTAGTTGAAAAGGGATCGGGTGCTTTGGGCTGAAAGGAGACTTTCCACTGGCATTTCTAACTCATTTTGGAGGATAATTGAAGCGGGGATTTTGTTTCAGAATACTCCATAGCTTTATTTTAAATGTGTTTCATGGAGTCACACAATCATTTAGGTAGGAAAAGACTTTTAAGATCAGGATATTTTGCAGCTTATAATGGAGCAGCTCATGGGATCGGGTTGTGAAGCTGATGGCATTTCTCCTCAGAAATAGTTTTAATTAAAACGTTTGAACTTTGGATCAAAAAATCTGTTTGGAAAACTGAAGGAAATGCAGTTTTGGCTTCCTGAGATTGGTGAGGGGATGTGTGGGCAGCAGTAGCTCTTGTGTCAGTCAGTGCTCATTTCGTGTGTGGGTACAGGTGGGTCAGAACTCACCTCCTCTGACACCCGGCTAAAACCCTACCCACAGAAAGCTCACACACCCAGCAGCAAACACCCTCCTCCCCACAACAGCTCACACTTGCTTTGAAGTTTTCAGCTCCCCCTTTTCTAATTTAATTTTTGAATTTAAGTGTCTTCAAATGTAATGGCCAGTGTAATATAATTTCAGCACTAACCATGGAAAAAAGGACTCCCAAAAGAAATCAGGGAAACTCTAAAGTTCGTGACAAAAGTGAAAAATAAAAATTTCAAGCAATGTTTTTACTACAAATTCTCTTGTTCTGCTACTAACAATTTAGAGTCTCGTTTGCTGTTTTCTGAAATAGATGAGAAATTACGCAAGTAGGGGCTTTGCAAAACAGAGGTTCTGCCAAAGCATAAATGGTTGTGTATTTGTATCCCTTTGTGTCTGCAAAACCAGGAAGTCAGGACTATCTTTCCTGTTTAAAGTGGGACATAAAACTTACTCAGAATTCTTAGTGAATATCTGGAGCTCTGTGTGTGTTGAAGGTGGATGCAAGAAGTGCTGATGATCATGAAGAGGAATAAAGACATTCCAAATTGGGTTAGAAGTGACTCCTTCCCACCCCCTTCCAGCATTTGATATAAAAAAAGAATCTGGTAGAAGATCTCTTTGCTCATTCTGCCCCAGCAAACCACAAGAAGAGAAGCTGTTTTTAACTAGATGACATATTTAGTAGTTGTCTTGCCAAAAAAACTTTTCCCTTTCAAACTGGAAATAGTTTTTTGTTTGAAATAATGATCTTTTTATCTGCATCGCTTTTTTTTTCTCTGAAGCTGGTCCCTTCTTCGTAGAAATTTATTTTTGTAAGGCTTTTCCAGATTTAGGAACTGCATTTGATGACTCATAGAATTTTTTTCCCTTTGCTTTCTGCCAGGTAGGAGCAGCTGTGTACTTGGTAATTAGCTTACTCTGCCTTTGCTTAACCACTGCGCTCTCACTGTGTTCTGGCTGAGGGGGGAAAATGCTGCATTTTTCTGCTGTTTGTTTTCTGTGTTCAGTCTACAAAAGCCAGTTTCACCAAGCCCTTGAAACAGCCAGAATATTTAAATAGAGCATCGAAGTAAAAGGAGGGCTGTAGAACTGCTGTAAATAATCCTTTTTTTCCCCCCCTCTGTGTTCACTTTCTCTGAACATGGTAATTCTGGACAGTATTGTAAGGGCACAGAGGCAACAAAAAGCAGATGGTTACTATAGTTTCAGTGAATGAAGCCAGTTTTACTTGGCTGAAGGTATTTTCTAATTTCTGTCCTCTTGCCTGACATTCATGAAAGGCCTTTCTGAACACACTGAAGTCCTGAGTGTTTTCATATAACATTTGATCTCTTTTACCTATAACAGCACAGGGACCATCTCTGATGTTTTTAAGTACATCCTTATGCCCAGGGTTTTATTGCCACTGTGGTTGACTTAGATCTGTGGAGGAGCACAAGCACTTTCCTTATACTTTGTCCAGAGCAGCTGTGGCTGCCCCTGGATCCCTGGCAGTGCCCAAGGCCAGGCTGGATGGGGCTTGGAGCAGCCTGGGTCAGTGGAAGGTGTCCCTGCCCATGGCAGGCATGGCACTGGATGGGCTTTAAGGTGCCCCCAGCCCAGTCCATGATTCTGTAATCCAGTGACAAACAACACCTGTAGCTGTGGGCAGAGTTGGATTCACTTGAACTTGAGGAAGCAAAGCAGCAGCCACAGCTTCCTCGTGCCCAGCTGGGGCTGTGCTAGGGGGAACTAATTGGAATTGTGGAGGAAGTGGGAAGATGACATTTCCATGGAGCTGCAGTATGTCTGTGCTCATCTAGGGGGATGATGGTGAGGATGAACCTGTGTTATGATCGAGCAGACACTTGAAGATGTGAAAGGGGTTCTGTTTGCTGTTACTTCATTAAATGAGCATCTGTTGAAGCCTTGTGATTTTAAAGCTGATTTTACAGTGCTTAAATCTGAATTTTCTTTGCAAATGGCATAAAGCAAACCTATCTCCTTGTCCATATGTGGCTTCTTCTGTTGTGAGACCTTAATGCCTTTTGTGTACAACTTGCTGTGTCCTGCCCTAATACCTTGTGGCAGCTGATTTGATAGCTGTGAATAGCTGTGATCCCAAATGGAATTCCTGTCACTTGAGGGGTTCAGGAGGAAGATTACTCAGCAACAGCCTCCCCTCCACCAGGATGAGGGACCTGTGCAAACTTCTGCCAAACAGAAATTGCAAGAGATGGCCTTTGTAGTATCTGCAACATTTTGTTTTGCTTAATGTTTAATACTGAAGCCTGAAAAGGGCAGGGGAGTTTTTGCTGAGCGCAAGGGCTGACAGTGGAATCCGCAGGTGGGTCTGTGCATTCTGTCATTGCCAGATGAATGTGGATGTGCCTTGTTCCTGTTCCTGATGTTGTGAAGCAGAGTTTGACAGAAACGATCTATTTTAGAGTGTGCATGTAAGTGCAGGTACCCGTCAGTGTTCAGGGAGAGCGCTAAAAATTACAGCTTAAATCTTTGATTTAAATTCCATGGAAGTTTCATGAAACTTGCATGGCTTTCTGAGAGCAAAATTGCAAAGCACTTGAAAAACGAAGTCTAAGACAAGTTTTGTGGTTTAGGTTTGTTAAATTCTTCTTTCCACACCCCCTCGTGCCTTGTTCTGAACCTCCCATCAGGAGTCTGGCATCAGAGAAGACAAAGGTGACATTTTACAAGGTCTCTGACTCTCAGGAGATGTGGCCAGTGGGGCTTTGGGGTTTGTTGTGTTTGTTTTCTTTTTTCTTTTCCCAGCCCTTATCTGCCGGCTGCCTGATGGCAGGAATTTACTGCAGAGCTCCGACCCCTGCCCTGCTGGCCCAGGCATAACCTGGAGTAACACTTTAAACCCTGAGAAGCTCCGTAGTAGTTGGCAGATTCTTGTGGAAGAGGATTTTTGTGCAGAAGCTGTGCCCAAAAATATTTTTCAACTTTTAAAAAAGCATTTTAAATTCAGGTGTTTTAATCAGAACATTTACTGTGGCATCACTGCAGTGTTTCCTCTCTGGAATTGCTGAGGTTTTTAGCTCATGGCTTCAGTTCTTAAGTTTGGGGAAGCAGAAACCCTTTGGCTGATACTTTTTAGTTACTTTGGTAGCTGAAGAGTGTTTGTACATATCCACACAAATATATACACTTAATATATATAGGAAAAGCAGCGTTTGGTTGGAGTACTAAGCATCTGTTGTGCTTCGAATTCAATTAGCAACTCAACATCTTCATAAAAATACCCAGAACTGTTCATAGTTAAGGAGTATTTAAATTTATTAAGGTGCACACTTGGGGGGTGTGTGGGCACGTGAATCCAGAACGTGCTTGTATTTTGCTAATTGTGAGCTCCTCATGTATTAAAAACCAGAGATTTTAGTATTGCTCCGTACTGTGCATCGTGACTTTGGCAGGCATTTCTGAGGTGTTCATTTTGGCAGTAGTGCTGTTTTTTGATCATTTTTTCAGTATTTGAATTGGCACATAGAAACGAGAGGAATAAACAATCCCAAGTATTTTAAACTACACTTATGATTTGTTTTTTAAGATTGGATGAAAATCAGCTTAAACCTCCTTTGTGCCAACACTGGAATAGCAAGTAAGAAAAGAATTACCATTTAAAAAACAGTGACTGTGAAGAATCTGCAAGTGAATTGTTTTGATTAATTGGTACCACCTTGAGCTGATGGGACTTGGTATTAAAATTTATTCCTTACTTTAGGGAACAGATTTTTCCTTGATAGGTGTTATTGTGACTGTAATAGTGCTTTTGCTTTAGAAAATTGTCAGTTTTGTTCTCTTTCATGCTCTCTGTAAAATGCTAGCATAATTTGGCATTAATCCACCTGGATTTTTTTCTTATTTTCTTGCTCTATAAGAAAAGACAGAGTAACTGGAATGGTGATAAACACAGGAGAGGTGATGTGAAGAAGGGAGCTGGAGCAGGACAGGCAGAGCCCATGGGGTTGATGCCTCTTCAGGGAGTTCACTGGTGATAAAATTTTGAAGGAGTGCTGATGCCCTGAGGGCTGTGCAGCCCTTCAGAGGGACCTGGACAGGTGGGAGAGATGGGCAGAGACGAACCTTTGGAAATCCCTTGAAGGCAAATGCATGTCCTGCACCTGGGAGGAACAACCCCAGGCAGCAGCACAGACTGGGGTGACCTGTGGGAGTCAGCTCTGTGGAGAAGGGCTGGGGACCTGGGGCACGAGTGTCTATGAGTCCATGGGGTGGAATTTCAGAAATCGGGTATCCTGTCTGAGAGTGAAGGCTTTGGAGAGCTGCCAGAGCAGTTGCAGCTATAAAAGCCAACAGAGAACAGTTCTTTTGGTATAGAGAATGAGAGTTCCAGTCAAAGGCAGGATAGGAAATAATGTGAACTAGGAAAAAAAGATGACCCTGGTACTTCGTAGGTATGAACCTATGCAGAGTTTGGTTGTTGTTTTGAATTTTCCACCCAGATCTTCCCCTATCTCAAAATTTGGCTTTAAGAAATGCTGTTTATACCTCTGGCCAGAAGCCAGGTGGACACTTGTGAGAGAAACTGGTGCCAGGACAGGAAAATCCCACTGAGGGTTGCTATTTCCAGTGAAAAGGTTGGTTAGACTCAAACACTGAGGAGGCTTTACGCGATCTGTGGGGAGGGAAGGGAATGATTCAACAGTGTTTCCAGTTAAGAAAGTTATTAACTGTTCCTGGCCTTGTCCCTTCATCTTGAGGGAGCAGCTGTTCAAATCCAACCAGGCAAAACTTGGGCAGCTTATCTAAACCAGGTGGCATGAAAGGAACTTCGGTGTGCAGGAGAAAATAAGTTTTGTCTCTAGGCGAACAGATTGGGGCAGGGTTTATCTGTGGCTCTGCGCTCCTGTAGAGCCCGAGAGCAGCCGGGTGCTGGTAACGATCAAAGAGAGCTGGGGCCACGTCAGGCAGCCTGTTCCTAACCCCAGATCCAGCATCTAGCCCAGATGAGATCCTGAGATGGGGCTTTGGGGTCCTAGACTGTGATCACTGTGTCTTGTACAGCACTTCTGAGATGCTCAGAATTTGTGCTTTTCCTGTGAGCCTGATTCCCGGCAGGCTGGGGCCGGGTGCAGCAGGGAATGCTGAGGGGGCCATGACTCCAGGGCTGTTTGGGAATTCCTGTCCAACCCTGCCAGCCTGGCCTGGAGCTGCACACCCCAATGCTCACACGCTGAAATGAATCAAAGTTGTTTAGTCTGCTTGAGCAACCAGCATTCTTGGGGTCAAATAAAAATTCTCTGTGAAGCACATAGAGCAGTTCAGCCCCAATTGCCCAGCTTGCTTCAGGTTTCCACGGGTCACTTTTTTGTGCACCATCAGCTTTTGAGAAGTCAAACAGAGAAAAAAAATTAATAGATAAAAAGTAGATTCATTAAAAATCGAGATGCTGAAATAACACAGTTTTATTCCTGATATCCAGAAGGCAAAAGTTTGTTAAGGATCTGCTGGAGCTTCCGGTGTTTTCCTACTTAGTCCTGCAGAGGCTGTGTCCAACCCCTAAATACGTTAATCTGCAAAAGGGTGACACAGGGTTTTTCCTGTTGTTAAGACCTGGAAGACTTTGAGGTTTATAAATCCAAGGGGGAGTAATTGCAAGGCGCTGTACTGCATTTATATTGGTGTTTTAATAAGTAATAAATTAGAGATGGACCATGATAGGAAAATAACTTGCTGCAGGAAGAATTCCTCGGGATAGCTGGTTATTCCCAAAATCTACCGCTGTAATTTAGTAAGGAGAAATGGACAACAAGCCATGTCTGATTAACAGCATGGTAATGTTGTGCTCTCTTCGAGTCTGCTCTCAAAAGATCTGTGGCTGACAAAGATGAAGGAATTTTAAGAGCTCCTTTGGTTATTTCAGAGGAAGTTTAAATGGAGCAGGGATGGGGTGATTAGGAGGCTGTCATTACCTATCGTTTTCAGTGCTGCCATTTGTAGCAAAAATGCTCCATGTGCCCTGTTGGTGTTGTGGTGGTGTTTAGATTTTCTGAGTGCCTCAGGCCTGAGCTGGGTTCCCATCCTGGTGGAACTGTCCTGCCTGTTGCTGGCAGGATGCCCTGGAACAAACCCTCTGCCCCACCATCCTCAGTGAGCAGAACAGCACGAGGACAGTGCTGCAAGGCTGGGCAAAAAGGGGCACTTTGCTGTGGGAGAGCGGGGCAGGAGAGGCCTTCAGTGGCCTGGCAGAGATACTCAGAGTTTTTGTTGGTTTCCGTACAGCAAAAGGCTTCCCCTTCCCTCAGAGATATGGAGAGATGCTCTTTGCCGTGTGCTCCTTTGTCTCCTGCCTTCCTTTGCCTGCTCTTTTTCCCTCCCAGTGTCTCCCTTTAGCCAGGGCAGCTCCCAGCCAAAGACCCTCCCCTGATGTTTGGTTTTTTCCCCCATGCAGGAGCTAAAGCAGCCCTGGATGAAGTTACGGAGGCCGGCAGTGAAATGTCAGTGTGAGATCTTGCTCCCCTTGGGTTTCAGCCCCTTCAGAGCTTTGCCTTGAAGGGCAGGAACATCTTTTCCTGGCTGGCAGCTGGAATTGCAGCCCATGGCAGTGCGGGCCATGGGTCCCAGAGGGGCAGTGCCGAGGCCGCCAGGCTGCTGCTCCTGCCGTGCCTCCCCCGGGAGCTGTGCAGGGCCAGGGGACAAGGTCCAGCAGCCGGGTGGGCTCCCGGAGCAGACAGCAAAGGCTGCTTTGCTGCACGTTCTGCAGCTGGAAGCAGAGGCAAGGAGGGAAGGGAAGGGAGTCCCTGGCAGAATGGCGGAATGCTTGTGGCTGGAAGGGACCCTGCCCATGGCTTAGGATGTCCTGAGGGAGAGACGCCCGTGCCCAGGGAAGGTGCAAGTGAGACCATGTGAGGACAGCAAACGGATTTTATTGGACGTGCATTTTATTGAGCGAGAAATGGGAGGGATGCAATTCTAGTGGATGGGAATTTTATTTTGGTATTCTTCTTCTTACTATTTCCTATTTCTTCTTCTTCTTCATCGAAGTCTTCTTCTTCTTCTTTGCCGCCTTCTTCTTCTTTTTAATTACTTCTACTACTCTTGCTTCTTTTCTTCTTTGCCTTCTTCTTTTTAATTACTGCTGCTACTACTTTTGCTTCTTCTTCTTCTTTGTCTTATTCTTCTTATTCCTATTTTAATTTTTCTTCTTATATACTGCTACTATTTCTTCTTCTTCTTCTTTATCATATTCTTCTTATTCTAATTAATCTTATTCACTTGTCTTGCTTATGGTTATTTTTCATATTCTTATTGTTTACTACTATTTCTTCTTCTTCCTATTCTTCTTCTTATTCCTATTCTCTTCTTATTCTACTTCCTATTTTTGTTATTATTCTATTCCTATTTCTTCTTCTTCCTATTTACTACTGCTATTTCTTCATCATTATAATCTTCTTATGCCTATTCCTATTCCTATTATTTTTTTTTCCTGCTTGAGCAGGATTTTTTTAATTTTTAATTTTTTTTGTTTGTTTGGGTTTTTTTTTTTTTTTTGTTTTTGTTTTGTTTTAAAGGACTATTTCTTGAACTAACTTCGATTTGTTGAGTCCAAGTCCTTCAGTGAGGTCCGGGGAGGTTCAGATTCAATATCTGAAGCGGTTTTTCCATGGCAGAGGCGTGAGGCGTTGGAAGAAGTTGCCCGGGGCGGCGCTGGTGGAGCCCTTGTCCCTGAGGCGCTCAGGAGCTGTGCAGATGTGGCCCTTGGGGCCGTGGTTTCGGGGCGACGCCGCTGCTGCTGCCAGGGTGCCCGTGGCGCTGGGTGACGGGCAGGGTCTCTTGCCACGGCCATGGCTCTCTGGGCTTCCCCGGCGAGCGCGCCGGCAGCCAGGGCGCTGCACGGGTGCTGTTTGGGGCCGGCCACGGCGCTGACTTTGGGTGCCGGGGAGATGCCCCTGGCACGGCCCGAAGCAGCCGGGGCAGCTCAGGCTGCGGGGCCTGTCCAGGCCAAGGCCGCCCGTGTGGCTCCCGGGGGCCCGCGCAGGCCCCGGCCCGGCCGCCATCTGCAGGCCCGGGCTGGCGCGGGCGCTACTCCTGCGTCCGTGGTGCCAGGCAGCGGCAGCGGAACAGCGCCCGCAGCGCTCGCAGCGCCCGCCTGAGGCGGCCGGGCCGTTTGCTGGGGGCAGCCGGCTGGGGAGCCGAGGGGCTGCGGGGGCTGTGCGCAGCAGGCCCCGGCTCCTGCCAGGCCAAGATGGGAGAAGCCGGGGGTCCCGTGGGGGCTTGGCCTGGCAGCGGGGGACGCGAGGCACAGAGCGGTTCCTGTGCCTGCTGCTCGACCCAGGCCTCCCGAGGGATGGGCGCTGCTGCCAGGCTTCGGCGCCGGACTTCCTCATGGAGCTCGATGAGGCTGAGCCCGTCCCAAGAGGCGTCGTTCTTCAGCGAGGGCGCGATCCTGACGCTGAAGACGCGCGTGTATTCGCTGCCATCTTCCTGGATGAAAACCTCCTCGTACGTGTACTCCTGCCAGTCACCAAGTTCTTCGTGGCATGGCTCCGTCTCCATGTTCTCATCCCGGTCACGGAGGTCTCGGGAGCTGCTGGCCTGTCCTTGGGGCAGCTCTGGCTGTGCCGCACCTCGGCACTCTTGGGCCCGCTCCAGCTGGGTGTGGCATTCTCCGTCTTGGTTGTTTACAGCTGGTGTCCCATACTTGCTCCCTTTCTCCTCCAGGAGAGACCCCCTTTCTGCCTCCTCCTGCTGCTCCTTAGGGCTCTGGGCTCCCAGCGGGCTGGACGAGGGGCTGGGGGGGCAGCAGGGGCTGTGTGCAGCAGGGCCCAGGCTCTGTGCCCCCGCTGATGGCACCTCCTCGCTGGGGGCAGGAGAACGGGGCTGGTTCTCCTGGCTGCCCTGCTGGGACAGCTCGGGGTCATTCCGCACTTCTTCCCCTTGGGCCTCTTCCCACAGGCACAGCTCTTGGGGCTGAAGGTCTCTCCACTGGGCAGGCTTTTCCTCCGTACCGGGTTTCCTGTCCGCCTCCTTGATGGCAAAGGGCCCCTGCTCCTCTTCAGCCTCTGGCTGTGGCTGGTCTGAGGCGCTCTGTGCCCCCACCAAGTGCCAGCTGAGGGTCTGCTCTTGTGGCCCGCTGGGCACAGGGGTGGGTGGCTGGGAGGAGCTGGGCTTTGCCTTGTCCTCTTCCATGTCTGTGCGGCTGTGGCGCAGAAGAATCGCGGGAGCTGCTTCCTTCTGCGACAGCGGCTCTCACCGGACTGGGCACTGCAGGGTTCTGTGCCCCTTGGATACCCTCAGCCAGGGCAGGGCTCTGTGATGTCACAAGGGTCTCTGGGCACCACCATGTTGGGCACGGCCAAGGGCCCTGACACCACGCACCTGTGTCACAAAGGGCCGCCCCCGGCGCCCCTTCCTTCAGCAGCCGAGGCCGCTGGAAGTAGCCCTAAGCAGGCCCTGGCCTTGGGTCCTTGTAGCCCTTGGGCTCTGGGAGGCTTTGGCCACGGTGCCGCTCAGCAGCCCGATCCCCACCCTGCAGAGCCCTGCCTTTGGCGGGTGGGCTACTCAGGGCACGAGCCATTGGCCAGCTGGGCGCAGCCAGGGGCTGGTGGGCACTGGCTCCATGTGCAGCTGCAGGCCGGGGACGAGGGGTGTCCCTCAGGGCTGTGCCTCGGCCCTGGGGCTCTTTGGTGGCGTCCCCAGTGGCACAGGCAGGGGATGGAGCTCCCCCTGAGCGTGGCAGGGGCACCGTGGCAGGGTTTGGCCGTGCCCAGGGAGCTGGGCAAGCTTGAGCAGTGGCACCACGAGAACCTGACGAGGTGTCCCAAGGCCAAGTGTCGGGTGCTGCGCCTGGCCCGGGGCGATCCCCGAGTCCCGGATTCCCCCAGGCCAGAAGAGCCCTTCCTATGCCTCAGTTTGGCGCTGCCTCCCCGGCCGCTCCCAGCGCCTCCAGAAGCAGCACATGGCTGAGCCTTGGGCCTTCCCGGTGCCCTTGCCCACTTCCAGCAGGGCTGGCCCGAGGGGAGCACCCCCAGCCCGTGCCCCTGCCCCACAGCCCCGTGGACAGCGTGTCCGGCCCCCCTGGCTGGGCTCCAGTGGGGAAGGTCCTTGAAGCAGAAAGTGCCGGAAAGAGCCCAGGGCCAAAGAGTCTCCTTCCCGCTGGCAGTGCTTCTTCAGAGCATTGAGATATTCCAGTGCTGGATTGGGCTGATGGGGATCTCCCCATCGCAGCCAAAAAGAAGCTGATGGTTGGGTATTATTGGAGAATTTCTCTGTAACTGAGCCTGCCGGGGGATTATTTGCAGTGAGAAGCTGCTACAATAAATACCCTGATGCCTTCCCCAGGGTCTCTGTGTGTTTCAACACTCTTGGGCTTTCTTGACGCTTCTCAAATGAAGAGAAATTCTTGGGGCAGCAGCAATTTGACCTCTCACCATAAAGTACTGCTACATAAGTTGGTTTTCCAGTTCATCCAGCCCTTACTGTGGGTATCCTGGCATTTAGGGAGTTCTGCATTCTTTTCTGTAGCCACGGTGTCCTTATGCATCACCCAGATGTGCTGTTTGCATCTGGGGGGACACTAAATATCAGCTCCTGCTCTGTGTGCTGCTGTGGTGTCAGGGAATGTGCTGGCACTGTTCCCCATCCTCTGAGCATTCCTTTCCTTCAATAAATTCTACCAAGCCCCTATCTTTAGAAACAATCTTGCAAGTAATTTTATTGCTTTGAATTTCTGTTTGTTAAATGTGTATTTTGTGTTGCCATTGCTCCATCTTTGCTTTCCTTCTGCGGGCAGGGTCCTGCACAGTCCATCCCTTCCCAGCTGCTATGTTCCCCTTGGATTGGTTTTTATTTTCCAGCCCTGGGGAGGCTGGGTTAGAGTGGGAGCGCCAGCTCTGGTGACTGGTTTTTGTTTGCCTTAACCAGAATTAGCAGGTTTTCCCATCAGTCAAAGGAGATACACCCCAAAGCTGAGTTTGTAATTGTTATTTTAGAAAGTTGAGTGCATAATGCTTAAACACAAATGGCTTTTGGAGATTTGTGTAGGTTAATTTGCCCTGTGTTGGGATCTGATGGTTATTGGTGCCCCAATTCACAGAACAGCTGATGCTTTTTTGTTTTTTTTAACCACTTGCTTAATTGTTTTCCCTCTTCAACTCTCATTTTAGTGATGCAAGAACTCTGTCAGCTGTAAAAATATTTGACTATACTTTGAGAGTATGTTTATTTGTTTAAACTAAGAAATACTGTCTCTAGAAAAAGGTTGAGTGGAAGATGATTAGGACAAGTGATGTATTGTGGTGTTGAGTCACGTTGGGGGCCTTCTTTGCGTGAAGGGTAAACAAAATTTTCGATTATTCAGCTTGTGACGTTTGCAGGTCCTATGAAAAGACCTGTGTTGGTTTTTAAACATGGTGTTTAAGTGTCTGAGCTGAACTGGAGGAGTTCCAGGAGAGCTGGAGGCCCAGGGGGTGCACAGGGATTCTGGGCTGGGGGCATTGGGATTTCTTATCGTGCATAATTGGTCTTTGTTCAATCCAAACTCTCCGCACTGCTGCCGTTCCCTGCCATTAAGCAGTGCGGATCCTGCGCCGTGGAAGGAGGTTCCACATCCTCTGTCATGTTTTCCAGGGTGGAATTGGCACTCCCTGGAGTGAGCCAAATCCAAAATGGCAGTGTCGTTTTTTGCATTTTTAGTAACCTGGGTTGTGTAAGCACCATATTTGTCATAATTGCTCTCAGCTTTCAATATTTATCTGCTACTTGATGACTTCTGGCAAGTGATTAAAGCCCTCAGTCTGTTGGGTGTTAGGGTTCTCTCATTGCAGCTCACAGGTATTATTCCAGATGTGCTATGTAAGGCAAAACTGTAGGAGAACTTGCTGCTTAAAATGTGGAAAAAAGTGTTGTTAAAATTCCTGTTTTAATAACACTTGCAGTAAGGCCTTGTGGACGGTGTAAGGCACTCTGCTAAAAAAGAATTAAAACAACCTTTCTGCTGAATAATAGCTTTTACTTTTGCCATTACATAATTCTCTAGTTAAATCTAACAATTCTAAGAATTAATGGAAGTGGTTTAAAGGGATTCCCTCACTATAAGAGATACCTGATAGCAGTGGTGAGAGAGAAGCACCAACTGTGTGCAGGTGTCCTCAGCACTGGCAGAAATAGATGCATTTAGGACATGTAAGAAAGAAGGAAGAAAGAGGGAAAAAAAGGCTCTGAAGCCACATTCTTTTTAAAAATGTATTTGTTGCATAAAAGTGCAGCTCAGAGCTCTATTACTGCCCTGCCCTGGCCTGTGTGGCTGCAGAGCAGCCCCTGCGAGGCTGGAGAGCAGGAGCTGCATTTTGGGTGCCTTTCCTCTGGGAAAACACAGATTTGAGGGTCGCTGATGCTGTGAACTGTGAGGTCTGAATCTCATCCAAGAGATAAAACCATTGACACAAGGAACTGCTCTTTGACATCAGCACACTTGTTGGGAATCCACTTGCAAGGCTGCCCTGGATGTGAAGGGGGTTGCTAAAATGATCGGGGAAATGTTGTATAGCTGTTTTTATGAGGCTGTATTTATTGAATAGCTGTTTATTACCTGCTTTTCACTGGTCCTTCTCAGTGTTACTGCATTCCAGCTACTACAGAAATAAGGTGCAGAAAAAATCGTGGCTGAAGTGTCTCCAAGGGCTTCCTTTGGTGGTTCAGACCAAGCAGTGTCATCTTCAGCTCAGAACTGTAAATGAAATTACTGAAATGTGGGGGTTTTGTCCAAGGGCACTAAAGGTGAGCACAAGATTTGGTCACCGCACCTGTCCAAGGAGTCACCAAGCAGAATTGTTCCATTTACTGGGCTCTCTTTAGGAAAAGAGAGGAGAGTACACACAAACACGTGGAACAGATTCCCTGGCCAGGCCGTGCCACGTTTATTTGGATACATAATGAGCTGTGTGAGGGTTTCTTTCAATCCTTGCATTGTAGTGCTGGGACTTGGCTTTTGCTGCTTTTTCTTCTCCTTTTTTCTTTTTCATCCTGGGCTATATATGGGTTTAGCTACACTGATTTTCTTGAGCCACCAGAGTTGTGTGGAACAATTTTAGATCACTGCAAGTCCATAAAGCTGAGTTTGTGTTGATCACCTGAAACGTGGGGTTTTTCTTGCAGTTTAACAGTGCTGCCCATATTTCCACACAGGCCTGAAGCTCAGCAGGACACATCATATACTGCTCCATGAATGTATAGTTTAGCAAGACTCATGAAAAAGGCAGGATTATTTATCTAAAAATTATTAACAGAATTGGCCTTTTCTGAGGGATGGGGTAGTCTCAGTCTCATTCACAATTAGGCAATCCCAGAGACTTTCTGGAGTCAAACATTTTTTGACCTTTCTGAAAAATTAGTCTGTGTGGAAGCACAAAAGGTGTTGATAAAACAATTTTTAGCTTGTTGTGGGGTTACTTTTGTTTTGGGTTTTTTTGTTGGAAGCCAGAATATTTTTAAGCTTTCTTCATTCCTAATATCTGAGATCAAAATAACGGCAGAGATAATCTTTGTATTTTTGATTTCCTCAGATGAAAATCAGCTCGGATTGTGAAAATGAGAGATAATTATGTGTTTCCCACTAGTCCCCTAGTGAATTCTCAGGAATTTGCAAGCCCTTGAACACTGTGAAGATGCTCAGTGACATGTAGGGGGGATTGGCCCAGCAGCACCTTCCCTGTGTGCGTCCTGCCCTGAGCCTGGCCTGGCTGGGCCCGTGCTGGGCCACTGAGTGCTGCTCCTGGAGGGCCAATTGCAGCTGAAATCACACGTAATAAATGAGGCTTTTTACAGATTGGTGCTGGCAGTGGTGACACCAAAGCTGAGCGTAATTCTCCCCGTGTTTGGGTGTGCTTGGCCTCTGTGCCGGAAGCCTCGTGATGCCGAGGGTGCCCGGCTTTGCCCAGGCTTTGCCAAGGCTTTGCCAAGGCTTTGCCCAGGGTTTCCAGGCAGCAGATCCAGGCAGGGTCACTCCTGGCAAAATGGGCACTGGCTTGGAGAGCCATCAATGTTCCTGAACACAGACTGGTTTGAGGAATGTGGCGGTGTTGACTTGAATCCATCACTGGGGCAGCCACTTAGAGAAGGCACCTACACAGAGTTTGGTTGTTGTTTTGAATTTTCCACCCAGATCTTCCCCCATCTCAAAATTTGGCTTTAAGAAATGCTGTTTATACCTCTGGCCAGAAGCCAGGTGGACACTTGTGAGAGAAACTGGTGCCAGGACAGGAAAATCCCACTGAGGGTTGCTATTTCCAGTGAAAAGGTTGGTTAGACTCAAACACTGAGGAGGCTTTACGCGATCTGTGGGGAGGGAAGGGAATGATTCGACAGTGTTTCCAGTTAAGAAAGTTATTAACTGTTCCTGGCCTTGTCCCTTCATCTTGAGGGAGCAGCTGTTCAAATCCAACCAGGCAAAACTTGGGCAGCTTATCTAAACCAGGTGGCATGAAAGGAACTTCGGTGTGCAGGAGAAAATAAGTTTTGTCTCTAGGCGAACAGATTGGGGCAGGGTTTATCTGTGGCTCTGCGCTCCCGTAGAGCCCGAGAGCAGCCGGGTGCTGGTAACGATCAAAGAGAGCTGGGGCCACGTCAGGCAGCCTGTTCCTAACCCCAGATCCAGCATCTAGCCCAGATGAGATCCTGAGATGGGGCTTTGGGGTCCTAGACTGTGATCACTGTGTCTTGTACAGCACTTCTGAGATGCTCAGAATTTGTGCTTTTCCTGTGAGCCTGATTCCCGGCAGGCTGGGGCCGGGTGCAGCAGGGAATGCTGAGGGGGCCATGACTCCAGGGCTGTTTGGGAATTCCTGTCCAGCCCTGCCAGCCTGGCCTGGAGCTGCACACCCCAATGCTCACACGCTGAAATGAATCAAAGTTGTTTAGTCTGCTTGAGCAACCAGCATTCTTGGGGTCAAATAAAAATTCTCTGTGAAGCACATGGAGCAGTTCAGCCCCAATTGCCCAGCTTGCTTCAGGTTTCCACGGGTCACTTTTTTGTGCACCATCAGCTTTTGAGAAGTCAAACAGAGAAAAAAAATTAATAGATAAAAAGTAGATTCATTAAAAATCGACATGCTGAAATAACACAGTTTTATTCCTGATATCCAGAAGGCAAAAGTTTATTAAGGATCTGCTGGAGCTTCCGGTGTTTTCCTACTTAGTCCTGCAGAGGCTGTGTCCAACCCCTAAATACGTTAATCTGCAAAAGGGTGACACAGGGTTTTTCCTGTTGTTAAGACCTGGAAGACTTTGAGGTTTATAAATCTAAGGGAGAGTAATTGCAAGGTGCTGTGCTGTATTTATGTTGGTGTTTTAATAAGTAATAAATTAGAGATGGACCATGATAGGAAAATAACTTGCTGCAGGAAGAATTCCTCGGGATAGCTGGTTATTCCCAAAATCTACCGCTGTAATTTAGTAAGGAGAAATGGACAACAAGCCATGTCTGATTAACAGCATGGTAATGTTGTGCTCTCTTCGAGTCTGCTCTCAAAAGATCTGTGGCTGACAAAGATGAAGGAATTTTAAGAGCTCCTTTGGTTATTTCAGAGGAAGTTTAAATGGAGCAGGGATGGGGTGATTAGGAGGCTGTCATTACCTATCGTTTTCAGTGCTGCCATTTGTAGCAAAAATGCTCCATGTGCCCTGTTGGTGTTGTGGTGGTGTTTAGATTTTCTGAGTGCCTCAGGCCTGAGCTGGGTTCCCATCCTGGTGGAACTGTCCTGCCTGTTGCTGGCAGGATGCCCTGGAACAAACCCTCTGCCCCACCATCCTCAGTGAGCAGAACGGCACGAGGACAGTGCTGCAAGGCTGGGCAAAAAGGGGCACTTTGCTGTGGGAGAGCGGGGCAGGAGAGGCCTTCAGTGGCCTGGCAAAGATACTCAGAGTTTTTGTTGGTTTCCATACAGCAAAAGGCTTCCCCTTCCCTCAGAGATACGGAGAGATTCTCTTTGCCGTGTGCTCCTTTGTCTCCTGCCTTCCTTTGCGTGCTCTTTTTCCCTCCCAGTGTCTCCCTTTAGGCAGGGCAGCTCCCAGCCAAAGACCCTCCCCTGATGTTTGGTTTTTTCCCCCATGCAGGAGCTAAAGCAGCCCTGGATGAAGTTACGGAGGCCGGCAGTGAAATGTCAGTGTGAGATCTTGCTCCCCTTGGGTTTCAGCCCCTTCAGAGCTTTGCCTTGAAGGGCAGGAACATCTTTTCCTGGCTGGCAGCTGGAATTGCAGCCCATGGCAGTGCGGGCCACGGGTCCCAGAGGGGCAGTGCCGAGGCTGCCAGGCTGCTGCTCCTGCCGTGCCTCCCCCGGGAGCTGTGCAGGGCCAGGGGACAAGGTCCAGCAGCCGGGTGGGCTCCCGGAGCAGGCAGCAAAGGCTGCTTTGCTGCACGTTCTGCAGCTGGAAGCAGAGGCAAGGAGGGAAGGGAAGGGAGTCCCTGGCAGAATGGCGGAATGCTTGTGGCTGGAAGGGACCCTGCCCATGGCTTAGGATGGCCTGAGGGAGAGACGCCCGTGGCCCAGGGAAGGTGCAAGTGAGACCATGTGAGGACAGCAAACGGATTTTATTGGACGTGCATTTTATTGAGCGAGAAATGGAGGGATGTGATTCTAGTGGATGGGAATTTTATTTTGGTATTCTTCTTACTATTTCCTATTTCTTCTTCTTCTTCATCGAAGTCTTCTTCTTCTTCTTTGCCGCCTTCTTCTTTTTAATTATTTCTACTACTCTTGCTTCTTCTTTTCTTCTTTGTTTTCTTCTTTTTAATTACTGCTGCTACTACTTTTGCTTCTTCTTCTTCTTTGTCTTATTCTTCTTATTCCTATTTTAATTTTTCTTCTTATTTACTACTACTATTTCTTCTTCTTCTTCTTCTTTATCATATTCTTCTTATTCTAATTAATCTTATTCACTTGTCTTGCTTATGGTTATTTTTCATATTCTTATTGTTTACTACTATTTCTTCTTCTTCCTATTCTTCTTCTTCCTATTCTTCTTCTTATTCCTATCCTCTTCTTATTCTACTTCCTATTTTTGTTATTATTCTATTCCTATTTCTTCTTCTTCCTATTTACTACTGCTATTTCTTCATCATTATAATCTTCTTATGCCTATTCCTATTCCTATTCCTATTCCTATTATTTTTTTTTCCTGCTTGAGCAGGATTTTTTTAATTTTTAATTTTTTTTGTTTGTTTGGGGTTTTTTTTGTTTTTGTTTAGTTTTAAAGGACTATTTCTTGAACTAACTTCGATTTACTGAGTCCAGGTCCTTCAGTCATGTCCGGGGAGGTTCAGATTCAATATCTGAAGCGGTTTTTCCATGGCAGAGGCGTGAGGCGTTGGAAGAAGTTGCCCGGGGCGGCGCTGGTGGAGCCCTTGTCCCTGAGGCGCTCAGGAGCTGTGCAGATGTGGCCCTTGGGGCCGTGGTTTTGGGGCGACGCCGCTGCTGCTGCCAGGGTGCCCGTGGCGCTGGGTGACGGGCAGGGTCTCTTGCCACGGCCATGGCTCTCTGGGCTTCCCCGGCGAGCGCGCCGGCAGCCAGGGCGCTGCACGGGTGCTGTTTGGGGCTGGCCACGGCGCTGACTTTGGGTGCCGGGGAGATGCCCCTGGCACGGCCCGAAGCAGCCGGGGCAGCTCAGGCTGCGGGGCCTGTCCAGGCCAAGGCCGCCCGTGTGGCTCCCGGGGGCCCGCGCAGGCCCCGGCCCGGCCGCCATCTGCAGGCCCGGGCTGGCGCGGGCGCTACTCCTGCGTCCGTGGTGCCAGGCAGCGGCAGCGGAACAGCGCCCGCAGCGCTCGCAGCGCCCGCCTGAGGCGGCCGGGCCGTTTGCTGGGGGCAGCCGGCTGGGGAGCCGAGGGGCTGCGGGGACTGTGCGCAGCAGGCCCCGGCTCCTGCCAGGCCAAGATGGGAGAAGCCGGGGGTCCCGTGGGGGCTTGGCCTGGCAGCGGGGGACGCGAGGCACAGAGCGGCTCCTGTGCCCGCTGCTCGACCCAGGCCTCCCGAGGGATGGGCGCTGCTGCCAGGCTTCGGCGCCGGACTTCTTCATGGAGCTCGATGAGGCTGAGCCCGTCCCAGGAGGCGTCGTTCTTCAGCGAGGGCGCGATCCTGACGCTGAAGACGCGCGTGTATTCGCTGCCATCTTCCTGGATGAAAACCTCCTCGTACGTGTACTCCTGCCAGTCACCAAGTTCTTCGTGGCACGGCTCCGTCTCCATGTTCTCATCCTGGTCACGGAGGTCTCGGGAGCTGCTGGCCTGTCCTTGGGGCAGCTCTGGCTTTGCCGCACCTCGGCACTCTTGGGACAGCTCCAGCTGGGTGTGGCATTCTCCGTCTTGGTTGTCTCCAGCTGAGGTCCCCTCCTCGCTCCCTTTCTCCTCCAGGAGAGACCCCCTTTCTGCCTCCTCCTGCTGCTCCTTAGGGCTCTGGGCTCCCAGCGGGCTGGACGAGGGGCTGGGGGGGCAGCAGGGGCTGTGTGCAGCAGGGCCCAGGCTCTGTGCCCCCGCTGATGGCACCTCCTCGCTGGGGGCAGGAGAACGGGGCTGGTTCTCCTGGCTGCCCTGCTGGGACAGCTCGGGGTCATTCCGCACTTCTTCCCCTTGGGCCTCTTTCCACAGGCACAGCTCTTGGGGCTGAAGGTCTCTCCACTGGGCAGGCTTTTCCTCCGTACCGGGCTTCCTGTCCGCCTCCTTGATGGCAAAGGGCCCCTGCTCCTCTTCAGCCTCTGGCTGTGGCTGGTCTGAGGCGCTCTGTGCCCCCACCAAGTGCCAGCTGAGGGTTTGCTCTTGTGGCCCGCTGGGCACAGGGGTGGGTGGCTGGGAGGAGCTGGGCTTTGCCTTGTCCTCTTCCATGTCTGTGCGGCTGTGGCGCAGAAGAATCGCGGGAGCTGCTTCCTTCTGCGACAGCGGCTCTCACCGGACTGGGCACTGCAGGGTTCTGCGCCCCTTGGATACCCTCAGCCAGGGCAGGGCTCTGTGATGTCACAAGGGTCTCTGGGCACCACCATGTTGCGCACGGCCAAGGGCCCTGACACCACGCGCCTGTGTCACAAAGGGCCGCCCCCGGCGCCCCTTCCTTCAGCAGCCGAGGCCGCTGGAAGTAGCCCTAAGCAGGCCCTGGCCTTGGGCCCTTGTAGCCCTTGGGCTCTGGGAGGCTTTGGCCACGGTGCCGCTCAGCAGCCCGATCCCCACCCTGCAGAGCCCTGCCTTTGGCGGGTGGGCTACTCAGGGCACGAGCCATTGGCCAGCTGGGCGCAGCCAGGGGCTGGTGGGCACTGGCTCCATGTGCAGCTGCAGGCCGGGGACGAGGGGTGTCCCTCAGGGCTGTGCCTCGGCCCTGGGGCTCTTTGGTGGCGTCCCCAGTGGCACAGGCAGGGGATGGAGCTCCCCCTGAGCGTGGCAGGGGCACCGTGGCAGGGTTTGGCCGTGCCCAGGGAGCTGGGCAAGCTTGAGCAGTGGCACCACGAGAACCTGACGAGGTGTCCCAAGGCCAAGTGCCGGGTGCTGCACCTGGCCCGGGGCGATCCCCGAGTCCCGGATTCCCCCAGGCCAGAAGAGCCCTTCCTATCCCTCAGTTTGGCACTGCCTCCCCGGCCGCTCCCAGCGCCTCCAGAAGCAGCACTTGGCTGAGCCTTGGGCCTTCCCGGTGCCCTTGCCCACTTCCAGCAGGGCTGGCCCGAGGGGAGCACCCGTGGCCAAGCAGTACCTTCCCTGTGCGCGTCCTGCCCTGAGCCTGGCCTGGCTGGGCCCGTGCTGGGCCACTGAGTGCTGCTCCTGGAGGGCCAATTGCAGCTGAAATCAGATGTAATAAATGAAGCTTTTTACAGACTGGTGCTGGCAGTGGTGACACCAAAGCTGAGCTTAGTTCTTCCCTGTGTTTGGGTGTGCTTGGCCTCTGTGCCGGAAGCCTCGTGATGCCGAGGGTGCCCGGCTTTGCCCAGGCTTTGCCAAGGCTTTGCCAAGGCTTTGCCCAGGGTTTCCAGGCAGCAGATCCAGGCAGGGACAGGGACACTGCTGGTAAAGTGGGCACTGGCTTGGAGAGCCATCAGTGTTCCTGAACTCAGCCTGGTTTCAGAAATGTGGTGGTGTTGACATGAATCCATCACTGGGGCAGCCACTTAGAGGAGGCACCGTTTCCCTGCTCCAACTTCCTTAGGGAGTTCCGGGAATACCCTTTGGGCCTTCTGTCCTTACTGACATTAATGCTCATTATTTTTTTTTTTAATGGACTAATTTTACACCCCCTTTCCCGTTTGCTCTTTAATTTCATGTTGATCAGCGATTCCATTCCAGCCTTCAGCTGCTCCAAAATGGTCTCTGGAATTGCTGGAAGTTCCAGAAAGGTGAATCTGTCCTGCTCCCTCTATACTATGCCCTTCCTCAGTGGACTTTCGTTCTTAATTCGTTGCTGCCCCAGAGCTGCATTTTAAGAACAAAAAGGAGGCTCTTCCTGTAGAGCAAATCCAATTTTACTGAGATGGCAACCCAGGAAGACTTTGACAAGATTAAGGCCTGCTGGCTGAGGTGCAGATTCATTAGGCAAACTGCCCTTGGAGTTACATGGAATAACCTTTCTAGTGCAGCCTTGGCAATACAGTCCCCTGGGAGCTGTGTCCTTATATTTATTGCAATTGATGTTGTCTGCTATGCATTTCTTAAGGATTTTAAGCATGGGCAGTTGCTTTCCTGGCCCTGAGAGCAGCATCTGTAGGTGCTGAGATCCCCGTCACCATTTCTTGAAACTTGAAATTCTGCTGCTGTTACTTCACTGGGGGTGGGGGGGAAAAAAACAGTCCTGGAGATGAAGATGAGCACAGTGTTACTTTCACTCTGAGTTTGCAGGAGAGGCCATGTACTAAATTATTGGATTATTTCTACTTTGCATCACTCACATTTGGGAAACAAGTGCAGCAGTGTAACATGACTTGGATTTGACCCTCTCTTAATTTCCATAACTGGAATGCTTTGTGCTTCTAATCCCTAATCCCTTTTCAATCTGTTCTTGCAAAGGACACCTTCCACTATCCCAGAGTGCTCCAAGCCCATCCAACCTGGCCTTGGGCACTGCCAGGGATCCAGGGGCAGCCACAGCTTCTCTGGGCACCCTGTGCCAGGGCCTCCCCACCCTCCCAGGGAATAATTCCTTCCCAATATCCCACTTAAACCTACTCTCTGTTTGAAATTCTCGAGCTCTTTCCCTCTTGCCTGTGGAAAAAATTGGAGTGGCTCACCTGGAACAAACACAGTGATGTAATTTACTAGGAATTTTTAAGTGTTGCTCGGTGTTAAAATTGAAAAGAAGAGTTTGAACAGGCACAGACTTGATGGAAACAGTTGGATCATCTTTCAGAGTTAGCAGAGATGGTCATGTGTAGGTGGACTCTTTAAAATGCAAATCAGGCTAAAATGAGCTGTTAAAAGCATACTGTGAGTAGGTTTTGTTGGATTTGTTTGTGATCAAATAATGCAGGCAGGGATTTGGGAAACATAAGAAGCAAAAATTCCTCCTTTATGGATGGTTTTTGATAAGCACCAAAAAAGTAATATCTGCTGCCCTGTAAGCTGCCCCTCCTGCAGCTCGGGATATTGCACACCTGTAGCTCAGGCTGAGCTGGAATCCAGCACAGGTATCCATATGGATGGCAGTGCCTTTATGCAAGGCTCACAGGCAACAAAACCAGTTTCCATTCCCTTCATCCTTATGAAAAGTCGAGTCTCGTGCTTGATGATCCCGCAGTTGGGAAAATGAGCTGCAGCCAGATGGGGCTGGGTTTTATAGGAAAGCTGTTTAATTATCTGCCTTTCTCCTGCGTTTATGGGCTCAAAATGTGAGAGTTTGGAGGCATTAAATGTTTTATTAGACTGACTGTTGTTATTAATGGCATTACAGGTCAGTTGGTGCTGTTAAATCAAATTTGCTGCTCTCACGGTAGTTGTGCTCAGTGCTCTGGAGAGGGGGCTGAGGTGAAGCTGAGGATAAAGCCCAGTGCTTTGGGGAGTTTCAGACACTGGTACTGGCTGGGTCAGGAGCAGTCAGGGCTAGAAAGATGAAATTCAAGTACCCTTGAACCCCCTGTATGTCTTTTTAATGCTTTTATAGGCTCTTCCTGAGTGGTGAGAATGAGCTTGAATTTGTGGCCTTTTGTTACTGTAAGGATTATTTGTTTTTTTGTGGAAAAGACTGGTAATTTCTGTGATGTCAGAAGTCAGTGATCACCTGTGCTGCTGCTTCTATTTATGAGCCCCTGTTTACAGACTCCTTATTTGGTTCTTTGAAAAATACACTTTATTAACATAGTCACAACAGCCTGGACTAGTGGAAGGTGTGTTTGGAAATAATGGTGTTGAATAAACACGCTCACTGCATTGTGCAGCAGATTTTTGACAGAGCTCCACGTGAAGCAGTTGAGAATAAGTTCAAGTTGGATTATTAATGGTGTCCAGAGCAATCACTTGCCTGTGAATTGCAGTGAATATCTGAATTCCGTGAACTGTTTTCAGAAATGACCTAAAAATCTCTTTTAGCCTGTAGTAGTAATAATAATAGTAATAATAATATTGAAGTACAGTATAATTATTTAATTTTCAATTTAAATTCTGTATAGTGGGTGTTGCTTAGTGCACAAGATGAATTGCTGCACAGTAATAATTTTCTGATAAAGAAAGGCCTGATAAAGAGCCTTTCCACAAGTGCATCAACCAAACTCTTTGCTCTTGGATTATGTTGACTTTGAGACTGGATTCACTTGCTGCAGTGAATTGGCTGAGTGGGAATGGACAGGCATTGGCAGCCCTGCCATTCCCACAGCAACACCTTTCTTTTGGAGGCTGTTTCACTTCTGCTTTAGCTCACACTTTCAACTTTTCAAGTTTCAGAACTGCTTTTGTCTCTCAGACAAAATATGAGCTACAAATGGGTGTGAAAATACTAAATACCTGCCTTGTTTGCAGGGAAGGTGCAGTGGGAGTGTTTGAACTGTGTGTCCTGCCAGGGATGGTTTGTGTAGGGTTTCCACCCCTGACATGAAGATGGCAGATGAATTAATTGATGAATTGTACAGGATGGAGTTGTCAGCCTGGCTTTGGGATTCTGTGCCCAAAATTCTTCCTTTCCCTGTGCCTGCATCAGAGCCTGTCAGGGAGCTGGAATTGCTGGGTCCTTCGCTGTTTGCTGCTGCCTGTTCTGGGATCCTGGCTCTGAACTCATGGAAAGGGCACCTTGTGTTCCCTTACAGAGCCTTGGCAAGGCTGGCAGCTCTGCAGAGCTGGGGGATCAAAGCTCAGCCACCTCTCTTGGGCAGTGCCTGACCGCTCTGGGTGCCAGTGGCTGAGTTCTTTCTGCCTGCAGGAGCCCCAGAATTTCAGTCCTGAATTCCCCCAGTGTAACACACACTGCACTCTGTGCTCTCCATGGAAGTCTTGGCTTAAATATTTCCTCCTTGAAAGCTTCAAATTCCATGTTCAGCAATGTGACATCTGTGAAATTTGGGCTGTGATGTCGCAGTGCTAATGAATCTTAGGAGGCTTTGTTATTCCGAGATGTCCTGCAGATCCTGAGCTTAACTGATGAGGTTTTAATATGGGCATCAAACTAACTGGCCTCACCTGTCCTGTAGGACTGATGGCAGTTATTTCTGATATTTTAGCTGTGGTGCTGTGCTCTCTTCAGGGGGAAGCTGTAGCAGGCAGGTTTGGGGTATATTCCTGATTCCTTCCCTTGTGTAACCTCCCTTCCACCTTTTCTGCCCGTGTCCTTTCAGAGGAGGACAGAGGAGATGCTTGGAGTGCCTGTGGACAACAGGAGACCCCGAAGGCATTCATGTAGTCATTCATGATTTATGGGCTTGGCAACAGAGCTCTTATCTTTCTCCAGAAGTAAAAGAAAACAAAATGAACAGAAATGCCAGAAAATGAACAGTGGCATGTTTCTGCTTTTAAATCAAGGGAGAAATCAAGCAAACAAAACATTTACCACTAATCTGTAAAACAGACTTTCAGCCAGTCTTAGATTCCTCATTTGTCGTGCTCCTGCTATTATTATGATGTTCTTAATATTCCTTCATAAAACAGCTGAAAAAATTATTTTCTCTGTGTGGATTTTTTCATGAAGCTCTTTTACCCTATTATTTTTGCTTTTGCGTCCAAAACTTTACGACTCCTTTTTGTGAGGAGACTTTGGTAACCGCTGTTGGTTTGGTTGTGTTGTAGCTTATTCTGCTCTATAAACACACCAGCATTTCCAGGCCTCTTTGTACTTATTTTTCTTTGGGCAGTGCTCAAAAAAGTAAAAATGTTATTGTTTGAAGTGTTTTGGAGTTGTTCCTGGCTGGGAATGGGCCTTGTCCCAGCCAGCATCTGCTGCCTGGAACCATTTCCTGTTGGGAGGCCGGATCCAGGAGCTCCTTCCTCACGGAGAGGGGCTGGGAGGCACCTGAGGACAGGGACCTCGGCCACTCGTGCCTGGCTGCAGGGCCACAGCTCAGCCAGCACTGGCACTTGAGTCTTTTGAAGAGTGTTTGCAGTAGAAAAATCCCTTTTCTGCGAAATTATCTTATCAAAGCGCATGGGGAATTCCCAGTGGCTGTGCACAGCTGCGTTGCCTTCGCTGTCAAACATCACTTCCATACCTGTGGGGTTTTTATGGATCCTGTGGATTTTTTTCTCTCCCGAGTTAGGCTTTCCTTTCCCTCTGCAGCAACATCTGGCTTTGATATAATGAGGAATAAAGTTGAACACTTCTTCAGAGCTGTATACTCTATTGCAGATATCTTCAGAAATTTTCTATTGTTGGTAATAAAATTTAGTTTGTTTTATAGAAAAATTCATTTCAATTTATCAGATGAATGCAAGTTTCATTTTATCAGAGCCTGAAAGCTTTATCTGACAGGGGTGATATTCAATCATTTTCTGTTCGAGCCATTTTTATTGGTTATTCTTTCAGGAATTAGGCAATGGTTATTACTCGTTCTGGGAGGTTTCCCATAACCTACAGAAGTTATAACATGTACTGTTCCTGCTGTTGAGGGAAAATAAATCTCTTACCAGAGTTGGGTTTTTTTGCTTAAATTCAGATTAATCGGCTGTGGTAGGAGTTGTTCTTTTAATCATTTCTAACAAGGTCATACACTGAACAATACCATCCATAAAAGACTGCAGCAGCAGCAGAGAGGGTGTAGTCCTGGAGGTAAGCACTTTGTGTGACAGGTAATCCACTGGAGACAGCCGTGTTGTTCATCATTCCAGGCATGAAAAAGCCATTAAATCCAGGGAATGAATGAGGAATGTGGCGCTGCTCTGGCTCCCTCTCCTCTGCAGACTCCGTGTAGGCAGGGCAGACTCTTTTCTTGCTGTTTTCAAGAGGCCATTTGCTGGTTTTTGTCAAAAAGAAAAGCCTCCCTCCCTCCCTCCTGTTTTTTTTTAAGCAAAAGCTCTCCAGGCCCTGTGAATTATTAAGATCTGTTAGCACAGTTGCTCTTTCTTTGGGAAATTGGCTGTCAGAAGTAGCAAGAGAGCTCTTAGAAGTCTCTTTGCTTTTGATTAAGTGGAACAGTTGGATTGGTAACAGATTCCAGATTTTCTGTGACAGTTCCTCATTTCTGCACAACCTGTGCGATTCCAAGGCCTGCTCTGCCATGTGCCCGTGCAGCTCCCGTGTATCCATGGAAATCAGGGATTGGGCTCACACACACACACACATGGTCACCCACTGGCCACTGCCACAGCGTCCCCTTGGCTGTTCCTGGAGCACAGAATGTGAACAGTGCTCACAGAGATGGACTTCCTACGGCTGCTTCCTCAGGGAGCAGTGATCCAGTAAATATTGTGGCACTCAGAGCAGAACATCGTTTGCTTGTGCCACCTATTAATGAAGTCATGGTACAAATTCCTTACATTTATGAAGTGTTGGTTTGGAAAATAATCTTTGGGAGAATCACAATGCACAGCTTCCCTGCTTTCTACAACCAGGGAGGCTGGCAGTGTTTCATATTTTTGGAGCAGTCTCATTTCTTCTTTAAAGAGAAAAGGATTTTTCCTCCACGAGTGCATCTTCTCCCTCAGTTCTGGACAAATGGATGCGCTTGGTTCAGGTTTCTGTCGAGCCCAATTGCAAATGTACCAAGCTGTGGTACGTCCGTGCCTGCAAGGTAATGAATATGGATTTCAGTGGAAGCTTTTTTGAGAAATGTTTTGAAGTTTACCTCCTCTTGAAACAGGTTTTCAGCTCAGAGGATTAGCTTGCCTAATTAGCATATATTAGCATACATAACTTGCTGTACGGTGGAAGGAGATCTGTTCAGTGCAGGAGCATGGTACCAAATATATTTGCATCTTTTAAATGGAATATTTTGTTCTTACTGGACAGTTTTGGCCTGGGCTGGTTTAAAAAGCTGGAAAGCCTTAAAAGGAACAACAGGACATGGACATGTTGGAATTTCCTGATTTCACTGCTCTCTTCTGGAGTTGACTTTGGGCAAACAGGGCTTTTGGGATGGTTTTGGTCTCTGGAGTGGAGCACAGGCTGAGCTGTTCAGAGGGCGTGGTTCAGGGTCCAGTTGGAATTCTGGGGTAACAACACCCCTTCTCCAGAGTTAATCCTGGGTTTGATGCCAGATGTTGGACCTGAGATGGAATAAAATCCTGCACTGACGGCCATTTAGTGTCTGGGGACAGCAAAGCAGCTTTGGTAGAAAAGGATCTGGGCTCCTGGTGGGCAAGGACCTGAATATGGATCAGTAGCAGTGCCTCTGTGGATAATTCCCTGCTGCTCTGGGAATGGCTTATTCCTCACTCTTGGGCACTGCTGGGACCACCTGGAGCCCTGGATCCGTGGGAGTCCCTCAGGTGGGGGGGCTGGGGGGCAGCAGGAGGGGGAAGCAGGTTCTTGCTCTGGATGTGCCTAAGGAAAATGAAAAACAACAAAAAAATTACCTAAATGGGCAGAAATTTCCATTCTGGATCAGAATATTTATTTCCAAGGAGGATGTTCAAACACTGGAACAAGATGTCCAGAGAGATGATGGAATCTTCATCCCTGGAGATGCTCCAGACTTGTGTGAGCAGCGTTACCTAACCTCTGATTTGGTTACAGGCCTTGGCCTCAGGAGGGTTCTGGGCTAAATTTTTCTGTAATTCCTTTGCTTTTTGGAAGCCACCACCTCAGTCAAGGAGTGATGTGGCCCAGAAAAGCTGTGAATGCTGGGCTGTGGGCAGAAGCTGCTCTGGCTTGGTACAAGGTTGCTGTCAAGAGATTGGACACAAGGAGCAAATGAATATTAGGAACAGAATTTCCCTGCCAGCTGCCCTCTGTGCCACATTGTGGGACTTCCCCCTTTTATTTCTCTTGTTTTCTGAGGCAGGAGTGTTTTTCCTGGATTATTTGAGTCTTAAAGAAATTAAAGTTCTCTGAGCTGGGACATGCAGTTTGCTATTTAGAGCTCCTGGAACATTCAGTGGTGGTGATGCATTGTGCTCTGACCCTTTTTATATCCCAAAAAGCATTGTTTCCATTCCATAATACAGCCTGGAAGGAGGAGTGCAGCGTTTGCCATCCCTCTGTCCTTTCACTCTTGTTTTCTTCCTTTTTAATGGGCTTTCTGGTGGAATTTAGAACTGTAATTCCCTGCAGTACAGCACTCAGGACTCAGGATGATGTAAATTGAACAAAAAGAGGTTTTTACGCTGGGTTATATGAAAGGCATCAAAATTCCAAGCCAAACCTCAGAACTATAAATGGCTGAGCCAGCCTGGGGGACGTTACCTGGTCACTGCCTGGCAGGGATGGGTGTGCTGTGCCACATCTCCTTTCCCCCCTGGAGGATGGATGCTGTTGGTGCCTTCCTCCTCCCTGCTGGAATTTAAACATCAGGATGTTCCGTGATTTCTAGTAAAACTTCTTTAATAAGAAAGATACTTTGATGGGCCCTTATTCTTAACGAGGCTTAGTGTGCTGTTTTGGTGGTGGCGAGGAGTTCGTGTGAGATCCTGGGTTCCTTTCGTTTTCCACCTCGGAATTACACGTCAGAAAATTACAGGAAGTTGGTAAGAGGGAGCAAATAATTTGTGAGATACAATCAAGCTTTTTTTTTAGCATGTTATCTGCTTCCTCTTTCAGGAAAATATTTCCTCTGAACTATCATCATGTAAAGGTCCTTCGTGGGATTTTTTGCTCTGAAACCAGCTCCTGGTCTTGGGGAAGTTGCTAATTAGGCAGAAATGGGATTTTAACCTGTCTTATCTTTAAAGGCCAATTCATCCTGTCAAGTCTATGTTCAGCTGTGAGAGCACAACCATAAATCTTTTTAATGCACAGTCAAGTCCGGCTTTGTTGTGTTGGATATTTTCACCAATTTCTGTGGGGCAGAACTTGTTATTCCTTGTTTGCAGACAGATTGTTGACTATGCAAGGAAAAGTGGTTTGGTAGCTCCGGTGGGATTGCTTGGCACACATCTGTGTGAGGAAAAGTTTCTGAAATTAAGGAGTGATTCATTTGTCCTTAAAGAGAAATTTAGGTAAGGAGTGGGGCTGGGTTTATGTAGTGCAGCCCCCGAGTTTAAGGGAGGTCAAGGTTAAATAGAACCATATTTATGTTTGGGGTGGCTGTAGATCCACTTTGCAATACATGAGGATTTTGGAAAGGCTGAGCAAGAGATGCAGCAGGCAGGGTGAAAGAAAGGTTTCCTGGAGGTAACAGTGCAGGAATTCCCCTGGTGGTGTTAGAGAGGCAGAGAAGGGATCAGAGGGCCAGGCAAGCTGGAGCCACTATCTGAATAAACTTTGGAATGGAGCTGTAAGAAAACCTCAGAACCTGTTTGGATCATTTGTTGTGTGGAAGGAAACTTGGAGCTGTGACCTGAAGTGCTGTTTGATTTCAGCTCAGGATCCGCTCTCGGGCTCCTGCTCTGGGAATAAAACCTTCTGCAGGTGGTGCCAGGCTGATTCCGAGGGGCAGAACATCCCCACACGGCCACACTCAGGTCTGGGTCCCTCTCGCTATGACAGACAGATAAAACAGCTTAGGGGAGCTTTTGTTAAATCCGTGGTTACTTGGATATCCCTTGTGCCTTGGGGGAAGCTGGAGTGGTTTGTGGGGTAAAGCAGGAGATTTGTAACTAAAGAAATGTTGGATTTGGTTGTTACCCAGCTCCAGTGGGAACTTCCATGGAGGGAGGGCTGTGTTTCCAATGTTCTGTGTCATCCTAAAGCTGTTGGAGGAACTGTGTGTTTGAAAATATCATTATACACGCATACAAATTACTTATTAAAAGAAAGCTTAAAAGCTCATTGTGCTTTATACAGGCACAGTGCATTGGGCTTCACATTGCTGTAGAATGAGGGAAGGGTAAGAAATTCACCTTGGGGTGACCCACAGAGCAGCTCCAAATAGTTCTGAAACCTGAAGAATTATTAGATGCTAATTAAAAAGAAAAAAGTCCCTTTTCTTAGCATGTGGACTGTCTTCCCAGAACACTCCCACTGTGAGCAGCGTCTGGAGTGCAGTTCCCATTCCACAAGCACAGAACTCAGGGAGCACCTGTAGTATTTACATTTAGATTTACATTTACACCAGACCACTCCTTTCCCTCTGCTTCAGTTTTCTGTGCCAGCTTTGTTTCCTGGGCCCAGATTTTCATTGTAGCTCTGATGTCACATTGTGAAACTCCAGTGGAATAAAGTGTGCCTGGTTTTTGGAACCTCAGGGCAGCCAATAACTTAAATTTGGGCAATGATGCCTCAGACTTAGAGGAATTCTGGAAGTGCTGGCACAAGGTAGTGGTGATTTCCTGTTTGTTGATTTATCTCTTTTCCTTAGGTAAGCTTCAGATGAGATCCATAGGGAATGGCTCTCCCATAGCTTCAGACAGTTGTTGCACTGATTAATGGCTGTCAAGAATTTAATGAGTTGAGATAGAGGAGAAAACACTAAGTGCATATGATCTCAAACCCTCAAGTCAACGAACAGATAATCTATGTATTCTAACTAATTTCAGTAGCACGTGCCTATACAAAGGATAGGTTGGAATTGTGGCCCCAGGGAAAGGGTGAAGATACCAAATTGGAGGCATTGTTTTCATGCTGTGATTCAGCATCCCCTGGGAGGGTTTAACGCTGCTCCCTGGGTGCACAGCTGGCTGCAGGGGGAAGCAGATCTTGGTGTCATTGCAAATGGAATTGCTGCCTGACAGCCACCCAAATCAGTGTAATACCGGACAATCATTGAAGAATTACATTTATTGTGTAGGTAGGAGGATAAGACACATCTAAGTCATTATGGAATTCAAGAGTCGGGTTTATCTGGAAGTTCTGATTTGCTTCTGAGCTGATAAGGATTCCAGTGTTTTAGTGCTGCAGCGTGGGTTACAACTTCAGATCTTACTAATAATGCAATTTTTCCTATAGCAAATGACAAGGAAGGCACAATTAAATAGAAACATTTATTTGTGCTCTCCAGAAAGAGAATATGCCCCAGCTCCTCCAAGCCTCTGGCTGTGGGCAGTGCTGCTGAATGGTCTCTCTTATCAAAACCAGGCTGGCCCTTGGGATGGAAGAGCGGTACAGAAGGAGAATGAATAATTAGAAATTATGTTTTGTTTTTTGGCAAATAAGACATTCATAAGTGACCAGACCAACTCTAACCTAATAAAACATTTAAGATCTTTTTTCTCATTACATGAAGAAAGATGTGAACAGCTACAAAAAGTAAGCAGCACCTACTGAATGCAGGTAAAAAATTAAACCACAAATGTGCAATTTTTAGAAATGGTCATGTTTGCCTGCACAGAGGAGAGGTTCAGTGTCCTCCTTCCTTTTGAACTGTTCTCTTAAGGTTCAAAATAGCAAAAGGCCTCTGAGGGAGGTGAGAGCCAGGTGTGGGATGGAGTTTCCTTGGTGAAACATCCCTGCCAGTGCCTGGAACACTGACAGGGCTCAGGTGCAGCATGGCAATGCTAACACCCAGAGTTCAGTCTTTGGAAATTTACTTTTGCTTTGCACACTGCTGAATTGCTGGCTGCCTTCTGTGTATTTTTCTCCATATTTTTAATAGTGAGAGAAACATTATTTTATCAGTGTCTTCTTTCTTTAAACTCCAAATTAGTGTGAATTAATCACAGTTAGTGGCTGCTGCTGCAGGAAGCACTGGCAGGATGGATGGCTTTTGTGTGTGTTTAATATGTTGATACTTCTTGTCAAATAGACTTTCCTCATACTGAGTGTGCTCTGAGTAATGGAAGATGAGAGGGGAAGGGAATTAAATCCCATTTATTCAGTGGCTTATTGTTTCTCTCTCTCATCCCTGGAACCCTCCAAAAGATTAATTAATGGATGACAAACATCTCAGCTTCAGCTATCCGGCTGAAATACTTGATGGATCTTGGAGCTCATCATCAATTTATTATTAGCTTAGCAGTAAAAAGATAGGAACTAGTGCAAAGTGGAGAGAACCCCCCAGATCCTCACCCTAATATTGATAAAAGGACAAAGAATTGTTCCTAAATTCCTGTAGCCATGGAGATCTTTGAGCTCTCCATAAGTTCTGGCCACATTCCCAGGAGGAAGCAGAGCAAACAGGCAAGGGGGAGATGCGGTTCTTGATTTGTTCTGTCCTTGTTGTAACAGCAGAAATCCAAAGTTTGTTCTTACAAAGCACTAAAAATGTCATAACATAGAGTGGCCTTTTTAGGCCTGCCTGGATGCTCTGCAGAGCAGTTATTTATGCGTTGCAGCTTTTTGCCACTGAAGCAGAATTACAATATTTTAGATATTCAGGGAGCTGTTTTTAAGCCCTTCAGGCACTGCAGAAACACAACATTTATTTGTAATTGCCCTTCCATGTGCAGCTTGTTTCGATGTTCTGGACAGGGATGTGTTGTTCACAGCGTGTGAGCCCTGAAGAACACCCGTGTATACAGCAGAAATTCTGATTAAACACCAATTGATCAGGCAATTTATTCTCTATTTCTAGATTATTTTCCCCTCAGCCCATATTCTGAGTGCTATTGGAAGGATTGGGTGCTTTTGCCTCTGGGAGGGGATGCTTCCAGCTGCCTTTGCAGGATCATCTGAATTTCAATCTGATCTGCTTCCAAAAAAGGGGCCAATTCCTCCCCTCTGCCTCCAGCTGGGCTTTTCTGCCCCAATCTTTGTCACTTTTGGTGGCTGCACCTCTCCAGAGGTCCCTGTGCTGGCAGATCCTGGTGGAAGCTGATGGAAAAGTTTGATGGAAAAGTGGGGATGTGAGAATGGGAGAGAAACAGGGGCAGGAAGGTGATGCTGAGGGGTCAGGCTGTGGGAGCTGGGCAGCGAGTGTCACCCTGGTGATGGGACCATGGATGGCACACTGGGAAACTGCACACCTTGGAATACCCTGAGGGCCTCTGGTGCAGCAGCATTCAGCTCAGAGCAGAGGCTCAAGTTCTCCAAAGTTCAGAAAACCTTTGCTTTTCATCCCTTAGTGCTGTGCCCAAAATGTGCCTCAGCACCTGCCCTGAGCCTGCCTGGCCAGGCTGCCCCACAAGGAACTCTGGTATAAGCAGATAAAAGAATATTAGAAGGGAAGAAGAACTAAATCTTTTTGTTTTCCTTTTCAAGGTTTATTTTAATCTTCATTCCATGCAGAGGTTGAAACAATTGCTGGTGTTTTGTCCCTTCCTGCAGGTGCCCTGAACTGCTGCAGCACTGGCACTGACGTGTTTCAGTCAGATCTCAGTCTGGGTTTGACACCAAAATCCCTTCAGTTCCTAATTTTGTGAGTGATGCCATCACACTTGGAGTGCCTGCAGTGTCTTACACGTGTGTTAGTCATGGAGGGGAATGGATGGGGCTCTTTTGTGTCTTTTTAAGATGAATGAACTCACTCTGTTTGGTCTTTATGGATGGTGGTGCCAAAGCACAAATATTGAGTTACTCAGCTGAAGTCATCACTTTGGGAACAGGAGAAGGAATAGAACACAAGCTTTTTCATTTTTATTTATTTTTAGAGCCTTACCCATTGTTTCCTGTATTTTTTTTATCTTTTAAGGTAGTAAATCTTGTACAAAAAGCTTTCTTTTCTGCATTTTGATGATTTCCTTTAACAAATACCCTAAGTTGTAAATATTCCATTGCTTTATTAAAAAAACCAAACCCCACCCAAAGGAAAAAACCCAAACCCAAACCCACACAAAACCCTCCCACAAATGCAAGGCAAACCCAAGCAAATCTGTTTTTATTTGAAGGATTAGTTTCTGTTTCCCTGTGGCTGTAGCCCAAAGACATAGATCAGGACAGACAATGTGGTTTTGTGGGGAGCAGACAGAATAAAATTTCCCAGTATTTTCTTTGAAACCATATTTTCTGTTTATAAATGTTATAATATTTAAAATATTCTTATTTGATTTCCTCTCCCGCTTTTCAGATGGGGATATTTTCCTGCATAGTAAATTCAGCTATGTGTAAAAAAAGCCTGGGTTTGAATTCTTGAAAGTTAAAAAGGTCTTGTTTTTCAGAAATCAACCCATTCCAGATCGGTTTTAACCTAGATATTTCAAACGTGATTTGGGTTGAGAGAAACAGTTCTGTGAGTGCTCCCAGCAAATATCTCATCCCTCTGGGCAGATGCCATTAAATAAACATGTGTTCACTACTACATAAGAACATTATTTTTCTAATGTGGCATATGCATGACAAGCACAGAAGGCTCAACTGTCAAACTTGGAAAAATATCTGTATAGCTAATTCTGGGCTTGCTCTGCAACCAGCTTTTGCATATGCTGCAAGTGTTGTTTTTCTGCATAAAATTCTTTACTTTTGCTTTTCAATATCCAATCTAATCCTGGGAGTAGAGTAAGCCATGAAGTAACAGAATGTCACTGAAGCCCTGCGAGGGAACCGATGTAAAGCAGAGTATGTGCTGGTGGAAATTAGATGGTATTAAACCACTGGACAGGGCAATGTAATTTATGATTAATTCAGTGTTATTGGATGATTTTGGAGGGAGGAACATTTTCCCAGTATCCAGCCTAAACCTCCTTTACCAAGTTCTCCCTGAAGAGCGAGCGTGAGTGGGTTCAGTGTGTCCTGAGAACTGATCTGGATTCATTTATGGAATTAGCCAGCCCTCAGAAAGATCAGCCCACCCTCCTTCTGCTGACAGGTGCCCCTAAATGTGCCCTTTTCTCTGGCCAAGGTGTGTGTGAGCAGCATTGAAGCCTCTCCTTTGGAAGCTTCCCCTGGATAGCTTTTCCAAGCCTGCAGGGGATGAGCACCACGGAATGATTGCCTTTAGAGGTCCGTGGAAACTGAAATAGAATTGTCAGCTGGGGTTCCAGTATTGACAGCCTCTCCCTTCCCTGGATGCTGCACAACCATGATGTAATTAATTAAATATATCTGGCCAGTGGGAATAAAGGCTCTGGCAGAGGGGCCTGTCTGGAGAGCAGGAGCAGATGCTGCTGTGTCTGGGGCCTGCAGAGTCGCGGGGGCTGCCGCTGGGATGAGCTCGGGCTGGGGGATGGAGTCACTGGGCAGTTCTGTGTAAGGCTCCAGGTGAAATTCTTCCAGCCACAAATTCATCTGTGGATTTTACATTTGTCGTGTTACAGACCCAAAAGGGATCCAATGAAACTGAACTGTCTGAAAGTTTTAGGCAGCACAGACAACAGAGGTATTGTGTGTCACCTGCCAGCCATGTGTGCTGGCTGTAAAAGATCACTCATTTCTGACTTTGAAGTTGTTCATTTCCCCGAACTTACTAAAAATGATGGGCAAAAATAACTACAGCCCGTATAATAACGTTGCACCTCTGCTCAGTTACTTGCTGTGTGTCTTATTTATATAATCAGTTGCATCTTTTAATAAATTTTGAAAAATTGGGGCTCACTGACGTTCCAGACATGGTCGATTACTTTTTTAGGTTTAGAAAAATGGAAGTTAAGTAATCACAATGCTGAGAATTGTCTGAGAATGATTGTTGTAGATTTTTCCAAGTAGTAATCACAGGCCCTGCTTAACCAGCTCCATATGGCCCAAGGCATGTAGGCAGCTCTAAGTGGGACAAAGAGTGTTGGAGTGGTAATGAAATATGCAGTAATCATCAGGGCTGTGTGAGCTCTTTACATTATTTCACACTGCTGCTTTGAAACAAAGAACAGGATGTGGCACATTTAATGCTTTCCCCTTGAGAATCCGTTGGAGTAAAGTTCAATTTTTAATTCAAAAGGCAAGGGAAGCTGCTACGGAATTAAAGATGTGGATGCTGTCCAGATGAGCTATAAATAACTTATCCATGAACAGCAAACCCTCTCTAACAGTCATGAGGAGATAAATGTGCCCCTCCGACAGAGCACTCACCCTGAGCCCTTCCTCGCACATTTGGGTTGGGCTTTTTCTGCTGAGTAATTTCGCTGTAAAAATGGCCCCCATTAACTGGGTTAAACTGGGAGATGCAGATGAGGGCTGTACCTTGCAGACAGAATCACAAGTGCCTTTTGGTTTGCTTTTCCATGAATGTTTGTGCTGGTGCCTGGTGGGATGTGCCCGACCTGTGCTGCCTCCAGAGCAGAGGGGCTCAGGGGCAGGGGGACACCAGCCCTGGTTCCCTTGCCTCCCAGCATTACTTTTTCCATTGACCATCTCTATCCAACTCCCTGTTTGGCTCCTGCTGCCCAGTTGCTGTATGCAGTGGGTTTGGTAGATTTTAGGGCACGTCCAAGTGTGGAGATTTCTGTAGTTGCTCAGCAGCAGCGTCATGGGAGATGGTTCCTGGATGCAAACACCCCACCAAAGAGCAGCACTTACTGCAGGGTGGCTGTTCTCTTCTGACAGAGCTCCCAAAGTGAAAATGTTGGTGTTGTATTGAGGTAATATTTCAGTTTTGAGAGATCTGAAATTGCTTCTGAGCTTCCTCCCTCCCACTCTCTTGCTTGGATTCAGATGTATCCTGATACCCACAGGGTAGCCAGCCAGGAATAAATGAACACCTTCCAGTCACAGGGTTCTGGTGTGCACTGGTTTGATGTGAATATCTCAAGAGTTTGGATCATTCCTTAGCACTAGGAGTACTTAAGTACTTTCTTGAAAAAATTGTGTTTAAAAGCATCTGTGGTGCTGTCCATAATATTTTCTTGAATAATGAATTTATTTTATGTTTTTAAAGGGTGGTGTAGAGTATAAGACTTCAATATACATGTGTGTGTGTACATGTATATTTGTATATATGTGTAGGTATATACACACACACAAGAGTCTTATCTTCCTTTGATGCACCAAAATAAGAGTTTGTTAAACAGCAATGGGATGAAGCCAGTTACTTCCACTTCTTTCTTAATTTGGAGTTTGAAAATGAGCCAAATGAGAAGTTAATTTGTTTTTTCCTCTTAGTTAAGCTTGCGTGTATTTGATTGTGTAACTTTTACCAAAAGTAGGTTATTTACAAATAAGCATGGGGCTGGGATGCTGCAGGAGGGAGTCCCTGGCACCTGGGTGCTCAGCTCTTGGAAATGAGCATCTCCAGGGTTCTGGCTGGGTGGGGCAAGGAGAAGCTGCCAGGTACTGCTGGAATCTGAGCAAGGGGCACCATGCAGGAACTTGGAAGTCTTGTGGACTGATTTGTGCCTGATGTCACGTGAAAGGCATTTAAAATATAGAGAGACCAGAAGGAAGTTGAGCAGGGTGTATTTTAGCTGCAGAATGCATGCAGCAATCCGATGGGGACGTCTTGGCAAGGAAAAGACATTCAGGCCAGTTCTGTGAAATGCAGAAGTGACAGCAGTGAGAACAGGGATCCATTGCCTTACAGATTTGCTGACAATTCATGGGGAATTTGTTGGGAATGAGGGAGAATTTTAGGTGTAAAACACTGCTCATCAAACTTGTTTTCCCACTACAGTATGAATCTCTTGCGGAAACATATTCCAGTTTAAGTGAAGGACTGGTTAAATAATTTGTCTGGCTCTTACTGGTTTGTCTTGGAGAAGATTCTCATGTGTGGTGAAATTACTTCTCTTCCCTAAACATAGGAACTTTAGGCATTTTCTACAAGTTTTTTTTCGGTTTTCATAACCTGATTGATTCTAACCTTGAATAAATTAAAAATAGCAGTAATTTTCCAGAATTACCCCCACTGAGCTGACTTTTATTCCTTTCTGCTATCCCAGGTAAAACCCACCACTGTTATAGCTGAAAGTTAAGTTTTGGAGATAAAGGTTAAATACCAGCAGTAGAGACCTTTGTTTTTGTATTTTTAACTAAAACAGAGGTGGTGCAGTTACTTTAAACATTAAATCCTATTTAGTAGTTGTTAGCAGAAAAACACTGCATATTGATAATTTCAATGTGCTAATGCTTCAATGAAATAAAAATAAAGCACCACAGAACCCAGATATTAGTTATTAAATGTGACATCAAGATGCATTTTGTTTCTTTTGTGATACTTTCTGCAAAATCCCGGGACAACCCTGGGAATTAATTTAGTGGGAGCCCATCTCTGCCGTGATTATGTGGAAAGCTCAGGGAGGTGCAGGAGCCTGGCAGTGGGGATGGAGCACAGCTGGGCCGGGAGGTGCAGCTGGACACAAACTGTGCTCCCAAGGTGAGGGGCACAAGGAGTGACCCAGGGCATGGGCTTTATGTAAGGCAGCTTAAGATGGTAGCTCAGAGCAATTACACGCAGAGTTATTAAACTGGGATTATCTCCCTGTTGCTACCCTCTTTAAACAACCCAGACATGTTTTGTGGAAATTTAAATGCATTGTAGCTGGGGTTTTATGCCAGCAAAATAATGTCTGGAGTAATTGTGATGCTTTGTGTTTGAAGGCAAAGGCCTCTTACAGGCTATGGGGGTATCACATAAGCAAGAAGGAAAGAATAAAGCAAATAAATTGTCGGCAGCATCAGTCATTGATCTATTGGTTGTATTTGATAACAGCCTTTATCAGGATGAAGCATATATAATGGAGTACATTTCCAAGAGGATATGTTTCCAGCTGGTTCATATTCTGCTTGAGGGGGGCAGAGTAAGCAAACCCAGCCTTTCAGTAATCTTCAGCTGAAGCTTCATTTGCTGTCAGATTATGTTTAAATGTTACAAGTGAGTGAAATTCTTTGGCCCAGAGAGATGGAGCTGAGTGGGGCTGCCAGGGTGCCGGGAGATTTCACGGGGGGATTTTACCCTATTAATTTGCACTGAGACTCAAGTGCTGTGATTTGTATTTAGCCGTGGTTTGCAGTAGTCAGGCGTTGCTTTTTACATCCCTGGCGTGACAAAGTCAATTAAGTCTGGCTTTGCTGCTTCTGGGGTAAGTAGGTGAGAATTTGGGTTTGGCTGTAGGCGTTCTGAAGTGCAAGATTTATCAGAGATGGAAAATCAGCTTATTTTTGTTCCACGAGGGCCAGCCAGGGTTGTTGCAGGCACTCTGTGGGGACAGAGCCGTGTGTGTGCTTGGTTTCTGACACTAAAATTGTTGACAGAAAGGCAGAATGCCGATGTCCATTGCAGGCTCCAAATGGCAGCTGGCACAGCCTGGCAGCAGATCCCTCCCTCCTTGCCCGCCTCACCCTGGCACTGGGGAACGATCCCACAGATTCCCTGTCACACTGGCTCAGGATCCTGGAGGTGCTGGGTCCTTCCCAGAGCTCACAGGGTCGCCCCACATTCCAGTTAAATCTGTGGAGAGTTCTCCAGGTGTCTCCTTCTGCATGACAGCCAGGGGCTTTCCTGGAGATGCAGAAATGGGTGGTTGTTATTTACTGAAATATTAGGGGAAATTAAGTAGGCTGAGCTGTAATCTTCTTATAGCTGCATTTTTAAACAGAATTAGGATTTTTAATAAAATAAAAGCTCAATTTATAATTATTTTTATTTTAGAAATAGCATTTTGTGTCCTCCTGTGCAGCGAACCCCTGGGCTACATGCAGAGAACCCTCCTGATTTAGAGAGAAGCTGCAGAGCACTGTCCTTGAGTGGATTTGGCTGGACAGCTGTGGGATGCAGTGTGCTCTGGGGGGGGAATTTGATGAGAGCCCTTTATGTTGCATCCCAGAGATGTTCCCCCAACACCTGTGCTGCCCCTGCTCCTGTCTGGCCCCAGTGGAGGTGCCTGGTGTTCCAGTGTGGTGCTGTGGAGTGTTCAGGCTGCCCTGTAGGGCTCCTTGACTTTCTGTTGCCCTTTGACCCTGGACTTTGAGTGTGTAGGATTGCAGGAGGCAAATCCTTCAAGAGTAATAAATCCTCCATATTACTGCTCACATAGCAGCTATTGCTTAACTCTTCAGAGCAGGGAGCCGTGGCAGAGTTTCTGTGTTGGGTGGCTCCCCCAGGATAGGGACCCACTGGGTCTGGGAATTGAATTAAACAGTTCCAATCAAGAAATATTTCTGAAGTGAGCAATTAATGAGGATCTGCAGCCTTGGTTTCTCTGTAGACCTTATAACAGCCTTCCAGTGCCTAAAGGGGCTCCAGGAGAGCTGGAGGGGGACTTGGGACAAGGGCTGGAGGGACAGGACACAGGGAATGGCTTCCCACTGCCAGAGGGCAGGGATAGGTGGGTGACCAGGGGGATGTGGTTTGGAGGCTGTTTTGCCCTTTAAGCTCCTGAATTAAGAATAGGATAGGAAACACAGGGTACAGGTGAGCACATGTTGCTCGAGTTGTTCAGATTGTCCCACAACACCTGATGCACCCACCAGTGCAGCTGCCATGGACTCAGTGGAATGGTGCCATCACCAAGAAATGCAGCTGGTGAGAAGGACTGGGCTGAACTGGGAGGGGCACTGTTCACTGGGTGCTTTATTGGCAGCAGGAGCTCTCAGAAGCACGTGAATTAAACAGGTTAAGTCGAGAAGGTTGAACATCCCCCAGGCCAGTAAAGCTGCAGTTATAGATCACCTTTCTTTTAAAAAGATGACAAGAAAGTTATTTTTGTTTTGTATTTGTTCAGCTGTTCAGTAGCCTTTTGAGTCTTGGAGATATCACAATGTCTTTTGATGTGTATTCCTCCTCCCCCAAATGAGTGGAGGTGTAGGAACAAAAGGTATTTAATGAATTATGATGGAGAGTTAAGTGGTGGGAGACTTGGAGGAGCAGGTTAAGACTCCTGATTAGATGGAATGCGGAAGTGGAAGCCGCAGACATGACCAGGGAAGATTCTCTTGGGTTTTTGAAGATGGGATCGGTCCTGTCTGACCTGTGGGAGTGGGAGATGCTGGATTTGAGTGGAAGGGTGTGGATCTTGCCCATTCCATGTGCAATTCAAGGGAGTTTGGAAAGGGGAGGAACACCTCACCACCGTGAGTGGATGAGTTCCTCACTGTTGGATGGGTGGACTTGGAAGTGCCACAAGACCCCAGAAATGCAGGCCAGGTGTGAGGCTTTTTTTCCTGTTGGAGCTGCCAAAGGAAATGCTCAGGAGCTGAGGAGTGCCTGGGTTTCCTGGCACTGCGGTCTGGAGAGGGTCAGGCAGCACCAGGATTGTCCTTGGCCACGTGCTGCCCCACCTCTGGTGTTTGGTGACAGTGCAAGGGAGTGGGGATGTGTTTATCCCACTCCCACGCAGCTCCTCCTTGGCAGCTCAGCAGCTCCGGGCAGGCAGAGGTGCCCATTCATTCCCCACTCGCTGTGTGTCTTTCGACTTAGTTAAATCCACTCTCAGCAAAGCTAAACTGTTTGGGAAAAAGATTAAACCAGACAGTTTGACTAATTGAAAATGAGGGAAATCCTCTGTGACTGTGAGCACTGGGTGTGCTTTGTACTGTATTCTGCTTTTCTCTAAGCTAAATCATTCTTTTCTCTGTGTGTACATCTACAGATAAAGTAGATTAACTTGTTGTAATCTTAGCTACTGTTTTAATAAGGCAAAGGAACATTTTGTTACTGTTGATTCCTGGAGTCCTTGGAGAGGAAGAACTTCAGGAATACTTGTTGGTAGTAATTTTTAAGGGCAATCCACAACCCTGATTTTTCGAAAATTAAATATCTGCATGGCCCATATGCCATGAATGGAATTGGTCAGTCAAAAAGTAGCTGAAATGAAAGGAAAAGCAGGGGCAAGGCACATTGGCATTGCTGGGATGGTTGGCCACTGCCTCATAATTTAAAGTAGAGTTCAGAAACTGTTGTTTCCAACAGAAATATGTATTTCCAACCATGGTGAAAAGCTGAATTCAGAAGTGCTGCTCCATCTGTTGCTGAGGAGGTCCCACTGTGCAGGTAACAGTCCAGTAAGAAATTCAATAGGGAATTTGGAATCTTTTAGGAAGCACTTACACAGAGAAGCATTCAGCAACACTAAATTAAAATACACATTTGTGTGTCTCTTTTCTCTTTGGGATTTGTACAACAGTTGCTTATTCTTAAATATGCTTAAATATTCTTAAATATTCTTCTCCTGCTTCCAAGCCCTTTCATTTTGTTTCTGCAATGAAGATGTAACAATTTATGACATCACATTAATATCCATGGCAACAGCCTGTAAAGTGAACAACATCTTGCATTTGCATTGCAGAGCCAGCAGTGAGGGAGACGGCTCCTGCTGAAATATGGATATGGGAAAGAACTCCAGCAGTGAGCACAGGGGATGCCTGGGAAGGGGAATTCTTTTGTAGTGGTCAAATGTGGTCAGTTGGCTCAAATTTTATGAAAGTGATCTTTAGAAGGAGTCCCAAATAAAGAGGAGTCAGAAGTTGCAGTGCTTTCTTTGATTGAATAGGAAGTTAAATCACAACTTTCTGTTCCTGGGTGTTCCTCAGGGAGCCTGCTCATCCCCAGGGGAGTCCTGCTCACTTGGGTTCTTGTTTGCAGTAACTCTCACAGGAGAGATTCTTACAGGAGAGATCTTACAGAGCAGGACTGGCTTGAAATTAATAATTACTACGTGTATGTTCAGCCTTAAAGATTTAGAGAAGAGCTGAGTACTTAGGAGTCTCAGATAGTCTGTAAAATCTTGCAGCTTTGTTTATTACTGTGTGGAATTCCAAGGACTCCTCTATGTCAGAACAGCTCTCCAGTCCTCAGTAATTTGTTTTTTCCATCCCTAATGCCATGCTGTGTCTTCCTCGTTATTTTTTTCCCCTGTCATACCTTCTGTTTATAAACAGGAGTAAATATATTATTATAAATAAGAACGTGCTGATAAAGAAATTGTTTTTCTGTCCCCATCTGAAAGAGCATCTGTAGCATTCCCTGCTTGGAAAGGCAGGGATGGGGAGGGAGAGGGGTTGTTTTCCTCTGCTGAGCTTTTGGTACCTGTTGGAGGTAAGGATCTGTTCAGCCACTGGAAGTAATGGACACCAGGATTTTCAGGGATCTTCTGGAGCCTCTCCCAGGGGATCACACATTTGATCCCAGCTGCTTTGACCAGATAGTATTTCTCAAGGAAGTTCCTCTGCTTTCAAAGCTGTTTCATATGGAGGGTTTTATTTTAAGAGGAACACTTCAACTGTCCCTACTCCAAACCTGCTCTCCTCTAATATGTTTATTATTGCATGTGGTCGGTTTTTTCCCCTGAAGTTTTATTTTTAGCCTGTGTGATCTCGGATCCTTTTCTTAATCGAAAAAGCAGCCCCTGGGTGAAGAGCCCAGACCGGGTCCCAGCCAGCTCCCTCTGCTGGCTTCCTCAGAGGACAAAAATAGATTTAAAAACCTGCTTAAAAACCTGCTTGACATTCTGCTGCCACCAGTTCAGCCCCTTTGCTGGCAGAACTCAACACAAAACTGTTATTGCGCTTTTGCTTCCGTTCAAGTAGCAGCAAACTCCAGTAAACATTTGCTTACAGAAGAGCACAAAGTATTTTGGCATGTTTTGTGAGGAGCAAAGAACAAACAAAATGACAAAAATACGCTTGTTTTGTCTTTGAAGTCTGTTCTGCGTTTTTATTCTGTGCCTGTGGTTTTGGAAGGATCCTGGCCTCTCCAAAAAGACGAGGATATGAGGGAAAGGTTCTCACTGGCACATTTATAAGAAGATATTTCATTTACGCTGTTCTTCATACCTCCACTTAGGATGCATTTTCAGGTTTCTTTATTTCCAAAAATTGTTGCAAAACTGAGAGTCTGTAAACTTTTCTTTTGAAAATATTTTTTTTCAAAGGATTTTATTTACAAGCATCAAGTCTGACCATAACCGTTTTTGCACTGATGTTATTGCTCAAACCTCACCCTCTGTTTCTGAAGTATATAAGCATTATAAGCTTAAATTTATTTTCTGATTGGTAAAAATTACAAGCTGAAGGTCATGTCCGGAAAGACCTACATGATCATGTTATGGTTTGGGTCGGACGGGACTTTTGCTTAACTTTGCTACTCAAAAGGTCTGCCAGCAATATTAAATTTGGGTTTGCCTGCTGCTAATTCTTACTTTCTATTTGTATTTTTGGTGATTGTTGGTTGGGGTTTGGGGTTTTTGCATCCTTCAGCTTTTCTGCAGCAAGTTTTTAAGTAAACAAATTGAAAAGTCAATTTTGTCATTTACTCTTGTGTAAAATATAATGAATTCCAGCAGGGAGGTAGGAAAACAGTAGTAAAATAAGCTTTAAAACATTATTTTGAAAGGATGTATAACTTAGAAAAAAATATGTTTATTCACATCTTTTCCTACTTTCAAACAGTAACATGAAGAGGATTTATCTAATATGTTCCATGTATAATGGAATTAGTGCAGTAGTTCACACTTACAACCTTTGGCTGTTTTGTGTGGGGCACATGATGTGTATTTAACGCAGGAAACTGCTCTAAAAATATTTCCTGTATCCCTTACTTCAATTCAAATCTTGTTTTCTCACAATATAGCATTACAAGTAAGTCAAGGAAAAGAAGATTTTCTAATGAAAATTGTTATTTCTATAACAATTAGGTTGAAAAAGAAATTACGAAAATAGGAGCCTGGGGGCTGCAAGTAGTGACACAGGGCCAAAAGCAAGTGTGAACTGAGGAAAAATAAGCACAATTCTTAATTTTTATTCAGAAGGGTAAACTCAAATTTTAGCTGAGGGAAGCCCAAATATTGACTTGGTTAAATCAGCATTCAGCTGAGATGGAAATATCAGAGTTTCTGTCCCCCAGAGCAGAGCCCGGCTGGGTGGCAGCAGAGCTCCGGGGGCCTGGGCACGTTACCCCCGGCATTTCTCCATAAACGTCTCCTTGGACGTGTTGGAGATCTTGTCTTTCCTCCAGCTGTCATGTTAACATGTCAGCGCAGGGCTGTGGCGCCCGCAGCACGCCGGAGAGCAGCGGGGAGCGCTGCCCGAGCCGCCTCCATGCGGCGGGACGGGGTCCCGGCCGCGCTGCCCTCGGCCCGGCCGCGGCCTGCTCGCGTCCCCCTGGGCGGGCAGGCTCCGGGACCGCCCTGCAGCGCCGCCACAGCGCCCTGCGGCTGTGGGGTGCATCGCCGGCAGACACGGCCGGCGGCGGGGCGGGAGTGCGAGTGCGAGTGGGAATGGGAATGGGAACGGAACGAGCAGGGACGGGATGGCAGGCTCTGAGGGGAGCCGCCTGTGCGGAGCCGCGCGGGCGCTCCGGAGGCACAGCCGTGGGGAAGGGCCGGGAGAGCTGAGCGGAGCCGCGCTCCGAGCGGAGCTGTGCTCCCCCGCTCGCGTCCTGCGTGCCTGCGAAGTGAGGGAACACTCCGGCTTCCTTTCGCTTTCCAAGTAGGGATTAATGTGGACGGCGTTTTTCCTCAGAACAGGCCCTGTGTTAGTCGGGGGTGGCTGAACTCGCTCTGATTTCTCCGGAGGGACTCGCTGCCCTCGCACGTTCCGTTACCTCCAGCAGAGCTCTGGGAACGCGGAATGCACAGTCAGTGTCCCATCAGTGCCAGTAATCACCAGTTGTGTTTGGAGAGGAAAAATACAAGTCTTCCTCATCACGTTGCTGGTGCACAGGAAGGTCTCCCTGCTGCACATCCACTGCAGGAATTCCATTCTCTTTGAACCTGGAAAGATCAAAAGGCAGAAGTGGGGCTGGCAGCCGATGAGTGGAGTGAGGGTCACACTGGCTGCAAGGCCCAGATGGTGACTGGAAATGGAAATGAAGAAAACTTGGGAGAATTGGAAGGGGAAAGAAGAGAGCAAATCAAGTTTGGAGAGTACAGGTTGTTTCTAGGATTAGGAAAGCATAGTAATACTTTTAAAAATTGTATTTTCCTTCAACGATTTTTGGGTTGCTTTTATGTTCTTCTGACAAACTACCTTTAATGTCTTTATACCAAAGAGTTGAAGAGGTAATGGAAAATGAAAAGTTCCAAAATGTGAGAGGAAATTCTAGAAACTTCCAGGAGTAAAGTTAAGAAAATACTTCTTTCCTGGTGGCATCCTTAGCCTAGAACATTTAATGAAACGATGGTGAGAATCTCCCCGAACCTTTAGTGCCTTTTTGCTATGGTCAGGTTATGATTTTCATTTATAGGAAATACCGCTGCAAAGAAATATAAAGTGGCTTGGACATCAGACTGCTTAGCACAAGCACATGGTGGGACAAATGAAGCAGCGTAAATCAGGGATTGGGGGGATTTTCTGGCACGCGAGAGCAGGTTTCCCATTGCAGACAACTTCCTGCTTTGCTTTGGGAAACTGTGTAAACCACATAAAATTGTGCCTTATTTCTGTTCCTTTTTCTGGTGATGGCAGAAAGCATTCAAAGCAAAAACCACACGGCAAATCCATGGTTTGATTTGGAATCTCTCCTGTCTCGGGAGCTCTCTGCACAGCTCATCTGCATTCCTACAGAGAGAGCAGACTCGAGCTGTAATTGCACAGAAATGCTCGTTCTGATTTCATAGATAATAATTTTGGTTAACCAAGCTGCTGAGAAACCGTCCCTGTGAAGATGTGGCTGTGGTGTGCTCCGGTGAAAGGCCGGAGAGGCCGAGCAGGAGCACAGGAATGTGAGTGTGTGGGCCAGGGAGAGGATGTAAGGTTTAATGTGTATTTTATAAAAAACAACTCTGTACCTACCGGGATTGAGGAAGCGATAAAAGTAATACTTTAAGTAGTGCTAACACAATCTAAGTGCAGATAGTTACCTACCATCTGTTTTTCAATAAATAGCTATTATGCTAATTTCTGTTTCAATGCGCAACAATTAAAGCCTCGGAATATTCCTGTGATATTCAACAGCTGTTGCCTTTGAAGGTTTTATTTATCCTTCTGAAGTGCAACAATTTTAGTTTCATAGTCAACTCTGCTTGCAAGTGTTGGTTTTTATATCAAAAATTGCGGCGCGTTGAGATCCAAACTCGGGTCGTGCCTGAGCCGCAATCTCCAGCCATGGTCTCCATTAATATTCTGATTTTCCTGGAAGCTGTTAAGGATACCTTGGAATGATGTGGATTGGAAACACTTCTGTGCATGTCCAGTGAATATTCCCTCTGTTTGGAAATAGAACACAAATGAATCATTCTGGGGAGCATTTCCACTGTTTTGGTTCATTTTGTGATGAGCTGACTTGGGGAAGGGAGCCAAGATGGATTCTCAGGCCTGTACGAGTGAGCAGCACAATTTCCCTACGATCATAACCAGCACGAGGAAATTAGATCTCTAAGTGGGTTGAATCTGATTTAGTAATAAGTCAATTTAATCACTAATGACTTCAAACGCAGATTTTACAAGGTGATCAATGGCAGTATAGCAATGATCGATCAATGGTGTTGTCTTTAATTGGATTTTTATGGGTATAATATAGTTTTTCAGAATTAATGTACCATTGCATTGTGTTGTTACTCTCTTAACTCAATTTTTTAGGAGAAATGATGCTTCAAAATGCTCGTTGGCTTTTGAAATACTGTTTTAAGGGCACGTTAATAAAAATACAGATGAAAAATTAAATGCTTGCTTTTAGTAATTTTATGTCTGATTTTGTTGGAGTTGTTTAGCCATGTGTTTTTAAAACACAGAAAAAGCCCCACATCCTTCATATTTCATGGCAACGAGGAGGCAAAATATCAAAGGCTAAGAAGGAGCATGTGGTGCTCTGCATGTGAATCCTGAGGAGCTGAGTAAGTCCCCGTCCTCAGCAGTTTGACATAGTAATCTTCCCTGGAAGTAATCTCCTTGTCCCATGTGTCCTGCTTTAATCTATCAGTATTTCTGCAGTGTGCAGCAAGAAATTGATTTTCAGTAATTTTAATGGCTGAATAACTGGTGCTGTCCCAGAGTGTTTTTTCATATTTGCAGTGGCCAATGTGGTAACTGAGGGCAGTGTTCTGGATAATGGGTTTCATTAGCTCTGATGCCTGAGGTAAAAAAGCAGTAGGTGGGAATAAAGCCTTGTTTTTGATGTCTAGACGTTCATTTCAGCTGTTGCTGCAATATGATACATTAAAAGGAAATATGTAACATAGCTCTGAGGAAATATGTATTCTTTGAAACTAATTCTGCTTTTAAACTGCACAAGTCAGTGTGACCTGAATTATTAAAATGTGGGTGGCTGGATTTCTTAAAGGTATAACTGTCTCTGCAGCGCCGACACAGCCTCGACTTGCCTCCTCTCCTTCCTTCCTACATTTCTTTTAAGTAAAATATGTCAGTTTGGCCACTGAAGCAGAACAGAGACCTTATTATCTTTCCAGTATCTCTGCTGGGAGACCTAAAATTATTGAAGTATTTGCTTTGATATTTTGCTGTGACTTCTCTCCTTGAAATTTTTATAATGGATTTTTTTTTTTTTTTTTCTTTTTGAGAACATGGCTGGCTTCATAAAAATCGTTGGACACTTTGAAGACCTTAATATCTCTGACTTGAAAATAAAAAAAGACCTTGAGCCAACTAAGCTGCTCATTAATGTATGTTTAAATTATAAATTTCCCGTGTAAGTCTAAATTATTGTAGTTGCCTTTCATTCTTTTAACATCTGATCTGCAAGAATAAACATAAAAATCAGCATAAACGTTTTATTCATTTTTTGAACCTATGAAAACAAAATCATAACAAACGCCTAAAAACGCCTTTATATGTGAAGGCTGTTGATTAATTCCCATTCTGTTTGAACACCAGCCGTGAGATTAACACCTCCATTGTAATCCATTGTAAGTGTCAAATACACTTTTTTCTTGTTTTGAATTTTCTGCTATTCTTGATAATTTTTTTTCTGAGGATCCAGATTTTTAGAGACAGAATATTAATAGACTTAGTGGTTTATTTTGGGAGATGATTTAATTAAAAAAAAAAAAAGCAAACAAAACATAACTAGAGGAAAGCAGTTGCTTCTTTTGGTGAGAAAGGAAGTGGTGAAGTTGTCCCTCTGTTGCAGGGCAGTGAGAAGGGGATGAGCTGCCTGTTGGAATAAAGGAAATGCCACTGGCAGGTGTCACCCGTGTCCGGGGTGTGGAGAGGCTTGGACAGGGCAGTTGGTGTTCACAGAGCTGCGTGCACACAGAGCTGTCGGTGCTCTGTACGGGAGGCTGTCCCAGGGGAGGAGCACTCACTCCCCTGGCAGATGCCTCCGGTGAGACGGAGCTGCGGCTGCCGGAGGCCGCCCAGCCCGGCACCTCCCCGGGATGGGAGTGCTGCACACAGGGACCACATCGGCTGTGGCTGTGTCCCCCCACGGCCTGGCAAGCAGTGACCCACAGCTCGTCCCCTCTGCTTTGCTGCCTCTCCAAACTCTTGTCCTCTGCTCTGACTTCCGTGGAGGAGAATGAAGTTCGTGCTCTGTTGTGCTTTCTCTTACTAAACCATTCCATCTTTCTGTGATTCTTCCCCTAGAAGTTCTCTGTTCGGGAAGATGGCTTTCACAGCTGTTGTTCAGGGTCACATTTGTTGCGTCTAAAGAGAAATGTTTCAGTTGAAGTACCAGAAACGCCTCCAGGACAGGCCAGAGGTGTTCCTGGGTTTTGGAACCTGTGCAGCACCTGTGTTCTGCTGGCTGTGCCTGGAAATGCTGTCAGGAGCATGGGAAAGCTGAGGGGGGCTGGAGTTGAACGTGTTGAGTGTTAAAAGCATTAGAAATCGTCATGTAGACAGAGACCAACAATCATTTCCTAGGCTTCAATTTGCTATAAGGAATTTAAAATACTCTTCAAAATCTAAAATCTAGTTAAATTATAAGTGTCAGGAACTTTGGAATTTACAGGAATAGTCTAATTTTTAGTGTTTTGCCAAGCTTTTTTATTGGTCACCGTATGCATCTTGAAGTTGTAACTTGCTCAGTCATTTCAACACTTTTCTTTTGGAGTCTGGATCAGGAAGCCAAAGAGCAAAGAGGAAGTGAAATGCTGCACTTCAAATTTTTCGTCCTCATTTTTATGGCATCAGACATATGTACATGCTCTTAATTGTGAGATGTACTTTTTTAGTAGGATAAAGAAGCATTAGAGATAATTACAGTAAGTATAGTGCTTTAATATATCTGGGAATTAAAGGCATTATTTATTATAGGAAAATGGTTATGGCAATGTCTTATAATAGAGTTAAATTTAATAGAGAAGTAATTTTATTTCCATTTCATATAATTTATGTGAATTCCATGTACTGAGAAAGGCAGTTTGGAAAATTAGAATATTGAGGGTTGATACGACTCCAGACTTTCCCCTTTTCCCTGTCCCACTCCACTGCTGCTCTTCAGGCAGTCTGATCTCATGGCACACTTGACCCTCGGGACTTGGCTGTGAGGTTAACATTGCTTTTCCCTGCTTTTCCTAGGGTTTTGGACACATCCTCCCAGCCATTCCTTCTGCTGAGTGCAGGATGGCCATGGATGCAGCTGTGGTGGTGGGCAGGGAGGGGGAGTGCTGCCAGTTTCCATTCCCTCATCCCATCCCTCCTGCTGGGATGTGGAGTGCTTTCATGGCTGGGATTGTGGAGGAATAGCAGGCTGGGGTAGCCAGGAAAGCTGAGCAGGGAAGAAGAATACAGGTGATGTCCAGTCACAAAAGAATTTGGGATTAAAATTATTCCAACTCTACAGAATATTACATTTAACAGTGTAAATCAGCGTGATCTGAATTCTTCTGAAATGGCAAAATTATACTTGCAGAAAATAGTTCTGAGAGATGATACAAGCTGTGACAGGATCCCGTTAGTCTGCCGTGTATACCTGGGAGTAGGTAGGGAGTTAGGACTGAGAACTTCAGAGCTGGTGGTGGGAACCTTCCTGTAAAATCATGGCATTGATTCTTGTCTCCCCTGTTTTGCATGAAGTTCCTAAAGCAGGGGCAATACTGGCAGTACAGCCTAGGATCGGGTGAAACTGGAGAAGAGCTCACTGCTGTGTAAGAGTGAATTTATTTTGACTTTTACAGGTTCTGTCAACTTCATGATGCTGTCCAAAAATTTCATTTTTTAATTTAAATACTGAATTTCCATGCAGGTGCGATCTCTCATAGTGTAATCTGTAACTTCTCATATATTTCAGGATTATGTCGTTTTTAAGTGCCAGACTGTACCTGCCTTGCAGCTTCTGGGGCTTCAGTAGTTGTGAGCCGCTGAGAATGGATCCATCACTAGTTCTGACCATGCACGGCGGTTCTGAGTTCCTTAAGCACAGCGTTTTACCCGTGAAGCCCGAGGCCATGCGCAGTTGTGTGCAGTAAATAGCCACGGCCCATTCCATGCTCGGTGTCAGGGAGGGCTTGCAAGCATTAAAGGGCCTGCAGTGGTTTCAAAGGAAAAGCTCCTTGGCTGCTGCTTGTGCCCGGGGGCGCGGGTCCGTGTCTCCATTCCCCAGGGAAGTCTTGTGCTGTCCGATAAAGGTGATAAGGTGACCTGGCTTTTCCGTTCTGCACGAGGAGAGAGGCTCTGTTACCAACATTAGCATATCACAACATTGCACATGCAAAATATGTGTGTTTTCTTGTCCGAGTCTGTGAGCTACAGCTCCTGGAGAAGCAGCAGAACAGTGGCTCGAGGCTTTGAAGGCTGCTGGCAATATTAGTATTTTCCGTGGAGCACAAACTCCTTAGAGCTTGCCTTTAAACGTGGCTGTAAACTATACTGAGATAATCATCTCTGCGACAGACGCGCTGCTGGGAGGTCTCGTCCTGCAGATTGGCCAAGGAGGGGTGTGAAGTATTCAGCGCTTAACGCGCAGTAGAATTTGATGTTTGCGCTTCTAAAGATCTGCCGACTACTCCTGTGAAATTGAAATGACAGAACTCAGACAATTAACAAATTCTTACTCGTTGAAAAAGTTGTTTTATCATCTGTTTTCACTCTGCGTCTTCTAGCTGAGTAAGATTTAGAGTCTGGTACAGGCATACCAGAAATAGTGCTGTTCCTGGTAGTTGTAGCACCCAAAAGCCATGAGTAAGGACAGCAGATATTTCTGAGGTTTGTCTGTCCTTCAGGTGACTAATTCAGGCTGCACTCTACTGTGAGAGATAATTAGACTTACTTTTTTAAACTCTAGAATCTTTGCAGTTCGGTACTGAGTGCACAGTTTTTATTTGGTATAAAATCTGCTGTGTGTTGCTAAAACTGCGATAGTTTAAGTCAGTACGATGGAGGAATTGCACTTGAGTGTGACAGCGAGAGGTTCAGGGGAGTTGTTTCATGTTGTTTCAGTTATGTAAATTGATTTTACACCTTTAATGATTCACTTTGTTTCTTGATTGTCGGCAACTGTGGTTAAGTTTTAAAGGATCTCTCAGCAGTGGTGGCAAAGAACGATCGTGCATTCCTCACCCCTGTACTTGAATATTGAATGCTACAAACAAATGGGTTTGCTTTTATGCTTTTGTGTTGGTTTTGGTTTTGTTTTTAATTCAAAGGCTGCGTCTGCAGCAAGTAAAGATTAAAGCTACTTGGGCAATATATGTAATAGCTGAAATAGTTTAACGAAACATGCTACTTTGAAAATTAAAGCTGTTGAAGGTACGTTTTGGATTCATGTTTGTATTTCCCTATTCTGAGCATGTTGACATTTTATGTTTTTGTAGTGGTGGAAGAAGGATTCTGGGAGAATGGACTTTCCTATGAGTGTAGGACCCTGCTCTTCAAAGCAATTCATAATCTTCTGGAAAGGTAAGAAAAACTAGTGCTCTCAAATATTTCATTTTGATACTTAAAATGATTCAGGATACCTATAGAGCATTTATATTATTATGGATCTTAAGCTACATTTTTTTTAGATTTAGACTTTGAGTCCAAGAGAACAGGATAGAGATGGATCTCTTGAGTCATTGACTGGTAATTTTTCATAAAATGCTGTGCAAACTAATAAAACACTCATACAAACAATAATGTTGGTACATATTTCTGCTCGGATTTTTGCTAAGGAGCTGTTTCAAAAGCCAAAAAAAGAGAAATTTTCACGTTCTTGAGGTGCTTAGAGAGGGTAATTGTATCTGGCCTTCAGTGCCTTGAGAAGGTTAAATGATACATGTCTTAAAAGCTCTTAACTCTCTTCTCCCAATCATCCTGGTTACGTGCATGTTACAATTTGACTACATTTGTGCACAATGTTCAGGGTGAAGCTTAACAGTTCCTGGCTCTGATGAGAAATAGAAAATATATATACATATGTATATATGTATATGACTTGACTGCAAAGTTACTACACTTATGACTTTTTCTTCTTAGTCCAGCTATCAACTCTTAAGATTACTGAGGATTATCTTGTTCTTAGACCTGTAGAGTGGGACGTGGCATCTTGGGCTATATAATTTTATTGTTTCTGTTTCTGCAGTTTTTCAGGTCATCATCACCTTCCTGTATTACATCCTAGTTCTTCTTGCAAATTTGGATATCTTCTCAGAATTAAATTGTCATTAGACTATTCCCACTTTCTCTGAGGTTCTAATAATAATAATAACAACATCAAAATAGAATGCACCTTTGTGTTGCAGTAATTTTGCAGAATGCAGCCTTGGATATTTTTTCTTTCAGAAAATAAGCAAATAGAAAACACTTTCATCTTGTCTCATTTAGTGTCCTGTTTGCTTTGATGTAGATTTACTGGTAATGAGGTTTGCATTATGTTCCTGAGGCTGTGTTTCCGTAGGGTGACCGAGTTACCTGTGTGCATGTCTGCAGGTACAAGGATTAGTTGTTGTATTCCCTGTTTTCTATCCCATCAGTCTCTTTAGGGGATTTTTATAAAAGTTGTAGGCTACTTAGAGTGAATAAAAGTATAAAAATTAAATTCCAAATCTAGAATGTTCATTAGTTCTTTTGTAGCTTTATAGCTTTATAGTATAAAAGGGAAAATTAATTTGATATGTGTTTATTAATCTGTGGTACCCAGCCAGCTGACTTTTAAGTGTAAAGTGGCTAATTTTATTCTTTGGACCTTTTTAAACTTGTGAAATAAATTTAATTTATTTTTTTTTAATATAACTTAATTGAAGTCAGTTGGCAGAGTCAGCAGGACTGTTCTGTCCAGCCGTGACTGGAAAGCCTTTTCCTTCCAGCAGTAGCTGGTGAACACATCTCAGGTGTTTGCCGAGAGCCTCAATTCATGTCCTGATAAGCTGAAACAATTCATGTCACAATAAGCTGGTATGATTAATGTAACGATAAGCTGATATGATTCATGTTACGATAAGCTGATATGATTAATGTCACGATAAGCTGTTACAACTCGTTCCACAGTACTGTCCCTTGGACATGAGTGCCTTCTCACTGCTCTCCTGATGACAATTTTTACAGTATCATAGCTGAATTTACTTGAAGTTACTCACTTTTTTTTAATATATATATATATATATATATATATATTGTTTTTTTGGTCTGCTGTACCAAATCTGAATGTAACATCATATTTACTTTATTTAAAGTAATAGCAACATGTGTGCAGGCTTTATTAAACAGCACTTTAAACTTTAAAGCCCCATTTTACCCGGTGTTTAGGAAAAGCCCCATTAATCAAGCAGAAAGCTCGAATCCGTTTCTGGCCCATCGGTGCCGGGGCTGGTGCCGGCGGTTGCGGTTCTGTGGGGTTGGGGTTTATTTCGGGTTTATTTTGCCGGAGGCTGAGGGGGATCGGCCGCGGCGGGAAGGAAATGGCGGGAGAAGGAGCCGTGAGGGGGGAGCGGCCCCTCCTGGAGGAGCCTGAGGGACCTGAGGGGACAGCACGGGGCAGGAAGGGAGGAGAAGCGTCTGCTTTTACCTAACCCTGGCAAAGGCAAGAAAAAGGGCCTTTACACAACTGATTGTGGGGTTGGGTTTTTTTGTTGTTTTTGTTTTCTGGGTTTTTTTTGCTTTTCGGTTTTTTTTCTTTTCATTCTTCCTCCCTCAGTACCCACACTAATGATCAGTTTATGTAAATTGGCAATATAGAAAACATTACAAGATCTGAGGGATGACTACTCAAAATATTACGGTGTCATTTTGTAACGATTGGTGTACCCTTGGCAGGTCATTTTTTCATGGAAAAATCAGAAATACAGGAGGTCAGGCGCCAGTGAAGTGCTGGAACAGCTGCACTGCTGAGGGAGGGATTGCCCAGCCCTGAGGAGGGAGAGGAGCCAGGGCCTGCGGGCTGTTTCATGTCCTTATATCATTAAATAACTGCTTTTTATGACCATTTATTGGGGTTTTTTTTTTAATACAAGTCCATTGTTACAGCTCACTGTGAAAGACTAGTTACCTTTAGTGCTTATACAGCAAAAATAGCCATACTATCATTAACTGCCCACCCGGCCGCATCTGAGATCCATGCTGCTGCAGGCATGGCTCTGATTTTATATGGGATTATTCTTTAAATAACCCGTGATTTAGTTTAGCATGGAGGGTTGACTGATTTTTAAGGACAAATCTTCCCATGAAGACTTTTTCTAGGAAAGCAGCATTAGTTTGAGGCAGTTAAACCTGCTGTGGTGAGACACAGCGATGTGACACACAGCACTGAAGTGTGTGTGATGGGAAGAGTTTATTACATTTTTTTGTTACTACAGATTATTTTCTTTAGGGATCTGATGTAAACTTCACAGACTTCCTTTTGTTTGTATAAAACATGCTGGCACTGACAGACTCTCTGATAGCAAATATTTCCTAGGGAAATAGTTGCTGAAGCTTTTCCCCCCCACCACCAATGTCTTTAGATCTCTGCTGGCTTAGCTTTCATATTCAATTTAAGATACTGGTTATTCAACTGTACTGATTTCTTTTTGCTTTAATTGAGAAAGTGCTAATAGAATTTTCTTCAGCCTTAACTTTGGAAAATCCTGCCGAGTTTATACAGAAAAATTAGGAGCATATTAGTATCTATGTTGTCAGTCGTCCATTTCCTATCTGTGTATGCTAGGTATGCTTTTGAAGTGTAGATCACACAACTTTTCTGAACCTTGCAGAATGTACTTGCCCAGAAAGTTTCATATGATTTTTAATTTTTTTCCCTTTGTTTTGGCTAATCTCTAGCAGCTGCTATAAACTATTGGGAAACTTATAAGGGTGGAAAAATCAATTTCTTTCATCTAAATAGAAAATAATGAATAGATGTGAAATGTATGGGCAAGGCTTGCATATTACTTGTAATAGTGTATAAACCACTAGCAACAAGTAACCAGTTTTTCAGAATTTTTGAAGCGTATTATTTACCTCAGTGAAAAATATGCCTTAATTATGAATTTCTGTGTGTGGTCCCATGGGCAGCATGTTTGAGTACATGTTTAATGTATGAGGCATACTCAGGGCTGGCAAATTGCTCCTGTGAGTCATCTGTACAGGTGGACCTAGAAGGGCATCAGGCACTCCCTAACTTCTCCATTTAAATTGGGTATTGATCACTTTGCATCCTCACTGTTGGGGTTTTTTTGTTTTTTTTTTTTAGAGAGGAATATGCAGTTTCTAAAAAGAAAACGGTGGGCTTTCAAAGGGACCACAGAAAATGGGACTTATTGCTCTAATTTGGGTGATGTGGGAGTATATTTGATGGAGTGAGGTTTTCTGACAGAGGAAGCAGTAATTATGAGAGTTTCAGCACCTGAAATCATGCTGGGGATCATGTGAAGGGAAAATTGAATCATTGTTAATATTTCCTTAATACAATTTTCCATCATTCCTATACTATACCACATACATGCCAAAAATAAAGGAATGCATACTCTTTATCATCTGAAATCTGAAAGACTGAATAGAAGAGAATCAGTACTAATGAATGGCCTTTGTTCAAGAAGAGGAGTGTGAAAAATAGAATGATAGCTCATTCAGCAAAAAGAGTAGCGCAGAGTGGAAAAGATTGGCCAAGATGAAGGGAAAATGCACGTGTGAAATTCAGCATCAGTGACAGTGTCATGAGATGGGACAGGGATTCTGTGACTGATGTGGGAAAACAGAAAGTGGAACCCAAAAGCTACAAACTTTTATTTCAATCTGATGGAAATTCAGCTGCCTAATCCCTCAGAGTCACTATCTTCAAAGACTCCTTTTAATTACGCTTTAAGATGTAACTAGTAATTGTTGCTGTAATTGTTTTCTAGATGCCTGATGGATAAAAACTTCGTAAGAATTGGGAAATGGTTCATAAGGCCCTATGACAAGGATGAGAAGCCTGTTAATAAAAGGTAAGGAGATCTCTAGATCAAGTCCTGCTCCTGTCAGTGTTGTGTATTGTGTGATGGTAATTTGATGCTGCATTTTGGTGGTAGTTTTCCCACTTTTTTTGCCATTTAACAAGTAAAAAAACACTGTTCACATCAGTAACACATAGAAAGCAATTAGGTAAGTTTTCAGGCCTTGTTATGATAATTTAAGATAAGAAGGCGAGGCTGGTATTTATCCATTAACTCCACAGAAATGTCACATTTATTAATATCTTTTGAGCAGCATCTGCCTGTTCCTCTCATTATACAACAGAATTGCAGGCAGTTATAGCGAATTATTTCAATTTCTGGACACTGAACCCCAACCTGACATTTTAAGCAGTAAAATAAGTAGTCTATAGATTTCCTGATTTATTTTCTTTAAAGATGCCACCCTCGATACACAGCTTTTCTTGCTCAGGCAGGCTGACAAATCAGACCTATAGGAGTGATTAATGTGCTTCTCCCACAGCACCACAGCCATGAAACAGGGGTAGCTGGCTCCAGTGCTCACTGCTATTTCCTCTCCAAGCTCTAAAGGTTACAATGTTCTCAGATCTTCTGGTACTTGCATTTATAGTCATCCGCTAAACAAGTTCTGTCAAAAATAATCTGAGTTAAGCTGAAACACAGATTTTCTAACGGGAATCATTTTGACAGAACTGGGTTAGGAAGTGACTAAACACGCAGTTATGCTGGGAGATTTGAAGGTAATGAGCACTGGAGATGAAGTGGGGTGGCAACTTCTTCATCCACCCAGCGTAGCTGCAGTCACACGGCATCTGATGGCAGGGTGGGGACAGGTGGAAATCATCCTGCACATCAGACCTGTCTTCTCCCTCTCATCTTGGTCTCACTGCAAGGTTTGGCTGCAGAACTGTTACAGTGCAATGCTACAAACCATTGGCTTCCTTCTGTAGCAGACGTGGTGCAAACCAGCTGCTTACAAACAGCATTTGGTTTTGGGAGAATGCAGGAATTAAAGGTGGATTTGTCTCCTTTCTAAAACCTGAAAGTGTTAATGTAGCATGGAGTTATCTGTTTTGTTACTGTTTACTTTGTGGCTGACACTGTGTGTGTGTAACCTTTGATTTCACATCGATCTCATGGCAAGGAGCCATGGAAAGGTCCAGGTTTTTCCGTACCTTTCTCTGTCCTGGCTGTGCGTAACCACCTTTCTCCCTTGTGTTTTCTCTGCTGCTTTTCTGATCATACCAACATCAGCTTAATTTTCTGGAAGATTAATTCCCTAAAGTGACGTAAGTAGGGGTCAATTCCAGTTTCTGGAAAAGAGAGGCAGCTCCTTTCAGCAAAAGCTGTTTGTTTTATCCACGTCACTGGAGCCTGAGTGCTCAGATTAAATGTGCTTGTGAGTCTCCTGCCTGCTCCTGGTGTGTATCAATTTAATAAATTAAGCATGTGATACAGTAGATGATGTCTGTCAAAAACAGCAGCAGCACTGGTGTGGGAGGTAATATCACTTTAGAATTCTGACAGATTAATAAGTCCCGTGTCTGATTTACATGTGTGTAACACCAAATCAACCTACACAGTGAGGGCTCTGTAGGGGATAGTTGCATTTGTAAACAGAAGTGCAGTCTGCACATAAAGAAATCTGGCCTGGAAGATGTCACAAAACCTGAGTTCATGTTGAACTCAGTTTGTGTTTGAAGTATTCCATGTGTAAATCTGACATTGAGGATTTTAGGGTTGGAGGGTGCACTCTTGATTTGAAGAAGATAATGTTCGTTGTTTTGGGGGGGGGAGTTGGTTTCTCTCTTTGTTTTTATAAAGTTCTTGTCACTGTAGATCCTTTGGATATGCACAATTTCAAAAGTGTTCATTTAGCAATAGTAATTATGCCTAATTTGAAATAGGTTTTGTGTTGTTTCGGGTTGTTAATTTTTTTCTATAAATATATCATTGAATTAACTAATATTAATGAAAGATTGCAGTAAAGAACTGCAAAAGTGGACAGTAGATTCAATTGTGCACAGTCGCAACAAGTAGCAGGAAGCTTTGGGGACTAATCTGTCCAGACACCTCTTATTTAATCTTTTAAGCTTTCTTTCTCAGCATAGCACAAAAAGCTATCTTCACAAATTGATTTATGTTAATTCCAGATAAATTCTTTGTGGAGCTCTTGCTCTAGCAGCAGGTTGTTCTAGATAAAGCAATAAGAAACAGTCGCAGGAAGAAGAGGCCAACTCAGGGTGTTTATGTATTTTAACATAAAACCTTCATAACAAAAAAAAAGGCGTTTTAAAACATACTCCTTAAAGCCATGTTATTATATAAAGTAATAGAAATAAGTTGCATGTGCGTACAGTGATCAGATTGAAGTTTGGGAACAGGCAATCCCTGTTGGAAACACCTGCGCTGTTTTCCATGAGTGTGGAAAGAGATCTGGATGGATATTTCCCCCCCCTAAATGGTGGAAACCAGCAGGTGTCATTCTGCTAAAGAAATAGAAGCATCTCAAAAATCTGCTTTTGTACTTTTTGACTTGTGGCAGAGTTATTCCTCTCAAATTTCCAATGGCCAGAGTTACTAACGCCATTTTAGGAATACACTGACAAGTCCTGGGCTGGGTGTAAATGAACAGGGAAGGAGTTAAAAGTCACGGTCTGGCTTTCAAGGAGTAAATTCCTTCAGGGCCTGTGGTTCTTGTGAATGGCATTAAAGGAGAAGGGCGGGAGGGCTGTGATTTCAGAATGAAGTCAAAGATGAAGTGGAGCATGGCAGTGGCCGTGACCTACTTATGCTGAGATGTGAGAGGGAGGCCTAAGAACAGCAGAGGGCCTGGCCTGCCTTTCCAGGCAGTGCTGGGAACTGAGTGCAGGATGGGCTTTCCTGCTCTTCCAGGAGGGCTGAGGGAACAGCAGAGGGAGTTGCAGACAGATCCCTGTGGGCTTTTGTTTTGTTTTGCTTTCAGTGCAGACCAGATGCTTTTGACAGGAAATTTAGTGCAGAACTTGTGGGTTTCCTTTCCCAAGTATCTTCAGTATTATGTGTCACTTCCTAAATAATTCTACACATTTTATTGTCATACTACAGCAGTGTGTTTAAAATAGGTTTCACGCTACTGACGGGAAATGGCAAACTTGATAATTTTTCTACACAGCTTTCTAAAGGAGATCTGTATGTTTGGAGTTCACAGAACTTGTCTGATCCAGGGCATTGGTAGTGCCTTTCACTGTGGGATGAAAATTCATTCTCACAGTCTATATGGACTTTTGTTGTTGTTGTTTTGGAAATCATTGCTTTTAGTAGCATAAATAATTTATGGGTCATCCCCTCTTCCAAAAGTGTGCTGGGTTTTTTTAGCCTTAAGAAGAAAAGTACTCCATCAGTAGAATATTTAGAATTAGAGCCCGTTACTCGGTGAGAAGGCTGACAGGTAGGAGTGGGGTTTAGGCAGCCCCTGTGCCCTGTGTGAACCAGCATGGATGCGGCAGTGGGGTTGCAGTCAGGCTGCAGGGACATGCAGCTCGTGGATTGCAGTTCCCAAACAGGTTTCTGGCTGTCACTGTCCCCTACAGACAACCTCATGCGATGTGCTGGAACACAGAAATCTCTGAGTTACGAGTGCATGGGTATCTCAATAAATACCCAGAGCGCTCCCAGGTCAGCTCTCCTCCTGTAGGACCTAATCCAGGAACTTTTCCCTCTGCAGCAGAGCTCAGTCACTGCAGCCACAGCCAGTTTTGCTCAATAGCTGTGTTCACTTCTTTGTGAGCATCAAAACTGGGCATTAAGCAAAACCTGAAGACTGCTTCCTCTCTCAGATCCTTGAAATCATCATTGCCTTCAGTTTTGGGGGAGTGCCCATAGGACTCATCCAAGGAATACCTGAAGCAGTGATACCAGAGTTGCCACTGAGCGTTGCTGCGAGCTGCATTTGCTCTGTGCCGTGGCAGGAGCTCCTGCCAGTCAGGTCAGGTTTGGGGAGCCCTGGCGAGGAACTGCTGTGCCAGGAGCAATTGAGAGCCAGTGGGAGCACTGGAGCACCTTGGCTGAATCCCACCTGGAGCTTTGCTCCTGGCACAGATCATGTCTTCTGGCAAATGGCACTCAGGTGTTTCATTACGTGGTGACACTGTGCAATAAAAAGCACAGTAAAATAAGTTGAAGTGATTTATTTAAATTTTTATGAAGATTTGAATTCCTCAGCTGAGAAAAAGTAACTGATTGTGCGTGTACAGTTTGCTGTGATGCAGCGAGGAGGTTTTATTTCTTTGACTTTGAGAAAAAGAAGTCTTATAAATTATTTTAATTCTGCACATTTGTGTATTTGTATTTTAACCATCTTAAAAAATTCAGTAATGTGATCGTATATGTTTCTTGAAAATGGTGTCTGGTGATGCTATAGTAATATATATGTACACTGTTGCCAACACCATTATAAATGAGGAAAGACTAGGCAGGAAAAAAATAAAAATCAATCTGACTTAATTTTAAATAATGTGTTCTTATTCCTGACTTGTCAAAAAAAATGTGATAGAAATACAGAATAATAAGAAATACCACGTATTTTCCAGTAATTCTTCCTACCTCTGTAAAAATAAGCTTTTCTATTTCAGTTTAAGAGGCTTAGTTCCCAGAGAAATATTTTCATATTTTCAAGATTTAAGTTCTGAAATGTTATGTTCATCTTTGCTGAGTTTCTTCTGAGGATTACTTATGGTTTCAGTAAAACCATACACCAAGCTGGTGTGTTATATCTGTGGCTGGTATTATTTTAATTGGTAATCTTGTGTGTGCTAAAGCTGAATTAACTCTTACTTACCCTGAAATATTGTGTAGTGCACCCAATGTAATATGGGCTGCATTCATATTTTAACAGAAGGAATAGTTCTAAAATAGAGATTTTGAAATAAGTGTTTTCACGTGCATTTTTCAGGCAAAAGCTGGAAGTATATCAAGGTATTCTTGATACCAACATGCTTATGTTTATAGACTTTTTCAAGTAATTTAATAGCATTTTATTCAAGTATATTAATCTAATACCACTAATAAATACAACATTTATGTTTTATAGGAAAACCAGCAAAATATTATTAACAGCTTAGGGTTACTTAAGGATACTATTAAGATGGTCTGGGAAAATGTTATTCAAGCAATACCTTTTCAATAACTATTATCTATTCTTATATATGCTACTGGTAGTCTTGGATTGTTTTGTGTATTCATGTTCCTGGAATCTTGTATATAAAATTCTTGATTGAAAATCAAGATTGAAAACACTGTGCAGGAAAAAAGCATTTTGGACTGAAAGTCTCAATGTTCATGTGCTTTATCACCAAAGCAACCTTCTAGATAAGCTATAAATTAAGGGGTATTTGTTTTCAGTTGTTTTTTTATTGGCTTTATGTTTAATAATGGAAATACTAAACCAGTATTTTCTGAAAGCGGGTGAGAACCGTGCTGGGGCATGCTGTGCAATTCTCGTTGCCTGCATGGAATGTGTGACCCAGTTTGCAGTGGCTGTGCCCAGCCGTGCATCGGGGCGTGGGGCGGGCTTTGTGTGCTGTCCTTCAGGAACGGAGCCGGCCACTGGAGCCGGGGCAGGGACAGCTCCCGCCGAGGGCTGCCGGCCCCAGCCTGAGGGCCCGGCCTTTTCATCTCCTTCCCTGGCTAAAACCATTAAAAACACAGTGCCAAAGCAACCCCAGGCACCGATTCTTCAGATTCCTTGCCCCTTGCCAATCGGGATAACGTCCTGGGAACAATGGAAGGGCTCCCTGCATGGGGTCACTGGTGAGATGTCACCGGAGCTGTGCTTCCAGTTTGCTGCATATCCCCACTCAGCCAGTTCGGGTGATGCTGTGCAGTGTCTTCCCCTGCTGTTTGCCGAGGGCGTGGACCTGAGCCAGGCAGCCCAGCTGAAGCAGCAGGGATGTTGGTGGGTGTGCTGGGGGCCGTTCAGTGCTGTCACAGCTTGTGTTTGGTGATAGAAGGGAGGGAGAAATGGCTTCTTCACAAGCGCGCCCGTGTCTTGCTAAGAGAGGTTCTGTTACTGCAGCGACCTCCTTGTCTGGGTGCAGCGCTCTCAGTGCTGCTGCAGCTCATGGGGCACTTGCACGCTGTGTTGGGAGTGCCCGTGTGTCTCTGGCAGCCAGCAGGCACATCGGGTCCCTCCTGTCACACAGGAGTTCCCAGCCCGAGGCAGCGGGGTGTGCAGCACGATGGGTACTCACAGAACAAGCTGGTGTGGCAGTCTGTAACAGCATCTTTGTGAACTCCAGGCGTTTGGCTCCTCTGGGAGCTTCCGGCACAGGAGACAGATACTCCTGACCAACATCCACGAGTCTGACATGAATTGCTAGCACAATTCTCATCCCTTTCTGTCCTGAGAAAGAAGAATTCCATTGTGCCTGCTGCTTCCAAAGATACCCTGTATTCCTGGGCTGTGCTTGAGCCAGGACAGACATTCAGGGTGCTGTCACAGAGTATCACAGTCTGATTTTTGTGAGGTGCCCGAGACTTTGGATTGCCTTTTTCCCTCTGAAATACTCAGAATCCATCTATTTTCAGTGTGTGTTTGTAACTACCACCTCCTTGTAGGATTTTGAGGAAGCCAGGATGTACAGGATATGTGTGTCAGGGTATATGTTTCCATGTGTTTCCTCTTTTACCATCTGGGGGGATGTGCTGCCACATACTTTGGTGGGTTCCAGTCTATAATGCAGAATAGTTGTCTCTACAGTTTTGAAGTTAAGGATCTTTTTTTACTGATTTAATTAATGTAAATTTACAAATATATAAAGCTGATCTAGTAATCTTTAACTTCTGGATGTTGTAAAACCTCTTGTAGTTATTTTTTCTGGGCAACATTATTTATAGACACAGATATTTTATATATATATAAGGTTACTGGAATGCCTATATATTTGCATTATTTAACGTAATTGAGAGATTTTCAGACTTTTGTAACTTTAAAAAAATATAGTTATTTAAATGATTAAAATATTTTGGACAAGGAGTATACAAAAGGCAGGTAGTCCAAGTAAAGAAGAGTTGCTTATTTCTCTGTTTCTTTTCTTTTTCATGCCTTATTTTTATTTGCGTCGTTTAGAAGTGACTGAGTATCTTCATTAAGTGCTTTTGAATACTTTTGTGTCAGATATTTGAACTTCAGTAATTATATATGAAGCCTGGCTTAATCAGGACTTGGTGACCAATTAGTGCAGTCCCACTAAAGTTTAAGCTCCTTTTCTCATTATACACTCAGTACTGGCACTGTGTGTAAAGGATAAACTGAGTGCCCCTGATGTGCTGTTAATGAGATTTGTCAGGGCTCCCAGTTGCACTGTCTGCCAAACACAAGTGTTGTCACTTACTGTATCAGTAATGACTTGACTTAAGGGCTTCTGTAGATATTTAGAGGGCCTTAGAGTTGCAACAGATTTAAGTATTCCAAACTAATTGTGGGTGCAGTGCAGCTCTGCTCCCTGTGCTCTGCTCCCTGTGCTGCAGGAACCTCCAGGAACAGCAGAGAATGGCTTGCCTGAGTGTCTGAAAATCAGGCTGCATTTGGGCCTTAGACTGATTTAAAATCCTCATATATGGCCTTGTGAGTTCTGCAAAAATAGTGACGCTACGGGGTTTATTTTCAGTCCAATTCAGAAGTAAATACACTTTCTCATATTCACAAACAAAACTGATGCCCAAAGCAAAAAAAAAAATCTTAAATCTCTCTCCAAAAATAAGAGAGAAAACTTCAGTTGAAAGCAATTCCATTGAATTATTTCTGTCAACAGTAATACCTTTTTCATTTATTTTTCTGACACTTTTATACCTCTTTAAAATAACTTAATCTTGAAATAAAGCTTTGTTTCATAACAGTTATTGAGGTTATTTATTCTCAAAGTCTGTTTTTGAGACCTGTTCTCTTAAAAATTTTTGCAAACCCTTATTTTCTGAAGACTCAAACTAAAATGGCAATGGGGGAATGGTTTTAAACTGAAAGAGAGTGGGTTTAAATTAAATGTTAGGAAGGAATTGTTCCCTGGGAGGGTGGGCAGGCCCTGGCACAGGGTGCCCAGAGAAGCTGTGGCTGCCCCTGGATCCCTGGCAGTGCCCAAGGCCAGGCTGGACATTGGGGCTTGGAGCAGCCTGGGACAGTGGGAGGTGTCCCTGCCCATGGCAGGGGGGTGGAACAAGTCCTTTAAACACTGCAAAATAATGTGATGTTTGTGCAATACCACGTGATCCATTAGGTGTTGTGCAACCAGGTCCCTTCTTTAAGAAATCCACAAATGATAGGATATAAATGGACTATTTTGTGGCTGCAATGTTGAAAAAAAAAGTTATAGAAATGCTTATTTTTAAACACTAATTGTCTGGAACCATTTACAAAGTTAAGCAAAAGCTGTATTAATCTCCTGAATGCTTGTAATGTTTTAACTTACAAAAAGGATATGGCACAGCTTTAAAGTAGCTTTGGTATAAATTTACTGCTGGTTTAGAAGAGAGCAAACTTGAATGAATACTTGGTATATCCTATATAATCTAAATAAGGCTGCATAAACCAACTCTTCTGGGTGGGCCTGTAACACAAACAAACCTGTGTGTGAACAATGAACAGGGAGCTGCAGGCCAGCCTTTCCAAGGCTGAAGTGGACATTGCAGAGGACCAATCTGCTGATACAAATAATTGCACAGCAGATTCATCTTAAAGTGCATCACCATTTGTGAACCCTCTTGGCAACTGAGAAAGCAAAATTCTGAATTATGGTTCCAGTGTGTTGGTGAGATGACAGGAGTAATGCTCCCTGCTTCTCCCTTCTGTTTGCTTCCAATGGCTCGTTCTCTTCCCCTGCGTCACTGTAACCGAACTCTGTCCTGAGCTCAGCAATATTTATTTTTAAACCTGCCTAGAACAGGAGGAGCTGCAGTTGGAGCAGTTATGTTTGGTGGGACAAACTGGGTAGAGTTGGATTAGTAAAGTACATTGAGAAGCCACTGGCTGTTATTCTTGGATGCTCTCTCTGCGTTGTAGCAAGAAGCACTGACTGGTGACAGGGCTTTTAGTCTTCCTTTTTGAGAAATCTCATATGGTTAAAAATTGCTTTTTCATGGGAAAGAGTGGGGCAGGATGGAGAGGGAGGGAGAGGTTCTGGTCCATTACCGCCATGCCTCCCTCAGACTGGGAGTTGGTGAATTGTTGAAGCATTTTGTCCTTTGAGGGCACACCTTCAGGAAAAAGCCTCTTCTCCTCCTGCTCGGAGTTGCAGAGCACAGCTTGTTCCTTCAGTGTGAACTCTGAAGTTCACAGGTACAAGTTACGTGTGGCCTGAGCCAGAGGCAGGGTGAGGAGCACGTGTGGAACAGGTCCTTTCCCAATCCCGAATGCTGGGCAACTCTCAAGTGCTCTCACTTGGGTGGAGAAGTGACTTTGTATGTTCTGAGTGTGTGCACTTAGGAAGTTGAGAAATCCTGGACGAGTGGCTGGATAACATTTTGGAAACAAGAACTGGATTCTCTAGCAGCATCTGGGTCTGAGCTGTCTGGAGTCCCTTGGGGTAGGACAGACCCACTTGTCTGGACCTACATGTGGGCAGTCCTCTGCTTCACGGTCATGGCACGGTGTATTTACGTCAAGTTCTCTTTCTGAAAAATCAATAAGTCTAAAAAGCAGCTGTAATAAATCAGACTGCATTTAGTCTCTCAACTCTACCCTGATAATAAAGCTAAGAGTGGGTAATTCCTAAGGAGCAGACCTTTTTTCCAGGTGCCCAGCAAAATACTCTTCCAGCATTGCCAAACGAATCTTTGCCAATACTGTGCTTGATGCTGCCATCTACTGCCATCAGGTCTGGTGATGCAGCAGGCTTCAACCATGGCTTTTGTCTGTGCCAAATCGCGTGGTCCTGGCTCCTCTGCTGTAATGACAGCTCTGCACATTGGCTGTTACAAGGCTTGGATGTGGATAATGTTCTTCAGGATGGGAAGTGCTGCTTCTGAACTCGCTTATGTGTGTTACAGAGAGTTTGCATTACACAGGGAGAAAGCTCTCTACATCCTGGCACTGTGTGGGTAGAGGTGCCTCAGTGAGTGTTTTGGTCAGGGTTCACTGGCCCATGGAATTGCAGATGAAGTAGCCCGTGATCCCAGGCCACGGCTGTGGCACTGCCGTTTGATCCTTGGTGATCTCTAAGGAAAGACCCAACAGGAATTCCTCATGCATCATTGGCAATGCCTGTGTGAAACTCTCCTGTGAGACTTGCAAGGTACTTTCTTCCTGCAGGAGTAGACTTCCCTGCTTTTCCTTCCACCCTTTCTTCTTGCCTTGTTGTTCACGTTAGCTGTGGATTTCTGAGAACCAGTCCAGACTGGGACTGGAAAGCAGTTTTCCTACGGTGCACTGTGTAATGATGGCCATCTTTAAGTGCAGCAATGCACTGCTAGACACTGGAATATTTGGGAAAATTGAAACTTGCATGGAGGGCAGTTGCCTTCCCCTGATTTTCTGTCAGTCTGAATGTCATGGTGGCAATTTTTGGAGTTTCCTCCCTGGAGGAGTGGGAGGGGGAAGGCATTCTGAGAGAAGTGGGAGCTGTGGGTGCCTATGTGAAGGATTCAGGGACTTCCAAAATACGGTCCCACGACTGATGATGTGACATGGCAGAGTGAGAGACTAATGCTGATGGCCAGGATGTCTGCAGGCATGGCAGGACTGTGGGGAGAAAAACCTTGAAGGACAAGGTGGTAATGCAGGGGTAGATTGACTTTCCCACCAGCCAAGGGGATTTTCTGTCTCCTGAGGAACGCAAGCTGCAAACATTACTTTGAGGGATCTCATCTCTTTTTAATCTCTTCATGTTGCCAGCTGTTAGAGACACGGAGAACTGCAAGTGTTTTTTGGATGATGATGTCAGTACATCTAATTATATAATTTCCATCTGCTGACTGGAAAGCTGATGGAGAAGAGCTGAAGGAAGAACATTAAAATATCTTCCTTTTTTTTTCCTTGTTGAAGGATCCAACAGTCTAAAATATGGCACTGGATGTCCAATGTACAGAATTCTCTCTTTACTAGTTTTCAGATTATGTAGAAACAGATCTGTGTGCACACAGTGTTGCTGAAACCACGTTTAGATCTGACATTTTGGAGAGCAGTTCCCTAGGACAGGGACATACAGGGAAATTACTTAGTGCCCTGCCCAATTCCTAGAAAAAGATTTAATTGAGGAAGGAGCGGAAATGTTGCCTGAAGAGTATCAGATTCTGCCTACTTTGGCCCCAACCATGAGACAGATGTAGCATTTGGCCAAGTCAGATAAAAATCAGTGTAATACAGTTACTCTGGGCATTTCAGGAAGCTGCCTGCGATTATGTGCTTCTAATTTCTTAAAAAGAAATACACTCAGATCCTCTTCCTGAATAATCCCTACCATAAGAATTGTCTCCAGCAGTGGTCAGAAGTGGGACGGCTCAGGGAAGACTCTTCAGATCATGCCAAGAATTCAGTTATTTTTCTGTACACTCGGTCAGGTTCCTGCTGGTTTTGACAATACAGTTTGACATATTTTTGTGTTTAACAACAGTTGATGAATTTTTCTTTTGTGCATTTAATTGTGTTTGAACCCACTCAGAATTTCAGCCTGCATAAATACTTGCTGGTAATTAATACCATAGCTCATCTATGCAATGGGTGGAAAAAAGGTTGGGGTTTTTGGTTTCATTTTTTCATTTATTAGTGTACTCTTAGGGCTCCTACTTCCTGTGTGAAGGAGAGCATGTAACTCTCTTTTATCTTTTTTTTGTCTCAAGCCTTTTGTTTTTAGTACACATCTGCTCTCTCTCCCTATTCAGTTCATCTCCTTCACAATGAAAACTCCTTATGTTCTTTATATGGAATTATTATTATTTTTGCCTCCTGCTCCTTTTCTTTATGTTTATGTTTATTGAATTTAATTTGTGGGGGGTTTTGGTGGGGGAGTTTTTCCCTGTTGTTTTTTCTTTCCCCTCATCTAGTCTCTGACTTCTCTGAAGTTCTTTGCCTTGAATTCTAGTTTTCATATTTTTCCAATATCATAATCAGGGCAGAATTTGTTTCTGTGCTGTTTGCCTTCTTCTAATTCTCATTATTTAGCCTTAATAATTGTGACGTCTCTTTTAAATGCAAAGTTAAGTCAAGGACCGTGTCTCAGTGCTGGAAGAAATCAAAGAGGGCTAAGTGATCTCAGGAGAGGCTCTTAAGTAGCTGTAGTGTTTGTATAAGTGAGAGAATTAAAAGAACTAATTAAAGTAAGCTGGAGCACTTTATGAACTGCCCACACAGACCTGTTTAATACAATTCAGTCCAAACCTGTAGCACTTGTATTGATGGTAAAAATGAACAGAGAAATAAATATCTCACTGATGGAAGTTAGCACAGAAAATGCTGTTCTAAATGAGGGAATTAAATACTGTGAACCAGTTGATTGAGAAATTCTTCTGGCCAGTGAGTTTGATTGTCCATTCCGCCACCCTGTGCATCCCATGTTCATTTTATTTACAGGAGATAACACTGTCAGTGACACCAAATCTCTCTTCTTGTGTTGTAGTGTCTGTTTTGTGTAATAAAGGGTGCAGAGTAGCAGGATTGGCTGTTGTACTTCATTATTCTTAAGGCCACTCTTCTCACAAATCCATGATTGTTCCCAGTCGTGTCACACACACACACACACACACACTCTGGTAATTTCAACTGCATTTCCATTTCCCTTTATGTAGCATTTATGATCTTTGAAGATTCATTTTGGATGTAAATTACCAGTTCAAGAGTATAAAAAGAGAAATCTATTTAATGTTCCAATTTTGAATGACGGTTTTGCATGAGTGGAGATGATTTACTTTGAGTTGAAAAATAAACCAGTCAATCCTTTTACAATACACTGTCACAATAGAGATCTTGAAATAAGAGTGTTAGTTTGGTGGGGGTTTGTTTTGCTCAAGTTGCAAACTGCAAACCACTGTTTTGAGACTGGACTGACTTTGGTTTATGGCATGTTTTCCTGAAAATTCTTTTGATGATATGTTTATATTTAAGGACACCTTCATACACTGCAGCTTTGTCATTTGTGTGGTATTACAGGAAAAACTGAAGTCTCCTGGAGAACAGATGGACCAATAAAGTCTCCACCAAACCTCCATACTTATTTTAGAATCTATTTCTGGTACGGTGCAATCAGCAGCAACAAAGAACTAAAAATAGCAGTGGTTTTTTTTAGGCTGTCCTGATGCCTCTCCGCTTTCCTGGCAGTGTGCTTTGTGTCACTGACGTGCTCGCGTGACCTGTCTGCTGCTTGGAGGTGGATTTTTGCAATCTGCTCCCTGTTTTGTTCTAATAAAGCTGAGCACACAATTTCCTTGCTGTAGAACTCCAGAGATTAAACAAGGAAGCTTGCACTACCACAGGGTTGGCTCACACCACCTCTGGAGCCAGGGGTGATGTTCTGTCCTCACCGTGCCGGGTTACAAGAGCTTTGGGGATACACTTGGTTCACATTTCAGGAGTTTGAGGGCTTTTAAGAAGGTTCAGCAATATGCTTTAAATGAAGATACTGGTAATTTGAAGAAATAATTTGGACCAAAGTCTTTTAAAAGTAACGATATTTTCTGTAAATGTTAATAAACAATGAGAATCACAACTGCAGTCAAGTACTTACGCAGTTGGCAATGCTGCAGTAATTTCACCTGTCTTTACTCTTTGCAGATACATCCTGCACTGGAATTCTGCTGCTTTGTTTGAAAAAGTACTGAGCTGACTTTATTGATGTGATTTTACTGTTAAGCTTTTAAATATTATTACTTTTTCTAAAAGTCTCTATAAAAGCCAGTCGAGTGGATTTTTACATACTGCGTTGGTAGCGTGTTAAACCAAATAAACAGAGTAAAGCAGTTTATAGTAAAAAAGCACGCTGGCAATGTAAACATGCATTAAGCAAGACAAAGATGTGGTTAGTTACACACACAAACCAACCAGGAGATCACAGAGAAGCAGCCCTATTTATTAAACAGTCAGATGGCACTGCAAAATACTATCAGTGTCATTCTGCCAAAAGCAGCAGATTGCCACCTGGGCTGGGTGAAAGAATCATCTCTCTGCTACTGTTCCAAAATTTGGAAGAGATTTTTATGTTGTAGTTAAAAATCTTGTATTTGGAGGCAGTTAATAGCATCTCTGTGATTTAACGTGCAGGTAGCTGCTTGTGGGGTTTGCTGGCACCAATAGGCACCTACTTCATGTTTCTGTCAGTGGGAACTGGGCATTATTTGTTTCTTCAAGATCCTGCTTAGCATCTTTTCCGTCTAACAGCAACCAATTGCTTTTAAAATCTAGCTCTGAAGTTGGTGGGTGACATAAGTCCTGAGTTCAGTGAGTAAAGGATATTAAATCCAACTGAGGGTTTGTGAGATGTAGTATTTTAAATGCCTGAGTAGGTTTTTTTGACCAGTAGTTCAACTTTTTTCGAAAATTCTACATGAAAGCTTTAATTTCATCACTCCTGTTTACTTTCCTTTGTAGCTTCTCAAGTAATTCCTGTTAAATGAGTGAGGCTTATCCACCTGTTTCTGAGAGTGGCAATAGAAATACTTATTTGTTGGAATGTTTCATTATGGATAGAATTATTTAACTCTGCATTCATGGGGCTGTTTGTGAGCATGTGCACATAATCCCAAACACAATTTTTATGCACACGGTTTCTGTCAGCATGTTAGAGAATATGGTTTGTGGGCAAAACCCCTGAGCTGACACACGGCTCTTCCTGGCTTTCTTGTTTTGAAACAATTCTGGAGCATCTGTCATTGTTTCACACAATTTCCTGTAAAGCTGCCTGTGGCAGTTGTACTCATTCTTTATTACCCAGGGGCTTTGCAAGCTATAAAATAATGTATCTGACTACCTAATAGCCTAATATTCAGCCTTCCCAGGAGAAGGGGGAGTGGAAAGCTGGTTTTACTTTCTTTTTTGCTGACCATGCAAACCTGACCCTCGATGAGGTGCTTTTATCTGTGTTGTCAGTGCAGTCAGAGGATTTCCTGTGATAATGGCTTTTCTAGCTAGGAGATGGCTCCTTCCATGCTCCAAAGAATGGCTCTGATCAAATGAGATTCAAGTTCTGCCTTGATACAAATGGCACATCTGCATGTGATTATCTTTTTAACAACCCCTTGGTTTTTTGCTTTGTTTATTAGTTTTGAGGCCCTTTACACTGAAATAAACTGTAAAAGCAGTCCAAAAATGTGATGCCTACTGGATGCTGTAGGATCCTTGCTGCATATGCACACACATTACATCATCTGTGCATAGCTATAGATAGATATGTGTTGCTGCTCTTGCTTTTAACTAGGTTTTTTGTTTAGGAGAATAATTTTCAGATATTTTTAGTTGAAAACCAAAATGCTTATACAGAGCTGCTTTTCTGTTTTGTAGTTGAATAAATTAATGTTTTTCATGTAGAAATTTTTCTATAAAAACTGAAATAACAGCAATTAGAATTAATTTAAATTTCCTAAGCCTAATGGAATTGCTTTAAGATCAATATGTGGTGAACGCTTCACTCAGTTCGTTTTGCATGACAACAGTTCCATTGGGGTTACTTATAAAACCTTATTTAGATATGTTTGAAGAACTAAATTATACTTGTGTGGATTGGGGCTGGAAAACCCCAACCACAGACCTACTGTACCAGTACACCCTAAAACTTGGTATTTTCAACTACAAACAAACCCCAAACACAACAAATGACTTGTCCTAAAACATTAAAAGTCACAGAGCAAAGGAATACTTAGCCACTGTTTAGGTTTTTGTCTTTCCAGTGAGTTTCTTGGAAGTACAGAAGTGTTGCTGTAGGTTTGAGGGAAACCCCGTGAGGAATGACAGGTGAAGTGAACTGGTGAGGGCAGTGCTCAGGAGGCAGGGTTTGGGGCTGAACTGCTCCAGGGAGCGCCACCAGCACCCGTCAGTACCGGGAGTGCTGAGCCGGGGGAGGGCAGCAGCTCGGAACTGCAGTTCGGGGGCTCAGCTGCACCACCACGTGCAGAGGATCGTGTGTGATGCCTGCTGGTTTCACAGTGCTCTGCCGCCTTCCCTGCACTTGGATTCCTTCAAGTTCTTATTTAAAAAGCACTTGAGCTGCACATAATTTCAGACGATCACATTCCAGTGAAGCCGTTGGAACCACATGATTGTTTAAAGCTCTGTCCTGCCTTCCCTGTCTGGCTGAATTAGGGTACATACAGTCTTCACTTGTACATTCCAAACTCATGAGCAGCTTCAAAGAGATTCTTTTCCCGGCCCGGTCTGCTGCCAGGGATCCTCCAGCTTTCTGATCTCAATGTGCAACCGTGGCTCTGTTTAAAATTGGGCAACTTTTGGCCTGTGTCCTGCGGGACGTGTTAGCTATGTTTGGGATAGAAGATTGTGTGATGGGAGGGCTCAACCAGCATCTGAGTGCTTAATTCACTGCTGGACTTTCCACTTGCAAAGCACTTCAGCAATCCTGAATGGGTATTAATAAAACCCCTCCTGCTGTACCAATGCAATTAGAAACAGGAACTGTGCATTCCTGTCCTTCTGTCCTGTGCTAAATGCTTATATTCACATGTTCTTGTGATGAATTTCTCTGATACCTGCCATGCACCTCTGCACACTTGAAACTTCCCACCATGACGTGAGGTTCCAGAGTGTGTTTGGCTGGGTTTCCTCACAGGATGAAGGGAGGTTGCTGCTTCCTCCCTCCTCCCCATGTGACCTTTAGATTTTGTCCTGGTGATTATTTGAGATTGCTGAGAGATGGCTGTGTATGTATCTCTGGATGTATATTTAGAAATGCCATGGTCTCTTCACATTATGTTGTTTCTTTTTTCTAATTGATTCCATGGGATTACTTGGCTGGCAGAGTGCACACAATGGAGCTTGCATTTCAAGGAGCACTTCAAGTATGTAGTTGTATTTTTAGGAGCTTAATTTTACATGTCAATTTTGTGGCCAGGTAACATAGTTTTAAGTCAATATTTAGATTTTCCTTGTCTGCTACTTGCTCTGACCTAGTCATCTTAACAGATAGTAGCGTCTGAAGTATCTTAACAGATTTTATTAAAATTTTGTCTTTCAACAGGAGCATTAGGAAAACATTCGCTAATGGCTGAAAAATGTGAGCTGAGCTGTTCCACCCAGGCCATTTTATTACTGGGAGAGTGTTTGTTGTTGGAAGTAAGAAAGGAACTACCTAGTCTGATTCTTTTCCAGGGAAATAAATTATCGCGCTGCAGAGTTCTTATTTAATATCTGCCTCTCCTCAGTCAGGTGTACTGAAGTGTTGGGTGCAACAGTGACACAGGATTGGCCTCCAGGCAGTTACAGAAACCTCCCCTGAGGAAAAAGCAGGCACAGTTCTGTTCCAGTGCAGGGAACAGACACTTTCTCCAGGAGTGGGGTGGGCTTTGCACCCACCCAGGTGTGTTGGGAATGGTGCATCTTGCAGGAGGTTCTAGAATGGACATCTTGGGTTGCAGGAATTAGTAAAGTTTATGTTCTTTCATCAAGTGCTGCCAGGGAAGCAGCCAAGCCCCAGGAAGTGGTTGAATTCAGCTTTTTTTTAATGTACGTCTGTTTTTACTCAAACTTTTCCTTTATTCTGCTGAGAATCTACTTTAAATATTGACATTTAAGGTGGGCCCTAATAAAGGAATTATTAATTTCTGGGGTTTTACCTCTTTTTTTTACTGCAGGTTTCAAAAAGAAAATGAACACCCTTGCCCTGTCCTTCCCACAGGGTGGGAACAACATGAAGGACAGTTCTGAATTTTTTTCTGGCTAGTCCTTGTGCTTTAATATGGTTATCCTTTTTTAACCACTTAATTCCATGTGGGAAGGGTTGGAACTTGTTTGCATGTTACAGAGGGAAAATACAAAGGTGTAGGACAGGGTTGGCTTACACAGGCCAGCAGAATGAAACATAAACCTCTTCTTCGCCCTGGCCTCTGGAAGGGAAGGGTCAAATCCTGTAGTGTTTAATCCAGGGATGTGCTGCTGCAGAGTGGGAGCTTTTCCTGCGAGTCTAGAACTCGCACCCAGGTTTCTATCTGCCTCCATGCTGCCAAATTTGGCTGCCTCACTTGCAGGCTGTGCTACTGGAAAGAAAGAAACCAGAGAGAAATCTGTTTCTTCAAGTGACCTAAATAATTCTCCTGCTTCCTCTGCTCGGCTCAGTGTTACTCCGTGCCTGCAACATTAATAGGATCAGATAATATCGGAGACTTGCGGGTGTTTTTTCATAATTATCTGTTTAACCTTGTGATTGAGGGTAATGCATCTCCTCCATCTGTTACTAATTCAGCTGAAGTAAAACTAGTTTGTCTGTTTGGAGGCTGTTGGAGCAAACGCTGATGGATAATTGTGAGGAGCCATTAATAATATCATTAACTGACTTGGTGCCGTTTCTAAAGGTAGAAATGGTTATTGATGCAGGCCACCAGTCTGAATTCTAGGTCAAAAAATCTCAAAGCCCTGCTGATTCTGATAGATGTTTTGCAATCATTGTGTGAAGGAATTTTGTAGGTGCTGTTTCAACTTCCATATTCTAAACCTCGTCACCGCACTTCACACTAATGAGCAGGCTAGGGAAAGAAGCCAAGAAATTAATGGACCATAGAAACTAAATTACCCTTTCAACCCTGAAGGAAGTCTTCCCTCGTGCTCAGCTCATGAATTGATCCCAACACAAGGAAAACAGAACCTGCTAAAGCCATTTGCTGGCACTGTCTTACCTTGGTATTAAATCATGTAGTTTTATACAAAACCAGACTGTCCCTTCTTTCTGAATAATTTTCCTAGATTTAGATTTCTTTCAGACTTCCATGTGTGATAAAATTTGGCATCTATATGAAATGATTTCCCCTCCCTTCCTGCTCCTCTGAATTCCCATGGCTGCTGGAAAATTGAAATCCTTTCCGCTTTATGGAGAGAGGTTTAGAAATGGAAATTTCAGGGCTAGCTTAGATTGCTATTGCACTACTTATCATCAGCCTTTATGTTATAGAAGGAAAAATTGTGAGGAATAACACAGTTAACTACGAAGTTCTCGTGAGACACATGTTTTTAGGTACTTTAAGAATCTTGGTATTGTCTGGCTAAGAAAAAACCAAGCTGTATGGAATGCAGTTTTTTCACTTGGCTGACCTTATCCTTGCAGTTCACCTGTACTCTGTGTGATCCGTGTATGTATATTTTTACAGACAAGGTGTTTAAAACCCTAAGACAGATGTCTTGTTTTCAGCAGCACCTCACCCTTCCCACCTCACGTGGTGACTGTAGTGACCCAGTAAGTAGGACTACTGAAAAATCTCTCTCTGTTAGAATTTATGAAGAAATGAAAACCACCAAACCTGTCTGATGCTGGTGTAGCTTAAAATTTCACAAAGTATTGTATTCAAACAGTTTAAAGCAGATCTTGAGAAGCTGTATTAACAAAAAAGGTGAACTCTTGGGTTATACAAATTCATTTCCAGCGGGGTTTTTGCCAGCATCGTTGTGTCTGTGAGGAGAAGAGATGTTGGAGCTCTGCTCCTTACATCAGCAAATGTCCTCGAGGGTTGGCTGTGCCTTGTTAGGATTTTTACACCTGAAAATCCTCTCGAGGTGTTCCATGCTCATCTCAGCTTAAGCCGGGTCATTGTATTTGTTCTCTTGATGTTTGGTGGGGCTTTTTTCCCAAGAAGAAATCAGTGAAATGAGTCAGAAGCAACAAGAGGTCTGGAATGAGAGGAGCTGCCTGTGAATCTCTCAAGTCACTCTGGATATTATTAGGAGTCCCAGAAAGAACAGCTTCCCTGGAAGCTTGGTGCAGGACTGGTTGTGTGATTGAAATAAGAATATCGTGTTCCATCACTATGCACTCAGATTTCCTTGTAGAAGGATCCGTGGCACATTCAGCTGGCAGTTGCCAGCCATTACAGAACTTATGCCCTACTCCTGTGGGGTAAAACAACAGGAGATTGCTGCAGGGTTTTGGATGCAGATCTCCCTTTGAAGCTGACTGTGTGACAAAAGTAATTCTTACATATGAACATGTCACATATTTTCACAAACATGTCATTTCATTTCTGTCGTGGCAATGTGTCTTCCTCTAAGCAGATACCTGTTGAAAGTTCCATTTGTGTAAAATACTGAAGTGTAGCTTTTTATGTAGTGTTAGCAGTTTCTGTGGGATTCAGACACACTGACAGAAACAAATTGTCTCATTGCTGGTATTTGTTGCAAATTGCTGGCTGGATGAATAGAAAATATTCACAACTTCTGTCACTTAGGGATTATTGGCCAGTGTGACAAAACCTCTCACTTGATGGGTTTTAATATTAATGAATGATAACTTTACACTTAATTTTTACATAAGAACCATGTTCTTTGGTATTCTCAGGGAACTTTTTTCCCTCTGGAAGCCTGTCTTAAAAATGTCTTAACAGTGTCTGAAAGAGGGAAGATGTAGTTCACAGAATGCATAAGAAATGTAGGGATTTGGATCTTTAGGCCACTGGAGTACCAAGAGGGTGTGAAATCCCTCTTGCCTCTGGTTAATGTAGCTGGGGGGTTGTGTTGGGCATGGTGGCTTTTCTTTCTTTTTGAAATTGGAGTGATTCCTGTCAAATTCTCTTGCTGATGATTGAAGCACAATAACATTTAATAACTTCAAGCTGCTGCACTGCTGCTTCTGGTAGTTTGCACTTGGGACATGGTGTGTGATCTTTTGCTTCCTCAAGATCATAAATGTTCTGCTCCTTGGTTTGTTTTTGCTTCATTTGAATTCTCTGTGGGCTTTATGAAGTTACTTAATAAACTTCATTTCATTGAGAAATGTAGATGGAGTTGTGTGCTTAAGTTGAAGTGGTTGTGTTTGACCAGAAGTTACATTGATGAGATGAGAATATAAATCAATTTCCTTTCCCTGCTCCAGTCTTTTAATCATCCAGCCTCCCCTTCAAGGCTCTCATTTCTCTCATTAAAGTGCCAATCATCTGTTTTTGCAGAAATTCTTTGAGTTCATTCATTCATGTATTCAGCCTTTTCTCTTCCATGGGCAGGAATTTGACTCTCGTGGAGTCCTGCTCCAGTGAAAACTAATGAAGAAACTGGTTTTTCTCTGTTTGTTGGTTGGGCCAATCCTTAAGGCTCCCGTAAGTGCCAGGAACACGGACACCTGATAGGTGACAGCCCTGCCTTGTCAGCTGCTCAGCGCTGGCAGCCAGTGCTGCAGTGGCAATCGAGGGGAAGCAAAGCCCCGTGTGAAGCTGTTTATTGCTTGTCTGTGCTCCTGTCCGCAGGGTTTGCCACATCCTAAGGAGTTTCCTACACCAGTGCCCTTATTTCTGCCTTGGTGCAGTTAAACTGCAGGAATAGAACTTTATGGATGGCTCTAAAGAGGGATTTCCTACATCTCCTTTTGGATTTTGTCCTTGAAGCTAACAGGATGAGAGGGAACAGGAAAACTTTTTCTTCCATTTGGGTATTTTGCTTCATCGCTTACTGTAGCATTTTAACTTAATGAGAAATTTTAGAGTCTTGTATTTGTTTTACCTTTTTCACTCCTAAGCTGCAGTCATTTTGTTGAATGTAGAATACTGGCAGAACCTTCATTTTTTTTCTTTACTGAAACAGGATATGTGTTTCTTAGAAAACTTTTCTTAAGCCAGTTGTTCAGGTGCTTTCTTTAAACTGATTTGTCTCCAGCTTTTCTCATCCAGGAGCAGTAGTATTTTTCCTCATGCTTCCATTATGTGGATTTATTGCAGGATATAGGAAGTTGCAAAGTACTGATAGTTGGAAGTGGCATTTCTCTGCTCTGTGTAGGTATGTGAGAAGTATTTCATTGCTAAATATTGATTTAAGGCATTCAAAACCTTTTGTTTACACTATTGATGGGCTTACTGGAGTACATTGTTATTTAAGAGCAGTTTTCATTTCTGTTATGCCAGTGCTGTTTAAAATACAAGCAGGCAATTCCATCAGTGACACAAGAGGTGCTACAGTGGGATTGTTTGTTTTGTCTCCTCTGCCAAAGAGGAAGGTGCAGTCCCCAGGATGTGCTTTCTGCAGTCTGTTCTTTGAGGGAGGAACAAAATAAGACATAACTGTAGGAACGGTGTGTGGAACAAGCAGAGCTCCCAGCAGGAATGCAGCAGGTCTTTTATAGCTCATGACACATTCCCTGCTCGTGGATGTAAAGCACTCCTGTGATTTTCTTTGCAGCAAACACTTGACTTAGCCTGAATCTACATTCACGGTATCTATACCTCAAAAAACCCCAAACACAGCAACCCCCCACAAACAAAACGACTACTCTACTTTCCAGAATAAAGGTCTTGATTTTCCCCCATCTATAAAGAAACATTTTACCAGTTCAGTATTTCCCTTTGTTCTGTGTCTCCTTAACTTGGTAACCTATTTTACAGTTCGTGTTTTCTGCCTGCCCAAAAAATGTCAGATCCATTCAGATTTTTTTTCTCAGTTGGATTACTAAGATAATCTTCCCTTTCTGATTAATTCCTTTTAAAATAATTTAAAAGCAAATCAGTGCTAAGAAAATACTCTTTCCTTTCAGAATGAGGTTCGTAGCACTTGGCCATTTTGAAGTTTGCTCTTCTATTAAATCTGTGGATTTTGGGGAACAATTACCTCTTACATGCTAGACTTCAATTCTAGAATGAAGTGCAAGTGTGGCCTTGACCTTTCTGCCATTCTCTTGTTGAGGACGTGTCCCTAGGCCAGTTGTGCCATTGCCAGGACAGTGATGCCAGGGAAGCTTTTGAGGCCGAATAAAGAACCTCGGTGGTACCTTTTTGTGTGAGGTAACCATTGCCATCAGTAAATAATGATATCTCTGCTTCTCAAGACCTTCTGCAGCACCTGAAACATCTCATTTTGCTCTGGGAGTTTTGAATAGGTCACTGAGCATCAACAAAGAAGCCTTTTGTTTTGCTGATGGGTAGATTGGGTGGGCAGCCTGGGTACTGAGTAAGAAGTGAAATAATTTGCATGTTCTTTACTTCATTCATCTTCAATCTTAGCATTACCAGCCTGTTCCACACAAAAGTCCATGGCACTGTAAATAACCTTCACTCTGGTTTTGCTCTCCTGCTCTCATGCATCACATGTCCTTTTTTCTGGAATTGTCAGTGTATCTCCTGCAGTAGCTGAATGTGCTGAAACAAGGGAGCCTGATCCAGGCCTGTGTACAGAGGCCTGACATCTCTGTGGGAACAGTGCTGAGATTATGCAGCCTATTGTGCTCACACCTTCAAAAACCTGCTCGTGTTTCCTGATAGAGATCAGGCTGCTGAGCAGTCCCACCATTTACCAGAATAATTTCCAAAGGAAGCCACCTTCCCTTTTACAGGTCAGGTAAACACAGTATTGTGAAGACTCTGCCTGTCTTCAGGTGCCTGGGGTGAAAAAAGAGCAATTCAGTGTTACCAAGAAATTTCTGTTTTCTGCTCTGAGCCATCTTCCCTTTGGAGCAGAGGTGGATGCAGACAGCCCAGGGCTGGTAGATGTCCCTGGAGAGCAGGCTGAGGATGGGGTGAGGCTGCACAGTTGTCCCCAGCGCAGAGGGGAGGATGTGCTAACACAGAGACCAACGTTTGAAGGGCCACCAGAGACTCCTGCTGATGTTAAAAAACGAGAGGAGAGGAAATGGGTGTACAACTCCTTTTCTTGTGGTTCCATTTATTAATTACAGTGTGAGACTGTTTCTCTGGGCTAGACAGGAAAAATTTGGATCCTGAAGCTGCAGACTACACTGAAGGGTATCACTGAGATTTCAGTCTAACTCATTTCCCTTCTCTCCCACGTTCAGTGGTACCTCAGTGTTTCCTCTGTTCCTGGAACCTTCAGGAATGGGATGGTAACAGTCACAGCTGTAGCACACACTGGAGGTTGAACGTTCAGAAATTTTGGCAGCCTGTCAAATGGCCAGGTTGGGGGAGGAAGAACCAGAACTGGGAAGTAGTTATTTACTTTTCCTTCACCCTATAACTCAGCCAAAATTTTACAGTATTGAATTTAAAGCATGAAGAGAATATTTCTGACCTTGAGGAAAATCCTGCCAAATCTCAGTGACCTGTTAGAAATAATGAAGTTTTAGGGGTTGTCAGAGACGTTTTGTGGACTTGTGCTGTTTGAATACTGTGGTGTCTGTGTAAGCATGGCTGCTTTACCTTCTACCAGCTGAGTTCACGGAGCTCAGCTTTTCCTTGTGGCTTTGTTCCCTTCCAGTGCTGGCTCTGCTGAGGCTGGTTGGAAGATCAGGGCAAACTGCACCCTTTTTCCTGCTTCTCTGTGGGTTTGCACTGTGTGCAGTGCTCAGCATTACACATGTGGAGAGCTGTGTACACATGGCAGAGCAGTGGCATTTCTGCCTGGTACTTCATAGGCTAATCCAGCTTTTAGAGCAATTTCTTTAACTTTGTTTCCATGTGTGGGTTGAAGTCATTCTGAAGGGCAAACAAACCTGTGCCACCACTGCAGGCAGCAGCACAGAAGGAGCCTGAAAGTTTGAGGCATTTGGTTTCTGTCCGTGGGGGAGAGTTGAGCGCAGAGCGATGGCTGCAGCACATTCCTGCCTCAGGAGTTGTTTGGCCTGGCAGAGATCGGAGTCAGCACTCTGGGTGGCATCACAGGGCACAGGACTGGGCTGGCAGAGGCTGAGCCCACGGAGGGCTGGCACAAGGCTCCCGCAGTGGAGTGCTGGGAGCTGCTGCAGAGGGAGGATGGATACAGGCCCTGGTCTCCCTTTCTCTGGGGTCACTCTGTGTCAGTGTCCCACGGTGGGCGAGTGCGGGGCACCAGAGCTCTTTCTGCTTCACTCGGTGGCACCGGCTGGAGTTCCAGTCCTGCCAGACACAGGACTGGTATTTCAGGCATTTCTGTAAAATACTTCTCACTGCTCAAATGTTTTCCTGCAGTGGTGGGCTTGGCTTTTTTTTCTTCTCATTTTCAGACAGAAACTTGTTCTTAATTCAAGAGGAAAACCAGGGAGAAAATAATTTTTATTGTAAGATTACTTGGTGGAACTGAAAACATGAAATCTTGCATTTGATATGGAAATAATTATTTTTCCTTCTCATGATTTTTCTTGAATTGTGTTGTTGGAACATACTTTCTTTAGGTTTCAGATAACTTCTTTATCATGTGTCTGTGTAAATGTTTAAAATCCAACAATCAGGACTGATGTACAAAAATAATAATTTCCTTTATTTTCTACTTGACCCTCATGTGGTTTCAGGAACAGTTTTTAGCTTATTTGAAATAATTTTTCTTTCCAGGCTTTTTGCTTGGTTGGGCACCTTATAGAAGGGGTGAACTCCTTGGCTCATTTTCAGATCTATTTTATTGTTTAAATAGAGAAATCCTACATTCATTCTGATACTCTTCAAGGTGTTATTTTGTGGGAAAATAAAATGTTCTGTCCCATTCCAGTACTGGTGAGATTGTCAGTGGTTACAATAGGCAGAAAAACTCAGTATGTTTGGATTTTTCTGTCCTCTTAAAATTTTGTTGCTGGAGGTTACTGGTTTGGTGTCCAATACCTCTGTTCCCCACCTGAGGAATGATTTCCTTGGTGACAAACCTGCCTCTCCCTATCTTGGACACTGAAATATTCCATGTGCCTTGCAAAGAAACGAAGAGAAGAGCAGTAGGTAGGTGAGGACTAGAAACTAACAAAAACTAAAATAATCATGCGTGACCTGCAATTGTCATTTAAAACCCCCCAAACGTTTGGGATGTGATTGGGAGCTGGGGTAGTGGAGATCCGAGAGAGAGAACATGGTTAACTGAATTGTGCATCTTCAATGCTTCATATCCCTGCTAGTGCAGTTCTTTCTCCATTCCTAAATGTGATTTGTGTGCCACCTGTTTCAACTGCAGTCACTCTCCAGGGACATCAAATGGGAGGCAGCATGTAGGAGCTAAATTATTTGGAGAGGATTCAGTGATTGACTTAAATGTAAAGGGATTAATTGGTCTCTAAACGAGTCAATTAAACTGTATTCCAAAAGTGGAAAGATCACAAATGCATGGCAATGAATAAATTAATGCATTTTTCATGGTTTTAGAATTTTCTACATGTTGCTTAATTTGTTTTGAATCATAAAATTTATTCCATTAATTGTGATCATGCTGCATAATGGACGCATGTGAAATAAGTTTGTGCAGCCATCCTCCTAAAGGACAGCTGGCAGCAGGCTTACAGCACGAATTTCAGTGTGTATTAGGAGGTGTTTACAGCTTTTGCAGGCTCTTTTACACACCATACAGCAGAGGAGAACAAATTTTCTCTGAGACCATGCTGTAAAATGAGGTTCAGGTCTCTTGAAACTTTGTTCCGTGTAGCTCATTAAACCTTGTGCTCTTCAGTACAAGTGTGAAGGGCATCTTATGCTTGGTCCTTCGTGCTTGAGCAAGGTGTGCTGTGTGAGGAAATGTGGGGAGATTTAGGCATTTGGCTTGGCTTTGGCATTTTGGGGGGTATTTTATGGGTTGGGTTTTGGCTTTTAGTTTAATTTTATCAAGGTGCAGTTGAACATTATTTTCATTCATCTTGCAGTAGTGCTGTTGTCCTGCCACATTGGAGAGTTCAGCTGCAAGTCCTAGGAATATTAAAGCTCTCCATCAGAATTCATCTCTCTTCGTGTCCTGGAATTGAAAATGCTGGGTTATTATTATAGGTTTATAATCATGTAAAGATATCAGAAGATTTGGTTTGTGGGAAGAAATGAACTTAGAGGGGGATCAAGTCTTGCAGCACTTACAAATCCTTTTCCAGCTGCCATTTTTAAATGGATGCGAGATGGTCAGAAGGTCCCCAGCTCCCACGTTCTGAGAGCAGAGCTGCTTCCTCACTGGAGAGCTCCCAGTGCTGGTGCTCCTGCTGGAAAAACTAAACTTTGCTCACACTCAAAGTGGGTACAGGGATTTAATGCCTGGAGAATCTGAATTTCTTTTTAAGTCTGTGTGAATCTCTGACATAAAACTCACAATATAATGCTTTACTTCTCCTTTTCCCATGAGGAGCCCACAGTAAGCAGCACAAATCAAAACTGCATTAATAGTTTTGAGATTTTGAGAACAATATTCTTCCTCTTATTTCTGTGTTGAACAAACTGGGTAAGCACAGTACCCCCTGTTGATGTACTTGCTTTGTGAATGAAACCGATAAATATAATTTCATGTGCAGTGAACTTAATGACAACAAGAAATGGACGTATGGCCCTTCTTCCCCTTCGGTTTGCTGGTTTTTTTCCAGGAATGTCCTTTCTGAATGGCCTTAATCTAATATAATGCTACTTTGGATAATAGCACTGAGCCTCCGCGGGGCGAAGGGGAGAAGGGTGCATTAACCTACATTAGCAGGCAGCAAAAACAAGGCAGCGCTGGCCCTGCAGAGCAGAGGAGGAGCCTGTCACAGGCTGGGCTTTATTTGTGGCTCAGACGTGGAAAGGACGCACCCTGCTTGTGCTCTGGCTGCCCACTGTGGTGACAGAGCCTGTGTGCACGTCTGGAGAGCATCCCTGTGACTGAGACTGCTGGAATTTAAATTGGGAGAGAGCAAATGAATTGTGGTGTCTGTTAACTTGTGAATTACTGTGCACTGTGGTACCATGCCAGTGCTGCTTAACTCACAAAGCAGGGAGAGAGAGAAGCCTGGCTGCTTCTGAGAAAATTAGGTTCTTTGGTTATAAGAAACACTTGTCTTCTCTTTTATGAGATTTTAGTTTTCGTTATTTTTGAGCTCCATTTTTAGGATTTGTGGAGAACTATCTGATTATCTTGGAAGATTTTGGATGAAATAATTTTAAAGCTTCACACAGCCCCTCCCTAATTTAACCAAGCAGGAGTAAGTGGCAGTGTCTGCATCATTTATTCCCCATGCTATGAGCAGTCTGAGAAATTATCTGATGTTCAGGTATTATTTCCCCTTGTACCTCATACCTGTAGTCTGGGTTCTTGTAGGGCATTGAAGCTGGTTTTGTTCCCATAGTTTGAATTTTTTTAGGTCTCCCTTGCCTGGTTTGCACAGCACGGGGCGGTTGTTGCAGCTCGGTGTTCCCACGTGAGGGAATGTTTGGTTACTGAGGAGCTCAGAGCTGTTATTTGTAAGAGCACCACGTGTGTTACATAAACAAATAATGTGACCTTTCAGACTGTGCATACATAATGACAGAGTAGCCCTGTAAAACGCACAGCGGTGCTGTCCACGTCACTGTGCTCGTTCAGGTTACAGGGGCTGTCAGAGCAATCATGTCTCACAAATGGCTCTTGAGATCAAAGCCCTTTCAAGCCAAACCAGATTATCAGATGCATTAAATTTCTAGCTTTCAGAGCTAATTGTCGTATAAATCAAGACAGAATTCAGGTAATTTTTGATAAGTTGTTACAAATAAATTTCTGTGTTATCCCATGTTGATGCTCTTTAATGTGCAGTTTTGAATCCCGTAGAGCACAGAGCAAAGTTGTTTGGTGACAAACTCAGCTGTGGCTTTGAGTGAATCTGTGCTACAAGGACATATTAAAATAAGGAATTGTCTAAAGCAATTACTGAGGGATCACTAATGACTTACGGCTTTACTCCTAGAGCAGCATTAATTTATGAAAATGGGGTTCCCAATGTAAATGTGGTTTGATACTCCCCCATACCTGAGTGTTAAATACCCTTTTTGTTTCTCTGCTGAGCATGATTTCATTACTGACTTCACACACAGCTACTGCAGTTGGGGTGTGAGGCTGAAAACTGGGCTGACTGAATTTGGATAAAGTTAATTGCCCACTGATGGCCAGTGTGCAGCACAAATCTTAATAGAAAGGATAGTATTTTTACTCACTTTATGAGGGGTAGGGGGAAGCCTTTTTCCAAAGCTTCAGCTCTGTTTGGGTCTGTGACCCACAGACAAATCATTTTGACTCTGCCAGTCACCCATACAGCTGGAGTTGTGAGCCAGAGTAACTGATAGCTGTGTTATCTGTGATAAAACTGCCACAGAAAGCTTCCATTTCAGGGAACTGAGCATTTAAACTTTGCAGGGCCGAGTTGTTAAGGAAAGGTCAGTTTGTGCCTTAGGCTGGAAAAAAATGGCAATAGTTGGTTGGCAAACCTCCATCAGCGCTCGTCAGGCTCGTGCTGGAGTTTGGGGTTATTAATATTCAAAAGGATTTTTTTCAGTCCTGATCTCCAGAGCACAACTGCTCATGACAGTTCTGAGGCCTGGATGGTATTTAAGAAATGCTGAGACTAACAGCACAAAAAGAGGGCTTTTGGGGAGATTCCACATGTAACTAACATGTAACTTATTCATGTGCCATGAATAAGTTATGGGGCACATTGAATATATGAGCTTATCTGCCTGCATTCCTGTTTGAAAGAGTATCAGATCTTTTATGGAAATGGATTTTCCAAAGGACCCATTTCAGACCCTGTGTGGAAACACAGTGCTTCAGACAGAGAGAGAGATGGCAGGAGGGTGATAACAGCAGGGATTTTAGAAGCTTTATGTGCAATTTTTCCTGATGTGTTGGTATTTTGAGTATGCTAAAGCAAGAAATATTGCATCCATTCTGACAATCTTCTAGTTAATTATAATCCATTTTGGAGTTTTCACCAGCTGGTACTATTGTTCTTAGAATACCTTGTAATGCTGCTACAGATATAAGCAAGTTCCTGATTTTTAAGGACATACATCTTAAAAAGCTCAGAATTTCCAGTGGAAAATATGTGTTTGTTTTGGCATTAACCTGAAAATAACTTTAATAACCTCCATGTTTCTTTTTTGGTATGCATTTATATTGTATTTTAAAGTCTATATCCTGTATTACAGTAGAAATATGGTCACAACAACGTCTGTGTTTTCTAAATAGGGCAGGATCCAGTGTCTCATCACAATGAATTTTAATTCATAATGAATATAATAAACTTGCAGTATCACTTTTTGGTGCTGACATCTTAAATAATTCAAAATAGTTGTAGTTCTAAATCAGCGATGCTCTGAAGTGTAGCACCAATGTAACAAATAATGGAGTCAGTAATCCTCAGTGCCTCGAGCTACACGGTGTGGTACAGTGCTGACTGCATCACTCACCATCCCTCTGCCAGGGGAGGAGTGTTCACTGGGATTTCACTGCAGGAATTTGATTTCAGAGATCCGGAGACCCTTTGGGTTTGGTCAGTTTTATCTGGTACTCGTTAGATTTAGTAAAAATCAGATTTTATTTGAAAAAGATAATTTAGCGCATAAAATTTTAAGTGATCTGAATTTGTGCTGCAGGGAAGCTGCCTCTGTTGATCTGCTCTGTTTATCTACCCTACGGCCTCTGTTCATCTGCTGCAGACAGGATTTTTCTAAGCTGACATGCCTTAACTTCAGGGTGTTGGTGGGAGGATGCACCCAGTGCTGCTCAGTGCTCCTCACCTGCTGAGCAGCTCCGTTGGATTGCTGTGGTTTGATCTGCAGGTCACAGTCCCACTGGAGATGGATCACAGCCCATTTCCAGAGCAGGAATCCTGCACAGTTCTTTCCAATCGGTTGAGCTTTCAGCATGAAAACCAAAAGCCTGCACTGCTCTGCAGTGCTCTAACTGGTTTATTTTCATACTGGCAGATGTACTGACCAAGCTTTTGTGCCATCTGTCATTGGCCCTTATTTCGGTGTATATGGGATGAGGATAAATGCTATCCTTGATCCAGGGACTTGCCTTCCTTCTTGCTTCGTGTTGCCTTTGGTATTAACTGATACCGAGAACGGGGTTTGTCCCTGAATGTAGAGAAAAGAAATATATTGCAGTGGTCATAGCAGCCCTGCTGCCTGGTTTAGTTATTCAGAATGTTATTTTGGATTATTTCTTCAGTAACCATCAACAGTCTGGGAATGACTTCTGTTCATCTTAAAAATTGTAGGAAACAATTCTAAACCAGCCTATTTTGACAAGTCACATTTTATGCAACTAATAATAAATCAATAAACTTCCATGTTCAACACACAAAACTTACTTTATATAGAAAAAGAAGGGTTTATTGTGAATGTTTATGGGAGATTTTCACCTCTTATGGTGTAGTACTTCACTGAGGATCACTGGAATAAAACTACTCCAGTTGTACATGGAAGGGAATCTCTCAGTGCCAGTACACTGGAGGAGCTCCTTATACAGTTAAATTATCCATTAATAAAAACAGAACCAGATATTAAGCACTGCTTCAATACACTGTCAAAATGTGCTTATTTCTGCGTGTAGTTTCCAGGGCAAGCATGGGATGGCTGTTGCTGCAGAGCCTGTTCCTCCCTGCAGGAGCTGTGGGGCAGAGCTCTGCTTCCTTACAGTGCAAAGGCCTCCTCAGCAGGAGCACTGTCACCGTGTCGTTTACTCACAGCCAATCCTGTTCTGCTGTAAACCATCCAGTGCATCTCCAGAAACCCAGACATGGAGCTCTCCCAGCCTGGGACACGGGGATAAGGCAGGGCAGGAGATGGGAGCAGTTTGTCCCGTGTTCCCATCGAAGGTTACGGACGCTGGACGTGACCTTGCCTCCAGCACAGACTCGATGTGGGTGTTGTTCCTACTGATCCCGCAGTGGAATTACTGCTCACAATGGGCTGATGGGGTGTGCAGCAGTTCCCCTGGACTTGTGCAGGTGCTGCTGTTTCTTACCCTGTCACACTGCAGATTGATGGATCCATTGGAAGAATAACCCCCCGTGTCCCCCAGGCTGGCAGCTCATCCTGTGCATACATTACACAGGGAAGGATGGGAGATGGGAGCAGGGAGGGAATCCTGTTGGTGAGGCCTGTGTTGGCCTTGGCAAGGGCTTTGCTGGTGACAACTGAGGCAGTGTTGAGATAATAAGTCTGTAACATGGCAAGTGTTTAGATAGTGTTATCTAAATGCTTGCTGCATTGTGAAACTGTTATCTTAGTGCTTTACTTCACCACTGGAAAAACATTAAAGGCAATTAATACATATACAAAATTTCTGTGTGTGCATCTTATACAGTTAAAAAAAGCCCAACAGAATATGTGATACAATGTATAGACTTAGAAATACCATTATTAAAGGCCTGGTAGTTCTGGGAACTGATGTTCTCTTCCCCCCTCTTATTTTCATTTCTTTGAGTTGGGGAGAAAGAGATAAGAAAATCAAGAGACAAGGAGTCAATGCCAAAGCAGTATGATTTAATCTGCAGCTTGGCCTTCCCTGTTCTTACTCTGTGCCATACAAAAATTAGTGACTTGGGGCAGAGATGTGTAACCAGGCATCAGTTTCCCCTGTTCATGAGCCAGCAGTGTGTTCACCTGAAGAAAAGTTGTTTCAGGTGCTGTGATACAGTGGAACAATTGCCCCCCCTGGTTTCAGCTGGGTGTTCCTTTGCCTAGGGACAAGCTCCAGCTGCAGGGCAGTGTCAGCCCTCAGCCCTGCTCTGGCTCCAGCACAGAGAACGCTGGATCCGGTGGGGCAGGGGGTCCTTCATTCTCAGGGATTGATGTGTGGAGTGACAGAGCACCCGGCAGGCTCCAGGCTGGTGTTTCCGTATTTCAGTGTGGGTCTGTGTCTGGGGCCACAGCAGGGAGAATCTGGCTGTGGGGGTCCCGTGCCTGGTGCAGAAATGGGGGCTGTGTGCTGTTGGGAGGCTGTAGTGTCCAGAAAGCTCTGGAATTGTCTCATGCCTGGAAATGCTTTCCTTCTAGGTTTAGTTGTGGTTTTGAATGTGCAATTTCCCCTAAGGCCCTGAAATTGGCCTGGCAGTTTTTATTTGCTGTTGCAGGTGCTCCTCTGCTCTCCTGGTGGGTGTGAGGAGGCTTTCTCCGCTAACACAGTGGCCTGCCAGGGCCCTGGAGTTCCTCCCTGCACCATGGTGTGTCCTGGAGGATGTGGGCACTCTGGGAGTGCATCGTTCCCCTCAGCTAAGGGCAGTGGCGCCTTTAAGGCCACTCTCCCCTGGAACTGAGGCTCGGCCTTCTCTAACATCAAAGCAGGCAGCCTTTCTTCTCTTCCCTTTGTGGGAGCTTGTTCAAATTCAGGCTTCTCTGGGGATATTTATTTCCAGATTACTTAAGAAGAGGTGATTTTCATACTGGACTGTTAATTGACTGTGGTGTTGGAGTGTTATTGGCTGTAGGGGTGTCCAGGTGCTGCCATCTCCTGCCCAGACCCCACTGTGACCTGCTCCTGTCCTGTTGCTTTAGCAACTTTGAAGGAAATTATTTAATTTGCTCTCACTTACTCTTCTGTTTCAAGTTTGCCTTTCCATGCCCTCTTTTTTGTAGTCCACATCAAACAAGTGATTTGACTGTTTCCCTAATGCCTGTGCCTTTGCTGCTGCCTCTTTTCTGACATCAGACTTTATGAAGCTATTTTGGGGTAACTGTGACTTGAGGGCTTTCAGATCCCAACCTTAATTTTGAGGAGAATTAGAGCAGCCATACAATTTATTGGTCATAAAATACAATTAATTGTACACAGTCAATGGCTTTATGGACAATTGCTTATAAAGTAAAGGAGAAACAAGAGGTTGCCAGCAGCCTGGAGGGCAGGGGATGGGAGCTCAAGCTCCTCTGTGGAGAAATAAATATTTAAAAAATGCTCGGCCCTGAAATTGTTCTAAAAACAGGACTGACAAGTACAAATATAGGATTCTTAAATTTTCACTGTGTTTTTCTAAGGAACATTTAGTGTCAGTCCTGGCATCTGGCTCCCAATTGCACTTTCCAGGTGTGTCAGGAGGTTGCAGTGTTTGGGACAAAGCAAGCGTAGACACCGTGCACTGCATGGCAGCAAGGGGTTTGCAGGGAATAGTTTCAAGCCCTTAAAATAATAATGACAACATTCGTACCATAAAACTATTGTTTTAATGTCTCTCTAATAAGGAGAAAACTTGGTTGTGTTCAATTAAGGTTTTTTGTAGCATCTTCTTCCCCAAATCCCAAAGTAATTGTTACTGGCAGCTTTGATTTCCACATTTGTGGTGTACTTTGAAATCTGTGGGGTGCAGTTTGACTTTATATAAGGATATACGTTAGTACATACATTCCAAACTCTGTTAGGAATTGCAGTGTTTGGTATCTTTTCATGTACGGTTTGAATGCAGAATAATTTGGGTTCCACTGGGTATTTATATAAACCTCCCAACAAATGAAAACAACACCTGAATCCATCAGTTGTTCTCCTTTCTCTGCCGGTGTTGTGAAGTTTAAGCATAGTCAGGTTTTCATAATCCTCATCTGATTTTTATATGTAAGTAAATTTAATGTAAAGTTGTTTTCTTTAAGTCATTTATAGTAACTGAGGAACTGGCATTCATAAAGATTATGGGAAGTCCTAGATACTACATTGCCAAGGTATTCCACTGCATTTTTAGGCATCTCAAGAGTTATTTGAGGTAATTGAGATCCCAGAGGAAACACCTGAAAGACAGTTAATGTCAGCTGCAGGTGATTAGGTGCCAAAGTGAAAGCTGGATTTTTCTGTGCTGTGGAGAAAAAAAATACCTGCAATAGTTAAAAGGACACAGATCTTTTGTTACAAAAGGTTATGTGACATTGCTGTTTCTCTGTATTTCTGTTAATAGATGCCTTTTATGGAAACAGTTTTAATTTTAGCACATAGGTCTCAGTGAATATAGTGGAAATATTGTTGAAGGTGTGTGCCAAAGTGTTCTGCTGGCTGAAGGCCACAGTGCTCAGCGTTTTTCTCACCTTAGTGCAGCCAGAGTTAGAACATATACAGAATATATGTTATTTCCATACATTCCACTGCGGAAGATGACATCCTAACCAAGGCGGCCGTCAGGCACCTGGAAAGCAAAGGAAGGTTTCTGAAAAAGTACCTGTAAAAAAGAGTTGCTGCATAGTGTGACCAGAGTACTGTTACAGATTTGCACTCTTTAAAATAATTTTTATAAAATAGCATGAAAGTAGGAAGTCCTACTTAAGTTTGTGTTGAAAGTTTCCCATGGAAAACTGCTGCAGCTGCCACCGTCTCTGGTGGCACTGGCTGTATGCCTGAAAAAAGCCAGAAAAGGAAGAAATTCAAACCTCAGACTCTTAACTGGTAGGGTAAATCCTAATAGGGTTAATACTGAATTAATCCAGCTGAAATACATTTCAGGCTAAGTTCATGGGCACATGGCTGAGCATTTTCACTTTACACCACACCCAAGGCATAAATAATTTTAAATGCCCCCAACTTTCTTTTTCTGGATGCTTCAGTGTGGTCCAGGTTTCTGATCTGGAATTTTTGTAGGGAATATATGGCACGTTGTATTCCCCCGTTAGGATCAGGGATGGCTGGTGGCTTGCTCAGGATGTCACCTCACTGATGTCACCTTACTGCCACACTTTTGTCCTTCTTCCTCGCCTCTGGGTAGGAGCATTGACTCAAACCAAGCCTCTGACTGCCCTTAGTTCCTGGTGTAATTCATTAATGTGTGCCAAGTGAGTGTACAGCACAGCTGTGCAGAGTTAGCGACATTTGTATTACTGTATTTGTCCTGAGCTGGCCGTGGGAGGAATTCCAACAGACTTTGGGGAGTAGGGAGTTACTTTGGAAGCCATTTCATGTGCCTTTCTGGTAGTTTCTGATAGCTTTATCATCTGATCAGAAAGAGTATAGAAATGAGGATGTTTAAAAACCTGCAGAGATAGTGGAGCAGCTTCTCAAAAGCCTGTCAGCTTCAGTTTTTGAACTGGGTTGAAATAAATGTAAATAAAACAAAAAATCAGTCTGAACATGGTGCTGCTGAATGTATTTAGGAACCCTGGTGTGATTTGGATTTTGTGTTCAGCTTTTTGTTGGTGCAAAGAGTAGTGGATGTGGTAGGAAAACTGGATATTGATAATGCTGGAAGACTCTAGTGAGGACCTGAACCATTTGTGTGTTTTGGAGCTTTATTTGATGTGAATAGGTTGGATGTACAGGGGAGCTCTGTGGTGGGTCAGGTAAAGCCTTGTGCTGGGGCTGTGTGAAGGGCTGGCTGCTTGCAGTTGGGTGAGGTTTCTCCACTTGGATGTTATTCCAAGATCTGGCTCACATTTGTAGCCAGAGTGATTTCTTCGGGCTGGTATTTCAGGAATGGTGTGAGCTGTACTGCAGACAGGAATGTCAGGAGGCTGGGAGCACATGCCAGAGCAGGACACAGCCCAGCAGTGTGTGCTCAAATCAAATTCTTATTTTTTACTAAAGGAAACCTTTCCCCCGGAGCCTGCCAGGAGCTGATGGGGACTGCAGGAAGTCCCCAGGCCTTGGTCTTTATTATTTTTGGTCTTGAAAGCGGAGGTTATGGCAATGATTGGCACCAGAGGAGCTTAACTTGTGTGTCAGTGCCTGGCAAAGCTGGGGGGAGCCAGGGAGGGCAGCAGGGCACAGGGTCTGGCTGGAGTCAGAGCTGCTGGGCACAGGGGCTTGTGCCAGCAGCTCCACCAGCTCTGGTCTGAAGGACAGCACTGCTGGAGCTTTGTTGTTCTCGTCCTAGAGCTGCACTTGATTTAATTTGGATCCAGTGTTAGAAATGTTCCATCTTTCACTGCTGAAGTCCTTATTGCTGTAACATTCATTACTGTTATTCCTTAATCTGGCATTCAGGGAAGAGAAATGGGCTGATACTGTATTTGTATACCTTTCACCCCAGTAACTGTTTGTCTATACTCTTAGTCTGAAGCTAATTTTCTGATCTTAATTACTAATTCTGGTGCTAGCTGATTCTCGCTAGGTGCTAGGTTGAAAGTTCATGGCATGCACTGCCTTCCTTCCAAAAACAAACAAAACTTTTGTGTTTCAAGGTCTGATTTGGTGTATTCTTATCCTCACAGTGTTTATGGGAAGCTGTGAGTGTTGCATAAGATTGCACATTTGTTCATGCCAGACCACTTTGCAAGACATTTGAAAGGGTCCCTGGATGTCCCAATTTTTTCCCTTCAGTTCAGCGGCAGCCAAGCAAGACCCACAGTTAAATCCTGTGGGAAGCTTGCAGAATCCAGAGTGTTTCTGTTTAGTATCCTAAAGACAGGAGTTGGAAATCACTGCTTTGCAAACAGCTTTGCTCTGTGCTTTGGAAATGCTGACCTGCTGCACGGGAACTCTCTGCAGGAGTTATCCTCACTTGCTCTTACACCAGATTCCTCATGGGCATTTTATTTATTGAAACCTTCTTTATATTAAAGGTGTTCACCCTGTGTAAGAAAACTAATGGGCTCTGATTAAATAATTGGACTTTGCTGTAATTTTGTATTTCTTGTATGTGCAGAGAAATCCATTGTTCATGGGGTTTTATTACATTAATTGATTTGCTTCTCCTCTCGGGGCAGGATAGAAATACCTGGAGTCTGACCCATTTTGTCCCATGTCCTGTTCCCTCCCTTCCCCCCGCCATGTAACGTCATGATCAATTTACTTCTTCAGCAGGGAGGATAGTGACATTTCTTTCCTTTGTGAAAACTGAAACATAAGGAAGCCTTTTATTTAGTGGAATTCTTGTTACAAAGTACTTCAGAATTGTGGATGGCAGCACCAGGGAAGTATAGCCATTACCTGTCATTTCAGTAACCTTTTCCCTCCAGATTTTTCTCAGCTGAATTTTTTCTTTTGGTCTCTTTTTGTGGTAGGATTTGAGGCTCACAGGAGAGTTACTTGGGGTAGGGGATGACAAGTTATTCTGCCCAATATGTGGAATCATTCGGAGATTTAGTGAGATTAGAGCAGCTCCCTATTCTAGACCATCAGTGCCTTTGTTTAGAAACAACTGGCAGCAGCAGCAGAGCAGTTGGTTGGCTTCAGCACTAAAGTGAAGTGGTTGTAGTTACCTCTGGGATTTTTTTCTTGGTGCAGGCAGTGAGAGCTGTCTCAAACACAGGTCCCATTAGGGCTGGTCCAGTGCCAAAGCCAACACCCATAAAGCTGTGCACAGCTCTTGAATTGGACAGAAAAGTCTCTGCACACTTACTGCAGCTCTGTACATTTTTAGTTGATTAAAATGATGATAAAAACATGAAATGTGCTTTGTTTTCTTTTTTTTCTTGTGGCTTTGTAGCAAGGATTATTTAAGCAAATAGTTAGCTGTGATGGGAGTCGCTCTATGGGTAGAATAAAGTGAAAACATTTTCAGTACCATTCATTTCAAGCTAAGTTTGGTCAGCAGTGGTACATCTATGGTTCACCCTGATAACCTTCTGTAATATTCATGTGCTTCTGTATTTTTTAATCAAGATTCTCATGAGGTGTTAGGCAAACATCTTTCCTGTTCCCTTGTTATTCCTTTTCAGCTGGACCTCGTTGTGGGGTGGACTTTGAAGAATTTCTGAAGGCCCCTATTTTTACTGCTTGAATCCTGGTTAAAATCCCGTTTATTTGTAATGAACTTGTTGATAGAAAGAAGTAGGAAAACACATCTGTGAGACAGCTGCCAACATTGTGAATTATTTGGTGACAGATCCCTCTGTCATGTGATTATCAGCCAGGCAGTGAGCCCTGGGACAGGACCAGAGGGTTTGTGCTTGGCTTGCAAGGCTCTGAGTTTCCCTCCTGGAGCCCATGAGCACCCATAAACGTTTCCTTTTGTCTCCCCTCTGCTGCAGCGAGCACTTGTCGTGTGCCTTCACGTTCTTCCTGCACGGGGAGAGCAACGTGTGCACGAGCGTGGAGATAGCGCAGCACCAGCCCATCTACCTGATCACCGAGGAGCACATCCACATGGCCCAGTCCTCCCCCTCGCCCTTCCAAGGTACGCAGCTCCCGGGGCACAGAGCTGGGGGCTCATTCTCCTGAGCCTTCTGTCCCTGCACATCGATGCCAGCGCTACACCGCACAAACCAAGCAGCTTTGTTTGGAACAACTTAGTATTTACCAAAGTCAGTGCACCCGTGTGGTTTTCTGAGATGGTCTCTCTGTGAGCCCCATGTGGATGCAAGTACTGAGCTTATCTGCTTCAGGACTGCTTTTCATTCATACATTGGCAACTGTTTACTGTTTTATTTTAAAAACAAGGGGTGGGTGGGTGTGAAAATGTAGCAGAAACAATGAAAAACTTGAAGTATCTGTGACTATTTATTTGCCAGTGTAAGAAATTAGAATTTTACAGAGTTCAGTTGATGGCTTAGTAAATTCTTGATGCAATTTTTGTGTGATGCTCTACAAAAAAAAAGGAAAACGCTTAAGAATTTTGAGTCATTGAATTACGCTGTCTTTACTACAGTCTGAAATTATAATTTCAAAGAAATTAAAGCAAGAAATCTTTGTAAAGTTCAACATAGAGTAAAAAAACACCCAGAGACACATGAAATGATCATTTATAGATATGTTAATTTATAGAAGCTTTATTGAAAAACATTTTGTGTCTAAATGTAAAGCTTTGACAGAGGCTCTGGCACTTCAATCATACATTTTATTTCAGTGAGCTGAATTCATGACTCAAATCAAATACAACTAAAAGCGAAGTTGAGTCAGAATGGAAATACCTGTTGTTAAGCAAGTAGTTTTCCGTATTTGTTGTGACTCTTCTTTGTGTATTATCTCTCCTTTTTAATGCTGAGAAGTCTCAAATGTTCCTGTCCTCTGTTCTTTCCATGAGCGCTCATTCCTGAGTGCTGTTTCACTACACTGGGATTGCTGGAAATTCATTCACTGTGGAAATTCTGAACCCAAACTGCCACAGGGTCCTGTGTTAGCTCAGAAGGGGCTGTGCAGGAACTTTGGATTGACACCTGTACTGGTGTTGCAGGGGCTTTCCCTTGAGTGGCTCCATCACTCTGCAGGTGCTGGAGGCAGACACTGCTGACCCACAGCTGGATCAGCCCTGCCGTGGGGCTGCCCTTTGCTGTCCTGCAGTGCTGGTGGCTCCCTCAGGGCTGCCCTTTGCTGTCCTGCAGTGCTGGTGGCTCCCTCAGGGCTGCCCTTTGCTGTCCTGCAGTGCTGGTGGCTCCCTCAGGGCTGCTGTTTGTTACGTTGCAGTGCTGGTGAGTCCTTACGGCTTGAACGGGACCCTCACGGGCCAGTCCTACAAGATGTCAGACCCTGCCACTCGGAAGCTGATGGAGGAGTGGCAGTACTTCTACCCCATGGTGCTGAAGAAAAAGGAAGGCATGAAGGAGGAGGAAGAGCTGGGATATGACAACGATTTCCCTGTGGCAGTCGAAGTCATTGTTGGTAAGTTTCAATATTCTGCCTGAAGGATTATTTTCCTCCTCATGATTTGAAAAAAAAAAAAATCTAATTAATCAGAAACAGCCATTATAATTTTCCTATATTCTCTTGTAGCTCTCTTGACACCGGAACATCTGAGTAGTTCTGTTGCCTCAAGCTTTTGTACTCCCTGTATCCCACATGCCATTATTCACTGGATTGAGCTACTTGTTTCAGCTCAGTACTGGTTACAGAGGGCTGGGTGTATATTAGCATGGAAATTCCTTAGCTCTTTGTATTACAGATAATAAGTTTTGTGAAATTGACATTGAAAACAAATGGAAGTGGCTGTGGTTGCTGGATATTATCAGGTGTGTTTAAGACTTGTGGTTTTCCATCTCTCTGCAGGGGGTGTAAGGATGGTGTATCCTTCAGCCTTTGTTCTCATCTCCCAGAGTGACATCCCCGTGTCACAGAACGCTGCCAGTGCTGCAGGCCATATAAATGTGGGACAGCAGGGCCTTGGAAGCGTGAAGGATCCTGCCAGTACCTGTGGGATGCCCCTGACTCCCCCCACGTCTCCAGAGCAGGCTGTTATGGGTAAGCAGTGCGCTGGGGAGATGGAGCCACATGCTGGGTTTTGCTCAGCTCCTGAGCAGTGAGTGTGTGAACAGGGCAGGGTAAAGGCAGGCAGTGGAGGAATGTTAGGGGAGGATTTGTAGGTCTGTGCTAAAGGAAAGGCAGTGCTCTGAACACCCCTTTACGCAAACCAGGGTGAATTGGGTGCAGCTGCCTTGTCTGTGGGTGCATCTGTGTGCAGTGCTGCAGAGGAGCACACAAAGCTCTCACCACTGGGTGACCTTCTGCTCAAATTTGGAGTGTTTTGAACTTGTTGGGCAGCACTTGTCCAATTTCACAATGCAATAGAAGTGTCAAAGACACAAAGGTCCTACAAATTTCTGTGGAACTGTGCAGCCAAATGGGGCTAAAGAACCCTTGTTACACCCTCACTGAGGAGCTCCCAAGCTTAGCCTTTAGGGGATAATTTTGTCACATCAACAGGGTCAGTCTTGGAATCACAAGAGTCGTTGAGGTTGGAAAAGACCTCTAAGATTATCATGTCCAACCTTTGAACCTCGATGCAAAGCCAAGGAAAACATGTCTGGATCCACTTGTCCATGATCAGAGCTTATAGATGAAGACAATCAAAGTATTTAGTATATACTGCTAAGAAGTCAGAATGTGAGATGTAAATTCACTTGGAGTTGTGTTTTTCAAAGGAACTGAGAGTTAAAATAAGCAAAAAGCCAATTAATAACTAATTGAAGCAAGACAATCAACATTTAAATAACAATCTCTATTCAAGTATTGATGCATATTTTAATGTGCTGTTGTATTTTTAAATTTTTCAGAACCCTGTTAAACTTGTACAGTATCACAAGGGGGATTCTATTTTTGAATATTTATAAACCATCATTTATATAAAAGTGTTCATGTTGTCCAATCTGGCAGTCACAGCTTCTGTTTGATCTCTGCTATTGTTTGAGGGCAGTATGAATTTGTATCAGAGGGGTGCCTCTCCAGCAAACAATGAAAGGATTCTTTTTTTTATCAAAACCATTTTAAAAGACCTTGAAAAACTGGAGAAATGGATTGGAAAAACATGCCGTGCAGTCCAGAATCACTAATGGGATCCATAAACTGGATTAGTGTGAGGCACGGGAATAACACTTTGGTTCTGCCCAGTACTACTGAAAATGTGGGCTCAGTGCCATGCCCAGTTTTGAGCACTTAAAAATGCGGACAAACTGGCTGGAGTCCAGGAAAGGACAGTGACAGTGATCCTGGATTTTGCAAACAGGACCTCCAGGAAAAGATGGATAGAATTGAGGTAGTTTAGTCTAGAGAAGTGAAATTTGAAGGAGAAGAATAGGCTTTTCTCTGCAACCAGTATGTAATGAATCTAAACTGTAGCAAAGCAAAGCTAGGTTAAACAGGAGAAAAACTTGCTCTGAGGAAGGATAATGAAATGTTGGAATAAATTTGCTGTTGGGAAGCTAGGGAAGTTCCATTAGCAGAGGGGTCATGGGTTTGGTGGGGGCATTTTGTAAGGTTGTTTTTAAGAAGCACAGATTAGTTAAATATGTTGGTCCAGCTTTAAAGCAAGGACTGGACTAGATGATCTCTTCAGTTCTCTTTTAATCATATTTTCCATGGTTGTGTCTAAAGTATGTAACAAAACAAATTCTTGCTGGAGCTGGGGAATGGCTTCACCAGTGGAACCAGTCTGGACCACAGGGGATGTGTGGTAGCCTCTGGTGAGGGGCTGCTGTGCCCCTGCTCATTGTACCATTGCCTGACACAGGTATCTCTGTGTGTTCCAGGGCTGTGTCAGGGATGTTCATGGAGAAAAATCAGTGTTGGTGTGTGAGAACAAAGTGGTTTTGGCTGCTGTGCAGTTCTGGGTCACGCTGTCTGTTGCTGTACTGCATAGTGTAAAAGTATTTCATAATTATAGAAAGCAACAATTAACGCACCCCAATGTAACTTGAAAGCCTTGGTAGCTCCTTGGTTATCCTCTCATGCCTCCTGTCCTTCCCTTCCCATCAGACTTTTCCTTGTTTTCCTCCTGCTGTTGATGCATGTGATGCCTCTGTGTGCACGTGATGTTTGTCTATGTACACACATTCCTTCTCCAAAGGAGGGCACATTTGCCAGTTCTGAAGTTCTGACCTGTTTTTTTGTTCATCTGTTAAGTTCCCACTGTTGGAGAACCTTGGAAAGCCAGTGAAATACACGGTTAGAGGCACAAGCCTCAGCACGTCCAGGGATTCTGGGGTTTGACTTTACAGAAAGATGAGCAGGGAAGATCTGGCTGGGGAAAGAAATACATAACGTGAAGAATGAAAGAAGATGCAGGGTTAGGCAGCTTGTGCACCGTTTCAGAAGTTGTGTTTTGCAAGTCACCTGGTGGCAAGCAGCAGGAGTCCCTGTTAGCTGCAGTGCTGTGCAGCACAGTCCCTTCAGCACCTCACACTTGAGGCTGCTTGGATTGCGTCAGGCAGGAGGACGAAGTGTTCTGTACCCTGGTGTGACCTTGTGAAAATGCAGCACATCCCTCCTTGCTGTTCCATCCCCAGCCCAGAGCAGGGACGCCGTGCCAGGCACACGGACCCAAAGCTCCCTCTGCTGCTGCAGCTCGGCCTTGGCAGGAGGGCTGTGCTGGAGCTGGGTTCAGCTGAACACAAACACATTGTGGGGCAGGAGGAGAACGTCTGCTCCTACCATAGCGGGTAAAGGCTTCTGCAGACCAGGAGGGAATGGAGTGCTGAGAGTTTCAGACTCTCAGACATGCTGAAGTACTGTCTTCATTTGTTATCTCTTTGATAATCATACAGAAAATATGTACTGAGAATATCATATGCTGTGTTAATAGTGTGTCTACTGGTGATAAGCTGGAAATTGCTGTAGTGGTGTGGATCTCAACTGGAAAATCTCACCAAAGCCAATTTTGATTCTGCTATTTCAACTCAAGCATATTATAATGAAATGGCACAGAATCCCAGAGTGATTTGAGTTGGAAGGGACCTTAAAACTCATCCAGTGCCACCCCTGCCATGGGCAGGGACACCTCCCACTATCCCAGACTGCTCCAAGCCCCAATGTCCAGCCTGGCCTTGGACACTGCCAGGGATCCAGGGGCAGCCACAGCTTCTCTGGCCACCCTGTGCCAGGGCCTCCCCACCCTCCCAGGGAACAATTCCTTCCCAATATCCCATCCATCCCTGCCCTCTGGCAGTGGGAAGCCATTCCCTGTGTCCTGTCCCTCCATCCCTTTTCCCAAGTCCCTCTCCAGCTCTGTTGGAGCCCCTTTAGGCCCTGCAAGGGGCTGTGAGCTCTCCCTGGAGCCTTCTCTTATCCAGGTGAGCACCCCCAGCTCTCCCAGCCCGTCTGTAGGAAAGCATCAGTGATCCATTCATTTCCTCTGAGGTTTAATATTGAGTATGAAGAACTAATCCTTGCTTTGAAATAGTCTGCATAAATTATTAGTTTTCTTAATAGATGCTTTTAGGACCATCTACAGTATAATAAACTTTGTCTTTAAAGCAACTCACCAAAGACTGCATAAATTCAAGTTTAACGTCCAGCATAATTGAGAAAAAGGCCTGTCTGCACTATTTCTTAGTGATTCAGTCCGGGGCTGTAGGGGCTATCTAAAGTACCTCCATTTATTAGGGAGTATATTTTTGTGTATAGACATAGCTATGTGTAATACACAGCGTGTATCACATCACCTGAGGTGCAGTAGGTGCACAGCTCCATTGCCCGTGTCTGTGGCACAACCCAGTGCCACCTTTGTTACCTCAAAGGAAGCGTTGCTTTGAAATGTGTTCTGTAAGGATGCTCTGAGCATTCCCCAGTGGATGGGCACATCTGTGTAGCCAGCAGCCTGCTCAGAGACTTGCAGGAAAAAAATCAGCTGGGAATATGAAGAGCAGTTCTGACATGAATGCTTCATTTCTCTTGCAGGAGAAAGTGGCTGCTCTCAGAGCAGCATCAGCCATCCAGCTGTGCAGGAGGGGACGGTCAGTGTCCACAGTCCAAAGAAATCAAGCAAGATTACTCCAAAATTTCACAACCGTATGGTTCACCGTGTGTGGAAGGAATGCATCCTCAACAGGGCGCAGTCCAAGTATGGCCGCAGTCCTCGTGGTTTGCTTGTTTGTAACACAAAATATGCACTTAAAATTGTCAAAGTTTTGCCTTAGTGTTATTCCTTACAGGATTCCTTTGCTAGTAATCAGAACTAATGGTGCTAAATAGCATTATCAAGGAAAAGGTTGTATGATCAAAGAAAATTTGTCACTGTGTTCAGCTGAGAGCTCCTGACACTTCCCATTGTATTTGCAGTTGTGTACCCTGGTTGTGCCAGTCCTTAAGGCCACACGTCCATAGGATGTGCTTTAGCCAAGTGCTCTCAGAGTTAGTGATGGCAGCTTCTCTCTCCAGTTGTTGCTACTACACTGAAAGCTGGGTGACTGCAGAACAGATTGTATATATTTGATATTTAGGGCTCTAAGGGGAGTATTTGTAAAGCATTACATGAGTTGGACTAAAACTTCAATTGGCAAGGGTGTATAAATTGACGTTACTATCATAGGCCTTTAGTACTGGAGATTCAAAGTGTATCGTGGCATGGTGAGCCCTGAAATATTTATTCTTCCCTATTTCCATGCACTTTCCTCATTGGCTATGTCAGACTAATTTCCAGAATCAGTTTAAATGGCTTTCCCCTTGCTTCTTGTTCTCAGACTCCAGCCAGAGTTATCTGATGCAGAGCTGGGACCTTCCTCCTACGTAAATCAAACTGTAAATTTAAGGAGTAGTACAGGGATCTGCTGTCTATTTCAAAGGTCAGGTAGAATGAAGGAATTTACTTGAGGGGAACATGTATGAATTTATGCATGTACATTTTTAAAATCTTGTTTTACAAAAGGTGGTGATCACTAAAATAATTTTCTCTTCTTCAGGAGGAATCAAATTACAGCTGCAAATTTGGAAGAGGAAGTTCCTAACAATAGTGTTTCATGGGATTTTGTGGATCCAGTCCAAAGAGTCAGTTGTTCTTGTTCCAGGTGAGCTTTGAAGAGAATAAACGTTTGTCATATTGGGAGAGCCCTGTGTAATTCAGACAGAGGTGCACTTGCAGGAGGGAGTTACGCTTTAGCTGAGACAAGAGGAAGTTGTAATATCAAACCTGTGGTCACGTTTGGGGGATGAATCTGCATCTCAGCCCAATGTCACTTGCAGGAGTCAATCCAAGTGGGAAAATGATGGTATTGGGGCCAGGATCACTCCAACAGTTCTCACTCACAGTGAACTCATCCTGCAGCTTTTCACAGCTGTAATCTCTGGTTAAGTGGTTAAGGCTTGTGGTAAAGAGGGCAGGATCTGCCCAAGTTTGTGTGCATCCTGATATTTGGAGGAAGAGGGAAAACATCCCTACAAATCACTTCATGTGCCTCTGGTCAATCTGCCATGGCACAAAACCCACCCAGGAGAATATTAAACCTTTGCAGCCTGGTCAGCCACTGTCACTGGATCAGAAAGAGTTCACAGCTCACTCACACAAACACTTCAGGAGGTTATTACGTTGTCTGTCATCTTTGATGTCATCTTCGATGTCATCATCTGAGTCCAGAACTTCTCACTCAGGAAAGGCAAACCATCATCACCAATTCTGCTTAACCATTCTTACAATTACCAGAGAGATGTTACAGGGATAGAAAAACCTCAGTTTGCCGTGAAATAGTCCTGTGAAACACTTCTACTGAAATTCTTAATTCCCAAGGTCACCATCTACTTGTAAGATAGGTGATAAAAGCATCTTTACCAAAGGAAGTTATTCCTTAAGCATGCAGTTCTTTGTGTAGTCAGAGGAAGAGATGAAGGGATTGTGCATCCTACATGAGTGGAATGTTCAGCCTGCAGACTCCCTGCTCTATCCCAAGTGAGAGGTGCTTTCTGCAGCTCTTCCCCCCTGATTATACACATTGTTTGTGTTTATATACTCAAGAATGTGGAACAGATCAATGTTTTGTCAGAATGCCAAGTGTTTCCTGTGGAAAACTGAGGTGCAGCTCTGCCTGGAACGCATGGGGAATCGATAGCGGGCAGTGGGAGCCTGGTTCTGTGGATAGGTTCAGCTGCACTTGCAGTTTCACACTGTGTTCTTCCCTCCAGTGATAACTGCATCACGCTGGAGTTGGTGAACACAGCAGCTGGGAAATGGAAACATCATCCTTAAAATGAAGGCAGAACCTGATTTCAAACAGCAATAAGTGCTTTCTGTGTAGCTGCAGAACCTGAGCAGCTACTGTCATATAGAAATTGTTTTAGTAATTTCTGTGCCCATTCCATGTACTGGATAAATGTCAAGATATGATCTTAGAGCTGGAGTCTCAAAGGGCTGTCTGGTATTCAGCATCAAATTCAGTCTCCTGCAGACCCAGCTTGGTGTGTGAGGAACAGAATGTCTGAAATAATTCTCTGCAGTTAAAATACGGTGAATGATGGAGAATTAAGGCAATGAAATGTTACAAGAACACGCTTAAGGCAAATCTCCAGTTACCAGGGCATTAGCTCCACATTAGGGTGATTGCAGCCACAGACCATCTGCTGCTGCAGGGAATCTGCAGCGTGTCCTGGGAACAGCAAAGCCCCACGGATAGCTGGGATAACCCCACACAGCGCGGGAGCTTCCAGGGAAAAGGGGCAGCAAGCACAAGACGTTGTGTTTGCACCTTTAGACAGGGTTGGGTGTCTCCAATCAAATCCACTTCACTTGTGATCATGTAGGTTATCTTTTCAGGTAAAAAGCACATTACGTGTCTTGAAATGGGCTTTTGTTGTTCTTTTGTTGTTCATAAAATAGGGATGGAGTGATTCATTTTGAAATGGTGTTTATTTTTAAACAGGTTTCAGTGTTAAGCCCAAACACATCTTTCAATTTCTGTTTAGCTTAATAAAATCAAATAAACAGCTAAACAAAAAACCCCTGAAAAACAAGAAAGACCAATAAATGTATGGGCAGGGTTATATCCCTGTTGTCACATCCTTGGGAGCCATCACCAGTATGATGAAAATACTGTTTAGCAGTCCCTGAAACGCTGAAGTTCAATCCTGTGCTTCCCAGTCTCAAAGATACTGGATGCAGAGTCAGAAAAGCCATATGAAGCCAGTAATAAGATTGTATGTCACAGCATTATTTTGTTTTGAATATTTTAAAATATTTATTCAAACTTCTCCATCAGGCAGAAATTAAGAGTCTGTTAAAAGATCAGGAGCAGACAGGAGGTTTCTCAGTGCTGCCCTTTGGGTTTGGCTTTCCCCTGAGCTCAGGTGTCTGCCCTGCCCGTGCAGTGAGTGCTTTCTGCTCCTTTTCCAGGCACAAGGTGTTCAAGCAGCGCTGCGCCGGTGCCTCGGGCCGGCCCCCGACGCTGCCCCAGCCCGGCTTCGGCGTGGGCACCGCGGCGGCCTCAGCACTGCCCCCTCCTGCCTCCTCAAAGCACAAAACCACCGAGAGGCAGGACAAGGGAGAGAAACTGCAAAAAAGGCCCCTGATGCCATTTCACCATCGGCCCTCGGTGACTGAAGAGCTATGCATGGAGCAGGACACGTCCGGGCAGAAGCTGGGGCTGGCCGGGATGGAGTCCGCTTTGGAAGTCCCGAATTCCAGGAAATACGAGAAGCCGCTCTCGCTACCTGCTCGAAATCCAAGCAAGCAAATGAATATGAATCCTATGGATTCACCCCATTCCCCCACTTCCCCTCTGCCTCCCACCCTGAGCCCCCAGCCCAGAGGTCAGGAGGCGGAGAACCTGGACCCCCCTTCCGTTCCTGTGAACCCAGCACTCTACAGCAGCGGGCTGGAGCTGCAGCCGCTGCCCAGCTTAGATGACAGGACAGTCCTGGTGGGACAGAGGTTACCTCTGATGGCAGAGGTCAGTGAGACAGCCTTGTACTGTGGCATAACTCAGAGCAACGAGGCCGTGGACATGTGGAGGACCTACAGCGTCCCTTCGAGCGACGACCCCGAGTTCCGGCCGCCGGAGCTGCCGTGTGAGAGGTATGATGGCAGGATGGAGATCAACCCCGACAGCACTGCACTGAAAAGGTGAGAGTGCACACCGAGCAGGGGGCGGGGGCTTTGAATCGTCACCAAACTCATTTCTAGTTTTCTAATGAAAAAGGCCAAGGCTTCAGTTCCCCATCACAGATGCTGGAGAGAACTCCAGATACTTGAACAGAAACACACTATTGCAGGGTGCTCTCCTGTTCCATGTCTGGTTTTCTGTCGGACGCTCCAAGAACTGATCAATCTCTTTGTGACTATTTTTGTATTTTATGCTAGCCTAAAAATTACTCCAGCATTCTGATAATGCATTTTAAAAAATGCACCAGAGAGAGTGGTTAATGAAAATGTTTAAGCAAAAATTAATTGAGGAAGAGTTACTGAGTTAAAAGAATATTTGGTTTGGTAATTACAATGGAGTTTGCTAGGCTGGAAAGGGTTTCAGCCTGAAAAATACAGCCTGGGAAGGCTGGAAAATGTTCTCATTTACACAATGACAAAATTGATTCTTCTTTCATTGTCCCAAAGTAGGTCTTAATACAGTAAGGTATTTAATACTAAATGTAGCCACTCCATCCTTTATTTGAGGAAAAAACCATTTCTGCTTGATCAGGGGGGATGGAGTGAGCCATGGGCTGTGTTGGTGTGACGGCTACAGGTCATGCTGGTTTTGTTTCATGGTGGCTTCGCTTGTTTATTTTCACTTCAGGCTCTTAGCACAACCTAATAAACGGTTTAAAATTTTGGAAGAGCAGAAACCAGTGCAGACCCTGAACTATCTCGACCCCTTGCCTCTACTACAACCCCCTGGAGAAGGCTGGGGAGATATCAGTGATCCTTACACCTTTGAAGATGGAGACATCAAGTACAGCTTCACTGTCAATAAAAAATGCAAACTTGGGGCTGAGAAAGATCCTTTGAAAAAGAACAAGGTAAGGTGTAAATCCAGAGTCTCTGGCATTAATGTTCTTGTGGGATTTATCCTGGAGCACAGCGTTTGCTCTACAGCTCTCCGGAAGACACCATCCTGTTCCACAGAACAAAATCAGACACATATATTTATATTTACATTCATTTTTTTATATATATATATTTTTTTTTTTTACTGACACCTGCATGTGATGCTCTTTATATATCTTATCCTTTAAGGAGCTGTTTCAGTGTCTGACTGTGCAAGCAAACATTCCAAAAGATGTTTTTTCCTGAAGATTTTGAGGTGGTTAGTTACCTGGACTGGCTGTCAGAGATAAATGATGCCCATGGAATCTTTTGTAAATCTTACATTTAACTCAGACCCCTAAGTTTGGCTGGATGTAGGAAAACATTTGTTCTTGCATAGCTTAAATTCATATCCATGAAATCTCTTGAATTTTTTGTGTAGTCAGAAGATGTGATTGGTACCAAGGAAATCCCCCCAACGGGCCATTCCACACCAGTTCCTGATGGAAAAGATGCCATGTCCATTTTCAGTTCTGCTCCTAAGACTGGTGAGTTAAAGCTCTTAGATTCTAGGCTCTGCAAAGCAAAAATACCCATATGCCATAACATCTGGAAGGAAAAATCACATCTGAACTTTTGTCTGTAACATCAGAGCTACAGACAGCTCCCAAGCTGGAAAAAACTTACTTTCCTTGTCTTTTTTATAAAAGCAATGCTATATATATTAGAATATGAAACAAGCAGCAGCTCCTTCCTTGTTGCCCGGCTGACCCTCGGTGGTTGCTGGGCAGCCTGCAGGGCTCCAGCACAGCACAGGGGCTCGGTGCTGCTGGGCTGAGGTGCTGCTGTGCTCCTCACAGTGCTCCCCGTGCCTGACTGTTTGTCTCCTTGTTCCCTGCCCCCTTTGTCTCCCTGTTCCCTGCCCCCTTTGTCTCCCTGTTCCTGCCCCCTTTGTCTCCCTGTTCCCTGCCCCGTTTGTCTCCCTGTTCCCTGCCCCGTTTGTCTCCTTGTTCCCTGCCCCGTTTCTTTCCCTGTTCCCTGCCCCATTTCTCTCCCTGTCCCTGCCCCGTTTGTCTCCCTGTTCCCTGCCCCGTTTCTCTCCCTGTTCCCTGCCCCGTTTCTCTCCCTGTCCCTGCCCCGTTTCTCTCCCCATTCCTGACTGTTTATTTTCCTGTCCCTGCCCCGTTTCTCTCCCTGTCCCTGCCCTGTTTCTCTCCCTGTTCCTGCCCCGTTTCTCTCCCTGTCCCTGCCCCGTTTCTCTCCCTGTCCCTGCCCCATTTCTGTCCCTGTTCCCTGCCCCGTTTCTCTCCCTGTCCCTGCCCCGTTTCTCTCCCTGTCCCTGCCCCGTTTCTCTCCCTGTCCCCGCCCCGTTTCTGTCCCTGTTCCCCGGCTGCAGACCCGCGGCAGGACGGCGCTGCCGGCAGGGCCGGCTCCGGCAGCCTCACCCAGGTCACCGACCTGGCCCCGTCCCTGCACGACCTCGACAACATCTTCGACAACTCCGATGAGGATGAGCTTGGGGTGAGTCTTTGTGGGACTGAGTGTCCTGTGGGCCAAAACCCAGGAATCCTAGCGAGAGTGATTATCCCTGCTAGATGGGAGAGAGAGTTTCCAGGTGGCAGGCTTGGATTTTAGCTGGGAAGGATTGCTGGCAAAGAGAGAGATCCCTCAGGAAATCCGTCCTGCAAGGACACGCTGTAAGGAGCTTTCACAGGGAGAGTCATGCAGCTGCTTTATTAATCCGTTATAGCTAGTTCTGTGTCCTGGACTTCTGTCAGAATTTAGTGTTTGAAAGTTGTGGAAAAGATCCAGGTTTTATTAACTGGTGATTAGTTCTTTTACCCTGTCTGAGAACTTGCCCAAAGAAAAATAAATTCAACCTTACAGCCTGTTCCCTTTTATTCTTCCAAGCACTTTATTTCAGTGCAAAGAGAAATAGTTGCTGCATGTTAGGAAATACAAAAGGAAAAGTAGATTTGTATCAGTTATGAGAGGGGGAAAACTGCCAGGGAAGGCAAAGATTTGAATAGTCACTATCTTTAAGCATAATCTAATACAGCCATAATGATACAGAAAGTGATCCTAAAGTGACTGTTGGTAAATAACAGCGTTTAAAAGTCTAATGCCTTGTTCTTGGCAGGACTTTACACGTGCACCAGTTTCCCTTCTGTGGTTCCACACAAACTGCACTTCAGATGCTACAATTAATATGCAAATCTACCAGGGGGCTGTTCTGTCAAAATAAAAAATTACTTTCTTCTCTGAAGTTGGCCCTGGACAGCCCTAATGTTTTTCCTGTCTTAACATTTGCATGTGTTGGGCTTACTCGCAGTGTCATATTCCCATTTTTACCACGGAGTAATCCAAAGATGGAAACAAGTAGAGCAGTCATGGGCATTTCAAGCTCAGGGCTTGTGATAAAATTTTGAATCTAACTTGTGTGTGTATAGAAATATAAAAGTACATATTTATACGTATGCATCAGTTTATGAGGGGATATATAGACAGGCAAATATTTCTTTTTGGTTTTAGCGTTGAAAGAGGGGGAAGAATCCAGACTCGGTGTGGGGGAGCGGGTGGGAGCGCAGCAGAGCAGCCGTTCCCTGTGCTGTGCAGTGCCCTGGGAGGTGGCAGTCGGTGCTAACTGCAGTGTTTGGTTTGCAGGCCGTGTCCCCAGCCCTGCGCTCCTCCAAGCTGCTGGCAGCGGGCTCCGAGGAGCGGCCGCTGGGCAAGGACGGCCGGACGGCGGTGCCCTACCCTCCCAGTGAGTACCGGGGCTGCCTGGGCGCTGCTCACCCCGCTGTGCCAGCCTGGCACCGCCGCTGGGCTCACCGGGGCACGCTGCTGCTGGAGCTGCCGGCTTCTCGTGAGGGCAGTGGGAATACAGACACGATTTTTAATGAGCCTACTGGGATTTGAGGTGCTCTTCTGTCAGCACTGTTGTCTTAGTCTGGAGCTATGGGATGGGTTGGTTACACATCTTCCTTTGGAAGCTCTCCCCTCTCTTCTGTTAGGCGCTTGCACCATTACCACATCCCTCTTTAACTATAAATCCTTCTACTTAATGAAATCGAAGAATTTAAAACCATGGCTTACCAATTGGCCATGATGGTGCAGCCTGTCTTAGAAGAAAATTGCATCAACCATTTGACAAATTAAAACTAAAATCACCTCCAGGGTTTAATCTGGATGTGGATGTGCATGATTAAAATCAAAAGACTGGGTTCTAGCTGGAGGCATGGTGTAGACCTTTTGCAGGTGGGTGTGGCAGTGATGCTTGTGCAGGCCTTGCACATGGACAAGGGAGGTTATGGGAGTGCAGGAAACTGAGGAAATTGTATAAAATTAGATTAAAACAATAGGGCTTTTTTCTAAGGACTGTGCCAGCAACTGTTGGGAATGATGACTTGTGCTCTGAGGCTGGTGGGCTTCGCTGCATTTCTTGCACCTGACAGGAGGGGGCAGCTGGGGGGGGTCGGGCTCTGCTCCCAGGGAACAGGGACAGGAGGAGAGGGAACGGCCTCAGGCTGGGCCAGGGGAGGCTCAGGTTGGATATTGGGAAAATTTCTTCGTGGAAAGGGTGGTGAGGCCCTGGCACAGCTGCCCAGGGCAGTGCTGGAGTCCCCACCCCTGGAGAGATTTAACAGCCCTGTGGATGTGGCACCTGGGGACAGGGGTCAGTGGTGGCCTGGGCAGTGCTGGGAGTGGTTGGACTCGATGATCTCAGAGGGCTTTTCCAACCTGAACAGACCTCAGATTCTATTGGCGTAGGTGGCATTTCTCTTGAGATGAAGGAGAAATGTGTCTGTGTTTGAGGGACTGGAGGAAGGTGAGAATTTTTGGTATAATAGTAACAAATAAAATGACAAATTAGTGGTGAGAAGGAAGAGTGTTTGATTTCTGTGGCCACTATAAGCAGAAAGCCAATCTCTCTGCAAATCATTCTTTAATGCCTTCTCATTAACTTCAGCTGGTAATGAGAACAAATTGAGGTGAAGAAAAAAAACCAGTCTGAAGGAGATGAGTCAGAGTTTTATGGACCCATAAAAGCTGTGCTGATTTACTCAAATGTAGAAGTCTGAAGTATACAGAGATTGGATTTTGACAGGTTTAGTTGATCCATAGCTTTTTAAAATATGCAAAGCTTTTTCAAGCATGACACACATGAAAATGAATGATGATAGTTGCCTGTTGCTGTAGGGTTGGGGGATTTTTTGTAATTAAACTTTTTTATGAATCTGCACTGCAGAATTTTGCTAAGTGGAGTGAGCTGGAGGTGAGCAAATGATGTAGTGTGAAGTTAAACAGATACACTCCACTTGTAGCTGTGGCCTGGCACCAGCTGTCGAGGCAGAGCAGTGTGTGGGGAGCTGAAGTGCCTTGTACAGCATCATAAATTCCTACTGGCCACCCTTCATCTTCACCTTTCTCCCTGTCCCCTCTCCAGTGCCTAAAGCACCTCTCTCTGCCGAGAAACAGGGAGCCAATCCAGCTGCCAGCCTGAACATTGTATTTTATACTAACGTTGGATAAGAATTTCTTCCATTCTGCTGAACCTGCTGTCAGCACTGATTCATCCTGTATCAGGACAAGACTAAGGTCTTAAATTCAAATACTGAAAGAGTGGGGAAAAGAATATGGATGGAGTGGGAATAATTCATAGCCCATTGTTTACTCTGCTGCTCCAGACTGTGAAGGACTTTGGGTTCAGCTTGGACAGTTATTACCAAAAGAACTGCATTTTGGGAGGATTTTCCCATTTGTTTCACTTTGTCTAAAGAGTTCAGTAGCCTGGCTGTGTCATCTCTGAGCACAAAAGCATCACATGCAGGGTTGGCTCTGTTAAGGCAGAGTGTAGGCACGTCCTGAGGCTGCAGCATCCTACACAAATGTTCTGTCAGTGCAGGTACTCACAATCTCTATATAGTTGTAATCCCATCACTTACTTCTGCATTTTTCTGTTCGTTTTTGAGACCAGTACTTCTTACCTGTTCGGATTTCCCCAACACAGTGTTTACCAGTCAGAAATCCTTCCGTATTGATTTATGAGTTTTCCATAATCTTTAGGCTGCAGATGTTACTGAGTACAAGAGTGTCCGTGTGTCCCATCAGCTTGGGTGTGGAAATGGGATTGGGCATTAAATCTGTCAGAGAAAGTATCTAGGAGGAGACACTTGTGGGAATTCACCCTTCTCTAATTACAGTGGTTCACCAGTGATGGTTTTGTCCAGAGAGGATCGGTCCTAATTCAAGTCAGGAAAATAGAGCATTTATGCTGAATGTGACGCAAAATAAATAGGCTGTAGCTGGAAGGAAGCAGAATGGAGCTGGGGAGAGCATGCAGGACTCTGTGTGATTTGTGTCTGATTGCATTACAGTGTGTAGAGCATCTCTGTCGGGGTTGGTTGTTCTGCTTAAAGAAGAAAAACAGCCAATGGATGATTCCATTACATTCATTTCCTGAGAAGTCAGTCAGGGATTTTCCTGGCTTAATATCCTGTGATACAAAATGATAATTTTGTGGCTTCTCTGGCACTGGAACTTGGGGCTGCCTGGCAGTCTGTTCCTAGGCAGGACTGCCCGTGTTTGTGGCAGGAGCTTTGTTGCCATGGACCAAATGAGGCTACGGTGACTGAGTGGAGAAGTCCAGCTCAGGGCACATGAATTCCAGAGGCCTCCTGCTTTAGGGCTCAGTGTCAGCTCTGGCAAAGGGAGGAAACTCCTCTGTGGCTCCTTAGAAGCAGTCACTGGGGTGAGTTTGGCATTAATGTCAATTCACCTCTCCAGTTATGAAGGATTTATTAGCTGCTGGTAAACTGTACATTTGTCTGTCTACCAGGTTGTTGTTTCTGCTGAACAATAACCTTGCAGAGTATCACTAGGAATTTGGGGAATTCATCCCTAGGAGTTAAGTTTTGGTCTAGACTTACACTGCTGTCAGAACCCCAGTAAGTCTGGAGGAGCTTTGCTAGTTTTTAACTGATGAAATAAGAGCTGGCATTGAGCTGGTCTCTTCTGTTTTATTGAATTTCCTTGAGAAGTTTTATTTTAATGATAAACTGTGTTGTTTCATCCTCTCCAGCTGTGGCAGATCTCCAAAGGATGTTCCCAACACCACCCTCTTTAGAACAGCACCCTGCCTTCTCCCCAGTGATGAGCTATAAAGACGGAATAAGTTCAGAGACTGTGACTGCCTTGGGAATGATGGAGAGCCCTATGGTCAACATGGTTCCAACACAGCTGGCTGAGTTTAAAATGGAGGTGGAAGATGGATTAGGTAGCCCTAAACCTGAAGAAATTAAGGTAACATGCCAGAAATGTGGGATTTTTGAACTCCTCTATGCACACTTTGATTTTTATAAACGAGTCCCATGTAGTGTGTGTAGCAATTAACAAATGTGAGCTGGACCCATGTAAAGGGGTCCAAAGGTCTGACTTCAGGCTGAAGTCAGAAAAATATTCTTCTCTAGTAAAAGAGCTTTTTAATTGTTTCCCTACTTTTAACTGTAGGCATTTTTCTTCTCGTAATCTTATGTTTGTAATGATTCTGGGTGTTCTCAGGAAACAAACAGTATTATCTGTGAAACGAGCCCTGTTCCTAACAGAAAGAATGTACATGTGTGGAAAAAAGGAGAAAACACCACACTCCTGGCTAAGGAGCTGGTAATTGATGCATTTCTTCAGATAATTTCTCTGTGCCCCCCTCCCTGCTGCCAGGCTGGGCACACAGTGGGATAAAGTGGTGCATGTAGAAAGGCTGCCTTTATCTCTCTGAAATGTTCCTTTTTTGGTTAGGGTTGAAACTCTCTGAGAAAGCCCAGGGGTTGAACTTGCTCTGTTTCTTCTTCAGCTGATGTTACTTCACAAGTTTTAAGGCCAGATGGGACCATTCTTATCTGACTTTCTGTATAACACAGGTCAGGTAATGTCACCTAGTTCTCCTCTCTCGAGTCCTGTAGTGTCTCAGTAAGAGCTGTTCGTGGCTGGGGACTCTGGGTTCTCGTGACATCCCAGGGTGGCCATTTCTCCATAGCATCCCATGGAGGCACCCAGCATCAGCACCGGTGTACATTGGTTGTGTCATTGTTCCATCACAGGTAGGAGCAGGGCAAACCCATTCTGCCTGTGTGCATCCTGCATTCCTGAACTTCTGGGGCTGCCTTTTGGCACTTCTGCCAGAAGGCATTGTTGCCGTATTTCCATGCATACAGCCTGAGGGGTTTTTGAATAAAAAGTGCACTTTTTGTCTGGAAATGCACAGCACCTTGTTCTGCAGCAAGGTGCTCTGTACATGGGGAATAGAAAGGGAGATGCTCACTCTAATTCTGGCTTCCTGGTAGTCCCCAGCCCTTCATTTTGTAGCCTAATTTTTCTCCTTCAGACCCACCTGTCCCTTGTGTGCCACAGCCTGTTCCTTCAATTTCAGCAGCCATCTATCTCCCGAGCACCACCTCCTTCCCTCTCCTTTGTGCCCATGTTGGAATTAACTGAGGGCTGATTTTTAGGGGTCTGCATTGCTGAGCCAGGGACACACCTGCAGTGGCTGTGTTGGTGTGAGGATACTGATGGATGCCTTTGTTCAATGTAGATGATGTGGTTAGCTGTGAACCAGGACATGTTCCTGCCAGCAGGAATAGCATCCCTCAGGCAGACTCCCAGGGAAGCCCTGGCAAAGCCCACAGGGTGACTTCTTCCACAGGAGCTTTTCATTTTGTCCCTGGGAGAGGAGGGAGTCCCTGTCCCAGCAGGAAGCAGGACAGCCTGTGGGACAGCCTTCCAGGGTTGTGCTCCCATGTTTTGAAGCCAGTCCAGTGTGTCCAGTCAGACCCTGGCACTCCCAGCTCATTCCCCTGCCAAGGCCTGAGCTGGCAGGGAGCTTGTCCCAGGAGCTCTGTGGAGAAAGGGGCTTTGCAGAGGTGGGAGGGAGTTCCCAGTGTCCCTCCTGAAGGCAGAACCCACCTGGGCACCAGGACATGGAGCAAATCTGCCTTGGTACTGCCAGATCTCTCCTTCCTTCCTGCCTGAGCTCCCACGTGGAGGCACCTTGGCAAGAGGCACTTTCTCAGTGTGTGCTCCAGGGCAGTCTCCATTTCCCATCTTGAGCTGGTGCATCCACAAGTTTTTATGCCATTACAGGAGTCTGAAAAAAGTTTTTTGTAACGTTTGTAAGACTCTGCCTTGCCACAGACCTTGCTGGTTTTTCTCTTCTGCTTGAGCAGTAAATTGTTTGTTTAAGAACAGGTTAAGTTGGACTGGAAAAGAAGTCTGTCTTGGAATTTGTTGAGCTGAAGGTTTTTGAGTGGGAGTAGATTTCAGGGCATCATTGATACCAAAGATATTTTAATCTCCCTCACAACCATTACAGGAGTATTAAAATACTTACTTTAATTCTGCCTGAGAACATTTCCAACAGCGCAGCTGACTGGCTTCTGAGTGTGTCACACCTGCTCATACACACCAGTGGGGGAAGCAAGCACTAAACCCATTGCTGATCATTCTGAGAGCATGGAAGGAGATTCCTTGTGCTGAGCATTCCACAGCTGGAGATAGTAATCCACACATTCCTCATCCCTCAATGCTTGACGAGGTGCAAGGGAAAAATGCAAAGCTCTAATGAGATGTTAAATACTGAGACTGCTGTTACTGTTTTCATACTGATTTTTACTTTGCAGTAGTGCCTCCAAAGGACTAGTTCTGATCTCCTGAAAGAGCTGCAATAGCTCTAGAAACTCTGGCTGAAGTTCTTGTCATCACTCTCTGCAAGCAAACGTGACAGTCACTGCAAGCCCAGCTGGGCTGAACTTCATTGCCAGTTAATACAGTGTTTGCTGGGCTGTTTAGCTGTTTGTATTGAATGGTCTGTGTAACGATTGGCATGTGCAAAGTGTGCACTGTTACTGCTAAAGGGATATGAACCCCCGTGATGGGGGTTACTCACAGGGGCTGCCTCAAGGCACCTCAGGGCTCCTCACACTGACAGCCTCTCCCCACTGTCACTACAGAAGTCTTGCAAAGATCAATCTTTTAAGCGCCTAAATGAGGTGCTAAAAGTTAGGTAGTGTGAAAATTCCATAGTGCACTACTGATGTTTCAGGCACAGCTTGTCTGAAATGAGCCTGAGCCAATTGTGAAACCTCCTGCCATAAAGCTGTGCAGCATCTCGGGATAACATGGAGCCTCAGCTGAGTTTCCTTGAAGGAACTGCTCTTGAATGCTTTGTAGAATGAATGAATGTAGTTCATTTGGGGGGAAATAAGGTAACTGTAGATGGTTCGAACAGTACAATAGATTTTAATTAAAAATAAATATCTAAAGAGCAACCTGACCACATTGTTGTAACCAAGGTCATTTGGATGTTACAGGATTTTTCATATGTGCACAAAGTTCCATCACTTCAACCTTTTGTGGGCTCCTCCCTGTTTGCTCCACTGAAGATCCTGCCCAGCCAGTGTCTCCTACCTCTGAAGATTCCAGATGCCTGCATCTTCAGGCCTTCTTGGGCTGTTCCTCCGAAAATTGAACAACTTCCATTGCCACCTGCAGCCACTTTCATCAGAGATGGCTACAAGTAAGTACAGCCTTGGAGGAATGGAGTCTGTCCAGCCCATGCCTAAAGCTGGGTAACTAAAATGCTTGTTTGTATTAACAGTGCTTTAACCTGCAGATGTGTTTTAAACCTTTTTGGTTTGTCATTGACTGAGATCAAAACACTTCTGATAGCAGGAACATTTAAGCCAGGCTTTGGCAGTCAGGGGTGTTACAGTGTGGGTCCACTCTCAGTGCTTCTGAAAGAACAGGAACATGCAGTACTGAATTCATGGCAACTTCTGATACAGGAAAATATTGTAATTCAACAGACACCACAAGTGCTGGGGAACAAAATGAATGCACTGAACCTCTCACATCTCTGCCTTCCCATTTCCAGCCATGTCCAGCCTCCAGCCAGGCTCCCTTTGAGCTCCACACTGGTGATCTCTGGTCCTGGTGATTCCATTTGCCCTTCTGAGGGCTCTGGAAATGCTGAGTGAGCCTGTGGGAGCTCCCCAGTGTGTGTTCCCATGGGAGCTCCTGTGGTGTCCCTGGGCAGGGCCATGGGGAGCTGCTGATCAGACAGATGTTGCTCCATGTCCTGTCCTGTCCCACCCTTCCTGAGACCCAGAGAGGAGATGCCAAGTAGAAGAGTGCTGTGACGTGAAGGGAACCACTGATGTTCATTTTCCAAGCTTGGATTCCTCCTTCTGTTCTCAGAAATGAGCAGTGTTTATGGAGGAAATTCATTGCTGGAGGTTTTGAAAGCTAGCAAGAATTTGCACCATTAAATTAATAAAATCTCTGAAAAAGCATAGTAATAGTACAAAGGTCTCCTGCTGCACTGCTTCATTTCTAGAGGAAGCAGTCTGTATCTTTAAATCAGTCGTAAATCCTTTAAATCAGTCCTTTTGCAGCCCCAAAGGGTCCTTCAGTGTTCTCAAAAGAATTGCAAAGAAGAAATTGTAAACCCTTGATACAGTGCCTAGGGAGCAATTTAATTCTCAGGTTTTTTCATAATAGTAACTGATGCACCGGGCCTGAGCTGGTTATTAATTTCAGGTATTTGTTGGGGGAAAAAACCCTTTCATTTTCAATCTAATCCAATTAGAGTGAGGATTATTACTGCAGGCTTCCGACAGAGTGGTGATTGCCAATCAGGGTTTCTAGGTCACCTTTTCTTATTAGTCTGAGGCACTCGCTCTGCTGCCGCTCCACAACTCCTTCAGACCCTGCTTCATTATTTTCCCCTCTCCTGCTTTGAGTTGGACACGCATCAGTTCAAGGTAATAAAATGATTGTAAGGAAAGGGGTCTTCAGTGTTTTCCTTTTCAAGTCACTAATCATAGGTGGGCATTCAAATGATGATAGTCCGTTCCAGTAACACACAAAAGACACTGTGAGGACAGACAAACATGGAAAAATCCCTGTTTCCCCTTCCTTACCCAGAGACTCATTGAGTTCTTACACTCTTTCCTTATTCTAATATGTAGTCAACACATTACAAGAAAAGTAAGCAGGTAAAAGTGATGTGGAAAGAGAAAAGTAGAGATCTTTTTCTTTCATTGGCCCCTTATTACCTGTTTCATGAATTGAGTCCTTGCAGATGGAAGACAGATCTCATGGGAATGTACAAACTGTTCTGTGGTCACTTGAATTTGGCAGGAAATGACAAAAACAGAGTAATAAAACCCAGTCACGAATGAAGATGACCCAAAAATACGATTCTTAGCTGTACTGGACTAGGAGTTTGTAATGGAGCATGTCCCATTGTTCCGCAGACTCTGTAATCCCAAATGAGGATTTGCATTTATGGAATCAGACGTGCAGTCTGTGTCCATGAGGTGATACCGTGTATCAGAGCCACATGCACGACTTGTGACAGCTATTTAAAGCGGTCATTTCTAAAATGAAATAAGATTTCTATCTCTCTGAAATACTTCCATTTCCACTAATCTGTATCTCTTCACAGATAGTGGTGTTTAAAATAAAAGCTACTATTCTTTCTTTTTTCCCTAGAAAAGTTGCAAACATCCTAAATCTTAACTTGATCATTTATCCTAGGGATTGTTCTCAGGAGCGTTTGAGTCTTAGGCCATGGGAATAATCTTTAAGAGGGTGAAGTGATACCTTTTATCATAATGATAAGAAACAGTGGTGAGCATTCAGAGTTCTGTTGAGAGCCACGAGTGAAGGTTATGAGCGGAGTGTTCTTTACTGCAGTGTCCATGAGTCCCTTCAGGTTTCAGCATCTCCTGGTATTTAAAAAGGAACTTTGACAAAAGGCTCTCTGTTCCCATCCCCTCCCCGCAGCAACGTGCCCAGCGTGGGCAGCCTGGACCAGGACTACCTGCAGATGAGCACGCCCCAGATGAGCACGCCCGTGACGCTCAACAGCGCGGCGCCCGCCAGCAACAGCGGCGCGGGGGTGCTGCCGTCGCCGGCCACGCCGCGCTTCTCCGTGCCCACGCCGCGCACGCCGCGCACGCCCAGGACTCCCCGCGGCGGGGGCACTGCCAGCGCCCAGGGCTCCGTCAAGTACGACAGCACCGACCAGGGCTCCCCCGCCTCCACGCCCTCCACCACGCGGCCGCTCAACTCGGTGGAGCCGGGCACGGTGCAGCCCATCCCGGAGGCGCACAGCCTGTACGTGACCCTGATCCTCTCCGACTCCGTGCTCAACATCTTCAAGGACAGGAACTTCGACAGCTGCTGCATCTGCGCCTGCAACATGAACATCAAGGGCGCCGACGTGGGGCTGTACATCCCCGACTCCTCCAACGAGGATCAGTACCGCTGCACCTGCGGCTTCAGCGCCATCATGAACCGCAAGCTCGGCTACAACTCCGGGCTCTTCATCGAGGACGAGCTGGATATTTTCGGCAAGACCTCGGACATCGGCCAGGCCGCGGAAAGGCGATTGATGATCTGCCAGAGCAACTTGATCTCGCAGATGGGAGAGGGAGCCAGGAGGAGCCAGGAGCCTCCCATGAGCCTCCTGCTGCTGCTGCAGAACCAGCACACACAGCCCTTCACATCGCTGAGCTGCCTGGATTACATGGCCTCCAACAACCGCCAGACGCTGCCCTGCGTCAACTGGAGCTACGACCGGCTGCAGGCCGACAGCAACGACTCCTGGGTGGAATGTTTCAATGCCCTGGAGCAGGGCAGGCAGTACGTGGACAACCCCACGGGGGGCAAGGTGGACGAAGCCCTTGTCCGAAGTGCCACTGTCCATTCCTGGCCTCACAGCAACGGTACGGGCACAGCTGAGCCTTTTGTCTCTGAGTATTTTGTGACCTTTGTAAATTTGTTTAGTTGTGACCCACGTAATCTTTACGTGGGAAATGATACTGATATCATTTTCATGATAATTCATTTCGTGAAATTTACGTGAAAATATGCTAAAGTAGATTTTTGAAAGCTTGTCAATTACATCAAAGTACAAATAATCACGTTGTCTTCAGACTTCGTGGCCTAAATTGGGAATGAGTCTGTGGAAATTCACAGATCTGAAGCAAATTCAGGTATTTGGGGGAAGGCAAAATTAGAGGCCCTTTTTTCTTTTGGAGAAGGGTATAAGCAGTCAGCAGAAAATAATTGCTCTGTTAGGGGGAAGAAGGGGAAAAAGTGCCAAGGGGGAAAAGAAATTACGATTAAAGAATTATATATGTATACTGTTTGTATACTGAAGATGCTGTGGCATCTTGTGACCTGATCCCGACACCAGTGACACTGAAATGTGTGTGTAAAGGCCTGTGGTGACAGCAGTGTTTTTGAAAAGTACCACATTGAGTGCCATCCAGCTAATGAGAGTTGTCTAAATTCCATGGGCAGTGTGCAGAGCAGTTCCAAGGAACAATCCATAAAAGCTGCTGTCATGTCCCAGGGTTGCTGTCCCTCCCTGAAGTGATTGCTGCTCCTTGTCCCTTGCAGTGCTGGACATCAGCATGCTCTCCTCCCAGGACGTGGTGCGCATGCTGCTCTCCCTGCAGCCCTTTCTCCAGGACGCCATCCAGAAGAAGCGGACAGGAAGGACCTGGGAGAACATCCAGCACGTGCAGGGACCGCTCACCTGGCAGCAGTTCCACAAGATGGCAGGACGGGGGACCTACGGTACCTACACTGGGCTCTGTGCCGACTCAGAGTGCAGCTTCCTAGGAATGGGCACTTTCTCCTGCAAATGTGTTAGGAAGGGGCTGTTCCTACAGCTTGGGGTCATGGAGGGGCTCTTCACAGAGCTTTAAAGTGCCTCAAAAGGCCTTTGTGACACCCTGGTGGAGGTTTTACCCCTCCAGGTGATGGACATTCACAGGGAGCAGAAACTGGGGGGTGAGGCTCAGCCCTCCTAACTGAGTGGGGGCTGGCTCAGACCAAAGCAAGCAGGTACAGACATAATGGGAGTGGAGGGAGCTGCTGGAATCGGCCACATCCTAATGGGAACAGGGGCTGCGTGAGCTCTGCAAATCCACAAAAACTGGGAATGCTTTCTCCACAGAGGTTCCCATAGTCTTAATGAGAAGTTTCAGTTCCAGTATCTCCTGGCTGTAAGTGACACTTCTGGAAAGCGCAAATTACAAAGCAGGTTCTGTCTGTGCACGTTTGCAGAATAACAACGGACATTTCAATCTCTATTTCTTGCCTGCAGTTTATTTCAGGCTTAACCAGTGCAGTCTGGTATAATTTTTTTCCTACAGCTCCATCACACTTTGCTCCCTAATGGTATTTGATATATTGCTGCTTTCCTTGGGGCTGGGACAATAGGGGTAACTCCAGTTCCTGTCTAAAGCTGTTGTGCCCCCCCAGGAGCACTTCTAATAATTTTTCCAGCATTTGTAACTTGAAGAGTCAGGATTTGCCAATTGTTACCAGAGAATAACACTAAAATTCCCATAGAGTGCAGAGCAGAGCCTTTGATGGAAAGTCAGTGAACTTTACTGGATGCTGACTTTTTAATAAAGTTGAATTATATTCTGCAAGAACTACTGCATATATTTTAGCTTGACATTTTCAGCAATATTTCTTCTACTGAGGCAGTGTCTGGGAGACACCCTGTTACACTGGGTAATAATCCTCTCTGTGGGGACAGCAGTGCTCAGAGAACATCCTATGGAGAGGGGCAGGAGGCAATTTTTAGAATTATAATAACTTTGTGTAGTATTATGTACCTGGGAATGAATTTCTCTAAGCATCAGTAATTTTGCACAACCAGGTGGAGGTGGATGAAGAGCTGTAAGGTCAGATTTTGTGTGTTCCTGTTATTACTGGTGATTGAACAGGGTCTCCTGGGCTGTGGTTATGGATATGACAGAGGAAAAACCAGGAGATGAAGCCTTGGGAAGGGCAGTGCATGTGCTTGGAGTACACTGGGAGATGTTTTAGTGCAGCTTTCTAGGAAGGTTTAAGTGGTGCTTGGATCAGCTCCCTCCACTTTGGCCAACAACTTTGATTATATGACATTTCCTTGGTACGATATAAATCTTCCCTCTCCTTTATTAAATATCTTTTCCAAGGAGAAAGACTGGGAGCACATGGTTTATCAGGCATGGCACACCCTCGATAATCATTTCCGCTCCATGATAAGTCTGTAGAACACTGAGCACAGCAAGGGATGAGTGATTTCCAACATTCCTGTAAAGGAACCCACATCCTGGGCCATCAGAGACCCACTGCAGTTAAACCAGGTATTTTAACATCTTTTCTTTTTTTGTTTTTTGCCTGTGAAGGCTCTGAGGAATCTCCTGAGCCTCTCCCAATCCCGACGCTGCTGGTGGGCTATGACAAGGACTTCCTGACAATCTCTCCGTTCTCCCTGCCCTTCTGGGAGAGGCTCCTGCTGGACCCCTACGGGGGCCATCGGGATGTCGCCTACATCGTGGTGTGTCCGGAAAACGAGGCCTTGCTCGACGGAGCCAAAACTTTCTTCAGGGACTTGAGTGCTGTATACGAGGTTGGAATGCTAAAAAATCACACTGAACTATTGCTTCTTAGGTGTCATTGCTGCTCCAGTGCATGTCCACTGGGCGTGGGGGTTTAAAGTAACAACTATTAGAAGAAGGGGTTTTTTTCATTTTGAGGGCTTTCTGCACTTTCAGAGTCCAAGAATGCTGTTGGAGTGACACTGGGATTCTGTGGGCATTTTGGGGTGTTGCCAGTACACATTCATTTCACAGAGGAGGCAGCAGTGGCATTAGCAGAGCTGCAGAGCTGCAACCTCCCAGTGATGGCCTAACCAAGCCTAAAGAGCAAGGAGGGCATTAAAGAAGCTGTTGCTTTCTCACAGTTGCTAGGCTGGGGATAAAAGCATTTCTTTCTTTAGCATGTGCTCCCCAATATGTCAGATTCCTTTGTAACCTTAGTTTTGCTGTGAGTGCAGTTCAAGCCAACAGATAAATGTAGCCTGTTTTTTAAAGCTGTTTATTGAGAAGCCCCCAGCTGTGTGCTGAGAATGAGGGGATTAGGCCACAAACCAGTCTCTGTAATTGCCAGGGTGCTGGCACCTCCTTACGGGTGTTTGTCGTTCCCTCCCCTGGCAGATGTGCAGACTTGGGCAGCACAAGCCCATCTGCAAAGTGCTGCGGGACGGGATCATGCGGGTGGGCAAGAGCGTGGCGCAGAAGCTGACGGACGAGCTGGTGAGCGAGTGGTTCAGCCAGCCCTGGGGCTCCGAGGACTGCGACAATCATTCCAGGCTCAAGCTCTACGCGCAGGTCTGCCGCCATCACCTCGGTGAGTGACAGCCCGTGCAGAGTCAGTGCGCGTTTTCTAAAGGTGCACATTATGGTCTGTTCAAAAAGTAAAAAGGTATTGCAAGGTTTTATCTTAATTTTTTAATCCTTACATGTTAAATTTGCCTACTTCAGAAAGTTGCGGTTTTTGTCACTCTAGGGGTCATGTCAGAGATCCAAAAGCCAGTTCTTACCTTTGTAGAAAATGGGTTTGGTGTAAGGTGTTTGTGTAGCACAAAGATCACAGAATCACAGACTGCTTTGGGTTGGAAGGGACCATGAAGCCCATCCTGTTCCACCCCCTGGGACAGCTTCCGCCAGACCAGATTGCTCAAGTCCTCTGCGATCTGGCTCTGAACACTTCCAGGGATGGGGCAGGTGTTGTACGCAAGACCGAAGGTGCCCATGGATGTGGTTTATTGCTGCTGACACATCTCATGAGAGCCGTGTGACAGAGCCTGCACCGTGCCCTCCAGTGTAAGGTGTATTTATAGGAGAGAGGAGGTCACTGGGACTCTGCAAAGGCAGTGAGTTACCACGGGGAGAGGAGAAAGTGCTGGAATCCCTGGTGCTTGGGGCCTCAGTCTGCTCTGCGTGGACCCTTGGAACCACAGGACCCTGAAGGCACCTTTGCCTCTGGACCTCGTGCTGGCTTATTTCCCACCTGAAACAGGGACACTTTGAACAGATCAGTCTGATTGTTTTTGCTATGGCACCCTGCCCTGTTGGTCCTGCATTACACCAACGTCAGGAGCGCTTGTGTGGTGAGGAAGGGTGTAACATCTGCTGGGGCAGGATCAGCTCCTGGCAGAGTCCCTGCAGTCACCTGATTTCATCTGGGGACAGACATGCTTGTTTCCTCCCAGCATGGGTCCAGAGTCAACATACATTGTTTATGTGACTGAGGATTGGGATCTTAGCACGAGACACGGGAATTATGGCAAGGGGGGAAATTATTACAACACTACTGAAATACCTCAGGCTTCCCTGCAGAAAGAGGCACCATGTGCACAGCCAGGTGAGGAATTGGGCTGCTCAGTTCACACCTGAGGTGTCTGGCAGGGGCAGCATTGGGAACTTCCCTGCTGGTGATTTACCACCTTGGAGAGCAAATAATGATAAATATTCATTTATCACAGTGGTATCTCACAGTAGAAATAACTGGGTTAGAGTTTGCCATGACTGTAGCTCAGATATAAATGACTCTAAGGTTTCCAGCCTGACAGAGAGAACCTGTCAGAGATTGCAGAGCTGAGCACTACACAGTGCTGTTATTACCACACAGTTTGGCCAGAGATCAGAACATGTCAGTACCAGCTTCACAAAGCCCTGCAGAGTCAGCTCTGGTTTTAAAGACAATTGATCATATCAGTTTGAGCTGAAACCCTGAGGAATGGATTCCAAAGCAAACACAGGTCATGGAGATTCCGTTCTCTTGGCATTTGTATACTCTTAGAATGTTGTAAAAGTGCGGGAAATGTCGTCCGAGTTGCAGGTTGATGCAGGTTCCTCTGATCTGTCATTAATGCCTCTTTCCATGCCATTCCAGCACCTTACTTGGCCACCCTGCAGCTGGACAGCAGCCTCCTGCTGCCCCCCAAGTACCAAACGCCGGCTCCGAGCCAGCCGCAGGCAGCTCCCGGGAGCTCGGCAGCCGCTCCCTCCGGCTCCTCCTCGTGTGTCTCGGCCGCCGCCGGGGCCCCGGCCCCGGGCAGCTCCTTCAGCTCCACGCCCAGCGCGGGCACCACGAGCCTTCCGGCCGGGAGCGCCTCCTCCTCGGGCTCCTCGGTGCCGCAGCTGTCCGCGTCCTCCGCCACGCCGGGCGCCAGCCAGATGGGCACCTCCTCCACGCCGGGCTTCAGCGGCAATGCCGGCTCGGGCCAGAGCAGCGGCACCGCGGCGGCCGCGGCCGAGCGCTCGCAGGGCAGCGCGGGCCCTGGGGCGGACACCGAGCCGGGCCCCAGCCTCCCGCAGCAGCAGCAGGAGGGACAGGAGGGGTAAGGGAAGCGCTCACTCGGCTCCGTGCTGCTCACTGACGCCCTGTCCCGGCCGCTGAGCCTTAGGGAAACCCTTGGAAGGAAAGGCCCCTCCGACAGGCACAGCCCAGCGGGTGCGAGCGGGGCAGGGCCTGCTCCTGTGTGAGGGGAGCTGGGAAAAACACCCCTCCCCTTCTTCAGCACGAGAATCCCAGCCTGGTTCAGCTGCGTGGATGGGGAGCTGCCTCAGGACCCTCCACCTGGCCTGCCCCTGCAGCACCAGGAGCACATGGGCTGTGTCAGGTCCTGTGCCAGACCTGTGGCTTGGCACTGCAGGTACCCCATGGAGCTGAGTGCCTCTTGCTCCATCACACCTGCAACATTAACAGATGCAAAATGCAAGCCACGGATTTTTTTTCCCTAATTTTCTTGCATTGCAGGTGTTGTTTTGCAAGCAGGCACACTGTGAGGTCAGGAGACATGATCGTAGTCCTGTTACTTTAAAATAAATTTGGGCAGCACAACTTTTTTAAAGACATCATTATGAATAGCCATCCATCACATAAAAATTAAGAAAAAGGGTTTTAGCATTGTACGCAAGTAACTTCCTGAGGCAGCGTGTTTTTCATTGCTCTCGTAATAATGCACATTGCTGATAGTCCTGGTGTGTGTTACAGAGAGGGAAAAGCCCACATCCTGCTGTAGCTGGGCTTGTCCTTGAGACATCTGTTCCCTGATCTGTGCAAAACACCCTGTGAGCAGCTGCAGGGGCTTCTGACAGAGCCTGAGCTGCTTTGATCACTTACAGATGTTGAGCCTCTCTCTCCTGGCTGAGGCACGGGAGGGAGCATTTCACCGAGTAAGAAATGCCCAGTTGCTCCTTCTGTTACCAGTGCAGCCTTCCCCGGACCTGAGCAGGATTCCAGGCCCCAGGAATTGCTTTGGCACTTCTGAATTCCTGCTCTCCCCCTTCCACCTCCCAAAAGCAAACCCTGAGCTGCACCAAAACTCAGACATGCACCTACATGAAAGCACACAGAGCTAATAGTAGGCAGCTTTTCCATCTTCAGGTATCATGTGGTCTGACTGCATTCAGTGAGATGCTGTCAGAATGGCACCTTTAGTGCCTAATTAGCCCCAGCTATTTCAGATTAGGGCTGCTCTGAGCACAGCTCATCTCAATCCCTGTCCTCCTGGGTTTCAGTTTTGCTCCTGGCCGTGAGCATTGCTCATGCTTTCCTCCCCCTGGCTCAGCCTGGCCGCAGACACGGGCAGCGCTGAGCTCACGCCGTGGCTCTGCCCGCAGCACGTCGGAGCGGGAGCGGATCGGGATCCCCACGGAGCCGGACGCTGCCGACAGCAACGCCTACCCCCCTGCTGTGGTCATCTACATGGTGGATCCCTTCACCTACACTGCCGACGAGGAGTCTGCCTCCACCAACTTCTGGCTCCTGAGCCTCATGAGATGCTACACAGAAATGTTGGACAACTTGCCTGAGAATATGAGGAATTCTTTCATTCTCCAGGTAATTCTGCCTTCCTCTGTACCCTCACACTGAGTCCCTCTATCACAGCACACCTGTGATATGGACACTGTGCTAAAAGAGAGAAATGGGAGATAATACATGAAATGGGGGTGGTATTTACAAATTATGTTGTTGACAGTACAAGTCTGTGTGTTAAAACAACCCCTTGAGTTTGTTTTGATGAGGAAATTAATTAGAGCAGCCACAGAATCCCTGCACTGAATCTGTCCCGTGGTCCCAGCAATCCTATCTGCTCCATGCTTCCTGGAGAGGGATTTCAGTTATTTAAGTTGCAATTTGAGTTGTCACTGCCAAAACTGGCCCGTTGCTCCTTTGATTACTGTATGTGTTGAGTTGTCTGCTGTTTATATTCCCCTGATTTGTAGTGCTTAATCCGAAAGAAGTATGTGAAACCAGACATTTAATGTATAATATAACTATTGTATTGTTATTAAAAATAACTTCTTAAAAAGCTTCTTAAAAATAATTTACCATGTAACTTGGCATATAAAAACAGTTACTTACTATGGAATTGCTGAAGAATTGAATTTGTGCAGCCAGAGGCAGCTCCTGGCCTCTTGCCCAGGCTGGCTGCATTTTGCCAGGCCTCCTCTGTCACAGAGGCTGAGCCTCAATAAATGTGGGGGGAATGGGAGGCCAGAGGACACAGGGAGGAGCAGTGCAGGAAGGATTTCTGTGCACCTTATCCATGTGTGCTCACCTTGGTTTAAAGGTATTTATATAGAAGTTCTTGTGGTGTCTCTAGTTGAGCATGGAAAATGTTTGTTGTTTTTGATAGTTTTGACTTCATTGGCTCCTGAAAGAATGAGGGGAAACTGTCACCAAAATATTTCAGGCTTGGGGATGAACTGAAAATCAGATCCACATCATACCATGGTAGGCTGCAGGCAACTGATTGATCCTGGAGGACCTGGAGACTCTAAAAGCAAAGCAGCCACTGAAACCACAGTGTCTGAAACACCAGAGCCATGTAAGCTCTGCACTGCCATTGGATCTCAGGCTGTAGCACACTGACCTTTCCTCTCAGTGCTGCTTGTTTCCACATCCACTGTTTGTTCCTCAAATGCCAGTTGAAGTTGATGCCTTAGGTTTTAACTTTTATATTTTCCAAATCCTGGACTTCCCGGTGTGTAACTCTGAAGTTCCTTGTAGCTTGTTCACTTCTGCTCTCTGTGCTAGGCAGACATAACAAAGCCTCTCTGGGCCTGCTCTCCAAGGACACTCAGACCACCCTAGGTCCAAAAAGTGCAAACCAAAAGCCTCTAAGGGGGGCAACCTTGGGGAAATTACATCATTAACCAAAGTTTTAAGTGGAGAATTAACCCTGATATGCAAATGAATCAAACCTGTAAAAGTGTGAAGAACTTGTGACCTGTCGTCCATCTTGGGGTCCACCTGGGCAGTGGCCTCTGGCTCCCCAGGGGTACCTCTGAAGGCCTTTCATTAAATACTGACCTTATTCCCATATCCTGTCTACTGTCTGTTTCTGGGAGGCCTCTTCAGGCATCAGTTCCTCTTAAGGCATCAAAGTCAAACAGCAATTTTCTCCAAGTCAAGAGAAACGTGATCCAGTTCCAGCACTGTATTCTCACAGCTGTACACAGCACACACAACATGCAGTTACTTCAAAATAAATCAAACCCAAATGTTTGCAGCTTTATTGCCATCCCTGTACAGAGGGGAAAGCCCAGCTTCTGAAATCCTTGGGTAAAGCTGGCTTTTAAAAACACTCAGGCATGTTTAGTAAGCAGAATGTGCTGCCAAAGTTCTAATGGTTCAAGCAAGAACCATAAAGTAGTAAAAGTTCTGTGACACTTAAGTTTTATTCCTACTGAAAATACTTGTTGAAAGAATCTGTTTGAGTCTTGTAGTGTTGGCTACAACATAAATGTTTTGTATTGACAGTTTCTGCTCCAAAGATCTCACTGTAAAAGGAAAGACACCTCCACAGCCACATGTGGGACTTGTGCAATAAAACCAGTAGATAAAACCTGTGAGGTTACAGGGATTTAATTCTAATTTTAAAATGGATTTGATGTGAAAACCAGATTTTTATCATGCTGTGTTTCCTTCTGAAGGAGTGTTATGCTGTTTCTCCTTCCTGCTCTTGTGCAGTTGGGTCTTAACCCCCAAACTCATCTCACAGGCAAATCTCTCTGTAGCTCTGGTTCTTGCTGGTTGAACCTGTGAATTCTTGTGGGCTGCTTCCCATGACTTTTGAAACAAATAAAACTGAGCAGCAGCTGAGGCTGCTGAGCTTCCAGTGGGTACTAAACTGAAAAGGGGAAAAAACCACACAGATCGTTGCAACAGAACTTAATTGTGCCCTCTACACCCCTCTGTAAGGATGCTACCATAGTGCCAGTTCCCACAAGGACAGCAAGCAATTCCCAACCCTGACCATGAGCCACGGAGCCAAACCTGCCTGAGTACAACGTTCAGGGATTATGTGGTTCAGGCCACCTGCAAGCAAAGATGTTGGTCAGAAAAACAGTTCTGAATAGTTCAGGGTGTTTGAATACAGGTGCTTGGGTTTTATGGATTAAAATTCCCTCTCAGTGCGATGGAAGCAGTTTTGTCCCAGGGAATGCAGTCCCTGGCTGCTGCAGCCACTCCTGCCAAGGGAGCTGTAATGCAAATCGTGGAGCATCCCAGAGCGTGCTGGGTGTTCAGTGCCTAATGAGTGGGTGGGTCTGGTGGGATATTAATGAGCAGCTCCTGGAAGCCTCAGCCCTGTTGTGTTGTGTGTCTGAATTCCACAGATTGTGCCTTGCCAGTACATGCTGCAGACAATGAAGGATGAACAGGTTTTCTACATTCAGCACTTGAAGTCTCTGGCGTTCTCCGTGTACTGCCAGTGCAGGAGGCCCCTGCCCACACAGATCCACATCAAGTCCCTCACAGGCTTTGGGCCAGCTGCCAGCATTGAGATGACCCTCAAAAATCCTGAGGTTGGTATTGGTGGCAAGAAAATCAAAGTCTGTTAATAAACTGTAGCCACTTGCCTCAAATATCAAGGAGTAGAGAAAATACTTGTTGGGGGATTTTTTTCAAGGTATAGAAAACAATGATATAAAGGGAAAAGGCAAGCTAATACAGAATAGAAAATAGTAAGGAAAACATCAGACTAACTTGCTTTCAAAACATTTTAAGCTTCTGGTTTTGAGTCGTAAAGGTTAAAGATCAGTGTGAAAGAAGAGAAAATGAACATTGTTACTTGGGATTCTGAGTCATTTTGTGGTTTCAGTCTGTAATGCTCCAACTAGAGTTTAAATCCAACCTTTATTTCTATTCACGTGTATATGCATATATATGAAATAAGTTCCTCTGCCTAATTGCAGATGTTATATTAATTCCCTGAGGTAATGGAGAAATCCCCCTCTTCGATGGGCTTATCTTTTATCTGTTTTAAACTGTAAATATTAAAGCCCTGATGCTGGAATTTCAGGGATTTCAAAGGGAGAACAATTTGCTTTCTATGAATGTTTTGCATTCTTTGAAAGATAGCAATGAGTATTCTATTTAGATCTAATGGACCAATGAAACACTTAAAACATTTACCTTGGCATAAAGAGCTGCTTGGGAGGGTTTAAAAACCTACTTGCAAAATCACCATAACCCAAACCTATTGGCATTTGCCTGTTGCAATTAATTCATCTCTGTTTATTGCATTTTACACATGTTTGCTCTCAGTCTGCACTGCAGGCTCCCAAACTTTGTTGAAGAATTAAGAAAATACCCTGACCATTTTTTAATTGTGGTACTTGTCTGGTGAAGCCCCTCCTGTTTGTTCTCCAGAGAGGAGTTCCAAGGCAAAGATGGGTTTGGGGTGCCCATGTGGGAAGCAGCTTTGCAGACGATGATCTAGAGGTCCTGTTGGACATGATGGATGCTCCCAAGGAGCAGCAGTTGGGCTGCCTTGGGAAGGTGCTGGCAGCACAGCCAGGGAGGGGCTTGTCCTCCTTTCTGGGCTCCTCAGAACAAGAGACTCTCATGCACTGGAGCAAATCCAGCCAAGGACCTAAAGATGATAAAAGGACAGGAGGATCTGACGGCTGGGGGGGTTTTAACTCCTGCCCATGTCAGAGACTGGTCCAAATGCTGCTTCCGTGCTCTGGGTTACCTGTACATAAAAAGAAATCCTTAGATAAGGTTTCAAGTGCATCAGCTTCAACTGATGCAACAGTGAATTGTCTGTAACCCGCCTTTTCCAGTCTCCCTCCTGACTAGGAATGCTTTGAATTTAGTCATTGTTTCAAGCTTGCCTGTCTCTGTAGTCACTGCCAGTGTGTGTGTTCCTTGTGTTCAGTAGTTTCTGATCTATCTGCTGATGCTTGTGCTGACTCTGTTGCAGAGGCCCAGCCCAATCCAGCTGTACTCACCTCCTTTCATCCTGGCCCCCATCAAAGACAAGCAGACAGAGCTGGGAGAGACGTTTGGAGAGGCCAGTCAGAAATACAACGTGCTCTTTGTCGGCTACTGCCTGTCCCACGACCAGCGCTGGCTCCTGGCGTCCTGCACCGACCTGCACGGGGAGCTGCTGGAGACCTGCATTGTCAACATCGACCTGCCCAGCAGGTACTCACTGCCCTGGCCTTCTGCCATGGGTCTGTGTCAGCAGCTCCTTGCACATCCCTTCCTTCCCCTTTCCTGCCCAGGAGATCATGCTGCTGTTACAGTGAGAACATTTCAGCCGGCACTTTTCGAATTTCGTATCTGCTCAGGGAAAAGTGACTGAGTTACATTTGTATTACAACTGGTTTGCTTACAAGTCCTACCTTGAGGAACACCTGGTGTGTTGCTCAGCAGTTTGATGGCACTGCAGTACTGAAAGCAGACAGAGAGATTTTCTTGTTAGTAGTAGTAGAAGGTAAGTTAGGGACTGTCCAGAATTCCTGTATACGGTAAGCAGTGACAAAATCAGGGAGAACAGAGATCTGAATATTGTCCTTGATTCTCCTCTCAGTCTTGTTTTCAATTCCTTCCCCTGCAGGTCCAGGAGGAGCAAGCTGTCTGCCCGGAAGATCGGGCTGCAGAAGCTCTGGGAATGGTGCATTGGCATTGTCCAGATGACGTCCCTGCCCTGGAGAGTCGTCATCGGGCGCCTGGGCCGGCTGGGCCACGGGGAGCTGAAAGGTGGGCACTTGTCAGGGCTGCCACTCCCAGCCTGTGGAGTGGGGACAGGGACCCGGGGGGCAAGGCAGGATGGCTCAGAACTGATCACAAACCCTCCAAACTAAAAACTTGAGTGTGATAATCACAGAACCACAGAGTTGTTTAGGTTGGAAAAGCCCTCTGAGCTCATCAAGTCCAACTGTTCCCCAGCACTGCCAAGGCCACCACTGATCCCTGTCCCCAAGTGCCACATCCACACAGCTTCTGAACACTTCCAGGCATGGGGACTCAGCCATTCCTCACAGTTCTGCATCACCTGCAGACTTGCTGTGGGTGCACTCTGCCATCACACAGTGACATTAGATGGGGTGAATTTGGCTTAACCTTCCCAAGTCCTGTCTTTGCTTCCTAGAACCATGACCTTACAGAAGGTAAACAAGATGTGCCAAATTCTGTCAGACAGGATAGACTGTTGTGTATTTTGACAGTTTAGTGAGGGCAAACATGGATGGGGAGCAGATACCCAGGCTTCCCAGGCAGGTCTCCTTAGGAGTTTATAATCTCCACCAGAGCTGCTGAAGCCCTTTCTCTCCCTGTGTCCCCGTCATTGTCTTGACACTGATGCCCACTTGACCAAGTGGATCTGAGTGTAAGGTACCTGGCAGAGAAATTACCAGGATCCTCCAAACTGGAATTTCCTGGGCCATGATGGCATGGATTACAGGAGACCTGGCTGCAGGCCTACCCTGGCACTGAATTCCTGTATTGGTTTCCATAAACCCTTTCCTTGTTTGTGCCCTGGGTCTGATGTTACTCCCTCGTGTTGTGCAGGATTTGCAGTGTCCTTCCAAGGGAAGTCAGGGGCCTTGTCACGTGTTAGAAAAAGTTCTGGGCAAAGTTATCCTGACACAGGAATAGAGACAGGATTCAGTTGTGATTCCTCAACTTAAACTAAATAGACAAAAACGTCTTGGAAAAAAAATGAACAAAGGAAAGCCAACAGACTGTCATGGAATAAAACATTCCACAGGAGCTCCTCGAGCACCCAGTTTGCAGGGCCAGACCCCTCGTGCACAGGAGTCAGTCCTGGAGAGTTGGGGTTTGGAAAATGCCAGGTGTTGGGAATGTTTTGCTGTTTCTGGGCGAGTGCTGGCTCCGCTAGCTCTGCATCAGCTCTGTGCTCCCACGGTGCTTTTCCCTTGCAGACTGGAGTATCCTGCTCGGGGAGTGCTCCCTGCAGACAATCAGCAAACAGCTGAAGGAGGTTTGCCGCATGTGCGGCATCTCCGCAGCAGATTCCCCCTCCATCCTCAGTGCCTGCCTCGTTGCCATGGAGCCACAGGGATCATTCGTGGTGATGCCAGGTACGTTTTAGCCAGCTGTGGCAATGCCAGAGAAACTCTTCTGTCACAAATCACACTTGGGCACAGTAATCTTGGGATTTCTGTGAAGACCTTGACTAGTGTGGCTGTGTGCGGCGGAAAATAGGTTGAGCCAGCAGAATTCCCTGAAATACCAGGGAGAGATGCTACATGGGGAGAGCAGGCTCCTGAGGGAGGGTGACTGAGGGCCACTGCCAAAGTGCTGATCTGTTCCTTGGGGAGGCCGTGGGCTCAGGCAGCCCAGCTCACTGACACCCTCGTGCACAGAGGAGGCTGCAGTGGCAATGAGTAGGAGGCTGTGGAAATGGGAATAAGAATAAGCCCTCTTGCCTTCTCACATGCTGAAGTTATTTAGAGAGTTCTCTTGCAAGCAGCAGTCCATGGGCTTAAGTTGAAATAAAATTAAATGTTGAGCCCTTTGTTGTTTTACCTAAGCAAGTACTTTTTAACGCATGTAGTGACACATCCTTCACATAACCTTACAAACCATGCTGGGGTTTTTTAAGTTTAGAAAGAAAAGACTAATACATGGAGCAGAATTAATTGAGCTTGAAAAGTACTTATCATGTTGAATATTTTCAAAGCAGAGATTTTGTAATGTGAGAAAACAGATGGCAAATGAGGCTTTTTTCATATCACAGTAAAACACAAAGAAAGACCCAAATCCTTCAACAGAATCTTTTTCTCCTTTAGATCCTGACATGTAATTAGGTCAACAGCAAGCAAAAATTAGGTTAAAATTGAAGGTGTTGGTTAAATACTGCCGAAGAAGGTGTCTCTGCATTGACTGTTGGCACCTTCCAAGTTAATTGTTGGTGGATAATTGAGAATAGAGGAGGAGGCGGCGGCTTTATTGTTCTGTGGCTTTATTTTTATGTTTGTTCATATCGACCAAAGTGGGGTTTATTTCATAATTCTACAGAGATTTGTCTGAAAAATCAATTTAACTCACTCATTTAACAAGTAAATGTTTGATTAAGGGGCAGGAGAATGACAGGAGAGGTGGGGCTGATCTTGATCTTAATGTCAAGCTCTTGCAGCAGTTTAATCTTTTGAAGACAAGGCCCTTCGGCCGTGTGTGCGAGCTGGCAGAGCGGCTGGGGTGGGCAGAGGTGTCCCTGGGCACAGAGCACGTGCTCAGGAGGTGTCCCTGGCACAGAGCACGTGCTCAGGAGGTGTCCCTGGCACAGAGCACGTGCTCAGGAGGTGTCCCTGGGCACAGAGCACGTGTCTGGGAGGTGTCCCTGGGCACAGAGCACGTGCTCAGGAGGTGTCCCTGGCACAGAGCACGTGCTCAGGAGGTGTCCCTGGCACAGAGCACGTGCTCAGGAGGTGTCCCTGGCACAGAGCACGTGTTCAGGAGGTGTCCCTGGCACAGAGCACGTGCTCAGGAGGTGAGGCAGTGACCCCTGTGCCGTTGTGTCCGTCCCCAGACGCGGTGACCATGGGCTCGGTGTTCGGGCGCAGCACGGCGCTGAACCTGCAGTCGTCCCAGCTCAACACGCCCCAGGACGCCTCCTGCACGCACATCCTGGTGTTCCCCACCTCTGCCACCATCCAGGTGGCACCTGCAAATTACCCCAACGAGGATGGCTTCAGCCCCACCAACGGTGAGTGAGAGGGAGATCCTCGGGGCCTTTCCATGGCATCGGCAGAGCTGAGCCGGGCGGGAATCAACCCCCGAGGGGGGCAGGGTTCTGCACAGAGCCCACAGCGCCCCAGCAAGGGCACCCCGCAGGGCTTGAGCTACAGGGCTGTACTCTGCTTCCCGCAGTGTTTGCAGCCCCACCCGTGTGCTCCCAAGGGACACGGAGCAGCCCGTGGAGCGCGTGGCACAGACCAGAGCGTGCCGTGTCCTGCTGTGACTTGGTGGGGCCAGCCTCTGTGTTCCAGTCGTGCTTCCCATCGTGCCCTGTTGTGTGCAGAGCTGCCAGGAAGGAGGCACTGGTAGAGTAGGGAAAATATCCCAGCCTGAGACTTCCCGATGCCCCCAGAGTGCTTTTACACTGAACCTGCACCTTGAGTCAGCGAGACTCTGGTTCGTGCTTTATATCAAATAAGCATTTTCCTGCTTTGTCCCAACTCCTTTAAATGAGTGCAGAGCAATTTAAACCGAGAGTGACTGCAAACACGTACAGGGGCTGTGTTAATGAGGAGGGCAGTTGGGCTAGAGAGGAAGGCAGGCCACTGCTTTTAAGGCTTTGATCTGTCCCTCCTGGAATGTCCCAGGGCCTCTGAAGGGAAGTTGCCCCTCTCAATCCCTGTCCTAGGAGGCCCCGGGATCCCTCCCGAGCACGACAAACATTAACCTGCATTAACCTGCCCGTTGGTGCTGCAGATGTTAATTAGAGTCAGGTACAAGAATGGCCTTTTCCAAAATGGTGTTAAATTTAATTTTCTTAGCTCTGCTCTACTTAATGATTAAGCGGCTTCCTATGCCATTAGCCAGCTCATTTCTGCTCTGGGGGCCAAGCAGAGCATGACATTAGCTCTGGTTTGTTTACTGAGGCTGTAGGACACAAGTTAATAAACTTCAGTTAAATCACTGCTCCGGCAATCCAGAGGTTCTCTTTGGGAGATGAAGGAAAACAAGCACCTGCCTGTTTCAATACTGGGGCTTCAGGTGAAACTAGTTCAGGACACACATCCTTTTCCATTTTATAGAGAGTGAATCCCTCTTTTTCAAGAGAAATTGTTATTTATTACATGTAGGATGCATGATTTCTATTTAGGGCTTTGTGTTTTAGTATAAATTTGGTTGCAGTTCTAATTAATGCAGTTCAGATAGCTCCCGCTGTCCCTGTCTGCCCACTAAAATGTACTTGAAATGTCATTATACACTTGGATTTCTTTGCCTGCTGAGAAATCTGGATAAGAAAAACCCCTCTAAACCAAACTGTGATGTTGCAGTTTTTGGCTCTGTGTTGATGGTGCCTTATCCTTCCCTCCCATAACTTACTCAGGGTATTGTAACCTGTGTGCAGATGATGAGTAGTGGAATGCACAAGACAAACACATCTTCCCTGCATCTTTAGCCCTCCCCACATATTAACATAAACCAAATTAATCCAGCCAGTTATGCTAACGAGCTGTGTGGAACTCGTGAGGTGAAAGTGGGGTGTGAAAGCTGCATTGTTGGGGATCCTGGTGCAGTGTTTGGAAGGATCCCGGGTCCCTGGCCGTGAGCAGGGCCTTGCTGCCCTCACAGCTCCTGGGGCAGTTCCTGTGCTGCTGCCAGGGCTGTTCCCACACTCTGGGGCTGGTGTGCAGCTCTGGGAGCCCGAGGAGCAGCACACAGAGCTGTGTGTGCTGGTTCCAGGTGTTGTGTTAGGGGTGTCTGTGACCACCAGCACAGAGCTCTCAGTTGTTCTGTTACAGAGTTCAGCCTGGATTTTATGGAGCTGCTACAACGGGAATTCTGTTCACTCTGTGGCCACTGCTAAAGTTCATTATCCCAGTAGTTGCCTGCCAACTCTCCCTTTCAAGTCTGTGGTTGCAGTCAAAAGTTCTAAGGGGGATTAAACAGTCGTGCTTACTTCTGCTTTTATCTATCTTGGAAGTATGTAAAAGAAAAAAGGGAATGATAATAAATCAAAGGGAATGGTAATAAATTACAAAAATTTCTTGGAGAAAAGACTGGAGCACGTTGGAAATTATTTTCCTTTCTTTTCCTTTTCAGATGACATGTTTGACCTCCCATTCCCAGATGACATGGACAATGACATTAGAATTTTGATAACAGGGAATCTTCACTCTTCACCAAATTCCTCCCCAGTTCCTTCCCCTGGATCACCATCTGGCACTGGAGTGGGATCTCACTACCATCACAGTAGGGTAAGGCTGGAGCACCGTAGGGCACACACTGCTTAAAATAAAATACAAAGGAAGACCCAAATCCTCCAACAAAATCTTTTTTTTCCTGTAGATTCTTACATATAATTAGGTCAAAACCAAGCAAAAATTAGGTTAAAATTGAAGGTCAAATACTGCTGGAGAAGGTGCCTCTGCACTGTTTGCACTTTCCAAGTTAATTGTTGGTGGATAATTGAGGGGGAGAGAGGAGGAGAGAGCAGTTTTATTTTTGTGTGGCACAGCCATAGCTGATGACCCTGCATAGATTTAATCTGTACTTACCCATTTTCTCCTGGACCATCCTATGGAATGTCCCTGGCACAAAGTGACAAGTCTTTGAGAGAAAGAAGCTGTGACAGCCCCGTTCCTGTGGATTTCAGGGGAGGCAAGAGGGAGAGAATTCTCCCAGTGATGAAACCCTGCCCATGGAAACTCCGCAGGTGCTGGATGGTTATGCAAATGTTGTTTTTCTTAGGAATATTTAGCCCAGAGCACACAGCGTTTGGGAGTAATTTTTGTTTGAAGTGGCTTTTATAAAGTCAGTTCCAACATCAGTGATTACTTAAAATGCAAATTATTTTTGGTAATTCAAGTTATTTTTTTGAATTGGCATATCTTGGATCAGGTTTGATGGAACTCTTTCACTCCTACATTTAATTGTGTAAGACTGAGCTGTTCTCTTAAACTGGTTTCCATCACAATTAGGTAGAAGTTTTATGCTTCATCATTTCCTGTGAAGTTTTGTTCTAAAAGTAGTAAGTTTAAAGCAGTAGCATATTACTTCTTTACTAAATAATACAGTATTTTATGAGAGAAACAGGTAACTTCTGTACCATTTTTGACACATCAGTGAGATGTCTCAAGAGCAGAATTCTCACTCCTGAACATGACTGACTAAATGGTTGTACTCTCACCCCTGGAAGGAGAAAGTGCTGCCTGTGTTTTCCTTGCAACCTCTGCCAAAATGCCTCAGTGGCAGCTTTAATACAGTCAGTGAGGGAGAAATGCCTCCTGCCTCAGCCACAGACATGCTAATCCTGCATTTTGCTCAGTCCACAACCACCTTGTGTGGATTGTGCAACTCTCCCATCAAAGGCTTGATAACAGCACGTTGCTGTCCCACTTACTCCAAACTGGTGTGTGGGCAAATGAAAACTTCCAAATTCTGCTGCCAGACCCTGCAGCCATAAATGACAACTCTTCACTCTCTCTCTCCCCAGTTCACTCAGCAATCCCTGTTCTGCCCCACTTCTTTGCAGAGCTTGCTCTCAGTGGATCTGCATCCATTGGGAGCAGCCCTGGGAGGTTCATGGCCTGGGCCCAGAGCCCCGGCCAAGCCCCTTCCAGCTGAACCTGAGTAATTCTGATTAACCATTAAGCCAGGCCTGGTAATTGCAGTGTAATGTTTGGCTTTAGCAGAGCAGCAGTGTGTGATCATCCCCCCGTGGGCCCGGGGTCAGGGCAATAATTGATGGCTGGGCACTGGCCCCCATGTGCTGGGCTCCCAGTGCTTTCTGCTCCAGGCTTGTTCCCTGCCTTGGATTCCTGTCCAGACCCACTGGAAGGGATTGGCAGGGAGGGACTTGTAATTGAGCTGCTTTCTGGGCAGTTCTTTTTAACCTATTGACATTTATGGATGAAGTGTACTGCTCTCCCAGCTGTTTGGGAATCTACAGTGCTTCTGAAACATAAGCCTGGAGAACCCAACTACAGGGAAAAAGGCAGGGCCTGGATAACTTTGACAAGATTCCTGACTGACTAAAGCAGGGCTCATTTGTCACAGGACAGTAATTAGCTAACAGTCACCATTCCAGGAGTGGGCTGTATTGCCACAAGCCCTCAGAGCTGCCTTTTCCCTCTCCTGCAGAGCCAAGGCGAACGTCTCCTCTCCAGGGAAGCCCCCGAAGAGCTGAAGCAGCAGCCTCTGGCTCTGGGATACTTCGTGTCGACTGCCAAAGCAGAGAACCTCCCGCAGTGGTTCTGGTCCTCCTGTCCTCAGGCACAGAACCAGTGTCCCCTCTTCCTGAAGGTCTGTCTTGCTCCACATGGAGCACTCGCTATCCATTGCTATTTCCATGCCTGTAAAAGCTGCAGTTGGGGTCTGTGGTGTCACAGTGAACCTGAGACCTCCCACTGCAGAGCTGAGAACTCCAGTCGGTTTATTCAAAAATGTAACCATTAATTTGGAAATACACATGGTCGTGGTGGGTTCAACACAGAATTGCCAACTTCCCACGCTGTCCTGAGGGGATTCAGCATGGATCTGTCTCTTGGGAATCTTTAGCAGTATCTGCTGTATGAGGAGTTAATTTTTGCTCTTTCCCCCTGCACAGGCCTCTCTCCATCACCACATCTCTGTAGCGCAGACAGACGAGCTTCTACCTGCCAGAAATTCTCAGCGAGTTCCTCACCCCCTCGACTCTAAAACTACATCAGATGTCTTGAGGTAACACCCTTGAGGTTTTCATTTCTGCCCTAAACATTTCAGGACTGAGTTCAGCGGTTTCAGAGGAGCCTTTCTCACCCGTCACAATTATTTATCTGTTTCATCAGCAGTTTTTAGCCCTGCTGTGCCCTACGTGTGTCTCAGGGCATCTCCTCTTCCAGCTGCCAGAGCAGGGCTGTGAAGGGGAATTCTGTGGGTTTCCCACTGCTGTGCACAATGATGCCAAGGAAACTCAGAACAGCTCAGCCTTGCCAGGGGGACACCTTGGTTTGCCTCCCCTCCAGACTGCTCTGTTCCCCTGGGATCTAAGCTGGGCTGTGCCACTCATTATCTTTACTCACCAAACCAAATGGATTTGGAGGAGGAGATGAAAGCATTCCCTGATACCACTGTGCTAGGATTGGGCTATAAAGGAGCCCCTGTTCCTGAAGGCCTGCAGGGTGTGCGTTGTGCTGTTCAGGATGACGTGAGGCCTGTTTGCCTCCATCCCACCCATGGGATGGAACCCAGGTGTGGTGATGGGAGCACAGTGTGGGGCACCCCACTGCACAAACACCAGCAGGGAACAGCAATGTCTAACCCAAGGAAACTGGGGCTGTATTGTTCTAGATGGGAATTTGCATCCTCTTGGAGGACTGTGCTCTCACAGTGTCCCAGGTATTGAGTAAAAGGAGAATGCAATGGACAGGGAAAGGATGAGATGCAACTGACACAAGTTACAATACAAGAAATTGCAGTTAGATACAGGACCACAGGAACAGTGTGAGCAAATGCTGGCACAAAGTAGAGGCAGAGGTGTTCAATCCTCAAGGCTTTGACAGCAGTGGCATCTGAGCCACTGTGAGTCCAGAATCTGTGTGCTGGGGAGGGCCTTCATGCAAATAGTCCAGACACAGCAGAGCTAAACGCTGCTGCTTTCAGCGAGGTTCCTGCTTTGCCAGCACACGGCAGCCCTGCCAGGGGGTGGCTCCAGGAGGAGCTGCTGCCAAACTCCCGGGCAGGCTGTGATGTCTGTCCCTTGGCCTGCAGGTTTGTGCTGGAGCAGTACAACGCCCTGTCCTGGCTCACGTGTAACCCGGCCACGCAGGACCGCAGCTCCTGCCTGCCCGTGCACTTCGTGGTGCTCACCCAGCTCTACAACGCCATCATGAACATCCTGTAGGACACACACGAGCACTTGTTCTGCTGGCTGCTTCTCCCCTCCGCCCGGGAACGTGCCACGACCTGCAAAGAGCTCAGTTTGCTTCTCTTCAGACCAGTCCTGTGCTGTGCTTCTGTTCTCCAAAAGCACACGTGAATTCTGCAGTGTTCAAAACTAAACTACCCGTTAACATCTCTGGCAGCTTCGATCCAAAATCTGGGAACATCCAAGAACAGTGAACACAGAGTAACCTCAAGCCAGTGTTAATTTGGTGGCTCAGTAACTACTGGTCAGTGTGATTATTTTTTTTTTAATATTTTATTTTTTTAAGGAAGACTACAGGATCTTTTTGCATTAGGAACTGATAAAGACCTGCGAGCAGTGTCAGCCCTGCGAGTAAAAACCACCTTATAGTGACCAGTTCAGGTGTTTCGTTGTTTGATCGTTGTAAACTGGGACTTTGCAGGAGGAAAACCACAAACACAAAACCACACAGTCGTAGTCTCGTATAAATATTGGAGTTTTCTGTCTACCTGGAGTTCCTGTCAGAGTGGATTGGGATGAATGCATGCATTTGTTACCTGTCCATGTAGATATGAATGGTCTGGAGATACTTTATTTATTTTTAGGTTTGGGGAGGGGAGGGATTAAATTATAAAGGACCAGGAACAGTAGAAATACCTTAAAAATCCAGCTCCGTTCCACCGTAGGGTTATTTATCTACAGACCTCTCACTCTTCTGACCCGGAGATCAAAAGTGAAGCTCATAACAATCAAAGGCTGGGAAGGGAAGCGTGTTCTGGTAAGGATACCTTGTACTTTAAGGAGTTCTCCCCTGCGTTTAGCCTGGTTCAAGCAAGGAATGGCCAGTGTTTAATGAAGGATAACACTACCTAAGGGAGAAGAGTGAGAGGGAGGTAGGGAGGAAAAATACTTTAAAGCCCAATGTCAGGGCAAGTGGAAAATTAATCTATTGTAGAGCTATGATTGAAATATATTTCCAGTAAATTTAGTGACGCTAGAAAAGTATTTACTGAAAGCCAAGTCGCCCTTTAATTCTGGGCAGACTCGTCCATGTACATATCCAAAAATATGGTTTTTGTTTACACTAAATCAGTCACAAATCTGGTGTATTTTTTCTGACTATAGGAATATTATTTCAAAGAAATAATTTTTAAAAATTATATCATTAAATTAGTACTTGAAGTTACACCACTGTGGTGGCAAAGTTACTTTGTTTAGTGAAATGATCGCCATTGGGAAGGTTAATGGCTAATTGAAGTATTTTTATGACTCCTTCAATCCAGGCTCCAAGGGGTTCCTATTCCAGCCCCATTCCCTCATTTCTGGGGGTGCACTGGGCAGCAGGAGGGGGCCGGGGTCGGGCACTTGGATCAGGCTGGGTGACCCCTCCCCTGGCCGTGGAGAAAAACTACCAAGTTTAGAGTTCTTCCAAAAGACTTTCATGTTCTGGTTAAAAAAAATTAAATTCTATGATTTTAAAAAGTATTTTTCTTGAGATAATGTAACATTTAAAACAAATTATATAAAATAATAAAAGAAAAAAAAAATTGCTTGTGTAATGAAAAGGTGAAGGCAGGGGAGGAACCTGTAAATGGATTATTTCCTTCCTTGCTCCACCCCTCCGTGTGGGTGTCCTCTTTGCAATGTATAGGTTAAAAAAAATCTGATATCAAACCATTTGTATCTAATGTGTACAGTGTAAAATTGACTTTAAAAATATTGCAGTACTATTTTTTCTTAATCAGAAAAGAAAATTCTCAAGGCCTTTTGAAGAGCATAAAAAGATGAAGATTGTAAACTTGTATAAAAAAAAATTTAACTTGGGGAGGAAAAAAATGTAAAGTAGACATTTGTAATCTTTTACCATTTGGGGCTTATTTGTTCCCAGGATTCATCTGAACTTTGGATTATTATTTTGCTTATTGTTTTTAAATGGGCCGTTTTTATCCAGGGGTGTTTCTTCCCCACAAACCTGGTTCTAAGCAAAAATTAGAAATTAAAAAAAGGGCAGCAAGGAGTAGTTTTCATCTGGTGTCTTTTATTTAATTTTTTTAAGTTAAGAGAAGCTGGTGACATATTTATACGTTTTTGTGCAAAATAAATGAATGGCAATAGATTTTAAAGAAAAATCTTATGTACTTCAGTGTGCAAAGTTCTGTATAATATTTCCCTTAAATATGCATTATTTTACTTGTGAGTTTTTTACTGAATTAATCTGAAATGTACAAGCCCTGGCTTTCCTACAGAGTGAAGAAAGTTATTTTATTTTTTTTTTTATTTCTAACTTTGGAAAATCATGCCTAAATCAGAATTATTATTACAGTTGTTTGAGCTAAAGGGAGCGGGAGGGTGGGGAATGTCCAGCATGCTTGTATGTATATTTCAGAACCTTTTTTAAATGTAAAAGCTGTACATTTCTGGGGAGTTCTGAATTTCTTTTTGTTTTTTTTGTTTTTTTTTCTCTGAGCATTTTGCAGTGAGCTTCTTTTATATATAGCCGACAATTTGAAAGAAAACAAAAAAAAATGTGAAGTTCATTTTAAATCTACAGTATATCGCTGGTACAATACACTAAAAAAGACTTTGATAAAAAGAAACAATAATAATAAAAGACCTCCATTTTAAATGTCATTCATATATACCTTGTGGATGAGAGCTATATACTTTTACACACTTTTTTAGATGAATAAATTATTGAATTACTGAAACTGTTGGTGGAGTTTTATTCTTGTATTGAACTCTTGAGTTTTCGGCGTTCCCAGGGAAGGAATTGCAAAGTGCAGCTCCAGGAACGTGGAAGGAACTGAAAAGAAACATTTCAAACCATGGCCGTTGTGAGGGGAAATTGGGTGTCGCTGATGCCAAGGCTGGAGAATCCCGCCAGAGGGGCGGGTGGGAGCAGCCTGGGATGATCCAGGGGAGCAGTGGAGCTTCCCTGGGCAGCTCCAGACGCAGGGGCGCCGCCCGTGGTGGCTGAAGTTCCCAGCTGCAGCAGGTGAGTCTCCAGCAGGAGCGGGCAGGGCAGGGCAGGGCAGGGCAGGGCTGGCCCCTCTCCCTGCACAGGGCCGGGCCGGGGCCATGCAGGACAGCCCTGGGGAGGGCCCAGGGCCGCGGCCTCCGGCGTCCCAGAGCAGCTGCAAACCCCAGCAGCAGCTGGACTCCGCGGTCCCTGTGGGTCCCTCCCGGCTCAGGATACTCTGGGATTCTGTGCTAACTGTGAATTCTGGGCTCATTGTAGCTGCTCTGGCCAGGGCTGGGCTGGACTGCTGGACCCCAGGAGGTTTCTTCAGAGCAAGACACTCTGGGTTTAGCAGAGTCATTCCCAAACACAGACCTGCCAAAATGACACTAAATGGACAGCTGGGCCATGCCAGGATGTGTGTGTGGGCTGGAGCCAGCTGTGCCATGCTGGGATGCAGGGGCTGGAGCCAGCTGTGCCATGCCGGGATGTGTGGGCTGGAGCCAGCTGTGCCATGCCGGGATGTGTGGGCTGGAGCCAGCTGTGCCATGCTGGGATGTGGGGGGTGGTTGGAGCCAGCTGTGCCATGCTGGGATGTGGGGGGTGGTTGGAGCCAGCTGTGCCATGCTGGGATGCAGGGGTTGGAGCCAGCTGTGCCATGCCGGGATGTGTGGGCTGGAGCCAGCTGTGCCATGCTGGGATGCAGGGGCTGGAGCCAGCTGTGCCATGCTGGGATGTGGGGGGTGGTTGGAGCCAGCTGTGCCATGCTGGGATGCAGGGACAGCCCCTGTTACAGCAGTGCTAGCTGGCAGTAGGGGATGGGGGAGTTTCTGCAGACCCCAAATGTTTCACGGCTGCTGTTTGTGGCTCAGTCCCCTACAAAGAATCCTACAAGAACTCCTTTTCCATGACAGCTGGAGCCCACAGGAGCATCCAGTGACAGCTCCAGTGACTGGGTGGAGGAACTGCCACTCCTTTCCATGGCTCTTTAATGGCCATTTGGGATTTCCTCAGTAGTTGTTAATTCTCGTCCACTTGAATTTTGGTGCATCTTATTTCTGAATTTAGATTTAGTTACAAAAATAGTCCCTAAGACTTCACCTTTTAAAAAAACTTTCAAGCTTCTATCTTTTAGTGCACTGTACTACTGTAAATTGTGGTACTAAATGACACTGTTCAATCACCCTGTCCACGTTTGTTACACTTTGGTCTTCCCCTGTGAGAGCTGGAAGTAGCTGGAATTACTGCAGAGCAATATTTGTTGCATGGAGGTTACTTTGTGGCTAATTCATTGGCTTCACAGACAAAACCTACCAATTAAATATTCCATTCCATGAGGACTGTAAGGAAAAACTTAATGAAAACATTGAAATCTCAGTTGATTTGTAACAAAAATTAAATATCTACAACAAATGTGTACAGCACTGTGGTGATGGACTCAGCTCTTTAACTCCAATAAAGAAAATGCTTTTGAAGATTAGGCTCACATTAAACTACTTTTCCTTTCTCTACTCCCATCTCTGTTTTTGACAAAATGTCATGGCCACCTGAAAGCTGTTTCAGCACATGCAGAAAGCATCACAAATTGTGGAGTAAACATGAGGTTTATGGGCAGTCTCTCACCATTTACAGTGGAAATGGAAAGAGCCCTGGATCCCCAAACAGGAAGTCTCTGGTCTCTGACAACAAAGCAGGATTTATAAAATGACGCAGCTTCCACTTCCCTGTTTTGACACTGAGCCCTTGGACACACGTTTCTGTGGGCAGCCCCTGGTTTGTGCTGCACTGGCTCTTTCCCTACCCAGTATCAAAGGAGCGATCCCACAGCACATCCCACGGGACACAGAAACCTCAGGGCTGTTTGAAGCCTGAAATACTCTGCAGAGGCCGGGAAGAAGATGGCCCCAGTTCTGTGCGAGGCCAGCTGGGAATTCAGGCTGCCCTGAGCTGTCAGTGCTGGGATCTCATGGGAGCTCTGCTCCGGGCAGGGCAGGCTCCAGTCTGAGCCGTTGTGCAGGAGCAGCTCCTGCTCTGCAGCCGCCAAGCCATGGGCAGGCACATCCAGTACAGCTGACACCAGCCACAACCAGACAGCACATGCTCCTTTAGCTGATAAACACCAGCTTTTCCCTGTGAGGGCTCCTTACTGAAACCCTTCAGAATCATGGCTGGAAACCAGCCTAGCACAGGGGCCCCTTTGCAGCAAACCAGCAGGGCATGGCGCTGCTGAGGACTCTTTCTATAGGAGAAACCCATCTTTTGTGGCTCTGCAACACCTGCTGGAATTCACTGGCTCCCTCTGATTGCTCCACAGGGTCTGGTCCAATTCCACTGCCTCTCTCACCTGGCTCTGAGGACACTACAGCAGCCTCTGCTGTCGACACCTTCTCCATCCCCAAAGCTCTTTTTTCAGTTCTTAGCCAACCCCTGGCACCCAGCCACCTCCTCTACCTTCACATCCCAGGAATGTGGGTCCTCTCCCACCACACACACACCTTTTGCTATTGGACAGATGTTTCATTTCAGCAATACCCGCTCCTGCAGGACCTTTGTCATCTACCCAGCAACATCAGCTGCTCCCCAGGCACTGATGCTCACTCCAGCTGGGCCCTTTTAAAAGACACAGCCAGGCCAGCAGGGAGCTGCTGCAGCCCACGTGGCAACCAGGGCAGGCCTAGGGCCTTCACAAGTGGAATTTATTTTCCTTACACACTAAATTAGACATACGTTTAAAAAACTCCTACCAGCCTGACACTCTCTTTGTTTTTATTTAAATATTTTGCCATTGGGAAAATGTCAGGCTGGTATAAATCTAGGAACAAACTACATCCTCAAATGCACTGCTGCTACTGCGAGTGTTTGGAGAACTTTCTGCCAACAGATTTGATATCCAGAACTCCCATTAAAAAAGGATTACACACACAGAGAGCACTGCAGAAAAAGCTTACTGGTTCCTGCAATTCTGTAAAACACAATCCCACAGATGCAAAAAACCCAAAAATGGAAACAAAACACCAACCAACCAACCAACCAACCAACAAACAATAACCAGAGAAACCTTTTTACCTTTTCAGTTTGGTGAATACTTTAAGAAGTCTTTTTAAGCCAACCTATTTTAGTTGTCTGTGATTCCCTGCAGCCAGTGACAGCTGTAACATGCCACATTAATCACATCTGTGCCTTTCTCCGTGCGGGGTTGTCCACATGAATAACTGGAAGTCACATCCTTGGTCCTCCAGCAGGGGTCATGTTTTGATGGCAAATGAAACTCCAGCTTCTGCCTAGACCAAGCTTTAAAAAACCAAATTAAACTGCACAGTTACAGAGCTGGATCATTAAAGGTCAACCACGCGAGCAGGTGTGGGTTCATTGGTCAAAGTGCTCCACCCCACTTGTAATCAGTCTCGGTGGTAATTTCATTAGTGCCTGGGGAAAAGCCAGGCCAGGAGAGGCAGGTGATGGGGCAGGGTGCGCATGGCAGGGCAGGGGGCTCTTAATCCCAGCAGGGTAATGGCCCATGGAAGTGCTAAAAGAACGGTGCTGAGAGCAGCTCTCCGGGCTCCTGGCTTCAGCAGCATTTCAGTTATAAGTCATTGCCCTTGGATTTCTTTCCTCTGTTAGGCTGCAGGCGGGGAAGGGCTGTGCTGCACTGGCTGCTGCGCTGCCCGAGCGCCCAGGGACGGGCAGGGGACAGCAAAGGGACCTGCTCGGGCCCAAGCTGGGCCTCAGGGTGACTTTAGCCATTAGCAACAGGGAGCCCAAGTGGAAAACAACTCCTACCACCAAGGGCCCTGTGGCTTCTATGGCAACAGAGGGACAGAGGACACCCCACCTTCGCTGTGGAGATTCCCCTCATCATCACCTGTTTGCCCTTCTCTTTGTACTTTGTGTTGCTGACTTGTTTTCTGATGTTGGGCCTTTTCACTAGTGAAATGTTGCTTTTATTTAAAAGAAATATCTCACACAAGTGAACATCCCTTTCCACAATACATAACCTTCCCTCCCTGAACAATTCCAGTCAGAAGCCGAGAGGATGTAGATGCTCATTTTTCCCAGAAGCTCTCTGCTTTTCTAACGTTATTTAGGTGACTTGGATGAGTCCCCTGCCCATCCAGGAAGCACAAACACTGCTGTGGTCTACAGATTCTGATCAGGCAGGGGAACTTGGGGTGACCTCTGTTCCATGTGCAGCACTCAGATGTGGGCTCCTCCAGCCCTGCTCTGTTCCTCTGGACACTTGCTGACGGCAGCCCAGGGTGCCTGTGCAGGGAGGGGCACTGGCACCAAGAGTTAATGCATAACCCCGGTGTGCCTGAGGCCAGCACTCATGGAATGGAACTGCTGTTCCAGCTTTCTGTGCAACTACTGCCCACCCCTTCAGCCTCCTGAGCAATGGCTTTGCAGTTATTTACGGTGCAGTTAATCAGAAGAACAGCTCCAGATTTAATAAGCAAGTAAGGAAGGCATGCTAAAGGGACTGAGGGGAGAGGAAATATCAAAACTCTAAAGCTGCCCAAAGTGATGTGGGATTTTGGGCAAACTGTCAGCTTTGCTGCTCCTTGTCTGTAACAATCCATGCCACTGGCTCACTGTCTAGAGCTCTGGCTCATTTTGAGGCTCTCAAGCAGCAGAAGGCAGAGCATTAGTTTGCAAACTTTAGTCAAGATGATATAAACTTATTCAGGACAATGAAAACTAAAATCTTCTGCAAAGACTTACAGAAAGATCCCAGAAGGCTGTGGAACTGGCCAATAAAATATCAGAAGGAATTCACAGTAAGAGACACACACAAAAAAAATTAAAAATTATGCCAAGCACATAGATGTGGAATGGCCTCTAAACTAGGATACAGCTCAGGATCATTCATTTCAGGAAAAAAGGAGTGGGATGTCTGAGCCAAAAGTGATCCCAGCAGGAGGGTGGCAATGCCACTCAGGCAGCCCAAGCCCAGCCCAATGGCCCAGCTCTGTTCTGCTTGTGCCACGTCCCCATTCCAGGAATCAGGCAGGACTTGAGGGCAGGGGAGAGCAGCCCCCAGCCCCTTCCCAGGACTGCCCTGAGCTGTGTGTGTTCCAGGGCATGAGGGCCCTGGGGAGCTGGAGGCAGGGCTGCAGCCTCAGCTCCATGGGGATGTGCCTGATCCTTCCCTCAGCTCCCCCTGCCCTGGGCCACCTCGCAGCTCCGGGTGGCAAATCCCCCCAGATCCCACAGGACCAAGTCACCACTTGCACACCACCGGGCACCTTCCAAAAAACGCCTTCAGCCCAGGCCCCGATTCCAGCCAGAGGCTTGGGAAACGCTGAGATCCACTGGTGCTTCAGTCGGTTGGTAAGAGGCAGGGGCTGCACCTCCACTTTCCTCTTCCAGGTGCTCTGATGGCTCCTCTGGCTGCACTACAGGTAAAAGTGCCGGGTCTACATCAGGTTTTTATTAAAGAACTCCTCTCCTCATTCCCAACCCAGCACGTCTGAGGAGCTTGGCTGAAATTTTAGCATCGTTAACACCCCATCAATGCTGTGTGAAACATGCCTGTAGGCCAACGCTGGGGAAGTATCCATCTGGAATCCATCCCTGGCATGGATCAAAGTCACATGAGAGCCTGCCCCTGGACATTCTGGTGACTGTGCTGTGGGGAGAGGAGGCTGCAGGAGTCCTAAGCACTTGAGACATCTGATCAGGTCTAGCTGTCAGGAGCCCAAACTCTGTCCATGAATTATGCTCATCTCTGACCAGAAGGAGCCCGGTGGATCCTCACTGCTTTGCAAGATGACACAAAGCTGAAGCTTCTAGCAAGGAGCAAGTCCTGGCTGAAGGGGAGAAGTCTGAACCCTTGCAGTTAATCTGAGGAGGAAGAAGAGCAGGCATTCAGCAGCTGGCTGAACTAAGAAGCAAATCAGTGCAGAGATGGGACAGGGAAAGAAGATATTCCTACACAAAAGGTCTGCTTTGTTCCCCTCGTACTTTGTGCCAAGGCAGCAGAGAAGGAACTGTAAAATTTAGAACAACTTTTTTCAGAGCCTGATAAAAAAGGCAGGCCATAACTCTATCACATCCCTAAAACACTTCGGCAGTGCACCCAGGGCCTACACAAAAGTGACCAGGCACACTGATCCAGCTGGGGACAGAGCCACTGTACCCTGTTTTCTTTGTTGGCCTGGACCAAATTCTGAACTCCTGCAGAGATGTGTGACTTCCACTGACCAGAACAGCACAGAGGGAGTTTCATTTAGGACAGTGCCTGATAGGTTCCCACACAGCGAGCTGGCTGAAGGCTAAATTATCTGCTTCAGAGAAGTGAAGGATTGATATGCTTGAACTCTGTAAGGCTGGAATTACTCAAACACCTCCTCTGACTTCAAGACTTTGGAAATAAATCAGAAGGGGGCTGATTAATGCCAAGCTCACACCCTGCTCCCCCTAAAGGCTCAAGAATTCAGGCATGGCATCTTTGATCCAAGAGAAGAGCTTGCAGTTGTATCTGTCGTGCTTGTCTCTCAACAAATGGACTCCCTTTCCCAGAGATTTTAACTCTGGCAGCACTTGGCCCTCAGCACATATCAGCTGATGTATAGTGCCTGTCTGGACACATTTGGACCCGTCCTGATTCTCTGTCCCTTTCTTCTCTACCCTGCTTTCCAAATAGCCATCCGTGACTGTTTACTTTGGCAACGCCTGCAAAAAAAAATAGTCTCAATGAAAAGGCAAAATCCATTAGGAAAAGCCAGCTGAGTGCTAAAAGGCCCCTAATCAGTAGAAAGTTTAAAGAGCACCGCTGGGAGAGAGGCTGCGGTGCCTTTCCAACACCTCCCCAGCAATGTGTGAGGCTATGACATGTCAGAGTGAAGCCCCAAACACAGGCACGCTGCCAGGGGAGCTGTTTCCTCAGGGCTGAGCCCGTGTCCAGCTGGGTGCTGCGGAGGGAGCTGCTGATGGAGGAACGGCGGCATCCCAGCAAATAACTGCAACCAAGCTGGTAAAAGTTCACCCAGCTGCTTCCAGCCCTGGCTGTTCTCAGCCAGAGAGAGACGGTTGATCTCAGCTCAGAATTACAACTGGACCAAAGCAGGAACCTGGGGTCTAAGGGCCAGTGCAGGTCCAAGTAAGGGGATGTCACCAAGTGACACCAGCTCGGGCAAGAAAGCAGTGCTGGAAAAAGATCTGTTGCTGTGGAGAAAGAAATGCCCTCAAAATGTCCTGCCTGAAACACTAAATTCAGCCAAGAGCTGAATATCGTTCAAGCTAAACTGCAGTTGCCTCAAAACACCTCTCAGCTGTGGATCCCAGCTGAGAAATGACTGCTCGCTTCGGCTGTACGAGGTAGCCAGTGCTCTGGCCTGGGTAGATTTACTTGCTTTGGGTTGCAAATATTTCAAACCACCATCACCCAATATTTCGCAAGTGCACTGAATTACAGATTTCAAAGCACCACAAAGAAGTCAACAAACCACTCCTTTCAGTTCCCCTACGAAGAAGAAAGTTGGATGTTTTTCTTTCAGGGAACAATCAAAATATTTGTAATGAATCTGCTGCTCTATGAACTGTGTTTTTAAAGCTTGATAGAAACAATCAGGCTCAGGTTTAGTTAATTCTCCTTCATCTTTTAGAGACTGTAAAACGGTGTGTAAGACACTCAGGCACAATTTGCAACTTGCAGCTTTATAACACTGAAGGATGTGCACATCACAGTCCACAGGTGAGCTATTTTTTGTCACCTAAGCTACACAGACCCCTCTACTCTGTACAAAATTCTAAGACATGCTCAATAAAGTGTCAATAATTGAAATTATGTTGGGCTACTCAGCAGGTCATACAAGAGGTAGAAGTCCCGTTATACAAGAGTCTTTTAATGTCCAGGGCTGTTCAGGATGGGACAAACAGGCTCCTTTGATCCATCTGGAAACTTTTAACTTCAAAAAAGGAAAATCAGAAGTCCTTATTGTTCTGGATATTCCAGAGGAAGATTATCAGAGAGCTGAAGAACTTCTCTTATGAAGACTGAGAGAGCTGGGGGTGCTCACCTGGAGAAGAGAAGGCTCCAGGGAGAGCTCAGAGCCCCTTGCAGGGCCTAAAGGGGCTCCAGGAGAGCTGGAGAGGGACTGGGGAAAAGGGATGGAGGGACAGGACACAGGGAATGGCTTCCCACTGCCAGAGGGCAGGGATGGATGGGATATTGGGAAGGAATTGTTCCCTGGGAGGGTGGGGAGGCCCTGGCACAGGGTGCCCAGAGAAGCTGTGGCTGCCCCTGGATCCCTGGCAGTGTCCCAGGCCAGGCTGGACATTGGGGCTTGGAGCAGCCTGGGACAGTGGAAGGTGTCCCTGCCCATGGCAGGGGTGGCACTGGATGAACTTTAAGGTCCCTTTAAACCCAAAGCAGTCTGTGATTCAAACTTAGGGTCTACTTTTAAGAATTTTGCACTTTATAGGAAAGTAAAATGGTATTTCTGGCACTCATAGAAGTCTTCCCATAACTCCAATTTTATTACAGAATAAAGTTCTAGTGAAACATCCTAAACTGAGAGAGCCATGGAATTTTAGGGAAGTATCTATCACGGTGTGAAAATGTAATCACAAAACCACAGATGAATTCCAGACAGCCAGGAATGATTCAAGTACAAAGACTGCAGCATCAACTGAGTACTTCTTCTATCAATTAGAAAATTAACTGATATAAAGAATAAAACCAGTGTGTCCTGAGCCTTTATCATCTGTAACAGACAGCTGGAGAAAGAGCCATTACTCTCAAATGGGCAGAAGCAGCAGGTGGAGCTGAAATGCCTTCGAACTAAGTGTTGGACTCTCTGGAACGGCCTCTGTCCCGGTGACCGAACTGGAAATGCGCAGCACACGTGGCACGTGTGCTGTACCAAACCAGTCTGCTGCAAACCGGCCCCACCTGGGCAAGGCTCAGCCCACTGCGGTTACCTTGTTAGAGAGCTTGATTCACTCAGGAGTTTCAGCAGGCTCTGCTCTCAGCCAGCCCTCAACTCCCACCTGTCCCTCCTGCTGACCAATCCATCAGCCTTTCAGGTAGCCAGAGGGGATGGAGATGCACACACCTGCCCTCTTCCCTTGTTAAATAAAGCCTTATATAAGGCTCTCATGGGCAGCCTCTGGTGTCTTTTGGCTTTTCCTTTTGGTTTTAAAAAAAGTGTTTAGGGGTTTGTGGGCCATTTATGTTTCAGGAACTATTCCTAGTTTCTAGGGTTAGTTTTCACTTACAGAAGCCTGTAAGGTAAGAAGAATTCTCTTGTGCTGGTAAACTTTTCATGTGTGGCATTTTTTCTGTTGTGCTACCTGGTGATTTGGTTTGGTTTTATTTCCTTTTTATGTTTAGAAAAACATATCCTAGACCAAGATATTTCCTGGTGAGATTATGGTTTTTTTCCCTGTTGTTGCCTATTTTGAGGAAACATGATAATTCTGGTTGGGTTGCAGTTCTGACTATAGAGGTTAGGGTTGAATTTGGCTGTAAATTCATATTTTTCAGGTTTCAAGCTGTGTTTGATTGTGGCAAAGAACTTGAATAATTTACACTGTCTCTACTCTGTTCTTATAATCAACAACAAGTATTGCTTTAATTTCCATTGCTCAGGCAGTCTGGAAAGCCTGATCAGCAGTGGTGGCCTAAACCTTGATTCATGGGCCTGTACTTGTGGGTGCCCTTTTCTGCTCCTTATCTTCAATGTAAGGAAATCAGCTTTGGGGATAAGTATTTGTTCTTCATCTCTCAGTGACTGAAATTTCAGTCCAGTAAAAAAGCTTGGTGCTAAGAAGTACTTGCTAAAGAACTGGGTGATGCCCTTAATGGCAGCAGTGCTGCCCGGAGGGCAGGGAGACAGGAGAGAGAGACAAACCATGAGTTCCATGAGAGGACACCTCCTGTCCTACTTGACATCTGTTCTGTAGCCCTGATGTGCTTTCAAGTGCTTCTGCTCTAATAACCGGAAATCTGTGAAGCACTTGGCACCCTGAAATGCTTTATAGATGCACTGAAAGGAATGTATAAAAAGAGACAAAACTAGATTTTATGCAGAATTGATGAGGGTAAAGTTTAGGAGGTAAAAGTAGCCCAGAAAGTGTGTGCTTTCATTTTCTGTTCATTTCTTTTGTCCCCAGTTTTTCCACCTTGAGGTTGAATTCCTGACTTCTTATCTTTGAGCAGGCCCAAGGTGTTGCTTTTCCTCACCTGCTAGTGCCAGTGTCCCACCCCCATCCCCGCAGGGAGCAGCCCTCCCAGCCAGGTTCAGCTGAGGATGTGTCACTTTGGGCAGCCAGTCTGGGAGCCTGAACCATTTGTAGCTTGTGAGCGTCTCTAGAACACCGAGGGTCATAAAAGCCCTTCTGAATGGGCACTTTACTGACAGCGCTCACCTTTAATGGCCTTTTTGTGAAGTTATAGCTTGGCTTTTAGGCTTTTTTTGCAATTCATCACTTAATCCATACATGCTACCTTGGCCAAGAGCCGGACAATGGGGCCCACTGTGTCTGGTTTTGTTATGGAGCAGCCGGAGTGGCTTTTAACTAAAACAACGTATCTGAAGGAGAAAAATGTATTCACCTTGAATTCCCAACGGCTTCGACTTACTTAAGGCAGCTCTGCAGACACTGGTGCTTGCAATCAATGAAATCAAAACTGCAGCCATGTAAGGATGGCAGAAAGGAGTAAGAATGTATATGCCTTTGCATGTATAAAATATGAGGGGGAGGAAATGTACAGGGAGGAAGGAAACAACTATCCTTGCAGCTAGGTCTGGAAAAGAGCATTCTTCTGATATGAATTTTTTCATGATTAAATATAAGGGTGTATTAGACTGGCAGGGAAGGACTGGGGGCCCTTCTAAAGGTCCTTTCAAAAATCATGTGTCTTCTGGTACAGATCAATCCTATAATCCATTTGTCAGTTCCTTTTTGAATGGGAGGTGGGTGGTAAAACTGATCCCCCCCACCAGCCTTCTAATGCTGCTGCACAAAGAGCACCGTGGTTTGCCTTGGGACATGTAAAGCCAGGGTGCCTTGGTGGCAAAACAGGGCCAGCCCAAGCCTGCTGGACTTGGAACACAACAAACTAACTTGTTTAACTTTCCCACTGTAACACTTTCAGGTACAGAGGGAAGAGGCAGGTACCCTTACTTGGGGGGAAAGGGGAAGGACTCCTCCTCTAGGTACCAGGAAGTGTGGAATTGCCTTCTGGCACTGCTGTCAATCCTTCATAAAAATTAGTAATCCTTTATCACAGAATGGCCTGGGTTAGAAGGGACCTTAAAGATCCTCCAGTTCTATCCCCCTGCCATGGGCAGGGAACCTTCCACTAGCCCAGGCTGTTCAGAGCTCCATCCATTCCTTGACAGAAGCCCTTGTCTGCAGGAGGGAGTGGCCCACGGAAATCCATTTGTGATCCTTCACATGCTTCCTCTTCCCAGGGTGCTGACTACGTGAGTCCAGTGGGAGCAGGGACACCGGGTACAGGGAAGGATTGGGCTTCCATGTCATGGAGGAAGAGCAGTATCCATATTATCACCTTTTGGCTCAGGTAGGACAGGGACTTGTCACTTCAAGGTGCGGCCCTCAAATGGGACCACTTGGCAAAGGGTAACCTTTATTTTCCCAAAACTTCAGCTGTCAAATTCAGATTATTTTTTTTAAATGAGATGGGATTTTTGGCTTAGGTTCTAGTGAAGCTAATGTGGAAAGTTACACATCTCTGGAGGCTTCTAGAAGCACTTCAAAAGACTGAAGTGAAGTCTCAAGAAAGCCAGCAGGGAACACTATACTCTTCTGTGGAATTTATCCCACTTTAATTTGGCTCTGGGCACCCAAAGTAAAGCCACAAATTTGGCAATCGAGTAAGTGGGTGGCCAGTCCAACACTTAGAGTAACAACCATTGACCTCAGTTAATTTTCTTTCTACAGTTGATCCCTTTCTACACTCAGCCATTCCACCCACATCCTGATTTTTATCAGGCCTTCTGTCTTCCAAAGAATCTCCCTCAGAGAGTGAAGTAGGACACATTCCCCCTTTGACTTAAATGTGTAAGTGAAACCAAAGCAGGCAAGAGGAACTGGGCACCAGTGGCATTTGCCTGGGGGCTGGAGCCGAGGGCCTGTGTGCAGCAGGCCTGCTGCAGCATTAGCTCCATTTGCTTTTTGTCTCTTAGCCCCCCACACCTGCCTGCCATTTAGCTGCCTCTGAAGGCTGGCCAAGGGACATCAGATCAAATAATAAAAGCCACATTGAAGCAGTGTTTCAGCTGAAACAGTATGAGTGGAGGCGAGATGGGGCTTGGAAAAGGCTCCCTCTCAAAGAGCCCACACATACATGCGAGAAGGTCATTAACTCGTGCCTTGTGCTATCTTTGCCGTCTCCGCTCCCTCTCTCTCAATTATTACATCAGAAGGAAATGAGAGAGCACTTTGCCAAATACTAATGGACTTGATGTTTTCATAATCTCAAGTGCACAACAATCAGAGCTGTTTATTTTCCAAAGAAGATGGGAATCAGGGGAGGAGGCTGAAGACTGTGCCATTCTGTTAAGGAGGGGGGGAAAAAACCCTTATGTACAAGAGCTGAGACTGAAAAACAAGCATCTAGGAACACTCTTGCTGTTACAGCTCCAGCACTCGCTTCTGGGGAAAAGGTAGTGAGAGTGGCTGGAAATTGTCCTATCCTGGTGCCCACTGCACAGCAACTGACAGCAAGGCTCCAAGTTGGCAGAACACTTTAGAGTCCCACTTCAGCTTGAAGTCAGATGCTTTAGTTTTCTTTTCTATGTCTGAGTGTAATGATACTGCTATATATTTGTTTCTGAAGCACAGCAAGAACCATTTAGTTCTGAATGAAACGTGCTCAGGAGACAGGATGTGACTGAGCTGACAGGAGGGGTCTCTGCAGTGACATGAAGGAGCCAGTTCTGTTTCTTGTTCTCAGTAGTCAGTTTCCCCACAACTTTGAGCCTATATGAAATCCTAGGCTTTGCTTATAAAGGGAGCTTAGCAGGATACTTGCACATCCTTAGATTTATGCCGGTGTACAAATACTGGAATTTCTCCAAAGAGCCAGCTAGGACTGTGAGGCTTCTGTCCTGGAGTCACCAGGCTGCTCCCCTGGTAAAGGACTGGCCTCCCATTGAGGTGTGAGGACCTGTGGAGGGCATTTGGTTTTACTAAGTGAGCCCAAGTCATCTGCAGAAAGATAAGGATGCTTTGTGTTCCTCCTTGCTGCTCAGATTTTGGAAGCTTCTGCCTTTGACAGGGGTTTTAAATTCTCAGTGTCCTCTGGCACCCCTGACAGGAATGTGCACAGGGGCTGATGTGGGAATGAGTTGCCTAGTCACACCACAACTGAATTATCAAAGGATCCCCCAAGAGCGTCCTCCATTCTCACACATCACCTTTCAAAAGTCATAAGCCAGAACAAAGACTTTGTAGAATTTGGGAGTCTTTGGGCTGAACTGGGGCTTAACAATTTTCCTAGTGCATGCAGGTACTTATTTATCCCTATGATCTACGTGCAGGAACTGCCAGTGTTTGTCCGTACCGGCAGATGTTCTGGGCCTTTGACTGGGTTAGGAAGCAAACAGGGCTCTTAACTACCACCGTTCAAGCATTTTTCATCCACTTAGCAGTTAAATTCCAGGTGCCCTGTATAGAAAAGAGCTTAGAATCTTGTCTCCTACAAGCTTATAATTGGTGGTGTGTGCAAGACCAGAAGTTTTCCTGATAGTAAAACAAAGGTCCGCTTCTCTGAGGAAGGAACAAAACAAATATCCAACAGGGAAAGTTTCTGGGCCCCATGTTAAAAATCGAAAGGATATTTCTAAACGGTGAGTCGGACATGAGCCGGGACAGCGGAGGAGAGGAGCGGGCGCCGCTCCTGTGCCGGCAGCTCCCGGGAGGTGTCGCCGCAGCCCAAGGCTGGAGGCACCGGGAGCGGGCTGTGTCCTCACACGCTGTGTCCTCACACGCTGTGTCCCCACGGCCCCGGGACCCACGGGCTGTGCCCTCACACGCTGTGTCCCCACGGCCCCGGGACCCACGGGCTGTGCCCTCACACGCTGTGTCCCCACGGCCCCGGGACCCACGGGCTGTGCCCTCACACGCTGTGTCCTCACGGCCCCGGGACCCACGGGCTGTGCCCTCACACGCTGTGTCCCCACGGCCCCGGGACCCACGGGCTGTGCCCTCACACGCTGTGTCCCCACGGCCCCGGGACCCACGGGCTGTGCCCTCACACGCTGTGTCCCCTTTACCCAGGGGCCATGGGCAAGGGGCCGTGGGGACACCTGAACCTCAGGTGGCAGAACCAGGCTCCAGTGCCGCCTCCTGTGTGCTGTTCCGGCAGCAGCAGGCTCAGGCTCCCCGTGCCCATGTCATTCCCCTGTCCCCACTGTCAGCACCTGGGGCTTTACCTGTAGTGGGGCTGAGGGTCAGGGGCCGCTGAACCTGCTGCCTGCCAGGGTGTCTTCCGTGGGTGACCTTTGTGCTAAAGCCTAATAAATGTTCAAAACCAGAGGGATTTTGGATTTGGTCTGACAAAAAATGGGATTATGTATATGGAGAGATCTGGTAAAGAGCTGCTTTACTTGCATTAAAGCAGACATTTAAAGAGGCTTTCACTGAGGATGTGGTTGCTGTGGAACACTGGGACTGTGTCATGAGAGCGGAAGGGAGTATTGGGCATCTCGTGCACCATATAATTAACCTGATTTTTGGGCATCTTGAGTGCCATTAGACTTGAATGAGACATTTATGCAGCACTTGGTGTTTGTGGTCATCAAAGGTATCACTTTGTTGTACTTGAAAATACAGCAGCCAGTGCAACCGAGGCTCAGCACTGGCAGGTCTCATGGAGTTTGCAAAGTACGAACTGGGCACCACTGGACAACGCAGTGTGGGGACATGTCAGCCACACACATCAGACTGAGATGTTTTCTGTATGCCTCTGATACAGGAGTATTTTGGCAGCAAGCTTTAAACTTGTATTGTATCCCAAACTGTGATTATAAGCTGGTATCCAGGAAGAGACTAATGTAGCTGAGATAGGAAGTGATGATTATCCCTCACATGCAATTTAACTGTATACAGGAATACTGAATGTGGATGAACCGCCTGTGCTGCTCTCAGAAAAAGGAAACATCCCACACTGCAGAGACCACATTTAGAGGGAGGGAGGTTAAAAAATACCCCAGACAATCCAAGAATGCTCACACAACCCCAAACCACCAGGCAGCCACTCTAATCCTTTGGAGCTGAGAGCTGGAAATGTACCTGAACTACATCACGAGTATACAGTCCATCCTCCAAAAGGAATCAGATGCTCTGTGGCCCACGTGCATCCTCCCCATGTATTCACTTTTGTGCTACTCCTTAGAATCTCATGGAAATCTCGAATTCAATGAAATCAGCCTTCTCCCACTCCCTGGTGGAGAGTATTTCTTCAGTCACAACTAAATGTTTCTTTAACAGTGAGGCAGATGCAATCATCAGGGGCTGGGAAGGTGGGCAGCAGCCTTGCAGGCAGGTGTGTTCAAACGTACCTGAGAGCTGGGCCACCCCACACCTGCTCTGCATCTGTTCTCCCCCTTGCTCTGCTCTCAGGCAAGCCAGCAAGGTTAGAGGGTTTTCCCCATCAGTCTCTAACACTGTGTTTCTGTCCTTCACACCCAGTGGTGACCCCACCAAAGCACCCTGTTTATTATTTTCAGATTCCTCCTAAGTATTTCTGGATGCACCATTCAGGAGCTCTCCTTCTAGGAGTTACACTTGTATTTTTAGTGCTCTGAGATTTCTACTACCTCTGCCCCCCTTTTTTTCTTCCCTTAAGCATTGAAGTACACAGCTCAGGCATGTACTTGTTTCACTTTAAGCAGTGGCCAAGGGCTACTTAATGATTTGGGTTTATCCAGCTCACACTGCCTGCCTAAGTACCTGTGATACACGGTAGAAGCACAAATTCTTCCGTTAGAAACAGGTTTGTGTTTCAAACAAACTAATGTATACTCAGAGTGTTCCTCAGTGATAGCGAGATGAAAGCTATCCAGCTTCCAGCTCTCAAAACTTTCCTTCTCCTTTGGAGAGGGTGTGAAGTGTTAGTTTCTGGTTAAACCTTTTTTCAGAATCAACAGTGAGGGACAGGAGTAGTGCTGTGGTTTCCAGCCCTTTTGTCTTCATCTACTTTAGGCCATAGTGGATTTTTCTGCATGTTAGAATTTTCCTCCTAAAACTTCTCAAGGCTGGAATACTTGAATTACTGATATATCACTGAGTGATTACTGCTCCTCACTCAGGACAATTATGTAGCCCTTAAAACCTTGCTTGCACTGCTTGTTTTGTTTCGGTTTTTTTTTTACGTTGCATCTTCTCCACTGTAAGTCTGTGTGTGTGTAAAGATGCCCTAGAAATGGACCAACTTCATAGGTTTCAATGATGGTGACAAAAAGAGATTAAACTTGTAAGCAACCGATGTAATTTCTCTTGACATTAAATGATTCTCTCACCACTCAGATGGTCAAGTACCTGTACTGATCAACATCCTTCTTACCGTGTTGTTGGGTGCAGGATTCTCCTGTTTGGCACATCTGTGTCTCAGGGTTAGAAGCGCCCAATCTCTTGCTGGGGCTCCCCAGGCTGTACCTCCACTTGTGGCCCTTCTGCATGATGGGGCTGAAGCCTGGGGAAAGAAGGGAAGGGCTGATCCAGCTGTAGGACATTGAAGTTCTTCCCATAAGCTACTCCTGACTGGAAAACAGAAGTTTTGGTACCTCAGAACAGGAATGGCCTATTAGAAAATACTACTCTCAAGAGAGGAGAATATTGTTTTAAATAGTTACCCCTCACCTGAAAACTTCGGAGTTTGATATGTTTTAATTCAAATACTTTTAATGAAGTTACACTTCTGGGTAAATAAGGCCCACAGAAAGACTGTGGCTCTCTTTAAAAAGCCTAAGTACAAGAGTGGAGATGTGGAAGAGAGGAGTTGACAGCTAAAGATGCAAAAGAAAAATATGTAATGGAAGAAATGTAGGCAAATACTCTGCAGCCTTCTGACAGCTTGGGAACAGTGTTGTCCAGCTGCAGCATCACACATCTGAAAAAATATCTGAAGGTCACATTTTCAGCCTCCCAGAGCACTTGAATCTAGGGCAAGTGTTATGGGGACAGATCCAGGTCTGCTACTCTGCGTGGCATTCTTCCTTTTGTGCATCACCATGGTAAACAGAGAGGGTTGCCAGGAGCCTGGATGCACTGTTTGTGTCAGTCCCTCATTCCCTCTCCCCCTCCTTCCCCAAATGCTTTCTCGGTGATTAGTTACTGAGTAGAAGGGGCTCCAGTTACCATGCAGCCTGCCATCCCTCCTCATTTTATTGGAACTAATATTCCACCTGCGATGATAAGGTTTAAACTTGTTTAATCTCCCAGCTTAGCTGTGGTGTTTTAATATTTTTAAAATGGTTGTTTCAGAAAAAGGGGGATTTAAACAGGTTTTGAATAAATAATAAAAGCCCTTCTCACAGGTTGCAATGCAGGCCGGGAGGCATGAACCATTTTCATCAGGTCAGATTTCATGTTGGGTTATCCCAAGGTGGCCTGACTTTGTGGCTACGGATTTACAATGGAACAGTCATATGCAAAGCAGTTTATGGAGGAGAAGCTGCTTTAATAATGCATTTCCTGCTCAGCAAACAGCAGATACAATGACATTCACAGGGAATGGGAGAGTGAACAAAGTCCCGCAGGAAAGGAACCAGTTTCTCCCCAGAGTTTAATAACATTTTTTTGCTCCTATAATATATTTGGGGAGATAAATGTTCACTTGAGAGACATCAAAATGTACAGCTTTGAAGTGAGAGAAAAGACAGGTTTGCACATCTCAGGCCTGATAACCTGGAGCTGCATCTGCATTGTTTCAAATCTAAGGGAAGGGAAATAACGGGGTCTCATTTCATGGCAAAACTTCACTGGCATAAACATAAGACTCCTTGTCTGGAATAAACTGGATAAAGTGCCTTGTGTTGACATGTAGAACACCTTGGTTTGTCTCCCACTCTTTGCTCCCTGGACTGGGAATGCTGTGTTCAACCTCAAGAGGAGCAGTGGCAAGCTCCTGACTTCTCTGAGCCAAACCAAAGCTGTAACACCAGGCCTTCAGGAGTCTTGTCCTCTCAGTCCAAGCCACTGGGATGCACATCAGGCTTCCAGGAGCACACGTGCAGGACTGGGATTGTAAAGCCAGGAAAACCAGGCAGGACTTCTTTAGCTTTGTTCAATACTTCTCCTGCACAGTTAGGCACAGTCTACGTGGAAATCTGAGTAAAGTAAAGCACAGTGACTGAAGCAGGGGTGGCCAAAGGCTGTCAGAAAGGAGCCCACTGACCCACGGCTCAGCTGCAGAAGAGCCCAAGCAGCACCAGCTGGATGACCTTAGTGCTGTCCAATTCTTCTCCTAAGGCTGCAGGAAAGGCAAGGTGGGCACAGAGCTGTTGTACAAATACTGTTTCTATTACTTCTGTCAAACACAGTAATTCAAAGTGATACCAGAAGGGCACTTGGCTGTGGTCAGCTTCAAGTGAAGGGAGAGCCAATGTGTCTCAAAGATGGGTCATGCCAAGCTCTGAGTTTGTGTTCACACAGATGAATTTGCAAGTGCAGCTCATAAACAAATTAGCTTTGAGTAGCTCACTTAGCCCTGCCACCCCAGATGGGCTCCTTCCTAACCTGGTGGAGAAGGAGAGGGGGAACCCAAATCACTTTGGGGTGGCAAAGAGGACAGGGAAGAGAATAATGCTTTCATTGGTGCATAAACCCCTCTTTGACACAGCTGAAATTACCTTTGAGCTCCTCCAGGAAGCTTTTATGGACAAAACAGCAAATAAGAGCAATTTACTTCACAGCATATAACCTTATTTCCCATATTCTTCCCTATTTGACATAACCACAGGGCAAAAACATGTAAAATCTAGATGATATTGGGTAAATACATGATAATAACAAACCACTGCCTCCATTACACCTTCTATTTGAGGGAAAAGAGGCTGTTTCAGCGTGATTTCAAGCACTACTCTAGTTTTGTACCACACTGAAATAGTGAGGTATTATCCCTATCTTCTTTAGCAATGCCACAGAAGTCAAGTAATAACTTGCTACACACACTGCTCACTGTGTGAGAAGCCCTGTGGGCACAACCTAAATACCCTCAACTGCAGTTGTCTGCCTCAACATAAAAGCATCCTTCCTCAGCAAACCAAACAAACCCCACACCTAAATTCTTTATGGAAAGATGTGGTATTGCAGGGTGAAGGTGATGTATCAAACAGGAAAGACTTTTTAAAAGCAAGAGTAGGCTAACAGTGAAACTGGGACTCATTTTTCTGCTAAAGTGAAGGTTGGGAAAAGAGCTGAATCTGTCAATGAAAAGATGTGCAGATTACTTTGAGGACCTTAAAGGGGGGGGGGGCTTAAAACATCAATATAAAGTGGAACTTGAATGGCAGGACAAGCAAAGATCCTTCTGTAGGTTCAGAATGTTCCACCAGAGAGCCATCCATCTCTGGTCATCTCATGTGTATGGAAAAACCACTTTCTTCAAGGGCCCTGTGTCAACAAAAGAATTTGTTTTTCAGTTCCTCAAATGTCAGTTTTCATTTGGGGGGTACTGAAGGGCAAACATACAGAGAATTCAATCTTGCAGGTTTAGGAATGAGCTGAAGTCTAATTTTAGTACAAGAAAGGTCTGGGCAAATGTTATTTGGTGTTTAGCTGTAACATCACTAAATCAGAGCACACTGCAGGAAAGCTCTGTGGTTAATCTGCCACCAGATACCTGTCTGAATACAAATCACCTCTGCTAATTGCCAATAAAGCAAAGATCAGCATCATATTTATTACATGTGTCTATTCAGAGGCAAAATTTCACACAACAGCATGGGCTACTGTGGTGCTGGCATCTGTTCTTCCACGAGGTTTTATGTCCAGTTTTTCAGAGTGTACCAATTGTAGCTGTCTGGTTTCAGGTCATACAAATAAAGACAGATAGTGGGGTTTTTGTTTTGTAGGTTTTTGTTACATGGCTACTGGTGAGCAATGCAACACGAACACCACTGTAGGACAATCCCAGGTGGATCCCACTTCTGATGCTCACATGTATGATGGACACAATTCTAGCTACAGAAGATAGGGGTCAGTTCAACTTGTGGAAATTGGAATCTGCACAAGTGGGTCTAGAACACTTCCAGTCTGGTTTGCAAACTATTTAGCAGGAGCCAGCAACTGAACATGGCTCAAAACAAAAAAGGAGCAAACCCAATGGAAACAGCAATTTGTGAAGCAGTAATTATTCCTTGTTTAAGTGGAAGGTCACTGGAGGAAAGCAGTGTCTAGGACTGGAAAAGTGACAAGTGCTGTTCACTGAAGTATTGTGGCAGATTTTTTGGCAGTTGTTTGTACTTCGGGTACCTAGACTTGGCCATAGCTTTGTTGTGCTGGTTAACTGTTTGTGGGGCAGCATTACAGGTTGAACCACTGAAATAGCTGCCTGGAAAGGTTAATTTGAACCAAAAATAAAACTATCTGCTTCAGCTGATGATCCAGCCATGAGAATCACTGTACTGCTATACAGCCGATTTCTAGCAGCCCAGATAAGTAGCTTGGAGTAATGGAATGGAGGAATCCAGGGAAAGATCTGCTTCAGAGGAGTTTGCTGATGGTGGAAGGATTCTGTGGACATATCCTTTTAATTTTTAGCGATTTGATCTGCAAATCTCACAATTCAGGAGTAAATCTGATTCACAAAGATCTTGTTGACTTCAAACAATCCCCCAAGAATGCAATTTGTAACAAACAGCATGACTTAAGCTTCTGCATTAGAAGAGCACTTTTGTTCAGACTTTGTATTTAAAAATACATTAGGAACAAAAGTCTATTTTTTTCCAGGTAAAACTAGCCCAGTGCCCTATGTGTCAGAAGCTCTGCCTTGTTTTGAAGGAAGCAGCTGTTCCCTGCCAGCCCTCAGTGTCCTCAGGTGCAGGACATATATATAATTTGCTCTTGTACCTCAATCAGTGAACAAGCAGAAAAATAGGAGGAAATTAATTTCTCTCGTCCTTTTTCCCTCTGTCCTATTTTTTACAAGAGCCTTTTAAAAACGTTGCTTACTATATGATTATGCACAGCAGGGGTTTGTAACAACCTCATCTTAACTCAACTACCTCTGCCCTTGCTGTGGAATGATTGGTTGCCTTGGCAATCTTCTCCATGTGGTGCTCAGGAGCTACAATTACAGAGCTTTTCTCAATAGTGGTCCTCTTAGTTCCCTTTCTTAGGAGTTCATGATAAGGAGATACAAAATGATATATATAATGGATTTTATTGCTCCAGCCTTCTGTCTCCTTCAGCCCTGAAGGAAGCAAATCTGCACTATCTAAACCTGTTTGCTCTGCAGCAAGGAGAAAAACCCTCTGTTTGTGTAGGATGAAGGACTGTTAGCTGGAGGTCACAGCCAGGTGGGTCAAGCCACCTGAGGTGGTAACTCTGAGTCCCACATAAAGCCTGAGGATTCGAGCAAGAGCCTTTTGGGTCACTCCCCAGTGAGAAGGGAGCATTGTTCTGTATTGCATTCCATAGACTTCAGCTCAAATGTGCTGTCTTTGCAAGTGAAATGATGGCAATTTGAACTGCTGGCTCTGCAAACTCCAGCTAAATGCAGATGAGCAGGACTTCACACTGAAATGGGAGGGGCAGCTGCCTCAGCCTCCCTCAGCTCAGATTTACAGGCCAAGCCTGGTGCTAAACTATGCCATCACATATTGTCTGTGTACAATAGGGATGGACAAAAGTAAAACCCGTGTCAGCTCTGTGACATTAGCAAAAGATTCAGTGATAAAAATGCACTATTTTCTTGACTGTACTTGTTCTGCTGGGATAACAGGGGGGTTTAAAATTTAAAAAAAAAAAAATCAATCTGTCCCTGAATTTGAATAGGAGTGGTAACAGAGAGGGAGCAAGGCTGCCAAGTAAGCAGTCACCCAGCAGACCATTAGTTTAGGGAGAAATCTGAGGACAGCACTGAGGTTAGTTCGACCTCTGCTCTCTGTAAGCAGTGGATGGATGCACAGAATGATCATATATTGCTTAATCTACATGTGAGCCTCTGTATTGTGTGCCTGTGTCTGATCCTGTGAGTACCTGAGGAAGGACACGTGGTTTTCTTGCTGCTGAGGTTGGTAGGCTCCAGTTTGTGCTCAGGGAGGGAAGTTGTTCTCACCGTGCACAGACTGTGGGGCTTCACAGCAGAAATGCTTAATTGCAGCTGGCGTTTTGGACACTCAGTGCCTGTGCCAGTGGGCACTTGGCTGATGAGAGACATCCCTTCTGACACGAGCAACGTGAAAACTGCAGAGGAGACTGAAATGCTGAACTGCTGGTTCACCAATTAAGAACCTAAAAAAAAATTACGAGCAACGTGAAAACTGCAGAGGAGACTGAAATGCTGAACTGCTGGTTCACCAATTAAGAACCTAAAAAAAAATTAAGCAATCCTAAACAGTTCGGTTCTAACTGCTAAAACACAATCAAGCAGAAGATAGGTTTCCAATTCTGTACACATGGGTCTCCTCTTTTTCTCCTCCCCTGCCCCCTCTGCTGTCAGTGTGACCAGAGATGTGCTCTGCTCTAAGAGGGCAGCCACCAGCAGCTGCCTGAGATGCCATCGTTAATTAAAGTCTTGGTTCTCAAGTGCTGCTCAGATTCAGGAAAGGGTGAGAAATGCCATGTCTGAGAGCCACGAAAACAGAACTATCTCTCAACCAAAATCACTGATGCCAAGCACTTCCAGGAAGATCACACAGATGCCTGGCATACACAGAGCAAATTCAAATCTGACTAGAAGGAGGAAAACTCCACCACCAAAAGCTCTAAATTCAATTTAGAAGCTGCATAGAGAGTATAAGAAGGAGCTCTTCTTGCACTAGATACCGTTTTAGTACCCTTTTGAAGAAGAAAATCAGTGATGAGGTATTAATCTGATCTGTTTTAAGTTTGACACTGCATCAGTAATTTGCCCCTTTTGGGCCGTGGGAAGTCTCTGGCCTCGTGTTAAACAGCAAGCAGGATACACAGATACCCTTGACTTTCTTGCACCAGCACACTTCAAGCCAGGTGTGAAGTCTACACTTGCTTTTTCTTTCAAGAACCATGAAATCCAATAGAATAGCTGGAGCAGGTTTCTGCTTCAGCAAGGACCCAAGCTTGTTTTGGGTCAAACAAGAATTAGCATTAATCCTCCCCTTAATTGCAGCCCCCTTCAGGGTAGAAATTGGCAGCCGTTTAATGTGATGGAGGAATGTTACACATGAGCTCAGGACAAAGCAAGGAATGATGTCTCCATTGAAAATTCAATGAGACATTAATGGAGAGAAAATAATTACAGCTGGAATTTGCAGGGGATGTCAGGTTTAGCACCTCTGTACTTGCAAAGAGTGCTGCAGGATGTTTAGAAACCCTGCTGATCTACGTCACTACCTGCAGTGCTGCATTGACTTGGGAGCTCTTATCGTTTAGTGCTCTGGAATTCTTTTTAAAATGTATGGAATCTGACAAGATAATATCTTGAGGTGGCACGCAAGCTTCAACTGCACTTCACTAAATCTCAAAGAATCTGTGCATCTTTACCTTTTTGCCCTTTTCTTTTTCTCATGTTTGTTGCACAGTCAAAGGAAACAGCTTTTTATGTGAATGATGATTAATAAGCAGCCCTGCTGAAGGGTGATGGAGCTGATGCTAAGAACAGGCTCCTTTGACAGACACTTTAAAATGTGTTCTAACATGTGAAAATGATAGGCTGTCAAGTCGCCATTCAGGTGTACACCGAGATAATAACATGCATTTGAGAAAAATGATAAGGTAAAATACACATTTCTACAGTATGAAGATAAATAGTGAAATACACACTTGTGTGCCTCTATGTAAAGTAAGGAGAAAAAAAAAATCCATTTAGAGTGGAATTGAATAGTCTGGACATCTCCATTGCCTTGTGCTTGAAATACCATCTCAACTGAGTGTGTCTTCTTTTATTTGTGCTTGAATTAAAGATATAAAGAATTTGCAGTGTCCATGCTATCAAATCTTCCCACAAGGTTGAAGGCATCTCAGGACAGGACTTTCTTTAAAGGTTATGGCCATACTTTCCGTATGTGAATTTCTAGGCAGAAATAGAAAGGGATCTTTCTACAAAATAAAACAATTAATGGGAAGCCTCTGATGAAAATGAGGCAGTAGAATGTCTGGTTTGCTTGAGATCAACAAGAAAACACCACCTTTCTCATTTGCAAAGAAACTTGACAAGTAGCAATTGAAGTTGTGTAGTAGTGAAAGGATAGTTGTCTTTTCCTATTTTTTTGGAAGTATACTGCAGCCCAGAATCCCCTTCCCTGATTGCTACTTTGACCTCTTAAGAACAAAGTGCCCAAGCATTTGAAGTTTAACCTTAGAAACATACAGTGAATAACAGGCATTTTCCCATTCCTGTTCATGTTGCCATTTTCAAACATCTGATAAATGTCAAGCTCTCTCCCTTTATAAAACGTTTTTCCTTTTGTATCAGGGAAAAACAAAACAAAACAGCAATGCCCAGAATGCCAGTGTGAACCATGAAGGCAACTATCCTCAACTGAGCAGATTGCCCCGGGGAGACAGGGTAGATACCCAACGTGGAGTTGTTCCAAGCTCCTCAAACCCAGCATCAAAGCAACAACCCTCTGGCTTAGAGGTGAGAAAATGATGCCCTGAGGCACAGCTTCTGTGTCAGGCAGATAGCAAGCAATGGGCTCGTAAAACAATATTTGAAGAAAGGTAAAAAAACATGAGGGAAAGGGAAGAGTTTCTTATTAGCTGCAAAGTAAGGCTTTTCGATCACAATCTCTGACAAAGAGCAGCACTACTTGGACAGTAAATCACTGTGGCCCACTGAGGAACCTGTGCTGATAAGAGGCTGACAGGCCAGGGAAGAGGCTCAGGGCTTGCAGGGAAAAAATCTTTCATTCCAAACACACACAGCAGACCAGCAGAGGCAGGAGGAGCAGGTACAGGCAGGCAGTTCTGAACAGGAGGGTGAAATGGGATTTCTGCTCTCTCTACAAAGAGGAGAGGAAAGCCCCTCTCTGATGCTTTTAGCTGGGAATAAAGAGGGCTGCCTTAAGATTAAGATTCTTCTACCTATGCCTTCTTCCCCTCATTTCCTGGGTCTAGTGACACAACCCAAAATGACATTGAGGGTGTCCACAGATTCCCCTTCATGCTCTGGGCAGGCAGGTGGCAGGGGCAAGTAACTTGGCATGTTGTGCATTTCCTGTAAAACTTTAGACTTTTTTGGACTTACTTTGTAGTGCACAAATATCACATTCTTTCCCTTCTTTTTCCCTTCCCACTCTTCCCCTTGTGCACTTAGTTTTGTCCCCGCAGCAAAAGGCAGTTTAATATGGTGTAATTTACATTGGCAAGGAGGAGGGAGATTGGAGGAGAAGCAGATAATTGAAGAGTTTAAGCACTTTTCTCTTGATTCCTCAAACACTGTAGGCATGATATTTCAATATTCTGCAGAATTTCTGGGACACATCTGAAATCTGAAATATCTAAATTCAAGAGGTGACTAGAAAAGAAAATAACAAAAAAAGGTTTCATAACTCTTCAGGCAGATTTTACTGTTCTTTGCCAACGCAAGGAGAAATATGGAAGACTACACTTTGACCTTGATACTGACCTTCACATTATTCCACTTTAACTATACCATCTTTCCAGGGACTGCTCCACAGCATTAGTGTAGAACCATCCAAACACTCCTATTCCTCCTACTTTCCAGTGTTCCTCTTGTGTTCCCACTGCTCTGAAGTTTCAGAGAGCTCCATACAAGACTGGGTGATGAGAGAGCCCCCCATGCAGTAATCTGCCCCTGAGCCCTTACTGCCAGTCCTGCAAGGGGTGTTATCGTGTCAACAGAGCAGCAGAGAGGCTCAAAACACAATGAAGAGTCTATTTCTATAATTTTGAGCAGTTAAGAGTTCATTGAGGCTATTTGGTGATATCCAAAGGTACAAACCAGCAATGCTGAGGTTTTCTCCCCTCTATTTGCCTTCTACTGGTCATAAATTCTCTCTGCAATCAACACCTTGCTGCATCCTTTTTTTTTTTTATTTTACTACTGGTCCAGCTAACCTGGCATTCACATTCAGAGCTGCAGTTCACTTGCAAACTTTCTTGGTACAGCTGAGGGAATGGGGAGGGAGAAAACATATATAGGTGTAGAAGCACTAAGCTGTGCTGTTGAATGAGCAAAACATTTAGAAAATATTAAACAGTATTTTTAAAAGGCAAGAAAACCCAACAAACAGCCAGAGCCTGCTGTCTTCCTTGTCTCCTATGGAAAAAGGGGAATTCCGGCTCCTGCCATTAGAAATAAATTGCCAGCAGCAAGGAGGTACTAACTAGTCTGACACGGTACTTTCCCCAGGAGAAGAGAATCCTGTTATAGCACTGAGAAACATTCTGACCTCAGGCAACTGATCTTAACAGTTCAGTGTCTTAAATTTAGGGAGCAAGAAGAGAACGATGATAGCACTTTCTCTTCGCTGAGGCACTTGCCTCGAGAGGCCTCTCAGTCCCACTTCAGATGAACAAAGTCACTGTCCTTCTGTCAAGCACTTACAGGCACCACAGCTCCCAAACTCCACTGATGGGGACTACTCAAATTGGGTAGACCTTGTAAATCGGCTCACTGGAGAGACAGTGTCTTGGAGCCACTATCAAATCACACCAGAGGAGTCAGATTAGATTAGATCACAGCTAAATCTATCCCAGCATCCTGTCTGTTACAATGGTCATTAGTGGATGCAAATGGAAAGCTTGTAAGAAACGAGGCAAGTCTAAAGTGATCTTGCACCAACCCAGTTCCCCCAGGAATTAGGGATTAGATGACTAATGTTCTCATAACAGGCTTTCACTGCACTGAGACCCACCTTTCCTACCTCTGTCTCTGCTTTGAAACTGCCACCCTGCAGTCAAGATGTTTGCAGAAAAATGCATCTGTAATGGGTTAAGATAGGAAAATTTCTCAGCAAAATTCCCCGCGTTGACAGAAATTAATGTTGAGATGACAGAAGACTTCAGCTGTAGGGAGGGGTTAAAACAAAGTTGAGGGCTTGACAAAGTCTTCATCCTTGGAACTCATAATCTGGCTTAAAAGCCCTCATTTGCTTCCTGACTGAACCCTGTATCTTGCATCTTCCTTAAAGCACTGACACAAGGCTGTTGGATATTTGAGGACAGAGAGATGTTCTCGATGCTCAGATTTAGTTCTGATTAGTGATTTTTTAAATAAAATATTTAGCCTAGGCACAAGAAAGACTGTAGTACATTGTTCAGGCCACTCAGAGAATCAGATGTGGGTTCAGCTTACTTCAGACAGAAAGGGCGAATGAAACTGGGGCTTCTAAATTCTTTTTCTGTTCCAATTTGCTGGGCTGATCCAGGAGGTCACAAGCACCCAGGGTTTTCCCAACTCAGACCACATGTTTGTGAGTAGATAGCAAAATGTCCAGACAAGATCCTTCTCTTTCCAAAGATCAGATCCAGTGAAGCTGGAAGAGGACATGTTGAGAAATTCCTTAAATACCCACACAGTGCTCTTCTGTATATGGTGTCATGCAGAAAAACAAGTTGCTACTCCTGGTGCTTTTTAAAATGTACCAAAATTCAGGTGGATCAAACTGTGCTGTATAACAGCTGGGAGAATATAATGCTATGGTTTCACAGTCAGGTATTCAAATGAAAAGACCTAATTTTACATGTAATTACCTCACTATCAGTTTCTAGAACCTACCTGCCAATTAATCCCTAGTGTAGGAGGCCCTCATTTGAGAAATGGAGTGTGATCCTAGACAATTCCCTGAGCCATGTGTGTGCTCAGGGATGTCTCTGGTTTGTCTCTGTGCCCTTGTGAGGGAAAACATGCCCTGGCTGTCCTGCAGACCCTGAGAGGCAGGAGCAGGTACAGCCCAGTCCTCCCTGAGCCTTCCCAAGGTCAGGATGCAGAGCCCCCGCGGCAGCCCTGACCTGTCTCACCACGGCACAGATACTCTGCTGCTCTGACAGCCTGGCAGTTCATCACCCAGATGAAAGCTCTGATCTCCCCTGTTTGTCAGCAGAGATGTCATAGGTGAAATTTTGCAGATTTCCCAAGGTAGGTGAATTACAGAGTCAAATATCACTGGGGGGCAGAGAGAAGGGCAGGCAATGTACAGTTATTTAAATCTTCAAGATGTCTCGGGCACGGTGCTTGGTGCTTCTGTCTGGCTCTTGCCCGTGACTCTACTGGAAGGGGCCTAAGGGACTGTTCTTGGAATTCTCCATATTGTCAGGGACCTGCTGCTCAGCCAATGGGCTACATATGGATTCCTCAGCTCTAGGAGGGAAAGATTTAAGCCCTGTACTGAGCCATCTTCTAGACTTTCAGACTTCTAATGTTCATGTTAAGGAGGCCCTTCTAAGCCCTAAACTTGTATTGTCTTATACACTAAATGTTAATTTGCTGTCCATAAAGTCTTACATTTTGAAGTAGTGAGGAATCTTATGGGCATGGAAATTAGAATCCTGTATATCCTGCAGAGAGAGTCTTGATACAGGGCTCTGAATCTGGTGGCAATTCCAATGTTGTGATTCAAAGCTCTCTTTCTGTTGGAGTGAAGAATGAGACTTAATTTTTGAAGTTGATTTGTCAGTAACAATGAAGAGCAGCTAGCCATGTTCTGGCTTTATAGCAGACACTTGGAAACAGCCACAGACCAACAATCATTTGAAGAACTTCTGAAAAAACAAGCAGCAGACATCTTTGGAAAAGCCTAACTGTGACTGGTAGTGAAGGAAAGGGGAAGCTTACAGGTTTATCAAGTAGGAGAACTAGTTGCAGTAAAAGGAAGTATAGTAGGCAGAGCTGATCCATCTTTGTCTCTTAGGTATTCCCTAGTTATCTCACTGGTATTCCAATAAGAATTTGACAGTGCTCTACTTTCTCTGTAGCTGGTCCAGCATTTAGCAAAAAAACAGCAAACACTGGTGAGTTTCATTAAACAATACATTTTCTTCCCTTTCCCGTTGGTATTCAAGTAGATCAGTGGCATGCTGGAAGGGTGAAAGCTCTCCCTGTCAGTCAATTTTGTATTTAATACATCCTTTCTTTTCCTAAGTTCAGCTCATTCTGAACAGCTAATTTTGTGATGGCCTGAGGATGCAAGGAGGTCAATACTCTTTGCAGGAAAAGTCAGGGGTCAAAATCTGCTACTTGCACACTGAGTACTTCCATCTTCTGTGATATAATGTACACTGCATCTACTTGTATGATTCTAGCAGCCTTAGTCCTCTCTGTCTGGTCTCTCCAACGTCCATGACACAACACAGTTTCCCTGTGATGAAAAAAGTGGTGTAAGTGGTCAAAATAGGTAATTTGGAAGCCAGTGCCGGGTGTCAGTGCAGGAACTGCCTCCAGTAACTGAGCCACAATTTTAACTCTATGAAACAATTTGGTTCTAACAGATCTACTGCCCCAAGCTTTCCTAGGTGGACCTTGTTGTTGTGTATGTATTTATTTTACAGCTTTGGCCAGTCAAGCACTGAAGGTACAAGGCTTCTTTCCATGCAGTTCTGGGCTCTGACACTTATCCCAGTCAGCAACTCCCTGAGAGCAGAGCAGGATATTCCCAAAGATAACTCCAGTACACTATTCACAGCATTTATGTGGAAATGATCTCTACCTAATCAAAGTGTCTCAAAGGAAAATAAAGCAGAACAGAAGTAGCTCAGGTTCATATCATGTGCTGCTCTGAATAATGAGGAAAAGATGATGTAAAATGTGCAGCCACTATTTTTTTTCCAAATGTATTTATCTATTCTGTATTTGGAATGAACTGCCCAACTGAAATATCTCTAAATGGCAGCAGAACTGTTTGGAGATTAGGAACACTCCAGAGATGAGATTTCCCCAGTGTCCCCCACCTGGGCATATGATGAATCCCCATCATCAAAATAAACACACTTTTCTACTAAATACTGTTTATATACAAAAGAATTGGCATAGACAAATAACTTTTAGTTTATGTAAGCCAAGATTCTCTTACAGGCCCAGTACCAACTGCTACAGATGAAGGTGAAACAAAATAAAAATTGATGGGACAACTCGCCCCAAGGAGAATTCTTCGTAATTGCGAAAAGTTAAGAGAGTGGCTGAAAGATGGGTTCAGGCAGTACAAAAGGAAACAGGTATCAAAAAAAGGACACATGCAGGGAGAGTTGTGCCAGTTACACAACTTTGCATAAGCTAAGCTGGTTTATTTGCACACAAAGTTTCTTTTACATTGGCTTTTTAGAGACATGAGAGGAAACAATCTCCTTGGTTGTGGCAGGACACCACAGAGAGCAGCTTTCTCCCCAGCACCCATGTAACCCTGGAGCTGCCGTGCAGGGTGAACACTTCCTGGAGCACTACCAGTTTCCCAGCACGGCCCATCAGGAGGGTCACAGTGGAGCTATGGTGCATCTGGAAGGGGTGTCTGGTTTCTGAGGCGAGCGGCAGAAGCGGGACCCCAAGGGAAGGCTCTGTCCCTGACCCCCTTTGCCCTCCCTTGTTCTGATCTTTATTGGGCCGTCTGCCTCGTAGCATCAAAGGCAAAAGCAGGCCCGTGATTTGTCCTACAACAGCTCTATAAAAAACATAATTGCCCAATAACCCTCTGTCTGCAAACCAAACCATCTTCCTGTTTCTTCTCTCATAAAGACTATTTGACAAGCCTGTTCCATCAGCTTATAAAAACCTAGAAATAGTTGCCTTCCCTAGAAAGAACCTTTACAGAAAAACAGAAAAGAAACTCATTTACCTATATGTATGTGTTATGTGTATACACACAAATACACTAAGACTTCCACAACAAGTAAAATACATAAATCACTTAAAATGGCCAAGTATTGGCATGACAGCAGAGGAAGTATTCCTTCCTAAAATAAGGATGTAACCCTACATAGTGAATTTATAGTGTCAGAAATGTTCTGTACAAAACTGAAAAAAAGTGGCGTGGGGAGTGTGTTGCTAACCTAAACAGGGAGTGATCTAAAAATGATGCAGTAAGAATTATCCTCAATATCCTCACATTATTCTGAAGCTGGATATGAGCTGAGACAATTTAGAATTACTTTTTTTCTTTTTCTCTCTTAGAGCTTGTTTTCTCACAAAATGACATTGTTGCAAGACTCACCAACAAAAATGATTCTTCAGCCTTCCTTTCAGTAAGTATACAGATGTAAATTATCCAGTCACCTTCTGGTTAGTGTAGGGAGTAGCTCATTCAGGTGACATTCTGTCCTCAAGCATCCTTGAGAAAATACAGAGAAACTTCAAATTAAATTGCTATACTTAAGCTTTAAATCTAGACCATTTTGTGCTTCAGCCACTAAGAAGTAGTTTGAAGTAATCCTTTGAATAATGTTGCTCTGATGTTTTTAAAAGATCAGTTATCGAACAACTTGTCTGACTGTCACAGGTTTCATTTGAAATACTGGACATAGATATACAATTAATTTGATTTGTGGTGCTGAGATTTACACTCCTAGCAAATGTAGGAATATTGCACTTTAATTTACTTTCAATACAAAATAGTTGCTTTGATATGCCTGAGAACAAACGCCTTGGGATCTGTTCCTCCCAAATGACGTCAAATAAGAATTCCTCTATTAACATCAGTGGATGAAGGATCAGGTCTTCAAAACCAAAGAATTTATGACTCCTGCTATGGGCCAAATCTTGAAGTGTTTACTTTATTACACATGCAAGACTTGAAATTGATGAAGACAAAATGAGAAAGGTGATGCCAAAGCTAAGGGAAGGGTCCTGATTTCAGATTCCACTGCTTTAAATCCAGGGATGTTTCAGAGTGCTCCGATTTCACACCAGTGTTTTGTGAAAGCAAAAAAACCCAAAATCTGGAACAAGGGTAAAACCACAAACACTTAAATGGCCCTTGCAGATAAGGCCACTCTGAGTAGACATATACATAGTTAGGATGTTGAATAATGCCTGTAATTTAAAAGTTTCAAAGAATATAATAATTTCATTCATGGCACATAGGATGTCTCCTCACATATTTTTCCTAGCTTTTTTCAGTCTTATACAGGAATGAAATATTTCTTTTCCATTCAGTTGGCTGTGCTCTGGTTTGTATTCATATAACTAATTGTCTCTGTGGTACTGAATCTTGATTACAATTATCTATCTCCAGAATTTTATACAGCTGCCAGTCGTTGCTGGCTAACAGTCTGCTTCCAACATCCACTCTCTTGGTTTCTTATTGTGCACTGGTTCATCTTTCTTCAGAGCCCTCCTGAGATTAGACAATCAAGTTGTCAAAAAAGAACCATTTTCCAAGCCTTCTCTACTTTTTCTTTATTCTTTCTGTTCAACACAAGGTCATCGTCACAGGGGACTGAGTCCTGCACTTCCCAGCAGATTCCACTGCATCTTTTCAGTAGTTACACCTCAGAAGTATTTTCTGCTCCCTCTCCAGGCTCTTTCCTTCCCCTTGCACTTAGTGGAGAAGCAACCTCTCTGCAACTTTTCACATACTGGAAAGAATTAATGTCCCAAGCAGCTACATTCAGAGTGACCTGCCTGGTGTGGACCTGTGGCTCAAGACAATCCAGTTGGCTTGTCTTACAATGCGAGATGATGCAGGAGTCCTACTTGTTGGCTCAAACATGGTAAGGCCAGGCTTAAAAGAACTTTAAGTCAGTGTCTGCCTCTTTCTAGTGATGTTTCAACTCTTCTCTCAAATCTTCTTAGTCATCCCCCTGTCTCCTCCGTGCATAGCGCTCCCCCTCTTAGTTCAGCCAGGTGGTGAGCACAAATATTCCTGGAACACTTTCAGCAGTAATGCACAAACAGAGAATCCTGAGCCCATCCTATGATGGCAAGCTGGCATTCTTGTTCAATGAAGATTTCAGGCAGAGCCTCACATACAACTCACCCAGAACAGTGGACAGCGAGTGACCAGTCACATACCTCGGTCATCTCAGTCTTATTCTACCTACTTCCCAAGCTGGGAATTCCTCCTTCCTTGTGTCTCCAGCAGACTTCTGTTCAGCAGCCTCCTCCTCCCACCCAGTTTGTCTCAGGGACTCCCTAGTGACTTATTCTCCCCTCTGCTGAGGAGAGCTCTCAGCAGAGGCTGTGCCCATCTCGGAGCCATGCCAGCACAGATGCCTCCACCTGGGGGAAGCAGAGAACCACACTGAGTTCCTTGCTTTTGGAAGGTTCCCAAGTACTCTCCTGCTTCAGGTAGCTCCAAAATATGCCAAACTCCAGGCTTAAAAGTTGTGCCAGGTCCAACACCAGCACCAAGCAACCAGAACTTGGACCAAAACTCCATACAGGAGGGAGTTTTCACCCAAAAGAGGCACTGGGTTGGTTGGTGCCCTCATGCCTCCAATCTATCAATTTTGAGGGCTTCTCCCAAGGAACAACTGGACCCAAAGGTGGGGTTTCACCTGTAGCTTTGGGACTGAAGCAACACAGGGAGGTTATAAAAAGCAAATGGCATGATATTGTATAGAATCATTGCTCTTGAAGTTGGCAGGTTAGGCTTGTCTGGGCCATCAGGCTGTAATGCTGTATGTGTATGAAGGTTGTTACACATACTGCATGATTACTACAGTAGTAATTCCTAACTCTAGAGTATTGAAGAGGAAACTGTACACCATTTGTGAGGATATATACCCTTAGTACACAGTATTTATGTAGTATATTCTACTAAGTTCTCTGAAAAAAGCAGAAAGGTGTTGGACACAGCACTTAGGATGGCAGACTGAATTTTGAGCAAGAAAAAATAGAAATGAAAGTCTGCTCTTAAAAAAATGAATCGATGTGTCAGTAGTGGAAAAAAGTCTATGCTGAGCAGCAAGAACCTATTGTGTTTACAGTCTCCTCCATAGATGCTGGTGTGGTAAAAAAATAACTTGTCTTGAAACATTAAAAAAATGGAGTTGGCCATTGTGATACTGAGATCTGTGGTCCTTTGCCTTCAAGCCCAGAATTTAACTTCAAGCCTCCCTGCTCAGCAACTGCTCACAAAGTTGTTTAAAATGAAGGTCTCAGTCCTGCTTAGCGAATCTGCATGGTATAAAGTTGAGCTAAACCAGAGCCTTGTTAAACAAAATAGGGCTCAGTGCTGGCTTGGCAGTTTGCTCCTGCTGTACAGAACTGAGACTCAAAGTAGAAGCTGATTAAAAAAATTGTGGAAGAACAAAACTTTCCTCTTGTTCCATCACTCCGGCTCTTAGACATGTTCAAAAATAAACAGCCAACAACTTTTACAGCAGCAGGACTTGGAGTGTGCTATTGGGAAACCCACTAAATCTTTAAAGGAGGTACCTTTGGAAATATTTTATAGACACTCATCTCCCCAGCAGGAAAGCTCGTGCTGGAAAGAGACATCTTTAACAAATAAATAATAGTTTATTAAGTCACTTGTCTCCACAGCAGGAAATAAACTGGGGGGTGGGAAGGAGGGTGGTGGGTGACAAAGGAAGGGAAACAAAAAATGTTACCCTTGCAACCCCTCTGCTCCAACAGAGCTGTATTTATTTAAAACACTCTCCTCCTAAGACAGATGGAAAAAATAATTAACCCAGCCACCCACCCCTTTTATTAAACTCCTTTGTGACCACCAGGGATACGATTAACATGGCCACCATAAAAACCCAGTCCCCCTACCGTCAAAATAAAGAGAAAAACACAAGCAAGAGTGAGACACCGTGCAGGGCAGGAAGTAAATTAAGAACCTGCCTTTAGGGCAGTGAAATATTTTTCTGAGTACCTGCTGGAAATTTGACAGAATCATAGTGAAGGGGTAAGCATTCAGTTTATCTCAGTGTGACCTTGAGGACTCACTTCTGTGGGAGTCTTCCTCAGGCAACCAACTTGTGTGGAAACTGTGTGGAAGTGCCATCACTCAGCAGCAGAGTAGGGACAGAGGACACAGCGCCACTTGCGAGGACAGAGGGGCAATTTACAAGTTTTTTTTTACAAGTCCCAAGCTTTCCCAGTTTTGAAGCTTGCCCAAATGCTCTGATGTCCCATGTGCAATCACAGAAATTCTTGGGGTGCTAGGTATCTATCTAAATTTTTAATTCACTGGACTTGTCTATCATCTTCCTATTGCTGCTTCAAGGCATTCTGTACCTATGGAAGGCCAGGCCAGATTTCCCCAGGAAAGGCTGTCTTCATTTACACAGTGGAAGTCTGGATTTTTCCAGTTGTTTACACAGCACCATGGCCAATCCAGGTACATGGATCCCAAGCAGCAGATTTTCCTCCCTCTCTACTACTGCCTTTTATAGTCACCTATACCTCAGTTTCCAGTTCAAACTAGCCCCATGTACAGAAGATCAAAGATGCTCAGGTCAAACAACCTTCATCCCTTTGTGATGATTCTCCTAAGCTCCACAACCCTCCATGTCATCAGAATCATATGAAAAACAGACCTTAAACCTATCTGTGGCTATTCACATGTTCTCATGGGCCAAGTGGTTACAAAACCAAATAAAAACAAATTAACAGAAGGCTATAGTAGGCTTTGTGTACTTGAGTCTGAAGTTACAGGAGTCCATACCGGGGGCATCACCACACTGAGATACTGACTTCACTGTATTATTCCCATGTTATCTTTAGCAATAAACTTGCCCTTTCTGAACATGTGTGTACTGACATTCACTCCTGACTGCAGCACTTCATTTGTTAGGATTACCCCAGGCAAGAGGAGATCAGCCAGAACCACGGTGTAGAAGAGGCTTTTCATCACAGCAGCCTGACTAAAAAATGTTATGTATTGTGTCTACCAGTGCATAATGGTGATGAGAAGCCATGCCCAATGTGGCAGCCCAGGACTAGAAGCTGCCAGGGTAAAATGATAGTCATCTCTAAGGCGTAAGATCTGTCAGCTTCCCAAAGCAAAGCTTTCCATTCTGCAATTGCCAAGGAAGCTCCTTGCACGCTGTCATCATTATATAAGGAAGCACTGAAAACATTCTGAATATCTTGTGAGAACACATTCAAAGAAAATACTCCTCCATACATTTGATTTCAAGCTGACTTGGGAAGCCTTTTGCTCACCTTCTGTTAACCACAGCCCTGAGCGTTCTATTCTTTATCCCTTAGGAAAAATCGGAGGCCTGAGGGCTTAGTCAGAACCTGTTCCTATAGAACATTAATACCCCCTGTGCTGTGGTGGATGGTGACAGTGGGAGGATAAGGAGTACCAGCTCAAGTGCAGGATGAACAAACTCACTTGTTGTATGGACAAAAGGTCTGCACTGAGCTGCCCCAGTGACAGTCACTTACAGTGTTCTGTAAATACAGAAAAAAGATACCTGGAGTGCAGGTAAAAGGAACATATAACCCATACTGATAAGCTGGACTAGAGTAAATGCTCCCATTTTACTAACAGCCTGTTTTAAACAAAAAAAAGAATAATATTAGCACTGTATAGGTCAAAGTCTCTCCAGACCCCTTGGTAGAGAGAAGTTTTATTTAGTAAATAAAATTTCAAAGTTTCAAAATACATGATTGGGTAGGAACAGTGGGATGGGGAAAAGGTAACTATGATACTGTCCATTTAGGGCAACAGTGATCAAAATCAGAAAATTATACCTAATATTTGCTAGTCTCTCATTTCTTAGAGGAGCCAAACAGTACAGTACCTGTTGTTACAGATGATGGGGGATTGATAACTAGGCTATTGTACGTGATTGCAGATATTAGGGAATGTTAGACTAGCACAGCGTGGGTTAGCAAAAGGGCACTGAGTCAGGAAACTGCATTTACTGCTAGCTCTGCCAGTGGAGTGTTTTGAGTAAATAATTTTGTCCCTATCTGTGAAATGATAAGGACAAATGGGCTTTCTTTATAAGACCTATATTGACATGAATGGATAAGAAGTGTTAGAATGAAAGATAAATGTTATTGGATAGCTGAGACTCAACTTAAAGCATTACTGGAAGGTACGGTCTAGCTGGAAGTGGGAATATGCTAACTGAGCTGGATGTGGAAATCTCACAAAAGTATTTTTCATGACTATGTGGAGATGACAGAATCATAACTTTAATGTCCTGTCTGGATGGCTTTTTACAGCAACATGCATCTTGTTTGGCAGAGCTTAGGATATCTTCATACAAATATTTTAATGCCTAGCTGCTACCTATCTAACTACTTTAGAAGTAGCTTTAGTTTATATAAATTTTATTACATTCCCAGGAGGGATCAGAAGTCAACAACCGAGCCTTGGGATCCAAGGGAGGGACTGACCTTGCCAGGTCAGTCAACTTCTGGTTATTGGCAGTCCAAGTATTCCTTTCCTGCTGCTCTGACAACCAATCTGTTTGTCTGGCAAGCAGTCATGAAGCAGTTGATGTGGGCTGGCCCTGCTCACTTGCATTTCATCATCACTTGTAGCATTCATCCGCTGCTTGTGGAGATGGATCTCAAAAGAGAGATTTTGAGGGGTTTAATCAATTTCCTGAGTTCTGCCCATCAGCAGTGTCTTCATTTCCTGCCACTTTATAAAACAGGCTCAAGTTACAGTTACAGACTTGTTTTGGGCTATTCTAAATAACTCCACTGAGCTGCTTCAAGTTTACACTCCAGTGGGATCCTGCTGCAAAGGCTATGGGGATTTATGGGAATCTTCAGTAGACTTTTTATCAGCCTTGATTCTTCATTGCTCAAACCTATCAAAATTTTACCATTCACTTGAATAGGAGCAGGAATAAATGCCTAAAGAAGTGGTAGTTAATCCCTCACCATGTAAATTGTTCATGGATTGAAGAAAGTAACAAAGCAGTTAAAAAACTAGTCTGAATCCTGTACTGAATGAATGCCATACATTTTGCATTTAAGTAATTTCATCTAATATTTAACTAAAAACTAATGGGTGCTGCTCTATTGTTTTCTTCTGAAAGGAATCAATTTCTTAGCCATATGGCAGTATTGTATGAAGAGGGATTACTGAGTACATAATAATTTTCAGTATTTGGCTCTTACCTAGGCATTTCTGGTAGAGTTTAGCTTCTATGGGACAAAATTTTGCCTCATTAAAATGTTGAAGTTTCAGGACTGTGAAGTAAACTCATACTAGTTGTAGCTTGGAGGGGTATCAGGGACTGGACTGGGGATGCTAAGAAAAGCTGAACTGCATTAGGTATTCTGGTACCTAATGCTCTGGGATTTTTTTGATTTAAAATGGGTTTCTCAAACAAGTTTCCCTGTTTGTTTATTGACATGATTTCCGTGACAACTCTGTCTCACTGATACCCAGATCCATGGTCCATTCATGCACAGGACATTGGATTAAAGGCATCATGTCATGTGACAATTAGAAGGGTTTTTTAGGGGAAAGTTGGGTTTGTATTTTTTCCCCTGATATTTGGCAGATGAATAATGAAATCATGAAAGCAGATAATCTAAATCAGCACGAACTATGAGTAGTGCAGAATCACAGGTGATACTGGGAGATTAGAGAGGGAAGAACTGCTCAGCATTGACCATCTTCAGTAAGAGAAGGTAGAGTTGCTGTGTTGTCACACACAAAGTTGATTGAGCTGGTCTTTAATTACTGTGAGGTAACAAACTACATAAGAGCATGTAATCTAATAAGATTTTATGGGACACAAAATTTAGGTTTAAGTTTTTAAAAGCAGGTGATTACAAAACTGAAATTCTCCACCATATGTACATTTTAATTTCAAATAGAATAGTATGTTCCTGAGTGCTTAACTTCTGTACCACAGTGAAGTGGGTTTGCTCGTACTTGGGCAAGTTCAATACATTTCAGTGCTGTCACTGTCTCAACTGATATAATTTTGCTGTTGAGTTTAGCCCAATTTTGACAGACAATTCAAAGAGATGGCTCAATCGTGTCAGTAAAAAAACCTTTCTAGGAACTGATATTTAACCAAAATTTCCTGCTCAAGTCAACCAATCATTTGTCTTCAATTATTGATAGCTTTTCACAACGTAACTAACTTGGATTGAACATTCTTTTCTGTTCATTTTTTGTATCTCCTCTTGTAATGATACCAAAGCTGAGGAGGCTGGGAACCTGGTTTGCTTAGAGAGAATGAGACAAGCACAAATGTGTGCTTTGGCATAAAGATTCCTGGTCTTAAGGAAAACAGAAGTGTTAGAAAGCAGGAAATCCTGATCCTGGAAGAAAATTATGTACTTCTGAAAACTTGGGGCAAATTTGATGAGCTGGCACAAGAGGACAAAAAAAAAAAGCCTATGCTCTCAAAATACTGTGCATGGTCAGTTGTTCTAAAAAACACTGTCAAGAGTTACTGTGATTAATCAATACTGTTGTGCCACTTGACTGAAAATGCATTATCTGGCAAATGAATGAGGATTTCAGGCAGACCAGCCTAATTAGACAGAATATCTATTTATGTAGCCATCAACTTTATACCATAATAATAAACAGTAATAATAAATAATATGTGAAAATGGATTCTAGGAACCTGATCAAATATGCACTTAGTTCAACACACTCCTTCCATTGGCCTCAGTGTTCACCATTGTTCACGCTGGAATGCTGAAGAGTATTGAAATGAAAAGATTCGGTAAAAAAGATAGGAATTTGTCATTGGAGAGGATGTTGATGTTTATCCAACACACAGAAATCCTAAAACTCTGTAAGGCACTAAGTATGGTTAATACACTCCTCCTTTTATTATGTGTCTAGTTTAAATTGGTGTAACTGATTGACGGAAGCACTTAACCCTGTGTTTGAGTCCAAGGAAAATCCTAAAACACACTACAAGTCAGACTAGGTGTGTGCTAAAATGCTTTTGCAGATCCATATTAGTGAGCATCAAAATCATTACATTAACAGACACCTAAATGTAAAGAGATACTATAAAATTAGGTATTTTTCTGTATTTGTTTTCCAAACAAATATCATGGACAAAGAACATAAAAACTGAAAAATCAAGTACTCCGTTTGGGAAAAAAATCAAGGCTGTTCATGTACAACTGCACCTCTATCAGTGTACCCAGCCCCAGCCGTGTGTACGGCAAAAGACGCAGGCGTTATGTGCTGGGCCTTTTTCTACTCTTTTTGCCACTCCTAGTTCAAGCAAATATCTTTAAAAAGAATAAGAAAAACTAAAGGGAATTGGTCTGAATTTGGGAAAAAAATGGGCAAGGAAATTAGAACAAAGTGAAGCGCACAGCCTTAGTGAAGACAGTTTATACAAAGTCTTTTTGTAACTGAATAATTTGGATTTTGCAGCAGTCTGATTCTCTCTGATAGAATGATCAGTAATCTTTTCTCAGTCCCTGCCTGTAAAATAATAAAACCTATTATCTCCTGATTTAGATATGTAGATGTTACACTGTGTCTTGGCATATTACTCTGAAAACTTTCCAAGAAAATCATTGCAGCAATTTTCTTAGTCCAAGAGCAAACTACATGCTCAGATCTGGTTTGATTTTTTTTTTCTTTAAAGCAGTACGGATAAAGGAAGATTGATGGTTCTGACTGGGTTCATAATAACAATAGGCAGCTCTTTACAAAACTCTCAAGGCTTATCTTGAGAGAAATCCCAGTATCCACACAATGGTTGGTGCTCCTACTCCTGCTTTTGTCAAGTGTCTGAAATTGCAGCTCCTACTGACCTGAGTTATTTAATCACTGTCAGGAAATGGATATAAGAATCAGTCAAATTTGCAATTTATTTCTCCACAAAATTCCTAAAAGGACTTGTAATTTAGTTGCACTGAAAATATAGGAATGGACAAGGTTAACAGGAAGAAACAGTAAAGGAAAAAAGGAATGAAAAGGCTATAGCTGCAACATTTTGTGAAAAGATGTTGCTTTGGTCGCTAGAACCATAAAAGGCATGATGTGATAGCAGGTTTATTCATTTCTAATTACAGATATGGCTTTATCTGCAAGTCTTCCTCCCCCTCCTCTAACTGCCCCCCTCCTTTTTCCTCCCGTCCCCTGGGGCAGCACTGTGGTGGGGCTCAATCACTCTTTTATTAGTTGTGATATACTGTGGCTAATTCCCTTAATCTGGACCTTGCTTTCCTATAAAGCCCAGACCTCAGGTATTGAATTTCCCTGATCAAAGTGCAACCAGTGTGGGACACAGCAATCTCCACTAAACAGGGGAGCTTGGGAAAGCTCGTAAATGGAGTCAAAGAAATACACACACACAACGCACTCACAAGATGGTGCAATCAATTGGTAGAACAATCACGTGTGAAATATTACTGGCCCCTTAAAGTGCTGGTTCTGGGATTTACTGCAGTGTATTAATCTGCTATGCTTAATGCATTGACCTTTCACCCCCAGCAATTCAGTAGACAGGGTTTGAATTGCCAGGAGCTGATACAATGGATTAGGAGCAGAAAGACCTCACCACACTCAAGTGCCACGGCAGCCCTAAGCCATACCACCAGTAACTTCTCCATCTTTCCTAACAGATACTGCCAGACAATGTGGCTACCACAGAAAGGACTGTATTGACAGCAGAATTTCTGGAAGGGGAGATAGTGGAAATAAGGCTTGTTATAAAACAATAGAGAAGGGCAGTCTTGTGACTGAGTCACAAGACAGGGATTTAGAAGAATTGGTTTTATTCCATGCAGTCATTCTCTCCTTGTGTGTGACCTTAGGCAAGACAATTCACTTCTTAGGGTTGTGTCTTTCCTATCTGTAAATTTGGGATAATGGCACTTCTCTGATTTTCTCAGGGGCAGCGCAGAGGCTTTGCTTACTGACGTTTTAAAGGCACTTTAGGATCACAGGATTAAAGGTGTTATATGCTCATGCAAAATAGTATTATACTCTGTACATTAAATATCCATCTGGATAGAGAAGAGAATGAAGAGAACGTCCCTTCCTATGTAGACCAGGAAACTCAATCATTAATCTAACAGCTTTCTCTTCAGAGTGCTGTGTTGAACTCAGATCTAAAAATAAGTGCTATTGCAGACTTGGAGAAATGTGTACAAATAAATGACATGGAGAGCAATGCATATCTGTAATGGTGAGACAATCACATGTTCGTTTCCTGCTTCCTTGGTCATTCAAAATCTCAATATTTCATGTACAGAAAACCCTTTGGAAATGCATTTCCAATGTTAACTCTTCAATGTCATCTTTATTCCATATAATTAAACAAACAGTGCTACTGAATTTGAGAGGAGTGTCCAAAAACCTCATAAAGGAGATTATTCTAAGTAATTGCTATCAAATGCCATTAAATTCTGAATAGCGTTAAGCCCCCTCCACCCGCCTGCACAGGCACTCATTTAGGATTAAAGGGACCTTTATTTGATTTGTTTTACTTCAATACAAAATAAATTAGGTTGACCTGAATTAAGGCCTCTGATACTCAGGAAGAGTGTCTACACAGGGATTTACTATGCTTTAATTGGTGCACTTCAAAAGTAAATTTGGGTATTTTTTCCCGACATGCTCTGAAACTACCCCAGAGTACATGTGTCATATTTATAAAATGGCCGTGAAATTCAAGCCCAGGGCTCAGTGAATACACATTCAGAATTTACCATTTCAATGAGCATACTGGCACTGCTGAGTACTCCTCAGAACTGGAATATACTTCAATGATAAATAATGGTGAGATTCACCTCACCAAACTTTGGCTGTACAAAGTGAAGTCTCTAAGTTTGTTACATCTCCTAACTCCACAGAAAGGTGTGCAAACCTGGAGGATGACAAAGCCATCGTGGTAGGCATCTCTGAGGCTGCTGTTAAAGGGTTGCTGTAAGTCCACATGAGGGGAGGCTGTCCCCAAAAGTTCACCTCATATTCCCCTGTCCTTAGCTGCATGTTTCCCCATGCCTCGTGTGCCAGCAAGCATTCATACAGCTGTGGAACAAATCGAGTCGGGAAGCTAACCCAAACCAACTCTGAACAATACCAACAATGAGAAGAGAGAGAAAAACATGAGTTATGCATCTTGACTTAAGCTGGCTTAATTTTGATTGTGTGACCGTATCCGAAAAAAGCAGGATGAACTCTTTTCCAGAGATATTTCTTTCAGTCTACCAATTACATGAGCTTTGTAAGTTAATTTATAGCAAACACCTAACTGAAGACAACTGAGCAGAAAGAAACTTAGCCCCAAGAAATTGTACTTGTGCCACCTCCTATGAATGGAAGTATGTCTGAGTTTCTGAGCAGTATCTATACCTCGGAACTTGGTTAAGTGTCTTTCCTTCAATTTTTCACAGCAAGCTTTGGCAAAGACAGTTGAAAACTCTTTTAAGTGGACAATTAATAGAACCTTAAAAGTGCCTGGTTTTCAGAAAATGCTGGCAGCCAGTCCTGTGAAAACCATCACCCATGTAGGGCACTCAGAACCGCTAACCAGTTTCGAGACTCTTGGCCCTATCTAAAAAGAGTTCACGTAAATTAACTTTTAAAATAAATCAATACACATATATTTTAATCCAGCCATGTGCACATCAAGATGTAATTTTTGTGAGCGTGGCGCTGCTGATCCTGTTACACATGGATCAGACAACACATCGTGAGTTTCAAGAATATCTTGACTTGTGGTCAAAAGGCCTGAGTGCTCAACTTGAACAGCTTGGAAACCAGAGGCCCTGAAATCATAATGCAAGGACTTGGGAGTAGCAAAGGGCAGAAGAGATGAATAGTGTAAGAGCTGAGAATGGATCTGAACAGAAGGGATGTCACAGGGCCACAAAGGACAGTTGGGACATTTCTTTGCCCTGGTGGGTTTGTGGGCCCTGCTGCTCACTGCCTGACATCAGCCACTTGGAATGCCAGTAATATAACACCCCTGCGACACTCGTGCTCCTGCCGTACAGTTTTATTGCCCTGCTTCCACTCTCTCTGGTTTATATCGGATTGTGTTTTCCAAAGACAGGCAATAAAGAGGGGAGGAGGGGAGGAGGGATTTATAGCCTGCTAAACTAAACTTCCCTGGGCTTGCTGTCCTCTGTCCCAGCCCTCCTCTTGCTGCCCTGACTGGTCTGGAGGAACAGTGCTTATAGCAAGGTCTCGGGGTGTGAAGGACGAGGCTTGTCAGAGACTACTTGGGTTCTCTTCTTGGGAGGTCAGGGAGCACACGCTGGTCTCCCACCAGCTCCATTCCCTCAGTGTCCCACGCACTGTGCTCTGCTGCCATGGAAAAAGCATGGTGGTGTTGTCACATGCTAATAGTCTTGAGACCAATCTTGATTTGCATACTTAAAGTTTGCCACATAAGTCTCTCATTGTTTGTGGAAGGACTGTGGAACAGCTAAAGGCTTACAAAAATCTGCCTTAATGCAGGCATCTTTAGTACTTCTGCTTCTGAGAAACGATTGTCAAGGTCTCTGTCTCTGCTGATTTAATGTAAAGGTTTGGCTTGCTATATGCACGATTTCAAGTGTTGTATGATAGTATGATGTGGTTTGGGATCTTTGTAATACACACTTAGCTAAGCTGAGAGCTTTTAGAATGTGAAAATGAGGACCTCCAAAACAGCACTATGCCCCTCCATAGTCTTTAAGGTGTCTGAGGTGAGGGTATGCAGCTGAAAACAACTGCAACTGCAGTTCTCTGCAAGAGGGAGCTAGAATCCTGAAAGGCTGCCATTTAGACATATCTGCTTTGTGACAGGCACAACAGCAGCACCGTATGATTATGACATTCTCTATAAACATGGGAGGTGGGACAGAGGATATGGGGTTGGATTTGGGACATTTCTACACAGCAAATACATGGTGAAATGCTCATAAAAGGCGTAAGTCTCTAAAAAAATGCATCTGAGATGAAAATTCTACTCAGTGGAACATTCAAACTCCTGTGCTATTCAGAGTTTTTAAAACATCCAGTCTTTGCCAGTATTTCCTGGGAAATGGGATAAATAGATGGCATTCTTCCCTACTGGATTTTCAATGTGATGTGGTATAGGACAGAGAGAGAATGAGAGCAAAATAACTTTGGGACTCAAGTCACTGCATTCAGTTAACTGTGGCAGATGGGTGGGGAGGTGGACAAACACCAGTAAAATGCAAGCACATGCACCATGTAAGCAGTGAAATTACACTGAGGTCTGCTGTGATAAAACTGTCAAGTGTTTCTGAACTGCCTGTCATCGACAGAAATTTTAAACCACCTCTTACTAATGTGATGCCACAGGGCCAGGTGCTCCCCTCTGCTCTCTCCTTCACTGCTTCCTGCTCACCTCTACCTTTGGCAGCTGCCCCGGCCGTGGTGGGCGAGGTGAACACGCCAGGCAGTGGAAGGGATTGCCTCAGCTTCTCTAGGGAGCAGAACAAGTAGGATGGGATGAAATGCAGAATGGTAAGTGCAGTCTGCAAGGGACTTGTGAAACCATGATGTTCAAATTGTTTTAAGACAGCACTGAACAAAGGACAAGAGAAAATACTGCACTGTGAGGAAAAAATCAGCAATGGCACAGATGAGTGGTGTAATGGGACTTGTGAATGTACCACTTCTCTGAGAGCCTCCATGTCACAGCTTCTCAGTTCAGTTCAGCTGCACACCACAGGACATGCCAAATGATACCAATCAAAAGCCACCTACCATTTAGGTTAGCAAGTGTTTTTCCTTTTTAATTTTCTCTCATGAACCAAGATGGTGTTGTGTTCTTTAGCACAACATGTGAAAAAAAAAAAAAGGGACACTGGGCACTTCTCCCATTGCACTTGTACGCTAAGCCTGGTTTTTCTCACAAAAAGCAGAAAGATGGGCAGGTTCTTGTGGTTTTATACTTTGTTATTATCCATTGGAAGGAGAAAAAAACATAATGGGACAGAAGAAGAAGGCAAACCTGATGTTTAGAAAGCATCCACCACATGCAAAGAAATCCCTCATCTCTTCTCTAGCTGTAGGGACAAGATCCTTTGTATATTGTGCACTCAGAATTTATTTACACCTCTACTACTTATACTTTGCATGTCTTTAGAAACTGGAACCTAATCAATATTAATAATATTCCAATTATTATTTAAATAATAAAATTCCAGCTTCACAAAGTCTTGGGGAGTGCAACCCTGCTATTCCCTGTGGTGCATCTCACAGATGTGCAAGGCTTGAAGCTGCAGCCAAAATTCTCAAAAATTCAGTGAAAAACAAGCTGAGTACCAGAATAGGGTTTAGCTTTTGCTGCAACAACAGGACATGTTAAATGCCAAGTGTTTCTAGAGACAATTTCCCCTGTATTACAGACTGATAAACAAAAACCACATCAGAATAATTAAATCCAACTTCTTTAATAAGAGAACCAGCATAAACTGGCTAAGGACTCATTTTCACCTTTTAGTTCCTGGAAGATCAACTGCTCTGGACACTTCTAAATAAACTGGCATTACTCATCCATAACACATCTATTCATATCTTCTTAAATTTTCCCTGTTCAGAGCAAGAGATAAAGGCACCATTTACACTCCAGAATTACAGATTAGGTCTAAGTGGAAGTTATATTTGCTTGTCCTTCACTGATCATCTACTTGGGAATTAATTCTGCTGTTTGTGAGTGAGAATGCAAGTGTTCTTGTGGGTTTTTTTTTTTTTTTTTGTCAGGGAAGTTTCACATTAAACTTCCTCTGTATTCTGAAATATTTAACACAATCCTCTGCAAAGACTCCTGACAAAAGCACTGCTCATTAAACAGTTACAGAATCTCAACCAATCTTGAATGCTGCCATGGTTTCCAGTCTGGCAATACACAAGTTGGAGCAGTATGTCCTGCCAGGTTTTCAGTATGTTAATCTGACATAAACATCTCTCCCACCTTCATGCTTTTATTTCCTGCTTTCCCTGCATTGTATCTAATGCATTTAACAATTGCTTCATCTGAAGTATTTCTAGTGAAATAAAAACAAATCCTGGACTCCTTCCTCCTCTATTTCTGCTGCTTTATTAACCCAAGGCAATTTAGGATGTCCTTGAGCTTTACAGCAATTGAAATTTATTTTGGGAGCTGTGTGCTTAGGGACATGTGGAAGAGGTTATTTATTCCAAAGAGCCATCCAGCAGTGATGATGTCACCACACAACACCGTATCGGCTCCGTTGGTTTGCTACCAAAGCACTGCCTCAAGTCTCCGACATGTGGTGGCACTTGCTGATACACAGCATGCCTGTATACAATTGCCATATAGATTGCTTATTTTGTTATAAATACTTAAAATTAGCTTATGTACTCTTATTTTTGGCCGTCTTGAAACCCCTGGTCGCCAACTTTTGCAGTTTCATTTGCAATAGGCAAAGCTCTATTGTAAACAAGCTCCATCCCAATCTAAAGTTAAATGCAGCTCAGTCATGGCAGGGGGAACTGCCGGGCAGCTCTTTGACTGCTTCCTTTGCATATGCAACAACAGATGACAGATTTGTGAGTAAAGTGATCTATAAGGATATTTTTCTGTAGATTCCTATGCACTTATATCGTTGAGTTTGAAGGAATTCTGCTACAGGTAGCTCATACTGTTTTCAGAGCTGCTTCTAAAATTCCTGACTTCCTCCTGAGAGTAGCAGTATTCCAAGTTTGCTCTTGGTTCTAGGCAACACATACTGGTAAAAACTATCCAGTGTAAGAGTAGGCACAGTCCCTTCACTGGGGTTTGTCTAGCCGTAACTTGCTGCTAGCAAGGCTAAATATCCATGAAGGGGAGAGTGTCAGCCTTGCTCTATGGAACTCAGCACAGAGTCATAGAAAACAGGGCAGAAGGGAAGCCCAACAGATCTGCTAAGCCATCTCCTTCCCTGGGACAGCTATACTCGCAGAGTTCCTTAACGAGGAGCTAAGGATTGGGATGGGATGCTTTTTACAAGCTGAACTGTAGGTCTCCTGTACAATCTTCAGGAAATGAATCAGGACAGTATAAGCAAAGCAGTATAACCCCTCTGTTTTTCATATGGGTATTGAGGAGCTTAAATACTGCTGATAAAATGCTGTAGGGCCATGCATTGCTGGATCGAAATGCATACGAAGGTGTCATAATTTTTTTTTTCTCACGGTTTGGCTCTCTTAGTATCTGATTCAGTGAGACTTAAATATCCAAGGGAAAATTCTGAGTACTGCATTAGGCTCTTTATAGTACTGAGCCATTGGTAAGTGGATTGTGACATTCTGAAATTTCAAATTATGCTTTACTACTTGTAAGCGTTAGTGTGCAATATTGCTTGTTGCAAGCAGCTCAGAACCAGGCCACTGTGAATATCCCACCTGCAAATTCACCCCAAGTGAGCTAGTTATAGGACTCAGGTGATGGGAACACTGTACACCCGCTGGTGACTGAACAGCACATTCCAAGGATGTCATGAACAACTGCTCATTCAGTGTGTGCTTTCTGCAGATATTCAGATATTAAATTCTCCCTCTCCAGGTACACTGCTATAGAACGTGGCCCACAGAGTATCCTCCTGTGATTAAGTCCATAACTCTTACAAGATCCTAGGATATGTTTATAAAAATATTACTCAACCCTTAGCTGTAACAAGTACAGGAGTGGGGTTCTATGCTAGAGAAGCGGCCAGAATATTATTGGGACATAATGGGAGTAACAGGTGTGAAATGGTTATTTGCTACCTGGAAACTTGGGAGGGAGAGAAGTGTAAAGAGGGACCACACTTGCAGTGTAGGTGTGAGTGGTTTACTTGATGCTGTTGTCTCCACAAGTCCAGTCTGCACTGAGCAAGGACCCACATCCCTTTGACACCTTCCTTGCACAATGTCCTGAAGCCAGAAGTGGTCCCACTGGACTTCTTGTAATTCTATTTTAATTTACACCCAACTGTCCTCTCTATCTTTCACTAGGATGATACAGGTGGTCACTGCTATCAGTCACTCTATACAAACACATTCTTTTAACATGGTTTTCCCCACACTTTTCCTTGGAAGCTTTTTTTCCCCTCAAAATGCATTGTTTCCTACCAATTCCTCTTCTCCATCCCCTCAACTTCAAGCAAACAAAGCAGGTCATGTCTCACATAATAGGACAACGTCACCTCTAGGGAAGAATTAGGCTCTCATGTTCCTCTCCTACTTCAATACTTCTATTTATAGACGTTTTCTTTCCTATGCCAATTTCTCATCTGTTATTTCTTTGCTCTTGTTCACTTCTTATTCCCATCATAGGTCAGAATCTTTCCTATATCTGCTACAGACTTCTTAAGGTGTCCGTGTATGGCTAAAGGGTCCTATTAACAACACAGATTGTTTGTATGACCTAATTAGACTTCCACAGAGACAGCCTTAATAGGCCCTTTTGGTTTTTTTGGATTGTCTGCAAAGTAATAGTGCAACGGCAATGTTCATTTTGCTTGGCTGTATCAGGCCATATATCACATCCTTTTCCTTCCAGTCCTTCAAATAAGCTTGTCTCTTTCTTATTTTGGTTTCAAATTATAGATTATAAATTTTACTTCTCTCCACTTTTCCCTATAATTTGACCCCCAGCTGTTGAAACTACTTTGCGTGATTCCCCCTGCCCACCATCCACCCCATGGTTTCATATGAAAGACAGCCCTGGCTTTAGGAACAAATGACGTCCCTTGGACCAGCTGTGCCTAATAAAAATCCAACCTCCAACTCTTACTTCCCTTCCTCAGAAGGGTAAAATTGATTTGAAAGTGCTGATGATAAGATACATGGGAATACAAAATCTGCCTCAGTCAACAGACCAAAGCTGTGCACTGTGACATCATCGTATCCAAAAGAAACGATGCTGTCAGTTCCTCCACTGCCCTATAACTAGAAGTTATTGCGCTTGTCCTAGAGAAGGGATATTTGTCCATTTAATTTAGCCTTGTTTAGTCTGGCAAGAGTTATTTTCATTCTTCAAGTGCCATAGCAAATACTAGAAAATACCAGCTGCCCTCGAGGGCCCATTGGAATCAGGCCATGTAGTGAAAAGCACTCCCCAGTATCGGCCGGCCAGGTGAAGCAGTTTTGCAGGACCCCTGCGGATGCCCAGCGGAGGCAGAGAGGAGGCTTTCAGCTGCAGAGAGCCTGCAGCAGCCGCTGAGCACACAGGGCTGGGAGCTGGCACGAGCCCACTCCGCTCTCTCTCCTGTGTGTCCTGGCAGGCAGGCCAAAGGCTGCCCCTGGGGCTGTGTGGCAGCACCACAGCACCTTCCACACCTCTGCACTGCCTGGGCAGCGAACATCCAAAACATCTCCTTCCCTGCCTTTTCCTCTCATCAGTCACAGCACAGGATCTCTGTAATACTTAGTGCTGAGGCAAAAACAATGCTTGGGTTTTTTTCTTTATTTCCCTCTAGAGATTTATTCTGTTCAGCATCGTCAAACTTCTTCAAAAATCTGCATCCTTCCTTCTCTTCACCCTTTTCTGTACCCTACTTAGATAGTCTGGGATATTTCCACAGACCTGTTTGATTGAGAACATTTCATGGAACTCTAATATGTAATATTTTAATGAGATTTCTGGTATATCTGGGTATCAGGCAACTTTGAGATACCACTCTCTGGTTTTTAGTTCCATTTCATCCTTCAGCTCCCAAATGAAATCAGCAGATACAGGACACCCACAGATGATCTGAGAAAATTAGTCTGGAATCTTTTTCACAGTTCAGTGTTTTAGCTATGGAATAAGGAGATTTAAATGCAAATTTAATGCTTTTCTTACTACTGTAGAATGTGAAAATGCTGATGACCAAAAAGAATAAATATATCAATCCTATATTCAGATTTTGAATGAAGGCTGCTCTTATCCATTCCCACATTTTGTAAAGAACCTGATTCTGCAGATATAACCTTTCTCTATCACTGAAAATGGATCAATTTCAATGAATTTGGTGCAAGTCAAGGTTACTTATCACCTTCCAAAAAGTTCTGAAGAGCTTAGAAAGTGAACTCTTAATTATACACAGGTGTAAGCAATCTAGGCAAGACAGCTGGGAAATCCCAGCTTTTCCACCCTCCTAACACCCATGGTTCATAGAGCAACTCCCCAAAATCCTGGAGAGAGAACATCAGCTTGCTTCTGTCCTGAAACTGTTGCCTGCAGAGTATTTTGTACAATGGAATTACAAATGGCTGTAATAACAGGGCCTCTGTGAGTTCCAGTGGAATAGAGTTTAACTATCCAACAGGTCTCCTAATGAAAAAATGTTTCTGGTGCTCAGCTGAAATGCAGTAATATCCAATCAGATCTGCAGCCTTGCTTTACTATGGCTGATCAATGACAATAAGTTGATTAAATATAGAGTTTAGAGCAAGACACTTCAGAGCAATGAGAATCCCAGGAAGAAATTCTTTGATTTTCAGGAAACTGCCTCAATTACCTTCTGTATTTTTGCTTCATTTCAACAAATGTGACAGTATATACAGTAAATATTGATTTGAATTGACTGAATATTCTGAGTTGGAAGGTACCCACCAGGATTGTTGACTCCAACTTTTAAATATATATGGCCCATACAGGGATTGAACATACAACCTTGGTGTTATTAGCATCCTGTTCTAACCAACCGTGAAACTATTTTATAAAGAATTATCTCGATTCTTATTACTTGCCTCAGTTTCAGCATTTAGTATTATCTGAATGCTTCAGTCTTGCTTGTGCCAGTGTGGACCAGGAGATGGGGAAAGGCCACTCAAGCCCTCACAATGGGAGGAGAAACCAAGCCGTTTTCTGTCTGCTTCGTGGTGAAAAATTTACAGAATTAGTGAAATTTATTTTATTTGACTCAATAAGCCATTAGTGAGTTTAACAGAATGCCACAAAGCTGAGTTTGGAAAACGATTACCACACTCATCTCCTACCCGAGGCTAGTCCCACATTTTCCTTTTATAGGGTCCCAGTGCTGTAAGGTGAAGCCCTGGCACAGGGTGCCCACAAAAGCTGTGGCTGCCCCATTCCTAGAAGTGTCCAAGGCCAGGTTGGACGGGGCTTGGAGCAGCCTGGGACAGTGAGAGGTGTCCCTGCCCATGGCAGGGGGTGGGATGAGATGAGCCTTAAGATCCCTTCCAACTGAAACCACTTTATAACTCTTTAATACATGAGAGGATCTTCTTCACAAATCTACCTAGGATGTCCTTGGTGCTGGAATGTGCTCATGGAAGGACAGAGATGACCAGTCACCTGCTGCGGCGCGGCTGGACACCGAGCGCAGAGAGATGGCGGCCTGAAGCGCGGAGGGACACGAGGCGCGGGGATGAGCCCCTGCGGCTCAAGGTGGGAACCCGTGAGGCGCGGATGGGTACGGGGCGCGGTGATGCGCCCCTGGGGCCCAAGGGCGCGAAGCCGTGAGGCGCGGATGGGTACGGGGCGCGGTGATACGGCCCTGGGGCCCAAGGGCGCGAAGCCGTGAGGCGCGGATGGGTACGGGGCGCGGTGATGCGGCCCTGGGGCCCAAGGGCACGAAGCCGTGAGGCGCGGATGGGTACGGGGCGCGGTGATACGGTCCTTGAGGGGGCGCTCACGGCGGGAGGAGGCTGAGAGCAAAGAAGTGATTTCAGGTGCAGTAAATGCGGCTTTCACATGTTTCCAAGATAGCCAGGGTTGGAAGGGACCTCTGGAGATCACACAGTCACACCCCCTTGTAAAGCAGGGTCACCTGGAACAGGTGCCAAAGGAGCACGTCCAGATGGGTTTAGATTGTCTCTAGAGAGGGAGATTCCAGCTGTTTCAGTGCTCTGCCACCCTCCTTGGGAAGAAGTCCTTCCTCATGCTGAGGTGGAACTTCTTGTGTTGTAGTTGATGGTCTTTCCTGTGTATATTTTTTGTGAAATACTGTAAATTACTTTGAAGCTCTTGGTTGTCTGTTTCAGTATCAGCAATCAATTCCATGTTCATTTCAATGACAAGCCTGAAGGTTTGGTTGTGTCCCAGTCTGGTTTTCCAATACTATGCTTATTTCCGCTTGTGACTGTGGACAGCTTTCATCCAAACACTGCTATTCTTGTTCAGCAGATCCATACCTTTAGGGTCACATTATTTTCTCCCTAATTCCCACTGTGTCCTCTGCATCCTGGGATAAAATTGCTCCAGAGCCTTTGGTGGCTCATCTGTGCTTCACTAAGTAAGGCAGGACTGGCTTCTCCAGGAAATCTGAATGTGCACAGTCATAAATATGTTCTTAGTACAGTTATTTAGTAATAACTTCATTGTTGTTTAGTAAAATCCCCATTAGGTACAGGGATAGTGCAAGGCCCCAGTGGGCTCAATGTCTGTGAGACCTGGACTAAAAATGAATATTTCACAGGATGAATCATTAAACAGAGAGGAGTGCAGTACTGGTGGGAAGATGGAGGGGCTGGGCAAGCCAGGTGTGACTGAAACAGATTTGTTTATAGGAGAAGCCTGATACTTGTATCCCATAACCGTTTTGAATCTTATTTGAAGTAACATAATCCCTCGTATGTTAATTACCTGTCATTGTGACTGTTAATGAAGTTTTGGTGGGCGTTTATGCATTAGCTACAAAGGATCTGCTGCTGTAAATACCCTGATACAATTATATCACTGAATCTGATGAGTGGAGCCGCAGCTTTAAAAGAACTATTTGTCTACATAGTTTATAAGGATCCCTCACCACCGAGGCAAGCCCTGGAAGCAAATTGACTTTGGTGGTTTGCTTTTGGGTTTTTTCCCCATTTTGAATGTATCCATATTAGGGTTACAGGGGTACCTTTCTACACCCAGTCAATACCAGTATTCTTATGCAACTTTTAAGTATAGGCCAAGTTTTAGTTTTCCATCCTAAGCTATCATTACCTGTGCCAGCTATTAAATTACTCAAAATACATTTTTCTGTAAAGCTGAATGGATGTCCTTTCAATGGAAATGGGAATGTTGGACTGAATTGTATGACAGTGCAATTTCTAATCACAAACCGTAATGTGAAATTCAAAAAAAACCAAACAACAAAACCCATTTAAACTTGAAAGCCCAGTGTTTCTTGTGGTTCCCCAAGCAATTGTGGATTCATTATCAGCTACTTGTGAGTTTGAAGAATTGTTAGAAAATAGAACTTCTACATGGAAATTGTTACAGTTCTCTCTTTTGCTTTAATATTTGGAAAATGTTTCTCCAAGTTGTTTGAATTTAGCCTCTCCAGATATGTCATCTGAAATTTGTTTGTATTCTGATTCAGCCTTAGTTGCAATCTGTATAAGCTGCTTTAAAACAAGGTTTTAAAAGATAGTGTAAATGGGCCCAAACATTTGCTATTCTATAAGTAATATTCCAACTTTATTCTTAGGGTGGGAAAATCAGGTAAATAAGTACTTCAGTAAATGTACATGCTATGAACAGAGCTAAGAACAGCCCTTGTTTAGGTTGTGGCTGCTCCCACTGGGAATCATTCCCAACAAAATGATAACAGGAATGGTTGACAAGGCTTGTATGGCATCTCTGAACAAAGGACACCCCATGTGTCAATGGAGAAGTGCTGGCGGTTTTAGCTCAGCCTGTACATTTAGTCTTAGCCTGTAGCTGAGCGTGGTTATTGTGTCCTGGTGATCTCTGCTGGAAGACCTTGATGCCCACATAGGCTGGTGCCACATGGTTCCTGCTGTGAGCCACGTGCTGTCAGCTCGTTCCGAGGCAGAGCTTTATCCCTGTCCTGTTCCATATCTCCTGCCCTGAGTGCCTCGGAGTAGAATAAGCCCTGTGTGCTCGAGCAGGCACCGAGGCAGCCACAGTGCCCTACAGAGTCTCACATGTTCTACTGATTATCCAGCACACTTAAACTTTGAGTTATAAGGGTGACCCCAGCCAGTTGGCTGAAAAAATACATTTGACATCATTGAAAATGTATGCTGCTGCTGAAGCATGGATTTTAATTTGAGGAAAATGTCGGCCGTAATCTAGCATACATTAAAAAATATATCTTTTTATTTCCATATGGGTCACGTTAAGGAAAATATTTAAAAAAAAAAAAGCCAACCCTATTATATGAAGTCTCATTAAAGCAGCCTGGAAAAGTTTAGCCAATTTACAGGCTATACATCTTAATCTCCCCAAATTACAGGACCAATAGAAAAACGGGTGGTTGAGAGAGAAAGCGGGACCAGCAGAACCTGGCTGGGGGCCAAACAATGGATCAAGTAGCCCTTGCTTTCACTTGACTGCTACCCCTTGTTATTTAAAGAAAAGAAAGGATTTTCAAAGAAAGGCCTGGAAACAGCAAAGCATGGAACGTACTTCCTTCTCCGGGTGAAAACTAAAACCCAAAGCTTGGTTATTTTAACGTGGTGCCTTGGCCCAGCTCTCTAGTGCCTGGAGAGAGAGATTTTTGAGAACTGCTGAGAGAAAATAAAGTATCTGCAATTCTTCTGTAGTTGTTAGCAGGCAGGTGGTTTAAGGACTGATTGTACCATCTTAGATAGCGTTTGCAGGGAAGCCAAAGGTGGAATGGGTATAGGGGTGCTAAAGGATCCAGGGGAAAAAGGGAAAAAGGCAGTCAGGTGTGAAGTGGCAGAGAGGTCATTGTCACCACTAAACTCAGTGCTGTGTGTGTGCAAAACTGCACACCTACTGCTTTTGCTGCCGTCGCACCGCATCCCAGGGCTCTACCCAGTGGTAAAGAGGGAGATGTTGGGAATAAAGATTAACAGCTCTTGCACTGATAAGAGACCAGACACTGTAGAAAGCATTAAGAGGAGGTGAAGTTTCCTGATGTGAGTTAGCAGATGTGTTAAGAGCAAGCAAAGGGAACAAACCTAATCAACAGAGGGAGGAGGAAAGAAACTACTACAAGATCTTGAGTGTTTGCAAATCATCCTGCTCTTGGCTAAAGCCAAAGCTGGCCTGAAGCGTCTAGAAGAGAGTAGGGTATGGCAGGGACTAGGTTGGTCTAAGAGATGTGTTGTGTCTGTATTGTTTTCAGTGAATAAGGTTGGAGCAGAACTGTATGGCAGAAATCAGTGGTGGTTTCCTCCTGCAGGTATGATTGTAGCTGACCAACCTCATCTTCTGTTTCTGTGGTACCAAGAAAGCAAACTGGGGCAAGCTAACTGGCTACCTGTGCACATGGAGGTGCTCACTGCTTGCCTCCCTGTGTCTGTGCCTGTATTAACCTGCTGGGCATTTATGTGTTTATTAGACAAATTGTGGGTGACTGACAAAGCAGTTCCATACATTTTTGAGGAGACTTTATCTCCCTGAACCATCTATTTTATGCTTTTAGATCAGGGGAAGTTGATGGGGGTACGTATTTTTCTGTGCTCTTGTAGGCAGTCTTTTGCTATGGTATTCCATGAGCTGGATCTTGAAATTTCCTGTTCCTGCCTTCCGAGTCCTCAAGCCCTCTGGCCAGGGATTGTCCCATTCAGGGATTGTCCCATGATCAACGTAACAACCAAAGGGAGGGGTTATGCTTTTTGTGTGGCCAGCTCTGGCTTGTTTGAGGAGTTCCTGTGACTTGTTTGCTCCAGGAAACTTAGAGCTTGGCAAATGGGCTGCTCAGCCTGCTTTCTCGTGGATGTGAGAGTGGTTTTTCATGTGTTTGCCATGCCCTACCTATTTCTTCTTCAGCACTGTTTCTTTCATAGCACTCGGAAACGTTGCCCGCAGGGGCTGAGGCATTCTGTGTGCCTTCCATGTGAAATGGGTGCATGTGGGAATATGAGTATGGGCGTGTCTTGGAGGCAAGTTTATTAATACCACTAGAGATAATGGCCTTGGCAATATTTTGAAGCATCCTGCTCCATTAAATTATAGACTTTGTGGAGACAAAGAGATTAGGGAGAGCAAGGAAGATTATTTCACAAAGCAAAATATTATTGTAATTTGCTAGTCTTAAAAACTTTGCAGAATTCAGTGGGAAAATTTAGAGGCCTTAAATATGCTGAAGTTCCTACAGCTAGACTTGATGACTGACGCTCACTCCACCTTACCAGTTAGTGTCCAAGAATGCAGAAAGCAATACATGTTTGTACACTGATATTGTTAAAAATATTTGTCACTGATCAGTGGCGTATTTTGAAATAAAACCCAATCCTGGGCTTTGTTGAGGTCTGCTAGGATAAGTAATAGTGCATATTTTCTCCTGATTGATATAATTTTTTCCATCCCTGTTTTTGTTCATGGTTTGTCTGCAAACAGACCATAGAACATCCCAGCTATTCAGCATTTATGAATTCCTTTCATCATCTTAAATGCAAATACTTCAGGATGGGGCCAGGATTTCTTATATGTTCCTACCATGGTTAATAGAGGAGTGTCTCAGTCTGGACTGAATTTGGTTGTCTGGGCAATGCTTTTCCCGTGTATAGTAATTTATTTTCAGAAGAGATTTTTTTTTTTCACCTATTTCTTATGTATTCCATCTTTTCACAATTTCTTTTGTTGGAGTAAATGTCTAAGATTTTCCCAGCATTCCCATTGGATTTTCATGACTTCAGTTCCTTCAGCTGTTCGTATTCACATTACACAGCTCTGCCACGGGCTTAGTGACTTTCATTTGAACCAAGCTCCTAACACCTCCTCTCAGGTAGGCTACAGACATCGTGGATTCCTACTGATTTAATTTGCTTTTAATAGTTATTTTTACTGCCCATTACCATTTTTCCATATGAGTCTGAATATCTGACATACGCATAAATCTGGTCAAGGTCTTCTGACAGAAGGAAAAAATATATTTATTAACATTTGCACTGGAAAGCTGAAACTTCTGTGATATATTTTTCTGAGACACCAGGAAGAAGTGCGACCTCACATTCCATGTGTTTTCTTTTGTGATAACTTTCTTTTGCAGCCTTCTTTCCTTGGGTTTTGACTGAGATAGTCACCAGTCCAGAGGTTCTGCTGTCCACATCTGGAGCCCAGTGAATGCAGATGTGTGAGCTGGCAGATGTCACTGTCACTTTCAGAATAAATCTGCACATAGGTGTCGCTGTACTGGTTCTGGGGCTTTATGCCGCTGTTAGATCTTACACCCTCTGGTAATTATGGCTGATATCACTGACATTTATCCTGTCTGATATTTGAGTGCTTTTGCACCACAGCTTGTTCTTTGTTCTCACTGTGAAGTGTGTACACCTGCCTTGGAGCAGCATCAAGCTACACCAAGGAATTTTAGTTTTCTATTTCTTCATCACTAAAAATGGAACCCTTTATTACAGACCATTGGTCCTCTGGAGGTACAGTGCTGTCATTTTATCTTACCCAGAGCTCCTGAAATATTCTGTCACACTGATACCTACTGTACTCTTTTTCCCATATTAAGCATCATAAAAAGACGTTTGAGACTACACCTCTATTTGTGATTGTGTTGCTTGAGTATCTGGGAAACAAGGACTGTAAAACCTGGTGTGTGTGTGTCTGTATATATATGCATACTATAGAAAGGGAAATTTTTAATTCTTAGAATTCTTTCTTGTATATATTTACTGCTAATTAGGAATAAATACCCTGTGCTCTGCATGAAATTCCAAACACTGCTCAGTGGGAATCTTGACTGTTCCCTACCCCTGAAAGTTGAAAAGAAAAGAATGCTTGCTACACCTGCTATCTGGATGCTGAACTAATTTATTGAGGCAGCTTTTCCCTAAGGTGGAAAGTTTAAAAAGATTTTGCTGATTGACCACAGCTAGAACTGTCTTGGTCTCCTGAGGCAGCTCTCCCTCTCTGCTGGGAAGGAAGTTCATCTAAGTTCCCCAAGATGGGCCTGTGTCTTTTATAGTACAGCTATAGACAACAATACATGGCTGTGCTTACACTGATGATGTTTTCCTCTGCCATGGAGATGAATATAGGTCATTTGGGCACAGCCCACTAATTTGGGCAGGAAGAAAATACGTGAGTATTTGTCTGTGATTGTATCTTCTCTTGTAGACGTACCACAGGCTTATGGAGAGCGTTTAGGGCTGATATCTTGGTAAAATCTGGTCTAATTTCTGCTCTGCTGCCAATCCACGTCTTGGTGTGATTCGCAGTCCTCAGGACTCGTGACTGTTGGTGAAACAGCACATGGAGGGTGCTGGAGCAGCTGGTAGCTCTGCTTCAGACACAGTCCCTGGGCCCTCTCTCCACAAACTTGTAATACCTTAAAATTTAAATATAAAGCTTTGAAATTAAAATACAGAGTTTTAAATGATCCTCACCTTGACAGGCCTTAGAGCCACTATTTCCACTTGTGATTGTAGTTCCTGACTTGTATTTGGCAGCGTTATGATCACTTGAAGATGTGTGTGTTACTGAGAGATCTGTTTGGCTTTTCTGTTCATTATGCTCCTTACTGCCTCCTTGTCACTCTAACCAACTCTTCTTTTTAGTCAAGAGAGGCATGAAAGAAGAAAAAAAAATTCAGTTCTGTAAAATGCTATACACTGAGCTCTGAGGAAGCCCCTTTGATGCTAAAAATATGATGTAGTGATTTCAAGAACAAAGAATTTCTGTATCATACTTTCTGGTGTCTGGTTTTGAGGAGCTTATCTTGCCTCTTTTCCCAGCAATCATTTACTAAAAATAATTAATAGGGTAAAAATTAAAATCAGAATTCAAAGTATCTTTCAGTGGACTTCAATATACCTTAAGCATGTGGGCACTTTTTAAAATTTGACCTTGTCAGTACATTGTGTACTGAGCCCGTCTTGCTTCTCTATAATGTGAAGTGCTCTAGGGGAGAAGATACCAGGGTACATGTTTGCACAGTGTCCACGATCCCAGGCTCTCATGCTCAGAGCTCTTAATGCTGCTGCCATGTTGCTGAAGGTCCCTCCTTTGCCGTGAACATTTCCCCGTCTCGCAGAGCCGCTGCTTAGGCAGCAGGTTTGTGCCGAGCAGTCCTGTCCCAGACACCATTCACCCCCGAAGCGCTGTGCAGGCCTCCCACTGCACCTCCACTGGCAGGGCTGGGACCAGCACGGCACGGAGACAAAAGCAGCTCTGTCTGTCCTGGGGAGCAGTGGAACACCCTTAGCTAGTGCTGCAAGAAAGCAGGTAGGGAATGTCTTTGTGCTGTGCTGATGCTGGGAAGACAGCACAAGGAGTCAGGCATACAGCTCCTCAGAGCTTCTGGAAAGCAAGAGGAGTGAGTTTGCTTTCTTCCTCCCTTTTTCTCTTTTTTTGTCAAAGTTGATTCTCTCATCTACTCTCCTGCCCCCCTTCCCCCTCTGCCCCCTAAGCCTGCTTTTGATTTGGTTTTATTGGCTAGTGAAAGGAATCATTTACTAGTCAAGGGCCAAGCAGTGACAAAGGAATGCAGGTAAATTAGTTTCAGTTCCTATTTCTCCCCGTCTTCCTCCTTTGGAATTTGAGCTTTAGAAAATAAAGTCTTTTTACCCATACTGCCCCCCTCTTTTTTCCTAAAAGGATTCCCCCCCCACCTCTCTTTCAAGAACTTCATTTTTGTAACTAAGAAAACCCCCATTAAAGTACCTAAAATGTCAAGGTGTACAACACATTCAATGAAATCCAACTGAAATGCATTAAAAAAAACCCCTACAACTTTTTGCATGCACCTTAAAAACGCAGAAATTAACTGAGAGTGTCATAAAGCTTGTTTTAATGAATAACTATGTACACACCAGGAAGTTTTACATGCACATGTATCATGCTTCAAATGCTAAAATACAGTTAAAGTTTAAACATTTTGCAGAAGAAAATATGCAAAAGAACTTGCAGAGAATCAACATGGAGAAAACCTGTATGTTCAGTCTTTCATCACTCAGTATTATTGAAGTATTAAGCACTAAACCAATAGTAGTAGCATTCAAACTGTCTATTTTTCTCTTTTCTTGCTTTTTTTCCCTTTGTAGCTTGCCTTCTTTTGGTCAACTTGCTTCAAATGTTACCTGAATGTTTCACCAACTGTACTCTTATACAAAAAGCTTTCGAGATTGAGGCCTTCTTTTTTTCATCCCGTTGTCCTTGGTAAATAATGTAATCCAGAATGCTCTGTGATGTTAAGTAGTATAAGGCATTGTGGCATTAATGACAGAAAAGGGTTTGTTTCTCATTGGTAGCTATTCTTGTTAGTTATTACCACATTCCTAATGTAGAAATAAAACCATGATTTATCTTTTTTTCTTAGCACAGCAAAAAGTTGCTTATTCAGTCTTTTAGTTGACTTCATAATTAGATGCATTTTGTGTTTCTGCATGCACAACACAAACTTGAAATACAAAAGAACTCAATTCTGCCTAAACAACTGTAAGGTTTTGGACACCAGCTGGAAGAAGCCAGGAAATGTAAGTTAATTCTGATATTCCCCGCTTGCCTCACGCTATTGTGAGTACGTTTTGTGGTGAAAAAGCACAATGATGAGAGAGGTAAGAACAAAACGTCAGTCCTAACACTGCATTTCCTGGCTTTTGTTGGTTTGTGTCACAGCCCTAAAAAATTGTCTTTAATTTCCTCAGAAAGGGGGCAAATATGTTTTCCAGAGCAGTGTAATATATACAAACATAATTTTTCTGTCCAGGCACAACATCAGCTATTAGGGGAGTAGAATCAGAATTTGACGTGAATTTCTTAGAAAAATCTCTCCTGTATTTTGTAGCTGTGTTTAAGCACAATTACTTCAGTTTGTAATTTCCAACTGATATTTAAATGAGCGTTGGAGACCAAAGATTTCTCCTCCCAGTGGAGCAGTACCTTTCATGAAACACCCACTAAAGGTGTTTTTACAAATGATTTCTAGGGTTCAGTGGTGGTCTGCTTTTATTTGATTTAGAGCCACTGAGTAAGTTTCTTTTCTCCTGGCAGGTTTAGGAAGTACAGAACTTGCTTGGAAAGCTGGGAGGTCAGATGGAAGGAGTGAGATCTGTTGTGTCCTTCCCAGAACAGTGCTTATGTTGGATCCAGGGGCCGTTGCAGTGAGAAATGCAGGTCTTGGTTGTGTCAGAACTGAAGGACGAGATGCTTGTTCTGTGCTTGGTACGAAAGGAAAATGGAGATTGTGCATATTCGTAACTGCATGAGTGACAAATTATTGTGGTTTTTATCTGACATAGGTGGATTTTTTCCTACTTCATGATTTTGTCAACAGAGCTTGAAATACTTTCACATATGCACATCTTGCTACTCCTTGGATAGCAAACCAGGCAGACACCTCCATTGATTCTATATTTAACCTTGTATAAAGTTCTACAGATTCTTTAAAAGCATCACTGTAAGCACAGATGTTTTTGCACTTAGTTGTCCTATACAACAGGATCATATCAAGGATGTACAATATTTGTACAGACTTCCACTGAGAGACAACATTACTATTATCTATTGCTATTACTATTGCTATTGCTATTACTATTACTATCATCTTGGTGCACTTTAAGTAAGCGTTTTGAAATACCAAAAAAAAAAAAAAATTAGATTTATTTCATGAGTAGTTATAATTTAAGTATATACAGGGGAGGAAAAAGTTATCAGAAGTATTAAAATCACATGAAATATCTAAGTTATGGATATGAACATGGAGTATCCAATTAAGAATTCTTGAGCTGAATAGTCTCTTTGCCATTGAAAATAAATAGAAGTGTGCTAGTAATCTAAAACGGTCAGATTTCATGCTGCAGTGAGCTTCTATCCAGATTTTCCCAAAAGATTGGTTTGGGAAGGAAGTGTTTACACAATATTAAAAACGGTGAAGGCAATAACTGAAATTTTATAACAACAAAAACTGTGGCAATATTGGCCCAAATTTGTGATTGATTATACAGTTTTAAATGTTAAAACATTATAATGAAGTGTCTCTGCCTCTACAGCAATTTTTATCAGATAAACAAAAGACTTGGGCTCAACAGATACTCTTGTCTCAAAAACAGAATGATAAATTTTCTGGTTTGCACCCTCCAAGATATTTTGCATAGTGAATTATGTCTTAATGAAACAATAAACTGGATCCTGATAGTGTACCACACTTTAGATATATTTATTACTCAGAAAAGTAACTGAATTTTACAACTTTGAACCCAAACTGGAATTGGCAGTTGTGTAATACAGGTATTTAGATCTGCACATGACTACTGGGTTTTTACTCAGTACATTTTAAAGAAACAATTATCTACAAATATGACAGACTTTGCTTTACGTGGTGAACACTTTCCCTGCTTGAGTATGGTACGAGTTTAAAAAACGTACGTGAAGTCTCTAACCATGGGAGTTTAGCTAGGAGGACAAAACCAAAGCAGTTTGTTCATGAAGACTTTAACTAACTCGGGGCAGTTTTCCGTACGGGCGCCCACCTTTGCTAGTTTCACAGTTAGCAGATTAAAGCCTTTTGGAAGCGGCCAAGGGCGGACCGCAGCTGAAGGGAAAAGGGGAAGAGCGTTTGCGAGCGGTTTGCGATCATTTGGGAGCCCCGGGCCGAGCCGCCGCCGTGCCGCGGCCCGCGGCCTCCAGGGGCCGCTGTGACACCACGAACCCCGGACACGGCTGCTTTAAGGGCTCCTTTCAACGACAACAAAACATAGAACTTTGAAATCCTTTTTGTCGTCAGATGTTCCAAACCAGGATTCCAGCAAAGGAAATGAAAAAGGGAAACTAAACGAGCTTTCCCCCGCCCCCCCTTTCTCTCTCTCTGGTTTCTATTTGTAATACTTTATTTCTACAACAAGCACAAACCACTAGAAAGGCAGAAAACAAAATATGAATTTTTCCTTCCTTTTTTCACTGTAAACCTCTGTAAAAACAATGAAAAAAATTCTGGACTATAATAGATGGCCTGCTTCTTGTTTCTTCTTTTTATCTCTTTTTTTTTCTTTCCTTCCTTCACCCCCCCCCCCCCCCCCCCCCCCTTTATGTTCACTGAGCTGTTTGCATTTTAACTTTAGAGGAGGAAGAAAAGAGGAAATAATGTTTTGTAGAAATACCCAGTGATTACCGGTTGGACTAAACTAGAGGCAGCAACTGATGGCATGAAAAGGTTATGTTTTATGTCAAAATACATCCAAACAGGACAGAAAGTTGTACTGGATTTGGTGGTAAGAAGCTGCATCTATCAGACATGATAGCTTTATAGCTTTCTAAAGAAGAAAAGGATATGTAATATTCAAAAGAAAAATGGCATTTGCTATATGATAAAGGTTTAATTACAAGGCTCCATCAAACATTATCTTACATTCTGAAAACAAATAATAAATGGTATAAAAGAACTATAGTTGATGGATACATTTAATTAGGGTTTATTTACCATGGGCTATATAAACACTTTTGTTTCTATAAGGGGAAGGATTTGTATCTGCAAGTTCTGCCTTGAACATTTCAAGTTAAAAACAAATGTTTTAAGAAAAGAAACTAACATAAAACAGCCCAGTGTTGGCTTTGTGTCTTTGTAAATGTCTGTGGCGGTTTCTCCTTGTCTGAGGGAAAGAGCCATTCATTAAATTAAAAGTGAACCAGTTAAACTGGACCTTTCATTGAAGAAAGTCTCCCAGTGATCCGTGCTTTATTTGGTGGATTGTCTTACAACACAAATAAACCAAGGGGTTTTTTATCTTGGGATCTAAAAATACTGGAAAGAAAGGAAATCCAAGCAAGGCAGAAAATACTAGGAAATAATTTCCTATTAAACAGACCCTCTGCCTCCAAATATCTCAAATCCTGAAAGTACACAAGAGAGAAGGGCTCATATTCCTTTTTCTCTCAGGTTAAAAGCCAGTGACAGAGGAAATCGAATTCAAAGGTACCGTCAATGTTTGCAGTGTTCAAAAATAGATAGGAAAGAAATATACACTGCAAATCCATCATGACTCTTTGCTGGCAGCTAAATGCAGATGATGTTGCTGCCTCTGAAAACCACTGAAATAGGATCCTATGTGCATAAATGTTGTGTAAAATGCATACATATTTTGGGCAGATTTGAAGTAATTTTTATTTTCTGAACAAAATTCTTGGGCATTTATTTAGATACCTGTTTTGGCTGACTTAAAACAAATCCACACTTCACATTCTCCTTTTCCTTTCAAATCTTATGCACAGCTTTACAAACCCTGCTTAGGAACATTGTGTTATAATCAGCAACAAAGAAATTGGTATAGTTTGGAAGAATAATTACACTAAAAATGGAAGACAGTTTAAGAAGTCTTTTTTCCTTATTTTTTTTTCCTGCTGTGTGATTGAAATCTTGGTGATTTTATTTATAATTTTGTATTTTTGTAAGACATTTGCATGGAGTATTTTCAAAAATAGACTTTTTAATAACTGTGTACTTAATGAAGAATTGGCAGAGTAATGTATTCTGAGATACAGAACTGAAATTCAGAATAAAATGGAGTCTTATACACTGAAATTGCATGAATGCGTAGCTGATTAAATTTTGGAAGGCTGTTAGTGATTTGATGCAATTTGTATTTTTGAATAGTGAAGCTCAGATGATCTAAAGGACTCCAGAGATGTTCTGAAAGGTCTCTTGGTGTTCATGCTGATGAGCACCCAAAGGCCTCAGCTCCCTCTGCATGTTGTTTACAGGCACGTATGTTTGTGTACATACACAAATTCTGTCTTCTGTAAACACTAAAAATAGCTTTGCCTTTATCTTTGCTTGTCAGCAGCGTCCATACGTAAATATAGCACATCTCATAAAATCTTTTTTGCGCCCACAATGAGCCAGTAATTAATTCTGCATATAATTGCATAACATTTATTATTAATAAGTATTAAAACAGTTTAAAAAAATAGGGCCATTCTCAGCATTATGACTCTGACCTAGCATGTCGGGGATGAAAAAATGCACAGAGATGATAAATGCATTTTTTGTTTTCTTGAGAGAAAGATGGAACAAAGCTAAATGAAATGAAACGTCTTGTCACCAGGCTGTTGTAATAACCAGATCACTTTTCTGGGCATGTGAGTTTTTGTTTAGTGATATAGGCATGATTGTGCTGACAGTGTAAAAAATATTTGCTGGTAAATATACTCACTTCTGTGAGTAGTGTGACCAGGTTTTTAAAAAAACCAGATATTTGCATATATTCATAGGCACTTTGGATGGAAAGTACGTACAAGTTTAACCCCTGGTAGTTTCATGGCCCTTCCTCTTAGGCAATGCAGAGGGACCCGGCCAGGGCTGCCAGGCCTGGGAGAGGGAGCGTGGTGAAGTCTGTGTGTGAGAAGTTCATGATCAAAGCACAGATGGGGAAAAGGGAAAAGATCTGTTCCCTTTTCCTCCCCAGAAATGTGCTGGAAGTCTGTGGTGTGCAATGCTGGGAGCAACAGTGTGAATTTCTGTGTCTCTCTAGGTCTTCAGCGAATGAAAGGGGTATGGAGCCCTGCAGCTTCTGCCCGCAGCTTCTGCTCAGCCATCGTGGGAGTCGCTGCTTCCTCAAGAGTTCCCTCCTGAGAAGGTACTGTAGCCACTCTGGATAGGCTTATATATCATTACATTCTATCAGTCACCACTGAAATACAGCTGCTCTTAGGATAAAACAGAATAGCTCTGGACTGGAAGAACACGTAATAACCTGCTTCTTGACCCTTTCCCGTCTATGCGACTTGCAAGGCAAAAAGTAGCAATGAAGTGGGAAAAGACAATCTGATGGTTTACCTTGAACATTCTGGTCCAGTAGAAGTTGGAAACTAATACTAAAGAGGCCTGATTCAAAAGGTTTTGGTTTGTCTGATGCCAAAACAAAGTATGCTTCTGACTGCCATCTGATGTTAGGGGTGCACATTTCCTGAAGGCTTCACTTCTCACCTAGGAAAATGACTTAAGGATTCAAGATATTTTCTTCATCCAGGACGCATCAGATGGGTTTAACGCATTCCAAAAATCTGTGTAGTCACCCTAAAAGGCAGTTTAGCCATTCTGAAAATCTGGCCTTTTGTGCAGAATGGAGCACAGTGCAAATGGGTTTACTTGTGCCAAAAATGTACAAGGACCATCAGTGCTGGGCTGCCAAGGGCTCCTTTTTTCAAGTAATGTCCATTGGTAATCTGTGCCCTATAACTGTCAGTGTGGGCTACCATATATCTGATTTGTCCCGAAATGTTGTTGATAAATGGAAAGGAACTTTGTGCTCAGCCTGTTTGCCCAGGATTTCCTGACATTCAACAGCCTTGCTGGAATTGTAGTTTTGCTGCAGTTGCTGAATATTCACGGGTATGGGAGAAGCAGCTGCTGTGTCGTACTCCCATATAGGATGTCTCACACTGCACGGGGTCTGAGCAGGCACAGCGAGCCCAACGTGACTTGGATTGTGGAGCACGCTCGGATTCCTTGCTGACTCACTTTGCACATGAGCTCATGTTGCTGTCTAGAAGCCCTTTCTGTCCAACAGTCCATACTGAGAACGGTTTACAGCAGTAGTAAGAGAAAATTTCCAAATGCTTTGCTCACTTGAACTTCTGACAGTTTCCTCATCCTCATTAAAGCTGGTGAGTGGGAGTGCATCAGTCCTCTTCTGGCATATGAGTGTTACTCTCTGACTGATACAGATGAGAGGGGTTTGGTGTAGCTTAATAGTTGTGCTTTGAAGAAATGTTTGGCTTATACAGTTAAAAAGGAAAAATTGTTTTGGGTTGTAAAGGCCTAAAGGGCATAATCTGCGCTATCTGATCCATTTGCCTTCTGAGCTACTACACTGAAGCACAAAACAGCCACTTGATTTCTTAAGCACCTGAAGAGGAGGAGAGGCAGAGGCTGGAGGGTGGAGGAGAGGGGAGCAAACAAACCCTGGCCAAAGCTTTCACCACAGAAGTTTCATTGTTTTAATTTAGAAGTGGTCACACATGTAAAAGTTGCCATTTTTTCCCCAGCATTTCCATTAGCACATTTAAATCACAGTCGTTGGAAATCTTGATACAGGTGAAAATATACTTTTCATAAGCTCTTGGAGAACAGTGAGGGAAGTAAAATAAGTAACAAAACCCCTTTTCCTGATTCCCCTCCACCCCCCTTCAGTAAAGTCACCTAAAAATGAGGGAGATTAACTATTACCAGTCAATAGGAGGCACCTTTGAAAGAGGAAGCATTGCTGTCCAAATTTGAGGGGAATGAAGTGTTTATTGGAACAAAAATATACTCTTTGTTCAAGTGTTACTTCACTGAATTGTGTATTCTCTTCTAAAAGCATGAAAAGCAATTGCAGAAAATGTTCCATGCCGCTCTTTCTTTTACCACTCATCTTTTGTCTTCCTGTTCTATCTCCTTTTCTCTGTGTCCATCTTTCTCATTAAATTACTAACCAATGCTTTGCTAATTAATGCCAGCTTAATTTAATGTTTAATGACGCTTTGTCTGTGTGGGGAGTTTGATTTATTTTTGTGATTCTGGCCTGACCATTGAGATTAGCAGCATCTGTACAAAGCTGCAAAAGTCCCTTGGGGCACTGAGCAACACTTTTTTCTCACAAAATCAAAGTGACTGGCATGTAGGATTAGTAGAAAGTATCTCTTCGTAAAGTGATAGCAAATGCTTTGCAGCTTTCTGAATCAGTCGATATTTACTCACTTTCTTGTAGATTATTAAAGGTTGTGGAGTTAAGTACAACATTATTGTAGTATAGCTGCAAATTGAGCTGGGAAAACTGTTTTTAAGAAAAAGGATAACAATTTTGTCAAATCTTATCTATCAATATTCCGTAAACATTTATATAATTATACCTGTGACTGGAAAACACCAACAAATATTGCATATTAATATATTTCAAGCTGTAAGTTGTTTACAAACAGTTTTCAGAGACTTTTTTCCTTAAGTATTCAAATTTTTTATGCCATTGGCCATCTAGATCACATGATGCTCTTTCTGTTCCATTTTTGTTACATAGCTCAGAACAAAGGAGTGGTGACTGACAAGTTTTAAATGTCACTGCTGAAAGAGTTGGCATTACCAGGCCTGTCTGGAGAAGTTGGGCTGTGGTGAGCTGGTGTCTGAGGCAACCAGGTAAATGCAAAGCAAATCCACCCAGGCTCATGGTGGCTGTAAAGAGCAGTGGTGCAGGTCTTGGTTGGCTCATAAACATGCACTCACTGGTGTGCGTTAGACTTCAGTGTTTGTTGTTTCCAGTCATATCATTCCTTTTGTGTTTTTCCTGTGGGATTGGAAAGAAAGCGTCACTTCCAGATGTGTGATGAACTTGTCCATCATAATATAACTCTTAATGACTTTATGGCTCCTCCTGCAATGGTAGTTAAATTTATCCTCTGCTGGCACCCTGCATGATTTGGATGAATACAGAAAATTAAGGAGCAGCCTCATAATTTCCCTGTGAGATTATGCATTGAAGCAGAACTTATTTAGGACACAGTTGAATTTTGAGGCTTGTTTTCATTTCAGGAGAAAGGTTTGCAACATGATTGTGTCTTTTCGCACGGTAACATGCAGGAGTAGGCTGCAGATTAGATGTTTAAGGGAAGCTAAGAAAATACACATACTTTCAGACACATATATGCCTCTTAAATGACTTTCACCCATTGCTTCATACAACCACTATTTACATTTGGAGCTAGTGGTTTCTTAAATGCTCAGAGCCCACAATTGAGCCCAGATTTCCAAAAGTGCTTGGCACCCAGCAGTTCTCACTGAGACATTTTTATGGCCAGATAATCAAAATTGCTCAGCATGGTGGAAGCTAGGGAGTTTTGAAAATCTAGCCACTTATTTTAATGCCCAAATGGAGGCTGGGTCCTTCAGGAAAGCTGGTTCATATATTACAGTTCAATGACTCTGTATTAATCCTGTAAGTACATTTTTTTCTCTTATGGACATACAGTCTATCATACATGTGCCCACTTAAAAACTTTCCCACTCATTCTTCCGTATAAATTGTAATTACATTAGTTTCATTGAATTTCAGAAACTGTTGGTACCATATGAATGAAGCAAAAGTTCAAATGAAAATCAGATTCAGTAATTACAGGATTTTTCTACAAGCATTTTTCTTTTTGGGCTTGACTTGGAAATGAAATAAAGACAAGAGACGCCCATTTCCGGGTTAGGAAGCAAACAAAACCAAATTGTAGAGGGTGAGAGTTGCTTAGCTGAGCTGCTTTTTATAAAGCACTTTGACAGCTGAAAAGAAAAACGTTGAGGTAACTTGTAAAGTGAATAACTTCAGCTATTACATTTGCAATTTTCCGCTCAGTGTTCCCTGTCCTACAGCGCAGAGGAACTGGGTAGGACGTAATAGCCCAGCAGAAATCGTCAGCTTTGACTTTGTGCTCTGCAGACATTAACTAGCCCACCTCACACCCTTGCCAGGTAAGGAAACGGTGTCACTGCCACCTTGCCTCTGGCACAGCTAACGCTCTAGTTAAAGTCGAGGTTTGCCAAGAGAGCTGCTGGCTGTGTTGTTCCTCTCTCATTTCTCCTCACAGTTGCAGAACCACTTCTTAGTGCCCCAAGAGATGTGCTTTCTCTGCACCCTTCCAAACACCTGATACTTATCAACAAACATGCTGTTCTGTTTGTGACAATAAAGGATTATTATGAATATTTTGTGATGGTTGCGGTATTTCACAGCTGCCCACAAAAGGTTTGTGTTACTCAGGTATTTGTTAGACATGAAGGGCAATTCCTGTACTTTGTAGAATTTCAAATAAGTGGAGTTACTAGCAGTCTCCATGCCTCATAAAGTCATTTGGAAGTAGGCATAGGGAAGGTCAGAATGTCTCCTGTGCTGCTAGAGGAGTACATGGATGCAGAGTCAGCAGAAGCCATGACTGAGACAAGGAAAAGTGGGGGATTTTGTGGGACCCGTGTCATGTGAACCTCCTTGTTCCTCACACTGGCTGCCAGGAGCTCAGCATCCCTGTAGGAGCTGACCTGGCATCTGGGAGTGTTGTAGCACACAGCCTCAGTTTCTGAGGATTGAATCTCTGAGTGAAGGAAAGCATTGCAAGGCTGGATACTCCAGGCGAGGACTGGTTCTCTCTCCACTTGCTGTCCAGTGAGGAGGTGCATCCTCATACCAGCAGAATGCCTTGCATTGCGCCCTCCGAGTGAAAACCAGCTTCCAGTGCATTCACCTGCAGACTTTGTTCTACAGAACTCCTGTTGAACACCATGGTTCCTCCCTACCTCCCATCTGGAAACTAACCCTTTTTTTGCTAAAGGCTGAGCAGAACTGCCTTTTCAAGAGCACCCAGGTCATTTTCCCTAGGTTCTGTACTGTTCCCATGGGCAACACAGATGAGTTTTAGTCTCATTATAAGTCAGCAGAGGAAGCCCAGTTCTTTGAATATAATCAGGTACCTGTCTCTTAGTGATCTCAGTAGAGATGGATTTATAAATATGTTTAATATATTGGACTATGTCATGTCTGAACTAATAGTTAGAGAGGTTTTAACCATCCCCTCAGACCCAATTTTCCTTGCCATATGCACTCTATGCCTCTTAGCTTGGCCACCAGCTCTTTTCTTATGGAGTCTGAAATGCATTGTGAAACTTCCATTTACAGGGTTTGGTTAACATTTTCCTGGGAAAGCAATGACTTTGAGATCATCCCACTCCTCTTTGTTCTTACCCTATGAAACATACTTGTCCACTATCCTCTCTCAACTGCTTGTAAGTAGTAAGTTTGGGATACAAGCCTGGGGAGTGGTGGATTGTTTGCAAACCTATATCCAAAAGGACTTCATTTAGCTAATGATAATCAATAATGTAAGTAACTAAGTAACTGTAGGGAAGAGATAGGTAAGAAGTGGCTTGTGTGGTGTGGGCTGATGAATTCAAAAGGAGTTTGTCTTTTAATTGCTTTGCTGTTTTTGAAAATGTGTGCGTAAGTCTTTCCTTCAGACAAAGGGAACTTAAGCTTCAGACAAAGAGGTCTCTGACTGACTTGAGGCGTTATGACACTAACTGCTTGCAAGTTCATTCTGCTGCTAGATCAGCTTCCTTAAACGTCTTGTTAAGAAACCTTTGCCAAAATCGTATTTGAGGCTGCCTAACATGGTGGTAAATGAACTCTTTCATCTGCTTTCTTCCAGCAGCAAGTGCTAGCTTAAAAGGAGGGTGCTGAAAAGGGCAAAATAAGTGCTATGTCAGTACACTTATTTTTAATAGCATTACTGGTAGTGGCTGGCACTAAAATATATTAAAATCCTTTGTGCTGTTTGCTACGGGAGGTCCAGAAGACCAATATTCACGTCTGCATAATTTGTGACAGCATCTGATGTTCTGAACAACAGGGATGTTAGTAGTCTCCAGGTCTCCATCCCTCCCTCTGTACAAAAAAACCCCAAAACCAAAAAATGTTGTTTATTTGACAGGTAAACACACTCATGACTGGCAATTGCTCTCATTAAAAGAAGACCTCAAACAGTGGCCACTTCCTTGGGGGGTCATTTAAAATGCACTGGCAACTGCATGCAGCTTAAATTTACAGCTTGAGCTCTTGCTCTTGTATTCTGCCTCCTTTTACCCTTGTAATTTCCACTGGAGAATTATTTGCTGCCTTAGCTAAGACGTTTAATTCCCTGGTGGGGTAGAGCACAGACAACAGCTCCTGGTGGAAAAAGTAGTACAGTGATATTGTCCACCTTAATGCATTTATTTCCAGCTCCTCTTGCATTGTTGTCCTGTTTTCTGTCATCTTTTCCTACTACTAGAAGACAAAGTTAGGTTACAAGATTGCAGGTGAAGCCCCAAGCTCAGATCTTTCAGTGTATAACTTTCATGTAATTTCAGTCAAGAATCTGTCTTGTGTGTAGTTTCATGCAGTGTTCAGCCTGCAAACAGAATGATTTAATTGCCCTGCAGGGTATGCAAACCAAATAAAATTAAGTCCACATGAGCTACTGTCATCTCTTTTGGCTTGACAAGAAAAGGTGATGTTAGTTTTGCATCTGCCTTAGTGTTATTAAATCTTTCAGTACTGCGGGTGTGTCATGCTTTGGAATTTCATTAAAGCCTTATCATTAGCTAAAGGGTCATATTGCTGGTCTTGATGGTAGAGAATACCTTGAAAGTGTTCCCTAAGTGTGGTAAAGAGAAAAGAGAGAAGGCAGATAAAAATATTCCCCACTTTGTTGTTTTGGAATCCAAAAGTACTGCTTGCTTTTCATTTATTTTTCTCTTTGTTTTTAAGACCCTATGACTGACTTTCAAATTCCTGCAGCTGTGAATTTACACATCAGTTTTGCAAATATGGGGAGGAGCAGTTCTAAATTCGCTGGATGCTTAAATTTGAGTGGACTCATGCTGGGGAGCTCCTGGTGGAAAGTGCCACATTGACTCAAAAGTTCATTCTGCAAGCAGATTTGTGGTGTGGAGAATGTAGACGTTACTTGGCATTTGAGTCAGGGTGTGTAAACCAGGATAGCCATGTCTGTAGGATTGCATCACTGCAGGTATTCCCTTTCTGCTGGCCATTGCTGGGAATGCCTTGGATTTGGTAATTCATGGAAGAAAAGCCTGTCTTTGCTCTCTGTGCCATGCTGTTTACAAGCCCAGAATCCTTGTACAAAGCCTTGTAAAATGAGCTCTTTATCCTGTTGAGCAAACGCACCAGGGCCTTCTGCTACCTTCCTTCCCAAGTAACATCCCAGGCCACATTGCTCTGGCAGAGCCTGCCTAAGCCTTTTGTTTCAGCAAAAGGCACACCTGCCAAAGACAACATGAAGCTTTACCAGCCAGTGTTTCTTCAAACAGTGCTCCTGCCCTCCCACATCCCAGCCAAAGAATGCCTGTGTGTTGCTGCCAATTTCTGCCAAGGGATACAAGCCATGGGGAATGCAGGAACTGCCACTAAGTCTCCAGAAGAGCAAGGCTTGACGTATTTTGGCCAAAGAGAAATCCGTAATCCTTAAGAAACAAAGATTGCATTTCATGGAAATCAGTTTAATGGGAATGGAATGGCAGGGAGATGTAATTCATATTCAATGGGATGTATATAAAGTGAGCCAAAACAGTTTCTTAGCAGAAGGCAGGTCTATGGTCTTAGTCTCATTAGGATACCTCTGGAATGTTGCCCATTTCTGCAGTGGAGTTGCAGTGGATTTTCGTGAGACTGACACCAGCAGCTGGCTCACGGGAGCAGCTCATCTGACCTGATCCACTGGTAGCTGAGGTTGCTTTGTACCTCACTGGGAGCATGTCTAGATTTTCAGATAGCGTATTTCCAACCTCAGTGTCTTTTCCAAACTACCTTTTCTTGAGGGCAATCAGCATCTGCCTTGAGGGTGTTTAATGACTCTTCAAATGGGAACAGTCCACTGGCAAGGCAACAATATCTTACTAGAAGTGACAGATCTCTTGAAGAGTATGAAAGGTTTTCTTGTTCTGTAACTTGGAAATTTCTTCACTGCTCAAGATTCTCTGGGTAGAAATAACATGCAATATAATTGTTACTTTCTCTTTGTTCCCTCGAAGTATGGATTGTGGAGTGTCTCTTGAGCTTGAGCTTTTTTCTGTTTAAGAATATTCTTTCTGTTACAGCTTTTATACTGAGTAAATGGGCATAAGGAGAAGAACTTCCAGGATTTAAAACACTTGGTGAGGGAATGATAACTATGTGGTTGTTTTATTGTGTCCTCCTCATTTTTCAAACTACTACATAATCCTTAGTGGAAACCCCAAATGAATTTGTTTGATTAATTCATGGGTTGGCTCCTTAGCAGGTATGATTTGTTGGTAATGGAGCTATAATAAGGCTATGTTGATTTGTACTGTGGATCCAACTCTTTGAAGTAAAGAACTGTGAAGCATTAAGTATTCTCTGTGGGTGTGCAGAATTAAATACTGTCCATGGGGTGGGTGTGTATACGTATGTTAGAATTTATGTTTTTGGGCCCTAACTTTTTTTGTGGTGTATTATAAAGAGAAGGTCCGGGAAATTCCCTTCTTACCCCACCTCTAAATGCTCAGCAGTTCTTTCTGAGGTTTATATTATGAGGTTTATATTATATTGTGCTGGGAACAAATTGACTGGGTTTGTCTTTTTTTTTTTCCTTTTCTTAATTTTTTCCTCCCTAGATGGTTCAAAAATATCACTTTAGGCTTCTCATTATCAAGGTTTTATTTCAACCACCAGGCAAATTCAGTAACAAAGATGTTCAGTCCCCTTGGCCATAATGTTCCTGGGCTTCAGGGTAATTTACGTTCAGATCTACAGTTTGAAAACTTGAATTCAAGGATCTGATACAAAACAGGTAATAACCAGAGGACACAGAACTGTGCTACTTTATTCTTCACAACACCTTGTGTTCTTCAGCTCAGCCTTGTTTGAGCTTTGCATCCTTGATATTGCCTGTTTGATAAACTAAAGGGAGGGAGAGGGCTGTGGTACAGGAGTTCCTGTATGTCAGATGAGAAGATCCTGCAGTTGTTAACATCTGCAGATGTTGTCTAACTTGAGGAAGAGTCAACAGCATGCCAAGTTTGGAGAACTCCTACACTGGTGGAGTTCTTAAAAATGATTTTTGTAGCTAAATTGAAAGTAACTCGAACTCGGCTTTGACAGTTATTGGCTCCAATGTCCATGGGAAGGGGATAGGCGATGAAGTAGATGCTCAGCTGTTTGTTTTTAGAAAAGACACTCTGGTTTGGTATCATCAGCAGAGCACTTGGCCCTCCCTTCCCCCTGCATCAGGACCACTGTTCCTTGGCGCAGCTTTTATATAGAGCACAAGGACCTATAAATAACAAGGGAGCCCATAAATAAATACAGCTGTGAGCCGACAAAGGCTTCTGACAAATGATGTTTATTGAATTTCTCACGTGTGGTCCAGTTTGAATCCAGCTATGGGGCTTGCTGTGTTTTTGAAAGTATATTTTGTGCCCAAGCTTGGGATTGCCCTCTGTTGGACTAAGGAGATTTCTGGCTAGCTGAGGAAAGGAGAGGAATGGATGAAAACAAGAGGTTTTTTCAGTGAAGCTAAGCTTAAGGTATTAACTTTAGACAAATCAACTCAAGATCTGCTGATTGTTTATGTGAGAGGGTTTATGACAGAAGGCAATGTCACTACAAAGTGCTGGCTCAGATAATAACACACCTCCCCTCAATAATTCTGCCTGATGTCATTGTCCTAGAAATGCAGTAATCCATATCTAGATTTAAGTCCATTATATTGTAGCCTTCAAAAATGGTAGTCAGGTTTGTATGTAGGTATGGGCGGTGGGAGGTGTTGTATGGACAAGAGCACAGAAAGCCCCAGTCCCAAAGAGCCTGAAGTCTCCCACTGGAGCAGAAGTTCCAGGTCTGCTGGGTGCATGGAGTTCATTGGGTATCACCCATAGCCACCATGGGAGCTCTAGTCAGGTAAATTGACAAGGCATTAATTACTTCAAAGGAGAGCTAATGAGGCAATAAACCACAAGGGTGAAACTCAAATGGTTTATGGTACCATTAGTAGACTGAAATGGAATTATAATTAGAGCAGGGCAAACGATTCATAGTCCACAATTTATCCAGTGGATTTAGTGTTTGTTTCTGTTCATGAATTATGCACAAGTAGGCATATTTTAGGAATGTATTCATTGTTTTCAATTGCTCAGCAACCACTTTATATGAAGAGATTTCTGCCAGTATGAGTAGCCTTGTACAGTTTGCATCTGGTTTCTCTTTGCTTGGGGGCTTTGTGTATATATTTGTGCTCTGTAGTGGGTCACTGAAATACTACGGTGTTTCTACTTCCTGGAATGTTACAGAAACACATGTTAATTGTACTGGGATATGTAGCAGTTACCTAAATTTGCAGGAAAAACCCTTTTTGATCTTCAGGGATGGGTTTTTTTGCTTGAGGAACAGTCCTTCTGTAAATAGCTGAGCAGTAGTGCAGGCACCTTGGCAAGACTTGCTCAAACATCCATCCCCTAAAATGAATAAAATTTGTGTGTCCAAATGAAAGTGTGGTTCAGAAATAATGACACAGGCTCAGGAAAGCTTCGTTCCACTGCTTAGATCTTGATTTAAGTGCAGAATAATTCAAACATTTGTTGAGTGACAGTCTTCTCTTGGGCTTCGAGGTGGTGTGGGGTTGAGCTCATAAAATTCCTCTTGGAGCTCTTCCAGTTTGCATAAAGTATTGTATAATATAAGGGATGATCCTCTGTTGTGGGATATCTTTACTGTCTCTGCTATCATTTACTTGGAATTATTTATACAGGGGAACAATGTTGCTGAGAGGGGTGTGATGTTTGGAAATGACTGTGTACACTCAGATGCTCCTTGTCTCCGTGTGGTGTTTCCATCTCCATCTTGCTGTGCACGTACTAGTGCGTCACAGGCTTCGTTGGTGACATCCAGCTCCCTCACAGACCAAAAAATGAGTGTCCAGTCCACTATCCAGCAAGATGTCCTGGTGTATTGAACTCCCAGTCAAAATGTCTTGGGCACCATTCTTTCTGTTACACAGTCCTGTTCTCTTCTATGAAGAACCTGTTCAGAAGAGACAGAATTAAGCCACAAACCTTTATCATCTCATGTTGCTGTATCCTCTAGCCTGGGAGTCAAGCATTTGCTTCTTCTCTCAGGTGACTGACAAGCTTAGTTTCTTGGAGTGGGGATGCTCTGTGCTGCCCAGTGGTTGCCTGGCTCCATGTTTGTCTTCCTGAATAAATCATGCATTCTCCTTTTTGTATGACATCTATAGTTCCATGATTTAAGAGCTTCAACATATAGCTCTTGGTTGTTCTTACGTCTGTTAATAACTAACCATGAATTATCCATGAATGAGCTAATTAGGCAATAACTATAGATTATATACCAACCAAAGAATCAGAACGTTCACAGACATCTATGTACTTAGTAACTTCTTGGAATATCCCTGGGGTAGGGATGTCTGCATGTATTAGGGAAGTTCTTGCAAATCCTGGCCTGTAGGGTAGTTGCAGCATAGCTCAAAAATCAAAACAAGTCATACAAGGAACAAATGCCTTGTAGGGAAAAAGGTCAGGATCCCAAATGACTCAAATGGTGCAATATGGATCAGGAATTTGGTAACAACTTATCCTTTCAGAGAGGACAATATTATTGGAACTGATTTTTGGTTTTCATGTAACACTTTGAATGAAGCTCACGTAGAATGAAATGGAAATAGAAAAACTATCTATGTACTGTGAGACTGTTTTGTGAATTCTAATACTGTGACTTTATTAGAGCAGAGGGAGTTTGTAACAGCTTGTTTGTTTATACTCTGGGTACCTGTTGATGCTGTTCTGCCATGGTAGGTTAAGATTTCTGTTAGTGCCACAATGATGAAAATCATCAGTGCAGAGGAGAAATTACCAGAAACTCAAGGAAAGAGTCCTGGAGGTGGGCAACATATAGATCAAGGCAAATACCACAGAACCAGGATTAGGTGATGCTGATGCCAGAAGTGTTGTCAGTAACGTCAGCTATCATTCTCCAGTGTTCTTAAGTGAACTGTGTGTCAGACTGATTGAAGTGCTGTTGCCTGGCCATGGTGAGCCTGGCTGGTTCTGTCTGCCTTCTGCTGTCTCTCTCAAGAACTCAGCAGCACCTCTTCATCTGCCCCCATCCTGAAACATTTTCTCAGGTAGCTGATACCTGCTGGGCCTCAGAACGATGTTCTAAAATCCAGTCTGTAGGTCCAGTAGTGCTTCTGAGGCTCAAAGGTTTCTACTGTCCAGCTCCCCACCAACAGCGTTGCATGGTCTGTCCCCACTTTGAACTTTCTGTATCTTACTTTGTACATTACCCAGCAAAACCCAGCTCCAACTCTGAGTCACTGTGCAGTAAAATAACAAAGTTGTCATTTAGATGTTTGAATTAAAAAGATTGTGGAGCCTGTTTCTACCAAATTACTTTCCTATCAAATATTAATAAGGTTGGCTGGTTGGGGGTTTCTTTCAGAAGAAAAATCCAAGAGACATAAATCTATATTAAAGACTTAAGTGCCTACCAAATGGAACTTTATGCACATTTGCTGTGGTTTCTCGCTTTCTTTTTACTCAAGTGTTACCGAGGAAAGCCAGCAAAACCCACAGAATTGTTATTTTCTCTCTTCCATCTTTTAGCCCCAAAATTGTAGTTTGAATGCTGCTGTTTTCCATAGCATGCATTTCTGAGTGTCTGCCTGAAGCACAGATGACATGATACATGATGAAAGCTAAAGGGTTAATCTTCTAGGGACTCAAGACTAATGGCTCAGTAATGCTCACCCAAGAGGGAATTGTTGAGGCTGTTTCAGATCTCAGTCCTAGTCACTTTATAATAATTTGGAGATTTCCACTGGAACTTAGGTGGCAGTAGGAGCAGCTTTTAATAAGAGACAGCAGTGCTGGAGGTTGATGTCTTGTACCTTGGATCAAAACCTTGCTCTCCTTTATCTGCTACTGAAACCTCCTCTTGCAGGTCTGTATGTGGCAGAAATTCAGAAGAGACTTCAATCCCTCTCAGTGGGGCCTTTAATTTTCATTGAAGCTGCTCTTTACAGCTCCCCTTCTCTGCCGTGATTTTTCTATAGGTACGAGTGAGTGCAGATTACTTTTGGGAGCATCCGTGTATGTGGTACAGAGAGTTTCTGTATATATATATTTACATAGATATATACATATATAGATGCAAATATGTATTTACATTCAGACAAGTCATGGAAAGTATAAGCGCATGTTTCTATCCATGATTTTTGATCAGGACATAGGTACATGCACAGGGGAGTCTGTGCAGGTCTGCGTTTGTCATGTAGCTAAACACAACATATATTGGATTCCTCGCTCCAGTTTTTGTTGCTGTGGGAATTCTGACTTGCATCAAATCCTCTTGTGCAAATGGTTTGGATTTGGGGACTCCTCCCCTTGCTAAGTGCTCTACCAATCTCTCTCTTATTGAAAGAAAGAAGAAGAAAGATGGAAGGCAGGAGAGAGAGCAGTGTAAAGGTCAGCCAGCATTGCAGCCCGACGCAGAGATTTATAACCCTCCAAATTCTCCCTCTCTCTGGCAGCATGTCTTTACAGACTCACATTATCTCTATTAATACCAGCCACAAGGTCATTACTCAGGCACTGAGCCTTCCTCCAGCATAAATATTTATACAAGGCTGACCTGCGGCTGCTGCGTTTGCCTTTTATTTGATTTCTGCCGCCTTTTGTGTCTGTCAGTAATGTCTTTAGCTGCTCTGGCTGGGACAGAGGGAGCTCAGAGGAGCCAGGGAGGGGTTAAGAAGAGAGTGAAAGAGAAGGGGGGCAGGAAGAGCAAGAAGAGAGGGATGGATGGGAGGTTGACATTTCATATGATCCCCATTGATGGTGACTTAATAAACCCTTATTTCACACCAGCTGAAAATTTTTAAGAAGTCAGTATTTTGCTATGAGATTACAAATTTAGTGAAAATTTCCTTTTATCTATGCAAGAAGATAGGAGTGCAAGAATCTTCTGTGTATAAAGTGTTGCTTTTGCTGCAGATGAATGGGATTTTAGAGATGTGTTCCAGAGAATAAGCTAAGGATAGTTTGCATGTAGGCATGCATGAGTAAATACATAAAATGCTATCTCACAAATTTCTATCAGCCATGAGTTCATGGGTGTGCATCTCTGCTCACCCTAACACACTAACTCTGCTGTGAACTGTGTTTTTAGTTACTGTCAGTCAGGTGCAGATACCTGTCTGGCAGAAAGGGAGACGAGTTTGCTGTGTTTCTTTGGGAAATGTGTTCCAAGGAGCAAGGACAGCCTGGGTGCCTGTGCAGCAGCTCTGTCCTCTAGCAGAGCTTTATCTGCCAGTAGTCAGAGATGTATGAGGAGCTTGGGAGCAGGAATGGAAAATTGAGACAAGTGTGGTGCATGCCAGTGATTGCTTGAAGTTTTCTAGTGTGGTAAAAACACAGAAGCTGAAGGGAAGAATCATGAGTTTAACCATGTGCTAAAATTTGAAATGGAACAACCTGTCTTAATTCCACAAGGGCTGGATATTTAATGGCACTTGTAACTGCTGATACATCCCATCCCTCCAGAGCTGAGGGCATTCAGTGCAGTAGTAGTGAAGATCCCCATACTAAAAGAGGGACCTTTACTGTAGGAATGGCTTAGTGCTGCCTGAGCATTTGCACTTCTGAATTGTTTTAAGCCTGGTAATTTTACTTAATTAGTTTTGCTTTTCTCTGTTTCACTTAGGTCTTTGATCCTGCTGAAGACAGGCTATAGGTTGGAGCTAGTACAGAGAATGGGACAGTCCTCTGTAATGGGCTTTTTCTTATTGTTGAAGAAACACTGTTTAATGATTTTACACCCTGTAAAATATCAGTAAAAAATAAAGTAAAATTAGGTTAACTTGAATGTGCCTTTCAGGTATGCTTTCTCTACTTTATGGAAGGCTCCTTAATTTTCTCCTTTCTTCCTCCTTCTAAGAGCTTGAGAAACTTTTGCCTGTCTTCCGGATGCAAATGCTACCTGTGCTATGATGCCAGCGATGATTGGAGAGTTTCACTGCAGTGGGAGAGTGAGGATCCTCCTTAAACTAACATGTTGTCTTTTGTTGTTATTCTAAGCAAGGATTTTGGAGCTTGAGCCCCAGACAAACATCCCTCTGTGTGGTCTTGGTCTTCCAGCCTGACTGAGTTGACTGAACTAATCACCTCGATGTATTTCTGAGAAACTCTTAGGTTTTATTGTGTGCATCTGCCTACAGCCCATTCCTGAAAACAAAGGTCTTCAAGCCTTTCCAAATGTATTGTCAGTGCTGTGGAAATGGCTTATTCCAGGAATCCCTTCCTTTCCTTACGCCACCTGAGGATATTTTTCCTTCATAATAGTGGTTCTGTAATGCTGCATTTGCATGGGACCAAAGATGCCTCTTTTGTGTGTGAGTAGGCTACAATTTTAAAAATAAAGCCCAAGAAACAACAACAAAAAATACACACACACACACACTCAAATCTGGTCTCTTTTGTAGCTTGTTTTCCCTGTAGAAGAGGATGTTCATGAACCTCTCTGGTGATCAGCCACAGTTTTCAGTTGAGTCTCTGCAGACCAGTGTGCCTGGTTGTTGGAAGCAACCTGGATCTTGTCAGATACTCACACACAGCTGAAGTTGAGGGTCACTGACTGCTCGAATCCTAAACCACAGAAAATATGGCAGGCAAGAGTGATCAGTGGTTTTGCTTTTTCTCATGCACTAGGTAAGCAAGTACATAAGGTTTAGGATGGGTGTGAGAGGCAAAGGCAGTTGGATTCCTCAGATGATTAAGAAAATAGGGGGATTTCAAGATGTTTGGAGTGTCTCTGACTTAACTGCTGTCACTGATGTTTAGTTTGCGTAGGCGAGCTGATACTGGTGAAGAAAAAGGCTGAGGGACTGGTAGTGACACCTTCCAGCCAGGTTCTGGCCTGTACCAGCACATGTTGCAGGCAGCCAAGTTCTTCGATGCCTCCTGTTCATGTCTCTCCTTCCTGACGTGCAGATGAAGCCATGGGAAAGGGAATCCTGTAGTGGAATGGAAGGTGGGGAGCTCTGGAGCAGTTCTACTGAAATTAGAGAATTTTATGGGGGAATGTATGAAAGACACGATACAGTCTGTTCCTTCTTTCTGATTGTGATCCTGAGTAGTCCTTCTCTTGAGCTGTCTTCACACTTTCCTTTTTTGGTTACTGCTGTCAAAACAAAAATCTACATCCTGAGTATGAAAACAGAAGTTCCTGTTGAGAAACTTCAGCTGGAGCTGTGGGAGCTCTGCAGCTGAGACAGTGTGGGGTGTGTGTATGCACACACTCCCCTCCTAGGAGTTCTTTGGACCTCTCGAGCCAACAGTGCCATAGACAGATCCCTCCTTTCTCATTATCCCGGCTCTCCTGTTTGTGAAGGTCTGTATTGATTTAGATGGAAGGATTGATACAGGCTACAGCTAGGGGAAAGAAAGAAAGAAAGAAAGAATAGGGTGGGACCATTCCTTTTTGGAATTTGCATAGAATTTCCATACCAGCCTGTGAAACAATAGTGGGCATTCCTGCTGTGGGACACAAATTTCAGCAAAAATACTTGAATAATAATTAGCAGTGAAACAATTCAATAACTGACATTTAAACTGTCCTTTTGGGGCTCCAGGATTAAAAACAATAGAGGTGAATGAGGATGGTTCCTCCCTGTCAGAAATACAGCACCAGTTTTGCTTGGTTGAGATTTCAAACAGGTGATTGCATGCAGTGTTTAAAATGTGGTGTTGTGATTAGGAGCACTGTGATTAGAGCTGTGACAGGAAGGATCCATGCTAACTTCCGGAAAAATAACAGGGAATGCATCCCATTCTATGTGCAGCTAAGCAAGCTTCCCACCTTTAGAGGCTGCTTTAGAGGGAGCTTACAGGGAATTAGTCACTCATTTCGATAGAAATCTTAGAGAAGATGGAAAAATCAAATTTCCTGACAACTTCTGATCTTAGAACTTTAAAAAGCAAAGCCATGAAAGTTATTGCAATTTTTCCAATGTAATGATCCTTGTTGAAAAACTGCAGATATTCTGGTTGAAGGGAAGAAGTTTTAAAATTATTAAAACTCATTCTTTACCTGTGATCTTGTACTTAGCTTCAGCTGATCAGCAAACCCGTGTTCTGGTGTTTCCTTGGCCCTTCCTTTAGCACCAAGTGACTTTTTTTTAAGATGGGTGGAATAAAACCCCTGCCAATTATTCCCAGTAGGACAAACAGTTTAATGTCTTCTCTTCTGTTACCCTCAGTGTGTCAAATCAGACCTTCCTTAGCTGTCTGTTCAGGTTCATATATTCTGAAATGTCTGTGTGTGCTTAGGTAACGTGTCACAGCATCACAGAAGGGAGGGCAAATACTGAGCTGGGGTGGTGTGCTCTGATCTCTGGGTAGTAATGCACAAGCACATCCACGCACTTGGAGTTTTACTTTGAGACCACTCTCTGCACTCACTTGTGCCCATCCAGTCCTTTGAATTTGGCATAGCGACTCCGTAACTGCCTGTTTTCCTTTCTTTATTAGTAATTTTTTCTTCATTTTATATGTACATGGCTGCCTTATCTCTAAAACCTGGAACTGCTTTTCACGGGCCAACTTAGTAATTCATGTTAATTCATTCAGGAGCCCTTTTCCTGGTTATCTTGTCTGCTTTTATTCCACTGATTTAAGCAAGTTCCAGAAATCTTTCTCTGTCTAATAGGTTGTTAACAAACATTTTTGCTGAAATCAAAACCCCTTGTCCCATGTAAGAGTTTTAGATGGGGAAAGCAGGTTTGTGTTTCTTATCCGTGTGCCATTTTTAAATTGCGCTATGGATCTGGAACTCCGGGAGCCAGTGAGATTAGTGGAGGATTTAGAGAGCCTGGAACAGTGGCTGCATCTTGCAAGATCAAATTTTTATTGACTAAAGAGTAAGGGTTATGTACCAGTCATTGCATTTTTCTTAAGCAGTGTAAATCTGTGATTTGAGCTTGTGGTGTCTGAGGACCTGTTTTCCAGAGCAGCAGTTCCCATTGAAAAGGCAGTGAAGAACATGGCTGTGTCTCGCACTGGGAGATATAATTTCCCAGAACAGGTTAGCATGAAGTGAATGTGGAAGAGTCTTCGGGTGGCTTCACTTGTGGTTTACTCAGAGTTCTCATCCAGGCTGAGGCTGCCAAGTGACTCCCACCAGCTCTACCCCAAGTAGATGTGGACCTTAAGTCTCTGTAGAGGTAACACTGAATGTGCTACCAACACATTGACTTGGAGAGCCTCACAGAGCTCTGTGGAGCCTACATGAAGTAAAAAGCTTCACTGACTGCCTCTCTGATAGGTACCTGCTTGGCTGAGATTCCTGGGTTTCAGGTGGTGAGTTTCATGGTTACTTCTTTTCTTTATTTTGACACAATACAGCATCTAAGCCTGTTAGTAACAGAACTGCATAAATATGCTGCTGATTTTTGTTATGATTAGTAAAGTCCATCTGAAACTGATCAGAAGAGTGAAAGTGGAGATGAGTAGCGTTCAATAGCTAGTTGGTAGCTAGTTAAGGTAAACACTTCAAGTACTTTGAGAGTATTTTAACTGCATTTGGGTAATCTTTATTCTAAAGGGAGCTGTAGTGGTGGGCAGACACTAAAAACTTACAGTGTTCAAAACAGCAGCATCAGTCCCAAGTCTCTGTGCAATGGAGCAATTCCAGAGCCTATATGATGAGAACTAAGAGTGACTTGTGAACCAGGAAACAGGAGTTCTTAACTTGCCTGTGGTCATACAGCGCATTGATTTCCCTTGGTGTCTCAGTGGTTTCACATGGGACGTGATACTGAGGACACTTACCTTGCTCTGGAAAGCCCTTCCTGATCTGTATGTGTTTAGCAGTGTTAGCCTGCACATCATGGCCTGTTCTTAACTGCATTGTCCCTGTGTAATAACACAGAAAACACAGAAAAGTAACAGGTTTGAAATGTGAACACATTGAAAATCCTGAAATGAAGTTTTGCTGTGTGGTGAGTAACTGAAACACGAACATTTTGGCACTTGATGGTTTTAACAAGACACTGAAACTATCCATTTCTTACTGTTTGTTTTTGAAAGTGTGACGATTGCAGTCCATTTCAGGTAAAATCTTAAAAGAAATGCCTCAGAGGCACCAAATAAAGCAAGTTTTTTTCTCTAAACTCCACTCTTGACTCTCATATAATGTGAACTGCATTCAGTTGCTGATGTGTATGTGAGTGTGCATTATGTGTTCCTGTATGAGTTTGGAGGTGGTGCATTTTAAAATTACGCATGAGGGATGCTGAGCTTATGTGACCAGGACAGGCCTTCATGGCGTTGAACTTGAGTTCTGAAGTGAGCCATGCAGGTAAGACTGAAGGTTTGAGCAACAGTTTGCTATTCAAGTCGCCCATTTGGTGGATGATAGTGGTCTTCTAGGAGAGCAACTCCTTAAACTGAAGGAAGATAAGACCAGAATATAGAACCTGTAATTGCTGCAGAGTATTTGCTCATTTGATGAAAATGCTGTTTCTGCAAGCATTTTAAGGTGCTACTTCAGCAAACCAAAAGCAATTATTGGTGTGCCTGATTATGTGTCTGAACCAAGGATGATATTAAAGAAATACTGCACAGGACTTGGACTTGGACAGGATTTTCTTTTTGCTTGTACTCCTCTCTACAGTTTAGAGTGCTAGACCAAACTGTCCTAGGATCAAAGTTCAAGCAGTTTTGCATGAACTACAGGGTGAGTTTCAGTCCTTCCAGCCACTGCTCCAAGTCCCCTCTCATTTGCTGATGTGAACCAAACCAGCATGCTGGCATTTCTATAGTTCATGGATTTCATCTGCAGATCTGGGGAGAAGTGTATTTGCAGGATTAAAGTGGGGTTAAGGAGTTGAATATCTAATTCAGCTAAATAGCTGTGAGACCAGAGGAGAATCAGTTGATAGGGAAGTTGCTGATACTGTAATCACTGCTTTAGTGAAGTAATTGGGAAAAGGCCATGCGGGAGCAGGAGCTGAAGTGCACATGACCTGCATCTTCTGGGGAAGGAATGTATGGAAGCTCCGGTGTCAGGTCTTGGGATCGAGTGCATGGGCACAGCTGCCTGGGCTGTTCCTTTCTCAGTGTTGTGAACAGCTCCTTCTTTCAGTTAAAGATCAGGTCTGAAATGGTGCAAGTACTTGGTGTCCCTTATGCTATGAAATACCATCTTTGCTCAATTACTGGAAATTCACCCTCCCACAGGGAGCCATGAAGCTGTAATGGAGTTGAACACAAACATTTGTTTTGTTTAAAAACCCTGGTGTAACATTGCTGTGCAACTTTGGATATGTCAGTTCCTGTAAACGCTCTGAGCCTGAGACCAGCAGTGCAGAAAGCGTTGGAAGAACCCGTTGTGGAAGCAAGGTTTACCAACCTCTCCAATGTTTCATGCTGGCTTCAGTGATCTCCGTGGCTCCCCGCTTCTGTGAGGGCTTCCAGCTTTCTGCTTGTGACATCTCTCCTGATGTGCTCAGACAGAGGGAATATGCAAAAGGACGGCTGCAGCTCTGTGCTCAGGAGATGTCATCTCCGATGGACGTCAGGCAGGGGAGCAGCAATTAAGGCTCCAGCCGACTCTCTGCTCAAGCTCCAGGCACACTGGGGGAGGAGAAGAGAGGAAAAGAAGGTATAAGGGAAAAGTAAGATACTGGGAAAGGGGGGAGAAGAAGGGGAGAGAGAGGGGGAAGAAAGGGAAACTGCAGTGTGGAAGAATGGGAAATAAGAGCAGCATGGAACAAAATATGAGGAAAAAATATGAAAATATCTTAGGAGGGGGGATAATAAAGAGAGGGGAAACAGGAAGGAAATAAAGGAATGAACACATGACTTTGCAAGGTGAAAGAAGGAGGAGGTGGCAGAGTGAGACTGGTGGCAAGGAAAACCATGAAAGCGGGGATCTGAGGGCAACTTGTGTTGCAACTGAGCTGAGGGCAACTAGCTTTTAGCTATTTGCTGCTGGTGGGAAAAGAAGCCCATTGTCCCAATCCACCAGCTGTGGTGCTGGAGAATCCCTTTATTCCTGATTTACGCTGAGCTACCAATGTAAATCAGCTGCTGTTTTACAGTTGTGTGTCAGTGGGGAGAACCGTTGAATTACTTTTGAAAACAGCTCATCAGATGCATCCACGACGCCAGTATGACAGTGCTCAGAATTAATGCTTAAAATTAAGACTTGGAACAGCAAGGTAAGCAACTTGGATCTTACCTGCTGCACTATGAAAAAGATCTGCTACTAGAACAAATGCAGGGATCAGCCCCTTGGGAAACTGAAGTACTGAAAGATTTTGAGATTACAGCTGAATTAAGAGTTGAATGTGCTTTATGAAGCCCAAATATTTTAATAAAAATATTACTAGATCTTTTTCTATTTTTCCAGTTTTGTCGTTTGAATACAAAGAGGTTTCCATCTCTTCCAACTGTTCCGTCTCTGACTTTGGGGCTCTCTTGCTTTTTCCCTGCTGCTTGGCATCATCATGACCTTCTCTTTTTTTAGTAACTGATCAACTGGGATCTTCTCTTTTGTAGCTGTTTTGAACTTCCATGTTGGAGCTGAGCATCCATTTTTTGTCTTCACCTCTTTTAAAATACATTACTACTCTCTTGAGGAATCCAGTGTCCTTGTCCCATAATTCGATTTTAGTGGCTGATCTAGGAATGGGTAAAAGTTCCTGGGTGATGACCATCATGAGCAATAGAATCATGGAATCGTTTAGATTGGAAAAGACTTTTAAGATCGTCAACATCACTGGTTCAGTCTTTCTTTGCCCATTCCGAATTCCTGACTGGCTAAAAGAAACCAACTTCACAAAAACTTTTTCCAGAGTCTTTCGGTGCACCAGTTATTAAACCTTGAAATACAATTTGGAACATAAACTATGATGGGATTATTAAATCTACAAGGTTTAGCTGCAAAGAGCCAGGCTGTTGCCAAAGCTCCGTGCTTTAGCTTATTAATAGTTACTAAATTGGGGCGAGAGCTGGCAGAAGGCAAGTGGAGAGCGAGCTGGAGAGAAGCACAAGCCTTATGCATTGAGTATCCCTCGCTACGTTTTATTTTCCCATCTGGGCTTCCCCCTGCCGCGCAGCGAGCGGGCGCTCAGACGCGCGCGGTGCCAGACAGCTGAGCAGGCGCGACGAGTCGGCCTGGTGACGTTTGGCATTGCTGGGCCTCTTTGTGCCAGTGGTTTAGTGCCAAGAGTAATTGTGATTTACACCCGCTGCCCCTTTGGTGGCAAAATGGTTTTGATTAAGTGCATACCACATTTATTAAGTCTTGCACAACCCAGCACAGGGTCTTGGCTGGGACGCCGTAAAAGGCAGTGAGATTTACACATCTCACTGCAGGATTCATTTAATCTCTTGGGGATTTACTGACCTTCAATTAGAACTGTTAAGTACTGTTTACTTGGTACCTAAATCATGTAAGGCCCAGCTAGAGTTTCCTTCTTTGTTTTCATTAGTAATGTTGTGATTAAATGTGGGAATAGAAGGGCAAGGACCTAAATGCTATTTGACCAGTGAACACGCGCCCTAAAGAGAAAGAGTTTGAAGGTTTTAGATCAAAATACTGAGCTAAACTAACCCATTCTTCTTTAATGATCTCTGATATGAGGCCATTGGTTCAACTGAAAAACAAGGAGTGACTTTACAGGAGTTGTGTACATTCTGAAGGACATGGTCTTCCCTTTCTTTGCATTCAACTAGTCCCCTGTCTGTGGATTTAATGGAAGAATAATTTTTAACTTCAGAGAACTTCCAAATAGGTTTTGAAAGAACTTCTTGGCTTGGCTGTGAAAAATCTATCTGCTTCATTGCCTAAAGTCACTGAGGTTATCTGCAGTTAAGGCACTTCTTGTAGTGAACCAAGTAAGAGCGGCCGTATTGGGAAGCAGGATTGTTCTTACTCTAAGTCCCTTCAGTATCATCCCAACCACTTCAGAAAGTCTCTGTGGTTCTAGGGAAAAGATCTGTCCTTTGTCACCAAATACACAGTATTTAGAGATGGCATAGCAGATTAAAAGTGAAAATTAGGACTGAGCCTACATTACAGAGCAAAAATGTCAGTATTTGAGGTCTAGATTACCACTGAGTAATGTGTCATTCCAGCTGGATAACATCACAGTCAGAAAGGAAGGGAAAAGATTTTGTGTTTGTGAATGGAGCTGTGGCTGATAATGAGATTTTTCTAATAAAAAGGTCTCCTCTTTGTACATAGCTTCTGGTCTTTCAGAACGTAGTATTTTTAATAATTGGCTGGAAAATGTTGGCAGATTATGAGCATTTAATTCTCAATGTTCAGAAGTGAACTAATTTGGTCTAAGCTCTGTTGGGCAGGTTGATCATGTGGCATCTTCTCTGCACCCTGATTAGATGAACACATACGGCAGCACCGAGGACCTGTCTGCTAGGATGAAAGTGGCGTTTGACAACTTGAAAATTCCTTTTCCACAAGTATTCTCTAAATGTTTCTTTAGATCTTGGCTGCTTCTGAGATTTTTCCTGCCAAGAAACTGGTCAGCTGGAGTGCTTATGGAAAGTGAACCCCAAAGGAGCCATGAGCACAGGCAAAATGAGTTCATGGGGTTGGAGAGCCAGAGAGAATGTCGAGCATTCACTCAGCTCTCATTAGTAGCTCAGGCTTCTTGCTTCCTCTTGACTACTCAAATTAATAACCCAGCTCTCCATCCTTGTGCTTTCTCTGGCATTATGTCAAGAGCAGGCGAATGAGGTGTGGAGGGGTTCAAGGAAACAGTCAAATGGTACATGCCCTTTTAATTCAAGGTGTAGAAAATTCCCTTGAGACCTAAATCAGAAATGGAACTCACATATCCTGTCACAACCAGAGCTATATAGCATCTGATCTGGAGCACTTGGAGATAATTTACAGTTTCTGGTCATTGAGCTGAGTCAAATGAAAGTCCACTTGTTTTTAAGGTGCATCAGTTTACTTATGTGTGAATTTTGGATTTTGATTTACACAATCTCATCTGGGCAATGACTGTTCAGGACATGTGTGCACTCAGTGGTAAATAATGAATGAAAGGAAAAAGTCCTTTAAAATGTTTTCCATATTGGTGGCATTAGGCAGCCTAAGGCCACTGTGAAATTAAAAGGCAAAGAAGGGAGGAGTAGGAAGTCTCAAAAGGCCATGTTTTTCACCTTATTCTCTAGTTACAAGAAGTATGTATTTTCTTTTGTTAAAACAGCATCATCTCTTCATGTTCTGTTGGCCTTCTTTGGTTGGGTAATCATGGAATTGTTCTTCTTAGAGCTCTGGTTTTACTGAATCTCCTCAAACCTGGGGCTACATTGCAAGTGCCATTATGTCAACAAGTGGAAAGTGCCAGCTTATAAAAGACTGTAGTGGTGAACAACAGGGTGCTGTCAGGTGTATAATACTGGGAATTGTCCTCTTGGAATGAAGTGTAACTGGAAGTGAAGCATGTCCAAGAGCCCAGCAGTTCCCAGTACTTTGGGTGCCTCATTTACAGTGTCCCAACTGAGAAGTTTTATGTGGCTTCGTTTGCATGTTTCCACTGTCCAAGAATACTACATCCAGTGCCATGGCTCTTGTGATTTTGTTTTTAAACTGGGACCTTTAAAAGCCCAATTTGCAGGTCCACAGGGTCTTTCTGGAGTTCTAGATCCAGCACAGTCTTAATGCACAAATCATAGTGATTTTTGACTGAGCTTCAAATTGTCTCTGGATCCATAATGGGCAAGGACCAATGCCCAGGTCCAGATTGGTTTGAATACCTGAGGTGCTTGTGGCTGTCTCTGTTTTGGTTGTTGTATCCATCCGAGGCTTGAAGAAAGGTGGGTGAAGGTGGCTGCACTGTTGGTGATTGTCAATACAAGCTGACAAAGCCACTGTGACAGCGTGGCAGTGATTTCAACAACCCTGTTTCTTTACACACTCTCAAGGCAAGGTACATGAGAGGGCCCCGTGCTGCTGGGAGGGGTGAGCACACCCACCCGCGATGACAGCTCGGCTCTCGGTCCCCTGGTGGCTCCTTGAGACAGGCCAGGCAGTACCACAGCCCCAGAAACCTGCTGCTCTTGATGAATAGGAGGTGCTAATCTCCTTCTTCCTAAGAGACCTCTTTGTCCAGAAGTGTTGGGGTTTAATTGGCTTGTTCACACTTTCCCCAGCAGACCCTGACTTCTAACACTTCCTCCACACCCCACCCCCAGCTTTTGGTTCACGGTGTCAACAGGGCTGGAAATGTTTTAATTCCTTTACAGACAGTCCTCCTCCACATCAACTGCACGACTGGGTGGACTGCTGGGGTTGGCATGCTGGGAGCTGTTAATCCAAAAAGGCGATTTACTTTTTTTTTTTTTTTTTTTTTTTTTTTTTTTTTTTTTTTTTTTGTCTGGAAGGATTTAGCCCATTGCACTTGAACGCTTGCAGAGACTGAAGCGTTTTCTCTGACCAAACCATTAATTTTTGACTAGGGGTGGAACAAAAAAAATTGACTTGTAATAATCGACTTTTTATTTCCTTACTCTTGCTCAAACCTATTATATCCTGACTCGTCTTTACATGTAACAATTGTAATAACACCCACTGGTCCCATTGTGTTGTAGGTGTTTGCACAGTGCTCACTATATGGTGCACTCAAGCTTTCGTGGTGCCACTGAACAATAAAGTAGCAAAACTGTTGAGTTACTGGTGCAGGAAATCAGAGGGAAATAAGAAATTAAAAACCAATGGGCTTAGACAAGATCTGTTAAATTTCTGATGCATTTTGTTTGGATAACATATTCTTTCTCTTCCATTTTCCACTTGAGCAGCGTCAGCCACCTTAGGGATTGTGACAGTGTGAGCAGCTGCTGCTGGAAGGTCCTTAGGGGTAGGAGCAGAATGGAAGGGGGGCTTGTGGTCAGACTGATATTGAGAAGAGAGGAGGTAAGAGTTCAGAGAATGAGCCTATGGAAATTAAGATGGGGAGGAGGTAGGGCCAGAGCAAAATGAGGGGATTTGTTTGGGGAGAGGAGCCTGTGTAGAGGTGGCAGATACAGTCATTCGGTACATACAGTCATCAAGGGCCAGAAGGAGAACTCAACACCAGATAGCCATGAGTGCTGCTCAGAGCTGCTAATTCACCTCTGTGACTGCTTTGGAACATGCACTAATTACACCAGAGGTCCTGGATGCCGGGGAAGGCTGTTCCAACACACTGATGGTGTGTCCATTGTGTGGTCCTCACTCCCTGGGTATGGCAGGCACCACCCTCCCAGTCCTAGAGCTGAGAACTAGGACTATGGGACAGCCTCTGCAAAGTCTGTGTCACTCTTAAATCATTGTTCCAAAGAAAGTACTGGGTTGCTTTTTCTTTTTGTTTTGGATACTTGAGTCATAGCCAACAAATAGCTCGTTCCATGGTTATCTGAAAGACGATGTCACATACAATGGCAATTAGAAATATTTCCAAAATTAAACCTCCAAAGGAGGAAGCGAATTACAATGCAAGCAACCTTTGACCCTGGAGAATCATAATGGCTTCCTGCATTTGGAGATATTATGAGCTGAAGCCAGGGAGGTACTGCTGCTGGGTCGTAAGAAGTGTTAAAATTAGAACACAATGTGGTAACCTTGGGTGTGTCTTTCTCATCTGAAATCTCCTCCCACCCACACCTCTGTTTAATAATGATGTGTTTTGAAAAGCTTGTGTCTGGCTGCCTTAATGTCTCGGCATTCGCTCCGCGTGCATCAGCTTTGGTGGTTATCACTCTGCCAGACTGTGGGCCACAATCCAAAAATGTACAAAACTACTTGTTTACCCCTAAGTATGGGAACAAGGCCACAGACAGCTACTATGCTGGGGGCCAAGGAAGTCAGATGTGTGTGCACATAACCTCTCCATCTCTGAGAAACCTTTGTCTCGATTTTGGTTTTGTTTATTTTTGACATTTTAACTTACTTTCTGGGCCTAGACTATACTCATCCCGTTGGGAAACAGGCATCTTGTTGCTTTATACACCCCCAGCAAAGGCTTATTATTCCAACAACAGCAGTATCCAGAGGGGAGTGGTCTCATTGTACCAGGCTTTGAGCAAACACATAATAAAAGACAACTCTGGCCTAGAAAGAAAAAAAATTATGGCCTTAACAGACAAGGCAGACAGTGGGTTTTTCTTAGGGAGAGTGACAGAGAGATATACCAGCCTAGGAAATGTTAGGACATTTAAAATCTTTTCCTGTTCCCTCTCACAGAAAAAAGAACCTTATATTTGGCTACATACACGAATCCAGATTTAAAAATAGCTGGGTTCCTTCCTGGCTGAGGGAGAAAGACTGAAATGAGTCAAATTTATTAGCCGCCTAGCAAGCTTGCATTGAACTTTTGCTTGTTGGGACTCCCCCAACTAACTGTGTTTTTACAAACAAGTTGGTTGAGGAAGAGTTTCATGGACAAATACCTTGATTTATGCACGGACATGCAGGAGAAAAACAAGTCCAGTGTTTGTGCGAGTGAATTCCAGCCACACAAGTGTTTGAGAAGTGAAGCCACGGGGGCAGAATTGCCATTAGACTGATTTGGGAGCTGGATTTAGTTGAAGGGCAACATTTTAAAAGCACCTAAGTGACACAGGAGCCTCGGGGCAAGTCTTCAGCAGCTGAGGCTTGTTAGGGGGAATGCCGTATCCTGCTAACGTGGCCGGGCTCTGCGGGATGCCGGCACCCAGGCAGGGCCGGGCTGGCGGGGATTTAGCAGCTTAGGGACCTCTGCCCTGGGAGCTGTGCTGCGGTATTGACTTTCACCATGTACCATTTTTAAAGGTGATTTAGGTGTGAGCACTGGATTTACAAATGTATTAAGGTGCCGATCTGCCGCTAAAGGCAGGGAAGGCTGGAAGCTTTAAATGCCTTTTTGGAGAGTCTGAGCCTCAGGGCCAGATTTACAGAGCTTCGTAGCTATCTGAAATGCCTGGTGATCTTTACAAAAGCACCAAATGAGTTAGACCTGTCTCCTCTTGACTTCAAAGTGACTCACTAGTAGAGATAAGAAGGTTGGTACAAGTTCTGAGTCTCAAGCTGCCTGTATGGCTTTGTGGAGATGATCTTTAGGAGAGCACATCTTACCTTGAAGCCCAGCTCAATCTCACTGAAGGTCAGAGTGTTGTGGCTGTTTTTGAAAATGCTGCCTGCCAAAATTAAGTAAACAGAAGGGGGGTGCTGCAGTGAAACTATTAACCTGCTTGACATCCAGTGTGCTCTGCATATGCTTTACTTTTGTTATGCAATAATAAAACCAAATGTGACAGAGGAAAATGGGATTCCTGCATTACCCCACAGAGTATGGGGTATTTAGCAGTGAGGACAAGATGTTCAACATAGAAAAATGGGGAAAAGCAAAACAAACAAAGTGTTTGGGGTGAAAGAGAAAAGGGAGCATCAGTTAATGGAGTATGGGGAAGGAAAAATGGGTAGACATCCGGCCCAGATGAGCTTCTGTGCCAGACTGGCTGAAGTAATTTGTGCAAGATCCTCCTTGTCTTTGCCTGTAACTGAAGACTCTGAGGACCAGCGAGAATGTGCCTCATGCTTTTAAAGGTCTGTAAGAAGCTCCAGGTCTGTGCTACTGGGTGAGGACCTGTTTTTACCATCAGATCATGGATTTACTGTGCAGCAAGGAAAGTTCCAGCACCACCACTGCAAGTCATGCAAGCAGCCAAACCTCTGGAGTTCTTTTCCCCCATTGCTGTTGCCATCACAGCCGTAGTTGGTCCTGAAGGCTTTTCTGCTGTTCTGAAAGGATGTTAACAAGAGAATGCCTTTGCTCTTCTGCCTGACAGAAGGGGAAAAGAAAGTAAGATTTTGAACAGATATTCTTCATGTTCAGTTGTAAAGATTCAGCTCTTTGTCCTACCCCTGTGGCTTGGCTATCTTAGATCTGATTGCTGGAGAACTGTTGCAATCTAGTCGGGAAAATCCTTTCTCCTGGTAGGGCTGCTGAGGAATTAAAACATGCCAATGATCCATGATCATGTTGCACAGAATATTCCATCGTGCAGGGAAGTGGTGACAAGGGCTTGCTTTAAGCAGAAATGGATGTGGGTAAGATTTAGGCTGGTCTCCTCCCCTGAGGAGTGTCTGTGAGGGGGGACACTGTGGGCCGAGTAGCCCCAAAGCTCCCTTGGCCTAGAGCACGGTCGGAAGCAATCAGGGCAGGGAGGAGGGAAGGCACGTCCCTGCCGCGCCGCTGGAGCCATGGCGGTGTGACAGCCCCGTGCCGAGCCGTGGCTGGCCGCTGACAGCGGCCCCGACAGCTCGGGCTGCCGCGGCCGTGTCCCGCCTGCCCGGGGCTGCAGCAGAGCGGCCGAGGCAGCTCCTGCAGCGGCTCCCTTACACAACCTGCGCTTTTCCATGCCAGCCAGGGCGTCTGAGCCAAAGAGAGCACAGCAGACACGGGCTGAGTGACAGCCGCCAGTCATGCTGGCTGCAGGGTCTCCAGAGGGAAGGAAAAGAACCCCTTTGTGTCCATGTGTCCCCCACCCATATCCCCAGCTAGAGAGCCACCCCCAGGGCTTGCTTCTCATGCCAGCAGCTGCTGGGTACATTCTCTTCCTTTCAAGTCCCTTCTCAACACAGACCTGTTTTGCTCCTGTTTCCCACTTTAGCTGCTTGCTACAATGTGCATACTATTATTTCTCAGTTGAGCTTTGAAATACTCCTCCTGCAAGTGCTCGCAGGCTCATTTCCACACAGTAACAGCAGTTACCAATTTCTTCCCATCCCGATCTGCTACCTGCCTGCTCTGGGGGACTCAGTGAATAGCAAGAGGCAATTCTGTTGGATGCTGCTGACAATTTCTATTAAGGAAAGCTGAGAGCATATCAATTAAATAAGTATATTATATAGACACAGGCAGCCTTTAGGATTTGCTTCTATTTTCTGCAGTACTCCTTGATGTCATGCCTTGAAGACATCTTACCTCCGGTAGCAGCAGCTGCCAGCAGGATCATGGTTTTGGGTCAAGAGAGCCTCAGCTCCTGTGAGAGAATGAGCAGAGCTGAAGGAAGAAGGAAAGTGGCAGAGAAAGATCCCCCTTGGCTACTGGGTAACAGATATTGGCTCGGACTTGGGAAACAGCAGAGAGGAACCAGGCTAAATTTAAACAGATAAAGAGGCAGATAAAAGGAAACCAAGCAAAGCGTTAAGGTTTCTGAAGCTAAAAATCGGGCCAGTCTGCAGCAACCCAAAGCATTGCCTCGTCATTTCCAAGCAGGCTGAGTAAAGCACCAGAGAAAGTGCACTCTGGGCTGCCCTTATGGGCTCTGCTGGCCAGTGCAAGTCAGGAAGATGTGGGGAAGCTTTAGGCAGATTCTTGTGTAGTCTAGAGGGTGCGTGAACTTGGTAGCTTGAAGCACTCATCTGTGACAGTAGGCAGGGGATTGAATTGGTAAACCTGTCAATCTTGGGCTCTTAAGAGAAGCCTGGCTGAGCTCCTCCTTTGAGTTGCAAAAGCCAGTTAATGGTGTGATGGGAAGGGGCACAAGGAGACAGAGGTACATGCTGGGGTGAGTGCTGCCTCAGGAGGGATGAAAGGGGACAACACTGAAATACCATGGGCTGGAATTGCAATTGTTCAGCTCAGATCGGGTGTCTGATACTTTTGAAAATCATCCCATGAAGGTGGAGCCTCTGTAAATAGCACCACTTGATGTCTTAGGCTAATTCTGCAAAGGTTGAGCCTGGAAGGATGAGGCAACAGCTTCTGATAAGCCTGTCTGCTGGAGGTCTTGTCAGCTCACTCAGGAGACTTGCAGGATTGGCACATCAGGTTTGTTTCTTCTGCAGCTGCCAACAACAAGGAATCGTGGGCTCTTTTCCATCCCTGTTAGGTCACCCATGGACGACACTGCAGAGCTCAGTCTGTGACCTCACGTGGTCACTGTGAAAGATGGGGAAGGTTTTTGCTTGAAGGCTGTGGAAAGCACTATTAGAAGTATCCTAGTTGTAGTCAATAAGAAGGTGTTATTCAGGCCCCTGTCTCCTTCCCTGAAGAGCCAGCTCCTACTCTCCTAGTTTCTGATGGAAACAGAGGCACAAACAGGAACAAGGTCCTGTGTGGTGAGCCCAGAGCTCAGGCTCACATCTGATTGTTGCTGGGCCAGAAGTGAAGATACTTATCTGACATTTGCAATTCAAAAGCTGTGTCATCCCATAGCCCTCTCCTTTTGGTCTCTCAGGTGGTGGCAGAGGCAGGTATTGCCTTTCCCCCAGGCAGCTGGCCCTGGGCTCTGACTGCTTGTCTTGGTTGTGGACCTGCCCCTGCAGTACTGCAGCTCTGCTGACCTCAGGGCACAAATGCACTCCAGCTCCCAGAACAGTTCTTATTGACATTCAAATAGTACGCTGCTATATTGGTTGGGATGGAGTAGGGAATGATTGTTTAAGAACACTAAATACTGGATTTTCCTGGTGCTCTGTATCAGCTGCCTCATCCTTTGTGAATACAGCTGAAGGGATGGGTATGGCCTGATTCGGTCTCCCATGTGGATTAGAGAAAGTATCTGAGAGCTTTCTGCACGTTTACGTTTCACCAAAGTATTTATGAAGAAGGGTGTTTATTGCCTCAGATTTTGAGGTTTATCTTTGCAGATGGCAGACAGGCTTATTCAGAGGCAGATTCACAGTTGCTGGGGCCAGCTTCATCTTGTGAGAGAGCAGAAGCTGTTCTCATGGATAAGAGATGTACTTTTTTGATTAAAGCTCTACTTTTTTGATTAAAGTTCAAGAAAGTGATCTGTTGTGGTCAGGGAGAAATGAAAACACTTGAATTGGTGACAGTTGAGCTTTGTTAAAGTCTTAATGATTATAAACTTCACAATAACATGTCAATATAGACATAACTGCACTTGCTCCGTGCCCTAGATCTGTATCTGAGTTATCCAGATTATTTGTGTGATATCTGATATCGTTATAATACTGGATATCTTTTTTCCCCCTGGATTCTGAGTTGTGTCCTATCAGGTGGATGGATACAGTGATTTTGGTGATTTTTTTTTTTTTTAAGTTACTCCTGTTTTTTGTAAGTTTCTTCTAAGGTGTTAAAAAAACCCCAAAATGCAACAAAACCGAAAATTTGAATTGATTAGGCAAGTAAGAGTCCTAAACAGGGACAGAAATTCCATAAATGTAAAGTAGTTCTACAGGTTGAATCTTTGCCTTTTGGATCTTAGTTTGTCTTGCTCAGGGTGTTACAAAGAAGAGCAAAGGAATTTTTGTCTGACTGAAGCAATAGAGAGATGTTTGCATGATTCTTAGGTGCTTCTTTTTTGTGTTAGTACTAAGGCTGGATTTTTCTTGGATGCAGCTTTCTTTCAAACTGTGGGGAAAGGGAAAGTTGTTCTCCTACTGCCTCTGCTGCTCCATCCCTTTTCCTCCTTCCCCCTCCTTTCTTCTTGGGTTCCTTGCCTTTCATGTCTTTGTTTGACATCTAGGAAAGAATCATGAGGTGCTGAATATTATTAACTTCTAAACACCTAAGAAATCAGTAGGAAATCGCAAACATTTTGGCCCCCTGACAGTCTCTGTAAATGACCTGTCCAAAATCCCTCCCCTTCTGAGATGAAAAGAGGGAGCCAGGCAGAACGAAGGAGAGAATGGGGAGAGCCAGGGAGTGAGAGTGGTACAGAAAATAAATGAGAAATATGATTAACTTATTTCCTTGGCTGGGTCTACAGCTGGTTCTGGGTATTTAATAAACAGGTTGACACTCCAGGTTCCCCTCATTAGGTGATCACTAAGGTCTGGGCTGTCATAAATCAAAGAGCCAGGTTATCAAGGCCTGTGATCTTTAACTGTACAGGGGCGCCCAAGTGTCTGCCCCAGCGAGGGCTCGGCAGTGCAAGCTGTAAGGAATTAGCTGCTGCGGCACTTCAGACCGTGCACAGGCACCAGCCCCGGCCCGGGACGCCTGTGGGCTCACACAGCTGCTGTGGCCCCGCTCAGCTGGGGCAGGAGCCGAAGGCACCGCGCTGCGAACCTGCCCGAGCCGGCTCCGCGTCGGGCAGCGAGAGAGGAGCCAGCTCGCTTAGGTGCTCCTCAAAGGGACAGGCACCAGCAGTTCTCTTCGTTTGCTTCAGGGAGGAGACACAGCCCAGCCCCGTCTGCTGCTGTGTCCTTCCAGCACCGGGCTGGCACCACAGAACCTGTCTGTGAGTTATGCAGCTGAGGGGGAATTCCTGCTCTGCGAGGCACGCTGTGCTACCAGGGCAACGGGGTCCTGCACTGCCCTTTCTGGAGGCAGGTAGGGCCTGCACTGCTCTTTTTGCACTGCAGGTGAGGCAGAAATTTGATGAAAGTTGGGCTGCCTGAAGCTACAGCCTGAGGTCTCGTAACAAACCTGGCCCATGAATAAGTTCTGTGAACTCTTGAGTACAGCAGAGCATCAAATCGCACAAGTTTGGGCAGTAAGTAATACAAGTAAGAGCCAAGTGGACTTCTGGGGGGAAAAAAACAGTGGTCAATCTCAGCCCTGCTTTTGTGAGAACATGAGATATTTTTTAGTTGCTGGGAGTGTTCTCCATTCCCTGTTTTTCCCCAGTTTTGAATAGCCATTGTTGCCCACAAAACCAGGAAAGCCTTGGGAGGAGTTTCTAGGCTGATTCTGCAGGACAAGAAGCTTGGTGACACAAACACCAGTGGTGAGAGAACTGAACCTTGTGCAGCTCTTGTAGCTGCAGTGTGTTAGAAACTGAAATGAGCAGTGGGGGAAAAGGGAATTAAGAGGGATTCCAAAAGGAGATGTGTATTCCTGTACCTTAACCAGCGGATGGAAAGTGCCTCAAGCCACGTTGGTAGAGCTTCTGAAAGAGCAGGAGTGGGGACTGTGGGCAGAGTGGAGCTGAGGGTTGTGTTTTGCTCGTGGCACCCAATGGGACAAGTGACATTTCCATGTGCATATGGAGGGAGTTTGAGGCGCAGCTCTGTGCTAGAGGGTGAGAATCTGCATGGTTCCAGAGGGGCAGTGCCTGTGGACTGCAGCAGTATTCTGCTGCAGGTGTTGTGCCTCTGCTGGTGGCACCTCCCTAGGCCATGGTCCATGGAGGAAAGATACTGTCAGTGTATCTTGGCTGCTCGTGAGGGCTGGGGGCATTTCCAGTGGGGTCCGTGTGAGGAACCACATCAGTGGGGCAGGGAAGAAACGCTGAGTTAGGCTTGTTTTCCAAGTGATCTGCTAAGCTGGGCCTCAGCTATTGCCTCCTCCCTTGAACAAGGGGATGATTCTCTGTGGAAGAAAGACCGTGGGAGATGAAATGGCACAGGGATGACTGCTGTTTTCAGAAACTGAAGGCCCCTAAAGCCTCGTCCCAGCAAACATGGATTCACTGAAGCAGCTGTACACCTTGTCACATCTTGTGTGAAGGCCCACATCTACCTGTCTACTAGATATTCAGCTGATAGGATAAGTGATGTCCCTACAGTTAAGCCACAGCTGAAATTCCTCAAGGGGCTCAGAAGGCACAGTTCCAGCTCTGCTGCAGTCACTTCAGGGCATTCCATGACTATTTATAATGGTCTTTGTGGGTTTACTACTTTACAGATTGTAATGCAACTCAGTGCCATGGGGTAGAAAAATGCAGCACTAAAGCATGACATGCTGCCCTTTGGCCATCAAACCGTGTGGTTCGTGTCAGGCTGTGAGGTGGAAGCGTCTGGTTCACAACAGTGATTTCAGGGTGTTTTCCTGCCTCTTTCTCCTCCTGTTTTCCTCAGCTGTAGTATATCCTAGCCACTCTTCTGTCCTTAAACACAGAAGCATCTCTGTTGTGAAAAATCAACTAAAGCTGTGCTTGTAAAGACGAAGAATAATGAACAATGTATTAATCCATATGCCCTGGGTTTTTATCCCTCCTCTTATTTCAATCAATAATATACAGATTTTGGCAGAGGTCAGAGACAGCTGTTCAGATCTTTGCTTGAAAAATATTTGCAGCTTGTCAGTTTTACATTTTGACAACAGAATCAAGTGCCGGAATTTTCAGAAGAGCTCAGAACCTGACGTGGTCAATGTAGTTTGTTCTTTTGAAAACCAGTGTTGTGCTTCCTGATAACCACATAGGACTTACCCATACAGCTAAAGGCTCACATTAGAACTTTTTAAAAAGTGCTTACTTGGTTTAGGATTATGCAAATTTACAAATGCCAGATCAATAATTTAATACCTTCTTAAGGAGGCTGATAGGAGTAGGATGCTGAAATGCCCTCTCTGCCTCCAAAAATCTTTCCATAGCCCTGTAGCATGTGAGTGATGTTGAAAACGCCATTCTGAATCCTAGCCTTTGCTCAGCTCTTATTTTGCAGTTGGACATAACTCTCATTGACTGTTGTGGTAGCTTCTTGCATAGTCAATTTTCTAAGCCTCTTCTCCAATAACAAACGTTCCAAAAGTGTATTGAAACCAAAAACCTGTCTGAAAGGCATTTATGTTACACCTAATGTAGGTATACCATGAATTTGGTCCCATATATTCCACATTCTTGCACACACAGTCTGTATCATTAATCACTGGATTGTGTGTCAGGACTTGAGGTTCTTGAATTTCAACCTAAGGATATGAGTTACCAACCCAACCAAGCAAGTGAAAATCTTCTAAGTTATTGCAGGAAATTGCCATCACTACCAATTTGTAAGGAGTTTCCTGTGTTCTTGTTAACCAGTTCCTTTCTGTACCCTATATTTATGCAAAACAAAATCTGTGTGTGCAGTGTTTGCTGTCCCATCAAAGTCATGGCTGTCAAAGCATGACCTGTGTGGTCCATGTCCATGTTTCATACCCTTGGAGAATATCCTGAGATATTAGGGAATAACTACTTTGCTCAGTAGGTTCAACCTGTCCTATTTTAATCCCTAGGGAAATAGGAAGAGTTTGGATTTGAGTGGAACAGTATGCTAGAGTAATCCAAAGTTAAATAGTTAAGAATTTACTTGGAATGCTGGTGTTTTCTACTTGGTAAACCACTGAAACTTCCTGGGAAGCCAGCATCTCAAAATCCCCATTTCTTCTAGGCTGTTACTAACACAGGTGCTGATGGAACTGTTTCAGTTTATTTTTTTCCCCATTATTTTAGGTGCAGTAACTTCAGTTTTTTTCCTGATTGAGGCATTTATTGTGGAGAGCAATTCTGCACAGAGGGTTCCTCATTATCCTGCTGGTCCAGTGGAAGAAGGATGATGTGAGACTCTCTGAGCAGGTAGGAACACTCTTGTGAAGGGAAGGTTGAATGACAGTGTTCAGACAGGCGTGACTGAATGTCTGGAGAGACACAAGCCTTCCCTGGGCCCAGCCAGCCTGTTTGCTGCTGCCATTCCACACTTCCACTTTCCAGGTTGCACAGCTGAGCTCAGGGGCTATAAACTACATTAGGAAAGTTGGTGAGTTCTCCTGACTAAATGCATACAGGAATGGGGTAAAAACCCAAATCTGCTGATGTCCTTTACTCTATGTATCACTCGTCTGTAGACTCAGATAAGTTGAATGCAACAGCTACTCATATCACTCAAGTCCCCCTGAGAAGTCAATTTTTGGCATTGCATGACTGTTCCTTTTCATTAAAAAAGCACAGAACTCCCTGGCTAACTAATTATTTTGCGTTGCATACTGAGTATTCTAATAGAGAAAAAAAATTAACTTCTGATGTCCTGGGTGGAGTCCCAGACTGGGTCAGTTATCGGTTATCTAAGTGTGGGTTGGGGGTTCCTGTACTGCTCTTCCCAGTTGCAGAATAACGAACTGCTGGGTTGAAATCAATTGTCTGGAGCCCAACATCACATCATTTTAAGGGAGAAGAGGAGGTGGGTTTACCTCAGGCTTAGCAACAGCTGAGCTATTTCATAGGAAGGACTGAAATACTTGGAATATGTGTTTTGGCTGAGCTAGAAAGCAGGCCAGGCTACAGAAGGAGGTCTGTAACTCTAAACAGGAAAACTAGTGGGAGAAAAGAAATTGTAGGGCTACAGAAGGCCTGGCTTCTGATCTAGTTCCCCTACTTTTGCCCTTCATAGCCATGACTGCTTTTGTTTCTCAGCTTTGTCTTTCTACCTCTATCAGTGTCCCACTCCCGATGATTGTAAAAAGCACTGGATTTAGTTGAATGGCTTTGCAGCAGAGTGTGCTGGATGTTTTGAGGCACAGTTTAATCCTTTGTTTCTGTAAGGTACTAACAAGCTGTTTCCAAATCCTCTGGTGCCACTGGAGAGTGATTTCTTAGAAACTTTCCTGCTGAAAGACAGAGCTTATGAGATATAATTAACACCAGGCTAAGTGCTACTTAAGCACCTGGTGTTGTTTATATTCTGAGTTATGCAGACCTTACTGTTAATTTTATCACGAGTAAGCACATGTCATTGTCATGCTAGACTTTAGATTACTTTATCCTTGTTATCATAGAACTTCACTGTTCTGCCTTAGTCAAGGTCTGAATTGAGGAAGTTTTCATTTTGGCTACAACTGTTACTATTATTGCAGTTTTAAAATTATACATAGGTTGCTAAATGCTAATTAACGGGGGTTTGAAGCTAAATATAAGCACTGAGGAATGTGGGGATGTGTCTGTCATTTGACATCTGCACCAGACTGGATTAAGCTTTCTAGAGTTTCCTCCTCTTTAGAGATGTTCTTAGATGTGGTGTCAGAAATATTTGTTAAAAAATTCTACAGTCTGTCTTATGCTGAACAGTGGCACAAAGGAACAAAGTGGAAAAGGGGCACTGAGGGTTAGGATACTGTGGTTATTTAATAACTTAGATGTGTTTTCTACACCTTCTGATGGCTCATGCAGAGGCTTTTCTAAGGTATTTGTTCAGGTTCTACTTGTAGAGAAAGAGCAAGCAGGAAAGAAATGAAGAACAAACCAGAAATGTATTTCAACGTATTTAACTTGTTACTTGTTTCTTGATGTCCCTACTGGAAAGGAAGTAGGGGGAACCTTGGAAACCCCAGTGTTTTTGGCTGTAGTTAAGTTAGGAGTACCCTGGTGAATTATTTTTCCCTTCTCCAGTCAGGACTGTGGCCTGAACCGTAGATCAAAGAAGAGCAGCACTTTGCTTAATCTGGCATAAAAATTTACTTTACCCCAAAGAGACAAGAAGAAAAAGAAATCAAGGCTCAGGCTCCATGGCAACTGTGAGTTAGGTTGTTCAAATGGTTGGTAACTGGAACAGTTAAAAAAAAAACTTGGAAAGATATTGCTACCATATTGGAAAGGCCATTGCATCCCAAGCCAGGGTTGTTTCCTGCAGTTCCAAGTTCATAGCAGTGCATAGATAGGCTTCTTTGCTGTCTTCCTCACAGTATTGCAAATAATAAAAGGTGGCCAGCTGATACATCTTCAGGTCTGCTTCAGAAAATGCGTGCTGAGGATGCAAGCAGTGCTTTTCTCCTTTGAATCTGTTCTGCATCACATGCTGACTTTGCAGCCACGGAGCCGGGGCAGTGTGAGAGGGCAGGTGCCCATTTGTTGTGGGTCTGACCCGTGGCAGACACTGCCTGCTGGTGGCACTGGGCCCTGGCGCCGTGCTGGGGGCAGAGGCTGCGCTCTGACCCCGCGTGGTGCTGTCAGCTCCGCGCTGTCACGTGCAGCCCTCCGGCTGCTTCCATGGGGGGCTTGAGAGCCAGCCCAGGATTCCTCAGTGCTGTTCCTGGTCAATCTCCCCAGTCCGCATCTTGCTCATCAGAACAAAGTCTTGGCTGCCTGCTGCTGAACGACCTGGGCTGATCAGTGCCTTGGGTCAGGCCAGTCCAGCTGGGGAGCTTACCTGGAGTCCGGGTCACTGTGGCTGGAGCACACCTGCAGCAACTGGGAGTCACAGTCAGGATGCTCCTTACTATGCACTTACATCAGTCACCCACACCTTACTCGTCTTTTACCACAAGCCTGAGTCCTGGGGTACCAAGCTGGGCTTTTTCAGAACTGGACAGACAATTCCAGCTGAGATCCCCATCATGAATTTACGGCCAGCACTTCAGCTGTTGTCTTGCTCATGTCTATGAGTGCATACTCAGGCTATCCTGTGACAAAGCTCTCTGAAGTCCTTCTTGGAAGGGAATTCTGCTTCCTGCATGTGTAGCTGGATGCTTTTTTTTTGTTTGACTATCTGTTTTATTAGGAAATTAGTGAAAGTTAAATTAATATCAAACCCAAATATTCTTGCTATCAGCAAAGCTGGCTACATTCTGTTCTACCACCAAGTGGCCAGAGAAAAAAATGAATGTCAGTCTACTTAATAATCACTACTTCTCTATTGTAAAAGAAGAATCCTGTCTTGATCTCTCTTTGGAATGGAAAATAAACGCAGTCCCATCAATCTTTGTCCTTCAGCAATGCTTTTGAACATTTTTATAATTCATGATGGTCTCTTGTCCATCTACAGTTGTGTTACAGTGAGGTGGCCAAAGCTGGATGTCTTAACTTGAGGCAAGTTCAGCACTGTAAGGAAAAAGGCATTCCATTCTTCACCTGTCAGTACATTCTGGGATGTTTTCCCCCCCCTTTTCCTTGTTCTGGTGACATCAACTTGTTGACCAAAATTCAGTTAGCATTGTTGAAGTCCCTTCAAATGTTTAAATTTATTTATTATAGATTGATTTTGTACCTATTTTGTTCCATTTTTTTGTACAGATGTTCTTTTCCCCCACTTTGTTGGGGTTGTTGACTTCTAATAATACCTGCTCAAATGGCAACTGTGTATCTCTAAGGGTTGTTTATGCCAGTAGCTCTTGAAGCTGCAGCTGATGTGCCCCCTGTGGAGCTACATGCAAAGAGTTTGACAGCAAAGGGCTGTTAATTTAAGAGGATTTTCTAGATATTTGTCCTCCAAATTGTGGTGACTTTAATCTACGTTTGATTTCCTTTCTGTGCTCTGGCAACATTATGTGGGCAAGGATTGAAAACATTGTTTTGTTACTTTTCTTATCAAAGTGAATCACCCTAATGCTTCCCCCCCGTCACAGGGACTGTTACCCCGTTACATGGAAAATAATAAATTTCTGGCAGCTCAAATATATAATAATAAATATTAAATACATGATAGCATAATATATTTAATAATATATATTAAATAAATCCTGAGCATTCTGTATTGACATGCTTTTTTCATACTTATACTACCTTCTGCTTACTTGTAAAATGATTTTTCAGATTTTTTTTATCTTTCTACAAGGTGCATTTAAGTAATCTGCAGTTTACTGAGTTCTGCTTTTAAAGATGGGTCCTTTGTTTGCCTTCTGTTTGTCCAGAGCCTTCCAGAATTACATGATGACCAATGTTATTTATTCACAGATTAACTGTTACAGCTATTTTTGAGCTGCTTTAGGACAGACTTCATCAGCCCTACATACTTGGTTGTGTTCAGTTTAAGTATCTCAGGGTGACCTGAATGTGGCTTCCATGAGGTCTAGAATTGTTCTTTCCCAGACCCTGTTGTTACAGAAGGAGGCCTGCTGCCATTCCCAGTTCCTGGCTCTTTGGGCGTGTGGTGATCCAAACCCTGTGCATAGAATCTGCTCCACAGCTTAGATAATTTATGATGTTTCCTTTTCTCTCCGGGGAAAGAGGATTTAGCACACAGCCCCCCAGTTGGGCTGTACTGACAGAAGTGTTATTTAACCTGCTTTGTCTTTGTTCTGGACTATGTCTTTCTCTCGATAGGAAAAATTACCTTGAGTCACCATTAATCTTTTAGTGAATGTGGAAGTAAAGAAGGCATTGATGACTTTCTTATTTTTTTCCTTCCTGCTTTTTATGTGTGGTGTATGTAGTTTGTTTTGCAGTTCTGTCCGCCATTTTTTTTCCCTTCCTCATATGGTCTTCCTTGATATTAACCCTTACTTGTGTGTTGCTATTTCCATGTCAGTGTTCAATTTTTTGGAGTTAATTAAGATCAGAGGCATTCCATTTCCCTCCTGTCAGTTTGCCACTGTACTCTTGGTGTAGTCTGTCCAGAAAATTCCAGCTTTACTCTACGTTGCTTCCTATGGGAAGTCTTTCCAAGAAACCAGTCTCCCCAGCTTGCTGTCATCTCCTGCTGTGCAGTGCAGTGTGCAATCTTACCTCACCCTGACAGGAAAACATTTGAGGTCATGATTCTCTTTCATCCAAGTTATCTTCTGGTTGCAGTGTTGAGCCAGTCCATTCCTGCTAGGTAAGAAGGTGTTCTAGGCAGCTGATGACACAGTTCAGCTCCTCCAGCTTGTGAAACAAATGTGTTCCTGACACACTGGCAGAGTGGGGTGAGCAGCCTCTGACTGGCAGTGTTGCCTTTCCAGAGGCTTCCTGGCTCATTTTCCATGAGTTCCAGGTTATTGCTATGTGGAAGTGTCTAACCACACTGGACGCCTTTTCCTTCCTCTGACATAACATAACATTTCAAATTCCCAGATAAATCAAAACTTTTGCTGGTGGGAACTGCATTTACAAAAGACAAAAGTATATTTGAGCTGCCAGCTGCTGTTTGTATTCATCCATGTTTGTGATCCCTGTCGTTTGCTGTTAGGGAACAAACTTGATGTGCGTGGATTTTGATTTGCGTAAAACCACAGAGAATGTGATGTTCGATCTGAACATCTTAGAGAGCAAGGAGGATTTGGTATGTGAACAAAACTCTTCACTATTCTCTTGGGTAAAGGGCTTTGCACATCCTCTCAGAGGGCAGAGACAACAGCATATGACTTAGGTGCCCAATTACACCTTGTGTGTCACCAAGGAGCTGAAGGAGCAGCTCACAAATGCTCCGTAGTCTGAAAACAGGCAGCTCAAAGCTCCAGCAAAAGGCACTCAGGGCAGTCAGGTGCTTTATTGCTTTGGGAAACAAAAAAGGGCTAAATTTGCAGCTCTCCCTTAGGAATTATCTGTGAGCTCTATCTGCAAATAATAATTTAATCAGCTTATTTGGCTGCCCATGGTCACAAAGCTGTAATTGATTAAAAATTATCCTTTTTGTAACAAAATAAACTGCAGAATAAAAATGAGATTCTAAGGTGATTCTAATGTGCCCTGCTCTGGCAATGTGATAAGGAGCACTTCTGTAGAAAACCAAAGAATCTCACAGCAAAATGTTTGGGGACTGTTACAGAGAAGTCTTTTCAGAGTTCAGGGTGGTTTAGACTGAATTTAGACTTCTTTTCTTTCTTTTTTTTCTCCTTTCTTTTTCCTTTTTTCCCCTTCGTTCCCTTTTTTTTTTCAGTGTATTCATGTTTCTTTGGGAGCTGAATGGGGGAGAGGAACTTCTTTCAAAGGCCACATGGCTCACTTCCAATTCTGATAGATAAAGTCAACCTGCTTGGCCCCACCAACAGGAAATAGGATGCTGCCCCTTTAAGCAGGCTGTAAGGAGTATGGAATTACGGCTAACTTGGTTTGGAGCCTTTGTGTAAGGCTTTCAGGAAGAGATAAACCATTAATCATGCACAATTACTCTGACCTTGCATGAACTAAAGCCTCTCTGAACACATAAGATTACGGTCTCTGGGGACCTTGAGACACTGACACGATCAGCTCGTCCGAGGGCATTGGAAACGGCTGCACAAAATGGCTGAAAGCTTGGCCTTGCTTTCCTTCCCTTAAACCCGAGTCTCTTTCCACCCAGGACAGGGATTTATCCACATGCTTGCAGTGCAAACTGAAGAGAAGTTGTTTCCCTTGCGCCAGGCTTTGAGTTCATGAGTGGAAATTATGGCAGTGCTGAAGAGAATAAATTACATTTGAGTTTTGAGGAGATATTTTGTAATACTTACTGAGTTGGAGCATTTCACACTTATTTCTGCCCTCTCCCTGTGGGGGACCCTCTTTTTCTCTGGGGTTAGCACAGCTTGTAGTACAAGTGTTATGGTCAGTGGCAGAGGTTGTTGGGTAGCTCTGCAGTGTAATTCACTTTTGCTGGTGTTATTCCTTTCCTGGTGCAGCCTCACCTGTTCTAATTAGAGTTTAGATTATGATTTTCACGGTCCCTTACATTCTTACTGTTAGTTTTGTTTAGGATTTCTTTGACCTCTTAGACTCCTTAAACAGCCATGTCTCACACACCTACTATGATGTACTTTCCTCTGTCTCTTCGTTTTCCAGCCTCTGGCACTAGCAGCAATACATAAAATAATAATAATGAAGATAAATAAGCAATTAAGCATTTGCTCATTAAGTAATTATTGATTTTAACTTGTCATTTTTCAAAATTAGGGTGAGCTAAAAGCGTACATGAACAGTCGCAAAAGCTCGGCTGACTCAGTGAAATGCATTTCTTGTTTGTTTGATCCTTCATCCTGTGTTTGATCCCTACAGCTTCATTCACTTATCAAGTTCATACTGCTATAAATATTTTACTTACATATGTGATCATTTGACATTTTTATTTACTGCAGTGTGACACCTATTTTGAACTAATTTTACATTGCTATAGCTATCTTTCCTCTTTCCACTGATGTAGCAAATTTCTGTTTTTTCAGAGATGTGGTTTTAAGAAGATGGAGATGGCTCATCCCACGTTAAAGGACTGGACAGGGGATTTCAAACTAAAATATGTGTCCAGTCCTGACCAGTGCCTCCGTGTTGCTATGTAAGAAGACGGGTTAGTCCAAAAGGTATAAATATGGTGTCCACAGAGTGAATGATGCAGAGAATGTGTATTAGGAACTTCTCCCTGAAAAGGGGTTTAAAAGGTAGAATCACAGCATCGAAGAATGTCCTGAGCTGGAAGGCACCCACAAGGATCCCTGCAATCCAAAAGGTAGGCATAATTGAAATACTACAGCGACAAGGAGAGCAAAGGAATTGCTTTACCAGGTAAGATCTCTGGCAGGAATGTCAGACTTGTTGCTTCAGGACATCAGTTGCTCTCTAACTCTGAAGATAAATAAGGAGAAATTCTTTTATAAGGAAGATTTCTCCAGATTGTTTGCTGCAAGCCTTCTGCACAGTGTCCCTGACTGTTTTCATAGACCTGGTTCGTGGGTTTGGTAACAGCTGGTTCTGGTTTGTATCAGAAGGGTATTAAAAGGCTCCCTGTGCCATCAGGCATTGAGGATGAGAGCCTGGTTTGAGGGAGCTGTCCAGTCCTAGCTGGAGAAGACACACACTATGCTGCTCTTCATGGATATTTTATTAAGTTTTTTTTCCTTCTTTTACATTTTCCACTAATGTGTTCTAAACGTGCAGCCGATGGTTAAAGGGCTATTGGTTCTAAGAAATATTCAGCAGAATGTAAACTCACTGAAAACAAAACAAACCAAAAATAGTGTGGGTGCTAAGGGACAGACTTGTCCTGATTGTGGTGCTGTGGGGCCACAAGTGCTCATGGCATTCTTGGGCAGCCTGGGCCCACAGCCAGTTTTCAGAGAAGCACGAATCCCAGCGCTGCTCCTCTCTTAGGAAAGGGGCTGTGGAAGCGATGGGAATTAGCTGTGAGACAGAAAAAGCAGGAGATCGCTATCAGGAGGGGATGAGGAGAGTCTGTGCTGCAGGAGCCAAAATCAAACAAAGGTAGATTCTTTACCTCATGTATCCCAGCTGAAGTCAGTGTCAGAGCTGCATCAAAATCAGGCTCGAAGGGAGCAGTGTCAGGCCCACATTGTTTTTCTGCTTTGTTTTTAGTCCTGTTGCACCTCGTTGTGACCGAAGGTGTGGAAAGATCCACTGTAAGAGGTTTAAAGTGGAACAATTCTTTATTTGAAGGGAAAAGGACAACCCACTGCTTTTTGGGTGCAGTCCAGGTGTGCATTCTGTGTCTACACTGCAGTGCTGTCAGGACAGCTGTGTAGCTCTTCCTGAAGCAGCTGTTAACAAGCTGGCCTTGATACTTCTGCCTGTGCTGCCAGAACCGTAATAGACTCCATGTGTGCCTTCTCCAAAAATATTATAGACTCTGCCTCTCACTATACTCCTAGGAGTACTGATGCTCACTACCTTAAAACTACCCCAGCCATGTGTATTCAACCTATTCATGCTTTGGACTGAAAGGGTGAGTATTTTCTTTAGTTTTAGATTTGATTTTATAAACTCTAAAACCTGACTGAATGGCTTCTGTAAGTAAACCTGTCCTGGTTTTACCATTCTCCATTTGGAATCTGAAAGGCTTTGTTTATGTGGGTCTGAGAGAGAAAAATGGGGAGAGAGACAATCAGGCAGCAGAGATCTGTGTAGATTATTCTCTGCTGCTGGCAGTCCAGGTGACTCAGTTAAAGCAGTGGAAGAGCTGGCTGAGGGCTGTTCCACCCTAATAGGGAAGAGAGAACTCCAGGGGTTAAAGGCAAGAGCATCCCTTTTATAATTAGGACAGATCAGAAGTGGAGCAAAACGTTCTTGCAGCTGAATCAGCTGCCCTCTAACCAGCCTGGAGTCTGGAGCTGGGGCCTGATGGACACTTGTACAGAATGCAATTTAATCTGTAATGGCTGAGGAGGACTCCTCAAAGTCTGCGGCAAATGGCAATTATTGTCCCTTTTTGTCACATCCCCCCCAACCAAAACAAAAAAAGAGGAAAATTAATGAAAATAACAACAGGGAAGGATCCTAACTAGCATGCCCTGCCTCCCCCTTCTCTTTAAAAATCCTCTGCAATGTAGTGAGTGAAATGAGCTGCCCGGTATAATAAAATCTCTGGAGCACCAATGTGAAACGAGAATTCCTCCCCCACACACAGGCACACACACCCCTGCTCCCTAATGAGCAGGGAGACGCCAGCTCGGGGGCTGCAGCCAGTGTTAAATTAGCAGAGAAGGCCATCGAAGTGGGCTGACTCCAGCGTAAACTGCCTTAAGTGTCTGTTTATTAAATCACACCAGCGCTTAGAGTCTGCCCTGCTGCCACATCAGAGCTGTCTGCACACAGACGAACCCTGGCCAGTCCCGGGGGAACCTGGGCCAACTGGATACTGGTGGTAATAAAGGCAGCGGGAGGAAGGAGCAGCCCTCACCAACAGCCCCTCGTTAGGTTCCATCATGGGTTATTCTTCTAGAGCAGAAAATCCTTCATTTAGGGTCACTGTTTGCATTTGTAGAGGTGGGGAAACCATAAAGTTCTGTTCCTCTCTCCTTGTTAGGAAGCAGGAGTAGAGGCAGGGACTTGCTTGCTAAACTGCTGTGTCTGAGCCTCGGAAGAGTGGCTTTCCTGTCTCAGTCCTTACAGGGAAGTGTGGCCTTCACTTTCAACTCAGTCATTGAGTTACAGTGGGAGAAGGTTGTTAATACCGAGTGATTTTCTAAAAGAATTCCCTGGTGTCAATCTATCTAAGCCTTTGGAAATAAAAAATTCTGCTGTTCAAACCTTAGATTATCATATTAAAGCAGGGAAAAATCAAAATGCTTCTGTATATTTGTGCAGTGGGAGGTACAGTGAGGGTTCGATTCCAGATGGAATTTCTACACTTGCCTGCTAAACAGTAATATCACATATTCTGCAGTTAAGGCAGACAGGAGAGAGATATTCAAGCTGGAAACCTTGTTCTATAAGTCAGGAGACATCACTTCTATTGCTGTTAGTTCTGAAACAAAAGCCCTACTATGTTCCCTTCTTTCTCAAGGACTGATTTTTAAACACAGTTGGATCTAGGGCTGCTGGTTTATGACTCTGCTGCTTACATTAGCAGTGGGCCTGTCTTGCTCTCTACTCTACACATCCAAGATAAGTATTCTTTTTTGCATAAATCCCTGGAGACAAATCCTGGGGAGAAGTGGATAACCCTCTCATCCCATATGGAGGCATAGAATGGAGTTTTGGATAAATGTCTGAAATAGAGTTTGTGCTCATGAATTGCATGGGCTTGCTGAACTGCTCTTAAATTTGCCATCCTCCCACTTAGGTCTGGTCTTTCTCTGTAATAGATTTTTAAGCTTCAAACAAGTTTCATCCATGTGTTGTCAGGTCAGGATGTTGAATGTACGGCATGTAGCTCCATTTTTTTGTTTGAGCTAATTGGTAGATACTTCCCTACTTGTGTTCCCTGCTCAGCCTGCTGGTTTATGTCTTCCATGAGGGATTTTTGCTGCTCATAGGCTTACGGAGGCTCCACTGCAGCCCAGATTCCACTTTCTGTGAAAGCAGGTTCAGAGTCATGGTCAAGCATCCTTTTGGGATGTGGGCCATCGACATTGGAGACGAGCAGCAGTTGTTGAGCCAATTTGTATGAGGAAGGAGCCATGTAAAGTTTAATATGAAGTGGTTGGTTTAGCTGGCAGAAAGGGAGAGGTGGGCTGTTTTCCATTTCCCTTTAAAATGTCAAACACTAATAGTCTCTTCCGATCATCCTGAGATTGCCAAATAATTGACTCCCGCCTACAGCAAAAACCTCCCTGATTCACAAAGCAGGAAGCTGATGACAGCAATTGCCTGAACGTGTCCAAATTAGTCAACCCCTGACAACCCCAGCAGGGTCAGCAGTGGCAGCCCAGGGGTCGCGGGGCAGCAGGAGATGGAGGTTGAAGATTGCCCTGCTTCCTATGCCCTCTCATGCCTCCAGGACATAGCAGGGACGTGAGGGATTCCCAGCTGGAGCAGCCAGCACCTGAACTGCGTGTCCAACAGAGATGTGTTTATCCAGAGGATCTGCTGTAAATTAGCCAGAGCAGGGGCTTGGGGCAGAGTGGGGAAGTGCCTGTCCCTGCGAGTGGCAGCAGAACACGTGTGTGTGGGGTGAGCCAGTGTCACACAGCTCCTGCTGGGTTTTCTCCAGGGTTTCCCTGCTCTGCTGCATGGGACTGACCTGCTTACAACTCGCTGGGGTCTGTCCTAGGGATGAATTATTTTTTCTGTAGCTTCATTTGTTCTCCCACATCTGTGCAATTGATTGCAGGAAAATGTATGGACATAGAGTATTTAGGAATACGCACACAGCCCTGCAGCTCAGAGAGGAGCCAGAGAAGGGTGTCCACCAAGCCATTCCTGAGCCTCTTCAGCACATGCAGTTATGTGTGCTGGGAGGTTTGGTTTTATAAAGTGGTGGCAGTAAAGCAGCAAAGAATCTCTGGCCCCATTCCCCTCTCTCTTGCCCTTGAAAGGACTTCAGTGTGCCTGTGACATCTTGAAGGCAGCTCAAGCATCTAAGGGTTGTGGCCTTTTCATAAGATTATTTTAGGACTCGGAGAGAGGACAGAGGGAGGAAGAGAGAAGCACTGTCTCAGAGCTCCCAAGCAATACCTCTGTTGTTACAGGCAGGATGAGAAAGTTTGAAGAGCAGGCTCTTTGTGTGCTAGGCTGTATTCCAGTCTGTGCCTCCTAGAGCAGAGGAGCTGGGGACAGGGAGCCTGCCCTGACAGCTCCCTGAGCGCGCTGCTGCAGGTCAGGACCTCTGCCCGGGGAAGGAGCACTGCCTGTGGGCCTCCCACGTCTGCTCATGGAAAGCCTGGCTGGATGCTCTGTCACACTCTGACAAAGGTCACTTTTACATCCCGTCTTCTAAAAGGTCACAGCATGACCCCAGGTGCAGGAGAAGAGGAGGAGGGAGAAGGCAGCTTTCTCCCCTTTTTTATTTTTTTTTTAATTTGTTGCCACTGCCTGAAAAAAATATGCCTTGTCTTTGCTCTTGTACTGCCCACTCTCTCGAGCTGCACTGGCACCTTCTGTTCCTAAATGCTACAGCGTAAGCTCTCCCATTACAGGTTTCAGTGGCTGGTTACCGGATTTTCTCCTCTTTCTCCACTTCCTTCTCTCTGCAGAGCTGTAGCTGTTGTCCCTCAAGGAATGAGCAAACACTTCCAACCTCGCTGTGCCCTCCAGTCGTAAAACTCTGAGCAGAGTCCTTCACCACAGCTTGTGTGGGATGCAGGAGCACAAACTGCTACACGGATAGTTTTTCTGCTGAGGTCTGGGTAGGGGGAAAGTAACAATCCTTCTCTTACTCATCCCAGTATATAGCAGTAAATGGATACATCTCCTGATGGGAAAACTGCCTTCCCTTGCTCCTTTCTGGCACTGATTATGCAGCTCAGTGAGGCAGGGAGGACAGGTAAAGGCCACATGCTCAGGTGTCACACACTGCTGCAGAGCTGTTTCCCAAACCAGCATTTACTGAACCAGCTACAGCATGAAAACTATTTATTTTTCTTGACTTAGGTAAGGCCCAATGGTTAACAAGACATTTATGTGCAAACCCATAAGGCTTCAATTCAGAACTAGTGTCTTTAACTTCTGGATCATGCTCCCAGTGTGATTTGAAATTTTTCCCTGTCATAGAATTTGCAGTAGCAGTGGAATTACTTTCTACATTTCAGATGCTAATGGAAGGGATGAATACAGGGGGTTTCTCTGTCTGCTCATTTTAATAATTCTTTTCTTAAGGGCTGGACTGAGACGCTGAATATGATTCTCTTGTTGAGGACTGCAATGCTGGACATGGTCCTTCAAACAGCAGACATGGGACATTAAGTTTTAGAAACACAGTTGATTTGTGAGGGTGATAACTTGATATAAGTCATTTTATTTACAGCATTCATTCTTCACACAATTTCCTTAAGATGTTTGAGTAGAGGTATAAGGAGTTAGAGAAACACAGAGGAGTCTCTTTTCAGACAACTCATTATAACTTTTGAACAGGGAACAGCCTGTCCCTGGCTTGTCTTTGAAAAATAGATAGCCAAGCTTTCACTTTAAAAAGTAATGATGTGCATCTATCCTAGATCTCTCTGTAAGGGCTCTTACTGCTCACATAGATGAGTCACATCTCTCAGTATGTTTTTTAAGACAGTGTTCCTTTAATGTAGGTACTTGCTGTGAGCCCAAAGTAATTAAGTATCTCAAGACTGTCTTACTTTCAGTTGTGTTAATACCTTAAAAAATCCACATCTAATTCCCAGGATCTTAAAAGAAATTGATGCAGCTTGCAGACTACCCACCAGGCCAGTGGACCTGTTCCTGACCTTTAACTAAGCAGATCGATGGAGTTCTTGTATATTGGCCAGACCACACGAAAGTCAAAGTCTGTGGAGAACAGGAAGTTGTGTAAGGTCAAAAACTAGGTCACGGCCGAGCTGGGAATGCCAATGAACTGGGCTACCTGTTGAGCAAAAAGAGGAAGAAATAGCCATGATGAAGAGTACCCAAAGGTGGTTTTCCAGGTTTCCAGTCAGAAAGGAGACTGTTTCGCTAATTGGGTCTTAAAAGGTCTTTTCTATTGTGTTTAAATTCTTACAATATGCCCCTCACCGAGATATGAGGGTGTCTGTCTAAGGATGTCTCTCTTTTCATTCTTTTCAGCTGTGTTTATTTTCCTCCCTCCCCTCACTCATTCTTTGCAGGTTCATGAAGAGCATTCAGACCCCATGAGGGGGTCTCTACAGATCTCCTAAGAAGATTAAGCTCCCTGAATATTTCATGCCCCTGATTGACAGTTCTTGAGGACCTCTTGTAAGCCTGGCGCCCGTATTCTTGTTTAAAAAAAAGAGAGAGAGAGGGAGACAAGAAAATCACATCCACAGAAAAAATTGATCCTATGGGCCCGACCTCTGCTGACAGAAGGCACTAGACAGAGGCAGCTCCTCCCGGACATCTCCCCCTCCTTTCCCTCCCGTCAGTCTCTGCTGTGAAATAAAAGGAAGGTAATGGGATTTTAAGAGGCAAGGAGTAGGCAGAGGAGGAGGAGGTGGTTGTGCCCCCTCCCCTGAGCCCCAGTGCTGCGGCTGCCGGTCCCTCAAGAGCCATTGTGCGCCCCTGTCCCCGGCTCCCGTTCTGTGCCGCGCCTGCCCGTTCCTAACGAGCCGCCGGCCCTCATTAGGGGCTGAGCCGGGAGCCAGCCCCGCGCTCCCCGTTCCGCCCCATTAAGGGTTTGCCCCCTGCTTGACAGCGGGGAAAGGGAGCTGGCGACCTGTAAATTCTCATCAGGCTGCCGAGAGCCTCCCTGCCCCCTCAGTCAGCCCGCAGTAGGCAGCTGAGAAGTTTCTCCTTTCTTTAGAGAGGCAGGGCCAAGCAGATCTCCTCACGTGCTGGGTTTAGGAGAGGTTCCTTGGTGGAAACGGGGATGAGGATGAGGGGGAGAGAAGCAGAAAGGAACAGCTCTTAGCCCTTCTTACAGCTGGAGCACAGTGAGATTTGCTGCTGTGCTTGCTTGATACCGGTGTTAGACTGCAATGTCTTGTGTTCTTCTGCTCCACGCTCAGAAACTGGCGCAGCTTCCTGCTGGCAAATTTATGGGAATCATCCGTGGTGCTGGGGATACTGCCCAGTTATGACCATGCAGATAAATGGAATGGTCACTGCCGAGTGACCAACTTCTGCAGTACTTTAACCTTTTCCTTGCTCAAGATTCCAGAGTTGCTGGACTCAGTTTAAAGTCTCCTCTTTGATGTTAGACATGCCTTCTCAGCACGATCAGTCTGCAGCCTAACAGAAATCTCTATTAAACTTGAACATCCTTTCTGTGTAGGTTCAGTGTTTCTGTGTGAGGTATGGCTGCACACTCCAGCAGTGGCACTTTGGACCATGTGAGTAGGGTACTCTTTGAGGTACATGTAAGGTATTACATGTAAAAGACATGGACAATTTTATAAAGCATCTGTCGACCCCATTAGTTATGCAATGTGTTATGCAGTCTTTTTAAAGTCAATTTTTATTTTTACCAACTGATTGATGTCCCATTTATTTGCAATAGCCATCTTGATGGAATGCCAGTGCCATTCCTCAACAGTGCTTATCCTGCCAGTGTTCTCTGGATGGGGTGTGCACCCTGTGTTGCAGCTCATCATTTTGGTTTGGAGGGAAGAGAAAAATATCTCGGTGTTGATAAACCATCACGTGATATTATGCACAAGATTGGTATGCAAACAGGATCAAAGGAAGCTTTGGCTGTTGACTGGTCTCACAGCACTGGTATCAAGCTTTATGAAGGATTGATTGTTAGGGCACAATATTGTCACCCCCAGTTTAGTCCTTGTTACTCCTGGCACTGCCACCCTGTGCCCTGCCTGTGTGCCTGGGTATGCTGGGCAGACAACAAACTGTTCCAGAACAGTGCCACTGGGTTTGGAGGAATTTAATCCTCCCCTACTGAAATTAAAAGATGGGATGTGGACTAGATTTTCATCTTAAATGTAGCCACTGATATGAAGTGGAAAAAACCTAGACAGACTTCCTCATAACCCTACCAGAGTCAGGAAGATGGAATCCTAGATCAGGAAACCTTTTTTCTGAGTTTTGAAAGAGGAAGAGCTATGCCCACAGTTTTCTTGTAGTTTTCTTGTAGTTTTGTCTATAGTCCCTATAGACAAAATCCTAGGACTAAGGTCAGCGAAACCCTTTTAAAATCCAGTTCTGTAGTATAAGTCTTTCTGGTTCCTTAAAATCCCTTCCTCTACTCCGCTTCTTTGTCAGGCTGAGCAGAGCAGCTGAGAATGACAGAGCCTGAAGACAAAGCTACCCTTGAGTCATTTTCAGCTTCTGACATGGTTTGCCCAGTCTCTGTCATGGACACAGAGAAAGAGCTTTTCAAAAGTGACTGCATGCTTCCCCATTCTCTCATCACTCCTCTTTCAGATGAGCAACAAATAAAGCAGGGAAGGCTGAATTTTTCTTGATGGCAATCTGCTGGCCTACTCACAGACTTCTGCTTCTCATCAACCATGCTATTTCACCTGTAATTAAACTAGAGATGGTTTTTCTGGAAGGAATCTGCTGATGTTTGGGACTGATGGGATGTATTCACTACCCAGCTCTGAGGTATCTTACCTGCATTGATAAGATTGACAGAAATCACACATGCTGTGCTCCTGCTCCAAATGCTTTGGAGAAGCTTGTTTGCCTCCCCCTTCTGTCTGCACAGAAACTTGAGGGAGAAATCCTTTCCCTGGCTTAGAAAACTGGGGTATAAATAGGCAGGCAGTAAAAATACCCCTCAGTGCCATAGGAGAACTCTAAAGATCCTTGTGCACGCCTGTGTTGAAATGGTCAAGGAGGTTTTGTGTCTTTTTCCAGGAGCAATTTCTATCTCTTCTATTAAGTGTGGTGCCATATAGAGCTTATTGATAATATCACATTTTTCTGGACTAGTCCTAGGAAAATAGAGCTCATCTTCTGTTTCTAGACACCTGATACAGGCCAACATACTGCTCTGCAATGCAGACCTGCAGAACTGTAGAACTGTGGAATAATACAAGTTGGAAGGGAGTTTTGGAGGCCATGTGATCCAAGCTCAAAGGAGAGGGGAGAGCAGTGCAGAATCCTGCTCCCTCCTTAATCCCATACAACCGTCTTTTCGCATGAGGGTTTGCAAGAGTCAGCATTGCTGCATTCTGCCAGCCCTCCCTGCTGGAGTGGCACTTCTGCAGTGGCTGTGGCCAGAGGAGGCTGTGTGACCTCTGTGTGGAACTGTGCAACAGAGGTGGGCTGGGTTTGCTTCTGGGCTCTCAAAACTGGAAGTTCGTGTCACTCATCCAAGTGGAAAACTGCACATAGCTATAGTGCTGGGTATGTTAAAAAGTGGTTATCACAGTAACAGAAGGAGAAAAGTAAGGGTTTTCGTAAGGAATAAAAAAATAGTAATGGATAATCTGTGTTCCTTTTTGAAATGCTTATCCAGGTTCAAAACCAGAGTGAAATTTAAACTTGGTTTGTAGGGTTCTGAAATTTCTGGATAATTTTTTCCATTTTAATTTGTGGTTAGGAGTAGAACCGGAAAGACCAAGATACCTCACAATTTATTCAAGCATTTGGAGTTGTGAGCAGAAGTAAAAATGTACTAGAAATCACACACAAGCTAATAATTTTCTTCAGGGTTTGGAGCCCAGTTTTGCAGAGTTGGGAGGTTTGCTGCAGTTTGCAGTTAGACAGCAGTCAGGAGTGGGTCAAAACCAGGATCTGGGATTGCAGGGAGGTCCCTGTGACTGGGGCCCTGTAAAGGCTTGAAGATTTTTTTCCCCATCAGGTTGCACTTGTTTCTCCACAGAGTCTGAAGCAGGTTGGGAGAGTCACTGCCTTTGCCTTCCCTCATAAGAAGAGATTTTTCACTGGATGTTATCAAAGGTCTTAAGAATGTCCCTTTATCTGAGGGAGTGAAGATATCAGCAGAGAGAAACACTGACCTTGTCATCCAGAAGTGAGTTTTTCTATAGGAAAAAGGATCACATTTATGTTTGCAGAGACTGTGTTTTGCCTTGAAAAAGCTGGTTAAATTTGGAGTTGAAATCCATGAAACATTTTCATTTGGGTAGAGAGAGATTCTTTTTTAATCCATTTTGCCAATAGTGAGAGCTACAAGTGTACTGTGACCTGATGCAGTGCCAAGCTTAGGTGTTTGGAAGCGTGTGGGGAGGAAGGAGTTAAGGATTCTGCTCTATGAGCCATCCACAGCAGGGAATGACCCAGTTTAAAAGGGTTAACAGTATTTGGTTTTTCAGAACTATTTGTTATATCAAGTTAGTGCAGCAGAGGTCACCCAGGTCACTGTGCCTCCCCCTTCCTTTTCCATCCCCAGCCCCTGCTCCGTTCCTTGTTTCTCCTCTAATCCGATGACCTCAGACACAGCTCTTTCCTTATGATGTTCTTGACAGCATCTTCAGACAATGTGCAGCTCGACGCCAGTTGTCTTTCCCTTTTTCTCCTGTCCCTCAGGAGAAAACCTGGGATGCTAAAAGGCACTTTGTGCAGTGGGGAAAAGCCTCAGCAATTTGTTCTGTGGTTTTTGGACAAGAGTAGCTCAGAAAACAGTTTTCCATGTATGTGCTCTGTTAGCATGGCTGTCTTTTCTTCTCAGTGTGTGTGTTTGGGTGTTTTTTCTCTATTTTGTGTGTGTGTGTGTGATTAAATTCTCATTTATCTGCCGTACGTTCTGGTCTCTTCCATCACAGTGTCGTTGACTGTGACTTGCTGAAGCTCTGAGCAAATGCTTTTTGGGAGTACAAGTTAACTGTTTACAAATGCGAAAGGAAAAGTTTGGCTGGAATTTGTCCTTGGGTTTAGTAACTAAATGAGATCAGATTTGCTACTGTAACTAAGAGTTAAGCATAGAAAACCTTGCTGAGAAGGTTCTCATCCTCAACCCTCCCCTCTGACCACCTTCTACCGATCGAAGCTTCTCTCGGATTTTTGTTCAATGTATTTTTATGACCTGTTTTCAAAGGTACTGAAGGCCCAGAGAAAAGCAGAACCTCAGGTTCTCGGTGTCTTTGAAAATCAGACAGGAATTAGGCAATTACTATTATATGTTTTTTCACCTTACCAGCATCACTATGTGAACTTTCTGTCATCCCATCCACGAGGATTAGGATACAGAACACCCTACCTGATATGAACCCAGGAAGTCTCATTTTCCTGCTTCCTCCATTGTTGTTTTAAAAATGTGTTTCTTATTCTCCTCTACCTGTGCCTCTTTGACATCCAGTCAGTTGATTTTTTAAGAATGTTCCTTGCTTCTGATTTTATTGTGCTACTCATTGTGCAGCCAGAGCTAGAGGAGTTACACTCGCTGTTGGAGGTAAACTTAGTAAGGTGTAAAGGACAGGTTTTCTCCCTCTGCTGTGGTTTGACTGCTTTCTGAGGGGTGTGCTTTGCTTTTCCTAGAAGGGTGGGTGTAGTCCTGGATGTCCTTAACCTCCTGAGGGAAGTGAATGGTCACCAATAAGCTGCTGCTGGTAATGTTAAAGCTGTTCCTTGCAGCCTTCCCAGGACTGGGGAACTGCCAGACCTCCGTGTTTTTAACAGATCTGAGGGATCAGTGAGAAAAAATGCCTGTGCCTATTTGCTTGAATTGAAAAGCAACTTGCAACTCAATTGTGTGTGGCTTGCCTTTGCTTCTTGGTCATGTTCAAGTACATAAGGGTTATTAGTGTGAATGTTAATCAGAAAACAAAGTTTAAGGCTGTGTCTTCTGTTAGAATGTTTTTATACTATGAGGAAATGCAATCATATTTAGTTCAGTCACCACAAATTGATATATCAGGAGAGCTGAGCTTTACATTCAAAGTTTCATGTAACTGGCAAAAGCAAAGTTCAAGTAATACTTTCCATTGTCAGCTTTTTCAATTCCCAACTTGCTTTTCTGTTAATGTTACGAAGTCACTTTCCCAGTGGCATGACCAGTGACACTAGTAGCAATCAAAATTACTATTTTGAGTTGCCTGCTGTGTGGGAGGAATTGGAACAAATGGCAGTTCTGCATACAGTGTATGCTGGAGTTGGACTGGATGATCCCTGTAGGTCCCTTCCAGCTCAGAATATCTGTGATTCCGCGGAAAATGACTTGAAATCATAAAAAATGTTGGCTAATGAACTTCTTCAGCTGAGCAACAGTTGAACCTCTTGGAAGAAAACGTGTTTTAAGTTTCACCTTCTTTAACCTTAGGTGGAACATTCCTAATGTTTCATGTTAGCCAGGATAGATACAGACACTGAAGCCAGTGTTTGTATGTTTCAGAGCTTCCATCCAGATTCTCTGGGAGGGTTTCACATCCTTCCTCTGGCACCTGCCCAGATGTTTCAGGATTCTAGAGAGTCATGGCATTGCTGTGTCATTTATTATGCAGCTCTCCCACCACTGGCCTCAGCACTACAGGTTTTTGGAAGCATGAATGTGATGGAGAAAGGGAGTATCTGGAGGCATGGAACCCTTTCGAATTTTTGTGGTTTTGTTTGTTTTTTTTCTTAAAGAAAAAGGCAAGACCCTCTTCTGTCATTGCAGCACTCGTCTTACCCACCAAGTCATCTAGGCCAAAGGACACTGTGACAGGGACATTCCCAGGAACGGGAGATGTACAGTTTCTGTAGCAGGGAAGAGAGCATCAAAACAGGAATGGAATTTGGCAGGAGAAGCTTGGAAAGGCCAAAAGTTTCCAGCTCAGAGAGACAGTGAGAGAGGAAGTCAGTGAGTGCAAAAGGATTCCCTCTCTCCCCACTTCTCAGCCCCCACCCTCTGTCCTTCCTCCACACCCCACCCGGGGAGATGGGAGAAGAAACTTGGCAAGCCATCTTGTCGCCAATCAATCTGTGGTGTAACAATTAGCACTTAAGCAGCACTCACGCTAAACACAGGCTCAGAAAACACTTACAAAGGAAAAGAAAAAAACCCTTAAACCCCAACACAACAACAACAGGGGAAAGCTGGAACAGATCAATGCCACGCCAACCAGGAGGCACCTAATACCCCATTATTGACGAGGCCGATAGCGCTTTAAGTGTGCGCTCTCCATGCTGAGCAATTAGCCGCAGGACCAGCGCGGTGGAGGCAGCTCCAGCACAAGAACGCACCCCCCGCTGCCCAGCGCTTCCCCCAAGAGGTGTTTGATGACAGCTTCATTTGTTAGCGAGATCCCAATAGCTGCCGGCGCCGGCATCCTTTCCATTACGGAGCAGAGTGCGAGGGGAGCTGGGCAGTGGGTGCGCTCCCCCCGCTCCCCCGGCCTGTGGTAACACAATACAGTAGACACGGAGTCTGTCTGTGCACTGCCTAAATTGATTGTAATGGCTTTCTTAACGTGCTGAAAGAGCCGACTGTTTTCTCGCCTCGAAGAAAGGCTGGAGGAAGGAGGAAGTGACTCCAGCGGCTGCGGCACAGTGGATGAAAGTAAACTTTTGTTTAGTAAAAACCAGCCGACTGCAGACTGTCTCTGGCCTTTCAGCTGGCTCTCAGCAACACTGCGTTTGAGAAGAAAGGGGAGAGGGCAGGGAACAAAGTCTGAGCTTCCTGCCTTGGCTCTTGCTCCCGTGCTAACCCTGCTCGTCTGGCTGCACCTCCCAGAAGCACACTGGAAACCTCTTCATGCAGGGAGTCTGGTTCCAGAAGGTGTAGGGTAGGCAAGGCTTTCCAAGGGAGTTTGTGCACATGGATAGTAGGGCATATGTGCTTTTAAATGCTTGGCTAGGCTGAGGCTTACCTCAAAAGGTGTGCTGAGCTCCCATAACAGCAGAAGCTAAGCCAAGCCTGGAGAGGATATGGCCTTCTGAAGAGTATCCAAACAGCATCTGTTATTGATAAACTGTGTTTATCTGGAAGCCTGGAGCCATCCTGAGACCTCCCAAGTGGAGAGATGCGTCCCAGGTCAGACTGTCCGTGCAGTCAGATGAAACCATCCATCAGTCAGTCATACCTGGTCACTGGAGCAAACCAGTGGGAGCCACTCAGGGACTCCGCTGCTCTCAGGTGTGCTGCAGCCTGTCCTACTAATCTTTACTGCATTGGTGCCTAAACTGGCTGGTTTTAGTAACCAGAGTAACCCAAACACTTCTGTGCTAGAAGAGTTGTTGTGTCACACCTGAGCAGCCTTTGGCAGCACAATAAACCAGGTGACACACAGCTGTTCAGGTTTTTCTGAGAGGCAGCGTGCACTGTAACAGCTCTGTACAGGACCCTGCTCAGCTGCTGTGGGTCTGGGCTACCAGAGGCTTTCTCCTTAATCGCTCGAGATATGCTTTGGTTGCCTCTTCTGTTTCAATGGAATGAGTCTTTTAGAGGTACCACAGACTGGTAGGCACCACAAAGGATGAGGAGACCCAGACACCTGGTGTGCAGGTACTGCCATAGTGTGAGGGAAAAGGAAAAGAACTGAAGTTCTCCACTGTTGTGTCACTCGGGTTGCAGGTGGTCCCATACCGTCCCACCCTTGCCTAGTTCCAAATATGTATTTATTCTCAAAGTTAGGTCTTGTGAGTAGAGAAAGGGGCTGCAAAGTACAACTTCTCATGCTGCTGTAACCAGAAGCTGCACTCTGCTTCTGACCAGGAGGCTTTAAGATGATGCCAGATGGGGCCATTAAAGCTGTGCAAACAATAAGGAACACATAGGGGAGTCTGTTAATGGGTTTCTTTTGGAAGCATCAGCTGGAGCTGCTGAATGGGGCACATGACCTATTTTAAAAAGCCACTTGAGAAATCTGTCTGACTGCTGACAGGATGGGATTTCTTACCTTCCCTGTTTATGCCAAGCCACTAAGGATCGGACATGCTGGATGCTTGCACACTCCTGTGTTTGCAGCCTTGCTCACTTGCCAATACACTTTATGGCTCGTGCTCTAAAGCTCTGAGATCATGGGCTGGAGGAAGTGTCCCAACCACGTTCTGGGCAGGGGGGAAGCCACATTTAAGGAGATGGCTTCCATAGAAGTGTTGTGTGATTATCCCTTAAGGGAAGGGGGAGCCCACTGGTAGTGCAGATTCTTTCCATGGTTACAAGCCAGCATTTTGCATGGAGAACAAGCAGCATGGTTAGAGGTGGCTGACAGAATGCTGCGAATGCAGAAGTTCCTTGGCTTTGAGTTCTGGTGAGGGCTTTTGTGATCAGAAATTGTGGTATAGCTTGGCAAAGCTCTGAGTTTCAGCTCACATGAGGATCAGCTACTGATCCACTTTATGAAGGGAAATGCCTCTACCTGCAGTGGCCAGAGGAAAAATGATGTGATGGAGGGAAAAAAAATACAGATATGCTCCTTGGCAGAATCCAGATCTTAAATTGCTCCAGACTGTGAAGGTATTTTCAGTCAATCTTTTGTGGAAGAATACTCCAACATCCTGGCTTGAATTTGAGCCCAGGGAGCTGGTGATGCAGGGGAGGATCAGTTCCACAGTGGGCTCTGTGTGCTGCATCATTGGATTGGGTTTGAAAGAGGAGGATTCTCTGAGAAAACGGAGAACAATGATTTCTCAATTGAAATTTGACTCACTCTGCTCGATTCTTTACTGTTTGAAACACAGTCCTATGATTTTATGATGGGCAGATCAGTCATCCTACAGTGCCATTCAACCAAGATGGAAACTGCAGGAGAAAGGTTGAGTCTTCATTCTCTGCAAGGGAGCAAGGTCTGTCCTCTTCAGATGACCTACTCCTGATTAGTGCTATTGTATTTATTTCATAAATAGTACAACTGAAAGGTGTTGATCTTGCTGAGATAAAGGAAACAAGACTAAAATGTGCCTTGGAGAGCACCTTTAGGAAAAGCATGAAGTGAAACATTACATTTATGTCTATCTTACCAGTTTGGCACAGATATAAATGGGACTGTGTGGTTTGCATTGTGTGTTTCGTCAGATTCTCAGAAATTCAGTGGCTGAATATTAAGCTCAACTTGGACACAAACTTGGAATATTTTATGTGGCAAAATCAGATCTGCAACCCCTTCAAACTGGTGGTGTTTTCTACTGGTGTGGCAAATAGAAAATTTCACTTTGCCAGAACCTCCTGGAACTTAATTTGTCTCCCTTCAAAGGTGTTTTCTTCAGGTTTCATAAGCAGCAGTAAAGAAAAGTTCCCTGACTAGGGAATTTTCCACATATGATCATTTTTTCTTGCTGTGGCTGTAGCCAAGAGGGGGAGGAAAATGAAGTCTAGTTGTTAAATCTCCAAAAGTGTGAATATGTCATTCTGCAAACCCTTCAAGACCCTTGCCTGTGCCTGGGAGCCTTTCCCATCTGACAGGAAATGTCTCCTGAAGGAAAATCAACTTGCTGTGTTTTCTCTCCCACTTGCCACCTTCCAACTTCGGTTGCTGAGAGAAGAAGAGAAAGGCTTTTAACACCATGCAGTGACCCAGCCCTAAGTACAGTCTCCTGGAGCTGATCTAGCTGGGGAGACAGGAGGTCAGCTGTAGGGGCCAGGAAAAGTGAGAGAAACCATGTCAACAGGCTGCTCCCAGCGTGTCTGAGTGCTGAATGATGAGCGGGTGACACGGGAGAAGGAGCCAGGGTGCTCACCTGGAAAATGTTGCGGGAAGCCTGTCATGGATGTTTAAGTGCTGACAAGATGTGTTGGAGATATCCTTGCAGTGCATTTAGGATAAAGGTAACCTTTCCTCTGGGTCCTGCTTCACAAGGGAAGCTGCTGCCCTGGTTCATAGAGTGGGGACAGCAGCAGCTTGATGAGGGGGACTGAAGTAATTTTTCAATATGGAACAGTGCTGCTGTATTTATGTAAGGACTGAAAGGGAAGGGGATGCTGGGGGTTTAATTCTGCCATCTTCCCATAATCCATAGATGTGTTCCCAAATCAGGTTAAACCAGAAAAAACACATTTTGCCCAGAAAGATTTTGAAGCAGGCTCTGTTTCAGGAGCATCTCCAGCTCAGTAAATCCTTTGATCCAATATGTGACTTCTTTCTGAAAAAAATACCCATTGGGATGAATCAGCTGCTTTACATGTGTACCTTTCAGCAGTGAATTGTATCCCATGTTACCTCCAGGGATGTTGCAGATTGGGCAAATCTGATACCAAGGACTTGTGAGTAGTTCTTGAAGGGAGAGAATTTGCTTTTGGAATTAGATTTTCTATAGTGAATTGTAATTGTCTTAAGAGCTATCAGCTTGGTGGGTCGTAGCATATACTTGCCAATGCCTTGGCAGGGTACACACAGGGAACACATGCACTACGGAACAAAAAGTGCCATGCAAAGAGCTAACCTGCCTGCTTCTGGTGTCAGTTTAAATTGCTAAAATGAACTGACTTCCTTGCAGTTTTCTTACTTAGGATATGATAAAGAACAACAGAACCAATCCTGATCTGCAGCAGATTGTTTTCATTGATCTGTTATCAACACTTCAGTGAGACAGAGGTTAAAAACGGACATTTTCTACTACTTATTTGAGGGCAGAAGTTTGATTCTGTCATTGTTTCTCTTCTTTTGTTGGTTTCTCACACTGTTAATTGCTCGACTTCTGTCCTTCTGCAAGAGTCAGCTGGGAGAGTTTGGTAATGTTTAGCCCTTGAGCCTGACCTTCCAATCTCTGCAAAGTCCAAAGGAGAAGAAAGAGTTTTAACTGAATTTAATTGGGGTCATCTTTGCCCATCAACCTCTTCCTCCTCAGCACCTGGGGGGTTTGAGCTGGGCCCCAGTAACTGGTGGAGAGGAGAAGATGTCTCCACGTCACAGCCGGGCAGCTGTCACTGAGGCTTAGGGAGCAGACAAGAGACGGTGCCTGCAGGAAACAAAGATGGTTCCCACCTGTCCAGAGCTAATGAGGATGTTTCCGATGTCAGTAAACGTTTCCTGAGCACAGCAAAGAGCTGGGAATCTTCACAACCCGCTCCTGAACAATCGGCAAGTACAAGAGGTGGAAGACAGAAGTGAAAGAATTGGGGAATAGGAATGAAGATGAAGCAGGGAGGAATAGGAAGGAAAGGGAGATAATTGAAGAAGGGAAAGAACTAAAGAAGAAGAGAATATAGAACACATGGCAAAAGAGACAAAATGAGGATGTCTGGATGGAGCAGGGAAAAAAAGGGAGAAATAGGTGGAACTGTCCTGAGATGAGAGATACTGAGAGCACATTGGAAATGGACCAGAAGAAAAAGAGCCAAAGGAATATGGTAAAAAGCATCAGCAGGTGGAGAGTAGTGCTTAACCCACATCCTTTTCACAGAACAGCTTGAGAAGCCTGAAGTGATGCAGGATGGGACATAGTCTCTAAGAGGAGTCTTGGGTCTAGAGAAGTTAAGGGAAAAGAGGGGAAGAAAGTATTTCTGGCATATAATATTTTTAATCTTACTCTTGGAGTGTTCCTTTGTGTCAGCATCTCCAGGAAAATCCTCAGTCTTGACATAAAGCAAAAGAGAATCCTTTTTATGTGTTGCACAAACTGTGAACATCAACTACCAAGTGCCCGGCTGAGGCAGTAGCTCTCACCTGGGACTTAGATCTAGAAGCCAACAGCTGATGTAGATTTGTCCAGGAATGTGTAGCACTTCATTAGCTGCAGCAGTAAAACCACGGGTTTGTATCTTTTGAAGATGATTCATTCTCACTGCCGCACACTATTCTTTTATCCTTTCTCTGCAACAGAATTACTATTGAAGCACCAAGAGGTCCTGCTCACGGACTGGGGGTGTTACTGACCCAAGAACTGATTTCATTATTGACCATCTTACATGTGCTGATACTGCTTTAAATTCTATGAAAAATCTTCCTTTGGAAGATTGCTTCTTCCCTTCCTTTAGTATCAGATATCACATTTGAAAGTTCTTTTTGTGTAGCAGTACTTGAAATAACTGTGCCACACAATGTCCCGTCAAGGGTGCGATTTATCTCACTTTGGTCCAGCTTTCTCATGATCCTACACCACAGCTCTGCTGTAGGCAGTAAGAGGAGACCAGCAGCTCCAGAGCATCATTCAACTCATGTTAAAATAGATGTTAAAGTAGAAATTATTCCTATCCAGGGTCAGCCTGGCCTATTAAAAACAGGAAGACACTTGAATCTACACAGGAAGGACAAATATTTATGTTGGTGCTAAGTAGCTGTTGTCCTTCATGAGTTTAAAAATAAAATGAAAGCAGAGTATTCCATCAAAGTGCGTCCTGTTGCAGCACTGGGAGCAGTGTGTCATGAAACAATGTACAGAAGCTAAAATATTTAAGAAGGGAATTTTAGATTAAATGGAAATACATACAAAACTCTTTTTATTTTAGTTTTGTATCAAAAATGATGGAATTTTGGTGTTTTGACTTTGACCTGCAAAGTCAGACCATTAGAGTAGAGCTGTGCAGTGCTCCAGTGGTACAGACAGTCAGGTCTGCTAATTACCCTGCTTGTTTCCCAGCATTTGCCAGTGGCCAAGAGCAGGGACGGGAACCCACCAGCTCGTTTCCTGCTCAGGTTTGGTTCTGAGCTAAAAACACATTATTAGTGTTCCATTTCCCACAAAGACGCCCGGCTCCCCTGTGAGATGCCAAGGGCTGCATCCAGGGAGGGGTTCCCTGGAGCTGTGACAGTCACAGGGAACAGGCACGGCTGAGCCCTGGGGAGGTCAAAGAGAGTTTCACGGCCTGAGAGTTTCAGACTTTCAAACAAAGACTTTGGGGTCTCTCTCCTGCGCAGCCCCCTCTGCTCCCGTGTGCTGTCCTGCCCCTTTTCCCTTGGAGGAAGAGTGTGCTGATGTAAGTGGACAACGCAGGGAGCCAATAGCAGGGTGGGGAGAGCCTGCAGGAGATCGCCTGCAGCCAGAGAGGACACAATTACTGCCCCAACTGTCCGGCCAGGCCCAGCCAGGAGACTCCACTTAATGTAATTGAGTGTGAAGGCAGCCTGGAGACGCTGCACCCGCTGCCTCAGCCCCTCCTGCCGCAATATAGACACTATTGGCTGCTAATTGGCGCCAGTGGGCTGGTGCTAATTGTGCTCATGTCTTGGGCTGAGGACAGGCATGTGAAGGATGAAGGGGTCTGCTGGGAATAGGAGGAGGGGAGAGCCAGGGAGACAGTGGTCATACAAGTTGGAACAGGGCTTTAATTTCATATCAAATATTTAAGTGAGTGGAGGATCTGTGAACTCTCTTTGTGGTAAGCCGCAAAAGGCCTTGGGGAATAGCACCCCCCTGCCTCCAGCCCAGCCATGAGCTGTCTGAAGGCCTCTGCTCCTCTTCCTCCTTAGCTTTGTTTAATTAATTGGGAGAATTGCTAACGATCCTTTATTCTTCTTCATACCTTCTCTGCTTTCTGCTTCTTTTTCATGTTTTATTTCAAAGATTCCGCTTTACCAAATCCACAGCCATCCAGTATTTACACATTTTGGCTGAACAGAATGACAGCTAAGGGAGAGATCAGGCTCATTATCCTGAAATTGGAGAAGGTCTGATTTGGACACGCGAGGCCAGGACGAGCAGTGGGGTCTGTGTGATGGTGTTCCTTGCAAACATCCAGTCAGACTTCTGGAGATGGAACTTTGCACATACCAGGTGTCATTAAGACATCTTTTCAGAAATACTCATTTGGGCCAGGACCACCAGTTCAGATGTGAATTGTACCTGCATGCTGTCTTGCTTCTCAGATTTTAATCTCAAAAATGGGCAGGGAACGTCTAATTGAGCTGTGCTGGAAGCAGAGCTCCTGCCAGGAGGTGGCCTGGCTGTGATGGTGTGCTGGGGAAGGGGGAGTTTGGGACATGGGACAATGCTCTTCACTCTACCCGAGGTGAATGATTTTAGCGATGATAAGGCACCAGCTTTTGATACATCCTGGGAACAAGCTGGCAATGTCGGGAGCTCTGCGGGGAGTTCTGCCTGCCACCATTGGTTTACAAAGTCTGGGTAATAGAGAATTGGATGTGCTTGACTTGGGGATTGAGGTGCAGCCAATTTCACCTGAATTCAGATCCTATCTCTCAGATCCAGGTGCTGCATAGGTTTGTCTTGAGCTGAAGGTGGAATATTTTCAGATGTTTTGCACTTTCCTCCTTTCAGTGTCTTAAAGTCAAAGTGATTTAGGTACTTGTGCCTTAATTTTGAAGAACCTGGAACCTTGTGATACAGTTTTGTGACTGACTTAAGACAGTGTGACCGTGGGAAGCATCATCCAGAGGTGCAAGTTCATCCTGCCTGGGGGTTCCTCTCATCTCAAATAATTCTGTGATTGTGAGTTGCATTTGAAAACAAACCTTCTCATTCCATTGAAAGCAATTATTTTCTTTCTTAGGTTACTGCTAATTTTCAACATGATCCAGGTTTTTATATGGATCATTCCTTCCCAAAGAAGATGGAAGGAAAGGTGTGATCGGGAGAGAGAGATAGAGAGAGAGAGAGAGAGAGCAATGATCAGTGTTGTTTTTTTATTAGAAATCACAAGATATTCATGTCCCCAGTTCCTCCTAAAAGTGGACCGTAATTGTAAAAATCACTTGGGCTTTGCAGTGCTGTACCAAACAATGCATAAATAACTTCAAACTTGAGCTGTTATAATTGTGTTACGTTTGTGTGGTGTGTAACACAATGATGACTTGTTTGGCCTCAAGGCACTTCTGCTATAAAATGTTCAATATTAAATAATAATTGCAGAAAGTACTTTAATAGGCTCTCTGGGCAGGATGTTCCAAATACATATATATCTCACAGGCCACTGCATTCAGATAACAGTTTCAGTCTAAAATTAAATTTTAATGTACTGATATCTAGGCAATTTTAAGCTTTTTATAAATTATCACAATGTGCAGATTCTTGGGTGAAAGGCTTAGGCATCCAAAGTTCTCTGCCTCTTTCTTTCTCTCAAAATGTAATCCCAGAACTGATGTATGAGGCCTTTAAACTCCTTTGACAGCACGTCACTTTTACTAAGGCAGGCACAAAGTGAGTGAAAGCTCTGCAGTGATTTGTTTCAAAACCTAAGTTCCGGATCCCAAGCTCACGAACAATCAGTTCTGTCTTACAATCAAAATATGCCTCCCTCTTCCATGCAGACACCAGCTTCTAGAATATGGCATCCTTAAGAGAGCCTGGAAGCTTTGGAGAAAAGCATCGTAGGTCAGGGATTTATTGGGCCAGACTTGTACCAGGTACAAAAAGATGCTGTACATGGCTTTCCTTCCTCTGCTCAGTTTTCCTCTTCAGAGGAGCTCATGGCTTGTGAGGGTCCATCACATCCTTTGCTCAGATGATGTGGCACTTATTCTAGGGCTGCTGGTGGATCCTACAGGGTGTACAAAGTACCTTTAGCACCAGAGCTTCAATTCTGCCTACCAATTGCTTGTTCTCCTCATCCCTCTGGATCTAACTCTGCAGGGCAGTGTTGAGATAGCAGCTAAGAGAAAATGCAGTGGCCTGGTTGGTGTGAGCCCTTCTGGCACTGTGCTCATATTCTTGTCTTTCCTTCCTTTTATTGGGAGTTTGTGCTTTCCTTTGAGTCAGCACTGGTGATCTCACAGAGGGGCAGTAAATCAGCTCGCTGCTCCAGCTGAAAGCTCAGATACCTCCATTTTTTTTTTTCTTTTTTATTCTTCTAGTTTTGCTATGCTTGTTTGTAAGTCAGAAAGCTGAGCTGGTTAGTTGGGAGGTGGTAGGCTCACTAGTGCTGATGGAAAGGAAGGAACAGGAACACTGAGTTTGGAGCACTGAGACTGTCCCTTTGTGGTCTTTATTTGGCTTAATCCAGCCAGATGGAGTTTGTTTAATCAAATGCCCTCTTCTTGACCACATTATGGGGATCATATCACAGAGGGCCGTGTTCACTGAGCTCAGTTCAGAGTAGATCTCTCTCATAATCCACTGTAAAACTGAGATGATGTCACTAAAAGAGCATAACAATGTGCTGGGAGGGATCTCCTTGATGGATCTGAATCAGGAGAGTGTCAGTGGCCTGATGGCTCAAGTGCTTCCAGCTGGGCATGGCCTGGTGCCTTGCTGAGCAGGAATGGACCCACTGATACCTGCAAAAGGAACATCAGCTGAGTGGCTGTAGGGCCTTGGGCAGGGTCTCTGCAGCACTTCTGTCCTCTGCTAGCTTCCAAGTGTGCAGCACAAGAGACTAAGCCCAGTTCTCTCCCAGATATCACAATCCACATCTTCAGGCATGGAACTCCCCTTTGGCATCATGCTGAGTCTCTTTTGGACCTTTGCACCTATCCGTGCTTTAGGAAGAGAGAATATCCTAAGAGTTTCCTCTAGGTCAGCCTAGGGATGTGTGGGGGGGTTACTGGTGTGAGAAAACAGATGGTACATTTGATTGTTCTCTGAACTGGGAAACCAAGAAAAGCTGCCATTCTACTGGAATTTAAGTACCAGCAACTGTTTCCTCACTTTTACTGGGTTAATACCCCAGAACAAAACCATTCCAGTCCCTCCTCACCTCAGAGGGCCTGAAATAGGGGCTTTAAGCAGAGGACAAGGTGGTTTCTTCTCTGGTTGTCTTCAATAGGTCAGTGCCAAGTGTAGGAAACGGAACCATTCTATCAATCTGGGTCTTATTTTTCTTCCTTCAGAGGATTTCTACATTTTATGTTGCAGTACTGCTTTGAAAGGCAACTGTGACCAAAGAATAAAGGGAGGAACCCAATTCCACTGGCTTAAATTGAAAATGCTTTTCCTTTAAAGCCTCTCCCTCCACCCCATGCCTTTCCTCTGCACACACTTTAAGTGAACTCACTGGTGCTGAAAGAGATTGGTTTGACAGGCTTGATGATTCACACCTTCTGTTCAGCTTCCTACTTCAAACCAGCCCAGGCTGAAAGAGGAGAGGTCAACAGCTTTAATGTAAGCCTGTGATTACTGTATTTCTGACTGGGTAGGGAGTATCTGAATCCAAGACCTCACTCTTCCATTAGGCACTGGAAGAATTTGCACCCTGTGTGTGATATTGGTGCGACATTGAACCTAGACCTCAAAATGTGTTGTGGTGTCACCTCTGGCTTCCCTTTTGGACACAGCAGTTCTCACCGAGCTGCTCAGTGTGTGGTGCATCCGGCGATACCACTGCTGCCAGGGCTCGCTTGCAGCACACTGCAGTCATCATTTTTACATGGTGAACAGCTAGTAGTTCCTGCTGCTGGAGTGTTGGTGCACAAAAACACTCTCCCTCAGAGCTGGGTAGGCAGCAAGAGTGCTAAACGTGGGTGTGTGTTAATGACCAAGGGCCTCATTAGCTACACTTGCAGGGATGGAACAACTGAGGTTTTCTGAGTGTCTCTGCAAACCTGTAAAGTGAAAATGAATCTCTGTACTCAGAGCGAGAAACAACACAACAAACACAACCCAGCTGATTGATGGACAGTCCCTCCTGACCACACAGAACATTTGCCCTTCTGAAGGCACAGACACAAAGGTACAAAGTGTGGCACTTACATTCCTCAGTTTCAGCACTGGTTGTAGAAATGCGACCTCACAGAAATTACCTCGTGTCGGTGCGCATCAAATCCTGTCCCAGCGTGTCCACCCCTGTGCTTCCCAGAGAAATGCTGATGGCCACATGCAGCACACTCCGTCACAGCACACACAGTTTTGCCCTTCTTCATCAAAATAAAAAATCCCATTGATTTTTACTTTTCATGCTTCCGTTACCAGCTCCTGCTAACAACTGCCACTGCTGTTCCTTATCAATATTTGATGAATAGGGTGAGGTGGAATGGAGAAGCCCTGTGAGTTTCTCCTTCTAAATGGTCTCTGTGAGGGCTGAGGTTTTTGTGGCTTATGTTTATTTTCTCTGTCTGTTTTACTCAGTTCGTTCAGGTCCTGAAGGTGACTGCTGCTAAAAGATAGGACAGAAATAGGACATCTCTCTTCCCCCATACCCTCTTCTCTGTTCATGCCTTTATCTCTCTGTTTGCCCTCTTGAGTAGGCTCATGGATGATTTTGTGGGCTTTTGAGTTTTTAGATCCTTGACGAAATTCATCAACAGTAGAAGGTCAAGCAACACTTATCTGTATGTAGCCAACATAACTTCTCCTTAACTAGTTTCTCCCAGGCTTTATCCAGCTAAGTGTTCTCAGGAAATGAGCTCTCACTTTTAAAATTATCTTTCAACTCACAGAATTAATGACTGCTCTAGTACCTTACTAAATTGTTCCTAAAAAAAAGAGTCACTCCAGAATAGAGTAGCATGCCTTCAGGACATGAGTTGTAACTCTTCATTATTCTTCACTTGTTATAATGATGAAGCTTCCACAGTACCTGAGAGAGAATCCTTTTTTTCTTGTGCTTAGGTAGTTATTAAAACTTACTCTGTGGATATGAGCTTATGTCAGAATAAGGTCAAAGGCTCATTCATTACTGAAATGAGAATTCAGTGCTTTGCTTCAAACAGCATTTCTGCAAATACTTTTCATTCTAAAGAACTAGTTTGAGTTTATGGGGATGGAGTTCTTGAGGGCCATAACCCAGAGAGCAGTACATGAACCATGAAACATCATTTCAATGAGCTCTGTGGTAAGTGAGGATATTTGAGAAGCAAACAAGGCTCAGAAAATGCAGCAAAGAGAATGTGGAAACCTGGCACACTGCAAATGCTGGGCTCCCAGGGCTGGAGAAGGAGGCTGCCAGCTCTGCAGCCTCTGCATCTGCCACCTGATTCGGGATAGTGAGCACAGGCACTCAGGTTGGCAGCTGCAAGATAATCCCAGCAGCTGTGGTCAGCTGGAATGTGCTGATGGCATCCCAGAACATGGGAGACCCACCAGCAAACACAGGCTGCTGCCAAGGTGTTGCTGGGAACAACCCTATCCCCATTCACTGAGATTTAGGCTGCAAGAGCTCATTGCAGGGAGGTGGGGATTTATCCTCACTTGGGCTGGATGTTGGTGTAGGCATCAGGACCTCATCTGTACCTTCTGGGGTTACAACAGGGGAACAACTGAAGGAGGAACTTGCAAGGCTAGAAAAAACCCTTGTTTCTACTGTAATCATCAATATAGGAGTGACTGGCAAATGACTTAAAGATCTGCATAAGCCTCATAATCACATGAGGTGAAACACTGGTTAAGGAAAACCAATATGCTTCAGTTGGTGGAAAAAGAAAATAAATCAAGGAAAGATATTTTGTATTAAACAAAATGCTTTTTGTCTCATTTTAATGTTGGTTTTTTCATCTTGGTATGGGTATACAATTTGCAAGTTAAACAAATCTGGGCCTTTTTGGTGGCTTCATTTCAAATCTAATACCTGGGGATGACTTCCAGTTTCATGATTCTATTCCTGTGGTGGCAAAGTTCAGCCTCCCCTTGTTCTGTGCTGTGCTCTGACCATAAGGACCTCTTTCAAAATGAGCATTAAAAGTCATGTGGAGGACAGGGTAGGGAAAAGTGACTGAAAAATCTGCAAATGTGTAGGAGGCAAGAGTAAACCTGAGCACGTGGCACCAAGTGCCTTCAAATCCATCACCAATCTACTGCAAGGCAAGTAACAAGGGACAGAAGGGCAAAAGCTGGGCAAAGCTCTTGGCATGGCAGCTTTTTCATGGCAAGGCATAAATCTTGAGCTTGTCTGATGTGTGCTGTGAAATGCTGCTGGGTGAACAGAAAGAAGGAATTCTGTCTCTCAGAATATAACTCTTGCCAAGTTCCTCAGGGTGACACAAGCATAAGCAACACACAGAATTCTTTGGGTTGTTTTGTTTGTTTGATTTGTTAGGGGAATCTTTTTTCTTTTTGCTTTTTCTTTTTCTTTTTCTTTTTCTTTTTCTTTTTCTTTTTCTTTTTCTTTTTCTTTTTCTTTTTCTTTTTCTTTTTCTTTTTCTTTTTCTTTTTCTTTTTCTTTTTCTTTTTCTTTTTCTTTTTCTTTTTCTTTTTTTTCTTCCACTGTTTTTAACTCTGCTCTGTTGCCTTTCTTGTTTCAATGATTTCAGTATTGCTGGAGTCCAGAATTCAGCTCTGGGCCATCTGGAGACCCTCTGCTGCAGCATCATTAATCCCATGCAGGACAGGCTGGTCATACTCATTTCACATCTACAGATGTTGACAAATCTGATGATCCATCTCCTGTACAAGTCTTACAGAAAAATTGTACCCGAGTCCTTGGAACTTAGTGAAAGGACTTAAGAGTTACACAGACTTTGAAGCTTTCTTTGGACTCAGTCTCGGATTCAAAGCTCTTTGTTGCGAGGTCTGGAGGCCTTCCTCTTCCAACTTTCCTTGTAGGTCTCCTCTAGTGAGCAAGTCAATGATGTTCTTTCTGTGTGGTGACTGTGGAGTCTGGGCCATGTGAAGTCAGTGAGCAATGCTGGGATCAGGTGTCCATGTGGGATCAGTCACACTGTGATGGCAGCTTCACTTTAGAGTGTTGGGTTATGTCCTCTATTTTTCCCTATTTCTTGAACCCAAAGTCTGCTCTGGATAGATATATCAGCGTATTCTTCCCCTCAGTCTTGCATCCAAAGCTCTTGGGCAGCACATGCACAGGCTGGTGTCGGCACCACACAAACCTCTGCCCTGGTTCTGCCCCGGGCACCGTGCCCAGAGTCCATTCCCAGTGACAGAGCAATCCAGTTCTGTCTTCCAAATGGTTTAGCAAACCACATCCTTTCTCTAAGAGAAAAATGATCTCTCTTCATTTGTAATATCTTTCCTAAAATGTGCTGTACAATCATGTCTCTAAAATATATGAGGCGATAGAGCAACTATATTGAAAAATAGCACATACTTGGCCAGTTTTGCTAATAAGGAAAATATACAGGTCTGAATATGACAACTGTATGTGTTGAAATATATTGAAAACATATTTGGATCATTCCACATAGACCGAAATACTGAAAACTGGCCAAATCTGTAAAAAATTTAAGTCTATGTTTTATATATTATATATTTAAAAATCATTTTCACAAATAGATAGCAAGGACCCTTGCTACAAAGATGTGGGAAATGCTAACCAAATTTTATTTTTTCCTGATGGGAAGCAGTGCTCATGGATGCTGTGTCATTACAGACACTGTGGTAAGAGTTAACCTGGCTGCTGGCTCATAATTTGTGTGCTGGGCCCAGCACAGGGGTCCATTGATCTTAATAGAGACCACTCAGGAGCGGGGAATTCCAACAGTAACGGCTCCCTCGGCATCGCTGGTGCTGATTTAAGTCCGAGCATTTCTTCCTTTGCAGTCTCTTTGGATTAGCCTGGGAATGGGAGGGAGAGTGGGAGTGAGAGTGGTTGTGACAGCTCTTAGATGGAGGAGCCTGCAATTTCTAGAGAAATGAGAAATTTCTGGAGGCTGAGGATTCAAACAGTGATATGACCCCACAGACAATGCAATTGTCCTGGCCTTCACATGAAAACAAAGATCTCCATTTACTGTTAGCATTCCTAAGCGTTCTCTAGGTAAGTCCAGAGATGTCTGGATGCCCTGGATCCTCTGGGAAGTGCCCTTTTGCAGTATGACACAGTTACCTTTTGAGTTTTCTGGGTGTATTGTTATACCTCTGAAAGGTGTGAGGCAGGAGACCCTGGTGTTAGGCCATGGAGGATCCAGGGCTTTCTCTCCCTGCTTGTTGTAGCAGCAGTGAGATCCCCAGTGGAGATGGAAGCCTTTGGATGTGCTGGTTGGAGATGGGATGGTCAGCTCTGCTGATGGACCTATTATGCATTGCTAGGGAAAGTATTTCTGGGGAAGGCAAATTAGTGTCCTCACTAAGTTAGAGATGAGTGTTTTAGAGATGGTGAAAAGGCCATTTGAAGACCTGTGAGGAGAACTGGTTCTATTTGTAGAACCAGCAAGGGCCTGGCTTCCTCATCCAAGTTAGACCAGGTCAGCAGCAGACGGAGGAAATCTCACCCAGAGAGCAGCTTTTAAAGGAAGACCACAGTCCCCTGAGATGACCTTCCTGCCTGATTTGGAAGTGAACAGTTTTCTTTGATTCTTAAAATTGTCCAATTCCTCTGTTAGGAAAAAGCATTTACGCCAATTTGGGGTCCTAAACGTGGCTCAGTGTGTGAATGAACCATCAGCGTCTCAAGCAGGAGTCATGAATCCTATGATCCTGTTGACCAGGTGAATGTGCTTCTGCCAACTACACAACACCAAGTTTGTGCAACATTTATTTGCATGCAGAAAGTTGGAGAGAGACCAGCCCCAGACAGAACTGGAAGTCAGGTACATCAGAGGTCCTGTCATGAGGTGACCGAGGGGGCTTAGGAATGTCGAAATGGGAATCATGGTTGTTTTACACTTTGGGGATCTCTTGTGCCCTGGAGATGAGCTGCTCTGAGTGGTGCCCGTGTGTTCTGAACAGCATCAGCCTGCTGAGAGCTGAACACCTCAACATCCCTAATGAAAACAAGGAGCAAACCAGAATTCTCCTGAAAAATAAACAAGCCCACTTCCATGACCTCTTCTTGACCTCCCAATGAGGTGCTAATTACTAGAGGATTAGCACCTCTTCTGTATCACAATGCACTCAGCCAAGAAGCAGGAGGTGACAACACTCAGCACAAAATGCAAATCCAGAAGAATTAGTCCAAGGGCAAGAGACAAGTCCCAAAGTTAAGAACAGAGAAACCTTCTCTATTGTGAGTTCAACCTGTTGTCAGAAAAACGAGCTAAGTTACTGCCTTTTGGAGGAGTTAGGCAGGAATGTAATATTTTTTTCCCCCTTTGTGATAGGCAAATATGCAGCTTTTCTAAATTTGACTTCACAGTTCAATAGAGATAATTTCTTCAGTGTGGCTGCAGGAATAGCAATATGAAAAAGGGCTTATTAAATATTAATTGCAGCAGCAGAAGTATCTCTATGTTTCTGTGTCTGTGTTGGAATACCATCCCTGTTACACCACATCCACTGGCTCACTGATAAGCTGGAACGAAAACTGTAGGAATTAGTGCTGGCAAAGGAAGTCCTGCAGAGATGTGTGTGATCTGTCTCACAAGCTTCAGTGCCTGTATTTGTCACATCGGATGGATAAAGTCTTTCTGTGGTGGCTACTGTGGCCTTTATGTGGGGATTTTCACCTCTTTGATCCTGTATGGGATAGGAAATAAATTGCTCTGGTGTAAGGAAGGCATCGTTATATTTGCATGAGGCTTTGTCTTGGGGTTTTTATTTTCGGTAGGAAATATTTATTGTAAAAGGAAGTGACTTAAGCTGTTTCCAAACACCAAAGGCAACTTTGCCCTAGGGAAAGAATTTCTGAGGTGTGGAACAGCCCAGTCTGGTGGCCAAGGTGGCCACCTGGAAGGTGTGAGATCAAAGCCTTTGCTGACGGGTACTGGGCGAGACTGGAGTAGACAAGCAGAAGCCTCCTGGGAGCAAACTGGCACAACTGTCCCCTAAAACAGGTAACAGCCCAGGACTTTCCTGAGGGAGAGAAGACAAGCTGTAAAGCAGAGTCTCCTGGAGCTCAAGAACCTCTCCTGGGCAGCAGCTTACAGCTGTTCTGGGTTTTGGAGTTTTTTCCCGAGTGGAAGTTCACACATGAACCTGAGAATGCTGCTCTGTTGTTCTCATTGCATTTTTTCCAGCAATGCTTCATTCTTGGGAAGGGGAAAGTTTCTGGTTTGGATAATTGAATTTTCCAATAGAAGATCTCATCAATGAATTCCTGACCAGCTCCCCACTGACCAGCTGTTTTGCCTCTACCCACTTTCTCAGTTTTCTTAGATACGAACATGAGCTGCTTCTACAGCAGCCCAGAGAGCTCCCTTTGGATGAGACACATCCTTCTCGGTAGTTAAACCATTTCAAGCTGTATTTTTCAGTCCTGGCCTTGTTCACGGCAGTTTCTTTTGCTCTTCTCTTCCATGGGTGCAAATGTGTCTCAGTTGACTCTGGCACTGCTGCCCGTGCTTACCATGGCGGGGGAGCTGGGATTGTGCCTCCTGGCAGAAGGGGCTGTGGCAGACACGCTGCCTCGTGTCATTTCCTGTTTGCAGAATTACCTCAGGGATTTTCACATGGGCCAAGAGACTCCTGTCTACACCGTTCTTCTGGATATGTGTGGTATGGGGCCAAGGTGACACAATCAGGATCTCCTCAGTGTAATGTTTGAGTGGGGCCTCGGAAAAATAACCAGATTCCTATCTCCAGCTTACCCTAAACATGCCTGCCTCCTTTTACAGTTTTTGTTACACAGTATTGTTGCCAGGATGGATTTATGCTGGGCCATTTCCCACTCCAGCTGCGTCATTATAATCATTGTCATGAGAACACAAAAGCAGAGACGGAATGCCCCGTGCCTTCCGAAGAATATATTTGTCCCATTGCACCGCTGTGACCTTTGGGGCTCCATGTGCTGGTGGCTACTAGAGCAAAGACTTCCTGATGCTTGATTGCCAGGGATCCTCAAAGGCCAGAGCGACTCCTTGCTGTCTCAAATAGCCTGGCCTGAGTATGGAAAGCGAAGTTGCCAAGTGAAGGACAGGAGTGGAGTCACGTGCCCGGTTTGGCCCTAAGGAGGTGTTTTGGTGGGGTTTCGGTGCCCATGCCCTCGGCCATGCACAGGCGTTCTCTGTCCACCAGAAGGCGCTGTTGGACAGGGCACGGCCCGGGGGTGCCCCCGCACCCCGGGGTGACATCACCAGAGTCCCCGCCCAGTGCCTCAGTTTCCCCATCTCCCAGTGCTCTGAGAAGCGGGGGACAGTGTGACACAGAGCAACTGGATGTTATTAAGCCACCAAAGGAGTTGGTCAGACCACATCTGTGCTGTAGGAAACTGAGATCAAACCAGATGCCTTCAGGCTCCTCTGCATGACACCGAGCCACAGAAGGTGAAGAAACTGTTCCTTCATTATTTCATTGGTTTCCCATTGTTCTGCACCCTGCTCTCATCTCCAGCCTCCTGGAACATTTTTCCATGGGGCCTGAAGGAAGACAAGCGCTCATGTGCTAATTTTACAAGCTGCCATGGCTGCAGCAAACAGCACGTGGGGTTGGGGCAGGGCCTTCCTCAGATGCACAGCCTGGCACAGCAGCCTCACTGCCAGCCCCAGCTGGCAGTCTGATACCAGCCTGAGAGCTCTTTTTGCAGCACTGCTTAGACAATCTGCTGATGGATCGGGCAGGGAGGATCTAACAGCAATCAGGCCTCCTTCATAGGGTGTTGATGCTGAGATGGACTTGGTGCTTCTCCTCAGACAGGTCTTTTCCTTCCATTTGCTTTGTTTGCAAAGCTCTGTGTGGTACAAAGTGATTTCTCTACTGCTTAGAGAATGATCTGAAGAAATTGTTTGAGAAGAATCACAATTCCTACTGGAATACTCTGCTTTGCAGGAGGAAAGTGTGATTGCCCACCAGCCTGTCCAGCCAGCTGCAGCCCGAGTGCTGTCTGTGTTCATAAAGAGGGAAATAATTCCATGCCTAGAGTCCAGTCTGAGACTCAGATAAAGAAACAAGCTTTAAGTCCAAGTCTTCTGTGCAGTCATGCAAGGCACAGGGACAATCTGGTGCCTTGTGCTTGTCACCTCTGCAGTTCCTGCCTGTCAGCGGCTGCTGGTTGCTGGTATCATATGGAGCAGAAGCAGTGATTTCAGTAAATGAGACAAATGCAGAATTCTCCCTTAGCATCTCTAGCTCCACCAATTTCATCTTTTCCTTGCAGCTCTCGGGTACATTAAATGGTTTGGCCTAATGAAGCTCTCTGATCTTAAAATCACTCCACTCTCAATGACCTCCTGTGGCAGCGGATAATATTTAAAAGCCTTATGTGCCTGCAGAGGCTCCTTGTCTCTCTTTTGGGTTAATAGTTAAAAATTCATGGTTGTTTTTCAAAACCTAAATTGCTTTACTCTCTGCAAATGATTCCCCTTTCAATTCAAAATCAAACCTTTGTCTAGACTCAGCAGACTCTTGGCTAATAGCTCTGGCAGGCAAAGATACCAGCAGTTTATCAAGATACTCACTTTCTACCCCAAACTCAGCTCAATTTCACGAGGTGGTTTTTGTTTTCTTTTTTTTCAGTGGCAGAAGAGTGTTTAGCTAATTGGGTTAAGGAGCCTTAGATGTTCCTTGGCTCTCCGCAGAGTGTTTCTTTTTTAGCAGTGCCAATTTCCTTAACAAATGTATTTCATTGTGTGGCGCATTTGATCCTCATATCCGGAACTGTGTGTGAATCCTGAACCACCCCTGAGCCGCCTTTCCAGCTGCCATGGTACTGACTGCACAAGGCTCCACTGACTTAGAAAGCGACCTCAGAGTTCAGAGGCCTACTTCTAAATAAATGAGAATATAAATAAAGATAAAACAATGCAGCTCCTTCAGGTCCATGCGTGATTTCCCCCATGGAGCTGCTCCCGTGGCTCCATGTCTGTCACCCTCAGTGGATCTGTGCAGAGGTTTTCATGAAGTCCCCTCTCAGGTGTTTGACAGTTGTCTGTAGAGAACGACCTTTCCCTTTACTCAGGGTTCAGAGAAAGCTCAGCGGTGATTTGAAAATTATGACCAGAAAATTTGAGGCTTCTGCACTCAAATTTTGAGCTTTGGAAACACATCAAGGTGTCAGGCTGGGAGTTTGGAAAGCCTGGCTGCAGAGGTCAGCAGTGCTAGGCCTGGGCAGATAATGTTTATCATGTAGAAGAACTTGGCAAGGACTGTTTTGTTAAAAGAACAGGTCCTGTCTGAGATGTTGAGTCAGTGTTTAGGGTCTGCCCCTCGTGGGTAGAGCCACTTGGTACCTAAAGGAGCCTTAGAGGGCAAGCTGTCCCATTTAGTTGAAAACTCTTCTTTTTTTGCATCTCCTCAGCAGACTTACTGTGAACTACTCAAATATTCAGAGTCCAATGTGCCTTACTACTAAACCCCTGCTACAAGTAGTACCAGAGAGACTTGAAGTATTACATACACTTGGAATCTCATTTATTTTCCTGCCAGAAAATAAATTAGGAAAAATAAAAAGGAACTTTAGTGTAAACGTGAAACAAACTTCCAGTCCTGGTTGTAGTCCTGGGTTGTGTAAAGGTTTGATTACCCAGTGTGGTGTTCTCTCATGAGGACATCTCCACTGTAACTGCAAATGCTGTGCAGCCTTACTCTGGCCACAGCTGCTTGTACTACTGCAAGAGTAAATAAAATAATACTTAGCATGAATAAATATTTTATTTGCATGCTGGAGCATCTTAAAACTGTATTTTCCAGCCCACCCAAGGTGAAAATAAATACTGGGAAGCTGAAGGAAAGGAAAAAAGTGAATCACTGTCACAGACCATTTTAGAGCTGAGGCTAGAGGCTGCTCTCTGGATTTTTGGCAGTCCTTCCTACCAGGGCACTGTAGGTCTAAGTGTTGTTATTACATATGGAGGATCCATGCTGCTGCGAAAAAAGAGGGCTAGCTTTGGGTGGAACAGCTACTTTCCATGATTTGCTTTCAGGATTAAAGTGGCCAACTTTCTCCTGATTACTGAGAATAATTATGGCTAGAACTGCCCACATGTTAAAATACACAATCCTAGATCAAATGACAGAAATGGCAAGTGGAGTTCTTCAGTGGCTTGACTGGAATGAACTCAAATGTTAACTTCACAAGTATTCCATTTACAGGCTCCAAGGAGGCCCACTGTATCCTTACTCTATAGTTATTTTTCCCCCAGTTTTTTGCATTTAGTTAAAAAAGCTGTTGGAGAAGCGAGGCTTGAGGGGGGATTGCAGTTGGCAAAGGTGAAGGAAACAAGCAGCACTCTCCTGGTGCCTGTAGCACCTCCTTTGCCCAGGTGCAGAGCATTAGTTATTAGAGCTCAGTCTACCAGGGCCAGGAGCAGGAGGCAGCTCCTGATGTGTTCTGCGTGAGAGTGTTCCCGGTGTGACCTGGAGCAGCTCTCAGAGCAGCTCACAGGTGGCAAAAGGGCTTCTGTACCATCTTGATTTCCAGGCATTTACTAATCCCTGGAAACGCAGAAAAGCTTCTTTCCAGGCTGCATGAGGTTTTATGGGATGTGGGGGTGAGTGCATGGATTCAGTACTACCCAAATGTTACCCTTTTGGGAGGACTCTCCAACAGGCTGTTGGGATTCTTGGAACAGCTGTTGTGCATCACAGAGAAGGGATGAGGATTGTACTGGGACCATGAAGCCCTAAAGGTTCATCTTCACTGCAGGATTAGCTCACGCCTTGTGTGTTGCCCCCAGCACAAGCTCCACTCACACAGAACTCCACAGTGCTGGTAATCAAAGGGCTGGATCCAGGAGGGGCTGCTGGTGTTTGGTTAATGCACCTCCAGCCACTGACACCTCCCCTGTAATCTTGACTCGAGGGTTGACTCCATTTGAGTCCATCTGCTTTAAGTGTGATGGAAAATTCTCCTGTGGGTGACTGGAAAGGAATCAGTGGAGCAGCTCAGCAGTGCCCAGAGCTGCTGTTCGTCATGCTAGCAGATTTCAGATTCAGTAGCTGGAATGTTATTAGGTGATGTAACTGCTCGAACTTATGTCTCAGGGGGTAGTAATTTGAGGGTGAGCTCATTAATTGCCATATAGCTGAGGTACTCCTTTAAAAATCTTCCTTGAACTCAGGAGTGATGCACAGTGAAAACCTCACAGCTCTTTTAAAAGGCATATTCCTGTTCTTTGGATGATGAGTAGACATTGTACAAAGAAGACTCTCCCAATACAGGCCGTTTGTAAGATGTGCTAGTGGTCCGTGGGTGTCATCCACATCTCATTGTGGGATGGAGTTGGACTCAGTGTGACAAACTTGCTGGGAGAAGTGTGGAGTGGAGGAGTGGGAGTCCCAGGGCGGAGATGCTGCTAACACCCAGCAGTAACCGGCTACCCTGCTTGGCAACCCCCGTGCTGCTCTAGGTAAATGGAAATGACTTCATTATTTGTTTGTCCCTTGTCCTAGTGCCTTTTATTTTTAAGCCTGCATAACGCAAACCACAGCCCCTGGGGAGCTTAACGAGGGTCTAAGTGGCACCACCGTTCCCTGCTAACAATGGGCTTTTGTTGTTCACACTTTCCCTATCAGAGTGTCCCGGAGGAACGTCCTTGCTTAGGAGACTATATTGTGATGTTATGACCTCAGAGAGGGGTGGGAGAGGAAGGGAGGGTTCAGGTGTATCTTTAACTTACTTGAATAACTTTCTTCTAGTTGTGTTTTCTTCCCACCAGGATCTTTAATGACTGCTCCGAGGGGGCTGGCTCTGAGCTATAAATACAGGCGCGTTATCACCCGCCTGTATTGTGTGCGAGCGCTAATTTCTGTGCTGGGCTTGAACTTGTTGACTTCTGCGGTCGCTGTCAGGAAATGTTGGGTGGGAAAGGATTAAAGAGCCTATTGATGTGACTCGGAATCTCGGGCCAGGAAGGCTGCTTGTATCATCTTAGATCTAGAGACGGTGGTGTTGATACCCAGCCTGGGGTTTTTTTATAGAGTCTCTTTAGTCAGCTCCCTGTTCCTCCCTCCCACCTCCCCCATGGCGAGCACACTGACTCCGGCACTCCAGGCCGGAGTCTCCAAGGAGGAAGTAGACCCTGTAGGCGAATTTCCTGGTATTATGCCATTTTAACAACCTCTCTCTTGATTTAGGTGTTGCAGGCTGGCTAAGAATATTCCTTGACACTTGAAAGGGACCTTTATTGTTTTCTTAATTTGTGAAGAATTACCTTTTTTTTTTTTTTTTTTGTGTCTCCAAACTTTTCTTTGTAGGGTCAGACTGGAGCCATGTTATTGTTGTTAAATTTAGATCTGAGACTATATTAAGTCCTCTGGCAGTCTGCCCCAGAGCTTTCACTTCTTAAAACAGGAAGGCAGGCCTTGCCCTACTTGTGCTCATGTACTTAAAAAGGGTGAGAAGAAGACTTTTTACACTGCTGGGAAATAAATATAAAACTGCACGCTGTATATACAACCACTGTCCTGCTGGAGCCAAGAGACAATTGCAAAGGTTGAAACTCTTTAAACCTCATGTTCTTCAACAGGAATTAGGCACATGAGTGCCTTTTTGGAAAGTCTGTCTCCAAAACAATTCTGGCACATGAAACAAGTCCTGTTCCGTGTGGTGTGGAGGGAGCAGATCCAGCAGTGTGGGCTGCTGGGGTGTAATGGAGCCGTTGGTCCAGGGGGGTTGCATTTGGGGAAGAGCTCTTCCAAAGCCTTGTGCAGGGTCTTGTTGGAAAGGTCAGTGCCTAAAATGTAACCTCCTAAATTCTGTTTGTGCACCTCAGAGAACGAAACCTGGCTTCTAGGATTCCCAAGATTGCTGTGGAAGGCTGAGAGGGGGAATGCTCAACACTTCAGGAATAATGGCTAACTCAGATTGCGAAGTCTGGCTCTGTAATGTCTGGCATCTGGCTTTGGAAACTGCCTCTCAGCATTCAGTGCGAAAGCAATTAGAATATCTGTCCGTGTTTGTAAAGAACAACGTGAAATATTAGTCCCTAAACCAAAAATGATGGGGAAGGGAGAAAGCATGACTACATTAATAGCTTTAATTTTTTCTAATTTCTCAGCATTTCTAAGCACACTTGATTGACTCCTGCGTTTTATAGGGATGGCCCAGCAAGAAGGAAAGGCAATATTGCAGCACCTGCAGTTTGTTCTTTTATCAAACTGTGGCTGAATGCACACAAATGGCTCAGTGGGCTGGAGGGCTGTGCTCCCCTCGAGTTTTGAGTCCTTCCCTGTGCCATTTCTGTAGCTAATCCTTCCTATCAGCAGACAGCTAGGAGCCAGCAGCCCATTGAAAAGGGAACCAGACTGAGGACAGGCTGCTGAGAGGAGTAGAAAAACTGTTCCTTTGAGGACTCTATAGATTTTATTTTTTTTTTCTCTGTGTAAAAGCATCCTTATTCTGATATATATGATGGGGGTAGGGGGCCACAAACTACGATAAAAATACCTCTGAGCTTCACCAAGGCTCTTTCTACCTTTTCATAATTCAGGAGTCTGTCAATCAGAGCCAAAGGAGAGGAGGATGTGTGAGGCTGTGTGGGAGGGCTGGGGGCAGCAGAGACAGCAAATACCACTGTCCTCCAGACTCACTCTCAGGGTATCACTGCAAATAGACAGGCAGGAGCAAGTGACCCCCTCTGTGGGAATTAAAATACATTTTTGAATTCAAGGTGCAGGCTGCTACTGGAAGGATTCAGGTGCTGCTTGTGGGTCCCAGCAGGGGCTGGGCACTGTGTGTTCAGTGACACACTTGTGCGTGTGCAGGGCTGAATAATTTGCTTTATCAGCAGAGGAGAGCTCAGCATGAGCTTCTACAGCACATGGAAAAACTTGCTCAGATAAGGATTGTCTTTTACTGCCTATCTTTGAAGCTGGCTGCGCAAAACTGAAATTGAAAGCTCTTGGGCCCCACCTCTTTAACAATATCTCAGCTCTTCCTGTTTTATGTCAGGTGAAGCACAGAAGAGGAAGAATTCCTGAAGTGGACAGTCATTTCAGGACACACTGGATATTCAGGCAAGGGATGTTTAAGCAGGCCAAGGCTTAGTAAGAAGGCAGCAAAGTCTGCAGGATTGCTGGAATTTTTCAGTAATAATGAAGCTTTGAACAGAAAGTAGCTCAAGGCTTGGGATTCCTTCTCTTCTAGGAAGGCTCATAGCAAGGGATAATGTGGAAAGATTATCTGTGGAAAGAGAACATAAATAAATTTAAGTTCTCCTGTTTTCCAAAGGAAAACCTTAAAATGTTGCTCAATCTGATTGGTTTTCCTTTTGTGTGTGTGTTATTTTGTTTTTTCCTCTTCAGATCAATGCAGCATTCCTTAGTTTCAAGCAATTCTTCACCCAAAAAGGAAACTTCAGCGCCAGAGCTGAGAGCTTTTTCCTTGGGACCAGTCCTGCCTGCTGTTATCTTCTGGCTCCTGCAGCAGGGCCAACAATGAAGCCAGGACTCAGAATTCTTTCTTTGCACAATCTCCCTGACAAACATGTAGACGAACAACAAGAAAACCTGAAAGAGTGTAAAAGGCTCAGGCTTTCTGATCCTCTGAATCTTCAGAGAGATAAACTCAGGATTGTTTTAGCTGGGCTAACTTTGGAATTGTATTACTCAGGGAGGCTGCCAGGGGGAGGTGACTGGGTGGAAAGGTTATTAGTGTTTGTACACAGGATCTAAATTCCCCAGATCCATTTTCTAAGGATTTTCCTCCTTTATCTTGAGTTTCTCTTGGCCCTAAATTCCCCTACTGCCTAACTGGCTGCTGCCTTCTTTCTCAGCACTGTGGGATACTCTGGAATGACATGCAGCCTGTGTTACTGTCATTGCCTTGGCCTGAAGCCTGCAAGCATGTGAGGCAGAGCAGTCAGTTATTAGTGCCTTCCTTCCAGAGACAGGAGAGCTGCAATCTGTGATCAGTCTTTTCTGGTGCCTCTTGGATACTCTTAATGTGGTGCTTTCTTGTTTGCCCCGTGGCTGTTCCCGTGTTGTCCGAGCACATAGCCAGTGTCTCTCCCCCTGTACAGGGCTCTAAAAGCCCAGATTTTGCCTCTCAGTGCCTTTGCTGTTTGTGTGGCACTCTCCTGACAGGGCCATGGCACTTTGTTGCAGTTTGCTTAGCAAGGTGTTGCAATTCCATGCTTGTGTTGGTGTCCAAACAAACTATAAATGAATTGCTTTTGGAGCCAGGCCTGTGGATGTTGCCTGAGCAAACAGGCTGTGACTCGGTGTGCTGGAGCACACCTGGCTGCTCAAACACAGGGTTTGCTGTCTGTGGAGCCCCGGAGGCTGGCCCCCGTCCCTGCCCCGGATGAGGCAGGTGTCTCCTGGCTGCAGATCCCGGGCAGCCCGGGCCGTTATCAGCGCGGGCGGCCTGGCCCGTTCCGCTGAGGAAGGAAGGTACAGTCACAGATACTGAGACACGGAGAAAAGCCCAGATCGGTGGACAAGATGTCTGAGGCATATGATGCTTATCTGCTGCGGTGGGTGGAGGAGGAAAGGGCATCCCTTATCTCTTCTCTAGTTCCCAGCCCGCTCTGGCTGCTTAAGGAGGCTCACTGGAGTCTTCCCACATTCCTGTACCTTCGGGTTCCTGCTGGACAGGAAACGGCTGCTGCTCCAACACCCATTACATCTCAGCTGGTAGTGTCATTTACAGTCAGATTCCCAGAATCCCAAAGGGTTTGGGGTGGAGTGGGTGGGACTAGGGTGGAGGGGCCACTTGGTCAGTGAAAGTATCTCCCTGGGAAAACAACAAAACCATTGAAACTTGCCTAATTTCTTGAGCAGTTGGTGAAGCTGGCCTGTGATACTGAGGCACTTCAGGAAATCAAACTGACCCTTTGGAAAGAGTTGGAAAGTTACAATGCATATGAGGCTTAAATAGTCCAAAAAGGTAATCGCTGTTAAGCATTACAGGATGGGGCTGACCAGTGCATTATTATTTTGTCTGAAAGGAACCTGGAAATACAGCATTTATAGGGCAGATTTCTATTTGTGCACATGCTCCTGTGCAGCCATTTGGGTTTGGGTGTAGGAAAATACGGAAAGCTGCAGAATTAATGAGAACAGAGATACAGGTGCTACTTGCAGTAAGAGAGCCCAACATGGCTTGTGGTCTCTGAGGTCTGACATTAGGCATTTTGAAAAGTGAAACTCCTGACCTTAAAGCTCATCCAGTCCCACCCCCTGCCATGGCAGAGACACCTTCCACTATCCCAGGTTGTTCCAAGCCCTGTCCTCCAGCCCGGCCTTGAGTGCTTCCAGGGATGGAGAAGCTACAGCTTGTCTGTGCCAAGGTTTGTTGTCCATGTCTCTTGGTGTGTGTGTGTGTGTTCAGTCTGAGTCGGCAGAGCCAGGATGTGATAACTTGTGTTTTGACATGATTATTGTATATTTAAAATTTCATTTCTTTTGAATCAGTTCTGGAGGACTTCACAGATAAAGACATTTCTACAACTTGTGCAATGCTACCTTCTGCTTGCTGCCACCCAAACCTGTTAGAGGTTGATCTGTCATCAGCCCAGTACTAGTGCACAGCTACAATCCCACTGAGGTATTTAATCTGGGATGAATGTGGGGACCAGACTGTCCACTGGTGACCTTCAACTCTGTTCTCCCACTGCTGTTCCTCTGCTTCTGTTGGTGTCCTTTGCACCTCACTGTGGGCTTGTGGAACACCCAGAACTTCGCTTGGAACTCTACCCTTGTTATGAAACTGTTCCATTGTAGTTTTAGATGAGAAAAAATTCTAAACACAAGATGTGGAGGGAGACAAATACAAATCCTGTGACCTTCTGTAACTGGATGCCTGGTTCTGTGTGTATCAGGGAAAGCCTTGCCTATCTCCATGAGGGAGATTGGCATCTCTGTGTTGTTCATCCTGCACGTGGATATAATTAACATTCTATTGCACTCGTGCCCTCGGGGTGACCTTGGTGAGGTTCCAGTGCTGGACTTGCCTGTCTATTGTCTGACACTGGTTTACATCTTCAAATACGTCCTTCCTTCCTGTGCTCAGGAGGAACTACTGGGGCCAAGTGTGTGGCTCCTCCTGTCTCACTGGCGTCTTGATCTTCGTGGAAATTCCAAAATGACACAGAATTCCTTTTCCAGGCTCATTTTCCTACCTTAGTTCCTCGATATCTTTAAATTGCTGACCTCTCTCACACCTGCCTTCTGTCACATCCACTACTTGATTTGCACCTTGTCAGAACATGATTTTGGCTAGAGTTTTTCTTCTCCCAGCATTGGGTAAGCCTGGATTCAGGTCTGTAGGGAAGGTAAAGGATTCAAAGCTCTTCAAACAGAAGTGATGTGAACAACCCAGTGAGTGCAACTGTCAGTGTTTGTGTGTGTGTGTGTCAACAGAGAGAGCTCTTTGGATGTGCATCTTTTCCACTCTCCTTTGTGCATAAGTGCTCTCTTTCTTTAGGGGGAATTGCTGGGGGAGATGGAAAGAGGTGGGAGTGTAAATAAAGAACAGAATCCTGCCTTCATTTATGTCCCTGTTCTTGAGTTAATGTTGTTACCTGGATATTGCAGACTGCAGTCAGTGCCTGCCATTAGGGTATTGAAAGTATCAGACCCATTGAAAAAAAAAAGAATTCTATCAGAATCACCCTCAAAGAAAAATTAGTCTCGTTCAAAATGAACCTTTTTCTAGAAGGTATCTCCTTCCTTCAAAAATCATTGTCTCTGTTGGAAAGCAACTTTTAAAGCATGGAGTAAATAAAATCTTCAGGCTTTCAGTTTGGGGTTTCCCACTCCCCAACTGAACATTGTGTAGTTTTAGTGATGTGTGTGATTTTTGCAACTCTCTCCCCAGGAAAGTGCATCTCTTCCTCTGGATGGTGACTTTGCACTCTGTTGGACCTGTAGCACGTGAGGTTTTGTGGAATAGTTTGCCCCGTTGTTCTGGCCCCGTGTCTGTGCTCAGATAAGTTCCCCTGTGACATCTGTCCCTGGTGCTGCCCCACCCTGTGCATTCCCAGTGTCCCTGTGCCCCTGGAGCATCGCTTGGCTCCTCTGGGTCTGCACAGGTCATTCCCTGAGCCCCTGGGTAACAGCTCTGCTTCACAGCTCCTCTGCTGAGGGCGAGTTGTGCTCTGGTCTTTCCAAGTGAGGCAGTAGAACAATTCCCTTTTTTCCCTTGCTGCTTGTTCGCATGAAGCAGGAGGGACTGAGTGTTTTGGGAGTCCTGTACTTCCCTGTTCAAACGGGCACTGAATGGGCACAATGGTTTGGGAATTGCTGTTGGAGGCAGGAATAGAGTCCCCTGCCTGGGCTGAGGGTAATTACTGCTGTGTTTGGGGCTGGACTGAATGAATGGGTTGCCTAAACGCCCCTCTGAACCACTCACTTGTCACTCCTAAGGCTTTTTTATTTTAGAGACCCAACATTTCATTCTAATTGACAAAGTTTCAATGGCAGACTCCAAACCAGAAGCAAAGCATTTAAAGCAGGGAAAATGCAGGAGGCTCTGGAGGTCATTCATATATCAGAGGGTCTGGACATCACTCATCTGGAAAGAATTCAAAATTTTCCATGTGTTTCTTTTGTAAAATGTTTGTAATGATATAACACAAATATATAAATATTGGAAAATTGGCCAATTTCCATGGTATTTAAAATATATTATGTTGTACCATATAAGCTAAATTGTAAGGAAACCAGCCAATTTTCTAAATTATTTCTGAAATCTTCAGTGCATTTTGATATACAAATACCATAGTATGTCTAATAAATACATATTTATGCAGTATGGTTAGGGAAATACATAGCCCTAAATGTGTGTATGTATTATATATGTGTATATATAAATGGAATATATATTGTTTTTCCTTTTGAGTTCCTTTATTTATTCTCTTAACACAAAGCTGACCCTCCAGCTGTATGCCAGAAATCCAGGGTTGTTTAGCCATAAATGATGATGTTAATAATGTACGTAAAAAAATCCCCTGAATTTTAAAATCAAAAGTCATTGCTGATATGGTCTGGAAGCAGCAGAGCTCTGCTTGTGCATGTCCTGGGCCGTGCAGGCTTGTCACTTCCCAGCTTTTTAAATTTGATTTCTGGAGGTTTGGGAAGTGGACTATCAGTCTTCAGACTTTTGGAGATCCTTCTGTGGAAGAAAAGTGTTTAAATTGTACCTTCCAGTTGTGTTTTCCTTTTGTGCCTCTGCCCCTCCTGCCAGCCCTCCAGTTCTGAGGAGACTGCAGTGGATTTCTGAACAAATCCAACAGTAGGAAACTGCTATTCAGAGAGAGGTCTGAGCAAAGGCCAATCCAGCCAAGGTGGTGTTGGGATAGAGGGACGGACTTCCTTCTCCAAAACATGGCCTGGGGTAACTCAGGAGGCTGAGCTGACTGATCCCATCCTGCCAACATAAGGGCTTTGGTAGCCAAGTTGGTTAATTCAAGGTGTTAGGAGGGAGAGTTGAATTAGCCTTTAACTTGGTGGATGTAGATTTTTCACACTGGGAACTTATGTAGCACCCTTTGTATTTATTGGGCAAAGTATTTTGAGTTTTACTGAACCTCTGTGGGGGAAAAATGGATTCAGTGTAACCCCAGAAGAAGCAGTTGGGCACTGCCCCGGCTCCCCAGGGAATGGTCATGGCTCCAAGGCTGCCAGAGCTCCGGGAATATTTGGACAATGCTCTCAGGGACAGGGTGGCATTGTTGGATGCCTGTTTGCAGGGCCAGGAGTTGGACTGGAGGATCCTCGTGGGTCCCTCCCAGCTCAGGTTATTCCACGATTCTCTAACAAATGGCCGAGTTGTAACAGCCACTCTTGCTTCACCTTGTGTGTCTGTGAGTGCAGACGTGTTGGAAGGACAGGAGGGAAGGAGGAGACCTGGGAGATCTTTTACACTTGTGGAAAGGAGGCGGTGAGTGTGTGAGTCTGGCCACACAGATGGGCCTCTTGTAACTCTGGTGGGCAAAGGGTCTTCTGTTAAACTTCAAGGGGCGCTCCAGACACTCATCAAGGACAGTCTGTGTCTCTAAATTTCCCTTCTGACCTGTTCCTCCTGACTCATTAATCCACAGTAATTTGAATTTATGTCCTGTGTCTTCAAAAACGATTTTCCGTCCCTGTTCTTTGGGCATCTCTTGCTGTCTGCCATGTGAAATGTTCCAGCTTGATTTCATTTGGTGGAACATTCCTTTTCCTGTTCCATCCTCTCTCCCTGGCAGAAGTGACCTGCCCCAGCAGCACAGGCAGCAGCACGTTTTTACAAGTCTGCTGTTTCCTCCCTGCCTGGGAGAAGCCGGGGAGCTGCAGGTCCGTGGCACCGCTCCGGTAGCGTGTTGGCAGGCACATGAAGCAGATTCTCCAGTCACCCTTAACGCCAACAATGAGATTTATTATCTCCATTGCTCTTAGGGAAATTAGCCCAGGGAATTAATTTATGATGTTTTGAAATGCTGTTGTCTTATCGAGTGACTGCTTGCTTATAGCCAAACTCCCTGTTACCTTTGGTCACAGGGATTGCGTGTTTAATGTGAGCTTTAACGGGGGCAATTAAAAGGGCACAAGTGAACACAGTCACACTCCGGGCCGTTTATGGCATTTGATCCTTGTACAGCAGGAATGACCCCTTCCAGCTCACCTTCTCTCTCAACATGGTATCTGGGAAGGGAGATAAATTCACAGTTAATAAAGATAAGGCTGGAAAACTCCCATTGTGAACTTGTGAACAGCTCACAAGTTGCGGTTCAGGTTGTAACAGCAGGATGCAGCAGTATCTCGTAATTCCTTGAGCCAGAAGGAACCACTGCTGAGGGAACAGGAATTGGGAAATGTGAATACCTTGGATTCACTGTACTGGCCAGCCAGGTTTCAAGGGTTAAAATCCTCTGCATTAGCATACTATTGATAAAGTCCTTTCGTTTCCCATGGTACACCCTGCAATCTTTTGTGATTCTTCAGCATTTCTGGAGTAATGGTGCTCTTGGCAGGGACGGCTCTTGTGGGTACAGTGCTTATCCAAGCATCCACGATGGTGTTGAAGATGGAGTGGTGACTCTTGCCCTTCTGTCTCCTACATTATTTATATTTGTATTATCATTAATTAATGATTTATGCAGCCCATTTTGCAAACCACGAGCCCATTTAGGCCAGTATAAAGCAGTGTGGATGTAAAACATGCACACACACAGGTGCTCACCCTGTGCACAGAGTCAGCCACCTTTGGAAGGGAGACTGGCAAGAGTTACAAAAATGTACAAAAACTATTTAGCCAGAGGGCAGAGCCCTGTATCCCAAGAGCTGGAGAAGGATAACTAGAACGTAATTATTCTGAATTGTATTTAAACATCAGCTTCCCTTGCAAATTGCTTGTTGTAGTTTGACTGAGTCTCTTTGCTGCACAAAGTAGCACAACCTCAGGTGGATATTCCCCCTTGAGGGAGTTCCATCTCCAGTACCTGGCTGGGATGTCGAGAGGGTTCTTTCATCATGGTAATGGAGATATATGTGCAAGATACAGTGCTTTTCTCCTGTGAAATTAGACACCCCCGTTAAACAGCTATCCTGGGGTTTTGTATCAAACCACACATCTAGGAGTCCCCAAAGGGCTTGTTTTCCCACAGCTCCTGCAATGTCTCTCAGTGTTTCCCTCCTTTCATCCTGACTCACATGTACAGTTCTTTGGGTAGAGAGGTGCTCCAGGAGCTCTTCTTGAACTTCCTTTTTTCTTTTAATCGTAGCTGGTTGGATCTGTTTGATATGCCAAGTCTGTGTTTTTGAGGACTTTTTGTTACCTATCGAAGTGGTATCATGTGATGGCATTAAAGTTGGTTTTAAAATCCAGCTGATGCTGGAAAACATATGGTGTGAGAAACTGTGAGGAGGTCAAGTGACTGTAGTCACTTGTTCTTCATCCAAACAGGTTGTATCTGTGTCATTTTGGAGCTGGACAAAATGTCCTGGGCAGTCTTTTCACCGTAAACAGAAACGTTGAGGTCGTCATGTATCGGGTGTGAGGATAAACATCCTTGCCTGTATTTAAACCTCCATCTTCCTCTCTCAATCAGATAGTGTAGTGACAATTGTGTGGGGGTTTTTATGTTTATTTTGATTTTGTGGTGTGGAGCACTTGCATGAGCTTGGCTCCTGATGGAATCTCTCAATCACTGGCATATCACACACAGGTTACATCAGTGCAGCTGAAAGCTCTCTCTGTAGTTATGCCACACAGGTTTACCTCCGTGCCCATAAAACCACATCCACCAGGGACCTCATCAATGCAAATACACTCAAGAGCAGCTAATGAGGATTTTAATTTAGCTTTAAATGCCTTTGGTGCTGGGTAGGCCTTTACAGCACCAGGCGGGGAAATCTCCGAAGCTCTGGCGGTTTTCACCATAAATGTCACTGCACTGTATTTATTATTTGTTTTAGCTGCGTTTCTAATGACCAAAAGCTCATTTCTCAGATTACACCGATGCTGTGTGTTACTTCCCAGCACCTTGGTTTGTTTAAACACAGTGCAAAATGCAGGAGTTGGCCAGAAATAATTTTCCCTTATGGGACCAAACGTGCGAGTGGGGGAGAACTGACAAAACATCTTCGGAAAGACTCCGAGGGAGACCCTGAGAAGGTCCTGACTTCACTGAGTGACAGGATTTTATGGAGGTGTGTGCTGAGGTGTTACAGGTACCTGTGATCCTCTATCAGCATGGATCCTTGGGAGGACTTTCCCCAGGGTTACTCGATAAAGAACATTTTGCCGTATGTAGTTGAGCCAAACTTGTAAGATTAAGGTTTGTCTTGCCAATGTTTTATAACTGCCCAGACGTTTGCAGGCAACGATTACTTATTAATGCTGCTGTTATATTGAGTGTCACCTTTCCTTCTAATTCCTTCAATCCTCAGTGAGTCATTATAGACTTCAGAACTGACTTCAACCTTTCTCGAGGCCTGTGTTTGCCAGACCCTATCAATGGGAGATTTATTGCCCTGAGGTGGTATTTTCCAGCCGTGGTCCAGAACCGGCCTCGTTTACGACAGGGTAGGGGCAGAGTTTTCAGAGACTCACAGTCTTGGTGCTTGTTTGAGGTTTGAGGCACCTGTCTTAGGGTGTTACATGCTCCCACTATGAGGTAGTTCTGCTGCTGCTCCTCCTCTTCTTTTTCCCTTTACTTTTTTTGATTTTCTCTCACCTGCCACCTTCTCTCACAAGCTTTCAAGAGTCCCTTTTGCACGATCTTTTCCAGCTGATCTCCTACCCTTGGAGTGCCCAGAAATTCCAGTTTTTCTTCACCTTTTCTCCCTCTGCAGTCAACTCCTTCCACAGCCTCTCTCTCTTCTCACTTTCTTTACAGTCCCAAGTTTCTGTAACCTCATTTGTCCTTCACAGAAAATTTATATCTGGTCATATTCTGGGAGCTAGCAAAATATGATCTCAGTAACCAGCTGGCTACGATTTAAGGCTACAGTACCTTATGTGATGCATAACTTCTTTAAATCGGGGGGAGAAAACCAAGATCCCCAAATCCCTTTTACCCAGACACTGGGATGCTGGGCTGTGCCATCCCATGTCGACGCTCAGTCCCGCAGTAGTAGGACACAAAGTGTTGGGCAAAGGGGCCTGGTGAACTTCTGGGACAAGGGTTCTTTGCTGTATTTCTCCAGCTGGTTTAGGATTTGTAGTGCAAGCTTCTAGGAGTCTGTTTGCACAGCTGGAAACCTGCTGTAGCCAGCATGATGATTCCTCCATTTGTAATGTCCTACTGCCTGACATGTTTGGTAGCTTTGGTGAGGTGCCTCTCAGATCTCACACCAGGGCCTGGCCTTGCTGTCAAAAACACACCATCCCTTCAGCTTTGTGGCCAGCCTCAGCAGAGACCAAGGATTAGCTTTGCCTAAGTTTGAAGTACAGACAAAATGAGGTGAAAATCCTCCTTCTGGCTTTTCTTAATCGAGTTTGCAACACCTGCCTTCCCCAGGTGACAGGATTAAGTGTCCAGTAAACATGAGAAATATCCTTCTGTGTATACATTCAGGGACTATTAAAAGCCCACTACTACGAGCCTGTGCTCCAAATCCCAGCTTTCTCAGCTGTTTAAGGCCTGGCTCCTACACCCAAGACACTTCACTGCTTGACAGCTGCTCTGTGACCTATATACAAAATGAGTCAGAAATCTCAATTTGATCATTCCAGGACTCGCAAGTGCATCAGAGAATCACTCTCACAGCTTGACAGCCTGAAAGGAGATGCTGTAGATCTGGAGTCAGATGAATTCCTCTTGGAGTTTTGGAAACAGGCCTGCAACGCCAGGCGGAGGTGGAGAGCCAGAGACTTGGCAGGGAAAGCTTTCCCTTTCCAGGCATGTACGTTGTGTTTGAAGCCTGAAATGAAAGCAGGTTTTTCCAGCCCTTTAAAACTTGAAGAAATCTGTCCCTCTGTCCCACCTTCCACCATGAAATAGTTTCCTTCCTAACACCTGTTTGAGCCTGACACAGAAGTCTGTGTGTTGGCCTGTCCAGGGAGACGCGGTGGGCTGGCAGGAGCCACCTCACAATACCTCAGCAGTTAACACTTCAGCTCACAGTGAAAGCAGCTGCTTTGCTCCACGCCTCATAAACCCCTGAACAAACTTTTACACATTTGTGCTGAGAGAAGGGATAGCTAGTCCTTATCCGCCTCCCCGCCAGCGCGCCGCACGGCCCGGCAATTGCGGCGGGGCCGCGGTTATCGGGTGAGCAATAAGGAGGAGTGTGAATGGAGATGGGGCTGGGCTGGGCACTGTGGCAACCAGCAGGTTATTGCAGCTCCGCTGGCGCCGGCGGGGCTGGCGCGGGTGCCTCGGTGGCCTGCGAGGGAGGGCCGCGCTCGGGTGGCTCCTCACCCGCACAGCGGCGAGTAAACAACGCCCAACGTGACACCCGGTGCCAGCCCTCGCTGTCACCTGCCCTCCTCTGTGCGGGAGGGTGAACTTTCCCCTCGCCTCCCTCTGCCAGGTCTCCCTTTTCTATTTGCCCTGTGGAAACCAAAGCAAGGGAAGAGTTGTTCGGTGGTGTTCCTCCTCACAGCCTGTGCGTCCTCCCCAAAATATTTCCCATGGTGCTTTCCAAGCAGTTCGGGAGCATCTGTCTGCATGCTGGCTTTTCAAGAGTCTGTGCAGAAATTCACTGTCCTGCTCCCAGACCAACACTCCTCTGAAAACCAGAACCACTGTTACCAGGTGTGGTAAGAGAGACAATTCAGCTTCAAGTCTGAGGTTGTCTTTGCCAATCCAGCTGTTGGAGCTGTGGTTCTAAGTCAGGTATCTTGCAGCACAGTAACCTCGGGGAGATGAGAAACAATATATGTATCAAGTTGTTGTGTTCCATTTTTCTCATGTGTTGTGACATCAAGAGATACAGAGAGTTAATGGCAGGTCTGGAAACAGAATTGGATTTTCTGTTATTGTGGGAATATATCTAAAGATCATCATTAGATGACTGAATTCTCAATTTCTTTGATAACTTTTTCTTGAAAGTAATCTCTCTTCAGTTAAAACACCACACTTTAGATTTTTAATGCCAATTAAAGGTGTTACTTTTTATGGTTTCAGGAACCATCTTTTAATACTGTGAACTGATACCTGTTCAGAGTTAAGTTTGCTGAGAAGATTGAAATAAAGAAGGAATTGTCCTCAGAAAGGAATGAAGAATCTCCCAGCAGTAATGAAGGGAGAGATGCTCAGACTGAAGGGCCGTGGGGGTATGACCCGAGCCCTTGGAAATGCAAAACCTTCTTGTGCAATCTGGGAAAGCTTGACTCTCGTTCTGACCAGTTATCAGAGCATTTCTTCATCCCAGGGGTGTTACTGTGACCATACCGGAGGAGATAGAAATGACAGATGATTCAAAAGGAAAAGCAATGCTTAACTCAGACATCAATTGCCCTTCCCCTTGTTGTAGGAAGTGCTTTACTAAATGGGGTTTCTAAATGTACTTTCTGATTTCTCTGTAGACTCTAGATAATCTTTGTTCTCAGGAATTCTGAATAGATCTGAGATACTGAGTTCTGACAATCTTCAGTAACTAGCAATGCTCCATTAGCTAATTGCTCAGTGACAGTGACCTTTCTGGGTAAGTCCACATGACAACCACATAAATGCCACCCTACTGCTTTCTGATTAACTTTACAAACCATTTGCTGTATAGCTTTAGTCCTCAGCTAACAGCACCTTTGGCTTCACATGGCTTTGAGTGTCAGGGCTGGTCTAGGAGACAGGCTTTGCTTGTTTAGAGTCCACAGGGAATGTCAGCCTTCTTTACAGGAACTACCCGGGGAATTTCTTCAGGGAACCAAATCAACACCACATGGATCACTGTCCCAGCAGTGGTGTGTTCCTCAACACCCTGCCCATGACCTGGCAATGGAGCAGCTTGTTCTGTGTGTAGATATGAGATCAAAGAGAGATGAGCAGAAGAGGAAATGTGGGGTGGACCAACTGGTCTTGGCCAGAGCTGTGTTGCTTTGCTGGCTGGGTGTTGTGTCAGGAGCAGGGTGGCCTAAGGCAGGAGACCAGAGGTGCCTGGCAGTGTGTGAGCTGTGCTGCTCCTCTGGTACAAGGAGGCCCAAGTCAGGGGTTGTCAGTGGGCAGGCGGTGCTGTGAAGGGCTCTCCAGGGTCTAACACCCACCCTTACCCTTCATGCATCTGTGATCTGCAGTGATAAGAGTTTCCCATATGGGTAGATACTAGCCTAGTATCTAATCAGGGATCTTTTGGGAGACAGTGTAAAGACAGGACAATTATAACTGGTGCATTCTACCTCCCCCATGTTGGTAGCCAAGGTGTCAGAAGAGTTCAAAGTCCTGTGCTGAAATGCACATAGCAATGGCCTAAGTAGTGGAAAATTAATTTGCTCAAACTAGGCCTTGTTGTGAGGCTAGTTAATGCTCCAGGTCTTTTAAGTGTTTTCCTTCCTCTTTAAACCGTTGTGTTTCTTTTTTAACAGCATCTTGAATAAACATCTGCTACTTTTTAAGTTTTCGTACTATTTTTATTTTTGCTGTGCTTGGGACTCTACTTAAGACAGCTGGTTTATGCCTAGGCCAAATATGCAAGCTCTGGGATAACGTCTCCAAGGTTTGATATCCTTCCCTCCTGTAGCTTAGTTAAAGATACGGAGCCATGTTGTGGAGTCATGATTTAACCCCCCAGCTGTGGGTGAGAGTTTCAACACCATTTAGTGCCTCGGCTCTTTGCTTCTGATCTGAAGATAACGAGGAGGTTAAATAACTGCAGCCAATCTGAATGGAGATCACTACCATGGCTTATACAGGTGTGGCCCATAAACTTTTATGATAGTCTTGGATACTGCCGAGAGGTTTGTGGCTATCTTGTCTTGGATCTTCAAGGATCTGCCTTTCATAGGGAGAGACTGAGTTACAAGTGGTTGTGTTGCAAAAGCCCTTAATAATCCTGGGTTTATGCAGAGGGTTGATGCTGGCTGTGGGCTTTGCTTTTGGATCTGTGGAGGTTTCAGTGGAGGCAGGAGGAAAATTAATCTGACACCCTTAGAAGAAAAGAAGTTCTCTGTTTCTGGTCTCACACTGTGCTCGTTACCACGCGGGTTGTGATGTCCTGGTCACTCTGTCAACCCCCGGAGCATCCATCTCTCCAGTGACAAATCCCAAGGAGGAACTAAGGATGCAGGTTGCAAAGCCTGATGCAAGTTTAGCTTCAGCAAGCATTGAATCAGAAGGGACTTAGAGAGAGTGGGAAAAGAGTGGCTCAGCAGAAAGTTTGGCGAGGAAAGAGAGAGGACAATTTAATGGAGCAGTTTTCCTGTTGTTTCTCTTTTGATATCTTCCACTTCTGCTGGTTTTCAGGATCCCTCTCTAGTCTGGTTTTGTTCAAGTTCCTGCAAAGAGCAGTTTTGTCTGCCCTGTGTAAAGCATGGTTTAAGTCCTGACAACCAGATTTTAAAGACTGCTTAATGAGGTGTTTCCTTCTCACCCTAGGGCAAGGTAAGCTGTTGGTGCCATCGTAAAGGCTGGTTGGGAGTAGATGTCATCCCATCCCAGTGACAAGAGAAGCATTGCTGGTCATACCGGGGCCTTTCTCCATGTTTTTGGAGGTGTCCTGTGTCAGGCATTTGCACGGAGCAGAGGCTGCCTCATTGGGGTGTCTGTGCCTGTGTTTCCTTACACACTTGGGCAGTGTTGCTCCACACTCAGCACTCGGAGTTGTTTTGAATTTGGTGGCGCTTGATTTATGGTGAGACGTATAATGGTGTAACCAAGGGCAGCACAGGCTCTGGGATATGAGCCTGGTGCTGTTCCCTCTGAAATTAGGAATAATAATCCTGATGAGTGGTTAAAAAAAGACCTGCAACTGTTCCAGCACCCCAGAGCCTTTTCCTTCTGCCAATCTTTCTGTGGACTTCAGTGCAGAGAAATGATGTTCTCTATCTCTTTGCCCTTTTATTCTCCTGGGTTCTTTCTCTTTTACCCCCTAGGCCTCATTTGTTCCACTGTTCTGAATCATAAATAGTTCTGGTAGTAAAACACATCTACTGGGGGTTGTATGGGCTGTTCTTGCAGTTCTTGTTCCTTTGATATATTCTTTGAATCCGTTATGTCTTACTTGGAGCCTGAAGAGATGTGACAAGACAAGTAATGCAGCTGGTAAATATTTTAGCATCCCACTTGAAGCACTTGAGAGCAGTCTGCTAATGTTCTCAGTGTCGTTGAGCTATTTTCACATGGATAATGCAGTGTCTCAGTGCTCCAAAGGATCTGAGCTCTCTAACATCAACACAGATTTTGGGTGAAGAACACTTGGATCTCTGTCCCTGAATTTGTTTGGATGTCTGGTCCTGGGTCCTGTGTTGCTGCCTGGCTTTCCAACACTGCTGAGAGAAGCAAAAATAAAAGTTACTGCGTTGCCCTGAGAAGTTCGCCTGCCCTGCACCAGAGATGGCCCAAGGTTTTGGTCACAGCTTATGAAGCCTTACACTCGATTGATCTTTGGGTAGGACCAGTGTAACGTGGGGCTTCCATTCTGCTGCAGCCTTTGCTGCAAAACCTAAATTTCAGCCCCTCGATTCAGTTGAAGCGGCGATACTGAATGTCTTGATGGACTTCACCTTTAATTTTCAGATTCACGCTCATTGCCCAAGATGTTTTCAGGTGATGCAGCCTCTCCAGGGATGCACCTGGTGGGGCAGGATGGACCTGCAGCTGTGATTCTGTTATTGGTGGCCTCAGGAAAAGTGACTCTGTCGCACCATCACAGATAAGTGCTGTACTCTGGCAGAGCAATAGGAGAGGTCTGACTTACCTGAGCCTGATCTTCTGCTGGTCTAAAGCCATTGCAGCTTAATTTCAGTGAAGATTAAATCAGACATTCAGTGGTGATACTCCTGGGCTTCTACAATGTTCTGAAATGTTTCTGTAGATTTAACAGGAATGCAGTGAGCAAGCTTTTCAGTTCAAGGCTAATAGATATGTAGATGACCTGGAGAAATAAATGGGCAGTGTTCTTTCTCCTAGACTTTTAGAAATCCCTCTGTAGAATAATTTAGCGAGAACATAAGTAAGAGATAAGTGACAGAAGCATGAATCCGTATTATAGTTTTTGCACTTGGCAAGTTTATGCTTTACCCTCTTTTTCAGTATGTCTTTGCTGCTGCTATACTGAACCATGCCACTCTGAGTAGCATAGTGGATGTTATTTTCAGTGTTCTTAAGGTGCAGCTCTCAGTGCTGAGGTGACAGAGGGATCCACACAGTCAGAGTCTATTCTTACCTGTGGAAAGCTCCCTGAATTGCAGCCATCAGCTGCCCATGCACACTTGGGTAAGTATGGGCAAATGTTTCTTCATTGGCTTAACCCACACCACGATACGAAGTTATTACAATAGCAACTAGAATCCATAACTGAGATCAAGTTCCTGTTTTATGCGCCTAGAATGAGTGATGGCCTCAAAAATGGAAAAATCACATTTGGAAAAGAGAAAAGGAAGATTCTTGCTGCCATTTCACAGATGGGAAGCCTGAGGAGCAGTCAGTTGTGTGCTTGATGTCACAGGGGTCGTGTGACAGAGCTGAAATTGGTCTGCATGTCCAGTTTAAGGCCTTAACACCATGGATTTCTCCTCTTCCTGGCTTATTCCTTCGCTGGTGTCTTGCACACCAGTCCAGCTCAGCCCAGGCCGTCTCTCATTTGACTCTTTCTGACAGAATACTGTGTGCTACTTTTAAAAGCCTCCCGGCCTTTGGAAGCTCATCCCTCCCGGAGGCTGGCAGTGACAGCTCTGCTGGTTCCTCCTGGCACTGCTTGGGAGTGTTGCAGCGGGATGGAAACAGGGTGGAACTGGTCTGAAGCCAGGGCATGTTCCATGATTTACGTGCTGGGGGCCAGAGGAAAAGGGCTGCAGTCAGTATTCCCCCTCTGTTCTGTCTCCTACTCCCCGCTTTCCTTCTGTCCCCTCTGTTGGGACATCAGAGGCAGCTGCTTGTTGTCGGTATTCAATTACTGAGATGTGATGGACACATCAGCTCAGTACAGGAGTTTCCCTCAGGGCAGAGAGCCTTTAGTGGGAAAGGTGGAATTTAAGGGTTCTGTACTGAAAAAAAAAAAAAAAGAAAGAAAAGCAAAGCCAAAAAATGCCTACCCGAGTGAGTGAGAAATGGAAATCTGGTTAGAGAAGGCACACTCTGGGCTGGGGGAATTCTTTGGTGCTTCTGAAGTCACATTTCCTCGGAGACTGGGGCAGACGTTGTGACATTGAATTTCATTTTCCTTTACATTTGTATACCAAAAATAAACCCTGCCTAAGTCATTCAGTGTCTTCTTGATGGTTTAGAAGCAGTCAGGATGACAACAGCTACTGGTCAGATTTGTCAGAATCAAGCCTCATTATCACAGCTCGCAGTACTTGACCTGGTGCCCTGGCCAGGAGGAGACATGCAATAGGGTGCCAGATTCCCTTTGAATTAAGATCTTGCATATGGAATTTGTGCTTCCTAGAAAGATGCTCTTCCTACTCAGAGATCTACTCGGGAATAGTGGTACGAAGGTAAAGCGGATGCGGAGCTGGGCACATCCAGTTCTCTACTCCAGAGGCCTCAAGGGCTGGTCAGGGTTCCAGCGAATATCCCCTCTCTGTGGGACAGGGTTCAAATGAATGCAGGGCGTGGTTTGCAGAGGAGCTCCACACCTGTATTTTTACTGATAGAAAAAGGCTCGATTTGCAGCATGGCTTAGTTTCAGCCTCATGTCCATGGTCACTTTCTGCCTTCCCTGCTCTCTTTCTTGCCTTCTTTCATTCTCTGTCCATCCCCTCTTTCTAAATCGAATCAAGACCTGAGACAACATCTTGGTACACATTTCCTCCAAAATGTTTGTCCATTTTTTCCGCTGAAATCAGGTTTGTTACCAAGTTTTCAGTTAAAACTACAGGTTGTCCTTCAGGCGTGCTCAGCCCTCTAATTCAGGAGGGAAAGTTTGAAAATACTTGGATGAAGGCAGAACAGATGTCACAAAACTTTGGACTTTCATATATAAATCTTTTACCAAGGTTTTCAGAGCTGTCCAGATGTAATCAGATCTTGTGGTTTTGAGAATCCTGACTATTTCTGTGGGAAAATTCTTCATTTTCTATGCACACTAGATTTTCAGCAGCACAAAGAGAAGCTAGAAATGTATTGTTTTTAAAATACTGGCATATCTAGATTTTTATCAAGTCTCCATAAAAAGAAGAGGGTTTGGCCTAAAAACTGTATACAGAGAAGATAAATCTTGTATCAGTGCACAGCTTTAAAAAAAAAGTCATTATTTTTAGCCAAACATACAAATACCTGCTTTTTTTATTTTTATGGGTTTGTTTTGGTTGTTTTCTTTTTACATCAAAAAATAAACTATAGACAAGCATGGGAAACAATAAATCTGGGTGTGTCAGTAGTAAATGCTCTAACAAATTCCCATTGCACAGTGGTATGAAATTCCTCTGGGAACATATATTTTTCTATACATGTCAGAGGTCTAAAAATAGGTTACTAGAATAAACCACAGTGTTACAAAAGAGGAAGAGGACTTTCCAATTTGTTTTATTGTTCTGTTTTGCAAATGAGAATTTGTAATGTGAATGGGAAAATATTTTTTTTGGAAAACCTGTGACAGAAAATGAGCCAGATTAGACTGAGTTAAGTGAAACTAAGACTGCAGGACTGATCCATAAGGAAATGCCTTGTGTTCCTCTGGAAATGACTGCTAGTCTTCCCATCTGCTTTAGCCAGAGCTGCGTCAAACCCAGCAGTCCCGAGGGCTGTTTTCCCCCCAGTGCAGGCAGGAGATGATGGAATGGTTTGGTGTCTGCTCTGCCAGCATTGCCTAGGTGGTTGTGCCTGAAAGGGTGAGACAGGGTCCAGACATTGAGTGAGGTAATGTGGATGTTCAGCCCTTTGCACCTCTGGCTTCAGAAGCCTTTCCAGAGGTGCTGCTGCCTCAGTCTGGGAGTGGGGCCGAGGCGGGGAAACTGGAGGTGCTGTGCTGCTTTCACAGCTCAGGCCCAGTCTCCCCCCTTGGGTCACCAGGGTAGGTGGAGAGCACTCCAGCTCCATCAGGCCCACTCTGGAGCCCTGGCCACAGGTCCTGAGCTTTGGGAAATGCCTGTGTCCCTCCTGGCTTTGTTCCGAGCAGGATGGCCCCGGCCTGCGTGTGCTGAGGTTCCGATCCCAGGGCAGTGCCTGTGAAACATGGCTGCTGGGATGGGATTCGGGCAAGGGCACAGCAGTTCCTTGCTCTGTGTCCAGTGGAAAACAGGAAACGGGCAGGGTGGTGCCTCCTGTCCATGCCAGACTTAGGGCAAGCGGCTCCTTTAGTCACACTAACTCTAACCTTGCCTTTGATATTTATGTTTCCTTCAGCTGGAGCAGTGTTGGGAGGCTCCATTTGGGAAAGGAGCTTGGAGGGGGCCCGAGTACACATCCCCACACGTGGGTGCACTCACACCTTCACTCACAGACACACAGCCTCCACTGATGTCAGGAGAAATGGCCAGTCCTCTGTCCCTCTGCAAAACTGCTCTTTATCAGCTGTGGATGAATGGAAGACTGGTTTGGAAACAGATTGTCTGTCTTATTTATGATGGCCTAATCAGGCAGATCAAGAGAGCCTTTTTACTTGTGTTTTCTAATCAGAACATGCCACAACGTCTGTTTGCTTATCTCTTAAACCTCTGCTGTCCAAACAGAACACACGGTATCTTTGCAATGGCAAAGTGAAGTCCTCAAGCCCTGTCATCAGAGGCAGAGCTCAGGAAGATTTAGAAAATAATGGTGGCATTCTGCTGCAGTCCATCAGCTGGAAGTGCTGGGGCCGCCCTGGTGCTTGGAGGTGGATCTGGCTCCTCCCTTAGCCAGTGCTGGCCTGCAGGAGAGGAGGTGTGCAGTGCTGGGTGACCCCAACTCATCCTGAACAGCCCAGAGGCAAATGATGCCCTGTGAGAGTTGTGTAAGCTCAGGTACAGCAAGGAGTGTTCAGATCAGAAAGGGGAATAGTCACTGCCTTCATGAGCATGGACCCTGTGTTAGCTCTGGCTTGTTGTGGGTGGAGTCAGCTCTTTCTAATTTTGTCTTCTTTCTACATATTCTGGCAATGAACCTGCTTTTCAAGAAACTGGACTGGAACAGGCCAGCTTTTTTTTGGTCAAGTAATAGAATAGATTGTGTGAGTGAAGAAGAGGCAAGTACTCAGTTACCTTTCAGTGATACACAACACGTGTCTCTGGTGTATAAATAGCATGAAGAGTTAAGCCCTCCTTCGTCTTTCTCCTTCTTCTCTTGTACTGTGACTGAGTGATGACTGCGGTGACTCCCCTCAAACAAACACCTCTCCCCCTTCCACCCCAGAGCAGAGATTCTTCTCCTTCCCTTTCTTTTTTTGCCAAGATAAACTCTGTGTGTAAATTGGATGAGCACTGAGTGCATTAAGGGGGAGGGGGTGGAACAAAAATAAGACCCTAATTAATAGTTTTGTAACTAAGGGAATGAGAGGAGAATAATTTGAGGAATAACAAGAACAGCTTTTCAATCTGTTACTTGCTGTGTGTTTGTGCATGTAGTTGTACACTAAAATAATTCCAGCTGTTCTTCCTTCTTTTAATAATGGTTCATTGCATTTCCATTGTGGGGCCATATTTGGACAAACATTAACCAGATCAAAGCCTAATGGATAGTTACGATGGCTCTGATTCAGCAAAGCACTTAGGCACAGTGTTTCATTGTAACTTCAATGGGACATGCTTTGACTCCAGCAAGATACAAGCACTGCTCTGGCCAGTGACAGCAGAAATGCCCGTGTGACTTGGCGTGGGTGTGGGTGCTGTGCTCAGATCTTCAAGGTAAAGCGAGTTCCCTCTCTAAAGAAGGACAATGGAGCGCTCTTTCTGCAAGGTACCACTGTTGGACCAAGCACCCCTTTGCCTTCCTTAGTCTTGGCCATTCCCATCGTGGTGTGTTTGAATAGCTGTGCTAGAGCCAGAGTCAGTGCTAAAGCCAGAGGAGGTTGTGGAAAGCAAGAATTCCAGTCAAAGGGAGGAAGGACAGAGCAACAGCATGCAGGAAGAATGGGCACGTGCCCATGGGGCAGGGCCTCAGAGCGCTGTAACTGCCAGAAGATCCGTCTGTCCCCAGAAACTCTCTGGCAGTGCCTTCCAGCAGGTGCTTTGGAAGGGTTTTAAGAAACAGGAGCGGTGCTGAAGACTCTCTTCCCTGGTGGGAGTCAGTGGCCTGGGGACATCCTGAGCTTGACACTGCCCGTGGATGTGATGGTTGCTTTCAGCAAGGGTCCCTGCAGCCTTCCTGGTGCTGGAATGATTTCGTAGGAAAGAGTGTCACTGTTAAGCAAGACACGAGGAAAAGAAGCTGAAATTATTTTTGCTGAAATCCTCCTGTTGATTCCTCCTTCTTGATGGCATAAAATCTTAAGAGTACAATTTTCTTGTCTCATCCAGGCCATTAAAGTGTAATAAATTATGGCAGCTTCTAGGATTTAAGATACTTTTTATTTTTAGTGGCTGGGCTACACTGCCTTGGAAACACTTGGAATTCCCCTTTGTGATTGTCTGGGAGTTATTTATAGTAAGTTCTTACTCTGATGGCAGAGTCTACATCACAGAGCTGCTGATTTGAAGGGGGTGTAGTTTCATTTAGAAGTTTTGCTCGCTGTGTTTGCCATTTCATGTTTCTGGTTTTTAAGCCGCTGTCACGAGTGACCAGAAGCAGTTGGTGGCACATTGCCACCACATACAGGGCAGGCTTGCTTTGCTTGGAGCACTCCCTTTGGAACTGCTTCCTGATGGGAACATCATTATCAGCATGGCCACTTGTATTGGGCCTCTGATGGGCCTGACTGTCCTGAGGTACAGGGGTGAAAGCCTGGAGAAAATTGAGGTATCGGGGGAGGAGAGGGAGGGGAATTTAATTTCCTTTGCCCTGACATTGATGTTGTTGTAAACTCTGTAAAGTGGCACCTTCTGGCTCAGAAATAAGCAGCCACAATGACATGTCTCAGTTTGTCCAGACTGGTTTTCTTGTCCAGTTAAAGTGAGAGAGTCCTACGCCTTTCAAGCTTCTTGGCTCCCAGGAGGAAAATGCCAAACTTGTCAGAGAAAACAAACAGTGGCTGTCCCAGCCTGTGTGTGTTCCGATTAACGAATCTATTAGGCTATAAAACCTGGGACCCCCTTTCCCGGAGAAAGAGCATACATTAGGAAGCTGTTGACAGTTCCTAAGTCTGACCCCTTGCACAGAGCTGGAGACCTATCAGCAGCTCCGAGGGGCTGTTTGTTCCAGGAGGTCTCGGAGAAGTTTTTGACGCTCCGTAAATGCCAGATGCGTTCTTGTTTTAATCTGTAACGTGGGAGGCCGGAGGGAGAAAAAAGGAGGAGCTGCGGCACAGCTGAGTGTTCCTGTGCTTTTGGTGTAATCAAAACATGTTTGGAGGCACATTACCTTGGGATGTCTTGGCTCCCTCAGACTGAGCAGGGCCTGTTCTAGTGGGAAGTTCTTCGGTGGCTTGCTGCCGTTACAGCAAACACCCAGAGTGTTGCAGTTGATGGCATTCTGTGCTTTCGGCCAAAAGGGAAGGAATCGCCAGCGTTGCATTCAGCATTCACTTCCCAAGGGGATGCAAACCCGCAGCTCTGACATGTGAAGACATACAAACCCCGTTTTACAAGAAAAGGAGTTAAGCCCTGTGTTCTTGGTGTATTCCCATGAAAGCAATTACCTCTTCCTTATTTCCCCCTGCCCCTTTTCTTTGTGCTGTTGCTTGTTAGAGAGGCAACTTTTTTCTCTGACACTATGGTATTCATCAGGCAGTAACGCAAATCACTCCTGCACTCCTTCATTCACTGCTGAGTGGTTTTACACATGGAATACTTTTGGAGCATTTCTCTTAAGAGGAAAGGCCCAGGAAGAGGGGCCCTCAGCCCTGGCTGGCCCTGGCTGCAGGGAGGGCTCAGGGCAGGGCCCAGGCTCTGCTCCGGGGCCCAGCAATGGCACCAGAGCCACGGGCAGGGATTGATCCCAGCAATTCCCTGCACAGGAGGCAGGACCTGTGCCCTGGGCAGTGCCCAGCCCTGAGCAGAGCCCAGAGAGGCTGTGGGGTCTCCTCCCTGGGGATATTGCAGAGCTGTGGGCACACACTGCTGTGCCCTGTGCCCTGGGATGGCCCTGCTGGAGCAGGGAGGACCAGGTGACCCACTGTGGTCCCTTCCAGCCTGACCCATTCTGTGACTCAGATTATTTCCATGAGTTTCAGGTCACTGCTCTGTCCCTGGCTGGGTCCCTGCTGCTGAAGGAGGCAGTTGCAGAGCAGGCTTTTGCTGCAGTTCCTTCCCAGCCAGCCGTGCACACAACTCCCAGCCCAGCACACAGCCAGCAAGGCTGGTCAAACCAGTGGTCTCCCCAGCCCGTGGTGTGAGTGAGTCACCCTGCTTTTTGTAATTAGTAATTAAGATAACAAATATGTGTCAGTGAATAGTGCAGAGCATGCTGAAGAGTTACTCATACGTGACCCAGCGCGCTTGAGACCAATTGCTGCGCTGAACCGAACTTTGCCAAAGCACGGAGGAGTGGAGCAGCAGCCCTGCAGTCCCGGCCCCTGGTGTCCCTCGTGGTCACAGGTGGGTCTCGGTGCTCCGCAGGCAGGCTCTGTGTAGCAGGTGGCTTTTACCCTTGATGGAGCACACACCATTTAGGTCAGTCCCCGGGAGAGCTCCGAGCAGGAACACTGCAATTCACTGTAGCGCTTTTAATTTGCTGGATGAGATCTCTGGTCTCTGGAACACAGGACTTGTTGTGAATCACAGCAGGATATTCTCTTAAAGAGCCCAGCAGAAGGCTGCTGACAGTGTCCCCGGGCGATGCTAATCCGACATCCCATTGGTCATGGCTCCTCGGGTTACCCGCGGCCCCGTCGCACAGGAGGCCTGTTAGTGTGGGAATGAGGGACCTCGTGCTGCAGGGACACAGCCAGGGCATTAGGAGGAAGAAAATCTATCCTCTTCCCATCACTTCCTGAAGGGAATGTGTCAGAATGACGCACGTACTCCGGGCTTTATTTGATGAGGGGGCTGAGGGGGAGCGAGAAAGGAATGAGAAGGTCTCAAGGGATGCACGATTTGGCTTCACCGGGTCACGATGCTCTGAAAGTTCATTTGGAGCTGCTGAAACCGAAGCACTGGAGAGCAGTCCTGGCTGGACACACATTTGTCATCTTCGTGACTCGGGAGGGCTCTTGTGGATATTTTAGACAGCCCACGGATTATGGTGGGCTTTTCTCAGCCTCATAAACACTGCTCAGGAATGAGATGGGAGAATCCAAGCGATGGTGGCGTATGCTGGGACTGTGTACATTGTCTCAAGGTGCTTCTGGAGTAAAAGCATCCCTTTCCTCACATTCTGTCCTGCTCCAACTTTCAGGCTGAATTGCAGTCTGTGTCTTGTAAGTCTGTGTCCTCTCCAGTCTGATCTAATATTGACACAAGAAGTGAAGCTTTAATCTCTTGATGAGATCCTCGTGTTCTCTGGGTGTCCATGCTCTGAGGGACACTGAGAATGCTCTTGGGAAGTGGGAGATCTCATGATTAGAAAACTTCCAGTGCAGTTTGTACTGACCAAAGTGAACTCACTCAGTCCAAATCTCTTCTGTTCTTTTCCCACTCACGAAATACAGATTTGGGTCAAATGAACTATGTCAGAAACAGGTGCTGAAATCCATTGGTTAAAGCAGACACCATGTGCCCTACTGCCAGTTTTTGAACCTAGTCGTAACACTGGGGGAAAAGAGCAGTTTGGTATTTTTGTTTCAAATGAGAAACTTAGGAATTAACTTCAGTGTTATTTTTAAGTGTTTTTCCTTGGGTCAAATTAAATGTTTTGTTTGAGGCCAAAATGTTACGTCGTTCTGTTTTTCAGTTCACTGGAAAAAAAAATCTGAACAAAATAGTGTTTATTTTGGGCTGCTGCCCAACTAATCTCTCTTCCTTTATTTTTTCTGCAAGCAAAATACAAAATCAGTTATTTATGCATCTCAAGTTTTAGCTTCTGTTTTAACCACCTATCAGATTAACAGATACCACATTATAGTAATTTTTTTTTACTCTTCAGACACAGGGCTGTATTTCTGTGCTTGTAAGAGTTGTACAGGGAAGGAAGAAAGCCCTACAATCAATGGGATGTTGGGTTCTGTTTGCTGGGCTGTTGAGTGATTCCCCAGCTGAATGGAGAGCTGGTTGAATGAAGGTGTTAACCTTGATCTTAATACCAGTGTCCCCCTTGCCATCTGAGGAGTCAGCAAATGATTTGTTTTAGCTCTGGAATGTTGGTTTAGTCCTGGTGCTGCTTCTCACAGCAAACTTCATCTGAGGATAAATGGGAAGAGGCCACTGGTATCCAAAAAAGAGGATTTGTTTAAAGTGGGAAGGGAAGAACTGAATTAAAATACAAGAAGATCACATAATCTACCACCTCCTGCAACCTCATCTGGTGGCTTAACCTTTGATGCCTGCTTTATTTTTCTTCATTTCTGCTGCTGTCCTCAGAATTCTGCCTGTTTTCCCCATGGTTTGAGAGAAAAGCCAGCAGCGGAGCTTTACCCTGTGTGCACGTGGCTTCTGCCCCAGCACTGGGGCCCAGTAAAACCACCCTCAGCCCAAATGGGCTCTGGTTGTTATGGGATTATTGTTTCACTCGATAGCATAATTATTTTTTGTGGGCCTTTCATCAGAACAGCTCCTGTGGGCCTGCACACATCTCCTGGGTGCTCAAGGTGCTGTTCTGGATATTGTGCCCAGGTGGGAATGCAGGAACTGGCTCAGGTTTAGAGAAGTTTCTTTCCACTCCTCACTGCATTTACAGGCCACTGCTTGGGCTTGGGCAATCATTTTCTCTCCCTGTGCCCCTGCTTAGCTGAACTGTCCTTCATGCAGGAATTTGGGCTAGGCAGCACCTCCGAGCAGGTCTGCAGTTTCAGCGGGTGCCTGTAGGTGCTACCACAATACAAACAATAATCAATCACTGACCGACACCTCCGAGGCTCTCACTGAAACCAAACACAATAAAAAAGCCTCCCCAGGGGCCGAATCTACCAGGCTGTGTAAACGATTTTTTAGTGAAAGTGGTAGAACCCCCATCTCTTGGGACATTTAAAGCACGCTGCAGAAAGCAGGAGCAATCAGTGTGGTGGGGAATAAGCGTGTGTTGGCAGAAGGATCAAATAAAGAGGACTTCATTATTCTGGAGTGCCTGTCCAGCAGAGATCAGCATGAGTGAAGGCACAATGACTTAATAGATCTCTCTCAGCTTCTGACTGCTGCTGTCCTCCACTGCAGGTTCTCACAACCAATAAAGAAGGCCTCAGCCAAAATGGAACATGTATTTTTAACCTTCCTGCCAAACTTTGATCTTTTACTAGATTAGTTTTAGGTATAGTTAGGCCAACTCCTGAACCTCTTTGTTCAGGTCATTCCATCCAGCAAAACACAGGGTAAAGGTGTGCATTTGGAGATGCATTAGTAACTAATTATGGGGAGGTAATTGCATTAAATCAGAAGTAAAATATAATGAGAGTGTCCTGGTGAAGAACTGCAGCTCAGTGCAGGGGGAAACGGGTAGGCAGAGGTAGGAGAGGTTCCACGGAACTTGTATGTAAAGTGCATAGCTGGGATTTGATTCTCATTTGTGTTTATTTTTTCAGTTTCCCCCATTCAACAGAACATAAATTTTCCAGGTAGGTGAGCTCAGGCAGGAATGGAGTGAGAGCACCCAATGGAACGAGACGGGATCATTCTCACGTCCGTGTTCTGTTCTTGCTCGCCACACTAATGAGCTGCCGCGAGGCTGCTCCATCCTGCATGGAGCCTTGGAGCCGCTGCTAATCCCTACGAGAGGCATCTTTTCCAGCCAGCCCTGCAGGTGGCACAGCGAGCCTTGTCTTTCCAAGCAACGGGAGCAGTCCTGCCTTCCCTTCCCATCGCTTCTGAGCGCAGCAGCAGCTGGGATGGGGGAGACCTTCAGCACAGAGAAGAGAGCGGCGTGATCCGCTGGCTGCTGAAACGTCCTGCCTGTTCCCGGGCTGCTTCCAGGGCTTTGCTTTACACAGGGACAGAGAAACCAAACCTTTTTTTTTTTTTTTTTTGCTGCATCAAGACATTTTGAATGCCCTTATGCTACTTCCAAGCTGAAGTTGAAAAAGAGAGTGCAGCCAAGCTCCTAAAAATCAAGATAACTCTTGAAATCTTGGTTGCACACTCCAAATGTATTCTCTGTCAGGCAGGTCTCCTTATCAGAAAATCTCATCTGAAGCCATTGGAATCAAGTGGAACTGATTTGGGAATTGTGGAAAAGGTGGATAAAAAAGGTCTTTGTGTAGCCTGCAGGACTGCTGGGCATTCCTGCTTGTTAGTCCTTATTCTCACTTTGCTTCTCTTCATGGCCTTGGGCAAGTCACTTAACTTCTTAATCTCTGGCTCAGTTTCTCTGCCTGTAAAATAAGATAACTATTACTATCACATACCTGTCTGACAGGATTTTCTCCTCTAGTAATAATTAACATTTGTAAAATGTTCTTTGACTATGTTTATTTTTATTATGATACTTCCAGATTATATTACAATACTGACGCTGTTGCTGTTGCAGATTTGAGCTCCTGTTCAAGATTACACCGGAAATTAAGTCATTTTTCTAATAAGATATAAAACAACTTGTGGTCGGTGTGGTTAAGCTGAGTTTAAAGCTCGTTTGCAGCATGACAACAGTGTGAAGCAGCTGCAGCATTGCAGGGAATCTAACCCCAGTATCTGTGACAAAATGAACTACATGCACTGAAGATTATCCATGATCTGACCTTACCCCTAGCAGAAAGGTTACTTATTTGAAGTATTTGGTAAGTGGGACTGAAGGTTTGAGCTTTCCTTTGCATTAGCAGAAGGTGTAAAATGTCCCTGCACACTTGAGTCTCCAGTCCTGCAGTCCAGACTGAGCTCTAAGGAACTGGGCTGAGGATTTGTGAGGACATCTGCAAGCCTGAAGAATCCTTCTTTGCATTTCTCTTTTTTTAAACTACAATCACAGAATGGCTTTGGGTTGGGTTTGAAGGGATCTTCAAGATCATCTCCTTCCTAAAGCAAGAGTTACCTAGAAGTAACTTCAGTTTCCCCTCTATATGAAGGGAAAGAAATCAGACTGAAACCTTGGCTTTGTGAACCTGCTGTTCATAAAGCTGCTGTTCAGCTCCAGTGACTGACTCATCAGCACAAATTCAAAGTTTCATTTTTGTTCATGGACTTTGTGGTTCCAATCCCTTTGTCTCTGCCTCTTGGATACTCTGGTATCAAGATGGATCCCTGCCTCCTCTCCCTCTTTTCTGATCTCATCTGTGTCCGTGTAAACTTTCAGTGTCTAGCAAACCCATGGCAATGAGTTACACCGTTTATCAGTGGTCTGGGTAAGGAGATGCTGTTTTTGCTGTTCTGAACCTGCTGTCTGCTGCCTCTGAGTGTGGACTGGGCAGACTTTGGTTTTCACCATTATGGTGAAGGATGAGGCTGTTGGGGCCTTTCCTGAGCCAGGGGAGGCTTGTCCTCGTGGCACCCCCAGCTGGGTTCTTGAAGACCATCAGGAAAGGTGTAGGGCCTTGGAATCCAAAGTCCATGTCTGTGGTGGGAGGAGGTGGGGGAAAGGCAGTGACTCCTTAGAGCTGCTTCTCTGCTTGCTGTGCTCTTTAGCACCCGCACATGGGACCTGTCCAAATAACAACAAAGAAAGGGTAAGCTAAGCAGGACTCAGATGCAAAGAGGTAGAAAATCAAAAGTAACTCCCTTTAACCTGACAAAGAGGAAATTGTTGACAAAGTTTCAGGCTTGATTGAGCAAATTTTTTTTTAACTCATCTTCTCCCCCCTTCCCGCCCGCTGCCCCCCTGGAGAGAAGTCTGGATGTAACACTATTGCTAGGACTAGGCCTATGATTAAGTTCTGTTTTTCAAAGGTGATCCCAGCATGATTAAAACCAGGTGGCCCCATGGTGCAGCAAGGGAGCCAGATGTGCTCTGCAACTGGATTGCCATTTCCTAGCCCAGCTGCAAACATTTGATTGTCCACTCGCTCTGGGTATTACAGCCGTGACCTTCTCTCTTCCTTACCTCCCCCGTCTCCTGTCTGCTTCCCCCAGTGACATTTGAGAGCAGGGAAGTCCCCTTAGACTTGTTTGTCACTGTTACAAGCATCCCTTTCTCCCTTCACCTCCCCACTCCCAGCCTGGGTTCCGCACTTCCATTACTCACAGATGTTGGAGGGTAGGAGCTGACAGCGTTGGCTTTTACCTCTCTCTTTCCTTTCTTTGGGTTTTTTTCCCTCTCCGCGTTCCGGCGTGTGTGCACTGACCCCAAAGCACTCCCAAGTCAACTGGCAGCGTCTGAATCCACTTAGAGGTGAAGGGATAAAGCAATTTTCTTCGAGATGTGGCATAAACTGTTTAGGTTTTGCTGTCTCCAAAGGCCTGTAATGAGAGGGTGGCCCTGTCCCAGAACAAGCCCTGTCTCACCCTGATCTATAAAATTTGGACTAGGTTAATCTTTTCCCCCAGCACTGGCCTGTCAGCCCGTTTGTGCTGAATTAGGGCTCTAATGCATGGATGGTGTCAATAATTGCCTAGTAAGCCATACTTAAAAAAGAGTCACAATCAATCGTCCCAACATTAGCATGTCATAATGCATCAGTCCTGCATTAGGAAGTTGTAATCCATCAACTTGACATCAGAAGGGACAGTGCATGGTGGGAGCTCAGCTCAGGCCTAGTGCAAGCTGGAACCACTCCACAGGCTTTGCAGCAGCACTGGATTTGGTCTCACAGGGTCACACTTTTGTTTTCCCACCTACCCTTTGCAGTTTGATAATGAATTTGATGAATATTGAAACCTCTGGGAAGAGAAGGGCTGCTGATGCTATTTCTAAGAGGTCTGGGACAGCAGAGAGTTTGAGTTTCTCATCTCTTTCTGTTGAGCACAGTTACTTTTTTCTTCCTCCAATGCATGAATTAACTCATCCATAAATATTCCTGTCCTGACTGGTTTCCACTTTCTCTGGAAATGCCTATTTGTGCTAGTTTGTAGATCACCCCTTGCTTTATTCCATTTTACGATTCAGCTTCCCCAAATCAAACCTTAGTCTGGTGTGCAGTTCATTTATAGAGCTTTCTCTGTTGTTTCAAATCTGCAAATCAAATCTTCCTGTTTGGGCAAACCCCCATAGCTGCTATTTCAGTTTTGTGGCACGAGCCTGAGGATGGGAGGTGGTACTTGCAGCAAGGTCAGAATTGGGCTCAGTGCAGGTGAGGCTGTGGAGTTCCCTGGGTACATGGTGTGTGTATTCAGCCTCAGTTTTCAAAGCATGCAGGGAGAATTGCCTGAGAGCTGTGTTGGGTGTGCAGCTCCAGCACAGGCTCCAAGTGCCTGGAAATCACCTCAGCACTTGTCTCCTCTCTTCCCAGGCATGGTAATGAGCTAATTAGTGTTTCAGTGTGGTGGGTTTTGTATGTGAGAAAGGGCCTTTGTCCTGTGTCCTGAGGAAGTAAAAACCAAACCAAGAAGCAAGATAGAAGGAATTACACGGATCACTTCTTTCCCAGAGGCTGTGGAGAGGCAGCTCCAGAGGCAGCTGTGGGCTGCTCACCCGACTCTTGGTCAGTGCCTGTGGGCAGCTGGCTCTGGTGGTGTTTCCTCAGCTCTTCTGTCTGTCTGGAGATCCTGAGGTGGCACCAAATCCCTAATTTCACTTGTGTTACCCTTCCTGAGCTGTTGGATAGCTCGTGAGGAGCTGGGTTTGGGTGGCTGCTGTGGGAGCAGGCGCTGTGTGCCCTGCTGCTTGCTGAGGCCTGGCCGGGTGCTGGCCAAAATGCAAAAGAAAGGCTTGGCTGGGCCCCCAGAGCAGAAAAAGGGGGAGGATTCACAGGAGGTGAAATCTTGGGGAGTAATAATTTGATTAAAAACAGGATGTCATTTCCTTTCGAGGGCGAAGGAGGGAGAAGCAACTGTGATGGGAACGTGAGTGCAGGAAAAGGTGATGTTTGGTCAGTGGCAATGGGCCAGATGGAACATCCACCAGGAACGACCACAAGGCCGAACACCGACCACAGGTCTTGTGTGTGCTAACAGCAGTTGGTTACTTTTTAAAGATTATTATGAAAATGGTTGGTTTTCTTTGTGTGTTTCTTGGTTGTTTTGTGTATTTTCCTGTTTGAGCCCAAAGCTTTGTCACATGAATCTCTACATTTGCTCGCCTTGAATTTAGTAATTACTGCCTTTGTGTAGAGCAGTTGCTGTGCATTGATGATAAACTGAATAAATACTGATGGTAATTGTTTTTAGAGTGAGGGACAGCTTTTAAAGTTTGGAGTCAGTTAAATTTTAACTCCTGTCTGAGATTTTTCAAAACTGCCTGGAGCCATTTGGAATTGGTGTCCAACCCCTCAAAAGATTGGAAAATCTTTTCTTTGAGTGACTTGAGATAGGGCTGAGATTGGCAGAGCAGATGAGAATAACAACAACAACAACAACAATAACACATTTCCAGCACTTAAAGTGCAATTCCCTTGCTTTCAGCCCCACTCTGTCACCGTGGCTAAAACCCCGCTCTGGTGGCTCAAGGGCTCAGAGATGTTGGCTGAGCAGAGGCTCTGGTGCTGTGTCCTAGAGACATCCATGGCTCCCTGTGTCTCATCCATGCCCATGGCATCATATTTCTTAGATCCTTTCTGGGTGAAACACTGAGATGGTCTTGAGAGAAATGCAGCAATTTTGCTTCTGAAAGGTCCACACTGACAAGGCTCAGCTTAAAGGCTGAGCCTGGGGTCAGTTTTAGGCTTAGCCTCTGGCTTTGGCAGGCTCAGTTAATCCTTTGGGAAGGTTTTAGCCACACACCAACAGTGCCAATAGTGACCACTAAATTCAGCTTTATTGGCTGAATTATCTCTGATGCCACGAGAACACCACTCAAAAGTGACCTTCGTAGTTGATCTGGTTCTAATTATAATCCAAGTAGTTTTAAACATTCATTTAAATGTCTTCTTAATTGCAACCTAATTTCTTCAATTGTAGCCCATTCATCAGTTGTTAATCATTTTTTAATTGTGTGGAAAGTTTGAAGGGTTAGTAACAAGTCATTTGTTAGCTAGAGGTCATGAAAAGGGTTATAAAAATTGCTTGGCTAATTTTGAATAATAAATTAACAAATGGATGTGTTCCCAAATTTTAAGGTGTTTCAATATCTGCAATATTGCAAAATTATTGCAGGTCAGGAAGGATGGATTGTATTTCTTGTACAAATATGAATTTTGGATGCGTTGTAAGTTAAACTCTGTTGGTCTTGCTTCTCAGGAAAACAGCAAATGACAAAATGAACATTTTTTAATGATGGTTTAATTGGAATTGGATGGAAGTGACTATGAGAATTCTGATGGTAATCTTTTAAGGCATGCACATTATGTGAAAGAAACAAAGGGGAAAGAAAACCAGTGCCTTTTTCAAGGTATGTTTTTTTAAAATAACATCTCTTGACTGTTTCTAATAAGAGCAGCTGTGAGCAGGAGTCAGTGGAAGAAGAAAGGATGTGAAGCTGAAATGAACCAGTGTTTGGGATCACATCCGTCACATCGGCGCGTTTGGATCTGGTGTTTCAGTTCGTGCCTGCCGTGCTCTCCTTCCCAGGGATCACCTTGTTCTTCACCTGGGGCTCATTCCAGCAGGGAATCTGGGCACTGCGAGCTACTAGGGGAGTTTTCTTACAGAAAATCAGAGACTCTCTGCACCTTGCTAGTGTTGGGCTGAGATTCGAGGTGATGTGAAGCCCCGGCTGGAATAAATGTCTCAGCAATTTCTTCTCATTGGCTACAGGATCGTGGTGTCAGTCTAAGCATTGGGAGTCTAGGAAAATCCCTGCCATGCTGTAAAAGAATTTACAGGAGTAACAAGAGTCTGAACTGTGCTCAAATAATCCCAGGAGCACTGCACTCCTCACACTGCTAGAGTTGGAAGCAAAATTCCTCTGTACCTTCCACAGGCTGGAAATGGGCAGAGTGATGGCTACAACTGGCTGTATTTTCCTACGAGAGGTGGGGTAGCAAGGCAAGACAAAATCCTGCACAATGAGACAGCCTTGCCAAGAATTCTGTCTTTTAAAAAGCAGAGGGATTCCTCACTCTTCTTCCTCTCCTAAATCCAGACATTCCCCAAATCATGACATTTTCACAAATGGACTGTTCTGTCCATTTTCCATTTATTCCCCTAGTATTCTCCTTTGCCTCAATTCTCAGCTTCATATTTTGTAACTTTTGCTCCTGGTAAGAAATCTCACCTTCCTCTGCTCTCGCAGCGGCCTCAGGGATGTCTGGGAGGTGATTTAGTGCCGGGTTTCTACCGGAAGGTCCCTCCATTCAGCTGTAATTTAGAGCCATTGCTTAAATCCCCCCGAAAGTTCACTTCTGGGAGCTTCCCTCCTTTGTACCCAGCCCGGGAAATAAAAATGCACATCTTTGGAAGAAGTTCCAATCAGCATCTGGGCAGGAGTGAGGATGGTGACTGGAAATTGAAAGCGGCTCTTTGCCATATATCAAGGAGGTATTTAGGATATATCATCTTTCCTGATGGGATGGGAAGGGAGCTGCAGGCAAAGCTCACGTATGGAGCGCTCTCACCGGAAGGAACAGATTACCAGAGGGGAAAACCCTTCAGACAATGCCTACGGAGCAGCCCAGGAATATTCTGTCCTGTTGGGACTTTGTAACCCTCGTGAACTACATCCTTATCCTTTCTTTCCTGCCTTTCCCTCTCCCCACATCGGCCCCCGACACCAGCAGCATGGAGAAATTTGTCTCCCCCCCAAAAAAGAAGAGGAAGAGAAGAAGAGAAAAAGAATCCTAAGGAAGGGATAAAGGCCAGTTTTCCTGACCCTGATGTCTCACACAAATCACGCTAAGGGAGGTGCACTTGGAGGGCTCTGTATGGCAGCCACAAGGCAAAATCCAGTCTGAACTGGGAAACTACAATTTCACAGCTAGTAATGAATCTGATTTTATCAGTTTGAGTTTATTTTATATCTTGATTTGTATTTCCCTGCATGGAACACTTCTTTTTGTTCCTTCTTTTAATTTAAATTGCAGAGAAAGAGTGACTTTCAAACAAAGAGAAAACTTCTCTCACTTCCCTGCACTAACCCTCTGCAGAGGATGGTGATGGAGCTGGAATCCAGCACAGTTTGAGTCAGTTTCTGTAGAATTGATGCTCATTCCGTGAAAAGAGGAGTTATACTATGGGGACTTTGTGCAGACAGCCATGGAGCAGACCTGTGGCTGAAATGACATGCAAAAGACTGCCCCTGAATTTTGTTTGTTTGCTTGTTTTTTGAGGTTGACCCAAGTTGCCTCTTTATTATGAAAGCCTCTAAGATTTATGTTTGTATTTTTTTACGTTTTTTAAAAAGTGTATTGCTTGTATCTTGAAAATACCATAAATACAAATTTACTTGTGTTTTCCTGGAAGTGTGGTTGTGTTTGCCAGAGACACTCAGTGCTCTGGAATCTTAACTGGAGAGACAAGGGAGTTTTTAAGGAAGGTTCTTTGTGTCTGATACGTTGATATTAATGGTGTTAAGTATTGACAAAAAACAACCGCAAAAGCAGAAAACACTGAATGTCTGGTTGCTAAATTCCTTTACTTTTCAAGTTCTTCTTGACCTGATGTCACCATTTCAGTGCCAGTCAGGGAATTCTGCTTGTGACAGGAGGGGAAGCCCTGCAGGAGAGGTCAAGGGGAAGGGGCTCTTTGCTAATAACCTGTTCTGAGGGGTCATCCCAGCCTAGCCTGGCCTGGGACTGTGGGGAGAGGAAACCTGGGCAGCAATAAATTGATTTCTTCTACTTGTCAAGGGTTCTGTATATTGCAGGTACCTTTTAAATGTGTAGAAGAAAAGTTATTTCTAATGGGGACTTCATCTACAACTGTATGGAACAGTGATCCAACAGTTCTGAGCAGCCAAAAATGCTTCTCTTGGCTTTCACCTTTGCAACTGTGTGAAAGTGAAATAAAGCCCAAGCCCTTGTGCTGATACCAATCTGTAAAGCTGCAGCATTCGTGCAGCTCTTAAGCATAGTGCTGATTATGTACATGGAATGTAATTTAATAACAATCTTAGCTTTAAACATTTTTCTTTCTATGCAGTTTTTCTTCAGCGGGCAACTTTCTTAATCTAACAGAATATAAAGCTTGATAAAATTATTGGGATTTCTCTGCTGTATTCTCATCAAGATACCAGAGCAGTTGGCAATGACATGAACTCACTGTTTTGGAAAAGCTCTTTTCTTTCTCATCCTGCTCTGTCTTACTGTGCTTTTGAGACCTGTCCTCAGCTACCTGTTCACATTTTGATGTTCCAGCCCACCAGCCTGTCCCTTACTGCATGGATTGGGTTTGTGGATTTGAAGTGGAGCCTTCAAAGGAGCACTGGAGCAGGCTCAGGTGAGGCTGTTGTTCCTTCTTCCCCCCACTATTTCCAGGGTCTGGGGTGCCCTGGGCTTAAATTTGGCTGTGCAGATAGTAAGGAGAGTGGTTTTAAAATTCTGACATTACCCTGGCTGACGTGCTTTAAAAGAGTGAGCAAGGATGAGTGACTCCAGATCACGTCTTGGTGAGAATTAATTTCCTACAATTGCTGAATTAATGTGATCAGTACCCAGGGTCTGTAATGGACAGGAACCATCCAGACGGGTTCGAGCAGAACTGAGCAAGTTCTTATCCCAGGAACTCTTTATACAGGAGAACTTCATTAAAGTCTCCTTGTTAATTGTTAGGGAGTGCATTGGTTTGGGATTCCTCCATAAAAATTAATCTTGGCCTTACCTTAGAGATGGCTCTCTCTGACCCTCTGCTTAGGGATTCTGAGGATTATTTAAGATTCCAGGCATTTAGTGGGGTGTCCTCGTTGCCACTGTGCTTTTGCCTGTGTCTGTGAGACAGAGCTGTGCCAGTGGGCAGTGCCGGCAGTGCCAGCAGTGCCAGCAGTGCCCACGTGAAGGTGCACAGTGAGCTGAGGGCTGCCCATGAAGGGCCGAGCTGTGCCCTATTGCACCATTGGCTTTCTCCTATGGGAATCTCCAGGCTTCTTTACACAGTGCTGCTGCTTGGAGGAAAAAACCTCTGCTTCCAGAGGCAGTAAATGCTAAACAGACCAGAGGGTGATGCAGCCCCTTTCTCCCCTGAGCCTTTCCAGGGGAAATTTTCTGGGAATGACTTTAGCAGAGCCTCTTGGAAGAGTCATGAAACACACAGCGATGAGATCACAAGGACTCTCTTTAATAGGATTTCTCTTTTGGGGTCCCAGGAGTAATGTCATGCCAATAATTCACCACTGCAGCTCCCTTTCTGTTTCCTACCAGCAATAAAGAACCCTAAACAGCTTCCTTTGGAAAAAAGCACCCAGAGTTCAAGGGCCTGATCCAAAACGCACAGCAGTCAGTAAACACTGATTGCAGTAATCTTTGTACAAATCTGATGCCAAACCTCTTTGACACCAGCAGGTTTCAGAGTTGTGTCTGGTTTAGGTTTCAGCGTGTTTCACCCTTGTCCCTTAGAAAACAGAAAGAAAGCAAAAACCCTCAAACTCAGGGAGCCACAAGGAAAATGGTATTTTGAAGGATGGACTTGTGCCAGATCAGGAAATGTTGAGTTCTCCCATCAAATTCAGTAAAGAGAACATATTTATAGATACAGCGCTGGCTTTGCGTAGAGAATTCACATAGTAAATGGGGAAATAGAACCATGTTCAAAATAAAAAACATTTCCTGAACTCACTTAACTTCTCTTTCTGGGGGAGAAATAAAATCTAGGGGAGAGGTAAGCCTTGGAGCCAGATCTTGCAGGTCATTTGAAGGGAATGTGAATAAGGCAAGTGTTTTCCAGATTCCAGGCCTGAGGAAGGACCTGTCCTGAGGGGTTTCTGGTTGGAGAATTCAGCAGTCTCTCCCAAGTCCTTCTGTAACTGAGATGATTCCTGGGGCTCTGGATCACACCCAAATGTGCCCTTTCTCAGGGGCCACTGTGGCCTGGCTGTGTGGGTTGGACTTATTGGGGAAAACAGCCCCTTCAGCCATGAGGGCTTTTCCTGAATCTGAGGCAAACAACTGGGAATAGCGAGGGAAGGGACTTTTTGACACAGTTTAGCCTTTTCCACTTCTAAGCCTAAATCAGAAAGTGCAAAACTCAGAGAAGGGGGTTTTTGCAGCGTTTGAGCATCACGGGATGATCTCATTTGAATGCCTTGTTCTCCCAACAGCGGTATTCGGGAGGGCAGGCCAGAGCAGTGGGAATTCAATCTCTGTGGTGATTTTTGGATGCCTGAGCTGTTATGCTGAGGACAACTGGTGAATGGGCTGGCACTTGTGTTTCCCTGCCCACAGTGTCTGTCCTTCAGCAACCCCCCAGAGCCTCCTCTTGCCTGTCATCTCTTCAGACAGATCAGAGACATCTCCCCCAGCCCATTCTTCTCTTAAAGGGGATGTTAAGCAGGAACACAGGATTAAAGAAAGTGAAGTTTGCTTGCAGCTGCTCTGTCCTGTCCGTTCCACTCAGCATCAGTGGGATTAAATGCCTTCTTTTGGGTGTCAGGTTCTGTCTGTGCCTAGCACCGAGTTGCCAGTGCAGCCCAGTGCCCTGATCACTCTCCCTTCCCAGATTGGTTCCACCTTTATATCCATTTCCTACCCCACTGGCTGGTGTCAGCAGCCTATTTGAAGTCAAATGAATTAGCACCGAAGAAATAACTGATAAAAAATACACATTAGCACTAAGCAAACTACAAAGAAGGAATTGGCTTCCTGACGTGAGCATTCAGTTCCATCTGGGAACTCTCAGTGTCCAGGGACAGGCTACGTTTTGCCACAAATATTTGAGCTTCATTAAAATTTTTTCTCAAAGAAAAGAACCAGTTCTGAGATACAAATATTACTTTGAGTGGTAAGGCACTCAAAATAAAGGTTTTCCATCATGTAAATTGTCTTTCAGTCAGATTGGTCATTGCAGACTTCTCTTTTTTCCCTATGAAGTATGAAATTTTCCCCGAGTACACGGATGTTGACAGGACAGAGGAAATGTGTGTCCCAAGCTAATCTTGGGAGACAAACATGCAAATAAGGCCGTAATAATAATGAGAATGGGCAGCTCATGTCCATGAGCTTTTTGGGAACCAACACAACCCTGACTGCTATGATGGACTAAAGCCAGAGAAAATTCTCTTATTTTGGGTCATTTGTGAAACATCCTGAGTATTGTTTTCAAAGCAAGGGAACTTTCTAGGAAATCTTTCCTAAGTGTTTTCATCTGTAATCTGATGTTGAGCTGCAGCAGAGCCTGTTTCTGGGATTTAGTGCTGGTCCTCTGTACCCTCATTTGTGTTAATGCCTTTAGTTCATTTCTAACCTCTAATTTTAGTGAAATGATCTCATTAGGGACCTCAAACTGCTCAAGACAGAGCTCCAAGGGGTCTCACATACTCAGCTATGTGGCACCTCTGTAGGAGAATTCCCTTACCTTCAGGGGAAAAAAAAATGATTCTGGGAATGGCATTTCCTTGGTTTCAGATCCCTAATTCTCAATTTTCATATTCCCAGGAGCATCCCTCCCTGCCAGGGCACCAAGCAGTGCTGTTAGCTCTGAATACCTTGGAACCTATGGCAGGTAAAAGTGATTTTTTTTTTTTTTTTTTTTTTTTTGATAAGATCTACTTGATACACTTGAAATAATCCTTAGAAACAAAGTGTCTCTCTTGCCAGCACATGAGCTGTGGGTTAAGGTGTCTTATAACACGGATTCTCCCACAAACAGAGCCCTATGCTTTTTCTGCTGCTGCATTAAAACCCCTCAACCTTGTCTTACTGATATCTTTATCAAATTCTTGTGGAAACATGGTTTTTTTTTTTTAAAAACACACACACAGACACAACCCAGCAGTGAAAGCTCTAAGTTAACGCCTCATGTTCTTCTCAGATTTCCAAAGCACTGAGGCCTTGAGAATATGTTTCCAATATCCTCTCATCTCTCTCTGTTAGTGTTTTACTCAGCTCCATGCTGGGGAGGTCCTGACCTCGGCAATCTCCAGGGAAGGGGGCGGGAAGGGGGGTCAGGCCATGGTGGAAACCTGCAGGCCACAGCCTGTGAAATCAGCCCCGTTTCCTCGACTCCTTTAATACATTTAACCTGGAAGAGGCCGTCGCCGGCCAAAGATTAGATTACCAATGTTGGCATGTTTGGCCTAACAAATGGCAAATGGATGACGTGCCAGGCAACAGCTAATCAGTGCTGACACAGATCCATGGGCAGGCCTTTTCCAGGAGGGGATAGTTCATGGCTGCAGCCAACTTTTGTCCTGACGACTGAAAGGAGAGTTGAGAAGGCCACCAGAGTACCTGTCTCTTTGAATCTCAGGGCTCCCAAACTGTGTGTCATTTTTAAAGGTCTCACTGGCCCTCTCAGAGGACGAGCTAAATGTCCCGTGCTCCTCCAGGCGATAGGACACGAGAGCTTGAACCTTTCTCGTAGCAAAGCTGCTCTGTGTGTCTCCCTGTGTATACACCTGTATCCTGTCACTAACTCCTGGGCAGAAGAAAAGGAATTGTTTCTGCAGTGTTGCTTTCAAAGGATAGTGGGGTCAGCAGCCTTGCTCAGAGAAATGGTTTTTAAAATATTTTCTGAAATGCTTTTCCATGGTCCTGGCTTTTGGAGTGTTTGTGGCTCCTTTGCTATGACATGGCTCTCACAGAAGGGTGGCCGTGGGAGGTGATGGCTGAGGTGCTGCTGGTCTCGCTGGCCCAGCAAGGCTGCTTTGCAGTGCTTGAGTGTAGTTTCAAATTCTCAGTCCTTTGGTTCCTCTAATGTCCAATGGCTTGTGTTACATCTGTATTTTGCATTCTGCTGAGCATTTTCACCTCCGCTCTTAACTCACTTAGATGTGTGTACCTGTCACTGGTGTCCTCTCCTCCTTTCCTCTGTGGCCCAGCAAGGAAAAACCTTCTCTGAGTGTAATCAACGAAATCAACCTGAATTTTGGAAGGAAGAGCTGTCTAATTGCTAAAACTGTCAGTCATAAGATCCCAGTTCCATTCCTTGCTGCTATCCTCTATATCCTCAGTTGGATTAATTACCTTTTAGCTTTGCAGTTCTTCAGCTCTGAAATTAGATGGAATGTTTTACTGGGTACGTGAGCTCTGAAGGGGGTGAGGAGGAGGAGCAGAATCGCTCTGAAGCACTGGAACAGGCTAAACAAGGCTGGGGAAGGGAGACTGCAGTGAGGTCCTGGTTGAGAGCTCTGAGTTCGGGGTAAGCCCAGTCTGTCTGGAACTCCCTGTGCTAAATCCAAGAGCCTTTGGATGAGATACCTGTGCAGAGGAGGTCCATGTGCTGTGCTTTGCCTAAGGAGGGCTGAGTGGGTAGGACATGGAAGCAGGAGGTGATGGAAGGGGAGAGGAAGAGCACTTTAGCACAGTGGAACATGTCACAGGCTGAAGCTTGGCATCCAGCGAGCAGCAAACACAGCTGGATGTCAACTAAGAGATTACTAGAGATTCTACCAAGAGAGCATATGTTTTGTTTGCCTCATTGAACTGATGGCGTTAGATCCAAAGTCTTCCTTTCTGCTTTCCTGTGAGCATTTCGAGCTCGTTGGCTTGATGGAAGGATATCGCTGCGGTACCTTTTCTTAGAAGGCATCTGCACACTTGTGTTTGATGCTGTTGACAGCCTGGTCGGCTGCCAGTCAACTTTATCTTCAGTGCCTGATTCCACTTGTAAAGATTTCTGTTGCAGATCAGGCCTGTGCACCTAGATGCTTCAGACCTTCACAAACCTTGTCAGGCCAGGATATATCACAGATAATGTTTCCTTGGTCCAGAGCTCATCATGCTTAATTTTAGACATAACTTTGGTCAAATCAAAGAGAACCCTCTGTATTTCTAATACAGTCATGGGAGAAAACCAGGCTGTTCTGCAGGGAGTGTTCCTTCTATCTTGAAATTATCATGACTGAAGTCAAGGAGTTGCCCTTTGGAAGCTGTTCTGTCTCTTGCAGATAGAGGGAACCTAGGTGACCAATTTAGATCTGGGATGCTGTTAGTCATGGGAAATGAATCCCGACTTTGACAGGAAATCTGTGCCAGAAGTTGAAGACTGAGTACCTCTGGGAATAATGGAACACCTGCAGGTGCCTTCAGACCATTGCCAGTAAAGTCCTGAGACATGTACCATGTGCTGTAGCAGAAATGGCTGCTGCTTGAAATTGCTTTTTTTCACGTGTGCTCCCAGGCTTTGGATGTTGGCTCATTGTTGGAGGAGGGCGTGTTTTGCCTTGGCTCCTTGGCTGTTCCTGGCTATTGGGATGGCCACTGCTTTATTACGTTTGTACTGACAAGATGCCTTATCCTATTTCATTGCCAGCAGGGCCATCAAGTACCAAAGGTAAGCTGTGTCTTTCTGAACACAGTTACTGAGAGAAGAGCACTGAACGTGGCTGCACATTGATGAGGCTCATGCATTTGTGAGCACTGATCTTTTTTTTTTTATACTTTATTTGCATTCTGGTTTTGGAATGTTATTTTTAAATCCATATTTGTTTTGGGGAATACTTTGTTGTTTTGTTGAACTTTAGTAACTGGAGGAATTAATGGATCTCTGCTGTAGGGACATGTGAGGGGAATAGGTTTCTGTAGAGAGTGAGTCTTTCCTGCCAAGGTGGGGAGGTCCTGGCACAGGTTGCCCAGAGAAGCTGTGGCTGCCTCATCCCTGGAAATGTCCAAGGCCAGGTTGGACGGGGCTTGGAGCAACCTGGGATAGTGGAAGGTGTCCCTGCCCATGGCAGGGGGTGGGACTGGATGGGCTTTGAGGTTCCTTCCAGTCCAAACCATTCTGGCATTCTTTGATAAGGTTGGCTTGTTTTTGGTCTTGGCATGACAGTGAACCTGCATTTAAAATGCTCACAATCCAAGTGAAAACAAGGGAGGGAAGCAAGGCAGAAAGTTGGGGGGTTTTCCCAGGATATGTGTTTGCTGCTTTTGTTTTTTTTCAGAAATGAAGAGAAAAATCGGGGTGAGGAGGCAAAGAGGGGCAAATCTGTGCCTAAGGAGGCTGGAGCGGGGCAAGACAGAGGCTGCGCTGCTGTGTGGCTCAGGGAAGTCTCATCAAGCTCTGTCTCATGCTGAAAGCTGCTCCTTGGTCATGCGTGCAAAGGAGATGAGATGGAGGCAGAGGAGGACCTGGGGGAAGGAAGAGAACAGAGCGAAGATGTTGAAGGGGGTGGGGAAGATGTGGAAAAAACAAAACAGTTCCAGGGCAGAGGAAGGGAGGATGGTTCAGTTTAATTAGGAGGGAACACGAGCGAAAGCTCCAAGAGCACACGCACACACACGCGTGCACACACCCTCTGCTCCACACCCTCACCCCCCAGAGAAAAAAAATTCATCACACCGATTTTTTCATGGTCTGGCAGTCAAGTGATAAAATTATCAGATGAGGGTCCCATTCTCCTTTCCTGCAGTCACTTTCGCCAAGTGCACCACGTCTGAAATAATGAAGCAGATTTGATTAAATTTTCGCTGGCTGAAGCAGCCACGCTAATTTGGAGATGGGCTTATTAGTTTAATGACCGATCCGAATAATCAGAATTCATTAGCATTAGTGCCACTATTGTCAGCTCAACATTAGCCCTGGGCTCCAGTACACAAAGATGCATGGTTATATATTTATATAGAGGGAGGCTGTGTTTATAAAGGGTGAAATGGAGAGGGGGGGAAGCAAAAGAAAAACTATATATGTGCATTTCCATTTTATACTCTTCTTCTTATACCCTTCCTGCATATCCTTGTCCATTAGCAATGCACTGAACGAGGAATGGGAACAAAACAAGGCTTTGTGAGAGGGTCAGTGTTGCTCTGCCCTGGGCCATGCAGCCCCGTGCTCGGGGCAGGGCAACTTCGGGGCCCAATTTGCAGATCAGAGCAGTCGGGGTTGTTTTCCGCTAAGATGCTGTTGGCTTCGATGGCCATTACTTGGATCTGGAGATGCTCAGGAAGTCCTTAGGGTTTGGAGCTGGGAGAAGCCACAAGAGAAGCCCCGAGACTTTAAGGTATTTACTCTGCTTCTCTCTAATGAAACGAGTGAGCTGTCACTTGGTGAAAGTCTCTCAGAAAGACTTTGGGCCTCGTTTTCTGTCACTGTGAAGGTATGATCTGGTAGTTCCTCTACCAAAATCAGTGAAGCTTGCAGAGGGTTGGCTTAAATGAAGAGAAAAGAAATCCAGTTCCCTGAGCTCTGATGGTGGTAGCAACTTAGCTGTCAGCTCCAACTACTGCACAGTTAAATGCAATAAAACAAGATTAATTTAACATTAAGGCTGCACAAAATGTCAAAAAATACAAATTATGAACCCTGATGTTTACTCAGGCTGACTGTATGTCATGTCTGTCTTCAGATAAACATCTTTTCATGGAGAGAATACTATATTAAGTCCTGTACTTAGCAGAAAATGCAGGAATGTGCAAGACAACTTATGCCGTAGGAAAGAATGAGTGTTGCAGTTATTAGTACTATTTGCATTTCCTCCCACTGGGATCTTTTAAAATGATGAAATTGTGTCACTCTATCTGTTGCTTTTTTGGGTTGTTGGGATTTTTTACCTCACATTCTTGTTCACATTTATAAAATGTATGTTAATATGTGTCACCTCAGAACGAAAGCGTGCGGGAAGCCTTCGCTTTCCAGAGGATTTCTCCAGTATGGGTCTAAAATGTGTGAGGCAAATAGCTGAATGAGTGTAGATTTTATTTCTCACAGCAGCACAGCCCAGTCGCTGCTCCTGTGCATGGCTTGCCATGGCTGTGCAGGGTGTTGGGGTGTGGTGGGAGAGCCCTGATCCAAACCTGAGAGACCTTGTACCTCCATCCATCTCACTCCTGTTGCAGCACAGGTGTTCCTGAGACAGCATCTAACACATCTGGCTCGTTTGCTTTCCCTTGTTTCTCTGCTGCTTTGAACAGAGGTGCTCTGCTTTTCACCTGGAGGGGCATTCCATCACCATTATATTGACAAAGTAAGATGTATTAAAATAATATCCGAGGGACTGGGAATAAATCACTAATATTTGGGGAAGCAGAGTAACACCCATCTGTCTGTGACCTCTGTTTATATATTGATGTATTGGGGAGAGCACAAAGCACTGGAGTCAGGTGAGTAATAGCAAAGCCAAAAGCATTTACACACCTAAGGATGATTGAGTAAGAGAGTTCCTCACCTGCTGCATTTGAAGCCGTCTGAAAGCTCTGCCATGGGCAGATGCATTGGTTTTAGCTTTGCACCTTCAGCTGAGATCCCTGAACGGGGTCCTCAGCCCTCGGACCCTCTCTGCAGTCAGTGCAGTCTGGAAAGGGCAGCAGAAAGGTCCATCCCTAAATCACAGAATTCCTGACTGTTAAATAGGTGGTTAAGGACTCTTCCCCTGCAAGTCTCATGTGTTAGACAAGTACATCTTGTGGAGAAATGTGCTATAAATGTACAGTTCAGTTGCTTTTGTGTAACCATCAGCATCATTTGCATTAATCAAGTACGGAGAATGGAAAAAATTCCAGTTGCATTTATTAATTTCTGCTCCTCAGAAGTTACACCTCTTGGGATGCTTCCTTTCCCCGTGCTCAGCCCCACTCACAGTCTCACTGTGGCATCTCCCTGGGTCTTCACAGCTGCTCTCGGGCTGGGCTAGCAAACGAATAGCTGGAATATGAATTTCTCCAGGCACATGAGGCTGGGACTGGGCTTAAAATCCCAGCAACGTGGTATTGGTGGGCATCTAAAACTGAGGCCATGAAGTGGTTCCCTGTTTTCAGGAGTATCACATAAAGAAGGGTTCAGTACTGGTGTTAGGGGTCACTTTTTACTTGTTTCCATTGGTTGTAGTTTAGTGAATCTTGGAGTGATTTGATGAATCCCATCACTGCATCACTGACTGATTCTTGTCACTCATTAGGCTGTGTCTTTCATTAGGTGGCGTCTCTTCATGACTGCCGGACGTGGGAGTGGGGTCTTTTAGAAGTCCTGATTCCTGTTTAGCCATCTGAATAAATGAACAGACTTTTATGTGTCAGCCCTCATCTGGAAATCTGCCTTTTAAGGGATTCAGTAGATGTTTAGTTATTGGAAATCTGGTGCTGATTTGATGGGTTTGAGTCCTTTAAGAACCTGACTCTTAGCTCATTCAATAGTCTGACTCCATGGATCAGTTTTGGATGGAGTTCAGAGTGACAGATGTTAACCTTGGATTGCTTTTTGGTGTCTCAGTTCATGCGGTGTTGGGCGTTGAAGACATCGATCCTGGGTTTTGCTTTGTTATTAACTTGTGGTGCAGATGAGGATTTATTTCTCCCTGTCCATTGTCCTGCAAGCTGGGGAGTCTGGCTGAGCCCAGCTTTTACACTGGGCTTGATGCTGTCCTAGGAAATAGTGAGTGACAGTTCGCTTCAGGTAGATGTGCACTGCATATAAATTCACCATCATGAAGGTCTGCAAGCCATACACAAAAAGCCTTTCTTCATTCCATTAATTTTAGTTGGTATTCCTGAGCACTAATACTAAAAAAAGGATTTGATTCTTCAAACGTTGAATGGATCTTGCTGGGTCAGCACTGGCTCCAGCTTCTCCTTGTCACCAGTGAGGCTTTTCTCCTGTCTCAGCTGGCAGAGGATGCATGAGGGGCATTTGTCTCCACCTTGGGCATGATGAGAGGAGATACCTGCGTACACTTCCTTATTTGCTGGTTGGGTGTTAGGAATCACATCCAGAAAAATTGGCACCAGGGGTGTTCCCTGCACAGCTGAAAGGACTGCTGGCATCTGTCCCCCACCCCGTGAGCTCAGGGTCTCTCTAGTACTGTGTGGAAGGCACAACTAGCATGAGGTTGGTATTGCCAAAAGGTCCAAATGGACCTCAAGTGTCCACTGGAGCTTGGACAGTTAATGAGAATGTACCCACGGGGCCTTTGAAGGGACGTAACACTTTTGTGAGGAATGACATGAAGGAGGACCTGAAGAGACCTGCACTTGAGGATGGGGACAGTCTAGAGAGAATTCCAGAACAAATTAGGTTGGAAAAGACCTCTGAGATTCAAGTCCAACCTATAAGCCACCACCATGTCAACCAGACCAGAGCACTGAGTGCCACATTGAGTCTCTCCTTAAACACCTCCAGGGATGGTGACTCCACCACCTCCATACTGGAGTGGAGTCGGGAAATATTTTGTATGAAGGCCCTTGTTAAGGGGCCAGGACACTGAAGGAAAATGAGTCTCCCACAACAGGAGATCCAGAGTATGGGACATGAGAAGCCAGGTGTCCCAGCAGTGTGAAAGGATGACTGGAGTGTGCACAATGGCAGGGATGAGAAAGCACCTCTGTTGCAGCAGAGGTGAAGCAGTTGCAGCTCGGTGTGGGATGTGTGTGTGTCAGTTCTGTTGACTTCATAACTGCTGGGAATGACTCAGCTGGAGCTGACCAGTAAAGTCTTTCCCCAAGCCCTGCCAGCTCCAGTCTGGGCACATCAGGAACGTGTCAGTGTGATGGTATGAGGATGAGTAAGTCTGCAGCACCTAAGAGCTGGCACGAGAGAAGTACAGTGTGATTTCCTCCCCAGCTGGCACAGATCTGGGGCCAGCAGCTCGACGTGAGCCGGGCGTGGAACAGAGGGAAATTGTGAGTTAGGGCCTGCTTGCTCCAGTGCAGGGTTTGCACACAGGATCCTGCCAGGGCTGGAAGGTTCCTGTGCTTCTGTAGGAAGAACTTGGAATCCATCAAACACCTCGAGATAAGCACCTGGTTTGTTGTCTGACACACCACACTGTCTGCACACACAACGTGTCTGCACATGGGTGGAAAGGTTTTCTGGAGAAGTTTAAAAGCTCTTTTTGGTGACACCAGGGAGCAGCAGGTGTGAGTGTTACCCTGGAATTGCTGCTTACAGCAGCCTCATTTGGTGGCCAAAACAGCATCAGGACATGGCATCAGCCCAGTATTTTCTCCTCTGAGCAGTTTCTTGAACAGCAGTTTCTTGTGACTTGCATTGGAGAGCTGGCCTGGGAGGAGCAGCTGTGGAGGGTGGGTTTGGAAGGAGCTTTGCCAAGCTAAATTTCTAGGTTGTGTGCACTTCTCCTTGTTTTGAAATCTTTGTTCTGTTCAGTAATCCCCTCATTTTCATGCTCTTCATACTTCCCTGTGAAAAAAGAATTTGTTTCCAAGGACCCATGGGTCATGCACCAGTAATTAAATAATAATTTCTGGCTTAGCCCTCTGTACACTTCTGATTTAGCTTGTGTGGAGTTTTTTTTATTCAATAGGAAAAAATACTCTGCTACATAAAAATAACAAATTTATAACACATACTGCTTCACAGAACACTATGAGAATTACACCATCTGAACAGATTGATCAGCTGCCATTAGAATTAAAATGCACATTTAAGTGGAATGTTATTTACACTATAGACAGCTGAATTCGAAATACATCAGTGAAGGTTCTTTTCCAGGTTTTTGAAATTGGAAACCAGTGTGTTACATTGCATCATTCCCTGGGAGCGTGAGGCAACCGTTCAGGTTGGAAACTACTTGGATTGTGCCCCGTGCCGTGGGATTCCTGCCCATGGAGAACATTCCTCAGGGTGTGTCTGTGGCCTGGTTTCACCTGCAGCCCCTCAGAGCCCAAGGGTTGATCGTGCCGTGGCCCACACAGCACCTTGCTCAGCCCTGCACCCCTGAAGGCGCTCAGGGCCTCATAAAACAAGCTGCTTGTTGGGTTGCTAGGGAGTGGCAGCAGGAAAGCTCCCTTTGGAGTGGGACTGTGGGATAGAAACCAGGCACCTAGGCAAACCTCTGCGTTTAATTGCCCTGATTTATTGGTGGGAGCTGCTTGCACCTTCAGGGATGGAGTATTACCTGCTGTTCCTGCACAAGGGGAATGCCTCTTGCTCCCTTCTCCACTGGCAGCCTGAAGAAAGCCCACAGCTATGGAAGGTGGCAGAGCAGAGCTTTGGGAATAGATTGAACTGCAGAGGTATTGCTGCTCCTTTCCAGCTGCCCAGCTAGGAGCTGCCATGGGATACAGTGGGGATTTAGAGCTGTTAGAGTCCCTGATTGCCCCACAACAGGGAGAAGTTTCCAAGAGGAGCTTTAATCCAGTGGCTGGCACTTCCAAGCTCTCAGTTCTGCTGGAATACTTGGAGGGAGAATTATTCACACTGTGGCTTCCTGGGGTTGGAGGTTCTGTCCCAGTCAGAGGATTCACCCTGCCCTGGAGTGCTCCATCCAGGATAAGTGCCAGCAGGAAGGAGCATCCAGCAGCTGAGACAGCTTCTGCTTCGCTTTCTCTTGGGCAAGAAGGGAGAAAGGAAATTCACTGGGAATACTTGGAATACAATCCTGCAGTCTCATGGCAGATGCTGACTCCTGGTCAGCTGCAGTGGGTCAGTACAGATCGTTCTCTGTGGGCGCCCACTGACAGCCCCAGTGTGTTTCTGACAGGTCGTTACAGCAAAGGGGAAACTGGGAGGGAATTGGTTGTTGCCTGCTTGTCAGGAGTTCTCAGTGGTGCAAAATACAGCTTTGATATTTCTCCATGGCTGTCCCAATTTCCACTTAAAAGGCAAAAAGTAGGCTTTTCAAGAAAGAGATTCCTGACAGGCAATTATTGTAACACTGGCACAGGTTTTGCCTTCTGAAAACTGTCTGATTTAAGTGAGCCAAGATTGCAACACTTGGAATCTGTTGGTCAGAGGTATGGAGCTGGCTTTCTCATGAGGTTCCTAGTTCTTCTTGGCTTGGGAGCAGAGGTGGGCTGCCAAGAGTTAGAGGCGTAAAAATCTTTCCTTTTGAAGTTAATCAAATAATTTGAACATTTCTCACCTCTACCTTAAGTCTGTTGGGATTAATCCAGTGGCATATGGTAACCTTGAAAGACCTCCAGCACCCATATGAGAGCTGTGTCTCTAGATTGAATATGTATGATTTCTCCCCTGCAATCTTTCCTCATTCCAGATGACGTTACCAAATCCCTGTACAGCGCTGGTGATTTCTCCAGAAATTCCCCAAAGCAGCGGCAGCTGTGGCCATCCAAGGAGAGCTGAAGGATCAGGGCACTGCGTGTTCCCAGGGGGACAGGAGAGCCCAAGCCAGGAGCCTGCAGTGACATTCTGGGGCTCACAGGTGAAATGGAAAGTTTATTTAACATTTGTTTGCAGCCCTTTGTGCTTTTCAAACTTGCTGTTTACTTACAAAGTAACACGGAGAAAACCCTGGAATTGCTCTGAGAGCACTGTAGGAAGAAAACCAAGGAGTTTGGGAGCTCTTGAGCTACAGGACATGTTCCTGTCCTTCTGAAGGGGCCCTGCTGGCAGTAGTTTGAGCCCAAGGGATGTGGTAGAGCTCAATGATTCAACGGTGTGGTGCAAACCTGGGAATTGGTGGATTTATGACTGAGTTGTTGGGAATTCGTGGATTTATGACTGAGTCGTTGTCACTGCTTTGCCACAAACTATCTGTGTGATCCCATGCAAAATGCCAGAAGTTCCTGTGATTAGGATTGTGAGGTTTGAAATGTATTTTTTAAAAGACCATTAAAGGCCCAGGCCACTGTGTTGGAGCAGGCCAGCCTGTTGGTACTTGCACAGGAACTTGCGCAGCAACTGGTCTGGCTGTAGTCAAACTTGCCAGACTTTGAGTTCCTCACCTCAGGAACAGGACTAATTGTTTCTTGTTACCTGACAAAAAGCGTTGAGAGGATGAAAGGCTGTGAAGTTGCCTTTAAATTCAGGTGTGGGGAGAATGAAATGATAGAGAAACTGGGTATATCACATGGGATTAGGGAGGTGAAGAGAGCTCCTTCATTCATCCATGAGGATATTCTCCACTGTGCTGCAGTACAAGGAAGGTAAGCCAAAGGTGGGGGGAGAGGCCACGAGCAGCATCTGAGTTCCTGCTGTTAGCCACAATTGTTAGATCTGTGAGATTTTAATTGAAAAGACCTTTGAAGTCATCTTGCTCCAACGGGGGATTATTGGGATCAGAAGGCGCAGAGATTTCAGACACTTGGCTTTGCTTTGCCACCCAAATAAAGAATTTTTTGCTGCTCCTGAGGTAGGAGGATTTACCCACGGAGCTCCTGGAGCAGCATGATGGGAAAAGCCAAACAGCAAAGAAGTTAATGTGAAAGAAAAACAGATGCAAATCTTCCTCTAAGAACTAAACTGATACAGAACTAATTTTTTTTTTTCTTCCCCTGACTTGGAAAATAGTTCTGGTCATTGTGATAATTCCTTATGGGGTTTTTTGGGGGCTGGAAGGATCCAGAATAAGAAAGTTCCAAAGCTCTTCAAGAGAGTTCCTTGGGCTGTCAGCCACGCTGTATTCCAGATTACGCAGCAGTTAAATTCAGATAAAAATCTGTGCTTGCTTTGATTCAGCAAAGCAATTAACCATGTGCTTTAGATCCACTTGGGATTTCAGCATAACCTTAAAGTTAAGCATGTACTTAACATTTTGCTGAGCAGGGCCCTGAGTCTTTAACCCTTGCTGGAACCCCTTTCTAATGAGTGTTGGCATAGAACAGGCCTGTTTCTCAATAATGTTTGATTTTTTTGCAACCTAGAAGTCTTTCTCTCAGCTTCAGTGGGCTTTGGATCAGGGCCCAAGAATGCAATCCAGAAATAATAATTTCCCATATTTACATTGCATGTAAATTATATATGAAGAAATGAAATGGCATAATGAATCAACCACAGGGGCTTTTCTTCCCCTCTGATACCAGAAGAGAAAAAGCCTGTAGGCAGCTCACAACTTTTCTTACTAATACTCTTGAGCCCTTCTCTTATTAAGTCTTCTGTTTTCTCTGGCAAAGCCTCCCCTAATGTTACCCTCAGTACAACCTTCTTAGTCCATAAATAAGATTTTGATTCTGCTGTTATTAAAAAGTACCACTGAGCGCAGGGTTTACTGGTGGGAAAATCCCATTAAGTATTTCTGAAATACCCTTTAACTACTTGATTTTTAAGATGATAAGCAAAACTTAACACTCCTCACAATTATATGTACAATAGCTGGTGCACTCACCAGTCTGGAGATACGAAGGGAAAAAAAGCAGATATTGGGTCTTGTGTTTTAATGGCTTTGCTGAGTGGAGGGTGTGGAGGGCCCAGATTTTGATATCAATTACTGAAGCTTTGAAGCTGTTCTGCTCTGTGAAAATACACTGGGATGAGGCAGTGCAGGATCCCTCACAGGTGGAGCAGTGAATCGAGAGGTATGAGCTGGAGCTCTTAAAACAAGGATCTATTTAGTGTAGGACAGGCTCCAGCACTGGAGATAACAGTCCAGGGGATTCCCTGTTCCTCTGCACTGCCACAGGAGTGTCACCAGTTTGTCACAAATGAGTGGTTTAGGTCACTCAGAGCAAAAACAAGTTTATCAGCAAAAGCAAGTTTAACGGTGAAGTGAAAGTGCAGCAGAGTTTGTTGGCCACATTCGCTCTCCTACTTACTAGATAAAAGCACACAGAGGAAAATCAGACTAAAATTTAAATCAATCAACCTAAAATTAAAATCAGCCTTAAATGATCTATGTGGAGGTTGGGGATGGAAAAAGGGTAAGGATGGGAAAGAGTAAGGATAGAAGGGAGTAAGGGAGACCCTTCCATTGAGTCACAAGGTTCACTTTGAGTGGATGAGTACACCAGTGAAGGACTTTCTAGGCAGAGCTGGAGCTGGCACATAGAGATTTAGAGTTTCTTGTTCAAAGACGTTAAACAGAGAATTTGTAATAGTTTGTTTCATTACTGGAGTCTGTGCCTCCATTTATTCATTCATGGTTGATGTTTCTCCCCCAAGAATCATAGAGTTAGAGAATCCTAGAAAGGGTTGGGTTGGGAGGGACCTTAAAGCTCATCCCATCCCACCCCTGCCATGGCAGGGACACCTTCCACTGTCCCAGGCTGCTCCAAGCCCCAATGTCCAACCTGGCCTTGGACACTGCCAGGGATCCAGGGGCAGCCACAGCTTCTCTGGGCATCTTGGTGTTTTTCCTCCTTTGCTGTCCACCTCTGAGATGGCTCATTGTATTCCCTCCCACTGAATTCAGGGAGTCTCAGAATACTTTTAGGCTGAACTAATGCTTCAAATCTAATCTCCAGGAGTGGGTTTGAACTGAACCTGTGATTCAAAACCAGTTCCTTGGGCCAGGTGAAACATGGCTGCAAAATGCACGGCTCTTCTTTTTTGACCAGTTGTTATTACTCCATTTGGTGAAACATTAGAGTAAGAGTATATTCATAAATAAATGTAAAAGGATTAATGCATGATGAATAGGCTGTGTAAGCATATTACAGGCATGGTTATTATGTGATATAGGTGATCATAAGTCATGGTTAAATGCAACCTATTGACCAACTGGACTCTGTAAAAGTCTGTAACAAGACATTAGCCACTTGTTAACAGAGCTAGTAATCATTTATTGATCTTCCATGCAGTATTTATACATCCGCCACCCTAGAAAGTGTGGAATTCAATTCCAGGATCTGCTTTCAAGTCCCACTTACTCTAATGGGGGACACAAATCTCTCACTTCAGAACGCTGAACTGTCAGAGATTGTCAGGGCTGCAAGAGGTGAGTGCTGTCCTCAGGTGCACGAGGGCCTGGTGCTGTTCTGCCGGAGTGGTGTGAGCACTGGGCTGCCTGGGCTGGAGAAAGAAGTAACTCAGCTTTTGTGAAGGATGTTGATATTTTTGCATTTGATTTTGTTCAGATTAGAAATGAAATACCGACATTTGGAAAATCATCACTAACAGGTATTGAGACCATGAGCAGGGACAGCCCCAGTGATGGGCTCCCTGAGAGAACACGGCTGGGAGTGTTCAGGTCCTCTTAGCTGCAGAAGTCCCAGCCAAGGCTCTCAAAGCTCATGAGAAGTGAGGCAGAACAACCCGTCCCCACTGAATCTTTGTTTGAAAGAACTAATAATTTCCAAGAGAAGTGTTTAGCTTGAGTTGTTCTCTCAATCTTTCTTCATTCCATCCAAACACAAGCAAGAAAGCAGAGGGATCCAACTGTCCCAACACAGCGAGATAAGAAGCAAATAAGGTCCTCAAAAGTCAGAGGTAAAATTTTAGAAATCTCTAGTGACCAGAGATTAGGCAACGGCCTCCCCTAGAGAGATGGGTAACTGGTGTTCAGAGAGGGGCAAATTGTCAGAGTGGCTTGGGCAGGGAGAAGGAATAAAAAGTTCAAAGGTGCAGGGAAATGAAAGAGAAAGAAAGGAGAGAAATTAGCAGTGGGGAAAGGGACAGAAGCTGAAGGAATCACCCTTGTCAAAGTGAGGCAGTGCAATCATAAATACCTTGGAAAGCCCTCAATGCAGTCCTGCAGTGTAGAGTGACACTGGGGAGAGCCCTGCATTTTTCTCCTTCTGGTGGGTGGAAGGAGTGATTTTATCATGAGAATGAGAAAAAAATGATGGAATGGCACGTTCATGTAGCAACAGAGTGAGGAAATGGAAGACACAGAGCCCTGGCGGCTGGGAGAGGATGGCCCTTAATTCCCTGTCTCTCTGTGTTCCTCTGGCTCTGGGCCTCGGAGCACACACAGCCCATCTGATTTAATAAAGGCAGGAAGCAAACGGTGCCAGAGCCATGAGAGACTGCAGAGAGGGGTTGGAGAAGGGTCAAACTCATTTGTCATATGATGGGATGTAGAGCGTGGGGAGGGGGGAGATGCTTGGAGGGTTAAGAGGAGTGGAAATAGTTACAGCGCTGGAAAAATGGATGTTACCACAGCTGACCTGAGTGCTGAGCTGCAGTGTGACTTCTGGGGGTAAGGACAACATCCTGGCCTTTCATCCTCTCCCCTTTCTCACTTTGGGATGGGGTATTAGAGTTTCATTCTTTACAGCTTATTCAGTATCCCTGGGAGCTGGCTATATTTAGTGTTTGTAGCACACAGGGACTCGAATCAGGGGTCCCTGCAGGGCTATTGCTGCTCCACAGCATCTGTCCTTCACAAACTGCTGCTCCCTCCTAACTGCAGCAGAGACTTCTCAAACTGTGTGTTCCTCATGCAGCAAGACTCCAAAGGAACTTTCCACTCACGTGCAGAGGGACTTCAAAGGGTCTTTGTTGACCATGGCAAGTGATGAAGCACAAACCGAGCGATAACGAGGGAGAGAGTGCTCAACCACAACCCACACATTCATTCCTCTCGCTCGGTGAGGAGCCTAAGGGAAGGTTCTGGGATGGCCACTACGTCCTGGGGAGTTTTCCATGAGTCTAGGGAGCAGGAGCAGCACAGGCAGGGGGCAAGGTGGTCGCTAAATTCGCAGTAAAGGGGTGATGGGAAATGCCTGTGCTTCAGCAGGAATGGTCACAATACGTCACCCTGTCATTAATGAAGTGCCTGAACGTATATCCACTAAAAGCACATCGGTAGTTCAAGAAGTGCTTTCATTCCAGGAAGAAGTTCAAGAGTTCTAGGTGCTGTGTTGCATCTCAACACAAGCTTTGCTCATGGCAACAAATCTGTTTATTTCTAAGGTTGTCTTTTTTTGCTTGAAAACAAGTCGTTGTTTTGGGGCTTTTTAAAATATGAGACTAAAACCAGGCATTATAGGCATCAGGTCAGCAAACAATGAGAACAGATCTGAACTTTCCCTCAGAGATGTTTATTGAAGTTCAAGGGGTTTTTCTCACTCCCTCTTTCTTGCTGTGGAAGGAAATCCTAAAATAGCACAGTCAAAACTTTTTTCTCAGCATGTTTCTGGTTCAGCAAGGAATTAGAATGATTGACTCATAAAGGGTGGGAAAATGCAATTTTTAAGTGAACATATTTTTGTAATTTTTCTCCTTCCTAATTTCTCTGAAGTTTTAAAGGTATTTGCAAAATTCAGAGTCTTCTATCTAGCTCTGGCAGCTGACTGAAGCAGGTACTGTTCCCTGAACTCTACATTTCTGTCCCCAGTTAAATAAGCAAATTTAATTTGGCAAAAACTCAGCCTGTACCAAACATTACAAACTCACCAGCCCTAAAGATAATTTTTCCTTTTTCAGTGCCTGCTGCATCCTCATTGTCTCTAATAAATGGGCTGATGAATGAGAAGGCTCAGGCTGGTACAGGATTAGGAAGACTCTGCAGATTGGCACCCTTGGAATATCTTGCCCTGGGTTTACAGCAGCGCCTGTAGTTTAATGTGGTATCTCTTAGAGATACGTGATATCTTCTCTCTCGGGGTTCTCTCATCATGGCTCTGCAGAGAATGACCAGATGCCTTTTGGGGTCCTCTCAGCACCCCGAAACCTCACAGCAGCAAGCACTGGCTGTACCTGGAGTAGGGCAGGGATGAGACTGACAGGATATATACTTCAGGCTGACTGATGGAGGGGAAGGCTGGGTTTTCATACTCACAAGTACAAGTGATAAATGGGGAATTAATGCTTATTAGCTATGCTGAACGGTTTAGAGCTGCAGCTGAAATCCTGGGAATGCAGATCCTATCAATTGATGGATTAGTCATAATCTCATACAAGCACTGTAGGACTGGGCTGTTGGAAATGCAACATTTGGGGTGGATTTCATTGCCTCTTTGCGTATTCATCTGCTGTTGTGTGTTCAGACACACCAGAGGTACCAAACATGGCCCAAGCAATGGGTTCTGGCTTTCTCCATGCTCCAAAGTCTGGTTCCTGCCTCAGGTAGGAAGGGTGTCTGTAGCTGTACAATTAGGATTGTGACAATGTGGAGTGAACACTTGGGTTTGGTGTGTTGACTGGAGTGATGTTTTGGCATCCTGCTGCTGGTGATCTTTAGACCAAACATTTATCCATAAACCATTATACATTTAGCACGGGTTTTCCCTATCTTCCTGTAACCTACATTTACCACAATTTTTCTCTATCAACAGTGGCAAAGCCTTTTTAGCCTCTTTACCTTGTTTTAATGCATAATTATTTCATTCACCCTTGGGTAAGGCACCTGCAGCGTTCTGGGAGCAGAGAGATTCCCTGAGCAGCAGTGATTTGTGCAGTACTATCCCCTCCTTTGTAATTAGGGTTTTCTCCCTTCCTCCTTCACCCCCCTGGCCTAACGTGTCCTCTTTCCGCCTTCCCCAAGTCAGACAAACGTGTTCCTTGGAAGGTCAGTGTAACCTGTAGGAAATTCCTGCTGTCTCTGAGCTGGCTCATTCATCACTAGTCATAACCATTCTGGAATGTGAACTCGTAGTCTGTTATCTGGCTACTGCTAGTGATGATGCCTGGAGACGACAGCTTGGTTTTCAAAAGCTGGGTTGACCCTGAGGGGCGAGGAGAACTTGTTTTGACAGAGCAAACATGACACGGAAGCAGCACAAGTGCCAATATGTGCAGGAACAAGGTGTTATTTTCTCAAGGTGGATTTTTTTTTTTTTTTCCCAAACTGGGGGAAGCACAGAAGTGTACGGGAAACAAAATATTTAGTGTTTTCTCCTTCCCCAAAAATGCAGTTAAAGCATAAGGGCTATCTATGTGTATTTTGAATGAGAGAAAAAAACAATGAAGTGGGTTCATCTGGGAAGGGGGAAAGGTGTGTCCTCCTCTCACTGACCTGTCCAACAGTCAGGCTGTGAGTTAGTGGTGCTGAGACCCCCCTGCTGTCCTGCCCTGGTCCTCTCTTTCCCCATCTTCCCTTGGGGATGTGCTCTGTCTGGACGGGGACTCTCAGGGGTCTCTGGCCCAGTCCTATAAAGAACAACAATCTCAACTCTTCACCCTGGTGCAGTCGTTGTTCCTACATGTTCTGCTTCCCTCAAAGACAGGACAGGACAGATGACTGTGGATATTTTAAAATGCCAGCCTGACTTTGTGGCATTAGTATAATTTAAGCCAAGCACTGTCAGCTAACTCACTTTGCATTCTGAATATCTTGCATGCCTTGTTCGTGGTTCCGTGACACCCCTGATCCTGCTAAGCCACCATTTCCAAATTGGAGCAGCCACATGCTTCTCCCATCACTTGTGCGTGGCATGGCCTGTGTCTGGGAGCTGTGACTGTCACTGGCTGTGCCAGAGAGAAGGAAATGTCTCTGCTGCTCGAGCCATGGTGTGATGTGGCTCTTTTTTGGAAAGAGAGTTTCTCCCTGGAAACCAGGGAGCCACTGAACTGGAAAGGAAGAAGCAAAGTGCTGAGGCAAAGCACTCCGTGGCTAAGAATAATGTTTGTGAAAATCAGGAGTGGAATTTGCTTCTTGGTAGCCTCTCTCCTTTTTCTTTTTCTGCCGCAGACTGGTTTTAAAGTCCCTGGTTCTGTGTGCTGCTAACACACGTGATGGACCTCCACGGTATTTGAGAATGTAAGCCAAAAAGATGATCTCAAGCATTTTAGCAGCAGCTTAGGTCTTACAGAAATCTGTGTTTGAAGGCAGAACCTGAAGATATTTAGCTAAGCAGACAAGATCTAGTAAGTCCCTTTCATAGTCTCTGTAAAGCATTACAGAAATCTGAAGATATCTTTCACAGCTTCAGTGTGAAGTTGAAAAACACTTGCTGAAGACTTAACAGGATGCTGTGATTGTGGTAAGTTAGGATGGTTTATGTTTTAATGCTGACAACTGGCTTCCTCTTTGTGCTGGAACCAGTCCTGACCTCAGAGCAGTGTCAAGGGGAGAAGCAGCATCTTCCCGGGGCTGGTGGGAGAGAAGCAGTGGGAAAGTCCAGCCGTGGGCAGTCCCATGCAGGATGCTCCTCTGTGGAACACCCAGTGTCCTCCAAGGTTAATTCCACTGCACAGCTGCACTGCTTGGGGCGATAAGGATGCATTAAAGAAAAAGGGATTTCCCTCCTTGGGAATCAAATTAGAGCAGTCCAGATCAGACCAGTTCTTTTATCTCATTCTCACCCCAACAGGAAGTTTAGACACCAGTCCCCAAAGGTCCTTTTCTGGTCAGAAACATCTGCGAGGCACTGAACTGGGGGAGTGTGGGCATAGTGCTGATATCCTGGCTGTTGGGAAGATGGACACTGCTACCCGGTGTCTTGGGAGAAAAACGAGGAGGCTGAGCACACAAACACTGGACATTGCTTGGAGTCATGGATTAAGCCCAGGCGTGAGTGGCAGAGTCGTTCCTAGAGAGAAGAGCTGCCAGCAGCAGCACTGTCACTGCAGCACTGTGTTCTTCAGCACGTGGGAGGCCCCCAGTCTTTGACCTCTCTGCAGAGACCTCAAAATAGGGAAGGAAAAGAAAGAGTACAGCTGAAAGAAAACATATTTATCTTGTAACGTTTGCTATCTGAGCATGGATCAGACAGCATGTGTTCAAGAGAGTTCTTGGTTCAGTGTTATTCCATAGAGAAAAAACAAAAATAACTCCGGCCGAAGGTTGAAAATGCAGTATCTTGCTGGTTACTGGGTAGGATTCTCAGCACAGAGCTAACAGAAAAATAACAGGAGCTGATAAAAATGAATGACTGTTGATCTGTAACTTGAGTGAGAGGAGTTGGTGGTCTCAGTCCAATCCTAATTAGATCAGAGCTCACAGCATGGAAAACCAGCAGTGACCTTGCTACTGCGGTGGCTGGAGCTGTAACAGCTGATGGGGAGTGAACTCCCCTGACACAGAACTGCTCCTGAAGTTGGGCTGGGGGGCTCAGCTTCAGCACGAGGCTGTTCCCATCACACAAGCAAAGCAGCTGTACAGCACATCAGCTCTTTGTGTGTTTGCTGGCATCAAGACTTACAAGACTTTATTCTTTTCCCTGTATCAGACCTCTAAACCCCTCCAGGGACTGGCTGCATTCACCATGGAATCCTATAGAACTGTCTGGTAGCTGATGTAGCAGAACTTCACTCCAGTAAGTGGCATGAAAAGTAGCTCTGATGAGGTGCCTCTCTCGAATTTTTTTCTGTGTGCACTAAAACCACCTTTTAAAGTTGGTTCTGCCCAAGGTCACTTGAATATGGCCAGTGCTATAGAAGCCTCTAATGCTTTTTGCAACAATAATGCCTTCATTGTCTATGCAGCTAAATTGCAATCGGTAGAAATCCAGATGTTTGTCTGAAGGGAGACCATGTTAGGGCATTATTTACCTTACAGCTCACACCAGAGATGCAAACAACAGCAGCACATTTATCCCCATTTTGGCATTAATCCCATGAAAACAATGGACCAAATTCATCACTGATAAAACTCCATTGTTTCAGTGGAGTCACACAAGAAGAGACATTACCTGGTAGAAAGATGGTTTTGCCCCTCTTCTTGGAGAGGATGGAAAAAGATTTTGTCTCCTTTGATACCCACACAAATGTTCTTCTAATCTCCACTGGCACACGAGAACAATTATCAGCTTTTCAAACCCAATACATACAAAACAAGACAATAATCGTAAGGTTGCCAAGTGACATCCTTAGATCATTTCCACAGGCTTTTGTTGTCTTCTGTGTCTGGCCAGAATTCCTTTGGGCTCATTGATGTTGCTCTCTGTGCATCCCGTCATTTATTCTGTTCGACAGCCAGCGTCAGACACTGAGAGATCCAGCAAAGGAAGGCAGAGGTCAGACTTGTGACATCTTGTGAGCTCCGTGTGTTTGTGTAACCCAGCAGGGTTCATTTCCATCATGGATGGAAAGAGCAGGATCGCTGCTGCTGGGAGTGAGGGTGGGAGCGTGGCTGGGAAGGGCTCTGTGGAGGCAGCTCTCGTTCTGTGCCGGTCTCACTGGTTTCCTGGGAGGGCCCATTCTCTTTATGTTTTGCTCTTAGAAGTCTATCTGTGAAATAAATGGGGGGAGAGGAAGAGTGAGAACCTGTAGCATCCCCAAGGGAGACACTTCCCAGTGGGTGACTCTTTGTGAGCTCTTCAGTGGCTGCAGCCACAGAGGGAAAGGAGGAAAAGCAGTGAGAACATTTTGGGTGCATGCTGGAAAACCGATGGAACTACTGCGCCTTCTCTGCATGTGGAAAGATTTTAGGAGCCTGTTTCTGCTCTTCTCCCCAGACTTGGCAGCTGATGGATATTCACGGCAGAAGGACCTCAGTCTTTGTGTCCAGTTGAGAACAAATTGTCCTTTTCTTCTCCTCACTCCCTGGTTAGTTTACCTCAGTCTCCGTTCTGCCCACAGCGTTGTCCCTCGGGAAAGCGTGGCTGAAGTGGGTTTGTCGCTGGAGGCAGCGTGACAGTTCCCTTATCTTGTCATGGCATTGTTGGAACGTTCTGGCCTTTTCTCTGCCTTTCAGGGGGAGACACTCTACAGGAGTTACTCATAAAGTGTTTCTGGGCTGGTGTGCGGGAGATCCAATAAACTGAGCTAATTGTTCCCCTGATTTCCTAAGTTAAGGCCTGGCATTAACTAAGTAGTTATCACCAGCTTCTGGTTTGGCAAAGAGCACTGAGGTGACTCCTGATTTTCATCTCGGTTTCCATGCGCATGCTGTGACACTTCCACTTAAACACGTGCTGGGAACAAAGATGAAACTTCCATTTATGGAAGTGTTGGGAACATGTTTGTGAATGCCTGGAGTGTGCTTTGAGACCCAGGCATAGAAGCTGCCAGATACATTCAACAAACCAAAAATCCCACAATGAATAACTCCAAAATACTAATAGTCTTATCGGTGGTCTTGTACTCCTCATGTCCTTATCAGCAGTAGCAAAGGTTTATGTATGTTACCATCATGGAAAACCAGCACCAGTGAGAGTGGAAAGCTGGACAGAGGCTCACAATTCATTCCCTGCACTTTGCTATTCCTTCTCATGGCCCTAAACAGGAGAGGAAGCTGCAGGTTTCCCCTAAAGACAAGCATCCAAGGTGACTGAAATACTGTTCCTCTAGTTAGTTAGTGAGCTACTTACAGTTCGCTGTCTGCACTCCTGCTCTAGTCAGGGCTCAGCACATGAGGGAATGGCTCTGTGTGAAGTCAGTTCAGAGCTGGTGCACTCTCCCAGAACCTCCCTTGCAGACAGTAAATCACTGTCCCCGGCAGGTTGAGGACAGCTTGGAGAGATAACAGTTCTCTGCCTTCCTGGGGACGCCAGGCCCTGCCTTGATGGAGCCTGCCTGCTGAGTAAACACTCAGGGAAACATTTTTCTTGTCCTGCAGAGCTCGCAGTCCCAGTAGACCAGAGGCAGAGGGGGAGTCTGAAGGAAGACAGAAGTTGCAGTTGCTCAGCCAACCACACTTGGGCCCCAGAGCAGTTACCCACCTTCAGTGAGGTGTGTGTGTACAGCTCCATGCTGCCCTTCCTGAGTGTTCCCTCACAGGAGCAGACCTGGGGACACCCCAGAGCAGTTACCCACCTTCAGTGAGGTGTGTGTGTACAGCTCCATGCTGCCCTTCCCGAGTGTTCCCTCACTGCAGCCAGCCTGGGGACACCCCAGAGCAGCTCTGCTGTGAGGAGATAGGCAGATACAAGTGATGGCCTCGTTTGAGTGTAAAAGGTGGCTCTGTCAGCAGGAAGATGAGATGGAACAGCTTTGCCATGAGCAGTAGATGACCAGGAAAGCGGGAAGTAGCTGTTCCACATTACAGAACAACTCCAGACTGGTCATGGCATTAGCTGGGCGGCTCTCACAGCATTTCACCTGCCCTGGAGCCATAGAGCTCCTTTGTGACCATTCTTGTTTGTTCCAAAATGATTCTGAAAGGTATAAAACCTTTTTTTTTTTGTTGTAGAACCATTTCTCTGAGCACACATGGTGGTCAGAGGGCTGATGAAGACAGTCTGAGCATCTCAGCCAGTTACACAGCCAGAGGTGCTTTCCTGCAACTGGAATTAGGAATCCAGACGATGTGTTCAAGATTTATGGCTTCCAATGGGGTTTATGCTGCTGCTGTTTGTTCTGCTTCACACCACATATTCCATCCCATAATGAACTCTGTCAGGAGAAGAGAAAATAAAGCCATTGTCTCCTGGCAAACTCTGCCTGTGCAGTCACCCTTCAGTGCCAGGAGTGAATGTGTGAATGTTCCAGACTGTGAGAGGTAGCTGGAGGCTGCTGAGGTTGGTTTTGGGAAAAGGAGAAGGGCCTTAGGGTGTGTCAGTAAGGGAAGGGGATGAAGGAGCTGGAGGTTACTCACAAAACCAGGTTTTGGCCTGTAGCTGAAGGAAGACTGTGGACAGGTGGTTCTTTTCCGGATTTCTTGACCCCTGGATCCTCTTCTGCAGCCATGTTACTCAGAGAGTGATTTTGTGAGGTCAGAGATTGATTCCAGGTTTTTGTCTTTCTTTGAATACTTAAATGGGCACCAGAATGGGCAGAGGACTGTGTTCACCCTCATGATCACAGAGCATCAAGGTGGGCTTTGTTCTTGCTGTCCTGCTCCTCGCAGTGACGTAGGCACAGTGTCACCCCTGTGATAGGACACGAGGAAATGGAGTGAAGCTACACCAAGGGAAGCCCAGATCGGGCAGCAGGGCAAGGTCCTTCACCCAGGGGCTGATCAGGCCCTGGAACAGGCTCCTGAGGGAAGTGGGCACAGCACCAAGCCTCAAAGGAGCATCTGGAAAATGCTCTCAGCCAGGCTGAGCTGTAGGTGGTCCTGCGAGGAGCAGGGAGCTGGGCTTAGTGATGCTTATGGGTCTCTTCCAACTTGAGAGAGTCTGTGATCCCTGAGTCACTGGGATTGTGTGGGAAATGGGGGGAGTGAGGGGAGAGATGCTTCCTGCTGCACTGTGCTCTCCAACAGAGGCATGGAATTTCACCTGCAGAGCGTGGGCACTTAGAAACGCATTGTCCTAAGTAGAGCTGAGGGAACTTGGAGATTGGAAACATTAAAATACCACAGCGAAGGCTGCTCTTGCAGTATTTATGATCTGAGTGAAAGCAGAATGTACCAGAAAGCTTCTGTTGGTGTCTCTTAACTCTTCTCACGAGGTTTCCCATCCTTCATCCTCAGGAGCCTGGGAGAATTTGGATAGACTTCAACTACACACCCAAACTTCGTGTGATTATCTGTACTGAACATCTGACCCCTTTTGAGGTTTGGGCATCTTTGGGCAAATGGAATCTAGCAGAGATAAAATCAGGCTTTATTTTTCATGCCTGAACTTCCAAAGTGCCTGTTTTGGTTAATGAAGCTGTGGCATGCCCGTGGGGGATTGTGTGCCTCTGGGGTCTCTGAGCAGGGCCAAATCTCTTGCTGAGAGTGGTGCTCCTTGCCAGTGTGCTGCCCACTGTTTTTCACAGCTTCATCACTAAACATCCCTATTTTCTATTCAGATAGAAACGTTCTCCTTGCTTTCATTTCCTGGATACCTTATGGGAGTGAATTTTAGCCCACAGTGGTGTTTGCCAGCTACTGATTCAGGCCCCCTTTTCTGGGGGTTGCTGGTCCATTTGTGTGTGTTGTGGAGTTCATTACCTCTCACAAGAAAAGCAGTTCCTCTGTTGTTGTAAAATATTATCATTCCAAAGGCCTCAATGAAGCTATGAGAAATCAGTATGATTTCTGATTTCTAGCTGAGAATTTAGATTCTCAGTGGGTTTTTTTAATTCCTCAGTTTAAATTAAGTGAAACAGTTAAAGGAGAGTGAACTTTAGTGAGGAGTGAGAAATAGCTTTTATGAGTCTTTCTCATCCTTTGTCTGTTATACAAGAGGTCCTAAAAATTTTCTAGATGTGCTTATAAATCATCTCAGTACTTGCAAAATGTCTTTGCTTCTAGAATTACACCAAAGCAAACTTGCTGAGATTGATGGGCCTTTGACCTGCAAGTTGCATAGGTGTTTATATCACAGTGAAGTGGAGATGAAATCGGACCTTCTTGATCTGGCAACGTTTTTGTCTCCACTTTGAACTGATTTTGTTGGAGGTAAATGACCAGGCAAGGTATTGCCCATTGTCTGGGGCTCGGTGAGCCCTCAGTCTGCCTGTGTCTCCTTCTGTGGTAACACAAGCAGCCCCAAAGCCTCTGCACTGCAGGAGGAGCTGAGCACTTGTGGGGAAAGAAACCACCATGTGTGGAGCAGAGTTTTGTGCTTGCTCACAGCCCTGTGAGCCCCTGAACCCCATGGAGCTGCTCTGGAGTGCAGAGGGCCTAGAGCAGCATCCTTCCTGCACTGCGTAAACACAGCGGGGACGGGACACGTGGCACAGGAGAGGCACGGGCAGAAAAGGGCCCAGACTGACAGACAGACAGACAGGCCTCCATAGACAGCCAGACAACAATTATAAATAGCACCCTTTTGAGCTCTGTTTGATGTGTTGCCCAAGGCCAGGTGGAAAATCTTTCCGTTGCTGCCTCTTCAGCTAATCGCTTTCCCCTCATTTTTCAATAAAGATTCCAAGTTTGGTCACTTCTTTGGCACATTTGTTTCCCATTAGAATACTTTGTGCTATTTCACTGTGTTATGCTAGATAATTGCTCTAATAACAAACCAAGGGAAAGCTTTTGAACATTTTAGGAAGTAATTTTTTCCCTTATGAAAATTCAGCGAACACTGACAGAGATCTGGGGAATAGCGAAGGAAAGGCAGAGGGAGAGAAAGGGGGCAAGGAGTGTATTGACTTTTATTGATGGTATTTCTGCACTTACATGTATACCACATGCCAAAAATTTAATTGCAGTCCAAGTGAATATTTATATAGCACTTTATCACTTTCAAAGCTTTTTAGTGAGTATTGTTCAGGCGAACTTCACGGTATCCTGTGATTAGGGACACAAGGTTATTGTGTTCTGCTGCTGCTGGAGAAGTGAGACAATGTCTTTTTTGACCAGCCAAAGCATTGCAAAGCAAAGATAGGAATTGAAGAGGTCCTCACTCCGCTAAACTTCCCCACTTCCCATATATCAAGGGCATGATTGCTTCAAGTGCCCCAGTAATTGTCCAGCTCGGCTTCCGCTCACGGCAGAGTGAGTTTTAGCAGAGTAGTGCAGGAGAAAACAATTAGAACATGTTTAGTACTTTCAATAAACTCCCCCTCTGTGTTTGCATACTGCCAAGATGCCTTTCAGAATTTAGTGTGGTCAAGGGGATAGGGAGATGAATAATACAAGCCGAGGAAAGGAGGCTTTGGGCTGATTTATTGAAGCCTCTTAGCTGAATTCTTTCCACTCAGACTCTGCTAGAGGTGGAGCTTTTGCTCTGCAATGCCTGTTCATTTCCCATCTTACACAAAAAGCTCCAAGTGCACTCAGGGCTCAAAGTTTCTGGGTTGGAGGTGTCTGAGGTCAGAGACAGATGTTGATGGGGGTGTGGGACACACGAGGTGTATCCTGACCTGCCATTAGGCCTTGGCTGCATTTGTGCTTTCCCATCATTTGGAACTTCAGTCCCCCTATTTCACAAAGGTGGAAGGATGGCACTTCCCTCCTTTGCGGAGTGTTTTTAAATCTAGTTTCATTATAAGAGCTGGATTCATAGCTCTCAGCTCTTCCCAGAACTAACCTCTGCTCTTCTCTTCAGGCGGGGTTTTCACTTATTTATTGTCTTCCTTTTTTTCAAAGCATCCTGGTATTTGTGGAGAGGGGAAGGAAGTAAGAAAATAATCTTCTGCTAAATTTCACTTATTTGACCTCTGGATTTGGTGCAGATGGCCCAGCTGTGATAGCTCCCCTGCTGTGATTCCATGGCCTAGATTGTGGATTTCCCTGTGAGCCACAGTGTCATCCCTCCACTGAGCCAGTCCTGCTGAATCCCACACACCAGCACAGCAACTGCTCCTGCTGCTCCATCCCCTCTGCCTTCCCCAGGGCCTTGTTGGTATCTGGTTTTGGTTTCTGTCTCTGCTGGCATTGAGTTCTCCTCAGCACAGCAGCTGCTGCGTTACACTGCCTTGATCCTGGTCTGGGAGAAGAAAGAGGGGCAGCAAAAGATGTGTGTCTCCCCTTTTCCCCCTCTCCTTTCTGGGAAGCTATTTGGATGTTGCAGGATCCATGGCAGGAGATGCTGAATCCATGGGCAAAAGGGACACTGCAGCTTTCAGCCACTTCTCTTCTGCCGAGCAGCTGACAATCCTTTGATGACAGCCCCAGAGAGTTAATGAACTAAAAGGGCTGTGGGTTATCTGTTCCCAGAGATTGGGGAGCATGAATTAAATGGTCTTTTGGAAGATGGGAAATAATTATTCTTCTGCTTCAAAGCCATGTCCAATTGAATGATGTCGCCAGCCCGAATCAGCAATCACAATCTCTGATGAAGACCCATTAAACAGATTGGGCTGAGTAATGCACAGGAAAAAATGTCAGGAGCATCTTTAATTCTGAGTCTCTCAACCCTACAATGGTCTTTTTTTCTTCTTTTTCTTTTTTTTCCTAAAGAAACTCTCTAAGTGCCTCGAGCTTTTCTACCTCAGCACTTCCAAGCTGGAAATAGCCAGGAATGCATTTCTGCACCATCCCTGGTGAGAAGGCGAGGACGTGAGTAGCCAAGTTTGCTGGGGTATTGTCTGGGATATCTGAAGGGTATTGTTTAGGATATGTGAAGGAAAGAAACCTTTTGGGAAAAGGCTTGGGCAAGACCAGTTGGCAGCCCCTGCTCTGGGACATTGTTCTCTAGGTCACTTCCTTGTGGCAGGGGATGGGAAGGAGGGGGCTTCCCTAGGGCCAACACTTTCATACACTTTAAGAGGAGGGAGAGTGTTGAGTGATCCTTACTGAAAGAAAGACACATTCTTCTGTACTTCAGCTATTGCAAAAGTGACATAATGAAGTCAAACATTAGGGCATGATCATTAGGGGAATTCATTAGGAACGCTTGGCTGTACAGTGAATTCAGTTGGAAGTTATGAACTATAACTCCTTAGTGTTTTTGGAGAGAGGAAAATCTTATTGCAGTGGTTTGCTTTTTCACCAGATGAGCTGCAGCTTGAGGGATGCTGCACCAAAGGTGATCTGTGCCACTTGGTGCACGTGCCAGAGAAGCAGCTCCCTAGGTTGGGCTGCAGGTGAACTGACTGGGTGGAGTCCAGCATCTCCTCCAGAGGACAGCAAGGTACAGAAATAGTAAAAGGAGACTGAGAAAAGCCCTTATTTTGGAATAAAGGAGCTGTCACTGGCGTCTGCAGAGTTCCCTAGCTCTACAACTTGTATAATCTGCTTTCCCATTACACCTCATCTTAATCCCTCATAGATCAAACCTGTTACATGACAATATTCCCAAAACAAATCTGGGAAGGGGCAGTGGCACGTGTTTTGCAGAGTTGGAGCAAAACCCCTGATGTTTTAGGGCCGTACTAAGCAGCAGCCCTGGACTGTTCTTGAGGATGTAGCTGAGGGGCTGTGTGAGGATGCTGAGAAGGAGCTGCAGCCCCAGCTGGAACATCATCCCTGCGAGGCCCTCACCCCTGGCTGGGTCTCACTGCCCAGCTTTGCTCAGCAGCCTGTAGTGGCTCGTCGGGACCAACCTCACTGGCAGCAGTGAAAAGACATTGCTGAGACAATTCACCTTGAAGGAGCCATCCAAAACAGGCCAGATGGTCTGGAAATGCCAGTTTCTTTCCATTTATGATAAAATGGAGTGGAGTTTATTGTCTCACCTGTAGTGATCCAACAGCAATGGAAAATACCTAACGTCTAATCTCAGAGGTCAAGCTCATTTTCCTTCCCTTCTCACAGACACCCCCAGATGTCCATCTGTCACGGATGCAAAGTTTGAAAGCACGGCCTGAGTGGTGTTTGCCTGGTTGTGCAGCCTGTCTGAAACACAAACTTCAACAAATGCAAACCATGGCCCTCTGTGCCAAAACCACTGCAGACGAGGTAACAGAGATGTGTGTGTGGCCAGACCATGGTGGTTCTCCCTTGGCTTGGCTTTGCTTCAGCCCGGGGACAGCGAGGGGATCTCCACATCCGCTGGTCAAACACCATGTCCTTAATGCCAGTAGTGGATTGTCCACATAAAACCCGGGGGAATGTCATTGGTGTAAAAATGAGTAGGTGCTGAACTCTCCTGAGCTCAAGAGGGTTCACCCAGGTCTGGAGCCCTGCTCTGGGCAGACTGCACACTGTGAACCCCACAGTGCTCTCTGTGCTGGATGCTGAGGAATTACGATTTGAGGCCCATTAGCCAAGATTTATTTATTGAAGAACCAAGCCCCACTGCTGACCCACATATCCATGGATCAGCCCTTCAGATGTCCCACTCGGTGTGCTCGGAGGCACTGCGGGTGGGCTCAGCAGCCGATGCAGCAGCAGGGAAGGGCTTCACAACAGAAATGTTTGTAACCTCTGAAAAGTACCCTGGGAGAGCACAGAAATCATCTGGGGACCTTGAGTCTGCACTGGCTGCTCCCGTGCTGGTGGCTGAAAGGGCCCCGAGCCTGTTGTCCTCTCTGGGCTGTGATGCGTGCGGGGAAGTCCTGTGCTCTCCACCCGGATGTGGGCACGTTCCAGCTGCAGAGCCAGGGTTTGTGCGGGCACGATGGCAAACAATGCCTGCTTGTTTTGCCCAGCAGGTTGTTAAAACGCTACTTTGGAGGCTGTGTCATGGTGTTGGAATGCGATTCAGTGTGAAAGACTCAGCGTGTTTTACAGGGGTGTCATGCAGGGCCCTGCTCGGGATGGGAGGGGAAGACTGCAGGGCACGGATTCCGTGTGCAGGAACGCTCTTCTCTCAGCCCCTCTGTGGACAGTTTGTTTTCTAAAGGTCTTCAGCATTTTTTACTCTCTGCTGGGGTTTATCCACTCTGCTCTACCTTGCCCTTGACGTGCAGTAGCTGAAAATCAGATCTGAAGTTAGCTGAGAACAAGTCATTCTGTGACCTCCATTGAGTGTGGTGCTCCTGACATTGGTCTGACAGTAATAATCAGAAAAAAACCAAGGGCAAAGCGGGGAAAAAATAAATTCCTTGGAAAAAGGTCTTTTGCAGGCAGTTAAATCCAAAGGAACGTTTTCTGCCTCTGAAAACTGAAATGACAGTTCTTGCTTGTCCTGCTACCAGGTCACAGGACATGGGCTGAACCATGGCCTCCCCCGAAATGACTTCATATGGTTTGAGAAATAAAGGAGCCAGGGGCTGAGGAATGAGTGCCTTGTGCTGCTCTGGTGGCTTGGGCAGGACTTGGTCTTGTGGCCTTCCTGCAAAGAGGAACAGCCCAGGGTTTGGACCAGTTTGTCCACCAGTCATCCTGGCCAGCCATGTGTCGCTGGGCAAAATTCACTGGGGTTAATGGGATGCATTCCTCAGTGTGGTTGCACGGGAAATTTGGAGATGCTGGAATGTTGCCTTGTGCCAGGCTGGAGTGAAAACTCCTGACAAATGTCATGTGCTGACAGGCTAAGAGGAAAAAATGTTAAGTTTTGCTCACTTGAAATGTTTTATTTTGTCATCTCGATGGAAAGCTGAGAAAAAGGGAAAAATCAAAATGAAACATTTCAAAATTTAAAGCTCATTTGAACAGAAAGCAAATGTTCAGTGACTGTTCAAGCAGCATGTTTGGCTTATTTGGGATTTTTTTTCCACAAATCTTTTTTTTTCTTTTTTCTTTTTTCCCCTTGTGTCTGGAAGTTTAGTGACACCAAACCATTCCTAGAAAAAAGGTTTTGGTTTGGATGAATCTAAGTTTTTCAACAACAACATATTTTGTGAGAAAATTCCCTGCTGCTTCTGCTCATCAATAAAGTTGATGAGTTTAACCAGCCTCATGGCTGGCTAGGGAAAAAAAGATCCCCCAGTTAGTGAAGTGGATAAATAACTTGGCACAAAGTCCTTCTCTGTTGACTCAGTTTACTTTGTGGACCCGGGCACGATTGTCATAATAAATTAAAGCATGAACATTCCCATTTGTCACTTCACCACTTCCTTTTGCTGCCTTCCAACATGTGGTAAAACCATTAGTTGTAACCGAGAGAAAAGAGCAGAGGAGGGGCCAAGAATGGTGCTGGAACTAAGGGGAGAGAGGAGAGGACTTGCAGGGTGGAGTGGAGGCATTGCTGAAGCAGCTCCAGTTGGGTATTTGCAGGGCATAGTCTTATCAAAGTCACTGGGGTTTGTCGTCTCCCTCAGGAGATAAAAAGGGCATGGTGGTTCTTGTGGGACTCACTAGCAACCCCTTCCAAGTGCTTGGGGTGGCCCCAAACCTAAGGGCAGGGGAGGGCTCCTCTTGGTCACGCCGTGCCCCAGGAGTTCAGTGAGCCGTGTCCTGCTCTCTCAGGTGTTCCTGCTGTCTCCTCGTTTTCCTGTGCCATCCTCTGCGGGAATTTCCCGAAGCTGAAGGAGGATGTGTTCAGATCAGGCCCCTCGTTGACAAGGTGTGAACAGATTAATGGCTGTCCCATCCCACCTGGCCCACTGGGCTTTCCGGGAATCCCCCTCCAAACTGGAGCCTGCAGGAACAGAGGCTTTCAGCTCTAAAGAGGAGCAGAGGTCACATTCACAAAGGGAGGAGGGTGTGGGGGGTGTTTATGTGTGCTGGGAAGCTTGGAAGAATGCGAGTCTGGGATTTGAAAGCATCCCACTCCTGAATTATGATTATTTATTGTCATTAAAGTGCCTAAAGGCCCAGCCTCGTTGTGCTGAGGGCTCTGCAGACACAGAATGAAGACACAGCCCCTGCCTTGGAGGTGGGTGAGGAAAACCTCCCTAAAGGGGGCTGGGAACAGGTGTGGCACATATCCATCACCCTGATGAAGCTGTTTACAGGGTGGGTGTGAGTGTGGGCAAGTGCAGGAGATGCAGCAGGAGAAGGAGAAAGTTGGATGTCAGTTTTCATCTCCCTGGCTCCCCTTCTAAAGTGAAGAAGGGGCTTAACTTTTTTTGTATTAATTGTTTTTATTCTCGCCTTTCTTCTTCGGTAATGATTATCCACAGGTAAGAAAAGAATTAACAGAGCATTTTTAGTGATTTTGCCAAAAATCTGGATGCTGAATGACGTGATTCAATAATTTATTCTCTATCTTTAAGCAAGTCACTTCTACTTAGACTTTCCTGAAAGGTAATTCACTACCTAGACGCCATAATCACTCTTTAAAAATATAGTGCTTTTTATCTTTTAGTGCCTCAGTTTTACTTAGTCTGTGTGAATAGGAAAGCAGAGGAATAAAGAAAGAAGTTTTTGCATGAGCAGCAGGTTTAATGAAGCCTGGTGTCCCCGCAGACTTGTATCTTGTGTCTTACATCGCAGCCAGCTCGTGACATCCCTGTCCTTGCTGTGTCCCCAACACCCAGGACAAGGCGTGCAATGTGTTGTTTGGAGCTTTTGAGTCCTGCTGCTGCTCCTGCCAGGGAAACTGCTGAGTTTCCTGTGCCTCTGCTTCATTTGGAAACTCATTTGAAACCTCTGCCCCTCGCTCACCTTTGTCCATGCCTGGACTGTGGGCCCCAAAGCTGTGAGATCAGGAGGTCAATCAGCATCACACAGAAGGTGGGATTTTTAGGGGGAGTTGGGTTTGCATAGGGATTCGCTTCCCTCCTGGAAACCTGGGGACAAAACTTGTAAGATATTGAGGAATGCTCTGCTTGTTATGGGTTGATGAAATAATGAAGCTCTTAAAAGAGGGGAATAGAGCATTCTGCACCTCGGTGGGACGTGGTGGCTCTTGAGTACCTCAGGCAGAAAAAGGAGCAGGAGAGAGATGTATAAATTTTTTCTTTCAGTTCTTAGAACAATCACCAACAAGAAGAAACTTGGCTATTCTTAGTTACATCTCAGGGCTCTGCATAATCTTTCCTGCTGAATTATGGAATATGATAGCTTTTATTAAATCCATTACAATTACAGCCTCTCTGCTGCACAGATTTAGAATATGGAATAACTAGGGTGCATAATTTCAAATAAATATTTAAGATTTTGATGCATGATACAGTTTTAGACTCTGAGGAGATGGAATTATATTTCGATAGGGCTGTTTTCTTTTAATTCACACAAACTTTCCTATCTATCTACTTTATAGTGCTGGATACTTCAAAAAAAAAGAACTTCATTCTGGGGAAAAGATCAGGGCTAGTGCTGTTTTGCTCAAGACTTTGTCTGTGGTGGTGATTTGGGTCTTCTATAAAGTTGCTGAACAAGAAAAGTTATAAACTTTTTTTTTGAAAGTTTGGACTAATGTTAAGATTAGCGTGCAACTGGCAAAATTACTAATAAAAATGTTGTCAACAATTAGTAAGTACAACGTTTGGAGAAGGTGATGGTATTGCAGAATTTGGATTGTGCCTCTTTGCAGGGGGCCTGGGAGGAACAGGAGAACAGGAAACATGAACGTGGCCCTTGCTCTGGATCTGCAGCCAGTGGCTGCTGGTGGCTTCTCCCTCCCTGCCGTGCCGTGGCCTGGCTTTGTGGCAGTTGCTTCCCAAAGCCCCCTGGTGACAGCACAGCTGATGCCCAGGCAGCAAGGACGAGGACAGGCAGAAGCTCCCAGAGGAAGGCAGCAGGGACAGCTCACCTTGCAGGTGGTGCAGGCACGTGGCAGAGGAGCTCCCGAAGAGCCGCAACCTCGTCACCTCTTTGAGGAGCAGGGTGGCAACTTGTGAGAGTGGGGCCAGGAGGGAAAACCCCCGTGGGTGACTGTACTCGTCCTTTGTGTTCCCCACACCTGCTCCCTCTTCTCTTCCGCTCTCCCCACCCGCCCTCCAAGAAGATGCTCTGGGTGTTGGCTTTGCCTGGGCTGCCAGCGCTCTGCGGAGACGTGTTAATGATGACTGGCAGCTTTTAAAAGCCCTGTTTCAACACCTTGCTGTCACCACACCTCATACTTCAGCAGCTTAGCACATGTTCCAAGGTGTTTAAAGAGCTTCCCGTGCAGCCCTTTTCCAGGCACCAACCTCTTGCCAGGAGCAGTAGCGCTCCTGACCGCGCTTTTCTGGCTGCGACCTTGTTGGGGTTTGCCTAAGACATGTAAATGAGCAGCGCGGTCGTTAGCGAGAGAAATGTGTAATGTTTTCCATTGTGTGGCAGGCTCGGAGCTGACAAGAGCCGAGCTCGTGTTCCAAAGTCTAAAGCAGTTGGCAGGTTTCTCAGTACCAGCTTTTTATGCCCCCGAGTGGGTCATGGAGCGGAAGAGGGGGCGGAGAGGGAAGGAGAGGGAGCGATGTGTGTGGATGTGTGGTGGGGGCAGAGTTAGCGGGAGAGAAGGGCCATTTGCAAGCCACCAGCTCCGAATGTCACTCGCCGGGCCTCGTGGTGGTGCTCAAGGGGCCATTGGAGCGTTTGATTGACTCGAGGCTTGATGCTGCTTGCCACTTACCAGCACTTGTCTTTGCTCATTAGCAGGGGGATTGTGGGCAAATATTTAGATATTCAAGAGAGGAAATGTTAATCTTTGCAGTGTTCACTGAATATTTAAATGAGGCAGCAGGCAGTTCTGCTCTGTGTTTGACCTAGACTTACAGTGCTGAGCGAACGTCTGGATCTTAGGATGGATTTGGAGTCCTGCACCACCCTGCTCTTGCGGTTCAGGTCCTGTGGTGGAGCCCAGATGTTCTCAGGAAAGGCAGCATGGTGGCTCTGCACAAGCCCTGCCACGTGTAAACGGCCCAGGAGCTTTGGTGTGGCCAGCTTTAGGCACAGAGAAGTGCAGCCCCCATGGAGCTAGAGGGACACTGGCTTGTTGGAGACCCTCTGCTCCAGCTAGGACCTGGCCTCGCACTGGAGGTTGAAGGTAACAGTGACTGCTGGACTGGGCTCTTGGGGTGCTCCCTTTGATAGAAAAGGAGGACAATAAGGACATTCCCTTGAGGTTTGGACAGACAGCTCTCCCAAATAACAGTGTTAATTAAAAACTTCAGGTGTTTGGAGATGAGCATGGCATTAAATCACCTGTGTCTTTGGAGCATGAGTGGGTTCAGGTGGGTTAGTCTGCATTGACACACTTGAAGCAGGTAATTAAAGTCTTGCACACTATTACCCAGAAATTTTCTCTGTATTTACTCTAAATTTGCCTAATTTCAGGGGTTTTTTCATTTTTTTCATTGCTACCTTCCAGCATCATTCTAGACAGCAAACATGGAAGCAGCAAAATCTAATTTGAGAATGTTGCAGCTTTATAGGAGATGAATGTTGAATTAGCAGTTCCTGATATCAGCACTTGAATCTTGGTAATTTTTTTATCAGAATCAGATCAGGAATGTTCTGTTTAGGTTGCATATTCTCTGGGATATTTAACATCTACTGTAGTTCCTTAGAGAAAACTCTAGACTAGGAGTTATGAGAATTATATTGTTGGATGGGATTAAAAGACAAACAGATCTGTATACAACTTAATAGAAGAAGGGCCAAGAGGATTAAATCTGGCAGCTGCTTATTTAATTGAAACTTTAAAGGAATATAACCTAAGATGGACATGGTACCACCTTTAACAGGGGTAGGTGACTTCAGAACCTGCCAAGTGCTGAGCATCTGCCCTGACCTGACTGTATTTCTGTGTTTCACAGAAGGCAGTTCAGTTAACCTGGAATTATTTTCATTTCATTTTATTCAGTTACAGCAAAATTACCGAGGAAATTATTTACTTATTCCTAAACACAGTCACTGGCTACATCCTGACAGGATGAAGTGAAAAACATTTATATGGATTTTATTATTGATGGCGTTCCTAAACACAGTTTATGTTTTCTGTCTCTCTTATTCCAGTAGCTGCTAGTCAGTTAAATATTTCTCCAGTAGATGTGAGGCTTAGAGGATCACCTGGGATTTGTAGAACTCCTTTTAGTGGGAATTAAAAGCTGGTTACTCTAGGTTTAGGCACATCTGACAGTTCCAGCCCTCTGTTCATGGCTGTGCCTTCCTACCTGGGATCTCTTCCTGTTTTTTCCTCGGGCATTTTTTCTTTTTGTCTTTATTAGTCTTTTTCTTTCTGTCATAGCATTGCTCTGGGGAGGACAGCCAGTCCTTGTTCCACTCTCCGTTTGACCTTCACTCGAGGCAGGGCTCAGGATTGCAAGGCACGGTTTTATTCCACACGGGCCGGTTTTCCCCTGGGAACGAGAGGCAGCAGAGAGATCCCACTGGAACCAGCAGACAGCAGCGATTTCAGTCACAGCCACGGCTTTTAATCCCAGCTCTGCACACAGGCTGGTGCTGATGGTGGAGATCCCACTTTCATCCCATCTGCTTTCCCTGTTGTGGGTTTTTGGGTTGGCAGAGCTGTTCCCCGTGCTCAGGCAATGGCTGCGTGTGCTGGATTTTTGCAGTGCCCTCTCTGAGCTGCTCTCACTGTCAGATGTTTGTGTCGCTGCCCCTCCTGGCCCAGGCTGGCTCTGAGAGCCCTGGCCCGTGGCTCTGTGCAGATACAGGGCACTCGCTGCCCTGGGGGTGCCAGAGCTGGGCCAGAGCAGCCCAGGCCTCCTGCGCTGGCAGCTGCACTCTGGGCATCGCACCCAGCCGCCGGCGCTCCTGGCACTGCTGCTTGCAGGGTCCCCTCACAGCCTTCCCTGCTCCCTCTCCTCTGCCTGCAGCCAGTGCTGGGACTGGGGGCCAGAGGAGAAGAGCCCTGCAAGAGTCCAACGCCAAACAAATTCCCAGCAGCGGAGTGCAGCTCCCACACAGAAGCACCCCCATCTTTTCACTACACCAGGGCTGTTCTCCAGTTGCTGGCACGCCTTCCACTAGAGCAGGCATTTGAATTTAAATATTGTAGTCTTTTCTACACTTTTCCCTCCAGCTGCTGGTGCCAGACTGAAAATCTTAGTTCAGAAAGCAGCTGAGACTCTGCCCACTCATGGAAAGTTTAATCTCTGTCACTTCTTGAATTCTAGCTTTGATGATTCAAACATAAAATTAATTCTCTAATACTTTTTAGAAGCTGGTGTCAAACAGATCCATATACTTAGTTGCTGATACCTGGAGAAGTTTGTCTGATAAAACATTGTCACCAGACTGAGAGAATTGAGGCTGTTGAGCCTGGAGAAGGTTGTGTGGAGATCTCAGAGCATCTTCCGGTATCCAAAGGGGCTGTTCCTCAGGAGCTGCAGTGACAGGACAAGGGGGAATGGCTTCAAAGCCAAAGAGAGGTAATTTAGGTCAGATATTAAGAAATTGTTCCCTGGGAGGGTGGGGAGGCCCTGGCACAGGGTGCCCAGAGCAGCTGTGGCTGCCCCTGGATCCCTGGCAGTGCCCAAGGCCAGGTTGCACAGAGCTTGGAGCAGCCTGGGACAGTGGGAGGTGTCCCTGCCCATGGCTGGGGTGGGATGGGATGGCTTTAAGGTCCCTTCCCACCCAAACCATTCTGGGATTCTGTGGTTGATTTGGATGGGCAGTAACATGTGCTAGGACAGATTGAATGTTGGCTTGAAGACCCATTTACAGAGGCAGGATGGATTCTGCACTGCTGGAACGATTCTTCTTCCCAAAGGAATTTACACTCCTTTAGCCCTCCCTGCTGACCTCCCAACAGGAATTATTATGTGGACTTTTACACCACAGTGAATGCCCGTGTGGAGAGACTCCCCTGTCCCCAGGATTGTTCCTCTCTTGTTTTTTCCATTCATTATGCTGTTGTTGGCTCATTGATCTTGGGCTTTGCTGTTGTTGCTTTGGTTTTGTTATTTTACAAACAAAAAAAGTAATAATCAAAGAAATGAACCTTCCCTTCATCCCCACCCAAACCCAGAAGCCAGAAACAAAGCAGGCAGTATGTGATCCTTGATTGCATGTGGCAGGAAGAAAATATTGAATTGAGTTTCCAGAGTGAACCATTGTGAACTTGAAAGGGACGTTGTCAAGTAATTTGATTTTCCCACAAAGTGTTGCAACCTTCCGAGGAGAGGAGAGGAGAGGAGAGTGTCTTTTTGGTGTGGTGTATGCCAGGCTCCAGGAAGGCAAATGCTCCTGAGGCAGTGCCAGCTGGCTGCAATCCCAACCTCCATTCCCAAAGCCAAGGCCATGGCATCAGCAAGGCTGGCATGGGAGTGCAAACAAAAGAGTCTCGGTGCCTTGACTGCGGGCTCCCCTTGGAGCAGCTCCCCGTGAGGGAGGGATGGCAGACAAGGAGGTGGGCGAAAAAAATATCTTCTCAAGTGAAAACTGTTGAAAAATAACATGCCAGCAAAGCAAGGCACATTTTGTTGACAAAATGTGGGGTTCTGTGGAAATCCAACACTCGGGGGAGCAGTCAGTCTCAGTGAGAGTTTTCAGCAGGAAAAGTCTAAATCCTTCATTTTTACAAGTAGCAAAATGGTAAAAGTTGGCAATGTTGAAACATATTTTGATAATAATTCTATTTCAGGTTTTTTATGGGATGGTAAATTTCTAATTCTAAGATGGAAACATTTCATTTGTTTGTACTATATTTATTATGATGTCAATATTAAATCCAGTGAAAATATAACTGTTGATATCAAAGTGAAACCTTTGAACTCTGCTGAACAAGCTGTTGTTCCCTCAGGGTTGCTGGATTTGGGTGATTCTCAGTTTTCCTTTTCAGGTTCTGGTTCAGTGCAGTTTAAGTTTATTTCTTGGATTATGAAGATTCCTATGGAAACTGCTTCTGGACCAGTTTAACCAAAGTCTGCTTTGGAAGCATTTGAACTGTGGAGACACAGTTTTCCCTTTCCATGTATTTTAGAAGAAGAAGAGGGCCTAGATAGTAGTACACAGAAAACACTTGGGTTGGAGTGTGAGGGTCACATTACCTGGGATACAGCCCCATCCACCCTCTGTGGAAGGAACAACTTTGTGGGAGGGAAATGCTCTCGTTTGGTCTGGAATACTTACTAGGAATGCACAGGAAGGATGAAATATGTCCCAGAATTCCTTTAAGTTCTCAGGAGCAGGAGGTACATCGAGGAGTTAAAGGTATATTTTGAATCACTGGAGAAGGAAGGGAGGCAGTCAAAGGGAAGAGGAAAATTCCAGGGCAGCTCAATACTCCTTTGCTCCATCTTTCTGCTTTTGCAGTAAGCGCTGGCAGTGGTTCCTGCTGCAACTTTTTCAGGTAATAAGGGTGAGGCATTTGGGTGCCAAGAAGTGGGAGTGTGGATGGATTAAATGGATCAAATCCAAGAGCTGTGGAGAAATAAAAGGTCCAAGGTGTGACTTAAGCACCCTCTGTGAGGTTTACTGGTGGCTTACTAGAGATAGCTTCTTCAGGCTCTTCAAGTAATAATCAAAACTGTAATTCCGAGAAGTTTTTGTTTGGGTTTCTTGGGTTTTTTTTCACTTTTGGCAAATGTTTTGCAGCAAGAGAAGGCAGGATTGGGACAGACAGGATTGTACTGAGCTGTACAGTTGAGTGCTGTGTGTTGTCTTGGAAATGACCGACTCCTGGGCTGTATTTCAGTACCTGGTAACTAAAAATGGCTTTGTGGTCAGAAAGCCATTGATGTTTGCTTCAGAGGTAGTAGGTATTGGCAGATGCCCAATAAAAGGCAGAACAATTATATCATCCGTCAAGGAGACAGGATGGTGGGTTTCAGGACTGCTGCCTTGTTTTATGATGTAGATGCCCACAGCTGTTAATTCTATTCTTAATTACCTGTATCAGTCTGGGTTTGCTGCTTTTGTTTGATGCTGTGTTTTATCTGCAATTGCCTATTTGCTTTTATTTCTTTGGGAGGCAAAAGATGTAAGAGCAGCTCTTGGAGTCAGTCTTTATTGGCTGCCAGTGCAGTTCCTGGTGACCCTGACCCACATCAGGAGATTGTGCCCAGCAATAATTAGTGTGTCCCAAGAACCCCCGTGTGAACCTGCTGATCACTCCAACATCCCACAGCAGCTGGCTTTGCTTTCAGGGGAGCTGAGCAGACAGGAGGAACCAACAGGCCTTTTCTACTCCCTTTTTTCTCTGCTTTCTGCTCAGGCCACCCAGATCTGTTTGTGAAACAGATCCTGGTGTTTCATTCCTGCTGGGGTTTTGTTTAGGGTCAGATGTGCCCTGAGCCCCCTGCTCAGGAAGGAGCACCTGCAGAAGGATCAACTCATCCTGTTTTCTCCTTAGTGGTTGCAGGATGTTGGTGCTGACCCACGTGGGGTTTGTGGTGAGGAGACCCCCTCCCTTTTCCCTTGGAAGGCAAAGGGAACTCCCCCCGGGAGGGCTCGTGGCCCTGTTCCTGCTGGGATCGGGGTGTGGTGTCTCTCCTGGTGTGTCACTGGGGTTTATGGCCCTGCAGTGACGCAACCCTGCAATGTGCAGGCCTGGCAGATAGGATCAGGACAAACGGAGATCTTGGAGCTCAGGCCCCAACAGGCAGCGGGTGATCCCGATCACCTGCAGGGCAGGGAATGCTGTGCCTGCACACACCCTCTGAACGAGTGCACGCTCTCTGAAATTTACCTTTTCCTTGCAAATTGGCCCTGAAATGGCTCTGAACCCACTTCAAAATGACCTTGGGTCTCTGGCTCAGGAACTGTTGGTAGCTGGGAGTGGATCCACCTGCAGTTCCCCTGCAGGTGTGAAAATGTCAGAGCTAACCCAGAAATACCTACAACTGTCACAGGAGACATTATCAGCTCTTTGTTCCTTTCCCTTGATTTTTTACTCTTTTTTCATGAATCTGCTTTGGGAATCCTAGTCCCCAGTAAGTCCCAGAAAGGGAGAGGCAGCAGTGCTGGAGGGGGCTGGCAGCAAGTGGAGCGAGCACTCCCATGGCCTGAGAACTGCTGGCCTGTCCCATGCTGGCGTCAGGCACAGCTGGCTCTGCTCTGGACTCGCTGCCGGTGGCTCAGGGCATGTTTGGCCAGGCCTGTGACTGCAGCCCTGTGCCCGTGTATCCCTGCACTTCCACATTCCTTTCTCTTTTGATGTGGTCACCTTCCTGTGCCTGGCTCTCCCCTGTCCCTTCCCTCAGACATCACTGCAGCGTGTGCACTGTTCCCAAATGTGAATGATCTTATTCTGATAGCTCTCTGCCAGAGAGAGAAACTTTATTTTCCTGTTTTTCCTCTCCCCGCTTTTCCTCACGCTTCCTTTCCTGCTTTCCTTTATCAACCCCGTGCTCCTTTTCCCTGTCTCTCCTGATCTGAGCACACTACTCCTGTTAAAACAAATGGCTTTTACCTGCTAATGGGAGAGCTGTTCTCTCCTGTCCTTTGCTCTTTGGCAGCCCCTGAACTTTGCTATTTCCTGTGGTGTTTGATAAGTCTGGGAACTCCTTTGGCAAGCACTGGAGCAGCACAGGACTCACCTGTCCATGTGTTTGAGTGGATACTCATAGCTCCTCTTGGATCATCACACCTACACGCTGTCACAGTTCAGTCCTGACAGCCCTGCAGAGCTTTTACTGAACATCCAGCTGCAAAGCGAATTTTAGGAGCCATATTATGGGTATGAAGCAGCCTTTATTAGGGAGGGATGTGCCACGGAAACCCCTGCACTGGAGATTTCCCAGTAGGAATGCACACTGCATCCTGTTTTCAGTGGATGTAAGAGATGGTTCTTCCCTTATTCTACTTCTCATGAAAGCGGAACAAATTTTGCATTTTTTAGTCCCCTCTCTGGGTAGAAGCTCTGATGAGGCAGGTGATTGAACCTCAGTGGTGTTTGCTCCAAAACACCAAATCAGCAGGTGCTGGATGATCCCTAAATGCTGCCCATGTGCTTTGTGGGAATAAAGACTGAAGAAAGGAGAAGGAAAAAAGCATCCTTGTATCCTTATTGCCACTGAATTCAGAAGGCAGCAAAAGGGTTTCGTTTGTCAGAGAAAAGCAAGGCCAGCTTTAGCAATGTCTCTGAATGCAAAAATATGTTTCTGTGTTGGCATTTTGTATCGTGTGTGTGATATATTTTTATGGAGTTTTGGGCTTTATTTACATATATTATAACCTCCCTACTGAGTAAACAAGAGATGCCCAGCTAAGCAAACAAGCCCCAGGGTGATGGGAGAGGGAGAGAGAAAGGAGAGGAATAGCGAGAGGGAGAGGGAAAGAGAGGTGGCAATAGGAAAAGGGTAAACAGACAAGCACTAATTAAGGCCTTCATCACAAGCAGGGAGATGTGCGAGGCTGACAGTCAGTCAAGCAGATAAGGGGAGATGAGTTAAAATCTAGCCCCAGGTTTTGAAGGCCCCGGGGCCCTGGCAGACAAGAGCACAGTGAAGCACAGGAAGCCACTGAAAGGTCATTTGCATGAAATGATGTTCAGGATCTTTGCTTTTGTTGTTGCCCTGATGGCTTTAACCCATTCCTGGCCCAGAAAACTCGCAGAGATAAGACAGTGCATGTGGCTGGAAGGCTTCTTTGGGTGGCCTTTCAGGGAACATTTCTCCAGGGAGTGTGTGGGGAGGGAGAGAGGGCCTGCTTCCCACTGAGGGTAAGGGAAGCTGAAATTGCTTGGCAAGGGATGGCCTCACTCTCCAGCAGAGCATTAGAGGGAGAAATCATCAGAACAGGAGGCTCTGGGCATGAAATGAGCCACAAGCTTGCCAGGCTGAGGGAAGGTGCAGTGACCTGCATTGGTCAAAAACATTCAGGTATTCAAGACTGAGTTTTGTGCATCTTTCCAAGAGCTCTGGACACAAATCGGAGTTTCCATTATGGAGCAATGTCAGAACCTATCATCACTCGCCCTTGCTGTGGTGTCACAAACATGTCCTGACTGTCAGGAGCACTGTGCAGGTGGCTCCTGTCTGCCCCTTCAGCTGCAATTGAAAATACATCCCAAATTTTTTGCTTAGCAAAGAATGGGCAAATTGTAGTTGCAATCTCTTCTCCCTGAGCTGCTCCAGGAAACAAGATCTCGCTCAGCTCTCCAAGGGAATTCTGACACTCTAATTATTGTTATATGTTCTCAATGTGCTTAGGCATTTAGGCAGGTTGTAATTCTTAGTGACAAGGCAAGAGAAATGAGCACAGAAGTGCTCCCCACTTTGGAATAGTCAGGCAGCCTCACACGCTTCTTTCCAGCCCCCACTTGTGTTTAGACTTTTGGGAAGTCAGTCGTTACTCTTCCACTTTTCCTTCTGAAACAAAAGCTGGTTAGAGCCAAGTCAGTAGATTAAATGGGGTTCTGGGCTACTGGACTTCAGGGTTCTGCTCCAAACCACGGCCACTTCATTACTGCCTGACCTTCTCCAGCTCATGTCAACCCCCTGAGTAATGTATCTCCCTGCCACAGCAGGGCAATAAGCTGCATGAGACTGGAGATGATTGGAGCGATTGTCTCTGGGGTTGTTGGGGTGCTCTGGGATCGCTGGGTGGAAGGGCTGGTGAAGGTAAAGCAGTGGTTAACAGTGGAGCAGATGGTGGTGAGGTTGGATGTTTAAACTCCAGGCTTAAGGCCAAACCATGTTGGGAAGCCAGTGAGGTCTTGAGAGATGTCAGCCTGTTCAAATGTCAGATCTCACAAGAAAAGCTCACGGAGGATTTCCAGTGGGGTGAGCTCCATTCAGATCATTTCTAGGTACAAACCCCTTTCAGTTTCATCTCAGAGCTGGAAGATTCCAATCTGAAGTCCACCTTAGACCGAGGTGGAGCAGACCAGGGGTGTTTTGGTTGGCAAGCTCCTGGGTTCCCCACTAGAACCAGTGCTGTCCAAGCCAACATTCCCATTTCAGGTGTGAAGGTTCTGGCTCAAGCCCATCAGTAGCAGATAATCTTGTGTAGTGCTGTGGCCACAGCTTTCCCAGGATGACGGTGTTTCTTTCCATTTCTCTGCTTCTAGGACATGAATCATCATGAAAACAGAAACATTTTTTTCTTTAAAAGATGGGGCAAAAAAGTTTCCAAACTGTCCTCCTGTTTCTCTTTGCTTATAGCTCACCCTGCATTCCAGTGCGGTGTTAGGGCATGCTAGGATCCCATTTAGGGGAATATTTTTAAAAGCTCCCGTGTGGAATCACTGGAGATGATGGCATGTGGGATTACAGGTAATTGTTCTGTGCTATGAGTACAGTGTCATGATTGAGAATGGACTTGTCTAAAGCAGGAGCTGTGAGCACGTGGAGGAGTAGCAGGATACAGATAGCCCTTGGCTAACTGCTCATTGCTCCTGCTCTCGGTAGCATTTTAAAAGGCCACTGTCATCGAGTAATTTTTCATCTAATTCACTGTATGTAATAGCTTCTTTAAGAGCCTGGAAATGATTTTATTTGCCCTTTTACTCTGGACAAACAGCAGTTTCTTTTTCTTGGCTTAACATTCCATTGGGAAGACAAACCCAAGCCCTGTTCAGAATGTTTTTGCTTCAAATTCCACATAATGCCAGTGCTAGCATCAGCCTGAGAGGAAGAGAGTTCTGAAAGTGTGATTAATCTGTTCAACGTATGACCTTGAAAGCTGAGCAAGTGGAAAGGAAATATTGATTATTCAAGGTGAGGTCTATGGTTTGGAAAGAAACCTTATGTTGGTGTAGTAAGAGAGATCAGTGAATTCATGTGTTGAGGGAAGTCATTTGTATGAAAGAAGAGCCCTCGTGCTCATTTAAGGAGGAAATATGTGTAGTTCCATTCTGTGCTTTATGGGAACACGCCGCTGTTGAAAGACAACCCTGTAAAAGTCCTGCACTGTAATACTCTAAACTGATCCTGTACCTCGGGGCAAAACACAACCTGGAATTGCAGATTTCCCTTCATACCGGTAGCAGAGATGGCCAGGGCTGAGGATGTGGAACGGACTCTGTAAAGCAAGTGGAGAAAACATTATCCTGCTGCTTTCCAGCCTCAGATTTGGCTGTCCAGAGTAAGTCTCCAAGAGGAGACTTCACCTTCTGTGCAGGGTGGTCTCGTTCTCCAGGGACCATGCTGCCCTTGCCAGGAAGAGCAGCCCGGGCATCCAGCACAGCTCACTGAGTGAACTGGGGGGACTCCTGGTTCCAGCAGGCTTTAAGTAACCTTGGGGGTGGAACTGAGCAAAACATTTGCCCATGGCAGCAGAAGAAGTTGGAAAAATATCGAGGTATTTTTCTGTCCTCTCTTTGCTTTTCAGCTTTAATACCCAATGTGCCTAAAACCCTGCGATTCTGGGTCAGGGAGGAGAATCAGCCAGAGAATTGTTATGGACCAGGAGTGTGTTAAAAAACACAGAGCTATTTCCAACTCTCCATTTTTCAGTTCTCATTTTAAGACAAGGCCAGCCTCTGCCACGCTAGTGTGGTGTGATCCGTGCCCAGCAGTGTGGCACAGGGTCGGAGAGGTTCACTCCCCGCAGGGAGTAGCTTGTGATTTCCCAAAGCCCAAGCAGGCGATTTTTCTCTCTTTCTCTCGCTCTTTTTTCCCCCTTTCCGCCTGGGAAGGATGCAGCATCACAGACCTTGTCACCCGGAGCTTAGAGGACAGCAACCATATGCCTTCCGACCTGCCCTTGCTTTTCTAGGAAAGCTTCAGCCTGCTGGGCATTTCCTATCAGAATTGTTAAGGGAGAAGGGCTGGGATGTGGCCCAGGCTGGCGTTCCTCTGGTGCTGAGCAGTGGTGGAGGGAAGGGGGAGGGCGGCAGGGGAGCGTGGCAGGGGGAGGAGGGTGAGGAGCCCGGGCTGCCAGAGAGGAGGAGGAGGGCTGCAGGAGAGGCCGCGTTGGCATCTCCATGTGCAGGGGGCTGGCCAGCGCCGGGACAGGCTGATGAGCCCGCGGGCCCCGATCTCGCGGCTTGCGCTGATTGCAGTGATGGGGCTGTCTGGTGGCTCGGACACCAGCGCTCATTACCGCGCTCCGCAGCGTTCGCAGCGGCGGGGGAACAAGGCATGGAGGAGGTAAAGAAGCCCTGGAGTCACCCGCGCACGCAAATCAGAGACAGGAAAGGCAGAGAAACAGCTTTGGCTCCAGGCTATTGATTTTGTTCCCTGACACTTGCTCGTTTCCCACTTAGTGCTTCTCGCTGTGGTACCTCCCCGCTCCGGCTCCAGCGGCTCTCCGAGGGGGAAGAGTGACCCGGAGTGGCAGGGGCTGAGCAGCTGATGCCTTCATCCAGCCATTTGGAACCATTTTGGAAGCAGTCCTGAGTGCTTGCAACAGCACACAAATACCCAGCACATCTCCACGCTCACCAAGGAGACGCTTCCAGGTGCTTCTCTCACTGACGTGCACACGCAGCCCCTCCGTGTCTGTACCTGGTCTCCTTAGGTGTTCTTCCAGAACCTCCTTTGCTCCCCCAGCCTCTTCCATCAGTCTTGTCCTGCTGTCAAGGTGGAAGAATCTGGAGGCAGTGCTATCCAAATACTCTTCCTAGAGAAGTGATGCGTTTTTGGAGGCATGGCCCCAGCACTGCAGTGTCACTACTAAAGCAATGGCTTTACCCTCATTTGCACTGTGGGCCAAAGCACTGGGACAGCAACACTGCACAGGCAACATCAGCCTGTCGTTTTCCCTTGGTTGTAACTGTATTCCCTGTGAACTGGTGTGGCAACAGCAGTTCTGATCTTTGTCCCCACTTTTTTTTAGTGTAACCAACTGCCTGAGCCCAAGGGAAGGGAGCTGCTGGTGGGCAGGGGTGTGAAGGGACCAGGGCTGTCACGGAATAGCACCAGAACCAGACTTGGTGGTCAAAGGCTATGAACCTCTGCAGTGGCTGCCCATATTTTCTGTCTTGTGAGAATACTGATGATAGCAGACAATTGTCATCACACCAGCAGCAGAAAGTTTAGGGGCACAGAGAAGATGTGCTGGGTTGGTGCTACTTTGCTGTTAGTATCCTTTTCCTTTATTTAGCTGCTTCTGCCAGAGCTTCTCCACTCAGCTTGGAAGTTTAGCTCAGCTGGGAGAGTAGGAAGGGCCTTTTGGGTTAATGTAATTTCTTGGTCACCGTCTCCCTTCCTGGCCTGAACCCACACAGATGCACAAAGACACACGGACATAGGAAATTTTCCCCAGCTTTGTATCGGGGGATGTTGGAATGCCATGGCTGGCAGGAGCTACTAACTGGATTAGCTGGTAAATCCATCTGGAGCTCCCAGTGGGAGTGGTGGACAGGTTCAAAATGAATAACAGCTTGTCTGAAGCAGCAGAATGGATTATTTTATGAAAAAGAAGGGGGGGGAAATACCCTCTTTCTTCTTGCAGGCTCTTGCCTGACACAGGGGGAAGTAGTTTCAAGAAGGTAAGGAAAGAGGATATGGTTTTTGAAGAGGGAATGATTCTTGCTGACTTGCTGCAGGAAATAAAATTGGCTTTTCTTCCCCATGCCCTCATCCTGTTGCATAATTTTTCCCCTACAAAGCCAAATAAGCTGGAATGAGAAGAGAAGAGCCTTTTTTTTTTCTGGTTGTTTTATCCATCCACAGTGGTGCCAGTTCTGTTGCAGGGTTACAAAATGTGTGTGAGTGCAAGTTGCTGCTTCTGGAAGCACTTTGTTATCAGAGAATCATAGAAAGGCTTGGGTTGGAAGGGACCCTGAAGATCCTCCAATTCCATCCTCCCTGCCATGGGCAGGGACACCTTCCACTATCCCAAGTTGCTCCAAGTCCCTTCCAACCTGGCCTTGAGCACTTGCAGTGTTGAGGATGAGATTCCTGCGGGGTGCAGGAGGGGCTGAGGAGGGTGGGGTGCTGAGGGACCCTTCCCTCGGTGCAGGGTTGGGAGCGTGTTGTGCCCTGAAGTGTGTATGCAGCCTCTGCCATAACTGACCTGTGCTATTTAAAGATTCCTGGGACCAAGGGTAGGGGCTATAATTAATAATAACAACAATAATAACAGCAACCATAATAAAAATTGTTATGGTGCCATAAAGCTGTGACCTAAAAAACCAGAATGGCCGATGAGAAGTTGTGGGTCTGATCTCTCCCCCTCCTCCCTTTCCTCTCCGCCCACATCTCTATGCTTATTTCTCTCTTTCTTATTTTTCCTTTCTTACTGATATGTTTTTTTTCTGCTCTGGACATATCCTTGAATCCTGGCCATTCCCCCAGCTTATGGGATTCCCATTATACACGCTTGATATTTAACAGCTTTGGCGTCTTCCATAGCTGGGAGTGAAAAGAGAAAAAACAGCTCAGAAACATAATGGAGCAAAATCTGCATACTGAGCCCTGGATCCATGTCCCTTTACACTGTTTACTGAGATCTTAAAAGCTACGAGCTGTGGCATCTACTCAGACTTCATCAGCCCATCCTGCCCTGATGCTGGCCTGGGAGTCGCTGCCAGCTCCCGCTCGCTCCGCAGCCACCTCCTCACACCGGGAGCGCCCTGTGCTTCCCAGGCTCCTCCGCTGCTGGGCGGCAGGAGGGAGCCAGGGACCACCTCTGCCTTTGTGGGGGCAGGCTGGATTCTCTTGCTGAGATCAGAAATCCTGGTAAAGGGCTAAATTCACCCTGCTGGGTTTGCTCAGCAAGGTCTGCAGTGCACATGGGGTGAGGAGGTGATGGGCGTCTTAAAATTATTGGCATCTTCTTCATATAAAGAAATGTTATACCACAAATGAGAGGAAACACCTTCTCTGAAGTCCCATCTCCTCACTTGCCAACTCCTTTTGCTGACCTAAGGAGTGCCTTGAAATTCTCTTTTTTTAGTGAGCTTGTCTTGGGGTTGGGTGGACCTGAATGTCACAAGCAAAGCAGTCACCATCCCTAGCCTTCTCTCCCACTTACTTTCCAGTTCTTTTTTTTTACATATGGGGTTTTTTCTTTTCTCTTTCCTTCTTTCTTTCCATTTTTCTTCCTTTTCCCAGTGGATGTGAGTTTTAATGAACAGGAAAGGAGCCGCACAGCATTCACCTGTCTGGCATGTTAGAACTGGAAAAGTGTCCTAAGAATATTTAGATAATCTGTTTGCTGTACTCCTTTACCTGATAAAATTCAAAGTCGGACTCTGAGCATTTTAGTGTCACTTCTTGTGAGTCAGTGGGGACAACCTGACACTTCCAGAGGGCACTTCATGTGCCCAGTCTTAAATATTTATTTTACAAGAAGGTAAATGGCTCATTTACCAAGGCTATGAGGAAAATAGAGAGGAATTAGCTCTGAACCTTGGTTCAGACATCTGAGTTAGACCTGACTCATCCCATGTTTTAATTGCCAGTGTCCTTAGCAGCTTTGAAAGTCTTCCGATGAAGCATCTTCTTTTCTATCTTCCAGCATCTTTCTTTCCTGGTTCCCATCTTTTATACCTCAGGTAAGTCAGGCCTTTCAGTGCAAAAGCCAAAAGATTTTCATTAAGGTTAACGGTGACACATTAAAAGCTCATGAAGATAAATGTGCTTAGGGCTTAGGGTTGGTTACTGAGTGGAAACCGTTGCTACCAGTCACTGCTGAGACTTCAGTTTTGTAGTATGAAGGGTTTTACAAGGTTTGTGGCAGCATCCACAGTTTTATTAAACAGACTAAAAGTGCATCGGCATCAACATGTGAGACACTTGTTAGCAGCAAAATCCCCTTAGAGTCAGCCATGATTAGCGTGGGGAGGTGTCCTTTGTGGGCCTTGCTGAACATCTCCTTGGCTTTTTTCATTCTCTCTGGCCCCATAGCCCAGAAGGAAATTATCCTTGTATTCTCTCTCTTGGTCTATTTTCCCAAAGGATTTTTTCCCTTTGCCTTAAGGGCGAAGCTCTGGGTGAAGCCGTGTTCCCCTAGGGAGGAACTTCACTGCAGTGCTGTCATCTTTGGGTCCTGCTGAGCTTCAGGGTTGGTGTTTGGGGTTTGTTCCACACCTTCCCCAAGAACTGACGCTCATTTGGGACTCAGCTGTTTGGAAAGCCACTGCAGACCAGAGCTATCCAGGCTGGAAGATCAGGATCTCAAGTTAACTCTCTCCTCTCCCAGGACAGCTCAGAGCACCCTCAGGCAGCTCCTACCCTGCACTGGTGGAATCTCTTCTGTAATGGCACCAGGAAGAAGCAGCAGGAAATACAGAGTGAAGCTCTTCCACACAAGCTGCTGCCAGACCGTTGCCCACTGTGCCTGGAGAATCCCTGTGTGCTCAGGTAAAAGCCCTGATTTGCACACTGGGAGTGGGGTGGGTAAAGCCCCTTTCCCCAGCTGCACCTTGCAGGCTGGTGCATGTTCCCGTGTCTCTAACTGTGCACAAGCAGGTCAGCATATCCTTCCAGGGCCATTATCCTGCTGCTCCCACAGCCTTAGGAACACAGCAGGGAGCTGCATCAAGGAAATGCATTAAGACGAATCAGCAAGAGAGAAGGGACCTCTGGGCCAGCTCCCTGCTTCTCAATTATTTATACTTCATAATTTCCAGCAAATCACTGGCTGTTTATTGGTGCTCATCTATAATTGAGGAGTTTCCTAGATCACTGGCCAGCTTTGCTTAAGTTGTAGCTGGCCGTGCCTGTGAAAGCTGTTAGGAGAACCCCAGAGGGAAAGGCAGGGTCTCGGGAGTGGCTGGTCATCCATTGAGGATACACACTTTTAATTTTTGGCTTTTGTGGGCACCTGGGACTGGGAGCTTTCCAGCATGTGGTTTACCATCTCTGTTTGACCACATCACGTAGGGGCTGCAGGCTGCAGCATCAGGAGGACCTTGATCAGGAGGTGTTCCAAGGGTTCTGCCTTTCCAAGCCCTTGCTCATACAGTGTGCTGCTTGTTCCTCCAAAAAAAGAAAAAAAAAAGTGGAAGGTTTTGATGTTCCTGAAATTCTTGAAGAGGACGTGAAAAAGGAGCTACTGTTCTGAATGGAGATGAAAAGCCAAAGCCTTGAAATCTTTAGAGAGGTTAAAATCTAATGGAAGAAAACCAAGTGCATACTTGTGCAGGGAACAGAGTTGGCTTTGCATGCTTGAGATGGCACCTTCATCAGGCCTGGCTCCAATAACATTTCAGCTTCATTTTCCTATTTTAACATCAAAATTAAATCATTTTGGCCAAAGCCGTTGAACATTTCTGTTTCAAAACACCAAAATGGGCCATTTTGAAAATTGTTTTATGATGTTGTTTTCAAATTAAAAGATTATCTGGAGCCAGCTACTTCAGGGTGAACAACTTCACACTGGAGCAGCTAGAAAATTCTACTGAAAAAATGTTGAAATGTTCCCAACCAGCTCTATCCATCACTTCCTTTCACTACTACCCAATAAAAATAGCTCCCACATACCGCTGCAGTCAGGAGTGCCATGTTACAGAAGAAGAAATAACTAAGCCAACAAAATGACTCACATTCCAAAGATAATACACAAGGTAGGGCCTGGCCAACTGGTTCGATTCAAATTAGAACCAGCCTCAGCCCTCCTGCCCGAGACAAACTGATCACAAAATATGATCTGCTGTTGTTTTTTGATGTTTGCTCGTTGTATTTTTGCACACTTCTGTTCATGATCCCACTTCAGTGGAAGTGGGCATGCCTGGCCTGTAATGCTAGAGACTGCAATTGCTCCTCATTTTTAGCCTAACTAAAAGCAGGAAGCAGTAGGGCTGTGGCAAGGGGATTTGTTCTTGGAAAGAGGGTTTTCAGCTCTGTTTCAGCATTTGGTTAAAGTAGATCTAGAGCCTTGCACAACTGAAGTTTTGCTCTGCTGGATCTCTCTTTTTGAAGTGATGTGTATTGAAGTGGCAGAGGTGGAAGCTCCCAGAAACCAGGCAGTGTAATTCTGTGAGACGTGTCATGCGTGAGCATAAAGAGCTGCAGCTCTGCGTTCCCACATGCCCTTAGAGCCTGAAATATCCCTCTTCATTTTAAACATATAAATCAAAGCCAGAAAACTTTTAATTTTATTGTTGTTGTGAGGTACTGAACTAATACCCTGAAGTTTTTAGCTCGTTAATTCTGTCGATCTTCACAAAAGCTCTCGTTCCAGCAGAGTGAGTCCTTCGTGTAAGTACAACTTCTCAGCCAGGCTGGTAGTGCTTTTCGGAGCAGCTCATGGTTTAGGGTGAATGCATTTTAAAGCAATCTATAAATCTTTATGATCTTTGTTTTTCTTTCTCTTGCATGCATACTTGGCAAGCATTTCCAGTTTGCATCATTGAAAATTTGATTCACCTATGTACAATGGGTGAGATTTGTCCACGTCTGAAAAGGCAACATCAAGCCCTTTGCACCTTTTAAATCTTCAAAATAGGACTGAAGCAGGACATTATGGTTTGCCAAACCGTTGCACTGCCTTCCCCTGAACTGAGTTTCAGCCAGACAGAATGAAGGGGGTGAGGGTGGAGAATGAATTACTGTGACTTTGCAATGTGCTGTGAAAGAAAAAAGTGTTTTGGGGGCTGCAGTGCTGATTATTACTTTCTTTCCTCCGTGGCTTTGGTTCTTTGGATCCTGCTTGGACAATTGCATCCCATTCAGGGCAGCCTGTTACCAGAATTTAGAAGCTTAGGAGAAAGTAAATTAATGTTAAAGGTCTACAGAGCCCAACTTCTGGGGAAGGGGTTTGAGTTCAGGAGGTGTAGTTTAGATGAGCAGCGTGGACGGAGTAAGAAGCTGCAAGAATAGCTGAGAATGGTGACTTGGTGTGGAAGGGGGAGGTTTTTCTGGGCATGCATTTGTCTGCTGGAGGGGTTTCTGTACCAGTGGGAGTTTTCAAAGGGAGACTGAACAAAATCCTGGATGGTGTGGAAGGCATGGCCATGATCCAGCCTGGCCTTGGACACTTCAGGGATCCAGGGGCAGCCACAGCTTCTCTGGGAGCCTGTGCCAGGGCCTCCCCACCCTCCAGGGAACAGTTTCTTTCCATATACCTAACCTAAATTTCCCTTTTACAGTTTGAAGCCATTCCCCCTTGTCCTGAGGACTGTTGTTTTCCAGAGAATCTTGGAGTTGCCCAGAGTCCCGAGGTGCTGCCTTGGCTCTGTGAGGAATGACAGGGATGGTGCAGATGAGGATGGGACAGCCTGAAACTGGGACTGCACTCTTTTCCTTGGATGTGAATAAATAAATCCAGCCAGGGCCAAGGCAGAGGCATTTCACAGGAGAGCTGTCAAAAAGCTCTGATGCCATATACCTCTGACTCCCTCTGGCTTTGAACCAAGCCTGGAGCTGCCAGTGTTTATGGTGCTCGCTGGTGTTTAGTGCTTGGCTGTTATTAAATATCTTTGCTGTGTGTTAACTTAGTGCTTTGTGGGGACACTCGGAGGAGTTAAGGAAAACAAGCTGGAAATTACAGGGGGTGATGGGAGTGCTGCAAGGGTTGTTGTAGCTGAGTTCCCAGCTCTGTGGGGCACCAGTGACTCTCCACATCCCGGGGAAGTCCCACAAGGAGCAGGATGCTTTGGAAATGCATAACCCTGAAGGATCTAGTAGCATTTTCCTTTGCCCAAGTACTAGGGAACTTCTTAACACTGTTGTCAAACATCCCTGGTAAATGCAGTGATTATTGGACTGATCTGCACCAGGAAATAAATAAATAAAAGCCATAAGAAGAGAAAATGCACCCTCCCAAGATAGCTTTTATGTAGCTAGAAAAGTGAGGTGGTTTCCTGTTCTAAATATTTAACATGATGTTTATGATATGTCCTCTGGGGGAAGAGATGCTTGAAAGCTAATGTTTATGAAGTAAGTCTGGAGGGATGGAAAGGGGAGGCAGGGCACACTAACTAGGGAAAAAAAAAGGAAAAAAAGAAAAAAGAACCTCAGGAGATGTCCTGATTTATGGCTTTACTTGCTGGAGAAAAATCTCTGTTTTGTTAAAAAGGTTGCAACTGAAGGAAAGCAACTTCAACTCTGCTCCTTTTGAAACCAGAAACCTGTTCCCTCAGTCCAGACAGGATCTGAGCCTGGGCCAGCAGGAATCTTTTACTGGCTGCTGCCTTTGTGCTTTGGAGCCCCGCAGAAGGGTTTGTGTCTCCACGTCACGTGAGGCTGGAGTGATGGGCTGATGGTTAAGAAGCTGAGCTACGTTTCAGAAAGGAGGGGTGAGTTCAGTTTCCTACTCTGCCAAAGGCTTCTAGTGTGATATTTGGGTGTTTAATCTTCCTTTGTCTCTGTTCCCTGTCTGGGAATAGCAACAATTTCCTGATTCAACTGGGAGATTGAAAATAAATCACTTTATTGTTAAATAGTTAAAAAATAAAGGCCTGCATGGCCATTATTTCAGGAGGGGTGACTGAACTCCTTGTGAAGCACACTTGGAATGGATGGTGTTTTACAAGTTTATTAAAACCAATTCTTGGCTTGTTTTACCTGACTAATTCTGTGTGTGAACTGCAGCCACCCAGGACCAGCTTCAGAGGTCCAGGAAAGGTCTGGAGCCCCAGGGGCAGCTGAGGGAGCTGGGAAAGGGGCTCAGCCTGGAGAAAAGGAGGCTCAGGGGGGGCCTTGTGGCTCTGCACAAGTCCCTGACAGGAGGGGGCAGCCGGGGGGGGGTCGGGCTCTGCTCCCAGGGAACAGGGACAGGAGGAGAGGGAACGGCCTCAGGCTGGGCATGGGGAGGGGCAGGGTGGACAGCAGCAGGAATTTTTTCATGGAGGGGGTTGTTAGGCACTGGCAGCCCAGGGAGGTTTGGAGTCCCCATCCCTGGAGGGATTTAAGAGCCCTGTGGATGTGGCCCCTGGGGATGTGGGTCAGTGGTGGCCTCGCCAGTGCTGGGAACTGTTGATGTCCTTAGAGGCTTTTCCAGCATTAATGACTCCGTGACTCCTGCATGGCTTTGCCATCCCTGCCACAGGACACGGATCCTTTGTGGAAAGCCAGGGCTCAGAGAGGTGGAACAGCAAATGTTCCCACTGCTCCAAGCTTCAGCAGGGCGAGTTCCTGCCTTTTCCTTTCCCAGCTGGGTCTGATGTAGGGGGTGTAAAAGGGAGGCTGCTGAAGGGGGTCAGTGCAGCCCCTGCCCCTGGTGCTGTGTCTGCCAGGCCCTGGGTGTTCCCTGGGTGTTCCCTTGGTGTTCCCTTGGTGTTCCCTTGGACCCAGCATCGAGGAGCCTCGAAGGCAAACGTGAGAAATTTCCAACATAATCTTGTCCAAGATGAAACTCCCTGTGGCTTTAGCACTGAACTTTGAAGGTCTCAAAGAAGTCAGAGGCCAGGTAGAAAAATCCCGTGTCTTAATCAATATTTTAAGTTTCTTCCCTGCCTTGTGCTCAGCCAGGCCGGGAGTCAGGCCGTTTGTTTCAATTATTAAATACAGATTTATGACCTGTTGTTTCTGTTGGAAATAGAACCAGGCTTGGGACCAGTTTTCTCCTTGCAAATAACAGTGGCTGCAGTCAGTTCGTGCAGGTAGAAACGTGTCAGTCGTTTTTATAAATTCCCAGTTTCCTACTAGTTTTCTCTCTATCCTTGTGACTCTGACCTCTCTCATCGAAGTGTAACAGTCCCACGTCCCTTTTTCTGGGATTACTGTGTTTTGCACGGGACTAACCTGCATTTGATGGCTTTTCTTTGGCATGCTCTCAGCAAGCTCTGGCAGAACTTCCCAGCAGAGAAAATCCCTGCTCTGTGACACTCCTGGGCAGTCCTGGTTGGGTGGCTCCAACATGGGAACGTTTCCAGTGGTGTTGATAATAAAAGTGCTTCTCACTCCCTTGCCTGGGCTGCTGTAACAGTGCACTGCAGTAACAAGCATGGAAAGTTTCCTTCTTTATTCCTGGATATTCCTGTATGACTGCTATTGAATAAAACAATTTTGATAACAGTCAAAGCAGGGATGGTGGAAAAGATGTTTGAAGTGAGAGAGAGTTCAGGTGTTTTGGGTAAAATGTACCTAACAGAGAAAGTTGATAATGTGTGATGTGGTAACATGTTAAAAAAGCAGGGAGACAAGTCTGCTGCTCTTTCCCAGCTTCTCCAGCTCCCCCGGAGCTGCAGGAGGAGCTGGGAAGAAGGTTCTTTCTTTAAAGGTTCTTTTTCTTGTTGGTAATACACAGAAAAGGCTGTTGTACATACCCGGCGTTTAATTTTTTTTAGCACTTCCCTTTGCCCTAAAGTTGTGAATCTCTTAAACTCCAGCATGAGAAATTACTAAAGAGAAGGAAAACCCAGCAAACCCTTCCCCTCCCCACACCCCTGCCCATACCCACTCCTCCAAAACTTCATGTATTACCTGAGCATCTGGAGCCCTGAGCTGAGGGAAACATGGTTTCTGAAGTTTTTTTAAACAAAAAATCCCTAACTCTAATCTATAACCCCCTTCAGACCTGCCTCTAGGGAGAAACCCACCAATTACTATTTACTTTACCAACCTAGAGTGATTTGTGGACGTATGGAAGAATTATTTACGGTTTCATGCAGGAAAAACTTTCAGCTCCCTATTTGCCCTTGTAAGTAATGAGTTGCCTCAGGGGATCAAAGGTCAGATTTTGGTTTTAATGCCCACCTCCTTTTAAAAAATAAATAAAGCAATCTATGTGAAAAGAAGAAGGAGGGGAAAAAAAACCCCTAACAGTCTGAAAAGGCTCTGACTCCTGCTCTGCTTTGATGTTTTTGGTCTGGAAGGGATCATAAATTTGCTGGTGTGAGATAGAGTGATAATAAATGTAGCTTTTAACTGCTGGGTTTTTAGCTCACACAGCATCCATTATCACTGGCAACTGCAAAGGGAATGTACTTTTTTTCTCTTGCTGCTCTTTAGAAAGATAAATATTCACCCGCTATCCACTGATGTCCCCAAAGCTCCCATGAAGCCTCTCCTCGTGGTCGTTCCCCAACACCTTTCATTCTTGGCCGAGTCATTCAGGGGTGTTGATAAGAGTTGGAGGGGTTGGGGTTGCCTCTTGCTTCAGCATTCCCAGCTCTTTACTGAACAGATGCTTTTCCAGTAGTTTGGGGTGAGCAGGAACAGCCGGAAATAGGAAATTTGGGGTTCCAAGGTGGAGAAGTCTCGAGGTTCCCAAAAGGGCTGGAAGCAAACAACTGGTAGGGTCCCGTTGGCCTTCTGTGAAACTCATCCCTGAGCCCTTCCTTCCTCCTCTTCCTGGCAAAGCAAGGGGCTCTGTGCCCTGGCAGCCCCTCTGTGCCAGCCCAGAGCGTGTTAAGCTCAGACAAGAGGCACTTTTGGAAATTCCTGTAAAAGTCTGATGGATACTTTGTGCCAGCGTGGAGCAGAACCTCCAACCCAGCAGCCTTAGTCATGTCATGAGATGCTGAAACAGCCTTGTTAATAAATGATTTTAGCTGCTTAGATGTCTATTAATGTCCTTTTGCTGAATGCCAACAACCTCATATTCCAACAATTTCCACAAGCACTTATTGATCATGTATAGATTTGGAATGAATTTTGCCAAATCAGTTTATTATCCCTATATATCTCTTTCTCTGTGCTTTGCTGTATGGAGTAAACACTTCAGGTATTGTTTCTCTTTTCCCTAGATCAGCAATTAGGTTATTTTTACCCAGGTCACATCCATTATGGATCACTTCTGTTAGGAGTATCGTTTATTATTATTTTTCGAAGTTCAAACATAGATTTCTTTCTTTGGTCTGCTGCAAAACTTAATGATTTCCCATATATTCTGTCATGCCTCCAATCTAAATGAGAATGTCATGCACTCAAAAATCAGAAACTGTTAGAAAGCTCTGGGACTAGCTTGTAAGTAAATAACATTCAGAGGGTGTATTAGAAAACACTGACTGGATCTTTACTAACAACTCGATGCAGTTAATACTGTTATTTATGGTAGCTCTTGCTCGTAGTTCCTTTTTTTATGTCTTTATTGAAATTGCATTTACCAGAGGATACCTTTTCTTACTTGGTCTTTCTCTTCCAGTCATGGAAATAACCCTCTTTTTGTAGATTAAACAAGTGTGAGGCCAGTGGGATGTGTTGTGCTGTCTGAATTCTTCTGCGAAGCAAGCCAGGCCCTTTGAATCCATTTCTTTGTAACTTCCAGAAAAGTGGTGGCAGTTAATTACCCCGGCTTTGGAGCAATTAGCTGCTAATTTGAATATGTCTGGGCGTGGCTTCTGACTGACCTAATGCACCCAAGGTTTTCCTTTAAGAATCAGCTTTCCTTCTGACTTTATCTTTGGGGCAGAGCACGTTTTTACTGAGTACACCATCTTGGCTTTCTCTTCCTGTGTCCTTGAGCATATGCAGGAATCAATTTGGAATGTTGTCTGAGTTCATCCCCTGGACTTTGGCTGCTTGCCTTGGCCACACTTTGGCTCCTCTCTGGCTCCATGCAGGTGGCCATGCCTGGCACTCCGAGGGGGTGTTTAGCCCTACAGGGTGAGCCATTGCATCCCCAGAAGTTCTCTGGGACAGATGGGGTGTATTACCTCAGGACACGCCTGTGCCAGGTTCAGCCAAGAGCCTGGAGGATTATCTAGGCTAGACCTCATTTCCTGACTGCTGAAATTAACTGAGATGTAGCCTGCTCGTAGTTACAAGTTTCTATAGCCCTAGGAATGTTTTTATGGAAAATTATATCTTGACCATCTGATTTTATTGAAAGAATCTTCTTCAAATGGGCCATTTTTATCAGTTCATTGTCAGCTCTCTTTTTCAATTACCCCTTCTCAGACTGTCCCAGCTGCCTGGGGTACCACATAACAAAAGGTACGTGGTTTTCAAATAGAAAATAGACCACTCATCCCATGAGTAATCTCATAGTAAAAAGGAAACCTGGATTTCGGTGACCACCTGGAACTGAGTCTGGGAAGACATCTCAGCATAATGTGAACTTGAGCTGGACTCCAGTGGTTGTAGGGCTGGGCTCTAGATGAGGTCAGTTCTGGGACTAAAAACATCTGCTTCCCTGGGCTGGATGTTGTCCATACTCCTTGGAATAGGACAGCTACTCATGGGAGATGTTAGCCAGGTTCTGGGACCAGCTCTGCTTGGAAACCCTCTCAGGAAGCTCCTGCTGGTGCCTGGCAATGCTGAATGCTCAGGTGGCAGGAACTGAGGAGGGCTGTGCTGAAATGATTCCTCAGTGGTTGGGATTAGGCAGTAAAATCCAGAGAACATGAGGAACTAGAACTGGGTATCCTCAGGTAATTTGCAGTTGCCTTTTGAGAGGTGTTTGTATCCATACCTGTGCATCCCAGCCAGAAGTTGGATAACACTGCTCAACAGTGAACACAAGCAATCATTATTCCTCTGGAGCCATGATGGTCTAAGGATGTGAGGGGCAGATTTTATGGGCAGAAAATGGTTTATTTTTCTTTCCTGTTATTAAACCCAGTGGAATATTTAGAAATGCAATCAAAGTTTTGGTCTCATCTCTCTTGAGTCATTTCCTACTGGAGGCAGACTCACCAAAGCTGGATACCTGCATGTGTTGTCCCAAAAAGGTTTGGAAAAGAATTCTCAGGTTAAAACCCAAAGAATTCCTGACTGACCTTAGGAATGTCACATTAACACTGTTTCCTCTTGTTATCAGTGACTAATACCTATTCCCTCCGTGAACAAAATAATCTCTGTGGTGCGTTGGATCGTTTTAAACTGGGGAGCAGGGATCAGGAAATCTGAACATCAAAGCAGTGCTGAAGGAGGCCTTATCTGTGGAGCAAAGGTGGAATGAACACACGCCAGTGCTGTTATCCTCAAGGTCTGATAATCTGCACCACACTGAGATGCTGTTGGGTTTCAGCAGTCAAATAGAGACAGATAGAAAAAAACTTCCCCATTTAGCTAATCAGGATTACACCCAGCTAATGGAGAGAGGTTGTTTTCCCCCCTTCCCTATCATCCTGGTCGATTCCAATTGATCCGAGCTCTGCTGAGCGAGAGCAGTCCTTCAAAGTTTATTCTGGTGTCAATTTTTATAGTTTCCCCCACTGATCAATAGAATGCATAATCATTAAGGCAAAGTTTGTGAAAGCTAATCCTTCAATAGGAGTTTTATGAATGGCTCAGAGTGGGCTCGAAGCATTTGGATGTAAGTGGAACCTTTAATCAGGTGAGTGACAGGAGACAGTCAATAGGATTTGCTGAGACTGGATTCTGATTTTCTATACAGCTCTGCAGAGTGAGCAGGAGAGAGGGGAATGGGGATGGCCAGAGGAACAGACACATGCTCAAATGGAAGTTTCTCCTCTTTTATTATTTATAAAATGTATTTCCAATATTTTTAAGAAACACTTTGCACATGCATCATTTTTCACCTGGAGAGCTCAGATGGGGACATTTGCTGATTAAACACTGCATCATCTTCTTGTGAAAGTGAAGAACAATTAGTGCTGCTTTGTGCTGTGAGAGCTTTTTGCAGCAGTTGTTCCAAGTTCTCAGCAAGGTGAGAGAAAGCAGAGGCTGATGGAGTAGGACAGTGGCAGAGGAAAAGGAACCCTGGAAGCAGAATTGTTTTGGGTTTGCCCACTTGGCATGTGCCTTAACTGGGGATTTGGTTTTTTTTCTTTTTTGACACATCCTAGTCTCTCTGGAAGGACTGATCTGAATTGTGTGAACTAAGAAGAAGAGTAAGGAATTATCTAAAACAGGGAACTGGAAAATCAGAGGATGAGTGGGATGAGCTGCTGCACTGAGCTCATCACTACAAAAAAGTCCTTGGTGATAGCATTAATATCTCTCCTTCTCTGCCATTTCCAGTGCAGTGCAATGAGCAGAGCAAACCTGCCAGCAGGACACCTTTTCTAGCAGCAAGAAGTATTTTTGCTTGGGCAAATAACTTGTTTTGCTGAAGGATCTGCCTCAGCGTGCCAGGATGAGAAGAAAAGAGCCAAGGGAGAATCTGTTTGCATGTGGTCTCTTGCTGGATGAAGGGCTGGGTTTCGGTGTTAGCACTGGGTGCACTGCACACTCTGAGCATGCCATACCTTCAGGTTGGGCAGTGCTTTGAGGCAGGAAAACAAAACTGCCAAAGAGCAAAGCTGGGCTTTTCATTTGCAGTTTCCAAGAAGAACAGGCTAACAGACATGAATCTGTAAACAGTGGTCAGTGAATTCCTTTGCAGCTGGCAGATTGAGGAGTTGCTGAGAGTGTTTGAAAGGGAGTTTAAAGTTTCAGTGAGTTGCCTGCTCTAAATTGATGGAGCTCCATTGGTTTCCCATGCTTTGCCTCAGCTGAACGCTGTCCTCTCATCATCTGGCTTTTCCCTCGGACGGTTTAACAAATGTTTAGAAAGCAGATTCTCATTTGGGGGCTTGAACAAAGTTGTCTTGAGCTCCATCAGCTGAGCTCCTGGCACTGCACCTGCAGGTGGGCTCGGGGGGAGAGCTGAGGGAGCAGCTCATGGCCCTGTGTGCATGAGGCATGTGTGTCATGCTTCTCATCTGCTATTGTCCCACTGGCAACTTGGTAAAAGTAGGAGTTTTTTATTTTAGCTGAATGTGTTTGTTTTATTTATTGCTGTTTCATAGTCCCTGGGGCATTTTGTCATCATGATTGCACAGCAGCATGAGTGGAGAGATCAGAAATAGAGAAACTGTGCTTATGGCAGCACCTTCAGGAGTTCAGAGGAGTCAGACCTATATGGGAAATTCACCACCACTTGCTAAGAGAATAGAACATGCCAGATAAACTCGAGGACTGTGGGGATATTGGCTCCATGTGCTGGCCTGACCTGGAGAAGTGGACTGAAATGCTGTTGGTTTCCAGGTACAGGCAGGACTATGAGAGCTGTGATGGGACAGCACCTCTGCTTCCCCATGCTGAGGTTTGGGGGGAAGGTGTGTGATCAGTGAAAGCCCTCCTGCCTCACAGAGGAGTCAGCACCCAGTGACTGCTGCTGGTTTCACACCGAGACCTGGATCTGAACGTTGTCTCTGGACCCCACTACTAAAAGATTGGGGTTTGGCATTCTGTGTGAAACACTTGCAAGCCTCTACCCTGAGCTGCTTTTGAGTGACAAAGAGAGAGATGGGGGCAGCTCTGAACTTGGAAATTATTCATTACTGAGATATATTTCAAAGCTTTTGCTCTGACAAGTGCTAACCTTTGATCTGGTAAATGAGAACTTTACCCTGTGGAGGTGAGGGAAGGGGAGGAGAAGGGAGGATTAATAAATAGGGGAAGGGGAGGATGACTTGGGGAAGGTCAATGGGACCTGAGAGCTGAGTTTGTTGCATCAAGCTCAGGTGGAAGGAGATGCTGAAAATATAGGAAAATAGAAGACCTTGTAGACTGTGAGAGTGCTTCAAGTTCCATTCCTCCCCCATGCCCTTGTGTACCTGCTCCTGGAAGCACTGCTTTGCTTTGCTACGGTGGCTGGGGAGGACTCTGGCACTTGGGGTCAGTGTTGGAATTGTCCCACTCAGCCTGGGCTGTCCCAGCCATCAAACTGTGGAACACAAATGTGTGTTCTGGGCAGCTGTGGCTGGAGAGATTTTGCTTCCAGGGCAGATGGTGGCTGTGGGGAAGTCACTGGGCCTTTCCTTGTTAAGCTCGAGTGTAGCTGGGCTGTCTGGAGCCCACGGGGCCCCTGAGAGTTGGAGAGCACAGGCAGCTGAGTTCAAACTGCCCTTGGCAGGACACAGCATCAAAGGTGCTTTCCCAGAGTTATTCCTCCAAAAAATCAGGGGAGTTTTATGAGTCTTAGCTCACCCCAGTGCTGTGTTAATGACAGTTTTCCCTTCTGTCATTGCTTTCCTTCTGGCTGACCAAGGAATCTTCCTGCTCCACCAAATGCTCCGTGTTCTGCTGGGCCCTTGCAGAGGCTGATGGTGCTGCTCTGCTGGCACTGCTGGGAGGCCTTTCCATGAGTGATGATCCTGTTCCCAGCCTTCCCCACACGCCCTCCCCTTGCCTTCCACTATGGTAAATATTTTAGTACTCATTGAAATCAATTGAGCCTCATCAATTGGAAATAGAGTGTAAATCACTGGGACTTTTGCATTCACCCCAGAAATCAATTTTCACACATTAGGGCTATTAGCTTATTGAGAAGTGTGTGATAAATGGCTGTGGGCCATGGTGCAGCCACACCTGCCAGCTCTGCATTTTGCGTCTCAAGTAGGCTCGGCTCAGAGGGATGCCAAGGGGAGGCAGATCTCAGTGTGGGATAGGAGACACGAAGCTCGTGAGCCAGACAATCCGTGCCTGGAGATCAATAACACACGAGCACTAACTCATCCTTGCTGGGGCTGGAGGCGGCTCGCGGCCAAAGCTGTGGTTAGGCAGCTAATTTTTATTCTCTCACAAAGATGAGTGGAATTTGGGCAGGAAAGGTGAAACGTAGATTACAAACATTTAATAAAACTAATGCAGCAGTTTAAAAAAGAAGCTTTTGTGTGAGTCAATATCCTCCTTCCACACAGCAGCTGCAGGTAGGGTGTAGAAGTGCCTCCTCCTTCCGTCATCCCAGCGCCCCAGGGAAGGACGATGCACAGTTCATTTCCAGCTGTGATACAGGGATAAATGGGATTTCTAGTCTTTCTGTAATTCTTTCCTATCCCCTTGATTTCTAAGAGCGGCAGCTAATTAGCTTCTTGCTGAACGAGTCTGGGAGAGGCAAGGGGCCTGGTGGCCTTGGCCAGTGCCCAGCAGGTCCTTCTGTGGCCATCTGGAAGAGCTTGGTCTGTATTTCTGTATTCAGAACATAACTCATTCTTCTCAGTTACCAGTGCCAGTCCAAAGCATGGGTGACTCCGGGGCCTTGGAGGCTCTCCAGGGCTGCACTCCGTGTTCATGTGCTGTGGAGTTTGGCATTTTACACATGTGAGCCGCCCCTGCAGCTGTGGCAGTCATGCATAAGTAGGGCAGTCTCTTTGGCTAGAGATCTTATCTTGGTCCTTCTCCTAAAAAAGCATATGTTTCCCAGTATTGGGTATTTGTCTGTACAACAGGAAAAAAGGGGTCCTGGAGCGCTGGATGGACTGTGCAGTGTCAGGAGCAATTGATTTTCTTGCTGTGCAGTGGATGCTGGGCTCGTGCACCCTTGTCATTCTAGGAATAAAACCCTGAGTTACTTTAGGGACGCAGGAGATCGATGTCATCAAAGGTTCTTCCCCAAGATGAGTGATGTGGGCTTAGAGGCAAAGCTCCTTCCTGAGGACAACTGGAAGGGAGTGGCTTGGGTGCTTCTCAGCCTGTCTGCTGTGGAAGCCCAGGCCAGTGGTGCAGTAGGGGGTTTCCTTGCCCACGCACTACAGATGGGCTGGGGCCTGGCTTATTTTAGTGAAAGTGCTGCTGGATGGACTTGAATTGCATCAGGAGCATCCCAGGAACAACAGGCAGCAGGAGAGCCAGCTCAGAATAGGGATTCCAGTAGGAAGTTCTTGGCTAATACTTGGAGGTAGCTTTGATCCACCCCTAGGATCCACTGTTCTGATGCTGATGCTTTATCTCCCCATGTGTCTCTTCCCTTCTTGCTTGTTTGCTTTGAAGGACCAAACTGAGGGACTGGGAGTCCTGCCTGACTTTGGGCTGATCTTTCCAGGCCAGCTGGGAGCAGGAAGCAATGAGCTGCTCCCCAGAGAGTGCCAGCGAGGTTTGGCAGCTCTCACAGCAGCACAGACAGCTGGCTTTAAATATTCACACCTAAAAGCTCCTGGGTTTCATTGGGCCACATTGCTGGAGCATTTTCCAGTCGCTCCATCCAAACTTTTGCCTTTCTTCTTCCTTACAAGTTGGGTATGGAGCAGCCCCCGCCGTGCTGTGCAGACCTGGTGGGTGAGGTTATCCCCAGCAGCTGCAGTTGGAGGCCGGCTGCCATCAGGACTCCCGGGCAGGGGCTGCATTGCTTCTCTGACAGTCCTGGGCTCTCACCCTCAGCTAATTACTTTGATCCTTTACACTTTGTAAAAATTCTTACAACACAAAATAAGTCCCCCCTGGCTTTAACCTTGTGACCTGACCGGCCCTTGTAAAAGGGAGGGAGAAAACGCAGCCGTGCACGCCCAAACACACGCACCCACCCCTGTGCCTGCATCCACATCCCCACAAACTGCCTCAAGCCTGGGGCTTTAATCGTTTCCTCCCAGGACTCCCACAAAAAGGCAAATAAAACTCCTTTTACAAGATAGCAGAGCAGCATGAAGGATCAACTTCACCAACAACAAGTTCTTTCTTCAGTTCATTTGTTTTAAACCTCCTTTTCTTGCAGATTTTGATCCTCTTGAATGCCTCTCCCCTTCCATCGCCATCCCTCTTGCCCGCCCTGCTGCCAACAGTTTAATGGCTGAAACAAGCAGGGTATTTTTTCGGGATCTGCTTGTTCACAGGGAGTAACCTGTGTGTGAACACGTACTTTTAAATTCCCCTTTCACAAACAGGGAACGTTTCTTCTTTCTTCTTCGCAGGACCCAGCTAAGAAAAGAAATGCAGAGGCAAGAGAGGGAAAACCGTCATATTTATGAAGGGCAGTTAAATAGAGCAGGGATCTGTGAGGTAGCTGAGGAGAGATACAATACAGGGCTATAAAATCATAAGTGGTCTGGAAAAGTAAAGAGGTTGTTACTCTTTTACCTTGGTTAGTACAAAAAGCAGATTCAGTTCTTCACATAACGTGTCCGTCCCTTTCCCTGAGCTGGGGGAAGCATTTCAGAGAATGGTGACTTGGTGAACAGCATAAGGAAATCTAATGTATGGTTTAGATTAGGGATGGGGAAACAAATTCGTATCTTGCTCCCTTACTGGCTGAGTTGTATTTATAAAACTTACAGACACTTAATAATCTTGAGACTTCTTTCTCTCTTACATATTTGGTGAAGAATGCTCAGCATTTTCTGAAGTTGCCATAAACCAGAATGTAGTGCGAGCTGCACACACATCAGGATTCAGGAGCCTCGCCTCTTTAGGAAAACAGGGAAAAAAATAAAACCCTTAATTTGCCAACAAAACCCACATTTGGATGCCTTTATCATTTCCTCAGTTAAGCCAAAACCAAACTGTTTGAAAGCTTTTAGGCTTTCATTTATTTCTCCCTTCTTTCTAGTATTTTTTATTTCCCATGCTTGAATTAGAACTGGTAAAAGAAGGAGCTCAGGAATAAAACCCTTCAGGGTCTGTTCTTCTTAACAGATCACCTGGATGGGATAGGCAAAAAAATCGCTACTCAGATGGAACCAAGGGTGTCATTTTATGTTCTCTGGGAGCCAGGAAATGGATTCTGGGAACGCTGAGGGGAAAAGCACCCCAGCCTTTTGGTGAAAGGTCGGCAGTGTCTGTGCTGTTCCATTTTGCTGGACATGGAAGTCTTGGACCAAAGGCTCAAAACAGGGAGTGAAACTTCCATGCTGTTGCTGAGGGAGGCTGTGGAGGCAATACCTGCACAGAAACGTGTTGTGTATGTTCTTTAATGAGAAAAACCCCTTGCACTGTGGATGTGAGCAGTTTCTCCAAGTCCATTTGGCAGTTCTAACCCTGACATAGAAACAGAGGCTCCTTTTAGCTCCCCACATGAAGTGCCTGTGCATCTTTTCTCCTCTTGCACCCCTCAGGGGCAGGCACAGCCACAGTCTCCAGTTGAGATTTGTGGAAGCCGTTCAGCAGAAAGGGGCATAATTAGGAAATGTGTGTCTGAAGCAAGGGCACATTTCGCTGATTGCCTGGGCGTTAACGCTTTGGGATCAAAAGTGTGACTGGGAGATTATGAAGAATCAAGGGGGAATCTTGGTAGGATTTTCATGCTCATCCCCTGCCCTTATTTGAGAGGATAATTATTTGTATGGGGAGCTGCCTGGACTGGGATCTCACTTGTTTGTCCATGTTTGTACAGCACAGCAGAGCCCTTGCTGCTTGCTTGGGAATCTCTGGGGCTCTTGCACTGTGCTTTGCCAATGCTCAGGGAAGGATCTATTCCTGTAACAGAAAAAGAAAAATCCTCCCCAGCACCCCTTCCCCTGTGAGAGATTCTTTGTGGGTTTTCTCATTCCCTCCCAGCCTGTGAGCCTGATTTTATCCCATCAAGGGGGACTTGAACTCCCCAGTGCCGAGGTTTCTCTGTGTTTTTGTCTGGGTCAGCGTCCCGCACGCGAGAGCCTGAGTGGAGCCACTTGCAGACTCGGTCTCTGTAGGGTGCTGACCATGCCAGAGCTCTGACCACAGCCAGATTCTAGTCCAGGGCTCTGAGCTGGTCTCTCCCCAAATTGCCTGCTTGTACTAAATACTGGGGCAGCTCTCTAAAATACTGAAGGAACAAAGCATGCAAGGCAGTAAAATGAGGCAATTAAACCTATAAAACCAGGGTTTACAAGGGAATTTATAGTGTCAGAGGCTTTTTATAGCTTTTTTAGATTAGTTTAAATAAAAAAGGGGGAGAGAGAAAGAGAGAAAGAGAGAGGGAGAAAAAGAGGACCTGAAACTTGAGGAGACTTAAAAGTTCAGAGAGAGGCTTTTAGGAAGAACAGAGGGGTAATAATTAGAGGCACATTTTCCATTTCACTGTCTTTGCAAATTGAAATTAAAGAAGGAGGGGGGGAGAAAGCATGCACAGAACAACAGGCAGTTCACATTGCTCCCTCTTCCTCCTGGTTGCATTTGGGTTTTTTATTTCTGTTCTTTTGCTTTCTGGCCGGGTGAGAGCATCTCATCACCTGGGCAAAGAAACTAAAGGGAAAGAGTAATCTCAGGCCAGGTGAAGTTTGGGTTTGGTTATTTTCCCCTCCTGCTGTGCCTGCTCACTGCTTCAGTGTGCCTTGCAGATCTGGGAGCTCATGTTCAAGAGGTGAAATGGAGCCAGCACCTGATTAAAGCAAGTTTGGCCAGGGGAGACAATAGACCCTGTGTTTTAAAGAGCTTTTCGTGTTTTAGCTCCTCCAGCTTCCCTTGGCATTCCATAAACACAACGTGCACACACCAGGAGATGAGATTGCCTCGTGGCTGTCTAACCAGAGCCTCCCTTGGCTTTTGTTTGCTTGTGTGTGAGCTAAGGAGAAGGCGATTCACACCTCCAGTCCCGCATCCTTCTCTGTGGAAGCACCTCCTCTATCCAGGCCTGCTTTCCTCCCCAGCAGCAGGACACACAGTGCTTTCAAAGGGGTGCAAATCACCCAGCATTGCTGGGCCCCTCTTCTCTCCAGCTCTGTGTCCCATGCAGTTCCTCTGAGTAGGTCCTTGAAAAGGCCAGAGTCTGCTGTCCTGAACTCCAGGGCTGTGATTCTGCTTTTTGCTTTGCTGTCTTCCATCAGTTTTGGTCCCTTCAGGAGTGGCCCCAGAGCCTGTGCTCTGATGGCAGGAGAAAATAGTCTCACTTCATATATGTGGCCATTTTTTCCTTACATAAAGAGGAAAGGTCTGCTGGAAATCTTGTCAGCATCGCTCTCTCATTGACAGCATTTGGAAAATCACCCCTTCCATGGTGTTTGTAGGATCTTGCCCAAGGAGCTTGGAGTCTGGAATACTTTGCTTCATTCCTTCTCTTTAGACTCTTCTCTTTTCCCTGTATGTAATAGTTTACTTTGGTAGAGTGTAGATCCTGGTTGCTTGCTAGAATATGCAATTAGTAAATTACTAATTAACCACAGCAATTCATCATCCTGCTGCTGTGCAGTTTTTTATGTAAACCTGTCTGTTCTCTAAGGCAATACAGGTAAAGGGCCCATCCTTTGAAAAATAAACCTACAGGAAATAGGAGCCAGCAGCCCGTGCTCCAGACCAGCTTGAGCACCTGAGTGGGGCATTTCTGCTGCTGCCAGGGTGACAGAGAGGAGGGTTCTACCACCCTCGGGTGGGTTCTGCAGCAAAAGGGGAGGTTGCTCATGATGATCTTCAGCTCATCTGAGCTAAATCCTTCCTTTAGTAACAATATAAAATACAGGGTGAAGGGTGAGCAGGACAGACAAAACCTGAAAGGAGTGAGGGTGTGTGACAGTGAGAGAGAAGGTGGAGGAGGAGGAGTAAATTCCAATCCAATATGGGCACAAACAGCTCCAAAGTGTTTCTCTGACCAACTTGCAAAAGACATGAGCAGTTCTGGACTGCATCTCCACATGCTTTCCTGCCTGAAAGGTTAAAAATGAAGCACAATGAGGCAAAATTACCTATTTCTGATCCCACTGACATGGGGGTAATTATGTTCATTGGAGATGTTACCATTTTACAGTGAGATTAGAGTCAAGCCCAGCATTCTTGAAGCAGCGCTTGAGTTTTTAAAGTCTGCAAATGTGTGTTATTGCAGTCACATGATAAATAGTTCTGAAATCAATAGAGAAAGCTATTAAAAATGTGGGTTTTGTCTCTGTCTAGTATGGTACATTAGGATACATGTATCATCCTGCAGTCTCTTTCCCTCTCTCTCCATATATGTGCGTAGGGGTGGAAATTTTAGAGTACTCAACGTTGGTCAAACTGTCCCCAATGGAAAATACAACACTGACCTCAAATAGCATCACATTTTAGGGCAGTGATGAGTGATTTCTAAAATGCTACCGTTAAGTATATATTTAAAGAGAAATCACTAGAGGAAGGGTGAGTCTGACTTTCCTGATGCTGAAGTTCTGTTTGAGAAATGGCGGTGAGAGGGAGCTCTGGCTGGGCAGAGCTCACTGTTTGGATCATCCCAGTCCAGTTCTGCTCTGGCATTTCTATTGTGATTTCTCACCTGCCATTTATTTTTTGCAGTCTGAAGAGCTGCTCAAGGAAGAAAGTGAGCCTGGAATGACTTGTTTGCATCTTCTATGTTATCAAATGCATCAAGAAACAAAGAGCTGGCTGCGTGAAGCTCTCAGAAAAACAGGATTTAAAAAAGCCTCACATTTGCTAGTTGCTAAATACAACTTTGAGTAAGCACTGGAGTCAAACAAACAACTTTTATGAGTGAGAAGATCCATCTGCTATCACTGATCTTATAGATCTTTCTGTTCTCTGATACTTCAGTATTTTAAATAGCATCTAACGGGCCAGAACATTCAAAGCAATCGATGTTATTCAAGCTCCACAGCCCTCGCTGCAGGTGTGGGCTGTCCCAGCATAGCAGGCTTGAGCCAGAGCCTCGCTCCTTTCAATCCCTGTCAGCACTTTACAGCTTGCTCAGGACCCAGCCCCAGAGAAAAGTCTTGGCCAGCAAATAATCTTGGTCTGCTCTAAAAAAAGCCCCTTCGTTGATGCCACCAGGACGCAGAGCCATTGTGCTGCTTCAGTGCTTGGAGGAGAGACTGCTCCTAAACCTGAGCCTGCTCAGAGCCCAGGAGAGAGGTGTCCACAGTCCAGGAGAACGAAGAGGAGCTAGCAGGGAAAATTAACCCTGTACTTCGTGCCTCTGCAGCCTTCCCTGCCCAGCTTGCAGTGGCAGCGCTCCCAGGGCTCGGTGCTGGGAACGCAGCTCCTCCTGGCAGGAGCTTCTGTGCCCGCCTGGCAGAGCTGCCACGGGCAGCACCGAGCCTGAGCAGCTCCCTGAGCCACACAGGGACCTGGCTGTGCCCATCCCTGGCAGTCTGTCTGTCCCACTCAGGTGTGTACCTGGCTGTGCCCATCCCTGGCAGTCTGTCTGTCCCCACTCTTGGCCAGGGCAGTCCATGGTTGGCCTGAGAGCCTCATGGTCTCTCTGCCTCTCTCCCTTCCGTTTTCGTGGCTCCATGAGTTAGCTGAAATGTCTTTAAAGAGCACAGTTTGAATGATGGAGTTTATAATTCCATCTCGGGAGCTGGGATGACTCGAGTTTGGTTCTTGTGGTTTATGATGTCACCGGGCCCCATCGATGGAGTCGTAGCCCCATTATTCACCATTGCCCTGTTATTTATTCTGTGCAATAAATGGCTGCAGTTTAATCACCAGAGTAAATTGCTGAAGCATCTTGGTGGAAATTGTGATGTTGCTGTAGTGGTTTCCATGGCAACAGCCATTCCATCGGGGAGGCTGATGCAGAAGGAACCAGGAACGCTGAGCCCCGAGCACCCAGGGGGACAGGACTGAGCACCAGCCTCCAGGAGGGACCCTGGGGGACCACTCCAGACACACCCTCAGGGGAGAAAAATCCATTAATTGCTGCTGGTTATCACATGTTGCTCTGGAAAATTGGGATGCGGATCCCGACTTCACCAGCCTTGACAGACTTGTGGCATTGATTTAATTCAGAGAGATTTTTAGGAAAAACTCCCAACTCCTCCTTACAGTTGGAAAGTAAAACTATTTTTCCTGCACAGATTTATTTTGTTTAGGCTTTTTTTGTTGGGTTTTTTTTTCCCTTTTCCAGTTCAGGTAGAAGAAAAAGGACTGAGGACACTTGAACCAAATGGTTCAGAACTTCCTACAGTTAAGGTCTGTGTTTGGTTTTAGTGTGGGCAGCAGAAAGAGGAGATTTATCAGCATTGTCTTAATTCTTCTTGCCTTGTATCTCTTTCCTTAAAAGGCCTGGTAGGATCCTGGATTTTAGTGGTGGGGGGGGCATAATGTTCCTTGATAGTACATAAAGTTCCTTCTTTTTGTCAAAATACATTTGCCAGCCTATTCAGTGCCTGATGGCTGTGGATATGCAGCTGGCATAGGAATAATCATAGGGCTGGGATGAAGTATCATAACAGAAGATTATTATAACATAATTATTATTTATTGTTTCTTAGTGAGGGGATATTTATGAGATGGTTTTGCTTTCCAAATCTTAAATTTCTACTCAAGCCCCAGATTTTCTGGATTTCTTTCTGTTTTTTCTCCTTTTTCTCCCCCTGAAAAGTAAAATGAAAACTTTAACTAAAACCTCTCTGTTTTCTGATTTTAAGAAAAAGGCAAGACACTTTTAAATTTCTCTCCTCTCTTTTCTCCTTTATTCCTCCCCACTTTCTATATTCATTAATTTTTCTCCATGGGAAAAAAATAAGTAAAAGCCTTCTCTGTCCGTCCTCTTTCAACACCCTGGGAATGCTTGCAGCGCTCAGCTCTTTTTTCCTCATTTCCTCAGCTGAGCAGCCCTAGAGAAGTTCCCCAGCACGTGGTATCGGTGCCCTGACAGCGTGCTGCTTATGGGAAATGTCATTTTACCATGTAACTTTTTTTTAACCTCAAATTTTATGATTTTCTACAAGGATTCATTGTTTTAAGCCACGGAACCAACATGTGTTTCTTGAGATATCACTTACCTTTAGTAGCCGTTGAGTTTTGGTCACCAGGCTGGGCTGTCTCTGGATTCCTGCATTTGTTCTGTTCTGGTAACCTGATACAGCCCAGCCAGGGAAGAACAGAAAGAAAAGCCTTTTAATTTATGGTAGGTCTCAGTTCTAATCATGTAGTTGTGTAGACTTTGGCTTTATCGTGAATCATTTTTAATGACAGTTGAGGAGAAAAGAATTGAAAAGCAAATCTTACCTTTCTCATCCCTGACAGCTTTTCATAGCAGATGAGACTTTTATGGCACAGCCTTGCAGTGAGGGTGTGATGCGAAGGAAGGGCCAGGCCCAGGGGCTGCCCAGCAGGAGAGCACAGAGCCTTTTCCTGCCTAGCACATGCCAGGCCTTCACAGCACCAAGTTCATCTGTAAATAGAGAGCAATTTTCCTCCTCGTGGATTCCTAAACATTGTCCGTGGAGTCTCTCATAAGGAAACTCATCTTTCCTTGAAGGAGGCTTGGCTTTCTTGGTCACCTTCCAGAAGGCCTTTAGAAGTTCTCCAGGAATGTCCCTGGACAAAAGGGTGGGAAAAGCTGATGGCAAAAGTCCTCATGGACTTGAATGTAGGCAGAAAGTCACTGCCTCCCTGCAGTGAGCCTGGTGACATCTGTGTGTGATCACTCAGGGGCCTGGGGGTCACCAGGTACAGCCCCAAGGCTGCCAGAGCTCCAGGGGCGTTTGGATAATGCCCTTAAGCACAGGGTGGGATTGTTGGGGTGTCTGTGCAGGGCCAGGGGCTGGACTGGGTGATCCATGGGGGTCCCTTCCCACTCGGGATGTTCTGTGATTGTGTTCTATTGTATGATCTTGTTTGCTTTGGAGTCTCTGCTACTGGTCAGAAAAGAAAATCATCTGAGGAAATTGCTGGTTCGGCATCATCCTGCCAAGTGAGCTGATTTCAAGGGTCATCCTCCTGCAGCAGAGCCCGTGGCTGTGCTCTCAGGAATCCCAGAGCAGGAGCTCAGTGCTGATGCCCTGAGCGGGGCAGGAGGAGGCACTGCCAGGGCTGCTGAGGTGGTGCCCAGCGGGGTTAGCAGGGAGATGCTCTCTCTGTAATTGGATACTGGCAGGATCCTGCAGTGCATCTCCGTGGCCACTTCCCATCAGCACTAATGTGGCTTTCTGAAAGCTCATCCCTTTTCCTGGCATGGCCCCTCTTCACCAGGGCACTTGGTAACTCCCCCACCTTTGTGTGCTCTGACCTGCCATGCTCCGGCTGTGCCAAGACCCTGTGCCAGGCTGGAGCTTTTCAGTGCTCCTGACACAAACCCAAGACATTTCTTGGAGGCTGAGGGAGCAATGAGAAGCCTGCAGAGTAGAAATCCCACATCACCGTGGCCTTCAAATGGCTTCTGTCATCCTTGTGTTTCCTCCATGACCTCCAACTTTCTCCTGTATGGAAACGCTTCCAACTTAGGTTGGCTACACACTGCGTTCTTTCTGACACATTTTGACAAATTCAGTTTGATTTTGCCCTGGAGGTCTTTCTAGGCTTAATTTTATGGTTGTGGAAGGTCATCAAAAGGGTAGTGCTATTTAAAGACCAAACTGTGTCACATTTCCTCACGGGAATGGTAACTCTTCTTGAAGATGTCCATTCATTTCAGTGGAGCTACACCCGGAGTAAATGGCACTCGTTGTAAGCAGAGGCTCTGGGGCCAGTCTTACTCCTCTCACTGGACTACTCAGAGAGTAAAAATCAAGTCCTTGGCCTCAACATTGGTTTTCCAGCCCCCATTGTTCCGAGGTGGTTTTCTGGCCCCCTCTAGTGACTGCCCACATGGGTTTATGAGGGAGATCCAACCTTTCTGTGATCAGAAACAGCCATTTCCACCCCGACACTAAATGGCTTCAATTTCAGAAGTGGCATTTCAAATCCTGACATACCGGGTTTGTTCCCCTTTGCTCACAGCATTCTCAAGAGCATCCCATTTCCAGCGTGGTGGCGTTTCTTGCAGTGTTGGAAAGTGTTCACAGTGGCTGAGGGAGAGTCAGACCTGCTGCTGATGTGGTGCCATGGCTGTGGTTACACTCCCCCAGCACAAAGGTTCACCTTCTTAGGGGAAACAGGAGGGGTTCAGTGTTACAGCTGCACCACCGAGGAAACAGCCACGGGTTGAGTCATGGAATCCTCCAGGCTGGAAAAGCCCTCTGAGACCATTGAGTCCAGCCACTGCAGGCCCAGCACTCACCTGTGTCCCCAGTGCCACATCCATGCGTACTTCGAACGCTTCCAGGGATGGTGATTCCACCACTGCCCTGATCAGCCTGCTCAGGCTCTGACCACCCTTTCAAGGAAGAATTTTTCCTCAGTGTCCTGAACCTCCTTTGGAAAAACTTGAGGCTGTTCCCTCTCCTCCTGTCCCTGTTCCCTGGGAGCAGAGCCCGACCCCCCCCGGCTGCCCCCTCCTGTCAGGGAGCTGTGCAGAGCCGCAAGGTCCCCCCCGAGCCTCCTTTTCTCCAGGCTGAGCCCCTTTCCCAGCTCCCTCAGCTCCATGGTGTGGGATTTATGACCTTCTACTGAATTACAGTGAAACCTGGGGTGACACTTGGAGTTGATACTGAGAAGGCATTTTTCAAAGCCTTTCTTTTTCTTATTCTTTTCATGCTATTGGAACCACAAAAGGGAATCTCATTTAAAATATGAATTAGAAACTTTATACTTCTTATGGCTCTGTATCCTGGAGAAGCAGATACTGATCACATGCCTGTGTCCTTGGGGGAGTGTGCAAGGAGCTTTTGGAACAGTTTTCTACTTTTCGACTAATGTGGAGTGGGGCAATTATTCCAAGAAGCTGGAGCCAGGCTGACAGCCTGGGGGCAGACCTGAAAGCACTGCAACACTTTAGGCTTTAGATGCTCTGAGATCTTTTAGAAACAACTGCCTTGATCTTTTAGTGCCCTGGTAAATCATTTATTCTGATCACCTGCTTAGGAATTCCTCCTCACTGATCCTGTGGGATGGAATGAGCTGGGGATACAGCTCCCAGAGCTCCAGCAGGTGAACTTCAGCCGGGCCCCCAGAGCACCTGGCAAAGCTCCTCACTTGGGAGCAGCCTCAGTCAAGGCAGAGCTGAAATTCAAATTCCTCTGACAAACGGTGTCTGGAGCTGAAGGTTTTGGATGGGATTTTTCCCTCTCAGGTTGCAGGCTGCAGTCAGGACATGCTGCCATCCCTCCTCCCACAGTGTGCCTTGCTGCTCCTTGACAATCTGGTTCAGTTCCCCTTCTCTCCAGCACGGCCGGGGTCCCCCGGCTTACCCAGTGATTCATCTCTGTGGAATTTGGGAGTGCTGCTTCTCTGCTCCTACCCACATCGGCAAGAGGGTTATTAAAGCATCAGAGATTAACCAGAACCTCTTTTGGTGAATATTTAGGCTAAGAGCACTGATGCCAAATGTTATTTTACATGTGCATTCTGACGCCAGACCTCACTACTGCACCTCCCGTTCCTCTGTATGCGTGGGGTTGAACACCTTTTCCAACTACGATCACATTAGAGGATCCCTGATGCTTTGGGAATGTACATGGGGAATGGCTTCAAGTGGAAGCGTGTTTGGATTGTCCTATTTCTATTTCTGAAGCCCTCTGAAGGAAGCTTGCTCTCTCTTCTCACCCCATCGCTTCCAATGGGGCCGAGTCATTGCATTCCGTGTGCGCACAGTGACACCTCCGAGAGACTTGGACTGTTCTCTTGTCTCACTTCCACTCTCTTCCAGGCTGGATGCACACCCTGGAGGTATGTGGTTTGTCTCAAGATATAAGACTTCCCCCCTCAGAAACTACATTACTTCAACAAGCCACAAAGGGCTGGCAAGAGGGAGAAGGATGCTCGTGGTAGTGAAGCTTTCCCCTGGAATCTCTGCTGCGGACTCCATGCAGCTGGAAACAGACCCTGCTGCTCCTGAATCCCTTGTGTGCACAGGCACACGGCCCCTCATGCAGCATTTCACTGATGTGTGGGTACAAACACTCACAGATGCACAAATACCTTCCCTTTGTCGTCCTCCTGCACAAATGCAGAGGCAGGAATTCTCTGGGTGCGCGGGGTCATCACTCCCTGCAGATGCTGCAGCAGTGCCCCAGGATGCCTGGGCCCTCTCCCCTGGGATGGATGGAGACAGGTACATTCACACACCCTGCCAAGGGGCTGCAGAGGCTGGTGGGAGGGTTGAGTAAATGGAGCCTGAATGGATCTCTGGAGGTTTGGTCCAACCACTGCCTCAGGCAGGCTCACGCCGAGTTCAGGAGTTGTTGCTCAGGGCTGTGTCCAGTCAGATGTTTAAAACCTCCTGAGTCAGAGATGTGATAGCCCCTTTTTTTTCTGTTTGTTCAGGTAGAGCCGTCACTTCTTCAATGTGTGTCCTCTCTTTTGACCTTTAATTTGCTTTTCACTGCCCTGCCACAACACCTGAGCAAAGAGCCTGGGTCTGTCTCCCTCTACCTGCCATGGTGTCAAGAAGGCTGCTATAGCTGCTCCTAAAACTTGAACAGGGTGGACAAACTCCGTTCCCTCAGGGTGTCTCCAGGCCCCTGCCCATCCTCTTGGTGGCTCCCTACTGGATTTGTTCAGGTTAGCAGCATTTTCCTTGCACTTGTGAGCTCACACCTGGGTATGGACCAGCTGGGGTCTGACAACTCACAGAGGAATAGTTGTGTCCCTTCACCTGCTGGTACAGGTGAGTTTGCTGTGAGCTCTCGTTGCTGCCAGGTGCCTGTCAGGTGCCCTTGGCTGGAACTGGGCTGATAACCAAACAGTAAACAAGAAAACTAAACTGAGCTTTGCTTCTTACCAGTCTGGGCTCACATTTAATGGATCTCAGATCTCAAGCAGTTCCATGACTCTTCAGGAGATCACAGTAGTTGATCCAGCTTTGGGAGAACAGGATGGATCAGATGACCTACCAGACTTCCTGCATGTTTTGTCTTTGCTCCTTTTTTTTGGCCTTGAAGATCCACTGAACATTTTACCTTTCCTGTATATGGAAGGATTCCGCCACTTGAAATTTCCTCCTTTTCCAGTGGCCAGTGTCCACACAGATCACAGCCACAACTGCCTAGGTTACAGGTTTAAGATCTTGCAGTACTTAATTTGGGGAAGAACTTCTGACTCCGTAGAGACTCCTACCTGCCTATTACCTAGCAAGCCATGAACCAAAGGGAAAGGGTGTATTTTTTCAGAATGGTGGAATGGTTTTGGTTGGAAGGGGCCTTAAAACTCATCTTGTTCCAACCTCATGGGCATGACTTGGCCTTGGACACTGCCAGGGATCCAGGGGCAGCCACAGCTTCTCTGGGCACCCTGTGCCAGGGCCTCCCCACCCTCCCAGGGAACAATTCCTTCCCAATATCCCATCCAGCCCTGGCCTCTGGCAGTGGGAAGCCATTCCCTGTGTCCCAAGTCCCTCTCCAGCTCTCCTGGAGCCCCTTCAGGCCCTGGAAGGGGCAATAAGGTCTTCCCAGAACCTTCTGTTCTCTGGGCTGAAGATCCTATCCACGTTCATGGGTAGGGTTGCAGGCTGTGTACACCTGTGCCAGGATATGCTGCTGTCATTGTTCAGTTTGTCCAAACTGTCACACGAGTGCCTTTTGGAATGAGCACTGGCTAATTTGGGAAGTGACACATGCTTTACTTTCAGGGGGCAAATGCGGATTTTCCAGCTGAAGCCGAAAGTGTAGGCAGCACAGTTCCCAGTGAGCACGTTGCCTCTGAGTGACAGTTTGAGTGCAGGGGGGTGACTGGGTTTGGCTGCGCTCTCTGCTGCTCTGAAAAGAGCAGTCGATGCCCTTGACTAGCAAGTGCCACATGAGTGATAATGGCCAGAGGCCTGGTCACTCCTCTCAGCCAGCCCCTGTGGGTTTGGGTCTGGCCAGCAGAAGCCAGACTGCTTTGGAGACAAGCATCCTTAGGAAATTTGTGTTGCTGCTCGATAGGAACTTCAATTTTAAGCCTCTCATCCGTCTCAGATACAGAGCACAGAATAAACCATGACCCTGGGGACGTCCGCAGGTTCCTGGGTTGCTGTTTGTGCTGTGGATCCTGGTGTGGGGTGAGGATGGGTGTTGCTGCTGTTGGCAGGGGGAAAATCTGGGAGAGCTGAGGCTGCTCACACGTCTCTGTGGGTGCAGCTGTTGGTGAATGCTCGCGTTTGTGTCGGAGCTGTCGGGGGCAGGAAGGTGCCTCGGCACCGCCGAGGTGTGTGTTATTCTCACATCCCTGCTGGCTGCAAACAATGTCGTGTCCCTACCTGGACTGCAACGTGACATACACCTTAAAAACAGCAGCAGCAGCAGCAGCAGCTCCAGAGCCACGGGAGAAGGCAGAGCTGCTCTTTTTGCTCATCAGGTAGGAAACCCTGCCAGCCCCGGCAAAGCATGCCGGGACCCAAACCGGCTTTTGGACTAGGACTCGGAGAGTGAGAGAGAAGCAGTAATTTGTTTGCCATTGCCCTCAAGCCAGGAAATCCAAACCTCAAGCATTTCCCAGGCCACAGCACATTGGAGTGGAGAGAGAGTGTCAGGGAATGGCTCACACATCCCGACAGGAGCGCACGCACACGCGCGCACACGCGCGGAGCCAGCGCTGCGGCAGGGGGATTGTTCCAGCACCACTGCGGTTAAGATGCTGAGACAATCTCGAGTTTTCAGGCCATAGCTGTCAGGATGCTTTGGTATATTCATCACCCCCCACTCCATGGTGATAAAAATTTACACAGCCAACGAAACGAAGATTAATTTCATGTGAAAAGCTGACAGAATGGCCCATGTCATTGCTTTATTTGTGCCAGCACTCAGTAACTCGGTGCAAGTTCCATTGAGGTGGCAGACACCCCGTCCCCTTGAGCCATCTCGTCTCCTCTCTAATGATGCCACCGTTTTGACAAAACCAAGCAACACAGCCGGTATGTGCGAATTTGGAATTAATTTTCTTCAGAAAGGTCAAGTATGTTAATGAGCTTTTGGCTGCCTGCGTTTTCTCTCTTGGGTTTTCTCCCCTGTTAATGGGGAAAGAAGGGGGAAAAAAGAATGGGGAGAAATAATTACAGAAATAAAAATGAAGGAAGGAGGAAAAGAAGGAAGCTGTGTGGATTTGGAAGAGGCAGGATTCAGTGTAGCTTTTCATGGGTTCTTTTCCAGGGCTGAGGCAGACTAATTGTATCAGCTCAAGCCTGTGCAGTTTGCTTGGAGCTGTTGAGCAAGGCCAGGGATGTCATGGATCGTGGAGTTGGTGTAACCTGGCACGGAGGAGGTGGATTGCACCTCCTTTGCACTCGGGGACTGACGGCAGCCCTGTGTGTTGGCAGCTGCCTTCGTTTTCCATCCTGCAATGGCTGAGCTTGGCTCGGCGCGGGGCTCTGTGTGCTGGGGGAGCACAGAGCAAAGGCAGGTGAAGGACAGAAGGAGTTCATGGGCTCCAGCTCTTGTGGCCGTTAGTGAAAGGAAGCTGGAAGAGAGCTCAGCTGCTCAGCGAGAAATCCAGGGCCCACTAATTCATCCACCTTAGGAACAGGACAAATAGGCATTTTCCAGAGGCATTGTCCCTCCTTGTGACTGGCACAAGATTTTTGAACTAAGTGTGACACCAACCACCTTTCATCCCTGTGCTCCCCAAATTCCTGCCTTTATTTGTGCCAGTCAGAATTTGCCACTTTCTGGCAGGAGCTGCCTGAATTTCTCAAGGAGTTGGGTGGTGATCAATAGAAGGAAAGGTGGTGAAAACAGCAGATGCTGTGTCAGGGCATGAGGGAGTGAAGCTGGACTTCATCAGACACAAGCCACACTCACCTGGGTAGGACATTTAGTGTAGGATTCATCTCACCTAATTTTAGTCTTCTTAAACAAAGTATCCAGACTAAATTAATTGTCTAAGTTTCCCTTCTTGTTAATGGGGAACAGTAAGGAGGAACACGTATCGCACCTAATTTACGATGAGAGAAATTCAATTCTGCCAAGGACTTTCTTTCTCATTGAATTTAAAGTGAACTTAAACAATTAGTTTGGACTGAATCCCTCCCTTTAAGAGGCTTAAAATTATGGGGAGTGATTTCCTCCTCATTCTCTTCTCCCTGCTCCCATTCTGGCTCTTATTTCCCTATACAGTGTAATCCAGCAGGCAGAGGAAATCCAGCGGGGCTCACAGCGCCTGTGTTGGCAGGGCTGGATCAATGCTTTCACTCCAGCTTGCCCAGGCTGGCTCCAAGCTTATCCACTCCTGTGGCGATCCTGTGGCTGTGCTGTGGTCCTGCTTGCCTTGCTTTGCTGGAGTCAGCCCAGCACACAGATTCTGGCCATTGTCCAAAGAGCCTCCTTGGCTTTGGCGGATACATTTTGCCATCCTGGCCATGGAAATGATGTGGGATGTAACAGCACCAGTGCCGTGTGTGATGTATTTCAGGGTGTCCTTAAGGAGGAATTTTCCTCATTTTCACACCTCTCTCGTCTGTGTTGTGTGGGTCCCTGTGCGTGTTGGATCCGTGTGTGTTCCCCACATGAGTCACTCCTGGCTGGGGCACGGATTTCAAAAGCACACAAGTGACCCAACTTAATGATTTTCAGCTGACTCCGAGCATTGTCCTAAACATGGAATTCCTTCCCATAAAGCACTGTGCTGCCCACGCTCTCCCCCTCATTCTCAGGCTCTGGCGTGTGCATGGAGGCACGTCCTGCTCTGCTCACCCTGCTGCAAGGTGGAGGGGTACTGGGGGCAGTGAGAGGAGCTTGTGGGCTGTCTTTCTCATTTCCTCACACAAATGGTCTCAGAACATTCATGGGCATCACCAGCACCTGTATATTCTCTGTAGAAGTTGTTGTGTTGCTAAGTGGTTACTGTATTCCTCCTTGGAGGAAGTTTCTGCGATTGAGGGAAGTTATTTGCTAAGCCCTGCTAAGGTCTTTGTATAAATTTAACAACCAGTATTAATCTGTGCACAGGACAAAGTGGGACAAGAGATAATTAAAATATTTCAGTCACAAGTTGTATTTTGAGTTGTCAGTTTTAGTAACAGAACATAGGAAGTGTATGCACAGAGACTGCCTCATTCATGGCCATGGTGAAGTGGGGAATCCCTGTCCTGTAGTTGCCTGGCATGTCAGGATAAAATCTATAAGAACTTGAATTCTAAGGGAAATTCTCACCCAGCAGCTCCCTGGGGCTTTAGCTGAACTGTGGGATATTCGGCGTTCCCCAGCTCTGGTGTCAAGGACCTCTCTTGTCTCCTCTCTTCCCAGCTGTGAGACGTGGCTGTGCACCCCTTCTGTGTCCTCCCCTCCCACGCTCTGCGTTCCACAGGAAGGAATCCTGGGCATGTGAGTCAGGGAGCTGCAGCACGCCCTGGCCGTGTGAGCAGTGGGATGATTCAGGACTGAGCCAGCACAGCACACCTACCCCGTGATCTGCATGGAGCCCCTGGGACACTCCAAGCCACATTTCCTCAATGTGCCGAGCTCTTGAGAAAACCCAACCACTTGTTTTGGTGCACAAATAGAAACACAACCCCTAGGAGCAGAAATGGAATCTAGGAGATGCTCAGGGCAGTGAGTCTGCTGTCCCCTCCTAGCATGGTGTCCCTTCATCCCTGTGTTGCAGGGGCTGTTTGTGCCAGCTTCTCTCAGCTTCTGTTTCTTCCTCTCCCACTGCTGTTCCCCTGTGTGAGAGCACTGGCGCCCACGATGGAAGGTCACCACTGAGGTTACTCAGCCATCTCCAAGGATTAAAACTTCCTGCTCTGCTCCAAAGGCTGCCAAGTCCCCCCCGCTGCTCACCACAAACCCAGTGCCTGTTTGTCTCCCTCTCTCCCCTTCCCATCCCTCCCCCTACCAAGAAATCCAGATCTCTCTCCAGCAGACAGAGTGGGAGGTTGAGGCACCCCAGCAACCTCCAGATGCATTTGCTGGAGCACCAAAAGCAGAGTGGCCCCAGGGTGATGTTCTTGATGCCACTTATCAGTGTTGCCAGGTGAACTGTCCCCATCTGTCCCTCCAGACTCTGGGCCAGGTTCCCATCAGGATCTGACCCAATAGCTGGGCTCACAAAAAACTTCTCTTTCTACTGGAAAATGCCATCAAGTTTTTCTACCAGCAGGCTGAGGGGATCCATGGATAACTGGGAAGGGATTCTTGAAAAGTAACCGGGTAGAATGTGATTTTTGTCATTAGATGGGACTTGGCACTGATGCCTTTCCTGGTCTTAAAAATCAAGAGGCGAACACGGTTAGAAGGGGGAAAAGGGTTTTACCTTGGTATTTATTGTAAGGATCCTTAGGTGCACCACGAACAGGTCGAATACACTTCTATGCACCCCACCATCACCCCCACAAAGTCCCCCTCTTCTAGATCTGGTCTTACATTCTAGGTCTTCCTAATTAGCATATCTATCAAATATTCCTCAATGAGAGGCTCAAATGAGCCCCCCCTCCCAAGGAACCTTCCCCTGGATGGTTCTATCTTAGTTTACAAAATGAGTTCTGGAGAGGACCTTGGGCTCTGGGCACCCTGGCACCTTAACTACGAAGGCTCTAAAAATCTTTAATCTCTTAGCTTAACAAACAAGTCCAAGAATGTAGGCAAAAAAGCACCAAGAATACAGAAGTTGTAAAAAGGTATAACAGGGGTATAAAAGAAAAGACAAAATTCATCATGGCATCAGCACAAGGCCCTGTAGCTTCCTCATGAAAATGGTGGAGGGGTACAGAAAGCTCTGCCCTGGGCATGAGCCTGTCCCAGAGGAAGCTGCCATTGTCCCAAGGACAGTGTGGTGATGGGGGAGCAGCCCAGGAGGAGGGAGCTGCCTTTGGTGGGCACCTGAGCGTGTGGGAGCAGGACAGGAGGAGAGCTTTATTCACAGGAGCAGAGCATGAACCCGGAGAGAGAAGCAAATAGAACAGGATCCTGTGAGAGGGAGACGAGGTAAATATGGTGGGAATGGGGGCAAGGTGGGATGGCTGCTCACTGTTTTTGTAAAGGGGGGGTGCTGCTCCAAAAAGCACCGCAGAGATCAACCACATTCAAGTAAAAACATCATTTTCTTTAAAAATAATATAGAAGCCCTACATACTAATGGTTCAACAGGATGAGGAAAAGCTGCCTGCTCCACCCTAGTATGTGCTGAGGTCAGGTGAAACCACCACCACCCTCAGGCTGGCTTTGGACACCGTGAGGGGGGTGCTTGAGTTGGCGAGGATCTTGCTCCCAGACTAGAAGAGAAACAGCTGCTCTTTAGGATTTTAGCTTCTCCAGCCATGGCTGAGTCCCTCTAGCTCCTTCTCTTTGTTCCTAACCTGCTTTTTTAAAGACCCCACAGGAGACTTGCCACTGTTGTTTGGGTGCTGGGGTCACCAGCCAGGAGCTTCTGTCTTTTCCCAGGAACCGTGAGGCTTCAGTAAACACACCTCGAGGAGTTCTCTGTGAGCATCACACCTGAATTTGGCCCATTCTCTGGCAGTTTATGCTAAACGGAGACCACAGAGACCTCATTTAATGACTGGGTTTGTGTAGGTGTGGAGCTCTTTGAGGTCTCCATAAACATGGGTGTTTATTCATTTAGATTTCATTTTGATTTTCTTTTCAGATGAATTCATTAGCAGGGAGAGAGCCAAAGCCTCACTGTTAAAAATCCAAGTCTAGTTTTTGTTTTGTTTTGTATTGTTTTGTTTTAAGAAATGAAAGAAGTATAAATTAACTCATTTCTACTTCTGGTCTCGGTGCTGGTCCTTCAGGGTGTCTCCATGTGTGTTCTGGGGGCTCAGAGGGAAGGAAAAGCTGAGAAAAGCATTGGAAGAGGAGGACTGGGGGCAGCTCCTGCCTTGTTTGATGGCACCCTGTGCTAGCTGCTCCCTCGGCTGTTAGGGATATCACATTCCCGGGATGCACTGCTGTGGTTAAGGGCTGAAGTGAGACAAATGAGAGGACAGAGGTTACACACGTGAGCTGCAAGGATGTCCCCGTGTAGGTGCTGGGTGGAAAATCAGATGGAGTGTGTTTGCTCCTGCCCTGGGGCGAAGAGCAGCAAAGGGAGAGAGCAGGGGATTTATCTAGCTGGAGTCTAATATTCCTTTGGCTGCAGCAAAGGCTGCAGCACTTCCCGACTATCGGCTGGCGCTTTCACTCACACGCATCTGTGATTGATGGGCAGAGAGTATAAACACCTCATTAGTGCCATAATTCACTGCTTAGGACTAGGCTGAGCTGTGGGAGGGAGGAGGGAAAAAAGAGTTGAGAAAGTTTAATAAAGAAAAAAAAATGGAAGAAGGAGAAGAACGGATGTAAAGGCCACACAAATCATTCCAGGGAGTTATCTGACCTGCTTTGAAAACTTTAATTGCTGATAATGGACAACCTGTTGGGTGGTATTTTATTAACACTAATAGATTTTTACGGGATATTTCTCACATTGCTCTCCCAGAGCCTGAAGAATACATTAAATATTAAAAGTTAATGCTCTTGGTTGCTGTTTCAAGGATGCCCCACCGATAACGAGCTTTCCCGCAAGTTAGAAACCGGGAGCAAACATGAGCTGCCTCTGCCACTTACGGCCTCTGCAATAATAATGAGGAGAATACTTGCAGCCCATGTGCACCTTGCAGCTGAGCTTCTCAAGCCTGGCCTAAATGCCCTGTAAAGGCAGTGCCCAGCCCCGAGCTGGTGGTAGCAGTATCTAATCTCCAATCCTGGATTTACAAAACTTGGATTCCAAAGTCCCACGCTGAAAGCAAATGCTATAAACCCCCATATGCTACTTTACATTTCAGTTATTCAAAGCAGAGGCTGAACTGACAACCCATTCCTGTTTCTCAGGAGAACTCAGGTCTGAAATGGAGGATACTTTTCTTTAATATGCCAAATGGTTTTCTAAGAGTGCTGCTTCCACACTAATTTGTGGCAGAAATGACCCAGCTACCTGGAACAGAAATGGAAACGTCTCTGACTGTAGGCAGCAAGAGGGGTTTTGGAGGGACCTCTTGACATCCCAAAGTCCCGCACAAAGCACTGAACCCTCAAAGTATGGAAAAAAGGTCATGTCTGTACTGTAAAAAGATGGGCTCCAGCAGCCAATGCAGGGAAGTTTGCTGGAGGGAAAGTGAATTTGAAACAGGATGAGCAGTAAAGCCTGTGGTGAGCCAGGGCCCGTGTGTTAGAACTGAGAAATCCTAATGCACGTCTGTGCTCAGGGAGGAAACCTGGACCTTAGTGCCTCCTTCGGACACACCAGCACTGTCAGCAGCCACAGCCTGGGCCCAGAAAGCTGAGTTAAGGTTGTTTGCCCAGCCTGTGGGGTCTCTTTTGAGTCGTGTCCTCTTCCCTGCAGCAGCAGCGGCCTTGGCTTTGGATCTCGCTCTGGCCACTGTTTGTTTGGCACCTCCTTGTGCCAAGCCAGGCTGGACTGCACGGCCCCGACCTTGTTCCCTGGGACGGCCCTGGTGCAATCTCGGTGAGCAGTGCAGCTTTCCAGGCCTGCTTGGCTGCCAGAGCTTCCCAGGCTTTCTTGTGCAGGCAGGCAGCTGCACCTCAGCAGGGCCTGTGTTCCTGCTGCCCACAGGAAATGGGATATTGGGAAGGAATTGTTCCCTGGGAGGGTGGGCAGGCCCTGGCACAGGGTGCCCAGAGAAGCCGTGGCTGCCCCATCCCTGGAAATGCTCCAGGCCAGGTTGGACGGGGCTTGGAGCAGCCTGGGACAGTGGGAGGTGTCTCTGCCCAGGGAATGGGATGAGGTCACTCCATCCCTTGTCCAAAGTCCCTCTCCAGCTCTCCTGGAACCCTTTTAGCCACTGGAAGAGCCTCTAAGGTCTCCCCAGACCCTTTCCTTCTCCAGGCTGAGCAATCCCAATACTCTCAGTGAATCGGGGTCCTGGCTGGGTTTGGGAGGAAGCTGCTTACAGGGCAACGGGGAGGAAGGGCCAGGAGGCTTGGTGCAGTGTTTGTTTCCAAAGGGGTAAATCCTTTGGCTCCCATATTCCAGGATGTGCTTTGCTGCTGGGCTGCTGTTCAGCAATGAAAAGGTCTCAGTTACTTACCGGGAATTGAGTGCTTGGTCACTTCTCCCCCGGGCAGCCCGTCCCTTCTCCTGTCTCCCCTCCAACCACGACAGCTCTTCCTGATTGACCCCACAGGCTTACGAAAAACCTTTTTACTTAAACGTGTATTGACCTCGGTCTTGCTGCCCAGTGAATTATGTCACAGCTGGCAATCTGAAAGTCATCCATCAGGGCTCAGACCCCGGGAGCTGTCTCCTGGTGACACGGATCCGAGCCTTCATCGATGAAGGTTGTACCAGGTGCCTTCGTGTCTCTGGCAACTGGGAGGGGAACACCCTTTGTGTGGTTTTTTTCTGGCATCCTATAGGCCCTGTGATTTTTTCCTTTCCTTTGATTTGTTTTTTATTTCCCTTCCCCATCTGTCTTTGCACTGTGTAGAAAATTTCCTTCATTGCCTCAACCTCCCTTCAAAGAGAAAGAAAAGGAAACTGTCAAAGGTGACATCTTGGATGATCTTAATTCTTAGGTAGTGTTAATTGTACCAGTCTTTCCTTCCCCCTTTACTATTTGATTTTTGTGTTGATTTGTTGTTGTTGTTATTTTCCCTGATGTGATTTTATGATCTGGACAAATGCACTGGACAAATGAGAAATTTAATGATACTGGAAATATTTCTCCCATATTTTGTAATGCAAAGTAATTCCAGTAGATCTTTTGCCCCATGACTTGGGATGTGCTGGCTTGTTGTCACTTTGTGGATGAGGGATGGGGAATACTCTGTGAAATGTGAAGCATTGCCACAAATTCAATCAGCCCTTCTGTCTCTGTACCAGGATTGATCCAGCAGGAGGGAGGGAACTCAGTCCATGACAGAGTCTGTAAAAGGAAGATCTGTGTTGTACTTGACTGAAGCAGTAAAAATGCCATGAATTTTCAGGATTCCCTGTTCTTCTGGGGGAGAAGGGAGGCATAGCTTGATCTTCCTCTTCCAACAAACAAGAGCAAGGCTTGAGTATCTCACACCTTGCATGGGTGGCAGGGCCAGCAAAGGAGGGACACTTGCTTGCTTTCCCACATCTCAACATAGGCCTACATAAACAATTCTATCTATGCTGGGATACTCTGCTAACAAAACTGGGAAAGAAAAAGCATATTTTTTACTTCTTCTAAAATGAGTAGAAATTCCACCTTGGTGACAGACCCATTTCTTTCTGGAGGTCTTGTAAGCCTGATTTGGTATCTGTGGCACATTCCTTCGATGCACCACGCGAATTCTTCAGCTCAGGAATGTCTTGAGTTGGGGCTGTGTTACCTTTTTCTCCGTGTCATGACTTTAGGAAATGCAGCCAGATAAGGCTGGTGATAGCTCTGACAATGTGCCTGATGCCGTGGCCAGGCCTGGCAAAGCTGAGCTGAGGCTGCTGTTGGCCCCCGATGTCCCCAGGGAGGCTGTGAGGGGCCTCAGCACCTCCAGTGCTCTGGATGGAGATCAGGCCCCGAGATAACAAGGTGATGACAAGCACTTTCAGAAATCCTGACACGCAGACAGATAAAAGAAATGCAGTAATAGTGTGTAGAAATAAATCCTTCTCATTCTGCTTTTGATCTTCGGAGTTTCTTGAATATAAGAATTTTCTCATATAAGTTTCTTACATCATCCATAAACCTATGGCCTGCATTTTAACAGTCTTACAAAATATTACTACAAGAAATGGATTCAGGCATTTGTTTTAAAGACACCAGATTAGGCACTATCTGTATTTAGATTGAAATCCTCCCCCACAATGTTTGCAGTATAATTTGTGGTACTGGCATGTGCAGCACTGCCCAAAGAATGGAACTGGCTGGAAATTCCCTCATCTGCATAAATGCAAATGACTAAAAAGTTGGACTGCTGGGAGAAAAATGAGTAGATTGTGGATTTTATTCTTCCTTTATTGATGTAAATTGCAGGCATGTGTAATGATATTTGTGATTTTAAAGTAGGCTGTGTCCCTTCAAAGAAAATGTGAGCTCATAAATCCTGGGAGATTAGAGATCCTGAGGCCCGATGTGGCAACGGCTCCGGGTTTATGGCATTCCTCAAGACAGCCAGGATAGGATGTTCTGTGACCTGGCTTTTATGAAGATCAAAAGGCTTGAAACTGTTGAGAATAAGATTTTCACATCATGCAGGGGGAGACACCAAGCTGTCAGATGGGAGGAGGCTCTTTGAAGTGTGGAGATAAGGACCCTTGTAGCCTTCAGTCAGGTATGAAAGCCATTTCCAGCAGCACGGGAGCGTGTCCTTCCACTGGACTCTGCGTGGAACAGCCCAGCTGAGTTCATTCAGGTAAACACCTGGCAGTGCCTCAGCCACAGGCAATGTTGCAAGAGGATTGAAAGGACTGGAAAAATGTAAAAATTAATGTACTGGGGAGGTGGAAATTTTAGGTGTTAATATCTCTGGGACCAACGAGGCTGAGTCCAGCAGAGCTTCCACTCTGGGAGCTGGAATAACAAGTGTGCTCCCACATGGATTATCTGTGTGTGAGCGTGGAGGAGCGGGTGGGAGCTCACAGAGAGCCTCTGGCTGGGAGGAGGCTGCAGAGAGACAGAAAGCAGCCTCACACCTCTGTGTTCTGGCCAGGAGGCTGGGCCAGTGCAGGGACAGCAACTCAGTGCTGCTCTAGGCCAGGGACAGCCCATCAGTGGCAGGGAAGAGCTGTGGGAGAAGCACTTGGGAGCACAGCACCGCTTTTCCAACTGTCCCAGGGCTCCCCATCCAGCACAAACACTGACATGTTTGTTCACTCCCTTCCCAGATTCCTCTGAGGGGTTGGCACTGGCAGCTGGATCATCGTGGTGCCTTGAGAAAGCCCTTCTGCACAGCATTTCTCATGTAAGCAGAGCTCTTAGCACTGAAAATCTTCCCAAAAAAGGATTTCCCTGAGCTGGTAAGAATAATTTCTGGTCACATGTATAGAAGTTTAAATGGCATCTAGACAAGATAAATATCCTTAATGTTTTGTCATCTTTGTGCTGATGAACTGAGGATATATTTACTCTTGTATAATGACTTCCTAAGAGAAAACAGCTAAACAAGACAGAATAAAAATAAAATGTCATGACAGATGCTGTTGATGCATGTGTTTCCTCTGTAATAAGCTCAGTCCTTGGCTGACGATAGAATAAGAATTGTCCTTAGCCAACATCTTGAAAGCTGAAGGTGAAAACAGTGGTAGGAATCACATGGCTTTATAATTCATGTCCAAGCATTGAATTCACAACAACAAAATTTCTTTTAAAATCTTGTCCTGATTATCACAGCTCACATTGATACTCTCTAGGAACTGTTGTGTGTAGAATTGCCATAAATACTTTGATAATCTGGTTCTCATTGGAAAATGCCGTGTCCTGTTGGAAATGGTTGAAGAAGTCACAATGATTCACTTCTTTTATGTCTTCTTGAGAGAAGAGCCTGACTCAGTTGTAGTCATAGGTTTTATTTAAGTGTTGTTTTTCTTTTCCAGTTTTTTTGCTTCTTTTTCTTGTCATGTTTAGTTGTGTGTTAGAGGTTTCCAATGTATTCCTGTGAGTCCAGAAGGAAATTGTGGAGGGAATATTGAGATTTTGACGTTTCTCTTCCAAAGCAAAACATAATTAATGGAAGAATGAAATTGTACCAAATGGAACTTCCATTCTTTCCCTCATGCCAGCAGTGCTGTTACACTCAGAGGCTGACCCGTGCATGGGCTACAGATATTCCAGCAGTGGGATTGCAGAGGGAGCTCCTCGTTTCTCTGAGCAGTGTTTGCTTCTTCTTTAGTCCTGACTGTCCAGGTTTTCTTCGTCATCCTTCCCAAAGCAGCAATTTCCCAAACAGCAGAGCAGAGAGGAGTGTGTTGTCACCCTTGCACTCAGCAGTGTAAGAACAGGATCCTGCTCTAACGGGCCCACAGGTCTGATTCACAAGGAAATTGCTGTGTCCCTGTATCCTTTTAATTGTAGGGTTTCAAACCAAAGCATGGAGACACACATCAATTACTACATTGTCATTTCATCTGGAGTCAGTCCAGCGTGAGCCCTGAGCGCCTGGAGCTGCTCCAGCCGAGTGGCAGGAGCAGGGCTGAGAGTCCTGCTAGACACCACAGGATTCCTGGGATGTGCAGGGCATCTGTTCTGCTGCCCTTGCAGTCCCTTGGGCTGCTCCGGAGGAGCTCCTGGGTGACTGCTGATTTTATTAGGGCCTGACACAAGGGAGGTAGGAGCTTCTCAGTGTGCTCCCAGCAGAAAAGCTGCTGTGAAAAAACCTTGCTATGAGCTTTGAAATCTGAAGTGCAGCCAATTCCAGCTGAGGGATGTGACAGTCACCTTTTGCTGGGAAGTTGCCATGTGAACAATGACAGCGTTGTGTGGTTCGAGGAGACCAGGAGCAGTGGGAAGGAGAAGTGGCTGGGACTGGGCTCTGGGAGGGAGCAGTGGGAGGGAGAAGTGGCTGGGACTAGGCTCTGGGAGGGAGCACTGGGAAGGAGAGGTGTCTGGCATGGCTGGGACTGGGCTCTGGGAGGGAGCAGCCCAGGCCCTTGGCCTTTCCTACGCCTTCACCTCAACACCCACAGCTGGACTTGTTTTGGGGGACACATGTGCATCCCAAATTTTCTACTTTGGCAGCTCAGTTTGGCTGGGCCATCTGGCCATGCCTGTGCTCCTTTGAAAGCTTTGCCTGATTAAACAGTCCTGGAGCTCAAGAAGGAAAGTCGCAGGAGGGGAACAGGAAGGGGGCTTGCTATGAGATGTGCTATTCCCTAATTAAATAATAGCCTAAGAGGGGCTCACAGCTTGTAACAACCAGCGAGATTCTGCTGCTAATATTCACTGCCAAGCTGCTCTTCCAGGGCCATGCTTCCATCCCCAAACCCAGCTGTGCTGTGCATGTGCTGCACAGCTCTCCCAAAGCCCTGTCACGGAGGGTGAGAGTTGGAATGTATTCATCCAAATTACAACATCTCATCTTTTGTTTTCAATTTGTTGGGACAAACAGCTCCTCTGTTACTATTTATGATTTGCCACTCCTGTAAGAGCCCAGCTGAAGTCATTGCACTGAGTCTGAGCTGGTTTGGTCTGAGAAATGCTCGAATTAACAGCACAGTGAATGTGGAGAGGAGCAGAGGAAGGGAGGGAGGTTGGTACCTGTTGTGTCCCTTGTCCAGCTGGGGAGCTGAGGCCTGGCAGTGGAACAATTTGCTGTCAGTCTAAAATAGAGGTGATGGCAGGATCACGACAGCAACTCAGCTCTTCTCCATTCAAGACAGAAGCACCCTTTTTGACCAGCATTTTTGATGACAGATGAAATACCCAGCCTGAGAAATGGTTGGTTTAAAGATCAGTGATATTTATGAACCAAGTCCTGCAGTCCTTGGGTTTGCTCCTGCATAAGCATATTGGAGCTGAGGGCTGCTCTTTTCCCACCCAGGAACCCCAGTGCATGTCAGACATCTCAGATTTACTGTTTGTGAGGCTTCTGCTCTGACTCTTCAAGCAGGTCCAGCCACAGATACTGCTCCAATGAGGGGAAATCCTGGGGGAGTGTCTGCAGCATCCCATGAGGACAAAACCATGGACAAAAAGGCATATCTAGGGATGCCAAACAGATAAAGCTCTGACAAAATTGGACATTTATTCAAACTCTGCAGTTACAGGTTTAGAGTAAGCCTGACTTTTGGGCACCCTCCCTGAGATGCATTAGGGCTGATGTTCTGGATTCCTGTGGGCACTGAGGTCTAAGGGATTTTTTGGGTCTGCTTGTTGTGAAACTTGTGGTCTTATCATGGACCTTGTATTGTTATCTTATCCTGGCAAAACAAGTGTTCCAGCAGACTTGAGGAGTTTACCATGTGCATTGTTCTGGCCTGAAGTATGATCTGCCCCAGCCATGGATACAAAGCCCATCAGTCCTTTGGATTTACCTAAGTAATGGCCTTACACGGAGAGTGAGAAAATTCAGTTAGGTTTCTGTTCTCATAAGGAATGGCAATCATTAAAATCTGGGGACAGGGAGGTGTAATTAGTGAGAAGAGCTGGGTTACTTCAGAGCCAGGTTAAACCAAAGCTGGCAACAAGGCAGCGTTTACATTTCCCTATGGACACAGATTTTAGGTGACGTGAACCAGCACCCTGCTTGGGGTGCCAGCCTGGTGTAACACACTGGTGGCCAGGAGGTAGGAATGAACAGCAGCAGTAGTTGACTTTTTCCCAAAAGAGTAAGGAAGTACTCAGATAAAGAGATGTGGCCCCAAATAGCAAGACACCAACTTCTCTTCTTCGCTCTGCTCTCAGTTTATTGCAAGGAAGTGGCACAAGTGTCTTTACAAATCTGTTACGAGCCACAGATATTTTCATCTGTCCAGCACTCAGTGTAGTAAGAAGCAATACAAATGCTGTCTGCTGTTTGCTAAAGGAAAGAGTGGGCTGCAAAAGCTCAAATGCAAGATGTAGCCTCTGTGGAGGCTACCCCACATTCCATGAGGCTGTCCATACCCATCTCCCAAGGGTTAGGACTGTGCTATTGCAATTCTTCATGAGATCTTTCTTACACAAGCTTGTAGCATCTCTCATTCCCTTGGTCCAGACTAGGAGCAGATGTTGGGAGAGGATCCAGGCCTGTGTATTTCACTCAGAAGAGGCCAAATGTATAAATCCCCCTTCTTTCTACAGCTGTGATATCCAGTGTATGCACCTTATTATCAGAGAGAGACCCAGAGCACAGGGTAGAGTATCACCGGGATAAAGCAGAGCCTTGGGAGATTTCTCCCCGTTCAGAAAAGCTGGAAGAATTTCATTTGGAAAGCCAGACTTGGGAGGAAAAGGACAGGGGCGAGGAAGGAGGAACTGCTTTAAGTGTAAAGATGTCTGAAGGGAGTAGGGAAGTGCGAGGTTTCAAGGCTGGGTGAGCAAGTGTCACGTGCAAGGATAAGAGAGCCTGGATTTAGGCTAGAGACGAGCCAGCAGGCAAGGAATTTGCTGCAGCCAGAGTCCTTCCTAGGTCTGCGTGCTACTACAGCTAACAGTCATGTCAGTAGGGTTTAAAAGGTGCTGCAGAGGAATTGGGAAGCAAAGACAAATAAGGTGGGTGTCTGAGGGAGGAATGGAAAGTCCAGTGGTTACTGAGTGAGGCTTGAGTGTGATGAGAATCCTGGCTGTGCTCCAGTACAAGATTTCCCATCCCATTAATGATATTGCAGCGGGCTCCAGGGCTTTCTGTGACACAGACTTGGTGTATCAAAAATGTTACACAGACACCGGTGGTGGGGTCAGAGAGAAACTTGCTGTGTTGTCTCCCAGCCTTCCACAGAGATGCCCTCAGAGATGAAGCCTGAGATTCCTTGGTGCTGTTCCCTCTGTGCATGTGGGCAGGAAGTGAGTGATCCACAGGGAACCAGGAATAATCAGCTCTGGGAAATGTCATGTTCCTCCCAAAAATTAACTCCATCCCCTTCCCTTTCATTAAAATACATATGGTCTTGGATGGCATTTTTGTAACACTGGAAGGTGTTACTTAAGAAGTGTTTCTTGAACCTACATGAAGATACTGGGAATGTTGTGGTACTGTCACTGTTTGTTGTGGGCAGAACTCCTGGCAGGTATCTCATGAAATTGTGTCTGTTCAAACCAGGAAAACTGAGGTGAAGGCTTTCTCTCTCCCCTCCAACTCCCTCTTTTCCCCTCCACCTGGGTGCACTGGCTGGCAAATGCCCTTGAGACCATGGAAGGACAGAAAATGAGTGTGGGAGAAGTGAGGTCTGGGAAAGAGAAGTCCCAGCAGATGCAATTCCACCCTGAACAGCAGAGGAACAAGAGCAAAAGCCAGACAGTACTGACAAAGAGAAAAGGAACGAACGAGGAGCTGCCCCAGCACGGTCTTGTAGCGAAGAAGGAGAGCAAGGAGAGCCTGATGCCGAGTTTTCTGTGCCACAGCTGCTTTCTGTCACCTGGGTATGAGGTAAATGAGGTAGAAGCCTAAGTCACTTCTGTGGAGGGGAAGATACGGGTGCAACAAGCACCCTTCCCTGGGAGAGGGTGTCATGCATTGTATGGAGCTGGGATTGCCTTCGACCTGGGATGTGAAGACTTTAAGGGACAGTTGAAGCAGGAATGAGGTTGGGTTTAAAGTCTCCTTTATCACTAAAGTGTGGAGATGTAACCTGAGGAGGACAGAAAACCACCAGAGTCCTGGTCATTGTGACCACAGCACTGTTGTTCTCCTTTGTGCTAGAGGTAAAGACTAAAGCTTTGTGCTGGCCAAGGAATTCCTTAAATCAGGAATTAGGAGACTGATTCCAGGTGGTTTTTTTCTAACAAAAGTACCTAGAAGAGATGAAAATCGGGTCCTTTCTGGAGTACCCACCTGCCCTCCCAGCCTGGTGACGCATTGGCTGCAAGACTTGGAGCATCCTCTACTTGTACCTCCTGTCGTGTGGCCAAAGCAGAGTTAAGCCTCCTGTCCCTCTCCCCCCCCAAAAAAGTGCATTATGGGATTCTCTTTCCTGCCTCTCCCTCCTCTCTCCAGAGCTGTGTGTTTGAAATGATATCTATTTCTCTTTGTGACAGCACACCGTGACTGCCGCCGTGACGCTGTGCCGAGCTGACATCCCGACCGGTGTGACACTGATGCCTTTGGGCAGAAATCAGAGCCGGTTTGCTCCACGGCTCCGTGCAGCCACGCCGCCTGTAGCGCCCTGCCGGGGAAATGGAGCGAGCACGTGGGCCCCAGATGAACCCCGGGAGGGCGCAGGCGTTACCCGCCTCATCCTCCTGCCCCTTTCCAGCTTTAAGTGTTCGCCTTCACAGGGGTTGATTGATTTTTATTTTCCCCCCCTTTTCTCTCCCTTTTTCCCTGGCCCGTGAGAGGGTTGGTTTCCTGTTTCTCCCCGGGCTGCAGCGTCCTTGGGGAGCTGGGTTTCCGTGAGCTGGAAAAGGAGCGCACAAGCGTCTGATCAGCCCTTGTTAGTGTTGAGAAGGATCTAATGGGTCCTGGCTTCTGGGACCATTACCTGTCATTTACTTTTATTAAGTCAGTGATGAGAAAGTTTAAAATTAAAGGCTTTGTAAATTGGATTGCAGCTCTAAAGGAAGGCACCGGGCGGGAAAGCAGTGCCTCAGCTTGCAGATGGACCACTGGGAGCAGCACCAGACCAGGGCGTTTGTCTTCAGCTGCTTTGACAAAGGTCCTGTGCCAGAGCGTGGGGAGAGCAAAGCCTCAGGGTGTCTAGGAACCTTCAGCCATGTGAACCATGTAATCCCTCCTTTGCCAGGCTACTCAGGTTCAGACCTCCTGTTCAGGAGGAAGGGTGGGCTTCTGATTGAGCCATTACCCAGGCTGGGAGCTCCGTTCCAGCTGAAGTGATCCCAAGCAGGTCATGTCATCTCCCTGTGGTTCTGGTTTATAAGAAGGACCTCGTGTTAGTATTGATTTGGTTTCCTACCTGTTGCCTGGTTTGGGTACTCAGCTCTTTGGCCCAGCCACTGGCTTTAACTCTTGTGCTTACAACAGAAGCTCCAACTCCTGTGGGTCTTCCAGGCAAAAATAAAGACTTGGGTTAAATCTGTAGGAGGGAGCAAGTAGAAGGGATGAGCCACCTAGTTAAGATAAACACCTAATTCTTAGGGGTTGTAACATTGTTGGATTCTCTGCTTTTGAGACTTAATCTCTGAATTAACCACCCAAACACACTTGTGAGTGAAACACCCCAATTGCACTAAAGCAATGCAGCTAATTGTGGTGTGACAAGGGAAGCTCAGGGGCCAACCCTAACCAAGAGCTGCTGTCACTTCTGTTTTCTCAGCTGAATAAAAGTCTTGTGGTGACATTGCTCTGATGAGAAGCAGCATGAACTGGTGGTTGTAAGTACAGTCTGGGAATCAGAATTCTTGGTTATTGTGTCTCAGTTTGTCTTTGACTGGAGTGACATGGGAGAAGTCACCTGAGGTCAGGATTTTAGGTTGCCTCCTGCCCATCCTTGCATTGTTAAATACACAAGTTGTGCTTACACGTCTTTGCACAAAGATTTGAGGTCCACACTGTGTCTCTGAGAGGCAGAGTACGGAGCTCCACCAAAGCACAGGGCTTAGCCAGTTACAGGAGATTGCAAAATTAAGTGTTTGTCTCCTGAAGGGAGGATGAAACAGAGATTCCTTTTAAGCTCATGGTTTCTTGGAAAAGTTTACCTCAGTTTTCGTCTCCCTGTGTTTTGCCAGTGTTGTTATCATTATTGTTGTTATTGTTATTATTAGATCATACTGTACTTCTAGCAGAAGTAAGATTTGTGAAGATTTGGAAGGGATGCCCTCTGCCCATCCCCTCTAACACCCCTGCAGCCAAGCTCCAGGTGTGAGTCCCCACTTTTAGGAAGGTCCCCCTGTTTTTAAAGAACCAGGGGTGAGAGCAGAGGCTCACATCATGAAAACCCACATCTCTCACCTTCCTTCCCAGAGAGATTCCAAACCACACAGGCAGGAGGTAGGGAAATACACCCAGAGGAAACTGGGACATGGAGGGATGGCTAAGGAGGGGCAGGGAGTAGGCACTTGGACAGCCCTGGGCCCAGAATTCCTGCCAGGGGAGGCTAAGCCTGTGTTAACTCCAGGCTGTTCTTCCTGTCTGTCCATAGGCACAGCAGCTCCTTGACTTCAGCTAATTGCCAGGTTCCCTTGAAGGAGGAGCGAAGCCTCTCCCAAGTTTCTCTGCCAGGGATGTGAGGAGCTGATCTCTGAGCTATTCAGTGGTTTCTTACATCATTCCTGTGTTCCCAGCCATGCCACTCAACCACAAGGCTTTCAGAAGGTAATCTGGGGAGATTTTGTCAAATTTAAAATGTTCCTAGACGTTACTGGAGCCATGATGTAATGATCCAAGGTTTTTGTTCTTTAAATTCCACTGAAAAACCACAGGCCCCAAAAAATTGTTGCAGGGGAGCTGATGAGTTTTAAGAAGGAGGCTGAGATCTTGTGCTGGACTGAGCCGTTCTGGGGGCAGCGGTGGGAGAAAAGGTTTCTGTAGGTGCTGTGTTGCTGGCCTCGTAAGGTCTGGGCTGAATCTCTGAGGAGGGCAACAGCCTCTTCACATCACCCCCTCCCTGGTTTCTGCTGCCTGCTGGGAAGTGTTGTCAAAGGAGAAGGCAGCAGGACCAGGCTGCTTTGTACCTCGCTGCTCCTGATCTCACAGAATCACGGAATAAGCTGAGCTGGAGTGTTGGGAACTTTGGTATTTTTTGTGATCATGGCTTTTGCCATTTTTGTGAAGACAGTTCCAGCCCAAAATCTTGCACAAAAAAACCAAACTCATGGTCCCCTCAAGTAACAGAGCTCTCTGAGGATCATCCATGCTGGGGCTGAGGACCTGGTTTACAGGATCTCACTGCTTTGAAAGGCCTTTAAACCCTTTTTAGAGGGACAGTGATTCCTGAGTGACACAAAGTCTCCCTGGCATATTTCTATCTGCCAGAGCAGGATGAGACTGTCCGTGCTTTGATGCTTTGGGTTTCAGTACCTGTTGAAATCCCCTGAACAAATGGTGCCATTAATTACGGGGCCTGGCTTTGATGAATGGTGCACAGGGGACAACATTTCATTTTGTCTGGGGGCACTAGGTGGGATGGGGCGTTTCGGAGTGTTCAGTGATGCAGGAGAGGTCCTGGGTGTTGCCTGATCAAGGGGAAGTTGCTTCCTCTCTCCAGAGTGCTGTAAAGTCAGTGTCAAGTCACTGTGGCATCTGGGTTATGTCACCTGCTCAGGGGGCTGCCCTTTGTGCATCAGATTTGCTCAGACAAAAGCCAATTCAGCCCTTTATCTGCAAAGCTTTTAGAATTTCTCTAAGGATTACAAATAATTTTGTCCCAAATGGCTTCTGCCTGCCCCATCCCCAGGCCACTGGGCAGAGCAATGAATTTGGGGTTCAGATGAGACATTTGAGATGGGGGAAGGCCATGGGGCATTCCCAGGGAGAGCCCCAGGATCCTACCACCTTGTTTTCCCCATACGCTTTCCAAACTCCCAAAACAAAAGTTGTTTATATGACAGGGTTATGAAGTGGTAAAAAATATTTTTCCCCAGCTTTGATTTAGTTTTTTATTTGGATCATTATTTTGGTGCTGGAAGATCACGTTCATGCCAAGAAGTTGAAATAACTTTGGGGGCACCTGAACGTTTTGTTGTATACAGACAACACTACTTGTCATTTCAGTCTAATTAATTGCAGCCATCTGAGAACGTCTCTGAGGGGTTTTCACAAAGAGTTTCTGGACAGGATAAAGCAGTGTTAGAAGATTCTCCTTCTGGGACAAGAGGACTGCTTTCAGGACTGCAGGGTGATAGCTTTGTGGGCTGATGGGGTTGGTGGAAAACAAGACCATTCAAAAGGGAAAAAGGAAAGAGAAGGAAAGTCAAAGGCAGTGCCACCAAAACTAAGGATAAGGGGAGGAGAGTATTCACTCCTTTTAAAGCTCCCAACATGACAAGGAACAAATGGGAGTGTGTGATGTTCCCCTGTGGTCAAGAGGAATCTCAGCAAAGACAGAAGGCGTGATTCTCTTTAACTGAGTTTGGTTTGCACTGGAGATGTTTACATGATTCACTCATCCATGTTCCAGTTTAGTGATTCACTTCAGGATAGACTGAATCACGCCTTGGAAATCTTGTTGCTGACTTTAGAGGTTTTCTGATGATGCTGGCTCAGGTGAAGAGATCTGTGCTGCCTCCATCTACCTGGGTCTGGGTTAGACACAGGAACAGTCAGCTTTGTGCACATGTTAAATACTGGCATAGAAGGGGAAACTCTGGGTCCCTGATACTCAGGTAACCCTAAAAACAAGCCATGGAGTGAAGAGGCAGAAGAAACCCCGTGCAGATCCTGAGAACATACTGCTTTTTAAACTAAGAATTTTAATTCTTTTTTTGAACTAAGAATAGAGTTCTTTTTGTAAGAAATTTCAGTTTCACTTAGTTGATCTTTCCCAATGAAATTGCACTGAACAGCTCTTACAAGGAGGCTTTGGAGTCAGGAGGACTGGCAGAACACTTCAGGTAATGAGTCTGAAACAGGTAAAAGGAACTAAGTTGTGACCTGAGAGGTTGAACAGATTGCAGAAGGCGCTGCCAGGGAATCCAGTGGCCAAAGGCACAAATATGTTGAAGGTACCTTCAGGAATGTAACTGGAGGGTGGCTCCAGGGATGGCTGTGCTGGCCATGATGGAGGAAGTCATTAAGCAAATTACTGTAATGGAAGCCAGGTAGAGCAGGGAAAGATCAGTCCTGGGAAAAGCTGGGTGTTGTGTTCTCCTTCACACAGTGGCTTTTGGTAGAGATCAGTATTGAGCTGGATGGATTTTGGTCCAGTGGCATTTGTGATGCCTGTTCCAAGGACTTTGTGTCTTGAGACAGTACTGGGAGGTGACACAGGGTTTGTCCAGGCTGCCCTCGAGCCCTGTCTGCACACACTGACCTGTGGGGCCTGTGTGGGATGTGACCTGTAGTGCTCAGACACCGTTTCTGTATCCATGGAGGATTCAGGGGATCCTACCCTTGTGCCTTGTTTCCCACAGGGCATGCAATGGCCCAAACCAGGCAAGCTTCCTTGAGTTGCTGCTTCCCAAAAATACTGAGCAGGGCATAAAGTGCAGCGCTGTGTTTTCCAAACAGACCATGAAAGCAGGAATTGGAGACAAGTGTGAGCCCTCGTGCAGCCCCTTCTGTCGTTTGGGCAGGCTGGTGCCACGTGTGGCTGCAAACAGTGGGGACATCTGGGACGGGGTCATGTGAATCCATGGGGCTGGGTCCCCGTGCTGGGAAATCCCTCATGCTCTGCTGGTTCCCCTGACAGGCAGCTCCTGCCTCTGCATGGCAACACACACAGATCCTCAGTGAGGGTAAGGGAGGGTGTTCTGATTGGGATCCACAATTGCTCTCACAGTAACATCTTCTGGTGTTCAGCCCTCCAGATGGGGCAGGATCTTATATCTAGCACAGACTTTCCATGCATAAACCACTAGAAACCATTTATTTTGTTAATTCAAGGCAAAACCTGCTCCCATCCTCCTTGGTTTTACATGTGATTAAATCCATTGATCCAGTTTCTGCATTACCACCCTGGAGTCTTCCAGCTGAGGATCTGTTTCACACCTCCCAGCTGAAAGACACCTGGCTTAGGTGAGCACACACCTGCAATCCAGCTTGAACAAGGGCTTTAAACACAGTCTGGCTGAAACTGGGCCTAAGAGTGGGTGAAACCTGGTGCTGAGGGGGCACATGAAGTGAAAAACACATAAAAAATAGGTAGGGCATAAACTTGGAGCCAGTGTTTACTACATTTTTATGTGGTTATATGGCAGCTGTCTGACCTCCTCACCTAATTTGCAAATAATCTTGTCAGGACAAATTAGCCCATGCTGAGCCTGTGCTGTTGAGTCTAGATGGTTATCAGGACTTGCACTGGTGGGTTTTAAGGTAGTTCTGGTGTCTCTGCAGTGCAGTGGAGTCCCTGTGGCAGTGACTGCAGTGCAGAGAGAGGCTTTTGTATTAACCAGAAGGAATATGCACAAACCCTCTTTGACAGAAGCCTGGAATTAATGGTTTTCTGAGTTGGTTTCTTTCAGGCCATTTTCGCTACAGGGGCAAGCGTTGAAAATAAAGATTTAAACTCCATTTTTAAAGTGCAGCTCTGAACACTGTGAATTGCTTAATTCATCTTAATAGAGGTGTTCACTCTGAACCCAAAAAGCTTTTAGCTGAGATTTGGCCTGTGGTTTGATATTACAAATTGCTTGGTGGTAACATTGGTTTAAGGCACTGTTGTCTCCTGGCCTCTTGTTCCTGCTGCTCTGCTGGCACAGCCACTCCTGTGGTTGGGAACCAGGTGGGAGGAGCCATCTGGCTTGCAAAGGGGAAAAAAGGGCTTCATGGGTTTGGTTTTTTGTTTGTTTGTTTGTTTAAAGCAGGAAAGTTCCTCTGTCTGGTTCAGTGCCTGGTCACAGCGAGTTTTCCTGGCACAAATGAGTGGAAAGAGCACTTTGGCATGGAGAGGAAATGAGCAGCGGAGGGTGAAAGGTGAGCAGCAATTACTGGTGCTGGGAATGCCCCAGTGTACTTTAATATCAGCCCATGATCTGCAGCTGATCTCAGCATGTGAAAATGCTCAAATACCTTGCAAATTGTCGGGTTTAATCTTTGCTTCCAGGTGTCCTGGCAGACACTTCCCTCTTGTGCCCTCATGTCCCAGTCTCCAGCCGTCTCCAAAGGCTGCCCAGCTCCTGTGTCCTGCACGTTCAAAACCCTGCAGCCCACTGGGACTGGAGATGTGGGAAGGAGCACCAGGAGTGACAGTGTAAGTATCAGTTGTCAGTGCAAAGAATGTTTCTTTCATTTCCAGAAGGAGTTCGTTGAGAAGGAACCTGTTTTAATACAAGTGAAAGCTGGGTTTCCACGGTGACTTTCTCAAATTTAGAGATCTTGTCCTTTAAATCCAGTTTGCCATGGGACATAAAGTTCATTTGCTATAGACCACATCAAACCAGCTGAGTCTGGAGAAGAATGTGGTGAGGTGCCTGGAAAACAAAACAAAAAATCTGTAAAAATGAGACTTTTGTGGCACTAGAAAGTCAGAAATTACTCTTATTTTAGGTTTGTCACCCCACTCCCTGAAATGGAGCTACCTGATAAATAAATTTCCTGCAAAGACTGAAAAAAACAAGCCAACCCAGAACAGTGGAATACCCAAATGATTTGGTTAAAGAAATATTTGTTTTGTTTAACAAATTATGGTGATTTTGATGAAATTTCCCTTTGTAAATTTGAGTTATACTTGACAAGAGGATATTGGTACCCCAAAGCCTGTGAAAAAATGTGTGTCTGCCTTCAATCCACATCCACAGAGCAAAATTCAAATAGTTCCCATCAGTATCTGGCATGCAAGTGGAAAGGGAAGTTAGCAGAGTTTCTTTGGTTATAAATAGTAATGTATGTATGTAAGATATAAATTACAGTGCAGTGACACAGCTGGAAATCTCAGATCTCTCCCTTGATTAACAGATCTCATTAGTGGGACTGCTGGGCCCTGGAGTGTGGAGTTTGCTCCGGACCTCAGTGGGACCCTCGTGCTGGCAGTGGGAGCCCCATTTCCCTCTCTGTCCTTTCCCTGCAGTGGCCAATGCTGTGAGAAAAAGCAGGAGATGGAGAGAGGAAGCTCAGATTTCTTCCCAGTGACACAGGCAGAGGCAGCTCAGGGGAATCCTGCCCAGCAGAGGTTAATGTGACCCACATATAATTGTGTTGAAAAGATGCCACTCTGCGCCTTTGTCAAAGAGGCTTCTCGTTACAGCCCGAGCTCCCAGTCCCCAGCCCCTTCAGCAAGGCACAGTTTTCTTGCATTAAATCACCACTGCCCTCTTGCCAGCTGCTTGGAGTTTGCACATTATACAGAGGAGATATCTAATATATATTTATATATTTTTAAAATGTGACAGATTGTCTTGTAACATATGTGGTGCTGCCTTGAAATGAGCTCCGTGCATGTGATGGCCGAGCCAGCGGCCCCTGTCTCTGTGTGTGTGTGTGTGTGTGGTTTGTGTTTTATTCCTTCTGCTGGAAATCTGAGAGCCTGGGACACTGGAGCTTTTCATGTTGCTTTTTCTCTGAAATATTCATGACGAGTTGACGACCTTGATTCTTTGATACCTGCCATTTATTTCTGTGCCACTGCTGATAACTGCTGCTAAGTACATATGTCAGTGCCATGGTTGAGTGAGTGGGATGATAAGGAGAGGGAGGGCATCTCTGGGATTCATGGGCTGGAATAAGATTACTTTAGAAACTCTGAGGGCATTTTAGGAGCCTGCCATGCCATCTTATTCACCCCACTTTGGTTTTTCTGACTAAAGCCCGTTTTCTTTGCTTCTCCTCCAGCTTCTCCTTCTGACTTGGAAACCTGCTAGGTTGCTGCTGTTTTTCTCAGAGATGATCCTTGGCTCGTTATCAAGTGAATTGCTAATGAATTAGTTACATTTTTTAAAAAGACATGTGAGTCTGGGGACACCCAAGGAGTTCTTCCTCAGCCAGAAACAGATTCTCACTGAAATGGACTCCAGGAGGTTGGATTAGATGGTCAGGGCATTTTGGTGCCCTTAAAGGCAAGGAAAGATGAGGGTAGAGCAGAGGAAGATAAGAAGAGTAGGCAAGCAGGTAAGCACCAGTATCACCTTGTAAGCGTGACTTAAGCAGGCAAATCTCGTTGATGTTTGTGAAACCGTTCTTTGGAAGGGTTCTAACCTGCCAGGCACAGGGTTTTGAGGGTGGGGGCCAAAACCAGTGACAAAAAGGGTTACAGATGTGACAAAATAATGAAATACACGGGGAAAGAGTTCCTGTATGGAAATTAAGTGAAGTCCAACCTGAACCAGATTTCACTGACACTGCTGGATCAAGGGGCCAGCGTGGTTCCTTTTGACTGCACGTTATTCCATGGGCACTCAGAGACAGCTGCTCTGGGCCTGGGTTCATCCTGCTTGGTTCAGCTGAAAGATGGGATTGGGAGGCCCTGGGCTGGCTGAGCTGCTCTCAGTTCTGCAGTGGTGATCTGGGGAGCGCCAGGTTGGTGCTTTCACCCTGCTTCAAGCTGGGCTGTGGATGGAAATTGGAAAGATCAGACAGAGTCAGCCGGTCCCCGTCTGTTGGATGCAGAAGGGACTCTGCTGGGGACATGCACTGACAGTTTTCCTGCACCTAAACTGTGACGTGAGGGAAGCCAGAGCAAGAGACAATGGAGAAGAACCTCTGCCGTGGATTCTCTTCTCACCGTATTTCGTACAGAAAATTGCAGCACTGTCTCTTTTCTGGCCTATCACTTTCCCCTCTCAGAAGTCACAGCACATGACTGTAGTGCAGTGTACGTTCTCCTGAAGATAACTTCCCTTCCCTGGGAGAAAATCTGGGGAAAAGGAAGAGGACACAAGGATGGAAGTAAAATTAGCAGAGCCTAAGGGGCTTCTGCATGTGCTTGTTGAGCTGCAGCATCCTGGAGAGGCAGCAGATAAGGTGGCTTGGGGAATGCAGCCCAGCCCAGAGAGGCATTTATTTAAGATTGATATCAAACCTTGGAATTGTGAGTGGGAGGATTTTTGAGGAAGGAACAGGATGTTGCCAGGAGGGAGGGAGGCTGGCTAGAATGATTTATTGTGAGGGTCAGTGGCAGGAAGTCACTGGAGATATGTGATGGTCTAAAACGCAGGCCAAGGAACCCGTGTGCGGACACTGTTTTATACTTGGAGATTCTGGCTCCTCAAAATAGGCCCAACAAAGTGACTGGGTGGTCTAGTTTAGGGTCATCCTTGGTGGTCCTGCATGCGTGTGTTTTGGTCAGCTTCCTTGTCTGTGTGTGTCTCCGTGTGCACAGTGACCCGTCCTGCTCTGGGCTCTGTTACAGAGGCTTCTACCACTAAAACACATTTCACTGGACTTGCAAGAGACATTTCAGGCCTTTTTTAAGGCAAGGAGTCATTTGGTGCTTACACAGATAACTGTGCACATGGGGCTATGAAGTAGTGATGTTTATCATTAGGCTTCCCTCCTGGTAGGAAAATTCCCTGCCACCAAAGAAATGAAAAGCCTGGCAAGAGCAGAGGAGCCGTGATCGGGAACGACCTCTGGGGCCATAAACAGCATTGGAGAGTTCAGCTGGATGGGAAGCTTTAACTGGTTGTCAGGCTGAAATCTGCAGCTCCATGGCATTGTACCAGGCCAGTTATCTCGAGCAGGACTCCTGCAGGCATCGTGCTTTTTGATACTGATGGCTGTAAATAAATTATTGATCGTTAAGCACAGCCACCTTCTGTCTAACCTACTTGTGAGTGCCACTTGTGTATTGTGCTGTCTTCTGACCCAGTGAGACCTGGAGTTCTCTTGTGTCAGGAGCAATTGTGCTTCCTGAGAAGAGAGATGTTGTCACAGAGAACCCTCAAGTCGAACAGGGGTGTGGAAGGATTTCCCTGGGAAATGCAGTGTGGTGGAGAAGGCAGCAGTGCTTTGGAGTGAATGGAAAGGTGCCCTTTGACTTCAGGTGACCTTAAATGACTTGTCAAAGCTCACACAGAAAAGTTAGAGCTCAGGGACAGGACTAAGTTTGTGTCTTCTTCATAGGGGTGAACATCCAGACAGTTCTCCCATATCCCTGCTCAGCCTCTCATCACTGCAGCCTGGGCTGTGTTGTGGTTTCCTTCAGTGCATTCCTCCCCTGCTGCTGTGCCTTTGTTCCTTTCTGCAGCTCTTCGGGCTGTCCCTGCTGACAATGGCTCCGATTAGATCCACACGAGGGGGTGACATCTGAGCTTCTCATGCTCTCCTTTTATCTAATGTCCCCCAGCTCGTGGTCCTATTGTCCCTGCACAGCTCAGTCTGTGGTGATGTTCACTCTCCTGCCTACACTCAGTGAATGATTTATCATCTGTTATCAGTAGGACTCTGTACAGTGTCCAGGGACAATATTTTCTTCCATCTGGTTCCAAGCTGGTGGAACACCCTTCCATATGGTTTTCACATGTGGTTCTCCCAGTACCTCCTTTCTATTTTTTCCCCTCTGGATTCATCATTATGCAGTTTGTCTAACAAGTACACTTTGTTTCACTTTATAAATTAACCACACGCATGAATTAAAACTTCAGCAAATGTGGCTATTTCTTAAATGACAGAGAAAACCTTCACAGCTGGGTGAATCTATCTTCTGGGAGAAGTATCCAGTCCCACGACATACTGGGAATTAATTGCTGCAGCGTTTCACACCACTCTTGAGGCACACATCAGCCTGGGGCTTGTTCTGGAATTAGAATGTGTGGGGAAGTCTTTGGTTCCGTTCTGTACTGTGAAGGTGCTGGTTGCAGTTACAGGCTCATGGCGTGGGCAGGATAAAGACTACAAAAACATCTTTTTATGTAAATTGTCTTGAGTCACTGACGGTGATTCCCCATGACTTGATATTGAGCATTCCAAGAGCCAAACAGCTCTGTCTCACCAGTCCTCTGGGTGCTCCCACCTCCTCCCTCAGGATCCCTTGCTGCTGCATTTGTAGCTCTTTGCAGATAACTTTTTTGCTGTGGTCTTTGTTGATTTTGTGTTGTTAGACCTGGTAACACACTTTTATCTTATCTGCCTTTTTCTCTTCTTTGCTCTCCTGTTGTTTGCCATTCCAGGATAAATACGGAGCCGCCTGCCCCTGAGGGCCAGTGCACTGTGTTCCTCCCCCCAGACCGTGCAAATATTTGCAGCAGAGCAGCCTCTGAGCCCCGAGACGTGAGCAGCGACACGAGGAGGTGCAGCCCAGGGCAGGGGCAAGGCCAGAGGGTGTGAAACCAGCACACGGCCCCCGGGGCAAGTGGCCTGGGGAGTTTAGGAAGCTCTTGCCTGGTGTCCAGAGCAGTGGGGAAACGGGGACTTGACTTCATCCCCCACTGCTGGGATGTGCTTATATGATTCAGGAGCTGTTTCTTCAGAAAATCCTGCTGCTGAAGTGACTGACACCTTAGAGCTGCTTCTTCTGGCAGAGTCACCTGGACTATCACCCCTCCTTTGTGCCCCTTCAGAAGCAGAGGATCTCAAGCAGCTTGAGGTGTTTGGTGTGTCTGTCCAAGATACACAAGCCATTGCTAGAGCAGCCCTCACACCAGGGAGCACATGAAGCAGTAATTTTTTAAGCTGTTGAGGCCAATGTAAGCCAGTATTCTCACCAGAAAAAGATATTTCCACTTTCCCTCCTTCCTTTAGCTGCTTTTCCGTGCTTTCTGCTCTTTGGATAGCACAGATGTTCTTACAGCTCCATGACAGTGCCCACAAATGTCAGACAGGAGCTGTGGCTGGTGTTGCCTTAGATCCGTGCCCCAGTTCCCTGGGCTGTGGAAGGCACCACGTTGGTGTCACTGCAGTGTCCCGCTGGGGTGGTGCCACTGCTCCCGGGCCAGGAGGCACCACTGCTGCAGACCTGGGCTGCTTCATCCTCTCAGGGCTCCTCCCCCTTGCTGGCTCCCACCCCTCTCACCTCCCTCACCCTGGCTTTGCTGGCTTCACCAGGACACTTCCCTTGTGTTGGTTTTGGGGATTTTGCTGTTTGCTCACGGTTGCCTTTTCCCGGTTTGAAGTTTGCCGGCCCCGGGGCCAGTGACCCCTCTGGAGCTGCCGGGGTTATGGCCAGGGAGGTGTTCCGTGTCCGTCGGGGCTCTTGGCCCACACTGGATCCCGCCTGAGGGCATTGATTGATGGCCCTGTGCCAAGCAGAGTGACCCTGGTCCGGCAGCTCCGCTCCCTCCTGCAGGCCGTGTTTGATGCCCATCAAAGAGGTGCTCAGGTCATCAAACAGCCAATTAAAACAATCAAGAGGGAGGAGTGGAAGAGGAGGCCTTAACTCTTTCCACCCCATCATAAACACCTTTGTGGAGCCAGATTTTTCTGCCAAAACGAGGGCTGTGAGGGAGGTGAAAAAGATCCATCTCTATAAAATTTATCTGTTGGATCTCTGAAAACTGAGTAAGCAGAGATCAGGAAACAATTAACTGTCTACATAGCTGTCAGTTATATAGGGCCTGGAATGAGGCTGGATCAGTGGCCTTCCTTTCCATTTTATATTTTCTTTCTGAACAGCACATCATAAAGCAGCCGTGAAATTCAGCCTAGGGTAATGAATATATAATAATACATCTCAAACTCCAACACTGCTTGGAAGAACTGAATTTTCTCTCATGGCTGTTGCTACCTGAACAGGAGAAAGACACTCCCATTGCAGCTGCTGGCAGCTGACAGCGGGCAGAAGGCAATAAATTTAGAGTTATTTAGCATCAGCTTCTGAATAATGACATCAGCAGGACAAGCTCTTCGCTTGAGGAACCTAACGAGGGAGAAGTGCTAGAGCTGGGAATTAAGACACCACGGGGATCAGGGGTAATAAAAGGTCTGTGATCTGCCAGAGGCTGATGCTCAGAGCAGTGCAGGGTCAATCCTGGTTGTTTCAGTGCTAATCTGGGGGCTGTGCTGTAAAATCATGCAGCCTTTCCTAACATGCCAGCAAAAATGCACGAGAACCCTGATTATTTTGCCTGTTGAACTTTAACAAACCACACTTACCCTGAAGTTTTCAGGTACCAGTTTTGTGGAAATGCTGAAAAAATAAAGACTGGTTGAGGGTTAAGTGTAGGGAGGTTACTTTTTGAACAGCTCATCACATCCACACTCAATTCCTGGTCCAGACAGAATTTCAGAGGCATTGTCCTGTACTTCAGTTTCTGGCCTATAAAAGAAAGAACAACTCCTTTTTTTTTCCCCAAGAACACCAAAATCTGTGCAACACAGTAATGCTAAAAACGATCCTGGTGTCTGAATAAGGCAAGACAAAAAAAATCCCCTTCTCCCCTGCAGAAGATACCCTGTTATGCTTGAGTGCAGCACACGCCTCCCAGATCTTCCTTCACCTGCTTGTACTTGTTCAATTTTTTGCTTTAATATCATCATCTAACTAATGCAAAGGCATTGAATCCATTTTCTGATGTTGGGTAAATGATGGTTAAGTGTCAGGAGATTTATTTAATTGTCTAGCTATTAAAAAAAGGTAGGCCTGCTGAGTGAAAGCTTTTATGCTTTTAAATGAGGTATTGTTGTGATTAGGGTTTAAACAGCAATGATTTCCTCAAAACTGCATTGTCAATAATCACTGGCTTATTTGATTGTCTACATAACTGTACCACCCTCACTGCCAAGAAACTCATCTGACCCACCAATGATAAGAATAGCTATTTTTTTCCATTAAGTGTGCAGCACATCTAATGTTGAGGGCCAGGAACATCTTCATTAGGCAGTACGGAAAGTGAACACATTGTTCATGAACCAGCCTCCAGAATAATGGACTGGAGAGATTTCAGAGGTGAGGGATGGAGGCTGTGGGAGTGGGAAAGGGGCTTAAAGCTTCCCAAACCACATACGGAGAGGGTTTGAGCGGGATACGGGCAATTGATTCCCTTAAGTGTCTTTGAAGAGGCCGCTCTAGAGGCTGAGAAGCTCCCATGACTCATTGTGATCCTGCTCCATCTCATCACAGCATCAGTGCTCGTTTTCACCTTGTATTGCTTTAATTCAAACAACCAAGAATCCAAGGGTAATTCAGCTGGCACAACCCAAACCCACAGCCCCACCACGGCAGGTTCCTGGGGCCAGGTGATGACCTGCAGGTCAGGTGGCTGCTCCTCAGCTTACCTGGGTGTCTCAGAGACTGATTTGGGAAATGCAAACAGGACAACCCTTTTCTTTATGGTTTTTTGTCCCGTGGGAAATCCATTTCCCAAGTGAATGCCACTTCCCTGCTAGCCCTTGTCCCAAAATCTGTGCCAAGTGTGCAGCTCAGGATGAGTTTTTGCCCAGAGCATTGGCTGCTTTGGGAGTGTGAAGGGCCTATGGAAAACACGTGTTCCCATGGGCAAAGAGACGTTCTTCCCTGTCCTCCACGTCTTCCTGAATTTCCCATTCACTAATACATTTAGGCACTGAGAGCTGCTGTTTCAGGTGTCAGGCCTGGGGAGGATTAAGGCTGACACTTGCCCCGAGACTTGAGCAGGAATATTCGCTTCCCATTTCTCACTGCCACCCCCTGCTTGGGGAATCCTGGGCAGGGCCAGCGAGGAGATCCCGGCCGTGTCCCTGGCAGCACTGCAGGCAGCAGAGCAGGGCTGGTGTGAGCAGGGCTGAGCTGCTGCCCCCTCCCTGCCCTCGGCAGTGCTCAGTGCCACTCAGCCCCGTTTGCTGCCTGCTCCCCGCGGCTGGGCGGCGATTGCTCCCTGCTGGAGAGCTGTCAGCGAGGGCAGAGCCATCCATCCCGGTGGGAAGCCGTCTCACCCAGCAGGGAGGCACCTCTTCCCAGCCAGAACAACGGGGCTGACAGCCCTGATGGATTGATTATCTTCTGTGGGGCAGAAATGCTGCCACAGCAGGCAGCGGGCTGAGGGGAGGATGCTGCAGGTGACTTGGAAGAGAAAGCAAGGAAAAGCACAAGGTGCCAAGGAGCTGCCTGCAGGGAGCAGAGGGTTGGAACTGAGTGGTCTTTTTAAGGTCCCTTCCAACCCAACCATTCTCTGATTCTGTGATCAAGGGAAAGGAGGAAAGAAAAAGCTTATTGTAAAAAGGCAGTTCCTTTTATTTATGTGCTTAACTCATCTCCTGAACTTGAGAGCTGAGAAGAGCAAAGAGCAAGAGCAAAAGCAGAGGTTGCAGCCCAGATGGGCCATGGTGTCCCAGCCAGGCTGGGGGTCTGGGGACAGGTTTGGAGAGCTGTCACCATGTGAAGAACACAAATCCCTCCTCTTGTGCTCCTTGTCCTCAGGGCTTGGCTCCCCTCTGGCCTTACACCAGTGGTCTGGGAGGGTCTCACACAAGTGCCATTTGTCAGGTGCTTTTGCCAGCCTCAGTTTGGGTCCATTTTGCCTCTGCAAAGTATCAGAGGACATTTTGACTTTAAGGACAAGCTGTCAGGGGATTTTAGGGGCACAGTTATGTCACATCCTCTGCAGCCGTGCCAGTTCATAGGGCCCATCCAATTTAAACTCAGCCTCGCTACCTGGTGTGAACTCCTGGGCAGCAGTGGGGGTTGGCCAGGAGCTGGGGCTTTGGGAAGCCAGCAGCTAATGTGGCTTCTGAGGTGATCCATTCCTTTTACTACAATCTTCCAAGAGTTAAATCCTCTCACAGAAATCAAGACATTTCTCTAGCTAAAAGGTCCCTGATGCTGTTCAGGTGTTTTCTATTGGCAGGGCCTGGGTGCACCCATAGGCTCTGATTGCCCTACTCAGCCTCACCTGGGCTCATCCACAGCCTCTGCTCAATGGTCCAGGAGCTGTATTTAAGCTCAGTCCCTCAACCTTCTTTTGGTTTGCCAGTCTGAGGTCACTTTTGGGTTTTCTCTTTGTGACTCATATGGAGGATTCAAGTTTAGAAATTATATATTGGCATAAAAATCTTCCAATTCTGCAACTGGGGTGTGTCACCTCGTGTCTGTGCTCTTTGGAGAAGAGGAAAAGAAGCCTAGCTGTGGTGATGACTGAGCAGTAAACTGCATTGTTCTCAGTCTCTGTGTAACATGGTGAGTGGGAAGCAGGCAAGTGACTGTGGAGTCTCCTTAAGGGACGAGGAAAGTGCCTCCTGTGCCATGAGGAAAACTCACTGTGGGGAGAGGTGGCTTCTGCTGGAATCTGCTGAGGGACTGGCTGAAATGAGCTGCTGCTTCAGAGCTGCCCCTGCTGAAGAGGACCCAGGTGGGAGCGACTGCAAGGAGGGAAGGAAAGGCCCTGTCTGCTCCTGACCGTGAGTAAGCAAATTTAATGTGTGGTTGGGAATATGGTTGGAGAGTGTGGTAGAAGAAATGTTGTAATGGGCAGTAGGGCTGCAGTGGGGCCTCATCAGGGAGGGGGTTGTGTTCCCAGTGATTGGGCAGTGGGTGTGTTAAGAGCCAGTGGATGGACTTCCTTGGATAAAACTCTTAGGATAAACTTCTCTTTAGAGAAATGTCGAAGGTTGGCACTTTGTTGGTGCTGAAAGGTGCTCATCTGGCTGTGCTTGGAGCGTGGCTGAGGAGAAAGTGCATGAGGAGCTCCCTTATCTGTGTTGAGCTTTTCTTTTTGTTGTGTTGAAATTGGGTGTTTGCTTGGTTTTCTGGACCAGTGGGGGGTGGGTGAAGTGTTTTCTTGGCTGAAGAGAGACCAGCTAAGTTAATGCCTCTATGTTGGACTTGAATTCTCAAAAACTGCTTTAAAGTGCTGAGGTTGTTTTGGTAGCTCCCAAAATAGTTCTGGGGTGAAGAGCTGAGTGTGATCCTGCTCAGACTGGCTGAACAGCAGAAACTGGACTAAAGGCTGTGATACAGAGAACAACCAGTGTCTCTCTTTGCTGGCTGGTTCTCCTTACGTACTGGTTTTAGTGCTGAGAACTTTATGGCAACAGAAATATTCCTGTTATTGGTGCAGCCCAGAGCTGCTGATACAGGTTATTTAATGAAATCTTTGTGTTTTCTGTGGATGGCTGTAGTGCTACAAAGCATTCTTGGTGCAGGTGAACCTTGCTTTGGAAGAGGTGACTGTGTCTGTGTTACTGGGGGTTTTCTAGGTGTCCTACAGCAGCTGTTTTACAATATATCACGGTTGTTTTACAGTGTATCACAAATACTCGCGCTGGTTTTTCCCTTTGGCGTGACCCAGGTTACTACACGAGCACAAAGGGGCTCCCCAGCTATTGATTATTCCAATTGCAGTGGCAAGCCTTGGGTAGCTGAAGTTTATTGGCCACAGCAGTTGGATGCATTTGTGGTATCAACTCTGCAACCCCTGCAAAGTCTCTCCTCCTCCTCCCCTTGGCTTCCAGCTCTGCAGGGGAATGTCCTGCTGTGCTGGCCAGCTTAGGGCTTTATTTAGATCATCTGCAGAAGTCCCAGAATCATAGAAATCATAGGGTGGGCTGGGTTGGGTGGAACCTCCGAGATCATCCACGGGCAGGGATGTCACCCACTAGGTCAGGTTGCTCAAGGCCCCCAGTGTATTGTCTGACAGAAATATTGATTCCTTCTGGGATTTATCTATTCAACTTGTATTTGGGGGAGTAAAAACTGTGGTAAAGGGAAAGTATGATACTGGTTTAGCTCATTAAAATTATTTTTTTATTTTAGTCTTTATTGTTTTTAAAATTTTTATTTTAATTCATGCTGAATATATGGAAGAAGGGGCTAAATGCAGTCCTTTGGGGTAGGAATACCTATGTAAACTTCTTGCTCATGATGAAATGGTTTGGAGGAGGAGGAAAGCTTTGCAGTGTGCCCTCGGGGGTGGGTTGCCAGGCTAGTCTCTGGAAGGCTGTTTCACAGCCAGATTGTTTTCCTTGGAAACACTTTGTTCCTGTTGTGATCCATGCTGGGCTTTGTGACCTGAGAGCTGCTGGAAAAACATCTACATTGGCAGCACTCTGGGTGAGGGAGGCAGGGGTGCTGCAGCCTCCGTCACTCCTGTGCCATCACCAGCTCTCCCCTCGCCCTGGCTCTGGCAGAGAGGCACAAGTTCAGGTGGGAAACAGGCAGGGGTTTGCTCCTGTAGCTGTTACGTGCCTGAATTCAGGGTCTGGTTTCCTCCTCCAGCCCTTCTGGCAGCCCCTGCAGTCAGACATGTAAGGAGTGACTCCTCGCTTAGCACGGGTTTTCCTGTGCATGAGCAGCCTCCTTCCAGGCTCTGGCTCTGTCCTGCTCTGGTTTCATCCTTCTCTGAGCTGCTCGAGTGTCAGAGCTCTCCTCGCCCACCCCGAGGACCTGTGCTGCAGGCACTGGTGCTGCCCTTAATGGCTTGTCCAGCCCTGGGTTCTTGTGGCTGTGCACAGAGCACTTGCCAGGCCATGCTCTTGGTTTCCTGTCGTATTTCACAGCTTTTGATGGCAGCTCAGCTGAGGAGTTATGGAATTCATATCCTCCCTGCCTAGGAGAAAACAGCAACTGGAAGATTTAATATCCCAGAGGGTTGGTGTAGGAAGTTATACCAGAGGGGAGGAGGAGGGGGCTAAAGCTTGAGGTCCTTCACAAATCTCCGTGAGTCAGGCTTCCCAAAGGTTGGAAACTGTGAACTCCCCCAGCTGAGTCACGTGCGTGGCACAGTGTTACAGCACGGGGACTGAACTCCCTTCCCCACCAGGAGTTCCAGGGTTTGCCTTTGGAGGAAATGGCTTGTTCCATATGGTGACGGATTGGATCACACAATGCTTGGGCAATCAGGAAAGACAAACTCGTGCCGAAATCTCTCACCTCTTCCTCTGTGTTGCCTTGGGGTCACAGTAGGATCAGGTCCTGATAGCCCCAGCAAACGTTGCATTTTGGGGTTTCCAGGAGAGGCCAGAGCTGACCCTTCTGTGCAATACAGGGGATGAAAGCCTGTTTTGGGTAGTGACTTGGTACTGCTTGGTGGACACTGAGCAGCTTCTGGGGGAGTTCTGGGCTGGAAACGTCAGCCCTGGTCACTCACGTGCACAGAGCACATGGTGTGTGTTAGTGACATGCTGTGGCTGGATTCCAAACAGTGTCTCAGCTCTGGTCCTTCTCTAGAGTCAGTCCTTTAATGAGGAAGAATGTTGATTGTGGGATTTTTTTCCCCTTTCAGTTGTATTATCCCTCTAAAATCAAAGCTTTACCATTTATATGGCCTAAATCCCAGAGCTGCAGCCTGGCTTTGTGTGGCAGCAGTTGTGATGAAGCCAAATGTCGAGGGCCAGCAAAGAGAAGCAGTTGGTTAGGCACATTTTACTGTTTACACGTTTATTTTTCTCCCTTAAAAAAAAAGTGTTCCATTTTTTAACAAGCTGTAATGGAACAGTAGCTTTAAAAAGTTTTATTTTCTTCCTTAAAAAGGTAAAAGCTTCATTTCCCTCCCAAACTTACCCAAAAGTGTTTCAGCACCAAATTATCTTGAAGTCCTCAAAAGCAGAAAAAAAATTTTGAGCAGATGAAAAAAAAAAAATTGAAATGCTTTTATAAATGGAAGATTTCATGGGAGTAATTTAGGGAGAGGCAACAAAAGCTACAAAACCAAATATTAAAAATGCTGGTGGTCGGATGGCAACTGTTTTTGGACAAAGACACAAATTCAGTCCTAGAACAATAGCAACTGCTCCGTGGCTCTTGGAGGGTTTTTCCCCCTCGTGGATGTGTTGGATACGGAGCTGTCTGGTTGCTTGTTACCAGAGTCATGTTAGTGAAGCTGTTCCTGCCACGTGGTCTGTTCTCATCTGCCTCTTCTGACAGGAGACATCAGAAGCAGGAGCAGAAACTATTCAATCATAGTGACAGAAGCCCTTTTTTTGGATGGTAAAATGTTCTGTTGGTTTCGTATCTATAACCTCCTGTTTGTTTCTCTGCCTGCATCCAGCGCCTTTGATGAAATCCAGCATGAAGGGCGGTTCTGGGGGATTCCTGCCCCACTCTGCAGGGCTCCAGGGAGAGGATCCCAAACCCTGAGTGCTTGTTCTGGCTGGTGAGCGAGCAAGAATAGGATCATGGAATATCCTCAGTGGGAAGGACCCCACAAGGATCACCCAGCCCAGCCCTGGCCCTGCCCAGACACCCCAACAATCCCAGCCTGGGCATCCCTGGCAGCGGTGTCCAAACGCTCCTGGAGCTCTGGCAGCCTCGGGGCCGTGCCCATTCCCTGGGGAGCCTGGGCAGTGCCCAGCACCCTCTGGGGCAAGAACCTTTCCCTGATCTCCAGCCTGACCCTCCCTGGCCCAGCTCCAGCCATTCCCTGGGTCCTGTCCCTGAGCAGATATAGGAGCTGCCCCTCGGGAGGAGCTGCAGTCCTGGTGAGCTCTGCCCTCAGTCTCCTCCAGCTGAACATTCTAACTGACCTCTGCCATTCCTCTGGACCCTTCACCATCCTTGTAGCTCTTGTTTGGAATTGGTAGCTTAGTGGGAGGCTAAGGATTGTCCTAAGTTTTGGTCTGTCAATAGTGGGAATGCAGTACGAGTGAGAAAATGTAACTGGTGATATGTACAGATTTTGTCAGCCCTCCACCAGGTGTAGCTTCCCAAAAGCTTCACAGTTTAGTCTCATGGATGTGGTGTCACCTGGTGTGGAGGACCTGGAGCTTGTTGATAAGGACTTGATTCCCAAACCAGGTGCTGTCCTGCAGAGTGGCCTCAGCCAGGTCCCATCGCTGCTTTATGCTGCATTCCCCAACTGCAGAGCGGGGCTGATAACCAGCTCAGCTGATGACGAGGGTGAAAGGAGAAAGAAGCCTTCTCCTTGGATGTTTGTCAGGATGCTGACCCAGATCCACACAATCCAAGTGCGTGTAAGCTGCAGAGGGCACTTCCACAGGACAGCATCTGGGCACATCCAGGCTGGCAGATCACTGCCTGTGCAGAGCTTACAAGCATCACTGTAAGGCAGAGAGACTGGCTGATGCTCCCTATTTAAAGGGAAGATGTGTGGGTTTTCAGGCTCAAATTCCCTGGAAGGACAAAAGGACGTTTGTCAGGTCCAAATCTCTGGGTGGCAGCGTGTGGCTTCAGTGGTGTTCATCACAGGGTTGTAGTGGATGTGTAATGTGTGGGTGTGGATATGTAATACATGCCTTGAGTCCAATGCACTTCTAAGTCCCATGTCCTTAAAATCCTGTCAGATCCTGTGGAGCAGCTGGATTCCTGCCCTGGCTCCTCTCAGAACAAATTTTGTGTCTGTGTTGGGGTGTTACAGACTTCTTACTCACTTGACTTCATCCCTGTGCTTTTCCCCTTCTTCTTCTCTGTCCCAGTTTAAGGGGACTCTTTGCAGTCCCCTGCCCAGGGACAAGGGGTTTTATAAGGGATTTTTAAGGGTCTTTGATGCGGATCCTATCACTCCAAGGGCTCTGGCAGCAGTGCTGCTGCTGTGTCTGCACCGTGCCGGCCATTGCTGACATCCAACTTCTCCAGGAGCGGGATGAAATCCAAGTGGCAGGGCAGGCACCTCTGAGGAGATAGCTCCTAACTGTTCCCACAGAGCTTGAAGAAAAAGATTTGACGGATTTACAGAGGAAAATAGCTGAGAAGGGATTGATAAACACACAGAGAGATCTAACTAGTGTGTCCCATCACTCTGAATAGCTGATCATAGCGAAAGTGCTTCAGGGCAGTGTCGGGAAGGATTTGTTGATGTGAACTCGTGTCTCCCTGAGAGAATCATGCTGTTTCGGGGAAGGGACCATCCAGGGAAGGTTGTCGTGAGGAAAATTGCAACAACAGTGGGGTGGGCATGTGTGTCAGGAGCAGTTGGTGAGATGCTCACCAGTGCTGTCTGAAGGCAGAGCTGGGAGGTTGCCAGCCAGGACTTGGGAGCTGAGCGTCCTCCCAGCAGCAGCAGGGAGCCAAACCCCAGTCCCCAGTGCGGGCACTGGCCCCAGCAGGGCCTCTGTGCCAGCCAGGGTCCCAGGCACGAGGGACTCCGTGCTGCAGCTGGCAATCTCCTGTAGATCCTGGGCTTGGGCTGCCCTGCAGCAGTCAGCAGTGTGAGCTGGCTTAGCTGAGCAGCTCTGGTGTAAATCACTTCCTACAGTCCCTTCAGTGCCAGAGAGGGCTCAGGACAGGAGAGAAACCACGGCTTCTGCAGTGACCTCCTCAAGGGTCAGTCTGGAAGTGGCCAGAAAGGTTTGGGCAGCTCTTGCTTGAAGATGTGGGGAAGTGTCCATTGATACATACTAATAGCTGAAGGAGGACCCTGTATCACAAACACCTGAGCTGCAGCGAGGACTCTGCAGTCAGAGTGGGAGGTGTTTGGGGGACTGCAGAACCGCACTAAATATTCCCTGAAATTCTGTTTTGCCTTTGTTACAGCTCACATAAACCATTGGATCCCCCACTGGGGAAGCTTTTTGCTACAATTGGGCCAGGAGCAGAACTTTGACCAAAATTACTCATGAAGTTTCACCTTATGTGGAAAACATCACTGTCATGTGAACTGTCATTTTTTAATGTTGAGTTCCATTTCCCTGGTACCAACATATTTGCTTGGACATTTAATGGACTGAACATGTAAATTCCTAGCAGGACACAATGCTTCAAACATTTTATTAGCATATATCATATACTTACCAATTCTTTAGAATATTTTAGCTTTGTACTCAACTATTCTGCATGAGAGTAATCATCAGAGTTTGTAATTTCTGGTTGTTAGTAAGGGAAAATGATCCAAAGTTCCATACTAGTGGAAGCATCCAGACAAATACTTGTACCATGCTTTGAAGATCAAAACTAGGAACTTTTATTTCACTGCAAGAGATATTAGGGCTTTGAAACTTTCAGAAGTGTGAGTATTTTGTGTTTGCTTTAGTAGGAGAGAAGTGTCCAGCTCTTGGAAAGCTTTCTCCTAAAACACGGGTTGGGCTGAACACAGGATTGCTGGGGATATTCGTGTGCATCCCAGTAATTTCTAACTGCCTGCCAAACTCCAAAGCAGGCTGGCAGGCAGGGGGAGCGAGGAGTCCCCTCACCTGGCAGGGCTGAGGTGAGGCAGCCCTTTGTGAGGATGTTTCCCAGAGCTTCTGTAAACAAGCTGTGTGTGTGTCTCTTACACTTCAGGCCAGGCTAACAAATTGAGATGAGCTGCAGCAGCTCTGTGAAGGCTGGCTCTGCACACAGGGGCCTGAGCTGATTTATCTTGATGTTTGGTTGAATTCTTCGCATTTTGGGTCCCTTCTGTAACCTTTTCACCTCGTTCTTTTTTAAGGTGGCTGCCTGGCTGTTACAATTTATCATGAACGCATCTCACTTCACTTCTGGCTCCTCTGACGGAAGGAACAGCCGGTCTCCAGGAGGTCAAAGACATTATTTTCCCCTCGTCTTTCTCAGTTTCCAGCACATATTTGTCACTTTGAAAAAGCATGAATTCTGGATTTGATGCACTTTAATTGATTTCACCCTCAACAAGTCCAACTGTCCATCAACCTTTCTTTTTTCTTTCCTCTCCCCCTTCCCCTTCTTCGTTTCTTTCCTCTGTCCCTTTGCTTTGAGGGTGATGTTTTCACCCGCCTGCACGTTGGAGCTCTTGCAAAGCCCATGACCCTTCCAAGGCTTGCTGTCACTAGCCATTGCTCTCATTTTCCTTATCCTCCAAGATGAACTTTGAATGTACAATGAGAATGAAGTAGGAGTACTCGTCGTGTAATAGCTCGGTGATGTGCTCCTTGTCAAAGTAAAAGTGGTGGCTGATGGTCCACTTATTTTGAGACAACTGTGTAGAATTGGAAATGTGAGGGAATTATTTCATTATATGCTGGCATTGGTGTTTAAAACAATTTGCAGTGTTATGGCAGAGTTGAATGTGCTGCTTCTTTCCTCCTGGAAGGATGTGCATTCCTGGTGCTGTGTCTGTATCCAGGGTTGTGTGGTTGTGAATTCAGTGTGTAAAGTGGCATTGTCACCTCAGAAAAGGAGATCATAGAGTCACAGAACATCCTGAGTTGGAAGGAACTCACAAGGACCATCCCAGAAATCCTATCAGGTGCCATCACACTCTTGTTTGGTGAATTCTTCTGGCACAAGAGGCGATATGGAATAAATGTGGGTGTGTAACAACTTGTCCTTTGCACAGAAATCCTTGGAGTGTGTCCTGGAAACCAGGGGCTGCTTACAGTGGGAGCTGAAAGAGTCACAGGTGTTCTCCGGCTGCTGTCGTTACATCCTGGGTGCTGTCAGGACACGGGGTGGGGAACAGGCTTCTGTTTCCAGCGGAGCAGCGACTGCAGTTTCTAAGATTGCTCTTCTAAGGTGTTCACCAGAACTCCAGGGGGACAAGGCTGGTCCTGGGGCTGTTGTGCGCCCACTGCGGAGCTGCAGCGCTCAGAGTGAGCAGAACCGGCTCGTGCCACGCTGTGTGAGTGTTTCCAGGCTGCAGCCAGGGAATCCAAAGCCGCTCCCGCCGTGTGCCCGGCGCTGGGCTCGGAGCGCACGGGAGCGGGGCGAGCAGCGGCACTGCTGTCCATGGTCCTGGGCGAGCGGCAGGAGCGCCTCGGCCCGGGGCTCGGGGAGCGCGGGGTCCCTGCGTCCCTGTGTGCCTGTGCCAGGCCGTGCCAGGCAGGGCTGCACATGGGCATTTCCTGTGCCCCACCGTGCCAGGCAGGGCTGCACACGGGCATTTCCTGTGCCTCCCTGTGCCAGGCAGGGCTGCACACGGGCATTTCCTGTGCCACACCGTGCCAGGCAGGGCTGCACACGGGCATTTCCTGTGCCACCCTGTGCCAGGCAGGGCTGCACACGGGCATTTCCTGTGCCACCCTGTGCCAGGCAGGGCTGCACACGGGCATTTCCTGTGCCACACCGTGCCAGGCAGGGCTGCACATGGGCATTTCCTGTGCCCCACCGTGCCAGGCAGGGCTGCACACGGGCATTTTCCTGTGCCTCCCTGTGCCAGGCAGGGCTGCACACGGGCATTTTCCTGTGCCACACCGTGCCAGGCAGGGCTGCACACGGGCATTTCCTGTGCCACCCTGTGCCAGGCAGGGCTGCACACGGGCATTTCCTGTGCCACACCGTGCCAGGCAGGGCTGCACATGGGCATTTCCTGTGCCCCACCGTGCCAGGCAGGGCTGCACACGGGCATTTTCCTGTGCCTCCCTGTGCCAGGCAGGGCTGCACACGGGCATTTTCCTGTGCCACACCGTGCCAGGCAGGGCTGCACACGGGCATTTTCCTGTGCCACACCGTGCCAGGCAGGGCTGCACACGGGTATTTTCTTGTGCCACACCAGCCTGCACATGGGTATTTTCCTGTGCCAGGCAGCCCTGCACATGGGCATTTGCCAGCGTGCGTGGGGAGGGAATGGAATGTTCTTCAAGGAGTTATCGAGGGCTGCCACTGGTACTTGTGGGCCTCATCCTGAACCTCTCCTTCCTTCCCACTGCCAGAGCGTGGGTTTAGGTGAGCTATTAGGAAATATCTCTTCCCTGGGAGGGTGGCAGGCCCTGGCACAGGGTGCCCAGAGAAGCTGTGGCTGCCCCTGGATCCCTGGCAGTGTCCAAGGCCAGGCTGGACAGGGCTGGGAGCAGCCTGGGACAATGGAAGGTGGCCCTGCCCATGGCACGGAAATCCAGGGCTCGGAGTAAAACATTAATTATATGACATAGAATGTTTCAAAGGACATACAAGGATTTAATTTCTTTTTCTGAGTGGGTACTGTAATTCCACTTAAATTCAGTGTTGTGTGGGGAAAAACACCATGGTGAGCTCTGAACTCTGGAAGGAGTTCACTGATCTACCCTAGGCACCACATCCTGTGACTCTGCTGTTCAGTAGGAGAGGGAAAATGTACCAAGAGTGGCATTTGGGACAGGCGAGATTCCCCCTTTCTTGTGCAGCCAGGCAGTGGCACAGGGAGTTCATTCCATCAGTCAAGCCCTGTGTGTGTGCTCTGTGCAAGGAACACGGAACGTTTCCTGCTCAGGTCTGTGTTGCCTTCCCCTGTAGGGCTGTGTGTGACACCAGCTGCAGGGCTGGCTCAGGAAATGGGGAGAGCTGAGCCCATGGCAGGCCTGGCACCCTTCTTTTGTGGCAACATCAGTGTGGTTTTTTCTTTTTTTTGTGCTGGGTAGGTGGATTCTCTTGGAAAGGCCATGGTTTACTAGAAACAAGAGTTTAGAATTATGTAACATCACAGTAGTGATCAAGGTTTCCATTTGTTTCTTCGCTACAGGGCAGTGGTGGAGCCCCCAGTTTTGGGGGTTTTAAAAGACATAGATGTGGCACTGGGGACGTGGGTTAGTGGTGGCCTTGACAGTGCTGGGGGAATGGTTGGACTTGATCTTAAAGGTCTTTTCCAACTTTAATGATTCTGTATTCTACCAGGAACAATACAAACTGGGGAAAATACTGTTAAGGTAACTCAGCATGGAAATACTGGAGCTGGGAATGCCACTGATCCACTCTTCCTATCCCTGGGATGGACACTAGGAAAGTAGCAAACACTAGCACTGCATCGTGGCTGCTTATAATAAAATATCAGATAATCTCAGGGTTGCGGGAATGTTCAGCTGATATTGGAATCATCTGAAGATGCAGGCTCAGGTTTGATACTTGGATCGGGATTTAAATGAAGATCAGCCTTAAAACTCAGTCCAGTTCAAGTCTACTGTTGAGAGCATCCAGCTCTAGGAATCCCTTTGCTGGCAGTCTGGAGTTTTAAAGCAGTTTTTGTTTCCCCTCTGCTGGATCAGACAGACCTGAAGCAGTCCCTGCTCCTGAGCAGCCCCACATCCTCCAACAGCCACACCTTCCTCTTCCAGCCCGAATCCAGGAGCCAGTGGGATATCAATTTGCCCAGGTGGCTCCAGGGAGGCTGCACAAGCCATGGTTTGGCAAAGCTGTGGAGGTATTCAGAGCACCAATTTTAACAGATAGGCAAATGAGGAGGCGATGCAGAGAAATTGCATTGCACAGCCGATTATTTCAGTCCGAAGAGCTCTGAATTCCCCTCTGAAATCTTCTCTTGGGAGCCTTAGTCCTTAAGTTAAATGACTAATTACAGCCTGTTCACACCACAGATCAGCCAAGCAAGGCCAGCTCCTAAGAGCTGATGCTGCTTGCTTGCTCCCAGAGGAAGCTGAAGGTCTCAGGAGCTTGCACAGAGGCATTTTCCCCCGGAAATCTGTGCCTGCCCCCAGGAGAATTTAGGTGGGAGGGAAGCAAAGAAAAATCCTCTCCCACCAGACCCATCAATCCCTCTCTCAAGCCAATTTCTTTGCCTTGTTCTTCCTCTGCTTGAACATCTTGTTTAGTGGGAGAAAAAATGTGAAACTAAGTGCCCCAAGCTGAGAGATGCTGGGCACCCAGCGGGCCCCTGACCTCCCTTGGAGGTGACAAATTGGATGGCATGTCAGCTGAGGAGGGGGAGAGGGGGATGGCTCCAGGGGGTAAAGTTACAAAGCCAACATCTGTGCTGAGGGTCTGTTTGGGCTGCAGGCATCGCTGTTCCCTTCAGGAAGGCACGAGGGAAGGGCCTGGGGTCACCGCAGGACAAAGGCAGGAGCGGCCGTGGGGTGGTTCTGAGGGGATGTGCAACAGGTGCAAGTGTGGAAAATGGATCCTGAGGGGTGGAACGGGGAGAATGAGTCTTAGGAGGGAGCAATGATGTGTTCATCTGTGAGGTACAAAAATCTGGGTTTGGTTTTCTTATCTCAGGGCCCCACAGGAATTAGTCATCCCCGAGTAATGGAGGGAAGCAAAGCTGGTATTCATCCCTGCCAGTTACCAAAGAGCCTCCTCTGATCATCTCCTACATTCATATCCTCTGGCCCTGACTTGTATCTTCCTTGCTATTTAGCACCATGAGCCACTGCAAAAAGAAATTAAAAGCTTGGGTAGGACTGGAAGTCTGAAATCATCTGGAGAGGATGTGCCACAGCTTCCATGGAGGAGCAAGAGCCTGGGCAGTGGCATCTCTCCTGCATTCAGCTGCAAGATTTTGCCCCAAATGCCTTCTGTCATCTCAGCAGACCTCATCCTTTTTGCTTTAATTGATTCTGTCTGGCTTTAATCTGATGTGAGAAGAGACCTCCCACGGTGAGCACTGAGGGCTGGTTTGTGCACGGGGAGCTGTGAGAGGCACGGGGTTATTTTATTGCGAAAGGGAGATGAGGATGTTTTGGGAAGGACACTGCCTTCTGTAAACCCATTAACAATTGAAGTGAGGCCTTTCACTTCCATACAGGGTTTGTGGGAAGTGCTTGTACAACTGGACAGCGAAGAGCTGTAACAATAGTTGTGCATTATAGCTGTGTGTAGTGTTTCCTGAAGGCATCCACTTGGGTTGGCTCCATGCAGCAGGAGCCAGTCCTGGAGACCTGGCCTTTCCCAGGGGATCCAGGGCAAAGGAGAAGGGAATGGGTTTGGCTGTGCTCACCCCAGCTGCATGGTGGCAGAGATGAGAATAAATAGGGAAGTTGAAAAGGAAACCTCCATTGTGAGTCTGCTCAGCCAAAGTCTAAACAGTTGAGGGGTTTGTTTTATCAAATCAAAATATTTTGGTTCGGCGGTGGTGTTGGCTTGAGTCAGTGTGTCTGGGCTGACACGGTGTTGGAGAAACACTCAGGTCTGAGGGGCTGGATCCCTGCCACTGGGGGGTCAGGAGCCCTGAAGCCACAGGAGAGGGGGCTGTAGCTCGCTGTGGCCAGGGGAGGCTGGATGGGAGCAATCCTATTTCCCATGGCTTGGCTTTAGAGTGTGCAGATATTTTAAGGCCTCTCCAAAGCTTCTCTGTGGCCCTGTTGAGTCTGATTAAGTTTGCTGCTGCTTGGACCACAAATAAGGGTTTTAAGTGAAATGGGAAGGTTTTTGAGGGAAAACAGATGAATAAGTATGTAGAGTTAATTATCTGCAAAGCCCTGAAATGGCATGAGTAATAAAATATAGATAGGTACACACTCAGTCCTATGGTGCCATTAGTGGTCTGTGTCAGGCAATGATGTGCTTGGAGCAAGACAATGCTCCAAAATACAAAATTACAGCCTGCCAGCACTGAAGGCTCATGTCTTTGGAAGTGTGGTCTGCTTGAGGTGTTCTTCCAAAAGTGTCTTGCCAGAAAACCTGGTGCTGAGGATCTGAGAACAGAACAAGTGAAGCAGTTGAGGTTAGGCTGGAACAGATCCTGTGTAGCTCCCAACCTCTCCCACATCTCTCCAGACACAATTCCCAGTGAGAGCTCATTGTTCTTCTAAAAAGAGATTTGCTCCTACTTGTTAGTTTTGCTTAGCATGTGATAGAAACTTGTGGAAAATAATACCACATAGTCGGTTTTGTTCAAACATTTCCTCCTTTCCTTCTCTATCCCAGAAATCTTTATATTTTTTAACTTGTTTTTAGCCATTCCACCTGACCCTTCAATATTTCCATATTTCAAGGAGATTTAGCCAAATGGTGGGTTTCCATGGCTGATATGCAGCAATAATGCAGGGTTAATACCTAATTAGTTCCCAGGGACATTGAGCTTTTCATGGATATTCAGTAACAAAAGCAACAACAAACAAGCTGAATTCCTAGGTCTTAATTCATCGGGGAGGAGGAAATAGGAACCTAAAAATGCAGGAATTATTCAGCGCAGTCTGAAAGCCCCGTTCTTTCTCTCATGAAGCTCAGAGGATGCTATAGTAGCTGACAGGGGAAATACAAACTCCTCCTCCTCCTTCCCTCCCTCCCTTCAGGGGGCTGTAGATGTGCCTGCGTTTGCAGCCCTGACATCTCCAAACAGGAAAATTCCCAGTTCTGCAACACACTTTAAACAGCTCCCTGCCCGTTCCCCTCCCTGCCTCAACCCCTAGCCAACCTGACCCTGGGTTTTTTTGACATCCAGCCATACCTGATCAGTCGTATCCCCAGCAGCTGGATGTGATCAGAGCTGGCCTTCCACCTCGCAGGATGGCGAGCATATGGGCCCGCGGGCTGCAGCCATTATGTTCCTGAGCACTGAGCTTGTCTGCCCCTGGCTACAGTGGGTTTTTTCCCCTCTCAAGCAATCGCAAATAAACCTTTCTGATAAGTAACAGCAGAACAAACAGGCCCTTTGGCTCTCTAGGCAGTGAGAAGGAGGGAGGAATAAAAACCCGACCCAATAACAAAATCTTTGCTGTGTTTAGGCAGTGCCTCCAGGAGGGAGGAACTGTCTGCCCACAGCCAGACAGAGCTTTTCTGGGAGCAGGAATGGTTTCAGGATGATTAGCCCTCAGTGCTTTACAGCCAGGCCCTGGTGTGGGAGCTCCGGGGGATGGAGGAGGTTTGGCTCACAGAGCAGCCCTGGAGATCATCTGGACCATCAAAGGGAGCTTTGAGCTGACCCATGTGGGCAGTCTGGTCTCAACCTGGAAGTCGTAGGAATTGAAGGCTGAAAGTTGTGAGGGTCCTCAGCCCCAAGCAGGAGGGTGGTGCAGTGCAGGAGTTCAGGGCACTTGTGGGAATAGGCTGGGGACAATCCCATACAGGCTTTCTGCATCCTTTCCTATTTCCAAAAAATTTCCAGAAGGTGTCTCAGGTTCTGGAAGGGGTCTCAGGAGGCCTCTGGCACTTGGCACTGTGTGTTCCAAGTGAAGTGTAACCAAGTCCCCATGTCTTGGGGGTTCACCGTGGTGCTTGGAGAGCTGAGGAGGGGTCCCTGGGTGTCCCCACCACCTCAGTGTGACCTGAGCCCTGATTGCTGTGGAAAGCTTGAGGCAACAAAGAGATTTTTGCATAGAATGTATTTTAGAAATGGTGGAGTTGACCTTCCTGTCCTGTATGCCAAGGAAATAAGGCTTCAGCCTTCCCAGACAATTCTGGCTTCCCAAAACTACCTAACTCAGTAGTCAGAGGTGCACACCAGAGCATCCAGATGGGACCTGACATGGTCTTAAAATTATGGTCTAAGCCCAAGGATGGGAAGAAAACCCTCAGTTTGCTCTCTGAACCCTGCTAATGCAACACACAGGCTGCTACTGCCCTGTGTGCGTGGGACTTGAATACCCAGGGCCACAGAAACCTGTGGATGAGCAGACTGGGGGGAAAAGCTTGCTCTGAGACACTCAAAAACCATGATGAAAGGTGATGAACTGTACAGCCGCCTGCTCCCACAAGCCCTTTCAGGCCAGGAGTGTGCATTCTGGGTGGATGTCCTGTTTCTCCAGGGTTCCTTGAGGGGCTGAGCCTCTCCAGTGCACTCCCAGCTGCTGGGAACCGCAGTCAATAAATGAGAGACTTTTTCCACTTGGAAGCCAGACCTGTGAGGAGCCTTTGAACCCTTTGCCTGGGCAGATATGGCCAAGGTTACTACCCTGGCAGGGCCACAGGGAGCTCGGACACTGCCTTGAAACGCTGCCAGAGCCTGCAGCAGGCTCGTGCTGGGAGGCTGGAGCCACATGAGGGGCCCGTGGCCCTGTCACCTCGGGCTGACAGGAGCCAGAGCACTGATGGCACCACACTGTTACCACAGATGGTACCAGGGACAAGCAGTGTCCTGCCAATGCTTCTTCATCAGCAGGAATTGCTCCTGATGGAGTTCTGCACCCCTAAACACTTGAACTGGGGAGAGGAGCTGGAAACGCATCTGGGAAATGCATTCAGAGAGGGGAAAATGAGAGCATAAGCCATGGGATCAGCACCAAGTGGGCCAAACATTGCTGTCAATTACATCCCAAGCAGCTCCATTGAAGCAAACAGCATTAATTGTAGATTTATGCCAGCATTTCTGAGAGTCACTCCTGGGACAGAGCCAGTTCTGGTAGAGGATTAATCTTGCCGGAAAACTCCCTGTTGTTCCTTGCTTGGTGTCTGACACTCGCACATGCACACAAACAAATCTCGGTGACCCTCTGCCAACCCAGTTAACTAGCAGGGAATTTGGGGATGTGAAACCTTAGCCTCCCCTCCAGCACAGCCCTGCATCTGCCACAGCCCCTTTGGAAGGCAGGACGAGCCACCTGCTCCTTGTTTTGCTCAAAGAGAAAATGTCTATGGGCACATAGGAAACATTAATGTGGTCCCACAGGAGGCAGCAGCCATTTGTCATTCCCACAGTCTCCAGCACAGGTACTCAGCACCTTCCAGGGCTGGGGCTTTTCTCTGGGTGTTCTTCCAGCTGGCAGTAGTTGTGTGGTTGACTTTATGTGATGGGGGTATTTCTACCACTGGCATTTGGTCACTCACCTCAGCACAGTGAAAAGTACAGTGAGTCCTGCTCCCACAAGTGCATCCCTTCTCAGCTTAAACATTAATGCAGAAAGCTATGCCCTGCAGTGCTGGGTGCATGTCTCCTTTGCACATGGACACATGTTTTATGATGGGACATTTGTGCAGTTCAAGGTCTTCCAGAAGCACGGATCTTCTGTAGTTCTGACATCTGTCTGTGCCTTCGGGATGGTCAGTGGCACCCTCTCACCACCCTTCCATAGTGTCATTGCACTCTGTGTGACACTGGAGTGTGATTTTTTTTTTTTTTTTTTTTTAAATCCAGATTTGCCAGTGGAAGTGCTCCAGATGCTTCCCTGAAGTCTCAGCAGCAGAAGGGATAGTTTAAAGGTCTTGAGCAGGAGGCTGGGAATGCCTCCATTCCTTGGGAACAGCAGGCTCAGCTCCACAGGCTGCTCAGCCTCTCCCCCTTCGGAGGGCAATAAATTGAATACCATTCAGTTTACTGCCTGCCCACAAGTTTCAAGTGGAAGAGGTGAAGCAGAGCCTGAGGCCAGCCACTCCATGGGTGCAAATCAGTGTGGCTGTGCTGGCTTACCCCAGCTGTGGGGCTGGCCCCGAGGTTTTGTGTTCACATTATCCTGGGGCTCATATTGCAGGAATGCAGGGCTGGCCAGATGTGCTGGTCACAACATCCCCTCCCCTCCTGAAGTGGCAGGGTACCAGCTGCCACTCCCTGCCCTCGGAGCAGCCTGCTGTGGCCTGCCTGCAGCACGGAAGGTGCTCTGGGATCCTTGGGAACGGCCACCGGCACATCAGTGCTAGCCCTGGGCCGAGACACAACACCGAGAGTAAGAGCAGTCGAGGAATTTTTCCCTCTTGGAAGTGATGTTCATCTCCTCCCCCAGCCCAGCATATGGAATTCTGGATCACATTTCTCTCTCTTGCCAATAAATATTGCAGATTTATTGCTCTCTACCTGGTGGGTAGTAAATTGCATTCCACCTCTGTTATAAGGCTCTTTGCTATGACACAGCCTTGCAGCTCCATTAAACCTTAATTACAGCAACACTTCATTGGGTTGCCGTGATGGCCCGAGTGCCATTGCAGTAGGGAGGATGTATGGCCAAAACAGGCTGATGCAGAGGGGTTTTGTTTTGTTTTCTTTCCTCCCTTTTTAAGGATTATGGAGAGTTGAGCCCAGCAAGGGGAATAGAGGGAGCCTCGGCCTCCTGCTCTCTGCTCATTTTCCACAACAGCTGGCGTCACCTGCCGCAGCCCCGGCAGCTCCTCTGCGCCCTGATGAAGTGCTCAGCCAGCAGCCTTGCAGGCTGCCTCTAGGAAAGGGCTGATTTGCATTTGTGCTGACGGGATGATCCCAAAGCCAGACTTATCCCTGGGTTTGGTTACGTGGAGTTTGCCCAAATGGAACACCAGGAGCAGCGGGGCACTTGGATTTCTGCAGGCTGCAGCAAGGCAAATGTAAGGGCAGCTCTGCTGGTGGGCAGCTTGCTCTGTGTCAGCTCAGGGCGCTGTTTCTGGTGCCATCCGTCCTTCCCTGCAGCCTGTGACAGGGACTGAGGCTTTGCTTCAGCAACCTCTGGCTGCTGAGGCAGCTCCTCAGAGGCCAGCACTGCCTGGAGTGCTCCCCAGGCTCCTCTGGCCCTGCTGCCCGAGGGCCCAGGGAAGGCTGGGTCAGGGCGCAGGGCTGGGGGCCTGTGCACGTTGCGTGTGTGCGTAGAGGCTTCTCAGTTCCCCTCCAGCCAGGCAGGGAGGAGGCACAGCTTGGAGCTCCAGGAGGGACTGCCTGGTACCTGTGCTCCCTACAGGCTGAGGGGTTCTGCTCGGCCTTATGGCTGTTTTGGAGCTCACTCTGGTGTAGGATGAGTCCCCCAGCCCTGAGGCAGGTTTGGTAGGAGTGTGCATTGTACAAACACCTCTCCTTGCGTGGATGCTCAGGCCTCTCTGTGGGATGATGAGCTAACCAGAAGGCAGTAATGGCTGCACCAGGCACTCGGATTTGGTGCTGTTCCAGAGGTGAGGCTGAGTTGTCAGATCTGCCCAGGACAAGGACTGTTTCATTCCCAGTTTGGGAGTTACTCTCCTCCTTGGCCATAGCGGTGTGATACCAAGTGTCAGATGTGGAGTAGCTGTGACAGTAACCAAGACGCTGGGATTGTCCTCAGGATTCCCTTTGCCTTCAGTACTGATCCTGAGTGTTGTGGTCACTCTGTGAAATGCTCATCACCCTTGTAAGTCCACTCCTGTGAGCAGGGATGTTTGTTTGCACTGTACCCCATCTGTAACTTCATCTGGCCGAACATCCACACCGGGTGTGCTCAGGTGTCCTCAGGGAACTGCAGATAGGCAGCACAGGAATCTTCTACACCACTGCTAGTGCAGAGAGCAGCTACCAGGAATCAGCTAAACTCCTGCTGCAAATTGAGTTGCTGAACTCTTTAACGAACACCCAACACATGGGAAATACTTTCCTATGGAGAGCCTGTGTTAGAGCCTTGTTTGTCCTTATTCTCCCGTCTTGCAGCAACCTTGAGATGTCAGACGTAGGAAATGTGGCCACAGCTGTTTCTGCACTTAGAGGGTTTTTTCCAAGGCCACATCCTTCTATTCTCCTGTAGATTACTTGAAAAGATGCAGTGGGGAGTCCAGAAAGCCAAGGTCTATGTGCCATGTGCAGGTGTTGCCAGGAGATTGACATTCTGAACATTTGAAAACTATCACAGAACTGATCTGGTGGTGGGTTTTTCCCTCTCCTCCTTCCTTCCCTCTCGAACTGAGTGATGGAAGACTTTTTGCTGGAGATTGATATTTCTAGCAGAGCCACATTATTCAAGCCACAGTCAAACAGGAGAGCACGCACTAGGAAGGAGATGGGCACCTTGTCCTTTTCAAAGTGTTCAACGTCTCTGGGATGAATTGTCCCTCCCCAAAGCCCAGTCCAGCCCTTGACTTACCTTCCTCTATAGGGTACTTAAGCCATGCCCACCCTAAGCAACTCAGAAAATACCACTTGTAAATACCATCCCCTTGATGAAAACTGATTATTTTTCTATGTGAAAATAGATACATTTTGAGGAATCTTTGTTTTAAATAACACGAGGGAAATAATACTAGATGTTTGACTTTGATAGGTGCAAACCAAAGGAGTTTGTTGTTTCTCCTTGGAGGGAAAACTTTTAATTTTTAAAATGCAGTTTATGTGTAGACAAATTAAAGATGTGTAAAATTAAATGGGAATGTTTTGAAGGGACCGAAAATATATATTTTGATTAACTCAAATGAATTTAAAAATAAATCATGGGGAAAATGAAATGTTGGTGGACGATTTTTTTGGTCCTCATTTGAAATGAAAAATAATTTGCAATCTTGACACTTTTCATGGAATGAAAAGTCCATTTGCTGATTAAGGTCCAGATTCATCCTGGCTAATTTCAGGCACTATTGAACTGCTTAGTGCCAAAGGGCACTTTAATCCACCTGAGGTTTCAATTGCCCTCTGGAGGTACCTATTTCTTCCATTGATAAGACAAGGGCAACGTGACTGGTCCTACGTGTGCCTGAGATGACGCCTGAAGCTGAGTGGCATGGACAGGGTGCAGTGCTCTGCCTTGTCTTGGTGACCTCTCAGGTCCCTTCCAGCCCAAACCACTCCATGGTTTTATGGTTCTGGCTGCTTTACGTGCTGCTCTTGTGCTCCTGTGCCCTTCCACCTCTCCCCTCAAACGCTGAGGGACTTGGCTTGGGTTGGACTCCATGATCCTCCCTAGTCCCTTCCAACTCAGGGTATTTCATGATTCTATGATTGATTTTTTTTATTTCTGAATGGGGAGGAGATTTCCACTAAAACACAGTTTTTTGTCTACTAGTTTCCTGTTAGTGGGAGAAAAAAATCTGGAGGACTGTCAGGATGACACCTGATGAGAAGGAAAGGAACAAGATTTGTGGTTAAGACTGAGGGAATGGTTGGTCAGGTTCGTTCTCTGTTGAGCACCACACCCCCCGACTCCCAGCTCCCACATCTGGCTGGCAGAAGGCAGGTCCTCTCCAGCAGCTCCTCCACAATGTGCCAAACACTCTGCTCCATCTTTAGCACTCCTTGACCCAGAACAAAAGTGAAAATACTCAGCGTGCCAGGAAAGGTTAGCAAATAAATGATGCACAGCCTTCTCCTCCCCATGACATCACTTCCATGTGAGAGAACAATCTCTGTGCCACACCTGGCAGTCTGGTGACAGCACAGGGACACGTCTGCTGCAAGTCATTTCCCATGCTGGGATTGCACGGGGCTGTCCTGCCTGGCTGGGTTCTCCCCTCCCCTCTGGGCTGAGGAGGTAACCTCTGGGAGGTCAGGTCTGCCTCGCTTTGTCACCTACCAGTGTCATCTTGTCGTGCCCATGAGGGCTTTGCTCACCTGTCCAGTCGGCCAGATGGCTTTGCTTTAGGTAGCTGGACATTTGGCAAGTATTATTCTTTTAAACATGTAGCCTGTACTGTTCTTATTTTGGGCTCATAAAACATAATGAGATATGGGTCAACATTTAAGCTGTGTGGAAAATTGCATCCTGGAAGACTTTGTGGAGCCGAAAGCTTATCTGGTATTAACTCCAATTATACCACTGAGCTGTGCAGCAGCAACTGTGGCCTTGGACTAAGAACTTGCTCTCCTTCTAGAGAGCTCCCCATGGCTGCTACACCTGGTGACACGAGCTCTGTGCATCCTCTGCTGCGTTTTGCCGGGAATCATGGAATGCTGTGGGTTGGAAGGGACCTTAGTGATGATCTAGTTCCATCCACCCCCTGCCATGGGCAGGGACACCTTTTGCTAGATGGAGCATCTCCCTGCTCTGAGCTCCTTCCTTGTCCACCATGGAGCATTTTATTCACCTTTCAAGTTTCCAGCAACTTTTGCAAACTTGCAGCAGCTCCTTGGCAGAGCGCGTAGGATGTGTCTGAGTGTTTGAGTCTGAGCATCGCAGGCGTGTGCTCCTGGAGGCGAGCAGGCAGCATAGGAGGCTGGGGGCAGGAGATTAAAATACAGTTGTTGGCTGATATGAAACAAAAAAAAAGCTTAAATAAACCACAAATTACAAAAAAAAAGCCCCAAAAAATCCTGTGAGAAAGAAAGAAAGTAACAAGTCTGTGGAGGATGGATGTTTGGAACTGTTCAGCCTAATGCATGCCAGATTCCTTCTCTCCTCTCTCCCCCCACCCCCTCCCGCTGCCTTCCCCTTACCAAATGCTGTCTGCTAAACTTCTGAAACACCCTTTGCCTTTTTGACCCTTCAACTCATCTTGAACTTAGGAAAAATTGGGGAGGCGGGAAGGGCTCGTTGCCTGTGCAGTGCATGTGGCTGTGCTGGGGCAGGGGGTGTGCGCCGGGGGGGGCTGACATGGCTCTGTGTGCTTGATGCTCCCCTGAAAACAATTTGTATCCTGTTAATAGAATTAGTAAATATTTGTAGCTCCCTTTGAAGCCTGTGTCCCCAGGGGAAGTCTGGGGGTGGGGGGGCACAGAGAAATTAGAGACAAGTTACTGATTTAGTCATCCTGGCCCCTTCCCCCGCCTCTCTCTTTCATTTTCCCCCTCCTTTATGAAGACACTAAACAGACAAATTGAAGGTTTGAAACGAGGCTTGTGCTGGTGCCTGCGGAAGTGACAGGGGTGGTACTCGGGGGCCTGAGAGCTGCTAATGCAAAAGCCATTCACATCTAATGACCCCATTTGGGAGCCAAGTTCCTGAGGGCTGGGGGGCCCTGCCAGGCACAGAGCCCTGCAATGGGCAGGTGCCCGGGGGACTGGCAGGGCTCTTTGGCAGGGCACTGCCCCATGGCATGTGGGGGTGGCTCCAGACAGCAGGATTTGCCTCATGGGACTGTTTGCTGGGGTCTTTCAGCTCCATCACCCTAAGTGACCATAAAGGAAGATCTGTGTGTGTGTATAATTTCACTTGTTCAAATCACAGAACCACAGAATGGTTTGGGTTGGAAGGGACCTTAAAGAGCATCTCATTCCAACCCTTGCTATGGGCAGGGACACCATCCATGGACCAGGCTGCTCCCTCTCTCTTCTTCCTGGTGTTGGATTATAAAGCAGTAAAGGACAAAGGAAGAAGAAAGTGATCTCGGATCGGAAAACTGAGTCATGTAGGGCTGAGACGTTTCATTTCCCGTTATTATTCCTGTTTCTTTACAGAACTGCACAGATGCACAGGCTGAGCTTAGATCACCTGCAAGTTTTCAGGGGGTGGCCGTGTTCCAGCTCTCTGCCTCCAGCAGCTGGCAGTCGGAGTCCCTGTGAGTGACAAGGGCCACCCAAAAGGAGGCTCAGGTTTGAAACAGGGGAAATTCAAAGAGCTGTTAGAATCTCCTGATGGCAGTGTTGCTTGGGAGTGGTTTTGACAGGCTTTAGGGGGAAGTTTGTGCCAGTTATGTTACTTTAAGCCTGTGTTGTGCCATTGCTTAGGGAGGCTCTCACTGAGTTGACAAATCCACCCAGCTCTAGTTCTGTGATCATTCAAAGCTCTTGGCAAAGCAGCTGAGCTCCTGCAGGTGAAGGGACTTGTAAAAATGTACATCTCAGGGGAGCCTTTGCCTCCCCCACAGTCTGTAAACAAACTGCTGGGTGGGGGAACCCGGGGGACACCACATTTCCTGCAAACCACTGGGGTTGGGTTGGAAGCACCTTGTGCAATAGGAGCTGCTGTGCTCCAGGTGTAGTAGAATCAGATAAAGGTGCATCTTGGTGCCTGTCCAAATTCAGCTGGTTGGACTCAAAAGCCTGTGTTTTGAGGGTTCAGTGTCTATAGTATCAGTGCTTTCTGTGAAGCCTGGCTGGGAAGGAAGTGATGGAGGCAGCACTCAGCTGGGAGAAAGTGCTGCTCTGCTGCTGCTGGAGGGTCAGCCTGTGCTGGAGAGGAGAGGCAGCACCAGATGGGAGCCACTTAGAAAAATCACCTGGCCAGCACACAGTTTCCCTACATGATTTAGAGGATCCCCTTGTTCCTTGGAAACAGAGCAAGCCATCCCAAGTGGTGGTGTGGCTGCCGGCTGGGTGAGGCCAGGCAGTGATGGCACCTCACGCAGCTGAGAACACGTGGGAGGTGAGGGAATGACTCCCCAAGCCCGGGTTGTGAGGTTGGAAATTTGCCTTCTGAACTTTGGGGGCTGTGGAAAGCAATGAGGAAACCTCAGGTGGATAATTTGTGTCTCGAGGGAAGGAGCGAGCAGGACAGGCTCTGTGACTATTGGATATTGGGTTGTCTGCCTGCCAGGAATATTTAAAGGGATTGACAGGCTTCACTTCTGTAGCAAGAGGCAGCCAATGCCACCTCACCGAGTCCTGGTGGAGACAAACTGGTTATCAGGAGGGCAATTCCTTGGCTGGTTCTCTCCATGAGCTACCAAGTCACCCAGGATTACTAACTGAAATAGGTGCTTCAAGTTAGGATGGATAATTGCAGTTTTCAGCCAGGAGCCTGGTGTCTTGGAAGATTTCAACCCAGGTAAAATGATTTTATTAGTATATACATGGTCGAAGGTTGGCCTTCCAAGTTTGCTCACCTAAGGAGTGCAAACCTTTACAAAGGTTCAGCTGAAACGTAAACTCCATGTAAGAAATTAAACCATAAATTGTTTCAAGCTCATGAATTTTCCTTTCTTGAGAACAGGTTTAGAAAGAGAGAATTTTTGCAGTTGTTTCTCTCAAGTCTTGCTGGTTTTTTGTGCAAAGGCACCAACAGGGATGTTCACAAGTCTTTACTAAAGAAAACTTTGAGGAAAATGGTTGCAAAACACATTTAGTATGCTTCAACCAGCTGGATTTTCTGGCAGCTCCAGCGAAATCTAAACAAGGAAAATGATTGTCTTTTTTTGTTGTGTTTTGCAATATTTTTCTGTCCGGACTGGACAGTACAAAGCACATCCTCTGTGGGAAGGTGTCGCGGGCTGCAGATGAGATAAAGTTCCCCGTGATTCTATGGGGTGTTTCTCATCTGAGAGTCAGCACATGTGGAGGTCCGCTCCTTTTAACGCTCACACGCAGGGAAAAGGGAGGAAGTGGAGTCCATTAAGGAGAATAGTAAAACCAGGAGTCAAGTAATGAACGAGGGACTGCTCCAGGAATGTCATGTGAGCACCTCTCCTCCCACTCGCTGCAGGAGGCCTTGGCCAGTGCTGAGCCCCGGATCGTGTGAGCGAGGGCCTCTTCTGCAATCCTATATGTCTGCTCTACCTTTTCCAGACATGCATCTCTGGTTTTACTGAGCACACGGCCTGCTGTGGTCCTTGAGTTCCCAGCAGCTCTTTCCACTCCCCTTCCCACCCAGAGCTGAGAGAGCTATTACCAGGTAATGATGTGTCAAGCAATAGCAAGGTGGGGGAAATCACTGAAGGAAAATGCTGATGTAGTGGTGGAAGCATCCATGGTTATTTTATTCTCCTCCATGACCTGGTTTTCTACACCCAAAGCCTTTAAGTTGCTGCTGTTTCTCCCTAGGTGAGTAGGTGGCTCTGGGCACTGAGAGAAAGGCAGCAGGCCTAAAAGTGTTGTAACGTTGCTCTTGTCCCAAGGTGAATTATGTTTTCAAATCCCCAGACTTGGAAAAAAATGCTTTGAAGTAGCAAGCTTTAACTTCTCTTGGGTCTGTACAGCAACAGAAAGAGTCTAATTAACTGTGGGTTTGTGTTTATCTGACTTCTTCCAAAATTGAGTCCAGTGCAACTCAAAGCTCAGTCTAACTCTGTGTGACCTGACCTTGCTGGGCTCCAGGCCAGCAATAGGTGACTTCTCCAAGTTCCCTCAGGGAGCTGACTTCAGTCTAGCAGGGACTGGAAGCATCTTGAATCGTGGTGGTGTAGAAAGCTCTGCAGAACCAAACCTGCTCCTGGGTGAGCTCCCTGGGAAGTGTTGGACATCTACAGCCTGGGCAGAAGTGATCTGTGACCCAGGGCTGCACCTTCCCCTAGTCCTGATCTCAGCCTAAACCGAGGGAAAAGCTTGCTCAGCTTCTTGCTCCATCATGTACCATTTTAATGGTTTCCCGTATGTTCAATATTTCCTCAGTAAGTGGGAAATCCAATGTTTCTAGTGAACCTGAGGTTTAATAAAGCCATTTTGAAATTATTCCTGGATAGCAGATCTGCAAATGTGCAGAAACTCTTTTTTTTAACATCAAATGCTCAGAGTTGCATTCTGAGATTCCCTGCAAAGACTCAAGCCCAGACTGTAAAATGTAGTTTGAAATTTAATTTCCAGCAATATCAGTGTGGAAGAGATTAAAATGGGGAAGTCCACAAGGAGAAAGATTTTCTTGGTAACAAAACAAACTCCACTGTGAGCTGGTGACAGGTTTTATCAAAAATATTTTAAAAGCTGTCATTTCATATTGTTTCTGCTTTACAAAGTTGGAAATGCTGTAGAAGCTGGAGCCATTTTTAATCTCTTTAGGGAACTAATTTTACAAATCAGCCACTGTAGCTTTGATTACAGCAAACTTCACTTTCTGAAAACGGCGGCTGTGTTGAGGAGGAAAAAGCACATTCTTGTTTTGCGAACAATTTTGGGAAGTTCAATAATTTATAAAAATAAATTATTCCATAAGGACCCTATGATCTTTGGAAAAGCCGACAGTAAAGAAAAATTCTGGCTAAAAATTTTGTTTTAGAAAAAGAAAAAAGCGTGGTTTCGACATAAAACACTTCTGATGCCAAGAATTTAAGCCAGCTGTCATTGTCTTTTGTATCCATAAACAAATGCTTTGGTCTCCCTAACAAATCTCAAATGAGGAAAAGGAGAACGGGAACAGCGAGGGCTGTCAGTCTGCAGTGCCCAGGCCAGCCAGAGGGTCTGGCACAGATTTGGGGCTGTTTCCCTGGAGTCCTTGCCGTGGTCAGGGAGCTGCTGAGCGCTGGAAGGCTCCCGTGAAGTCACCTGGGAGGAGAAGTTCAACCCTTCCTGCAGATCCAGGCAGAGGAGATCCAGCTCGGCTATGGGTGCTCTAGAACCTGCCTTGGAGAGGTGACCACTGTCCCACCATTCCTGACCTTCTATTCCATTCCAGCTGCTCGAGGACATTGGTGGGGCTCTGACCAACCTGGTCTAGATGTCCCTGCAGTAGATGTCCCTGCACGTGGCAAGGATCAAGCTGGAACCAGATAATCCTTAAGGTTCCTTCCCCCACAAACCATTCCATGATTCTCTGATGCCCGTTTTCCATGGCTGTGCTGTGGCACTCACTGGAAGCAGACTGGGCAGAGCAATGTGGCAGCAGAATTTTTAGCAGCTTGTTGGAAGTTTTTAACAGCTGGAAGCCAGGAGTGATTCGCTCCTCTATCTCTTTGCTCCCAGATCCTTTATGAGTTTGTTTTCCCCCTTTAAACATTAACCCTGCTTTAAAGCATTCCCTCCTGGAATGTGGGGGACAGTGTTCCCCTATATCCAATTTCCTGCAGTGCTGAGAGCAAAGCCCTGCAAATGTGGATGAGGGGTTTGAGTGCATACACAGCTTGCAGATCTTTCTTCTGTCCCATAGATTCTGAAGCCTCAACTGCTGTCATTTCCTACCATACAGGATTCTCTGGTGCCTGCTAAGTTTGGGGTTTCCCTCTTGCTGGCTATTATGGGAAGTGTTTCCCACCTGGCTTCCTGGTAGTGTGATACTCGTAGGAGCTATGTAACCCTGAGATCTTTGTTGAAAAACATAGTATTTCAACTAAATCGAGGTCTGTGGCTCAAAGATGGTGAGGTAACTGTGGGTGGACAGGCTCTGATCACACCAGCCTTGTCTCCATAGGAATCCAGGAAAAAAAAAAAGGCTGACATCATTTCTGAGTCTTCAGCCTCTGTTTAGCTTCAAGTTGTTGGTGAAGGTTAAACAGAGATGTTCCCCAGATGGTTCATCTTACCAAGTCTCTCTCCTTTCATTAGTGATCTGTGTCGTTCTCTGCTTCCGTGACCAGCTTTGCAGTGGTTAATTGGCAGGGACTGTTTGGTTGGGGTTTTTTAACTGCCTTCATCCCTGTGACTCCACCTGGATTCAGGGAATCCCTGGCCATACCCGTTAGAGTGGCACAGACCAAGTTATTTCTGAGTGCAGGGTCTGTCAGCTGTGTACAGCTTCCATATGTTAACACCCTGATGTAAACATCTCCCCTCCTCTTTGGAGCCAAACCCAAGGTCGGGACAACATGAGGTGCTCAGCTGCGCTGCACTCACAGCAGGACAGATCTGCAAGAGATGCTGTCTGCAAGTCCCTTGGGTAGGATCCTGCGTGGATCTTGCTCATCCCTGGGCACAGAAACCCTGGGCAGCTCTGCCCTGCCAGGGCTCGGAGTTGATAAAACATCTGCCCTGGCACTGAGGAGACGCCGCGGACACGGGCGACTGTCACCGAGCTTAGAGATCGAGGCTGGGCAGAGCATGGGCTGGAGTGAAAAACCTCCCAGGGTAATTAATCCAGGCCTATTACTCCAGCTTTCGGCTTTGTTGGTTTTTTCTAAAGCTGGCCTGCAAAACCCAGGTCTCAATTAATACTATTATCCTGGGGATGACATTTCCTCAGTCTGTCGTCGGTTATTTTTTAATTCTCTAATTTGTTCTAATCTGCACATTGCCTGCACATCAAGTCAGCCATGAAGACGCTGCATTTCCAGGTTCCTTCCTCTCCATCCTCCCAAAGAAATTAAAGCAAGGAGGCTGCGGGACCACAAGTGCAGGAAATAGAATTAGGGAACATATTAATTGGGACATCAAGTAGGATTTTGTTCCAGGCGGTTTCCTTCCGTGAGCCACTTTGATGCTTCCCCTTCGCAGCTCTGTTTCTCATTAAAAGTATCCCTTAATGGCAAATGTTGTTTATGCATGTTGCAATTATGTCATGCTGTAACCCCTATGCTGGCAGGCCGGGCTGATTGGCGGCGAGCAGCGGGAGGAGGAGGAGGTCAGTGCTGGGGAGGAAGAGGGGGAGGGCGTGGGGTGGGGAGGTAAACAGCAGACAAACAGTTGCAGCTTTGTGGTTGAAGGATGGCTGCTCCAAACCCCTCGGTGGGTCCAGCCAGGCCGGACCCTGCGTGAGAGTCAGGGCTTGAGGCTGCTCCTTCCAGTCGGGTTTTGGGCTTTCTGCTCTTTACTGGCCTTGGGGTTTGCAGCACCGCCACCAAAGGGGCTGGGTAATAGTAAAGCTCTGCTTTGCAAAGCGAGCCCTGGGCTCCCTTTTGCTACTGTTTGATTTAGGAGAAGTAGGATTGTGGGTTTTTTGGGGGAAGGGAGTGCGGGTCTCTTCACTGTCAGGGTTTTCTCTGTTCTCCATGGCTCTCGTGCCGTGACTGCAAACCTTCCATGGGCATCTTCTTCAGGGCATGAGATTTGCTGTGATCTCCTCAGACCCAGATCCTTGAGCGAGGTTGCTCCCGGGTGACTCTTGCCAGCACTAATTCAAGGCTGTGAGAATAGCTCATTTGTGGGAGGGTATTTGTTTTTCCATCCAGGCAGCCAAAACCTCCAGCTTCCCCTCTCCCTTCACTCGCACACCGGGAGTGCAGAGGGTTTGTTCTGCCCTTGATCTCTGAGCTTCTGTGATCAGCTCAAGGCAAACCTGATGGTGAACTTCACTTTTTTTCTCTCATTTTTAAATCGCTTCTACTGCAAAATGGGTTTGCCCCTGTGTCTAGATCTCAACAGCAAACAATTAACAGCCATAATGAAAGAAAACAGCTCGTGTGTGCGGGGAGAGCAAGCCAAGCCATGTCCATGCCCAAGCAAGTTCAGGAGCCAATACAAATACCAGTGCTGTGTTTTGGAAACTCTTGGCCTCTCTGCCTTTTGGGAGCCAACACACAGCGACTGAAGCTGATGGCGAAAGCAGTGAGCAAAAACCTCAAAGCTGTAAAAACCAGAATGTAAAACAAATCTAAGAGAGGGAAGAAAAAAAACCTGCCTCCTTCCTTCCTAGCTAATACCCTACCTAAAGTGACTGGAGCCTGAGCAGGCAAACAGGCCGAGGAAACCACAGGAGCTGGTGAATGAGGGGAAGCAGACAAGTGTAGGAGTCACAGAGGAGAAGTCACTCGGTGCCTAGAGCCAGAGCTGCTGTGAAATGACTCATTTTCACTTTGCATGTATGATATTTGCATGCAAAACACATTCTGTGAACCGTCACATGGGGATTCTGCTCCTGGGTTTTGATCTGGGATGAAATTTCACCCTTTCCTCCAGCAAAGTCGTTTATCTTTCTTTCAGGGAGGAGGGAGGAAGTGGGAGGGAGCTGTGGAGAGAAAGAAATTGTCCTGTAGGCATAAAATTCAGGGATTTATCCCTCAAAAGGGTCACTCAGCTGCTTCCTAACATGGGGACAGAAGTGGGAAATGCTGGTGAGAGCACAAGGTCAGGGCAGAGGTGGTTCTCGATTCTGCTACTTCCTCCCACTGCTGGCTTGAGCTGGAGCAGTCCCAGTGCAGTCCTTGGCCAGGAACTGGGAGCCTTTGTACTACTTTGACTTAAATCATTATTCAGCTAAAAATCTCCTCTGGAATGAAGTAAAACTCCAGAATTAGACCCACGGTGTGTTCTGCCAATCTTGAGAGGTCCAGGGATGTCCCCTGACCAGGGCAGAAGAGCTGCTTGGGCTTTCATCTGTTCCCTGTGAGAGGTTTGTGGTGTTCTCAGGATGTTTTCTGGTGCATCCCTCAGCAAAGGGACTGGGATCAGTTATGGACAGGCTATGGTGTAATAGTACTGATAACGCCAGCACGTGTGCTGAGCTGGGTGGGTGTTGGCTCTCAGGGTCAGGCTGACAAGCACAGGGAATGCCAGTTCAGGAATGACTGAAGAAGTTCACAGCTTGACAAACAGTAAACCTAATCCTGCAATAACTCTTGGTGCTGTTCCTGGGGGTTTCATTGCTGATCTTGGTGTCCCTGTAGGAACAAGTTCATGGCAAGATGGATCAGCCTCCACTCCTTCCCTACCGAAGGGATGGAGTTTCCCAAAACTAGGATTGCATTCATGCAGTCTCTCAGCATTCTCCTGCCACTTTTTCTGTGCCAGTGCCTGTTTCCAAAGCCTTACGATGCCCTGTGTGGCCTTACAGGAAGGGCAAACCTTTGGTGCCCTGCTGGTACAAGTGGGTGAGCTGAGGCTGTCAGCAGCTGCTGTTTGCCCTCCTGGGGCTTCCAAAGCCAAAGGAGCAAATCCAGAGGTGGGAATCCTGATGGCAGAGGTGTGCCATTTCCACCAGCCCTCTGTCTGGGGAGCTGATGGCCTTCTATTTTATTTAGTGTCTTACCCACACAGGAGTTCCTCTGGCAAAGCTCCACTGTGTCTCTGGCGTTTATGAGCGAGATCCTGCTGTTGTTGGCACGGCAGACAGGGACGGGCACGGGGTGAATGCAGGCAGGTGCCACCCTGGGCACTGGGTTACGGAGCTGTGCCCCTGGGAGCCTTTTCCCTGTGCATGATGGCACCAGCTGCTGCACTTTGGGAGCCTGAGGGCTGTGTCAGTCATGGCAGGGGCTGTGCCTTGTCAGGTGCATGCACTTGGCTGCAGGGGACCGTGCCAGGGCAGGTGGTGGCACTACCAAAGGATTTTGGGTTTGGTTTCCAAGGTGGTGATTGAAGGGGAAGGCTCACCTATGTCACCAGTCCTGCGCATCAGATGGTGAGAGGGTGGGTAAGGACCTGCCTTGCATTTGCTGCCTGTGTTCAGACCCTTCCCCTGCATGAAGTAACATCTCTGTGGAGTTTATCACAGAATTAAATCTGCCCAGTTGCTCTTAGGCTGTACCTGGAATTTCTGTTGTGCGCAGACCCAAACCTGAGCTCAGATGAAACTCGCCATGTTCTGAGCATGGGCTGCTCTCCAAAACTGAGGGTGGTGAGCTTTGGACACCCCAGCAAAGGAAAAAACCTGAGGATGAGCCTTTGCCTGAGCTCAGCTGTGGGGGTGCAGAAGGGGCTGTGCCCGCGCTGGGACCACCAGTCTGTGCCCAGGCTGCAGCACTGGCACTGATGTTGCCCGTGTTTTCTAGTGCCATAACCCAACACAGCTCTAGTGGGCTGCCCAAACATCTGAAACAACATGGCAGCAGATCACTGCAGTAGTCAAAAAGGCTTTGAAAGGACCTATTTTAGTGCCAAGGTGGAGGAAGGACATCCCAGAACAAGCACAGCTCACAAACAGAGGCAGAACAACTGCCTCTGGCATCATTCTCTGAGCCCGTGATTTTTACAAGGACTTCCAGCATTTCCCAGCTTTTGGAGATGTTGGATCCTGAGCTGGAGGGTTGTGTGGGCAAAGGAGTGTGGCTGCAATGTATCAGTTCAGTTCTCCTCTAAAGATGCCATTTTCTCAGAAGCCTAAGCAAGGAGGGAGGAGGCATCACCAGGTAAACAACCTTAAATGAAGGCTATTTTGCTGGAAATGTTTATACATCATTCCTGAAAAATACACAAAGCATTGATAGTGTAGCACAGAGTTCAGTTTGTGCAATCAGGAGCGTGTGTGAGTAGGTGTCTGTGTTTGTTTGTGAGATTTGTCCTTCCCTGAAAGTAAGTTTTGGAAAACAGCTGCTGACAGGTGAATTTTTGCTTTAGAATTTCCTAAAATATCCCGCTCAGTCTGCTGCAAGTGACTGGGAGCAGCAGTGATAAAGCCCAGCCGTGGTGTCTGTCTGCCTGGCTTCCCTGACAGAATGACACAGGCAGATGTTGGGGTGTGTGGATCATAAACCCAGCTAAGCAGCTCTGGATGCAGGCCTGGGTCAGCACTGCAGCACCTTCTGGGTCTGGCATGTGCCAGAGGCTGGGTCTGCTTGGTGGCACTGCGGGATTTCCAGATCTCTGGGTGTCCACTTAGAGCTGCTGCACAAACCAATATCCTGGTACCTTTCTTGGCTGAGATTGATTTTTGTCTCTGGCCAGCAGAGGACAAGTGGGGACATCTACAGTGTGGTGACCTTAATTCAACTCCTGACCCATGGCTGGAGGAATATCAGAAAGGCCAGGGCAAGGTCCCTCATTTGGTGGTAGAAATTTAATCAGATGACCCCAGAAACCCCTGATCAGAGATTTTTGGCTTGTCCATTTTGTTGTGTCATAACACCAGGGAGAAAGGCTGAACGTGCTGCTGTTGGCTCATGCCACGGTGATGCCCCAGGGTGCTCGTGAGGAGATAACACCAGCACTGTGCCTCTCTGCATCCACACCAGCTCCTTGGTCTGGGATGTAAAACCAATGTGAGTCAAAGAACTGGGAAGTAAATTGGTCTGGAACCAACCTCGTTGCAATCCAACTATTCCCAGCACACCTTTTCTGCCTTTTTCTTGCCATGCTCTGCTTTTCTCCCCTGAATCTCCATTGTCCCCACCTGGATACACAGAGCAGCACTGCTTGTTGTATGTGCCCTCAAAATCCCGTGTGTGCCCATGTTCTGCTCGCAGCCACCAAACCTCACTGTCCCTGCGGTGCTGCAAATCTCTTCAAATGGAAGGTTTTCATATGAAAATGCCTCTGTAATGTAGCCTGCTTATGGAAAAAAGAGTGGAAATGCTCACAACTTGGGTAGCCAGGGGTAGCAGGTGGGGTGCTATGGTAAAACAAAGCCCAGCTTAATTACAGGAGCCTCTGTCAGAGAGGATTTCTTTTTTCTCACATGCACGTACATCCATGTGTGCGTGCATCTCCTGCAAACACAGCAGGGTTTGCTCGAGCACACGATTCATTCCTGTTGCCACAGACCCTTCTGCTGACTCAGTCCTTGGAATCCTGGTGTGAGCGATGCCAAATTGCACTTGGGTGTTGCTTTTGCTCTGCTCGCTGCTGAGTATTGAGAAAACTTGTACATTAAAGCACCTTTCTAGCAGAGAGCTGAGAACCTGAGCCCCAGCTTTGGATCTCCTGCTGTCCTGGGTACACCTGCCTGGGCAGGGAGGCACCTGGGTGAACATTCTCTGTGAGGGCCTCCTCGGCCGAGCAGGAGCAGCACAACTGAGTCAACAGCATCATCTAAAATTCCGAAGTGTGGGTGGAAGGAAAGAATCACCCTTTGTTGCTGGACCCAAAATCCCGGAGCTTTCTTTGCCGCGCAATTTGCCGGCGTCAGCAGCTTCTGGGTGTTTTACTGCCAGCAGCCAGACTGAACTTCCTTGAAGTTGCAACATCAGGAGGGTTAATTATGTACAAAGCGCTGGCCAGGGCCGAGGTCTGGCACGCAGGGATCCAGCTGTGCTGCAGAGATGATCCAGAGGTGATTGTCATGGCCAGGGTTTGTGTGCTCCTGGGGTCGGTGAAGGCAGGGCAGGCTCTGGAAGAAGCTTCCCTTTCTGTGAAGGGTTCTGGTTCAAAGGGAATCACGTTGTCTGTGGAGGGTTAGCATTCCTGGGAATGGAGCTGCAGCCCTTCTGTGCTTAATCTGGTTCCTTCTCAACACTTCCTGGGGTTGCAAATGCCATTTTCAGCCATTGTGGAATTATGCTTTACAAATATAAGAAAGGAGTCTTGGGGATAGAGTGAAATATGTTAATTTTGGGGTCTTTTTTTTGGTCTGAGTGCCTGGTGGCTTTACAGCTGAAGGACTTTAGTGTTGCTGAAGAACTGGTGAGTTGAGTTCAGCTTGAGGTGTGTGGAGCTTTTTCCATAAGGCTTGGACTGAAGCTGGTGGTGAGGAGATCCTCCCTCCAGACTCCTCCATCCGTTTGCCGGGTCCTCCAGAGAGGGAGAGTTTATTCTGCTCTTTCCAAACACCCAGCAGCTCTGCCAAACCTCCATCCTCCCCCTCCCAGCAGCGCTTCAAACACGGTTGGTGGATTTCCCAATATTTGTAACCTCGTCAGTCAGGGCTTATCTCCCTGCTACATGAAAGGACAGAAGGCACACATGGGCCTTATCGGGGAGCCAGCAGCGCCGGAGGCGAAGACATGGGAAGTGTTCTGTCAACAATTCAAACAGTGCAATTAAAACGTGGATCAATTCCTTTTTCACTTGCGCTGGTGTCTCATCTCTGGCTGCCAAAGCTGTGCTTGACACCAGGCTTAGCAAAGATGGTGGTGCAGGTTCTTAAAGCATTAAATGTTCCTCTTTTCTCCTTTGCCTGGCATCTGGTACCCCCCAGCCCAGTTCAGCCACTTCACTGTAGAATGGTTTTGCTTGGAAGAAACCTTGAAACGCATCTCATTCCACCCCTGCCATGGCAGGGACACCTTCCACTGTCCCAGGCTGCTCCAAGCCCCATCCAGCCTGGCCTTGGACACTGCCAGGGATCCAGGGGCAGCCACAGCTGCTCTGGGAAATCCATCCCAGCCCCTCACCACCCTCCCAGGGAGGAATTTCTCCCTGATATCCCATCTAACCCTGCTCTCAGCAGTGGGAAGCCAATGTGCAAACTATCCTTGATACTTCCAGTTTCAGCTCCTTTGCCCCGATGGGCAAATGTGGTTTTCCTTTGCCCAGTGCAGGGCACTGCAATGTGCCCACTTTGTTTTAATACAATTTTCAGTTAATTATGGCACAATTCAGTTACAACAGCAGCAGACTGGCAGATGCCTTAAATGCTTGGCTGTCCTTTGTCTGCCCTAGGTCAGATGTCAGAGCTGCCAAATGTCAGTGTTGCCAAATGGGAGGGGAAGAGACTTAAATACAATTTAAAGCAACCTTTCTTCCCCATTTTTTGGTAAATGGACCATTTTCCTTTATGATGCAACATTATCAGGGTCCTCCAGCCCCCATTTTCCTGTTAGAAATACCTGACAAGGGAAAGCACAGTTGTGCACTGCTGCTGGGTGATTTTTTTAAACAGTAGTAGAGTTTGACTTGATTTTTGGCTTAGAAGTGCAGTGCAACCGTCTTGTGTCTTCCTCACTCCGAAGTGAATGGCTCTTTAATCTCCATCCCATGGAAAAAAAAATAGTCAGGACATGCTTGTCCCCTGAGATGGGCTTTATAATTGCTCTAGCTTGACACTCCAACTTAGTGTCCTCATGGCCACTGATTGATTTCAATTAACATTCCCATGCTCCAGGCACTATAAATAACCCTTGTCTGGCCGGCTGCTTCCCCACTGCCAGCTCAACCTTTCTCCTTTAGCTGCTGCTGCTGCTCATCTTGCTTCTTGGCTTGGCCTCAGGCTCAGTCTATAATTCTTTCCAAACTTCCCTGTATAAAATAATCATGTACATGAAGTAAAACAGGAGTCTCATATACACACTTAATAACTCTTGTGTACTGTATGAGTGGGAATTCCACTTCATAACCCCCAGAGCCTTCAAATGGTTCTCATTTTCGGCAGCATTCCTCCAGCGAGATCTAAAACTTCCCATTTTATCCCAGGCCGTTTCTTTCCCTTTCAAGCCTTGGATTTCTGTGCTGGATTTCGAGGGACAGGCGGCTTTGTTGTCCCTCTGGGCTGTGGTTTCAGCAGGGAGCTGATAGCCCTGCTCCTGAGCTTTTAGCCAGATCTCAGGGTTCTCGTTCCAGGGCCGCATTTTCCAAATTAAAGCTTGGGCTCGCTCGCAATCCTGAGCAAAAGGCTCTGAGGTTTAGACTAACCTGATAAGATAAGCTTACAGGGACCCAGAGCTAATGCTCTACATGTGTTCCTCTGTCTGCCTACCTGTTATCTCGTTCCCAGTGAAAAAGAGGAGAAAGAATAGCAGGGGTATTGAGGCACTCAGTGGATGTGACAGGCAGATAACATCTGTATATAGATACAAAAATATGGATATGTGGAGCTGTGGATGCAGGAGCAGCACTGGCAGATGAGAGGCAGCAACCTGCACCTTTCTGAGGCCAGGAGGGACAGTGGCATCAAAGAGGGCAGATCTGGAGGCTTGCAGTTTGGGGGTGTGCTGTTTAGATGACGTTTTGAAAGCCAAAGCAAAATAGACACCTCTTTGATAAAATGCACATGTGTTTCCCTCTTTCCCTGCCAGCTGGAGATGGGGTTGGAGTTTCCCAATCTCAAAGTAAAAAAAAAATAATAATTTATGGTTTGTCTCTATCGCATCTGGCGTTTTGTCTTCTTTTTTTTCCACCCAGCAGCACATCCAATGGAAGATCTCCAAGCACCCTGATCTATCGGCATTTTGAATTTGGAAGATTTGTGTTGATTTGGGGATTACTCCACAAATATGGGAGAAGTAAAAGGGACGATAGGTGCTGTCCTCGGAACCTCCGGCTTCAAGAATTCGTGATCCCTGTAGAAATCTAATGATACAACAGTGATATAATAGAAATACAGTGGTACAATAAAATCAAAGGCAGGCACTTCTCCAGGTTGGCAGAGTCAGAAGTGCAGGAACGTGTGCGGGTGGAGAAGCCCAGAGAGCAGGGAAGGCTCCTGTGGACAAAGGGCACAGTGGGAGCCCTGTGGCCGCTGGACGTGGCGCTGTCCCCAGCTCAGCACAGGTGACCTGCCCTCCTGTGCCGTGCTGGTAGCCCCCTGTGCCCTGCTGGCTGCCTTGTGCTGGCTGCCTCCTTTTGCTGTGCTGGCAGTGCCCTGCTGGCTGCCCCCTGTGCCATGCTGGCAGCCCCCTGTGCCGTGCTGGTAGCCCCTGTGCTGTGCTGGCCCCCTGTGCCGTGCTGGTAGCCCCCTGTGCCATGCTGGCAGTGCCCTGCTGGCTGCCCCCTGTGCCATGCTGGTAGCCCCCTGTGCCGTGCTGGTAGCCCCCTGTGCCGTGCTGGCAGTGCCATGCTGGTAGCCCCCTGTGCCGTGCTGGTAGCCCCCTGTGCCGTGCTGGTAGCCCCTGTGCCATGCTGGTAGCCCCTGTGCCGTGCTGTGTGTGTGGGTGTGTGGGTTGTGTGCCGTCTGGTAGCCCCTGTGCTGTGCTGGCAGTGCCATGCTGGTAGCCCCTGTGCCGTGCTGGTAGCCCCTGTGCTGTGCTGGCAGTGCCATGCTGGTAGCCCCCTGTGCCGTGCTGGTAGCCCCCTGTGCCGTGCTGGTAGCCCCCTGTGCCATGCTGGCAGCCCCCTGTGCCGTGCTGGCGCCCCCTGTGCCATGCTGGCAGCCCCCTGTGCCGTGCTGGCAGCCCCCTGTGCCGTGCTGGCAGCCCCCTGTGCCATGCTGGCAGCCCCCTGTGCCGTGCTGGCAGCCCCCTGTGCCGTGCTGGTAGCCCCCTGTGCCGTGCTGGCTGCCCCTGTGCCGTGCTGGCAGTGCCCTGCTGGTAGCCCCTGTGCCGTGCTGGCTGCCCCTGTGCCATGCTGGTAGCCCCTGTGCCGTGCTGGTAGCCCCTGTGCCGTGCTGGCTGCCCCTGTGCCCTGCTGGTAGCCCCTGTGCCGTGCTGGCTGCCCCTGTGCCATGCTGGTAGCCCCTGTGCCGTGCTGGCAGTGCCATGCTGGTAGCCCCTGTGCCGTGCTGGCAGCCCCCTGTGCCGTGCTGGCAGCCCCCTGTGCCGTGCTGGTAGCCCCTGTGCCCTGCTGGCTGCCAGGACCCGGCGCTTCCCTCCGGTGCCCCGGCTGCGTGCAGAGCCCATGTGCTCCGTGCGTGTCGTGCAGTGGCTGCTCACCCTGCTAATTAAAACAGTGTTTTCAATGCTACATTCTTAGGCTTTTTCCCCACCCCCTTTTTCCACATTTGGAGCCTGGCCTCGGTGTCTCTGTGTGCCCCCGGCTTTATTTGCTGAGCTCTGTGTCACTGCTGTGTGTCTGTGATGGGCAGCTTGAGCCAAAGGAATGGATCGTGGAATTGCAGGAGCGTTGAGTGGCTGGACCCGGACAGTGGAAGCTGTAGTTCAGTGCTCAGCTGAGGTGGATAATGATCTTGTTCTGCTGTCCACGCTCTTTGCACCGACGCTTTGCCTTGAGAGGACGCTGCCAGCTCAGGTCCATCCTGGTGCCCGCTGCAGAGCTGGTCCCAGGGGCTGGGCTTTGCATTTCCATCTCACTCCCTGTGCCAGGACCCAGTGCTGGCACCACCTGCCTGCTTTATTTCCGTCAGGTTTGTGGTGCTCGTGTCACTGCAGCTCACTGATGAAGAGCAAGGTGCTGCTTCATGTTCTTAGTTGGTGTTCATTTTTCTACCCATTCTTTGAGAAAGAGTTCGTGGCACTGCCTCCAGCTTTGGGTTTGTACCTGGTGTTGGGCAGCAGCAATCAAAAAAATTATAAATCTGTATCAAATAATTCAGTATATTGGCAATTTAAAAAACCTTTGAGTAATGATTAATTTGGAATGAATGTTAAAAACACCAAAGAGTAAATTTTCTTTTGTGCCTGGTACAGTGGCAATATTGATAATATTTTAATGCCATTTAATGATATTTAAGGAAAAAAATACAAAGAAGGAGTCCTTGCAAATAGAAATTTTATTTCTGGAAGTGTTGAAATTTTCCAACTTGATGGGTTGGGATTTAGCAGAAAATAAGAATAACAACCCCTAGGTCAGCAATATCAATGTGCATTTGTGATATGTTGTCATCCTGAAAGATTTTTCTTTTTCCATAAAAAAACAGTGCGGGAAAAAAATCCACATAGGTCTAATCACACGATCTCCCAAAGCTATTAGTGGATATGCTTGTAGATAAACAAGAAGCAAAACATCCTGAGAGCAGTGGGAGAAATAAATAGATTTTCTGGAAGGGAGAGTGAGTGTGAGAGCGAGGGGAGTAATGGGGCAGATGTGTGTGAGTTTGAAAACTGTTTTTTGCATTACAGGATGTCATTTATTTAGTTTGAAAAAACATGTTTTTACGGTGTTATTCTGTGCCTTTCAGAGTTCTCATGCGCTGGAAGCCAGCTCTGACTTCTGTGTCAATGGGCACTTGGGGACTCCGAGCCCTGAGTTATTTGACTGTCAAATGCTGTTACTAAGTCACTGGAAATCACTTTTTTTCTTTTTTTCTCTTTTTTCTTTTTTTCTTTTTTTTTTTTTTTCTTCCCCACAAAATTAGTTTGTTTCACTCCAAGATGCCCAGAGCAATCATCTATATTATAAACCTGCAAGTGGCAGGAGGATGTCTAAAAATAGCACATTCCAAAAAGCTCAGATACAGACACTGGAGGAGAGGTTTTTCCCTTATTCATATTCTGCATTGTTTGTTAATCTGAAAAACCCCAAAAAGGTCAAATATGGGAAGTCACGTGGTGCACAGCTGTACAGACCATGATCTTGTCATTTGGTCGAGTTAATCGATCACAAAGAGAGATTGGGCCAGAACTTACCAGGTTCTGTAAATTGCTGTGTTGGGCCAAACTCTTGCCAGGAAAACTGCTGTTAAACCCCAGACTGGTTTGGGTTGGGGGGATCTTAAATCCCATCCAGTGCCACCCCTGCCATGGGCAGGGACACCTCCCACTGTCCCAGGCTGCTCCAAGCCCCAATGTCCAGCCTGGCCTTGGGCACTGCCAGGGATCCAGGGGCAGCCACAGCTGCTCTGGGCACCCTGTGCCAGGGCCTACCCACCCTCCCAGGGAACAATTCCTTCCCAATATCCCAGCTAAATTTCCCCTCTTTCAGTTTAAAACCATTTCCTCCTGTCCTGTCATTCCAGGCCCTTGTCCAAAGCCCCTCTCCAGCTCTCTTGGAGCTCATTTAGGTGATGGAAGGGGCTCTGAAGCTGCTGAATTGGGATGTTGGTATTTTATCTGTGAAAACGCACGAGTTGTTCACGTGCCAGCGTGGGCTGAGTTGTCTGGGCCCACAGAAACATCTGTGCTGGGGCAGTCTCTGTATCCAGCAGATCAGAGTGGGCTCCCTGTGTTCTCCAGGTGAGCTGGCCGTGCTCAGGGTGCTGTGGGCTGCAGCCTCCCGTGGGTGTCTGTCCCAGATCCGCTGGGCCGCCCTGCTCTGGCCCTTTCACTCTGCCTGCACACACAACAGTGCCCGTCTGTGCTGCTGGCACCTTCCAGGGCAGGAACACCCCTGCGTGGCTGTCCACGGCAGGCTGGGATGGGTTTGTCTCTAAAGGTTCAGAGTCCTGGCATTTCTGCTGGGGTTTGGAGGTGGAATGAGCTTTGACCCTAAACTGAATCTTGGCCCCAGACCTCTGGTTTTGGCTGGCTTTGAGGGCTTGTCCCCAGCTCACTGGGATCTCTTCCCAAGCTTTTGGGAAATGTGGCCCAAGCAGGCTTTGAGGAGGTGAGGAGATGTGTCTAATTCCTGACCCGCCTGCCCTGGCTTTCCTTACATGAGTGACTTCTGTTGCAAAACTTACACAAATCTAATTAAATAGTTGAACCTCTTCTACCACCTGGAAATCTCATTCATAAGGGAAAGAATTTGACCTTTTGTTTCTCGTTCTGGACTTCAGCATCCCAAGTCCTCCTTGGCCAAGCTTTGTTATGGCCATATAAAGCAGTACCAAAGGCTGGCCAGACATCACTCCCTTCATGCCACACTTCGTTCATAAGCCTGGATTATGCTTTTGTCCAGGACAGCTTGCCTTACCCTAAAATCCTGGCAGTCTAGAGGAGAGGAAAATCAGATTAAGTGTTCCTGATAGCAGGGGAGCCAAGAGCCAGTGCAAGGAGCGGCTTCCGCTCGCAGCAGCCACGGCTGCCAATCTGGCAGCTGGACACGAGCATCCCGAGCTGGCCTGGCCTCGTGTGATCTCCTGCCCCTCCGACTCCTCCAGCACGTGTTCGGGAGAGCTGGGAACCCCTGCAAAAGCAGAGGTCACAGAATCAACGTTTAACAAATGTTCAGCTGCAGCAGCGAGGCTGCTGTAAAAATCCCTCAGTTTTAGGGCTGTCGCTCACCTGCTTTGAGCTACGTGTGACTTTTGGGGAGTTAAATGCTGTCTGTGGGGCAGGGGAGCTGGGAATATCCAGTGAATGGGGTCAGGTGCTTTCCTACAAGGTGCAGTGAGCAGGATGCTGTGGCCTTGCCTGCAGTTGCGAAAGAGCCGCTGCTGTGCCCAGAGCAGATTCACAGAATCACAGAATATCCTGAGCTGGAAGGGACCCACAAGGATCATCAAGTGCAACCCTGACAGGACGCCCCAACAATCCCATCCTGTGCCTGAGAGCTGTCCAGATTCTTCCTGAGCCCTGGCAGCCTCGGGGCCGTGACCACTTCCCCAGACTGAGCTGCTGAGGCTGCACTTGGTGAGCTGCACTGGAGGAGTCGCTGTGGTGGCGGATGGGGACTTGCCTGGGCAGTGTGGCGGAGCTGGAACCTGGCTGCCAGGATCAGGATGGGACCCTGGGGTCAGTTTGAGAGCAGTGCAGGCAACTTTGTGAACTGCTGAGCATTTCAAAGAAATCCTGCTCTTGGCATCTCTTGATGCCAACATGAGTCACATCCCTTCCTCCAGGCAAGCGATCTGCAGCAGAAGGAAGGAAAGAAGGGAACTTTGCAGTAAGTAGGAAACAGAATAAGGAGAATAAGGACATGGAGGGTTGGAGTGTGAAGGGGAGACCATCCCATCACTGCCACCCTTTGTGTAGTGCCCACCCTGCAGCCCCAAAGGGAGGAAGGAACGATTCAGCCGGACTCCACTTGCTGCCCAAGCTCTCTGGGCTTGGCACAGGGTGAACCACTTGGTTTCTAATGTCAGGGACTTTCCTGTGACTGAACCTTGGAGAAATGGTTTGTACAGGTTACTGGACCATTCTGACCTTTTGCCTGCTTTATCAGAGACCAGAGAAAAGATCGTGGAGTTTATTTTATGAGGGGCCAGAGACTGACTGGCCATGCATGGTCATGGCTTTGATAAAAGCCGAAGTCCCAGCTGAAGCAATAAATTAATTCTGACAGCTCAGGTACATATTGCTCTTCTCATTCAATAGCCGGTTCAGTCACTTTTCCACTTCCATCAGTGGCAAAGGGAGGCTTTGAGTGTGGGGAGTCCTGATGCTGTGACTGAGCACAAGGCACTGGGGCATGGCACCTCCGCCCTGCAGCAGAACAGGGCCAGGCTGTGGAGCAGATCTAGGAAGGCTTTGCATGGTTGGTCACATGGATTCAAGCTGCAGAACACAGTAAAATTGCATGGATAAATTTTAATTAATAAAGCCTTTCTGATATGTTATCTCTCTGTTGCGGGGAAGAGGTTTCTTGTGAGCTTGGCATGCCTTGGTTGTACCTCTCATGCACTCTGTTCTCCCACTGTCAAGACTCAGTGCAAAAAACTCTGCTAATTCCTTCTCCTTTTTGGTAATTTTAACAGTGCACAAAGTTTTCCCGTTTCCCTTTGTATTCCCCTGAAGTTTTATGACCATGGCAAGCATCTCAAACTCTCAGCAGGCAGAGTCACTGCTGTGATTCAGCCCCTGCTCCTTGCACAGTTCATTCTCTCATTCCCAGCTTCTCCCCAGGTATTCATTGGTACCTGTGAGCTGCCTCATCAGTCCCAGCTGATGATAATTTAAAGTCTTTGTGCTGTATCTCGTCATCCTTCCATGTTCCTGGAGGTGATCATCATACTTGCCTGGCAGGTTTTTCCCTTTCTTCAGGAGTTTCCCCAGCTGTGTCACCCATCTCTCCTCCGAATCCAAAGGCTGAAAACAAAAAGCATCTCTTCATGTACTGGCTGATGTGTCCTTAATTTCCCAGGCTGACCAGGGAATGTGACCAATTGCATCAAGTGTTTCGTTATCACAGGCCATGTGTTCTTCCCTTTTTATGGGATGACAGTAGTAAATATCTCAGTTTCACTTTAATTCTCTCCTAGATGGGAGGATTTCTTGGCTGATCATCTGAGATGAGTTACTGGGAGTGTTTTGTACTGGGATGTGCTGCGGATGTGGCTGGCAGTGGCTTCATGTGTCTGTCAGCAATGGAGATGCAGCACCGTCGTTTCTGCCTGTGATGTGTGGTGCTGGGTTTGTTCTTGTGCTTGTTGTGCCTTTGGCTGCTTGTTTGTTGTGGCCACTGTGTTTTCATGTTCTGATTCTGGGTTATCGTGTGGCTGTGGAGACCCCCACTGCGCTCTGCCTGCCGTTGTTGTGGCTTCCTGCTAACCAGTGTTTGTTGTGGGGGATAATATGTGGTGATGTTTTTCGGCTTGTTCCTTTGCTCTGGCTGCTTGATGTTTGCACTGTAGCCATAGATTTCCGTGGTAGAATGAAGAACAAACAAGCTTTCCCTTTCCAGTCATTTGTGAAACTCAAACATGATCTGGTTCAGCACGACCACGAAAACTTGGAGATCAAACCGAGTAAATTGAAAGTGTCCCACAACACAGAAATTTCCTCCTTCTTCCTTTCCCTGTTGTCTCTCCACAACAGATTCCTGCTGCCAATTCCAAGCAGAAGGGAGGCTTGCCCACTGCTGAGAGGGCTGCTTGTGCTCCCACTGAGTGGGGAGGGACAGTGGTGACAGACCAGTACCTGAGCAGAACCTTCTGTTTGGTAGTAGAAGTTTAATAGGCTCTAAAATGCGAATTCATGTCTTTTGTCAGCCTTATGACTCCACAAATCCATTATTTTTTTCGTAAAATAATAATGTCTGTGTCCTTGGAAATGGAGAGAAGGGATGGGGACAGTGGTGTGTGTTTATATCAAACTTTTTCACGCAAAGCAAAAATGTAGTTGTGTAAAGGCTCCATGTTGGTGATTTGCTTATGAGCTCCATTCCACTCCTCGTTTCCTCCACAGCTCCAGTGCCAAACATCTCCCTTTACCTGTACAGATTAAAGCAGGAGGGATCAGAGTTTTATGAACCCAGCACTTTTCCCTAAAGATAAACCCACTGGATAATCAGGGTGGGAAAACGTAGGTGCGAGGTACTTAAAATGAGACATTTGAAAGCTCCTTGTGAAACCTTTTCCCCAAGTCTTTTTGTCTTGTAAGAGTTGCAAAGCCCCCCTTTCCCTGCCCCAGCCATGATCAACAACACTGGAACTCAGACAGTTGTAATCAGCCCTAATGGGAGCAGAAAAGCCAAGTGCCACGCGTTATTATGCCTCAGCCCCTGTAGCGCCGGTATCCGGAACGTCACTTGTGCTGGGATAACAGTAAACAGATGTCAGGGCAGTAGTTGCAATACTGAGTTACCCTTTAAAAATCCAGCTTGCCCCATGGATTTTTGCAGTCCTCGTTAAGGCCCCTTCTTACTGAATGCTTTTTCTTCCTCTCTCTTTCCTTCTCCTTTTCTGCAAGGTTATTTTATTTTTTGCAGGATCAGCTCCCTTGGCTGATTCACCGTGTGGCTCCATAAATAGTTGGATTGGCATAATTGAGGGGTGAACCGGATTTGGGAGTGAGTGGCTGGTGATTGAGGAAGGAGGGGGAGTGTGATGGGATAAGCTGGGCTTACCACCGAGAGAAATGTTTGTGGAACCACGGCTTTTCCACAAGGAGCCACAAGTCTACTGGAGAAGTGGAGAAATGCTCTGACCACTGGAGGAGTGAAACTCTGCTCCCCGGGCCAGATGTTGATATCATTGCTCCGAGAGTTTTGGCTCTGGCCCCGGCCTCGTGCAGACGTGTGTACCCATCCCTCAACACACTGAGCTCTTCAGCGGGATTGGACACGGCATTCTGCAGGGCAACGCTGCTCTAAAGAGCTTTGACATCAAGGCAAAGAGCTCCATCGGCTGCTGCGGTGCTGGGTTGGGTCTAAAAGTCATGTCAAATACCTGCCTAAAGTGTTAAGGAGTTGGGATGTTACACCAAACCCAGGTACGGTGATTTTGAGGAGAAACATCCATTTTGTCCCTGGTGGGGTCACGCAGATGTTTGCTCTGTCGGGTGCTCCAACAGAAGAGAGGGAGGAAAAAGAGAGGAGCAACCAGGGGTGATTTTTAGATTGTTTTCAACTGGTTGTGAGGGAGCACCTCAAGGATTAGGTTTCCCATAATATCCAGCCCAGGGTGTCCTTAGGCAGCTGCCCTGGCCTTGCTCCCTGAATTCCCACTGCTCCCCTTATGCTGTTCTTGCTGCCACAGAGTGAGCCGAGTAAATTATAATTTTATAAATTAAAAACAAATTTTATGTTTGAGTAAAAACTCAGCTCACAAGATAGTTTGAGTTGGGATGGACCTTCAAAGATGATCTTGTTCCAATCCCCTGCCATGAGCAGGACACCTTCCACTAAATCAGGCTCTTCAGAGCCCCATCCAGTTTTGAATGCTTCCAGGGATAGGGTATCTGCCACCTCTCTGGGCAACCTGAATCAGCTGATGATGGGAAAAATGAGCCCAGCAGTGAAGCAGAAAAGTTGTCCTTGCTGTTCTGATCCTTTCTAGACCTTCATCACTGGCGGATCTGATCCTGAAGGGAGCAAGGGAGCAAGGGATTATAGGCAGAGCAGCAGGAAGGTGAGCAGGCAGTGATGAGCTCTTCCTGAGCAGGGAGAGGTTACACGAGTGTGCTGTGGGTGAAGGAGGATGAGTCTGGCCCTTTGGAGTGACTTGTCCAGCAGCCAGCCTGCCAGCACTTGGCTTCTGGCAGCTTCAGTTCCATGTTGTCATCAGCTCTGCCCACTTCTTTGCAGGCAGCCCAAAGGCTGTAATTTGGAGGTGTAGCACTTTGACCCATGACAGGGGTGTTTCTAGGAACATCACGAGCACAGAACGGCTTTCAACAGAGGGGTGTGGGCAAAGAGAAGGCATTTCGTTGGGTTCATGGGCATTGTTGAGGGGCCTTCTCTGGAGAGGGAGGGCCAGGGCTCCTGTACTGGAGCTCTCTCTCCTTTTCCCATGGCTGTGAGTCCGCAGGGAGAAGCCGGAGAGCCGGGGACGTGCGTGTGGATGTGGGCAGTGACGCATTCCTGGGGCATGTGCAGAATTCCTGCCAGTGACCACAGCGCTTTGCTGAACAACTGTCAGAAGGTTCCTCACCCTTCCTTGAGGAGGGAGGGTGCTGTGCTTCCAAAAAAGCCTCCCAATGGATGTAGCAATGTTCATCCGGTTCTGTTGTGACCGTTGCTCTTCCTGTGGCTGTTGTGCTCCTCATTATCTCCCTGGGAAGAGGTTGTTCTCTTGAGCAGCAATATCCCAACCCCAGTTTGGTTCCTGCAGCGTCCATATTTTGTGGGACTGTTTCTTATTTAGCAGCCTCCTTTGCAGGGGTGTGAGGATGCTCCACGCCGTGCCAGCGATGTCAGACAGGCTTTGCCCCCTGGTCTGGAGCTGCAGAAAATGTGTGAGAGATTTCCCTGCTGCTAACAGGCATTGTGTTTGCCTTCCTCTTTGGGGGTGGGAGAGATTTGGGGAAAGAAGTTACAGAACCAAAAAAGGCCTTCCAGTGGGACGTTGGGGCGGGAATGTTCCTGCCGATGTTCCCGCATTGTTCCCAGCCTTCTGCCGGGGTCCAGCTGTAGGACACAGGCCTCCAGAACGTGAGGGAGATCCCCTGATGAGGGACGTGCAATGGGAACTCACGGCCGAGGCCACGGCCACCAGGTGGGTGCTGGAGACAAAGGGGCTGGCCTTACCCAGCAGCACGAGTTGGACCTTGGGCTGCTGCAGGGCTGGACCCAGACCCATCTGTGGCCCTGAGGTTTTGTAGAAAGGCTTTCACTGCTCAGCAGCCCTCAGAGAATTGTTTGCTGCTCTGTAGATGGCTAAAAGTGGGCAGGCAGGTAGGCCAGCATCCCGGGGATTCTGAGAGAAGGCCAAGGGAACGCCGGGTTCCTGGGAGCGGAGGAGCTGCCTTTGCTGCTAATGCTTCCAGGGAAGGAGCTTGAGGAAATGCTCGGGTAGGAATAAGTAGAGCTGGCAACAAATGTGCATTTCATTTTATGAACATTTCATGGTGAAATTTAAAACTTCCACAAAATTTGGGGGACTGGATAGCTCAGGGGATTAGTAATGGGATACAGAGCCTTTCATCTCACCAGTGCCTTTTCAACTGCAGCTCAAGTCGATACCAGTGACTGAAAGTTGTTACCATCTGATGGCTTATGTGCGATGAGTTGATGGTCTCAGTGCATTTCCTGGCAGTCAGGTATCTGTGGCTGACGCACACAAACACCCCAGAGAGCCTGGCTGCTCGCCAGCCCTGTTGGCAGCCTCTGCCCACGGCTGGATGAGTCTAAGAGTGAAATATCCCATTTGCTCTTAGCTGGGAGCTCTGGCAGGTACTGTCCTGGCACGTGCAGCGTGTGAGAAATGCAAGGTGGGTTTGTGTAGGCGTCCTCCATCAGTGCTCTGGTCCTCCAGGAATACTGCAGGGACCTCCTTCTCGCATGCTCACCCCTCAGCAAAGCTGTGATGTACAGGAAATTTATGTTTTGCCAACAGAGGGAAGACATTATGGCACAGGGCTTTGTGTTTAAAATAATGTCACTGCTCTTCTGCCCCTCCCCAAAGTGGTTCTAAGTGGAACAGAGAGCACATTTTAACAAGCGTTTGTTTATTAATGCATCTGGGATGTGACTCCAGCGCAGGGCTGCACCATCATCTCCATTTCCAGCTGGGAAAACTGAGGTAGGGAGAAGCCAAATGAAGGAGCAGCTCTTCCAAGGTAAAAAATTCAGGAGTTTGTGGGTGCTGACCCTGTGCCAAGTCCAGTAATGGATTTAGACCGTCGGTGCGCTCTCTGCTTCTCTCTCAAGACATTTGCCCTCGCTCCTTCCATCATGGATCTGAAAGCAGCCCCTCAGAGCAAGCCTTGGAAAAGGCTGTTGCTTTGGGGATGTGTCCTTTCCCCCTTTGTGCTCTAGGGACCTTGTTGTTAGGACATAGTTTGGAACAAGAAGACTCCTAACAAAGGTGTTTAGGTGTAGATTATGTTGGTTCTGTTCCAAGTCGTGGTGATGGGATGAAGAACCGGTGAAGATGTGGTTAATCCTCTGGTTAATAACCACTTACCAGCCCTGGGGCTGGTTGTGGTGGGACTCCCTCGACACCAACAGCAATCCATGGAGGAACCATCCCCTGCTGGGACCGTGAGCATCCCTGAGTACCCCCGTGTTTGGGGAGTTCCCTCCTGTGTCTAACAGGAGGATCCCCCAGCTTTGGGAACAGTCTGGTGTGAACTGTTCCCTGCAGGAATCTCTGCACCCAAGTGGCAGTGGGTGGGATGAGTCTCCTGTGCCCCTCTGGCCTTTCCACGCTCACAGGGAGCCAGGCACAAGCAGGCCATGGGTAAACAAATAATGTCAGCTCCCAGTGGCGTTATTTTTGAGCACTTTGTGTATATTACTTGTCTCTATGTATTTCTGGGCTGTTCTTTCTCCCCCTCCCACAGCCTCTCAATCACCCTCAGAGCTTTTTTTTTTCCTTTTGGTTAGAACCAACATCTGTAGATTTGCTCTTGACAAAAATAAAGCCATCCATCTCCTTTGCCCTGCCACTCTGTCATGTAAGCTCAGGAAAACGGGCTCAGTCAAGGTTTACAGTAGCTGTGGCTGCCTGCAGTGGGAAAGGCACTTATCTGTGAGGAGGGTTCGCAGTTCTCAGGAATGCATCCTTCCCTCGGACCGAGGGGTGGCTTTTGTTTATCCTCTGGCACACAATGAAATGATGGGAAAACATGCTTGGATGCACTGCAGTAGTAAGGTGGGGCAGGGCAGTGGTTAAAAATGGAACGGAGCCTTTGATCCCCGGCCAGAGCAGATGACTCCCAGAGTTTGGGCTTTAGGGTGGACGTCATGTTCTTTCTCTCCATCTCTGTGTACAGATGGAAGAGTTCCCCTCCTACCTCGTGGGGGGAATGAATTCTCCCAGGCAGGCTTGGGGGAGAGAGGAGTTACAAGTGAGGCTGGAAGGAAGGAAGTGGTTTGGGATGAGCCGTGTCTGCCTCAGGTGGGTGCTGGAGGAAGGGCTGCGAGTGTGAGCCTTCCAACAGCCCGTGGCTCCCTGCAGCACATCCCAAGATCCCAAAGCTCCACGGCAAAGAGCAGCTGAGCCTCTGGGCTGCTGCCTTGGGGGCCGCAGGGGCTGGCGGGGCCAAGCAGTGACTCATGGCTGCGGCTGGCATTTGGGACAATGTTTTTCCTGTTAATCTCCCCCACCATCTCCCCCAGAAAACACAATGGAAACTCCGTAATCCAGGAGGTAGCCTGGGGCATACCACAACTCCAGAGGGTCCTCGCAGGAGGCTCTGAGTCCTCCCCAGATTTCCCAGCTGCCAGACCAGGTAGTAAATAACCACAGGAGCCCAAAAGATCGAAGGGGCGTGATAGAAGGATTACGTGCCTGGGCTTAGTCCTGCTCTATCCCGGGTCTGGAGTGGGACACACAAAGACTCTGGAGCGCTGACTCCTTGGAGCCAGAGTATATCATCTGCTAAGTCTCTGGCACGCCAGGCTCGCTTCAGAGTGAGCAAAATGAAGGTCATCTCTCAGAACCTGGTTAATGCCAGATGCCAAAGCAGACAGAGAGGGAAGCAGAGGGATGATGGATACTCAGATGTACAGATCAATGTATGGCTCAAGGCGTGTTTGTTTCTGCCCTGGTTCTGTTTCTGGAGCCGAGGTGTATTGTTTTTATTATTTATAGTGTTGGGGGGAGGAATCCCGTGTGTTTGAATTTATTTGCTGCGCCGTGTGGCTGATTTGGAACACGTCCTGTTGTGGGGTTTTTGTTATTCTTTTGCTAAGGAGCTCGGCAATCATTTGGCACTGACTACAGGAAAAATAAAAGAAAAAAATTTAAAAACCCCTCCAGATTCCATTTAACCATTTACCTTTTCAGCACTTGGCCACTGTGCACATGTTGGGAATGGCCGAGAGAACCTGTCTGGCCTTGATTCAAGAGGTCTTGGGTGGAATTTTAGCACATGCCTGAGGGTGAAAGCGCCGTGCCAGCCCTGGACAGGGCGGGGATGGCTGCGGCCGAGGCTGCTCCGGAGATGGAGCACGGCAGCTGCCCCACAGCAGCACGGGAGCCTGAGCCAGGAGGGAGAGAGGATCCATTACACTGCAAGTCAGCTTTCAGCCCGCTTCAGGCTTTGGACGTGAATCATTCATTCCACTGGGGAGATGGCTGAGGACTCCGGGCAAAAAAACAACCCCAAACCCATGGGAGAGCTGCAGAGGAACATCCACAGGATGTGAGAGGGGACTTGGACCCGAGGACTTGGGCAGCTCAGAGGCATCCTTTAGATGCTTAACCAGGAGCCTTGCAGTTCCCTCCTTCAGGGGCTTGACCAGGAGCCCTGCTGTTCCCTTTTTCTTGAGTAACTCAGGGTTCCAGACTGGTTTTTTCCTTGCTTTAGTGTGGTTTTTGTATCTCTGGCTGGCAGAAGAGACCTGTAATGCTACCCTGGGGCTTTGCTTCTGAACTGAGCCACAGCTCCCCTGCATGGAGTGGAAAGTCCAGGAGGAGGCAGGGCAGTGTGAATTCCCTATTTGGGGTACCACGTGCAGATAGAGCTGCTTTTGTAGCCCTCTGAACAGGGGCTGGGGAGGTCCCAGTGCAGATGTTGACATGGTGGTTGTCCCTTAGGCCGAGCCTGAGTCAAGAGACTGGAGCACAACACACGCAAATGTAGGGCTAGGGAAGGAGACTTGCCTCTTCTGCACAAGACTTTCCTAAAAAATCAGGACCCTGGAGGCACTGCACATTGAGTCCCATGGTTCTGGGCAGAAGATAAGGGTCATCCTTACGCCTCAGAGCCCCTCAGTAATTGAGTTCTCCAGTGAATTCCTCCTCCGCAGTGCCCAGTGTCAGGGATTTCCCAGTGACATCTTTCTGCAGCTGGAACTAACAGCTCTGGCTGTGCAGCCAAAAGCCAAATGGGACACACGTCCTCGGAGCACAGGGGACAGTTCTGGCCTCCTACATGTGCAGAAGTCATTTAAATGCAGCACCGAGGCCAGGAAACCCAACCTGCATAGCCTGCAAGCTTTGCATTGTAAGTTGGCTGAGGCAGCATTAATTCAGCTGCTTTGCTCTCCCTTGGCATGAACTGCACTTGTTTTCCTTGTTATGTGCAAACCTTGACACTTGGCTACTCTGACTTTTCATCTGTACTGAACTTGAGACCCAAACACAGTCGCTTCGGCTGAGTGGACACTTCAGGAGAAATCTGAGCTGGTGGAATTGCCCACCTTCGTGTCATTTCTGACTCTTCATTTGGACTTGGGGGATTTGTTTCTCACTTCAGGGAAGAGATACTGCTGCTGGTCCCTTCTTTGTGTCTTCTCTTGTCTCATTTCCAGGATATTTGAGGCGGAGGAAGTGCACAAATGCTTGGTTTTAAAAATGTGCAGCATTGCCCTTCCTAATGAGTTTTAAGGAGAGTGACTGTCAGCATCCACATGTATTTGAATTATTTTCTCAATCTGACTATTGGAATTGCAGAAATTCCTACTGATTTCCATGCAGGCTGGTACAAGGAGACAAAAGGTGGCCCTGTCCCACTCCAGACTCCTTGGATGGGAACCAGCTTTGCATCCTGTATTGTTTTGGAGTGACCCTCCAAGGTGCATTCATGTGGCCAAATTCAGCACAATGCTGTGGGTCTGTTGAGCGTGTTCCCATAAAACTGCTCCAACCTTTCTTCTCCCTCTGCTCTGTGTAACAGGTTACATGGAAAAGAAAAAACAGATTTTGGCTAAAATCAAAATGTTTTGCAGGAGTGTCAGCTTCAACTAAACTTCCCAGCAGATGACACTGGCATGACTTCCTTTGGCTTTCAAGGTTTTGCTTGCATTTCATCAGAAGGCTCTTGTTTCACTGGGCTGGGGTCTTGTCGTTTCAGCAGCAGAATTTCACTTCATCCTGCTTTCTGTGTTGCTGTAAATAAATTCTTTGGTGTTACAGTGAGTGAGGGAGTTGGTGACCCCACCTTTAGAAGGAATGGATGATGCTTCTTCCAAAAGGAATTCAGAGACCATGGCTTTGGAGGTGTAGGTTAGGGCTTCCCACCACAGTGACTTAGAGAGAGAATTTGAGACTTTATGGTCTTCAGCGTTCAGCACCAAACTGTGACGGAGTTGTGCTCATCATGGCAGGGCTTTGGTTTTACCAGAATGGCAAAGACGGGGTTTTCTTCCTAATGAAAAACTCTGGGACTTTCTACTTCATGGAAAACTTCAAAATCTTGGCTGGGTTTTCTTCAAATGGGAATCTGGAGTGAGTTTAGTCACGCTAAGATTATGCCAAGGGTGTGAAAACCCTGACCTGCTCCTCAGGAGAGTCACCTTGGATTGCAGCCAATGGTGTTTTTGGGGGTTTGAACCCACAGAAGTGTCTGAAACAAAGATGTTCTCGAGGCTTTGAGGAGCACAGCTCCCCCAGCTTTGGGCTGCTGAGTGTGTCCTATTTTTTCATCCCAGCACTCCAAGGGGTTTATTTAAATACTGCTTGTTTAAATGGATAAAGTTTCCCTGGAAGGGTAAAGAAGGATCCTTCCTCCATGTTCTTGATGGGGAAGAAAGGCAGACTGAGCTGGGAAGAGCAGGTGAATATTCCTTACACTGACGTGAGATGAGTTTTTGTTGCTCACTCTTTGGCTTCCAGGCCCATCGGTGTTTCCAAACCAAACCCCAGAGGATGATTTTCCCATTTATGAGGCTGAATTGCTTGTCTGTGTTCCTAAATTCACTGCGTTTGTTTGCTTCTCAGCCAACACTTTCTCAGCAGGTGCCTGAAGTAAAACCACAGGCCTATGAATGAAAGCACAGACAGTTCTTTGGAGACACTTTATCTCCCTCGTCAGTGCCAGTGGGGAAGGTGAAGGGAATTCTCCTGCTTTTTTTCCTGGCTTTGGTTACAGTCTCTTCTCAGGGCTGTCGGCCATTAAGCAGGGCATGCTCCTTCCCTTGTGCCTGTGCTCGAGGCTTGGGTTTACTCAATCCAAAGGTATATGGTTGCATTTTGAATGAAAATTACATCTGAAACCAGTTTTATCAGTTTCCTGGAAGATGACAGGGAGAAAATATGTGAAAAATGTCTTTTCACCTCTGTTGGGGTTTTTTTCTTTGTCCTTTGTTGCCCATTGCATCAGGCTTCCTTATCATCTGACCATGAGAAAATGTTTTCACCCAGTAAAAGAGAGGCCAAACCCTCATGGGTTCATTAAGAGGTGAGTGGTGTGACTGGAGATACCTGATCTGGAGTGTGAGGGAACATCATCTCCAGGACTTGTGCTTTGGGCTGGCTTTTATTGGCTTGGTGGTGATGGTTTGGGGCAGGGAGACAGAGACACATTTCTCCAGCCTAGGCCAGCTCTGCTTGCAGGTAACTGGGAGGAGTGGCTGGTGCCATTCCCAGCTCCTCGTTTCCCCACCACTTGCACAGGGAGGAGCAGCAGGGCTCTCCTCAGCTGCACTGGGGGCTCGCAGTGTGAAGCAATGAGGGAGTATCTGACAGTCCCTGACTCTCTCAAAGACAAACAGAGCAAGAAACCTTCTCACTTTTAGTGACGTCTCCTCTAGGCAATAGATTTCTCCGTTTCTCCCAGTGGGCGCAGCTTTACTATCTGTGTAACAGCACATTAGTTAGGTCACTTCACAGCTATGAGGCTGTTGTGTGGATTCCCTCTCTTCTAGGAATTCTGCTGATGAATCATCAACACTTAGGGCTGGAGTTTGATGTCTTTATTCACACTTAAAGCTCGTACTTGGCCGCAGAAGTAATCCCGTGGAATCCAATGGGACTAACTGTGGAGTTAGACACTATTAAATCTTCGGCCTTTTACCAGGAGTAATGGGTTACAGCCAGATTTGTGAATAAAACTGAAATGCAGTCCTGGCTTTCTGAGGGCTTAGGAGGGAGTACAGGGCTAAAATGTTCCTGATGAAACCTAGCCCCATGTGAAAATTCCCTGCTAGCTGCCTTTGTTGTAAAGCCTTGGATGTGATCCTCTGGGGAAGGGCAGTCAGACCCACCTGGCCTCACTTCTCACAGGGACCCCTGGAGTTGGGAACAAATTACATCCCAGGCTGGGCTTTTTTTTAGTTTGTTTCATTTGTTCCCTCTTGTTGTAATTAAGATGTTTCAGAACATAATTAATTGTCTTTCTACAGTAATAGCTTTGTTATGCTGGACATGACAGGATGTTCTGTCTCATACTGAGTACCACGGGCTGTGGAAGATGCAGTTATGGGATGTGCAATCCTGCTCTCGGGGAAGGAGTTTGGGATCTGATGAGGATGCTGTTTATTTGTAGGAAAGCATTGCTCTGGTCTCCACTCAAATTCTAGGTGGATTTGCTGGAGCTGTCTGAATCTGAAGTGATGTGCAGACTTTGGCTTGGCTTTCTTGGAGGGTGAGGGAACTGAGTACCATTAACCTAATTTTCCCATGTGGAAAGAAAAGCAAAGTACTGGTTTGAAAAAGCAGCAGTGCTGTCATTGGTCTCAACACTATCGTGGTAATGTGGTGCTTGATGAACTTCAGATGTACCAGCAGTTGATTTAGATGGGATCTTGGGAAGGAATTGTTCCCTGGGAGGGTGGGCAGGCCCTGGTACAGGGTGCCCACAGAAGCTGTGGCTGCCCCTGGATCCCTGGCAGTGTCCAAGGCCAGGCTGGACATTGGGGCTTGGAGCAGCCTGGGACAGTGGGAGGTGTCCCTGCCCATGGCAGGGGTGGCACTGGATGAGCTTTAAGGCCCCTCACAACCCAAACCATTCCATGATTTTTATAAACTTTTTAAAAAAGGAAAAGGGATCCAGATCTAGCAAATCACAACATTCTTGTGCTTTAGTCTTATTTAAGAAACACAAAAGCAGAGTTGTGGATCACTAATGTTCATTCAGTGAACTCTGGGGAGTCCAGCTCAGCTGCAGGGCCGAGCCCCAGCCATGGAGGGGATGGTGCTGCTTCCCGTGCCGTGCCCTGGTGTGACCAAGTCCTGCCAGGGGCAGGGGGCAGCTCCTGGAGCGTGGCCGTGCCCCGGGCGCTGCCACAGCCCTTTGCCATGTGCCCAGGAGCAGAAACCCCAGCAGAGACACTCTGGTGCAGCTGCACAGCATTACCCTGCAGGGGAGGAGGGTGGGGAAATGAGGAACAGCCACACATCCTCCCTCGGACAGGGCTTGGTTTACACTGCCCCGCTGAGGGTTTGTTTTCTTTGAGACCAGGTTGGGTTGTGGCCATGGGGCTGGACATGAAAACACAACCCGGCTCCGTGTCACGGCACTGCTGGCCCCAGCTCCCGCCAGGACCCAACAAGGAAGACTTGAAGTGTCTCTTTCTTCAGCCTCTGCCTCTCCCCCCTCCACTCCCTTCCCCTCCCAAGGTGTTTTTAATCCTTCTGGTTAATGTGAAATTAAGATAATGAGTCAAAGAGAAGAGACGACTGGGAAGGGGGTAGCAGGGGGAAGAGGGAAAGAAAAGAAAATAGAAAAAAGAGAGATTCTTCTGACAGATAATTAGGGAGATTGGTTTACCAGCCAGGGACTAATGCTGGCTTCCCAGCTCAAACAGTCCCTTGTGACTCATTTTGTGACTTTAATTTCTATGGGGTTCCTTAAGCAGGTGCCCTCTGACAGGTAGTCAATAGGGGACTTCTGGCTGAGCACCAGCGCCTCTTTGGAGAGGTCAGAGCGGGAGGTCAGAGAGCGGGGCCTGCGAGGGTGGTGGGTCAGGAGCCATCACGGTGACAGATGAACCTAAACGTGTTCCCTTCTCCCGGGCTGTCCCTGCCGAGCGAGCGGCAGCGCCGGCGTCTCCCGGGACCGGCCCCTCTCTGCTCAGGGACGTCCCTGTTCCCTCTGCTCGCACCTCTCAACTGCTCTTCATTAGCCAGAGGGGCTGTTCACAGCCCCGATCCGATGGGGAGAGGGTGCTGTCTCCATACCTCTCAACTGGTCCTCATTAGGTAGAACAGTCCCCTTTTGTCCTGCATGAAGCCCCCTTTGTTTCTGAGCCGCAGCGGGGCTGCGAGAGCTGAACCTGATACAAAACAATGCAGCATTATTTAGCCAGAGCCTAAAGTCAAGGAGGGAGCAGCGTTTCGGGAAGCTCTGGCTGCTGTGGCGTGCGTGTGTGCTGTGTGTGTGAACACCCCTGGATTCTTGCTGTGCGTCCATCTGTCCTTCCTGCTCTGAGCTTGGTTCCTCTTAGAGTTTCTAGCTGGAGTTCACGCCCTCTGCCACCAGCCCGTGGTGCAGGACCCCTCTGAGAATGTATTTCTAAGGTGCTGTAGCTACAAGGAGCTGCTTTTACTCTGCTTCTCTGCATTCTGGGGGGACTCAGCGCTCCCCCCTTTCCTGGACAGGTTTTCTGGGGGTCCCCTGCTCTGGCAGCATTTCCCTGCTTGGCAGAGGAATCCGGGACCGTTCTGCTTTGCTTCCACCCCTCCCAGGCTGCCTCCCTGCTGCCAGCAGCTGAGGTTGTGTTGGCTGGAGCCAGATTAGTCATTCTGTCTGAGATTTCTTTCATATTGAGGATAACGATGGCTAAAAAAGAAATTAATTTTCTTTATAATTGGATTCCCGCTTTTCCCCAAAGAGCTGAAGCCTTTGTAAAAAGCAGCGTCTCTCACCTCTGTGCTGGTGGCTGCGATGCTGCTGCAAAGTGGGATCACCACAGGAGTGTCTGGTAGGTTATAAATCGGGTGGCAGAATTAAATGCTTACATGCCTGGAGTGCCAAGGTCGGGTCCCTGATCCCATTAGCCACTTCTTTCGCCTCGAAACAGCTGGAGCAGAGCTGAGCATCAGCTGCAAAATACCTCATTCGAGAAGAAACTGCGGAGGCAAACTGGAAAGAAATGATCCCAAATGTGCTTTTGGGTCCCATCCACTGCAAAAAAAGTGAGAGGGCTGGGATTAAACAGCCTACCCCAGAGAAAGAAAACAAAGCCTGACTTGGGAGCAATGGGGGAGCCAAAATGCTGCTTGCAGTGAATAGTGTTTGCAAAATTAAGGTCGTCTTTAAATTTTTTTTAATAAGAAGAGGATACCCAATGTGCATCAAGCCCCAGCAGAGCTTCAGAGAGGCAGGAGTGAGGACAAGGAGCTCATTGTCCATGTGCCAGTGATCCAGAGAGAGGAACCTCTCTGTCCTATGCCAGAGTCTGAATATGAAAGTAAATCCAACCTGATTTGAGAGTTAATTGGAGTGGGAAAACCAGGACAGCAGGATGGAGAAATAGGGGTTTGTGGCTTTCCTGGTACACCTCTCCCAAAGAGATCCTCCTGCATGTGGAGAAGGCTTTTGTGGCCTGTGGGGCCAGCACCAACACTGACATTTCTGCCAAGGCTGTTGCGTCACCTCGGCCAAGGTTTGCTTTGATACAGCCACAGGCGGCCTCACGTTACACAACAGTCACAGCAGCGTTTTGGCCACCTCAGGAAGCCCTTGCCTGGTGACCGTCGAGTCCAAAGGGTGCTGTGGGACCTGGAGCCGTGGCTGTGGCTCTGCAGCCACGGCCTGTTGGGTGTTGGACGTTCCCACCCTGTGTACACGTGAATCCTGTGCAACCCCGGGAGAGAAGCTGGTACCGGCCTTCCGTGTATTCAGCCAGCAGTGACACACGGCCCGCGGTGTCTCTGGCAAGCAGATGTTTCAGTGGCCAGCTAAGAACTTTCTTGGTGCTGGGGGATGGTGGTTTTGCTGTGGAAGCCTCCAGCACCGTTTGCAGAAGGGCTGGAAATGGTGCCAAGGGGCTGAGCAAGGGTGGTACCCAGCGGTTTGGAAGAGGCTGGTGCCTGCCTTTCATTCCACACTCCCACCTTGCTGGTGAGTGGGATTTTTGGCTCACTGCACCTGCAGCAGGGTGGTCACCCAAGAGGACCAGTCCACGTGGCAAAGTGGGAGCCGTGTGCTCCTGGAGGGTGGGTTTGCTCTGTGGATGCCGGGATGGGGCCGGGCACAGCGCCGGGCTCCGGGGCTGCTCCCTGTTTACGGCTCTTCCAGCCAGCACAGGCCGTGGCTGGGTGGGACTTGGAGTCCTGCAGTTGAGGGTTTTGTGTTTTGTTTCGAACCGTAAATATAACACAATTGTGTTTATGTAACGCAGTTCTGCGAGATGCTGCGCACGGGTTTTAAATAGAATAAGGGTTAAATTTAGCCTCATTTTTTTTTCCTCCCATTGATTTTGCACAGATAGATTTGTGTTTAAAAGACTTCTCACCCTGGAGTTTACCGGACTCTGTGCTGCATGATCTCATTGCTAGGATCTCACTCTTTCTCCACCCTTCCCTCCCGTTGTTTGCTATTCTGACTAAAGATGAGACAGAAAAAGTTAAACAAACTTTTTTTAAGACAGGGAACGCATCATCCTATGTGTTTATGCAGTATTAAACACAACAAGATCATTATCTGGAGACACTGGAGACCGGATTCCCTTTGGATATAAATGAGTAAAGTTCCCATCAAGTACATGATTTACACCAGCGCGGGCTTTGGCGCCAGGGTGTATAAAGATGAGCAAGGCAAAAAAAATTCAGCTACGCAGAGTTGGACTTTTTAAGCATTTCTTATTAGCTTTCAATTAGCAACTGGAAAAAATGGTTGGAAGAAGGAAAACAAATAGGCTGAACATCATCAGAAGAGCATTATGAACGTATTTGTATTTTTAAACCTGACTTGGTTCTTTTCCAGTCAGCAGCAGAGGGTTAGGCCCAACGGCTGGGTCTGAATTTCCCCACTTCTCAGAGCTCAACACTTGTTATTTACCCCCTATAATGAGCTGAAATGATATCTGGGATTCAGAGCCAAGAGCCAGTGATGCTGAGGGGTTTGCAGATTGGGCTGACTTTGGCTGTACGGGATGTTAGGAGCAGTTTTTCTCCAGCTCCAGCCTCTCCCAAGGTTATTTTGAAGTTTCTGTTGTGATTCACACATCCTGGGATCTCTGCAGTAAAGGATTGGAATTTTGTGCTTGGAGGCAAATCCTTGGGTCAGCTAAGCTAAGTAGTAAACAACACGTCATGTTTCCAGGGCTCTCAAATAGCAGCATTCCCTCAAAAGTCTTCAATACAAAGTGATTTTAGGTTTACTAACAACGTTTCTGAGGAAGAAATTCACAATCCACCCAAGCCCGAGCAGGATCCCGACTCAGGGCTGTTACTGTCCAGCTGCTTCCATCCTGCTTCTGGGACACCAGAAATACTGGGTTTTATTCTCTTAGGAAGGAAAAATATTACCTGGCTTTCGGAGGAAAAACTGACTGGTGAGCCAGATTCTGTGGTCCTATCTTATTCATGGTCTTTATTCAGCCTGGAAGAGTCTTCCAGTTTGTCACTAGCTCTTCACTCCTATTTGTGGACAAAGTACAAGTGTGAATTTCTTCCAGCTCTAACAAGGATGGCATTTCTCTGGGGGGCTGGAATAGGCAACAGGCAAAAGTAGGTTTGGGTTTTTCTCTAATATGGATCCAGGGTCTGCACACCCTGAGGATCTCTCTGTCACCTCACTGCTCCTTCAGGAGAGAATTGCCGTGGCTTCCTGGCAGCAGAGATTAGATGCACGAAGGAAATCTGGATAATTTCCCCCACTGGGAGATCTGGATGGAGCAGTCTCCCAGTTGGTGTGAGGTTTAAACTGGTGGACAGACTGGCTCTTGGAACGCTCTCCTGGCTTACTGGGGACATACCAAGTGTACGTGATGTTTATTGGTTCCGAGCTTGGCCCATGCTGGGTTTGAAGCCCGGGTTTCTGTTTGAAGGTGGGACGATGCTGTGGATGAATGACACGTAACTCAGTGCCCATTTTTGCCAGTTGGACTGTCTGTGGTCTCTTCCGTTGCTCCTTTCCAGGGCTCCCTAACTCCAAGCTAATTGGGTGCTGGCTCCAGGCTTTCTATTTTAATGCTGTTTGATGATAATCATCATTCCCGCAGGATGAATGGTTGGGAACAAAGACAGGAAACGTCCCCCTGATTAGATAGAGGCAGGAGAGCCATTGGAGGAAAAAAACAAATGACAAAAGTGACAAATGAGGGTCCTGTAACTTCTGCCATCCTCCTGGGGCATGTGGAAGGGCCTGGAAGGAGACATGAGTAAGACTTATTTACTGGTTTGGAAAACCATGCCTTGGAAGTCTCCAGGTTTCATCTCCATCTGCAAACAAAGGCCAGAGGAGAGATAAGGGCAGGCAGCTCCCAGGGCTGGGCTGTTTTGGGGACAGTTCCACGAACCCTCCTTCATTCCAGTCAGATCCGAACTAACGGTGCCCAATGCTGCATAGGCGGGAAAGAGGCAACACTCAGTAGGTTCAGGTGATGAGCAGGGTACAAACTACACCTGCAGCACACTCAGAGCACAGGCCTGAGCTCTAGCTGGAGTCTGGCCCTGTCTCACGTTGACTCGTGTTGGTGCCGTGCCCGGGCTAGGCCTGGCGCGTTCCTTGGGAATCTCCAGGAAGGAGAAACGGGCACGGAGGCTTGCGGTGCTGCAGAGCACAAGGGTGTGGTCCCTCTGGCCTCTCCATTCATGGGTAAATGAGTCTTTTGCAGTATTGCCAAATAGTTTCAGGCTCCTAAAAGTCCTTGCAGGTGCCTTACTGCAGGGACAGGAAGGTTCTGCAGGAGCTGGGCTTTAGGTGTCAATGCAGAGAAAGGTGAGTGCAGGGAGCTTGGAGCAGGTCGTGCTCAACCCTGTGTCCTGTCCAGGTCCCAGAGGTGCCGTTAGGGTCTAGTTTTATTTTTTTCTTCAAGTGCCAAGGGGCTCTGTAAACCAGTCAAGTGCAGCCTCGCGTGTCTTGGGGAAAAGATCAACAAAAGCAAACTCTGACTTCAGTCAAATTGCCGTCAGAATATTGTAGCTTCTTAAAAACGGAAAGGTTTTCATTTTCAGTGGTTGAAAACTGAGTGGGAGCTGGAAGTTCAGGGGAGCTGGTTCTGATTAGCCCCAAATCCCCACATGCTGTCGTGCATTTTGGTTTTATTTTTGTTTGTTAAGCTTTGTTTCAATTAATTCTGTTTAGAGCATGGCCTTGGGTTTGTTTATGGTCATTGTGCACTGAGGGGATGAGCAGAGTCTGGGCAGCCCTGAGAAACCCCCAAACTGGGGAACCTGGGCTACAGAGGGCTCTGAGATGCCCAAGGAGTTTGACATTTCCATGGCTTGGAGAAAACCTTTAAAAGCTTTTCTGAGGCTGAATGAAACATAAAGGCCCAAATCTTTCCTTCACTGTTTTGGCTGTAATAGAGGCAAAAACCTGACCTGGAGAACAGCTCTAGGTCTGGTATCTTAGGTGGTTCTTCCCCAAACCTTGGCAACTTGGCCTGCTCCTTACCCAGACCCTTTGAATTAAAGGTTACTGTGGTTCTTGGTGCTGTCTAGGTTTGAAGCCAATAGAAATCTCCTGAAATGGAGGAAATGGAAATAGAAATATTCTGACTTGAATGCCTCCAACTTAAGCTGTGGGATGAAGTATATTTTCTAATGCTATAAGATTTTTGTTGTTGGTGTTTCTGAAAGAGAGGGTGACTTTTTAGGTGCGCTCTTACAAAGCCAAGTCTTCCCTCTGTGTTTAGTGATAATTTATAACTATTCTTTAAGACCTCTGATGTGAAATAAATTAGGGACACGCCTGGAAAATACTGGATTGGCTTAAATGTGCTGCAGAGTCATTTTAGTTTCTTTTATCCTGCATTTTTTAATTAAAGAAATGTGATGATTTAAGGAGTTTGATCTCCAAATGTTGCAATTTTTATTAGCATTTGTTTCCAGTTGCGTGTTTTCCCGGTAATCGGTTTATGGAACCTTTCACCCCCAGTCTCCTCCTCCAGGGTCGCGTGCCTTGCTCAGGTCCAGCCATCTGGCTCTTCTCTCCCACCACTGAGCAAATGGGGGTCACTTTTTTTTCTGAAAAGAAAGAAGAACAAATGCTGCTGCTTCGTGGCAGCTCTGTTGGGTGGCCTCAGAAGGGTCAAGGACTTAAAAGCTTCAGTGACCTCCCGGTCCCTTCCTAGGTAGGATATTCCAGCCTGGGAATGAGATGTACGAAGTTGCTGGAAGTTCTGCCAAGCAAGTCAACCTAATGCATGATTTCACTTCTGAATCAGATATTCTTCCCTTCCCCTCCGTTGGAGGGTCTAGTGAATCAAGATGTGGCTTCAAAACCACTCATTTCAAAATCAGGCAGATCTGTCTTTCCCCATCTTGGGCCCAGTTCAGGCTCTGTTTGGAGTCCCTCATGTTCACAGGCAACAGCCCAACAGTTGGCCTAGAGCAACACTGAAGGCAGAGCTGGTCTGACTTCAGAAGGGGGGTTTTGCAAAGATCCCTCAAGTTCAGGAATCCCTAAGAATTTATTCTTATCCTTTATTTCCAGTAGAAACACTTCCAGAAGTGTTTCCATGTCAGTGCCATTCCCTTGCACCTTCACCTGTGTACGAGGACACTGTCTCTGGGTTCCCCTAGCCCACACTCCTCCAGCTGTGATGTGCCCAAGCTCCCTGTGGGGATTCTGCTCTCCCTGGAGCGCTGGCCGCTCACCCTTGCTGCGTCCCACAGGAGCTCCCACTGCAGCAAAGTGCCACTCCCTGTGCCAGAAGGGAAGAGCTGGGATTTGGTTTAACCAGCCGCAGCTCTGGGGCTTGGATTGCTCTCCCAAAGCTCGGCCTGTGGTTCTGACCCTAAATAGGCTCCGTAACAAGTCGTTCCAGCCTCTGTGTGCGTTGTTAACTGTTTCCATGTTTTTGACAGATGGCTTGGTGTACCTCGCAGCAAAGCCAACTTCCTGTTGAACAAACAATGAGGAAAGAGGAGGGAGGAAGAATGGGGTGTGGGAGAGAACACAGGATGCCATTTATATTTTATTTATGCAAGTGTTGGATTTTTTTTTTATTATTTTTAAATCTTGGGTATGCAGCGGACTGAGAATTTGGGGAGAAACTGGAAATTTGAGGCTTCATTTATGAGGAGTCTCCAAGGTTTCCAAACCTCCCTCCAGAGACTGAGACTTGTCATTACTCCTGTTTGTACTGATACCATGGGGAGTCGTGGCTCAGGGAGTGGAGTTACTGTCTTGTAAGTCTTTTGTAAGGCACTGCCCATCCCTCCCTGGCAATGATGTTCCTTTTGGAGGAGCTTTCAGGATTCAGGCTGTACAAGGCTTTGCTCTCAAAGTTTTGTGCTTGTCTGAAATACCAGAAGCCCCCACCAGGCTTCATCTCCCTGTGAATTGCTTTGCTAAGTGACCCCTTATTTCGTGACCGTGTGGTCCAGCACATTCTTTAACTGTCCTACACGAGATTTTGGAGGTATTTCTTTTGGTCAGAGCACAGGACTGGGACTTGGACTTAGGTCTGGCGTGGTGAACTTGGAGAAGCCAGGGCAGAGTCTTGTCAATCTGTAATGTAAACAGGAATATTTGACTGCTTTTGCCAGGTATTTTTAAGATCTGGTGGTACAGAAAGCTTGGAAGCCTCTCCGGATAGCAGGGAGTGTCTGTTACTGTGGTGGCCAGCACGAGACTTTCTCAGTCCTCTAGAGAAGCACTGGCGGCACTAACAGAGCAGGAATTCCACATCAGCCACAGAGTGGGACCCAAATGTGGCAGCCTGCTTGATGAATGGCTCGAGAAGCAGCACAGCTTCTTGTCTGTTATTGTTCAAGTCCTCGTGGCCACGACTCCTGTCCAGCCCCTCCCTGGCAGCACACAGCGATTTCCAGGGCTTCTCATGGCTGGGTTTGGAGTCTCTGCTGTCCCCTCTGAACAAGGGCTGCTCTTGCAGGATTTCAGCCCTGGCTGGTACTTGCCCTGCCTGGTCAGTGATTGATTTTGATGGACACAGAGTTCAGCTGAGCCCAGCTCCTCAAAGAAAAGCTGACTCTGCTCTGTGCCTCGCTCTCTGCACTGCTCTGCTTTCTGTGTACTGTGACCCAGCTCTTCTGTTTACCTCTGAATCTGCTTTTTTCTTCTCTTGAAACCATATGCATATTTAATATCTTTCTCTCCTTCTTTTATGTTTCTGCATCCCTCCCTCCGGTGATCTCGTCCTAGTTCCCGATGGAGTTCTCCCTGGTCAGGCACTGGGCAAGGTGTAGCTGGTGGAAGTGAATTCCCCCCACTTGTGGGATTTTGTCACCACAGAACAAACCAGATTTTGCCCCTGGGTCTGTGTAGATCCTCGTTAGCTCCTCAGCACAGTCTGATGACACCAGGAAAGCGGAGCTGGCAATAGTTCCGATTCCAAAACCCCTCTGCTTCCTTGTTTGCTCTTTAGTAACTGCAGGGAACTGCACCTGGATGATCCCTCTGAGATGTGGTGAGGGTCTGCTGGACCAGGCCACCCAGCTCTGGCCAGAGGCTCTTGGACAGCAATGTCCTGCCAGAATGTCCAATACCCAGCCTGAATTGCTGCTGACCGCCGTACCCCAGGCTGGGCCCATATCCCCTAACCGGGATATGGCAGTGTATTTTGGGGTATTTCTCTGCAAAAAGCTGGCAGTTCCAAGGCTGAGAAGTATCCATGTAACTCTCCAGTTCTGCAGAGGCATGTGCAAGGATCCCAAGTGGTTCCCTGTCCCTGAAATAGCACAGCCTGTTAAATGCTCCCAGCTGAAGGAAACCCACAGTCGGTGGCAGGAGGTTTGGGAGGCACCACGATGCCAAGTCCCCTTTGCAATCCATCATTCCCCTTTCCACAAGTTTCCCAGGCAATGGGAGTGTTTTTCCATCCTTCCCTGCTAGTAATGAAGCAGAGTATAACGTGAGTTATAAAGATGTTTAAAGGAGCTTTTGCCCCGGCCTGGCCTGGAAGAGCTGAGGTCATTCCCAGTGCACATTAGTGAATATGTGCAGGGTCTTTGGAGCTTTCTTCCAGGGAAACAGCTAATAAAGCTGCCTGTGTTTGTTGTTCATGCCAAGACACATTCCAGAATCTGATTATTTTATGTCCTTACTTTAATGTGGAAAGAAAGAGCGAAGCATGGATTTTTCCAGGTGGATTGGCCCATTTTGGGGAGGTCACAGCTTGGGGTAGGTGTGTTGGATGTAAACTGACCCAAACTGCTCTGTCAGGAATAAACTTAGTGCAACTAAACTTCAGATTTTAGTGTCATTAAAGCCGAATAAGGAAGGGTATGGCAGCAGAACCAACAGCTTCCATTCGGAGGCGTTTGCAGATGTGATGTGGAATTGGAAAAGGAAAGAAAAAGAGACAATAGTGTTGTAATTGCTTAAGTGGCTCGAACTGCAAAGGAAATGTTCGAAAGTCGTGTAAAAGACCTCCCTGTAGCCATATGTAGTACAGAAGGTACCAAAGAGGAATTTTGCTCCCTCAGAAATTCTGTAGTTCGTTCCCAGTTGGAATAAAATGCCAAACTTCCCATGTCCCACAGGCCTGCTTAAAAAATGGATTTAATATTACCAAGACACTTTGTCAGGGGGATTAGTCACTCGAACTTTTTTACTGTGGTAAATAATGCAGAAATCTAACAAACATTCTGACATTTCTAGGAAAAGAAGTCATCAAAATCAATACTTCTCTTTAGATCTCTGCTCTTCTAAGGTAATTACCCTGTTTCAACTCTTTTAAACCAGCTGTGCTCTCTCTGAGGTCTTGGTCCTTGGATATGTGACCAGGCTGTACTCGTGGGAATAGGGAATAATGATTTTGTGAAACTGGATACATGAGTATGGACTCTCTATAATCAGAAAAAGTCATAGATTCATGTTCCGTAGGTCTGGTTTAATTTTTCACTTTTGTGTCACTTCATTGGCATTTCTCTTAATTCTCCCCAACACAGCCAGAATTGGAAACAGGACATCTAAGTCTGGGAATTTGTGGCCAGCTTCTTATCTCCCATTGGTTTTCCACCACTGTAACTGCAATGACGGATCATCTTTTTTTGTTTAAATATTCTGGTGTGAGAGAAATGAAGACCAAAGGACTTGGGATAGTTTATGATGGGTTACTGGATATAAGTGGAAAATTAGAAGTGATCCATATCCGGTCTGTTCAACTCTGTTATCCATTTAATCATCGCAATTCCAGGCACTGTAAATTTCTAAATGTTATTTGGAAATGAAGTGGCTCATTACAACTGATGTTGCTAATCCTTCTGCTGGCAGTAGCTCCCCTGCTGAAATGCCATAATTTGTGACTTGCAGTGATCAGTGGTGTTGTAGGCAGGTTAAGTCTAAAGCCCAGTGGTTTTGCTCATATCTTACAGCTGTTAACTACTACACGTGGCCGTTACGTTTGGTGTTGGACGGCGAAGGGAAAATAAATATTTAAATCCTGTTTATGTGTGGTCCTGCCACGCAGCACGGGGATAGCAGGCCCAGTCGTCCTCGCTGGAACTCCATGGCTTTGGGTTCTGATGAGCGGGGACGTTCCTGGGTTACACCGCACACTGTGGGGGCTCTCCCGCTTATAAAGAGCATCCCAAAGAGAGGAGCCATTAATTTCCCAGGTCTGAGGATGGACAAGAACTAATTGGTCTCCTTTTCAAGATAGTAGGGAAAACCAGCAGAACAAGATTGGCTGTTGCCAACAGCTGCCTAAGTCTGGTCTAAATTGTAATACATTATTTCTGTCCACAAGTTGTCTGGGAGTAAGTTTCATTGAAAATTCTTTGACATCCTGTATTCAGTGTTTCCTAAACTTCTGCTGGAGATACATTTCATGCTGCAGCAACTGCAGCTGTGAAGATTGTGGGCAGTGCTTGACGAGCTGGGTGAGATGGTTTCATGAGTAGGCATATGTTCCTGCAGATCAGCCCATTTCCTGACTGGGTGTCTAAAAGGTGGATTAATTGAAATCTGAATTGAATATACTGACTTCAGGGTTTGGTGGAACATTGCAGGGATGAGCCCAAGGAGATATGGATGCCTTGGATCCAGATGAAAACTTTAGAAGTGAAAATACTGGATTTGTTTCAATCCTGAAAAACCGGGTCTGGCGCGGAAGGCAGATCGTTACTGAGCTGTGGTGAGGCTCAGATTATTTAATCCCACTGCATTAGTACCTTCTTCTAAAACAGTGTTTAGCATGGCTTTCATCCCTTATCCACATTTTGGTTCCGTTTGGATTGGTGGAAGTTTCTTATCAAAAGGGAAAAATTCAAGGACTGAACATAGATTTGAGAAGGGAAATGAAAAGCACTGGCAAGCCAGAAGGGAGATAGCGGGTTGGTTGCCCAGCTTTCTTAATAAACTGCTCGAGTTTGACCATGGCCTTGCTCCTTCAGCCCAGCTTCTCCTTCTTCCTGGCTTCAGCTGTGGAAAAAATAACAACAGGACTTTGTATTGTGATGGAGAACGCTGCTCACAATGCCACAGAATCACTGCATTCACCCATCACAAGAACATGAGCATGGTCTGGATCTTGGCTGGGCTCCAGGGGTTGAATATCAACAAATCCTATGGATCTGTTTGGGTTTGGGGGGTTTTTTGTTGGTCTCTCATGCAAAGAACTCAAGTCTCCAAAAAGGAAGCGTTCCCAGTGTCTCAGGAGCAGCTTCACACCCATCCTCGAGCTCTAAGGACTGTAGGGAATGTGCAGAGTGGACACAACCGTGTGGGGCAGACATGAAAATCATGGATGACCTGCACTGATTTCTCTGCTGGACAGGTAGGGATGCTCCGTGCATTATGCCATGGATCTTGGAAACCCTTCCAAAGCTCCAGCCTTGGACGTGCCTCCAGGTATTGGTGAAACCAGTGGAACTATGAATGTGCTGGAAAACACAGGGCTTTTGGTTTCCTTCATATTATTTCACTGGTATTTTCTTGAATTGGCCTGAATGTCATGGAGATGAGTGGAGAAGAAGAAAATTTGCACAGCTTAACATTTCAGGAATATTTTGCTTTTTGATAATGTTATATTGATTAAAAAAATTGGATTATTCAAAGCAATCAGCTGCTCTTTTGCAGCCTTGAGCCACTTTGGAGTTACTTTTTGGACAGCAGCAGTGGATTTTGCATCCTTCATGTTTTTCCCAGAGCTCAGAATTTTTCTGCAGCGGCTGGTCTGCACTTACCCTGGGGACACAGGATGCTCTGGTTGCAAATCAGTCTTTCACACAGTCCTAAAGCCTGCTGGGATGTGGGAACCTAAACCCCAGGCTTGCTAGAAGCTGGGAGAACGAACTGATTGATAATGCAGCAGATTTTCCACTGGAAGCCAAATGGTTTATGCCAGGATTTTGTTGAGACCAGCGCGCCACTGAGGAACATCCCAGGATTTGTCCCATTTGGACTTTGAAGTTTTCTGCTGCAATTTCTGACCAGTTTGGGTCATGGTCCCATGCCTTTGGTGAAGCTGCAGCAATGAGCGTGTCATGAAAAGAAAGCTCTTCCATCTTCCCAGATCTGACCCACTTAAGTGTGTCCAGATGGACAGATGACCTCCAGAGGTCCCTTGCAGCCTAAATTATTCAGTGGCTCCGTTTCCAGCATTCCAGAGGGAGTGTTAGGTGAAACTGGGACCGTCCCATCTGGGGAGGAGGATAGAGTTATATCTGCAAGTCCTGTATCTTGACCCCATCCTCTGCCCTGGCCATCCATCACTGGGCACTGGTATTTTATTCTACCAGGATGTCAATCACCTTTTCAATTAGTGAGTGGGAGGGGAGAGTGTGGATGATAGCACCCAATCTTCCATTTGATTTAGGATGAATCACACTTAAGAGGGCATCTGGGGTTAAAGAACACAGGATTCTGGACACATGTATAAATCAACAGGCTTGAGGTTTGCATTATTCACATTCTGGAGTATGAAGTGATATGACTCATTGGATCATAAAAGAGATCAAATAGCTTTGTTGCTAATAATTCTTTCCTTGACCCATTCCCTGGCACATTAGGTTTGTAAACAGAGTTTTAATGGCATCCCTTGGAAGTAATAACATCACGCCTTTATAGCACCTTGGCTGACTGTACCCTCCTGGCTGTAACTGTGCTTGGGTTTAAGCCTCAGCCATTTGTGGGAACTAATGTGCTTTCGTATCTTAAGTTTGCAGTTATTGCCTTTTTGAGATTGATCATCTCCAGTTACTCTGCCTCCCAGCCTGCTCTTCCACAGAGGACATTTGAACCCTCCCAGGAGCCCACAAGTCAGCTTCTCCCAAATGATAAGCACGCCCTGCAATACCCTGGTGCAGATAACGTGCTTGAACTTCAGGGTGTTGTTAATGTCTAATGAGCTCATGGCACCGTTTACTGTTTTATGGCTAAATCATGATTGTTCATTAACAAAAGCAGCACTAGACCATGTGCCAACTTTGGACAGAGGAAAAGGTAAAGCAGAGGCGTATGACGGAGTGTGATAAGGATGTGGCACCTGTGGCAGGGCAGGGAGCACATTTCCTGCTGGCTCCTGTGCCCATTCCATGCGGTGGCTTCTGTGGAGAAGCCTGGAGTGGAGGGAGAGCAGTGCAGGGCTCTGGTGTTGCAGCTTTACAGGTACCTGGTATCAAACAGCTCCCGAGTGGTTGTCTTCTCATGCCATGGTGCTTTTTGTCTTTCTGGGCGCACCCGTGGCAGCCTGCTCTGAGATACTTCATGGAATTATTATTGTTGGGAAAGGCCTCTGAGGCCATGGAGTCCAACCACTAACCCAGCACCACCGTGTTCAGCACTGAAACAACGTCCCCAAGTGCCACATCCACGTGTTTTTTGAACATTGAATCATAGAATGGTTTGGGAACCTTAAAGCTCATCCCATTCCAGCCCTGCCATGGGCAGAGACACCTTGCTCTACACCAGGCTGCTCCAAGCCCTGTCCAACCCGGCCCTGAACACTTCCAGGGATGGTCATTCCAACACTTCCTTGGGCAGCTTCTCTTTGCTCTGCCTGCCCAGAACTTGCATATGGGGTTGGTGGTTCCCAGGATGAGAAATCACATTTTCCAGCAGTGGAAGTGGGAGAAAGAAGGTCCCAGTCTCCATTAGAGGGTCTGTCCTGTTGGCAGATATGGAGATATCTGGTCCAGGGAGAGGAGGAAGTGGGTGAAGGAAAGGAAAGAAGGTTGGGAACTGTCAGTGTAGAACTGTGCTGCTTCATCACGTAGTCTCAGGCTGCTGAGCCTACAGCAGGTAAGAGACCTTTGTAGAGATAAAAACCGGAACAAAGTCTCAGAAGTTATCTAAGAACTGGGGTTTTTGGTGACTAATTTATTCATGGGCTGGTGGATGCTTAAAAGCAGCAAACTGGAGCTGATGATCACTAAAGAGGGGTTTAGGAACAATAGAGTTGCAAGTCTCCAGTTATAGCATGAAATCCTGCAGATACACAGACCAAGGAGTTTAAGGAGAACAGTAAAGAAGGAGAACACTGTGAACGACGAGGTGCGGGTGGGAAGCTGGGAATATCAGGATTGTTCCACCTCATCTGAAGGACGTTCTGTATCAGTTTTCATGTTATCACTGTTTTGGTCAGTTCCTATAGTTAATACCTAAATTCTCGCATTGAGACCTAACAAAAGACTGCTCAGGGACAGCGTATAAATAGCTTTTGGGCTGCCTTATATTTATATATGTTGGTTAAGCAAACTTTCATGGATAAACAATAGCAATATAATGACCTTTTTATAGATATGGTTCCGTGCATGCACCAGAGCAGTCTGGTGTATTTATTTCAGCTTGTAAACCCTGCGTGGTTAGTACAGGATGTGTACTCTTCAGCATTTACAGTTGTTTAAAGGGAGGCTTTCGTGGTGGTGCTGTCGTGCAAGGAAACACCACCAGCCTGGGGCACAAAGTATTAAGTGTCGAGGGGTGGGTGTATTAAGCAGGAGATTTAATTAAAAGGCCATCATGGTATCTTGTGGCTAAAGAGTATCTTTGGTTAAAAACTGAATATAGGAGCTGGATAACCCTACAAGGTACCTGAAATGCATTTGAGGGGAGTTAGATACCCAGTAACTATGGGATTTTGGAGAATGAGGTATTTAACTCCTCCTAAAATCTCTGGAGTGGTTAGTAGCAACCTGAAGGCAGAATTCATCTTTGGTCTTGTAAAATCTCTACTTTTGGCTGGGAGTGGGCTTGGCTCAGGGAAGAAAACTGCTCTCTGATGTGTCCTGGAAAGCAAACAGTGGGTTTGGGATGCACACTGTGCTCCTGCCAGCTCTGCTCTGCAGGAGCGTGGCTCAGAGAGCAGCAACAAACAGCCCTTGCAGGACTAAGATGGGGAACTTTACTATAAATCCTCTAAAGCTCCTGGAAAGATGGAATGTTTCCCCTTCTCTTTTCTCTGCCCTTCCTTGTGAATAGAAATCCCCAGTGTTCAGGAACACGCAACCCTCACGGCTGAGGACAGATGGCCAACTCGTTTTTGCTGAGGGATTTTCCCCCATGGGTGGCTTGTTCCGGAAGTAATGCCCAGCTCTGCCCAAGCCCTGGACTCAAGCTCTTTCCAGAGGAATAATTGCTTCCCTGTGTGCACATGGGGAAGCAATGGGCAGAGCAAGGTAGTTGAGTTGCCCAGGGCAGAAGTGGAACATCGGGCTCCAGAGCCCATCTGGCTGCTGGGGGACAGTGACCTTCCCCCTCGGCAGCTTCTAGCTTGGATGGACCTGCTCTGGCAAGGTCACCTCGGGACCTTCCACATTGGTGGGCGCCCTGGAGCTGCTCTTTGCTCAGGCATCAGCACTTCAGTGCCTGGACAATTCCTGCTGAGAGCACGCAGTCTTCATTTTATGAACATCCACCCTGCTCCGTGATGTTTCTCCATGGCCGCAGTTTGTGCCTTCCCTCCTCTTCGGCTCCTTGTGTTCTGCTCCACAGCCAAGAGCAGAAGGGCCCATTCCAGTGTTATTGGCCTCTTCTTTTGCATCCTACAGAATGGGAGCAACTGCCAAGCCCACTTTGCCTCCCGACGTTTAACAGATTGGCCCACGTCTAATTTCTGCCTCTGTTTACAGAAGGTGGAGGATGGAGGGGAAGGGGGGCTGCTGAGCAAGGGAAGAGGGCATGGAGAAAAAAGAAATTACTAACCCTCCATCAAAGAGCTGCTTTCCTACTTGTGGTTTCAGAATGCTTCCTCCTTCCCCAGCTATCCTGTAATCACTCTCCAACATTCACCAGAGCAGTGTTTACATCCAGCCCTATTACCGGCAGGGGAGACAGGAGAAATTAAGGGCTCCCGTGCCCCATTATCTCCCCCTCTTCCCCCTCCTCTCCCCCTCCCACAGGCAGACACACTTCTCTCCCCTTACCCCTTTTCATCAAACGCCTCCAATTCATGAAGGAGTAAAAGCCCTTTAATGGGATTCTGGAGATCTTAAAATCCAGGTGGTTTGTTTAAAAAAAAAAAAAAGAGAGGGAGAGGGAAAAAAAATAAAAACTTGGAGGAAAAAATACCACCAGCTCACTCTTTTTGGCTTCTTTGTTCCTTTTCCACGTTGTCTTGAACCTTTTTCTCCTCCACAACTCTGCTTGGCAGCTGGGGTGAGCTGAAGTTTGACTTGGATGGCTGGTGAGACCACACAGAGCTCACCCTGGCTGGAATTAATTTCCGATGTACAGCTGAAGAATCCCATGCGCACACACAAACACAGCGAGCCCTTGCGTTTCCTTTTGATTTCCTTCTGGTGCTTCCTTCCCCAGATACCCCTTTTATCAGAAGCAGAACGAGCTGCAGTGCCAGCGCCGCGGCTGCTGGGGCGAGAGGCTCTGCCCCAGCGTGGCAGCAGAGCCGGGGGAAGGCGGAGGCTCTTTAGATGTTGGGCAGGCAAAGAGACGTGTGAAAAATGGCCAATGTTGGACAACAATAAATGGGGATTATGACTTTTTTTAACGAAGGGTAAAAAAGGATACTCATCTGGTACTGGCACTTGACGGGGACTTGAGGTCTGATTCCAATTCCTTGTTTAACCACAGATTTCCTCTAAATAATTCTCGTAATCTCTTGATTCCCTAGCTGAGGTCAGGGGCCCATTGTTCTACACCCTGTAACAACACAATGGGACACAGTTCCTGCCCCAAAGAGCTTACAGTGAAAATCAAAGAATGAAAAAGAAACCCAGGCTTGCCTGGAGTTACACCCTGGTGTTAAATTGAAGATTAGAACCAGACCTCCTGACTCTCTAGGTTTTGAGTCTTCTGCAATTGTAACATTTTTCTGGCTCCTATCTTGAGATTCACACTGCAGTGTTACAGACCATCAAAATGGAAAATGCTGCACCTCTTACGCCTCGGAGCAGAGGGCAAGGAGCTGTTTATGATGGACAGCTCTGCCCCTAGAGCAAGGACAGCCTTGTTGATTCTTACTCAGGAGAACCAGCCCACAGAGAGAGGCTGGGAAGTTTGGGAAGCTGGTTGACCTTTGGGGTTGCTGGGTTTCCTATGAGCCAGGGCGATGGACCAGTGCTGCAATGGGCTGGGTGGCTGGTGAAGGATTGCAACAGGGCTGCATTGAAGTCCCTTCCTCAACGGGAAGGGAGATGGCCGTGGGCGTATGGGGACATTTAAGCGGAGAATATTCCCTCCCACATGTAGGAGTTGTTGGAACAGCTCCGCGCCCGGAACTCTCTCCCCTCCCAGGGCAGGGATGTGCTGAATGCGTGGGGCGGCGCACGCGCGTCTGAACTCGGCCCAAGCGCTCCGAGCGCTGGCACGGCCGCGCTCCGCTGCGGGAATGCTCGTGGCACCACGCTCCTGGAGGAAGGGGGCAGGCTGCAGTGGGGCTCTGGTTGTGCTGGCCGTGCTCTAAAGCATCGGAGCTCCATGTGGTTGCTGGGACGGGAGGAGTAAAACTAAAGTAAAACTAAAGCAGGCTCGGCAAATACCACCCTCGGTATCGCTCGGCAAAGAGAGGGTCTGGCCCTGCGTGTTGCTGGAAACCTCATTGTATTATGGCTTTTTTAGTCTCAGCATCTGGAATGACCTGATAATATGGAAAGTGATAATTTGTGTATGCTCAGCCATAAATATACAGCCATCTCTACACTCTACATTTTCCTTGGTTTCCCAGACACTTACTCCTACCTCAGAGTATTCCGGTGGCACTACTTGGGCTTTGGATACTGAGCATTATTAGTGAGGGAAAATGTGAGTGCTCATATCCTGTTTTCCTTTTCCTGTTTGGCAGTTTATATGAAACTTGCAGTCACTGTGAGATCTTTGATTTCATCCAGATTCAGCAAACGGGGCAGTTTTTAGGCTTGTCAGAGAGATGGGCACATGCACATCTGGATGAACACACCGCAGGATTCATCATCCCTAACTTTGGGCATCACAGGAGATTTCCTCTCCATGTATGGAGATTGCACCTTAAATGTGCTGTACATCTGCTTGAACATCTACGTTTTAGCCTATATTTTATGGCTGAGGGAAACGGCTGCTTTTAGGGCCAGGCTCAACAGCTTTATTCCAGAGTTTCATTAGGGTGAGAAGTTTCCTCTGACTGCAAAGGGAGCCAGTTACTGCATTAAAAAAATACCTCCAGCCTACCAGAGCTGTGTGGCTCTGTCTGAGGGCACTTGGTGGTCCCATGTGGCCCTGTTGGATGTGCTGGCCTTGGCTCCAGGTCCTGACCCTGGAGAAGGCACAAGAGCTTTATTAAGCACGGAGTTGCCACTGGCAGATTTGTTCCTTGGCACTGGGGCTGAGCTGTTGAATAAGACTTCATTCTTCAGACTTAGGGATGACAGGTTTGACCGTACAATGAAATCAGCTTCGTCCTCCTGATACTCTTAAATTTATTTTCTTTGTTTCAGAAAAATGTGGGGAAATTACTAGATTTCCAAATATCTCTTCCAAAGGGAACTGCACTTTAGACCTCAATTTCTGTAGGAGTATTGGCAAAGGGTAAGAGGAGGAGGAGGAAAATGATTCTGCTAACATAAAATGCTCCAGAATCAAGAGATAGGCATCAAAAACTGGTAAGATTTAATACACAAAAGTCTATCTGGCTTCTGGATTTTGGGATTCAGGATGTACTTGGGTCATACTTTCAAGATTTTCCTTGCACTACAGCAAGGAAGCTTGCTTCTTTTAACTTAGTTTTTCTGTTAATGAGAACTGAGACTCTCATGTAATTACTTGTTTCCTGGAGTTGGGGCCTTTAAGTCAATATCCAATATCCAGAGATTTGTGTTAAAAGTCATGAGTTGGCCATTCTGGTTTATTTTAGTTTGGAGAAACCTCTATTCATGTACAAAACCTAGATAGCTTTTAAATAGCCATGGAAAGAGAATTATCATTGATGGTTTTTAGTTCTACTAATAGCTACTCTGACAGCAGTTGAAATTTTGTTTTTTTCCTGTGAGAATTTATTCTACTGGAAAAAATTTGGAACACAGCAAAATGTTTCTTTTTGGAGAAGTTGAAAAGCTTCCTCTTGACTTAATTCTGCCTTCCATTATAGTACACATTATTTATAGTATAAGGGATGAAAGAGCTGAGCTCCATTTGAAATACTCAAGTGGAAATTAAGTAGGTCTTAATAAAAATAAGGATTTGGGGGAGGGGGTCACAAAAAACTATTTTCATTAATTTTCATCTCCCCCGAAGTCTGAGGGTTTGGCCTTTTCATGCCAATTATTGGAAATGTGGATATCTCAGAAATTATTGCTGTACATTCAGCTTTTGACCAGCCTTTTCTATTACTTCAGATGAAGATTGTAATAGAAACACGATGGTACAATTTGTTTAGTTATAAATACATTCCTTATTTTCTTGTCCTCTACTTTTCAATTTTATTGGCAACCCATTTCAAAAACAATTGGTGCAGGCCAATACCTTGATGCAACATTAATAAGAACAAAGAGGCTTAAATTATGGAAATAGCTGTCTATGTGACACATTAGTAGTTTTACTCTCCATTTGGCAGATCTATTGTGGATAAAATTGTGTGTGAAGGGATGAAAGGGAAGAAACTTGGATAAGAGTGGTAGTATCTGCTCCAGGATAATGAAGAAGACAGACCCATGCAGAGATTTATTTTATTTGCTTTTGGCAATTAGCATTAGCAATGCTGTCTGTGAGAAGCTGAAACTGCCACGGATAATAATGGGATAGTTTTTGAGATGGTTTATCCAGCTCTCAAAACGAGGGATTGCATTTGTGAGGGCTGTGGGGACTCAGCACCACCTCTGGAGGTGCTCTCATATGTGCTGCTAATCACACAAACTTTTGTTTGTCCAACAAAAGGAGCCCAGAGCAAGAAAAGCTGGCTTTAGAGCTGTCAGGTGGAAGCAGCCCAGCCCTGAGTGTTCCATCCCCGTGCTGCTGAATCTCACCACCTCCCAGGGAACAATTCCTTCCCAATATCCCATCCAGCCCTGCCCTCTGGCAGTGGGAAGCCATTCCCTGTGTCCTGTCCCTCCATCCCTTGTCCCCAGTCCCTCTCCAGCTCTCCTGGAGCCCCTTTAGGTCCTGCAAGGGGCTCAGAGCTTTCCCTGGAGCCTTCTCTTAACCAGGGGAACATTCCCAGCTCTCCCAGGCCGGATCCAGAGCAGAGGGGCTCCAGCCCTTGGAGCAGCTCCAGGGCCTGCTCTGGACTCTCTCCAGCAAGTCCAGATGGTTTGTCCTGCATTTGTCCCAAATACCTGTGGCTGTATACAGCAGGCTGTCCCTTTACACCAGGGCTTCACATAAACATCAAGGCTTTGGTGTGTTTGTTACCGGGGATCAGCTGAGATGTGGCAGCTCAAACCCTTCGGGCTGTGCTGGCCCAGCTCCTTCACCCAAGTACACGATTCCAGCTGGTTCTGGCTTTGATCTGAGATGGAGAACTGCTCCTGCTCTTCCTGAATGTCAAAAAAGTTCTTCTCTGATGCAAATCCCCTGGCTGTCAGCGAGCTGCCCTGGCCTGACATAATGCAAATGACACAAGAGATGGTTTGAGAGGCAGAAGTAGCCCGGTGGCCGGTGTTTGGCCAGTGTGGCCGCTGTGAGCTGGCCTTGGCTCAGCCTGTGGCAGCTGTGGTGAAAACCCCGACACGGGGATGCTCACGAGGCGTTTCATGCACTGCACAAGGCTTTGCCAGCTGTCACAGTCCTGGTGACAACTTCAGCACGTATTTCTCAGTGCTTTTTCAGGTGAAGGCAGTGAGGGCCAAGGAGGTCAGTGGTGGCCTGAGCCCCAGGACAGGTTGGAGAAGGAACCAGAGCCGTGGGTTTCCCATCCCCGTGGCAGCTCCTAAATGCACTGTCCTGAAAGGCTGCCAAGGCAGCAGAGCCAGGAGTGTCTCGGTGCCCTGGGCCAAAACACAGATTGTTGTCTGACTTGGGAGCAGGAGGCTCGGGGTGCAGGTTTGAGCTCACTCAGTGGTGAGGTGCCACCAGGCAGCTCCTCGTGGCACCGGTGACAGAGAAGCCCTGGGCGGCCGCATCGTCACCGAAGGCTCTCGGCGGCGGCGGGCGCAGCAGAAGCTGTGTCACCCGTGCCTGGGAAGGTGCCTGTGTGGGAGGGTTGAGCAAGATCCTTAAGCTCAAGGGAATGTGAAATCCTCCCCCTTCCTGTCTGTGCTCTTTCTGTGTGTCTGGAAAGGAGCAGGGAGCTCGTGCTGTCTCCGTCCGCTGCCTCCTCGGGAAGGTTTGGGGAGCTGGGAGCCAGGGACTCGCGCGCCCCATTCTGTCACAACGTCCCAACATCAACACCCTCTGATCTATGGTATCCTGAGAGTTTGCAGCTCTTGTGTGGAGATGGAGTATGAATAAGGGCCCCCCAGTGTATTGGGAATCGGGCCTGTGGGTCTCCCGTGTCAAGTGAGTCATAATGTATTAGATCCGAGGACTTCCCCCACGGGTGTTTAGTCTGAACAAACCCAGCTAATTCAGATTTAACTTAGCTCTTAATATGCTACATTGCTGAGTCTTCTAATTAATGCCACATGTTGCAGTCAGCTGTCATACTGAATAAATGTTTACAAAGCTATTAATGTACTGTATTTGTAAACCAGACCAGCTCCTTTTTGGAAATCATGTGGTATGTGTTTTCCCCTCAAAGATGAAAAAAGTTTTTTAGCAATAACGGATACTTTATTTTTGCAGCAACAGCCACTTCCCAGGAATTCATTGCTAACTTTCTTGGGCCGCAGCCATTATCCCAGGGAAGGACGTGGGGAAAGGCGCCGTGTTTTAAACAGAGATGCTGAGCTGAGCCCTTTTGCCATGAGGGCCGAGGGGCTGGCAGGGTCTGAGAGCCCCGTGCGGGGGCGGTGCCGGGAGCAGGCAGAGCCCGTGCGTGTGCTGGTGGCTCTCCTGTCCCAGCTGCCCTGATCCTTCCCCTCCGCTGCCACGCGAGCAGGGACACCCGGCCCGAGCTGAGGGAGCAGGGACATGGGCGTGCATCGCACAGTCTGCAGGCCAGCTGCCTCCTGCTCGGGGCCCCGTGGGGCTGGGGACACGGGCTGGGGCCATGGGCTGGGGACACGGGCTGGGGACAGAGGCTGGGCACACGAGCTGGCCACACGGGCTGGCCACACGGGCTGGCCACACGGGCTGGCCACAGCCATCCCCACATGGCCAGCACTTGCCTGCCACGGGGACTGGGTGGGAGGGAGGGAGCAGTGGGATCGTGGGGGTGGGAGATCCAGCCTTATCCTCGGAGCCACTCCCCAACAGCTTGCTCTGCACAAATTCATGTTTTCTGTTTTCTGAGTTTGTTTGGTTGTGTCTTTAATTCCCTCCTGGGGCTCCGGGGAAACAGCTTTCTTCTGCTGAAATCCCAATTCCTGCACTCCTGTTTCATCTCTAATCAGCTGCAGAAACCATAGGAGATGCCAAAGGACTTGAAAGCTTAGCGGGGGTGAGGCTGGGATCTGTGCACGGCCACCAGCTCCTGTGTCCCACTAGCCAAGGCATCCAGCTGAGGGATTTGGGGGTGTTGTCCTAGCTGAGGTCCATGACCCTCACAGAGCCTAGTGAGAAGGGTTGTGTGCAGTGAACCAGGAACTGAGATATTTTTGGTGTTGCCTCTCCCTAGGAGCAATCTGCTCCTGCTGGTGGAGTGTGCCTGGGTGTTACCTGTTATCCCCCGGCTTGGTGAGCCCCCAGCAGGGGCTGCTGGTGACTGCTGGGGCACAGCCACCTCTCAGAGCCCCACACCTGCAGGGAGAAGGAAGCAAGGCACGCTAAGCTGGCTTTTCATTTAGGATAATGGTTTCAATGCAGGATCCCTTCAGGACTATGTTTTGAGGGGCTGCCCCAAGCTGCAAACCTTAAAACATCCTGCCCTCCCTGCTGAAGCCAAGCACACACCTGCTCTGGCTGTGGAGCCACCTCTCCCATGTCTTTAATCCCCTTTTTCCCAGCCTGCCTCGCCAGTGCAAAGTGTGCTCGCAATGTTAAACTTCCCTCATTAGGCTGAACATTCCTCTTTTTAACCTCTTTAACCTGCAGCATTCCCATTGGGAGGACCCTGTCTCCATACTTCTCAATGCTCTTAATTAGATTGGGCATTTCTTGCCTCCACTGTATATTTACAATTTAGGAACAGGAAAAAATACAGCCTGCACTTAAGGGCTTTCTTCCCTTTGCTCACTTCCCGTGCTTGATATGTTGGACAGCAGGAGGTGGAAATTTTAAAGCCTAGAGGAGCAGAACTTCTCTGGGAGGACAATCCGAGGCGGTTTAGGTCATTCTTTAGGCAGGGCTGATTTCACATCTTGATGGATTTTTACATCAGCTCTCAGTTTTTTTATTTCCATCGCCCTGTGTGCGCATGTCCCTGTGCACACACACACACCCACCCCTATTGTCTGTCGTTTGCTCTTCTCCTGCCATCAGCCTTTTATTATTGTTGATGCCTTTTCATTCCTGATGCCAAACTTGATTTGGAGATCGCAGTACTGAGGGTTTCATTTGGAGCACTGTAGATGGAAAACTGAAGTCCTAAGTGACTGGAGCCCTCGGCCAATCTAATTGTTATTGACATTTGTGTCTGATTGTTCATCAAGGGGGATTTGACTTGCAGGCCAAATCATTCTATTACCAGGGTTCCTTTCAGCCTTTTCTTTAACATCAAAAAACGCCCCCACCCCACCCCACCCCACCCCAGTCAGCAGCAGCAGAATCAATGGCAATATCTGGAGAGGAGAGGGGGGCAGCGAAGCTGGGGGAGATCACGTACGTCCCGTTTGAAATGTGCGAGCGAGAGATCCGAGAGCTGGCGGTGTTGCCTTACAGGGGGAAAAAGGATCTCATTAACAGACTACCGTTTTCATGGCAAGGTGAAGGAGGCAGAGGAAGGAGGGGCTGGCAGGGCTAATTATATTAAGGTCATTTCACCTGTCAAAACTTTCCCTTTAGTGGTGTCCCTGGTGCCCTGGGATAACATCCAGATTTGTCCTGAATGGTGTCTCTGTTCCTGCTTAGGAGCCTTGACTGGTGGGTCGTGAAGCGAGCTGCATGAAAGGAGCCCTGAAGGCACCCTTTTGCCTTCTTTTCACCTCCTGCTCTCCTTTGATTTTGCTTTTCCCCCCTCTTGAGTTTCAGGGTGGGTAGTGATGAAGCCCTGCTGTGCCGCTCGCCCGGAGTCGCGCTTTTCCCGGGAAGCACCGAGGCAGCTGGCACAGCAAAGGCCCCGTGTGCAGCCAGGTTCCTGTCTCCCTGCCTTTCAAACCCACTTACGCCCTGCTGCAGTGCTAATTTATCCCCCATGAAAGCTGTCCTCTGGAGCAGAGAGGGATGGAGCAAGGCTGATTTTGCTCATTAGACTAATGGTGGAAACCGGAACGATGCAGAGGCAGGGATCAAAACAGAACCAAGGGAAATATTCTGTTTATTCATTTGAAAGAGGCAGGGGTGAGGGGGTGGCTGGTAAACCAGAGTGTCCTCATCCTGGTGATGAACCCTAGAATTACCTGCCCTCCTTCAGGGGATTGTTCCAAGCCATTAAGTTATTTCATTTTCCAGGAGTTTGGGGGATGGAAGGCAAATTTCTGCAGTTAATCTTTCTCTAAAGGTAGGTGGAAGCCGTGCAGATGGCCTCTCTTTGCTAACGTTAGCAGGTAGAAGTAATCTGGGGAAGGAGGCAATGGGAGGAACACAGTAGGGTTCATTCAGGATCACGCAGGTTTTACGTGTCGCCGCGGAAACAGCAGAAATTTCAGAGATCAAAGGGCTTCTCCACCAAGAGTTGCTACCTCAATGTGTTGGGTAGCTTGAGAGAGAGCTGAGGACGAGGAGGAAGTGAACCTAATTCCCCTGGCCTTCGGCAAGCAGCTCAGTGAGTCAGATTTATCCTGCTGAAGCTGCATTGCTGGGGTTTGAGAGATGGATTTGGCTCCACATGCCCTGCCTTTGAGAGATGCTCAGGAGCAGCGGTGAGTCACGAGCGGCTCTGACGTGCGGTAGGGTTGGATGAGTTTCCCTAAACTGGGACATATTTGGATCCTGGGATTGGCTTTCAAGTAGGAAAATAAGCAGAACCACGTAGCTGCTAATAGTACGCAGTTACTACTACTTTTTAATTGTTTCATTGGAGAGACGAGCGAGAGGTGTTGAGCTGTGGGTGCAGAGTGGGACTGCCTGGTGGGTGGTGCCATGAAGGTGGAACTGTTGGACATCTGCATTTTGCTCCATTGAAAGAGTTAAATGGCTCCAAATGCTAAAAAGGATTATTGGGGGCAAAAACCTGCAGTTTGTAGTTCTGAGAGTGCCAGGGGCATTGTTGAAACTGAGATGTGTGTAACTATCTGTCACACCAACCTCTGCCACTCCAGGCTCTTCCCATCGTTTCTAACATCTGAGCAGCCACGACAGCAGCCTGTCCCCTGTTTCTGTCTGACTGTTTGGTCAAACGCTGCTCTTCTGCTCTCCTGTCTCCTGAGCCAGCTTAGTTCAGCAGCAACATAACTGGCCAGACTCATCTCTGACTCTCTAATTGCTTTATTTGGTGTTGGTGAAGTCTTGTGGAAGGTAGTGCTCAATAAATGCCACTTTCTCCTTTTGGGAGGCAGGCAGGGGTATAAAGGTACCATATGATGCTTTGGCCCTAGATAAGGAGGAGAAATACCCAAATGCTGTGCATCCCCACTCTGGCTAGAATCCCCTCCTTGGGGCCAGACCAAGTTGCTGTTTCAAAAGTCTTCCAGACCTATAAAAAGCAGCAGCTTCTTCGTAGCACAGTTTGTAACTTGGGCCTTGAGGAGGATGAATGAACAAGTGTAAAAGCTCTTGCTCTCTTAGGAAAGGACGAGCCAGAGTTTTGATCATATCAGGGGCAATGGGAAGCAAAAATATGTGCTGGGGCTGGCACTCGAGCATCCAGCCCGAGTCTCACTCCTGCCAGGTGCTCCTGCCGTGGCTCCCAAGGCAGCGACGCTTCCAGTGCAGTAACCTGAATCATTTTAAAGAGCAAAGCAGAGACAAAGCCCCGTATTGTCGGCAGCAAAGGTTGAATAAGAAGACCTTTGGGAGCCCCGCCACTTCTCCCTTTAATCTGATCAGCGAGCAGCATTCTTGTAATTCCCTCCAGGTCACTCTGAATTCCTGCAGTTTCTCAGCCAGGTTGAAGCCTTCCCCTCCGATATTAAATAATCTGCAGGCTTAGGGAGAACAACAGAGCAGGAGCAAGGCAAGGCTTAGTTTATATCAGAAACCAACAGGAAGCTGCTGCCGTGTTCTCCCAACGTCTCTTGAGACTCAGGAATTTAAGCCTTACCTTGTGCTGTGCGCTCTGCTTTTAAAACTCTTTGCAAGGTCATTCTGAGAGGATGTGTTGTGTTTTTATGATAAAACAGAGCCCTTACGATGGATCTGTAAACTTCAGTTGTTCCTGGCCTAATTCAGGTGAAGCAGCAGCTTCAGTGGTGCCCCAGAGACATGGGACTGCTCCTAAAGCTCACAAAAGCAATCTTGGTTTGGTTCAAATCTCACCTCTGTTGCATTTTGGGGGCACAGTGGAGCCCACAGACACAGAATGGGGCAGGAAGATGAACCAAAAAAATTAAAACTACTTTTGTCCTTCAGTGGGAATTAGTGGTGTTGCCAGAATTCCTTGTTCCAGCTGCCCTAGGAAGGCACTTCATTCACTTCAGTGGCTGCTAATTCCAGCTTAATGTGAAACTCCAAAGATTTTAAATGATGCTGGAGAGATGAGACTGTTTTGAGAAGTGAAGTGTTACTGTTTTCCTGAGGATTTGATCTAGAAAAGGAAAAACTTTTCTTCCAAAATATACAAAAGAAATATTCCTACCATGGAAATGCATAGCCTGAAGACTCAAATGACATTAGGTCACTGCTTTCTTTTATCAGTAACTTTGAAGTCTTGTCCCGGTTTTCTAATTTAGATCTTGTGATAAGAGGTTCTCAGTGAGCCTGGGCAAGAGCCAAGACCCTCTCCTGCTAACAGTGTGTTGGGAGCACAAGCACCAGTAGCAGTTCCAGTTCTGAGGATGGGCCAGGTCTTAAAAGTGGCTGTGGGGACTGTGCAGAGACAAATCCCGAGGCTTAGGACTGTTTAACATTTCAGCCAGCTCTTGGACCCAAGGGCATGAGCCATGTGCTGGATTTGATCTTTGAAAGCATCATGCTCCATTCCTGGGCTCTGCTGTGCCTCCCTGGACTGAATGTGCGAGGTGGATTTCACTGACTTGCTCTTGGAACTCCCTCCTGGTCTCATCTGTTCACAAAAACTCAGGGAAGTTTCACATAATAAGATGGAGAATTACATGAGCAGCTCGTAGCTAAGCTTATTTTTGAGCAGGTGTTCTCAGGGATGAGGCAGCCCTGGGCAGAGCCCATCCTAGTCTAAATGACATGGAGATGTGTGCAAGGAATGGGGAATAATACATTTCTGGAGTGGACAGTGACTGCTTCCCAGCAGTGCCAGATTCCAGCTTTTCCAGCCACCTGACAGTAGGCAGTCCTGGAGAAGGTGGGAAGGTGCAAGGGCTATGACCCCCAGGAGTGACCTCCTCTGTAGTGCTGGAGGATGCTCAGGGACACTAAACAAGAGCTTGAGAAAGAGTTTTCCTTGCTCCAAGACCTGAGGCAGCTGCCAGCTGAGCACAGCACATGCACAGTTTGCTGGGTGTTTCAGCAGGAAGGAAAAGTGGGATCCCTGTGTCCGGGGCAGCGCTCTGGCTGTCTCAGCCACCCCATCCCCAGGCCTGCTCACTGCGGCTGCCCTGAGCACTCGGGCCTGCCCTGGGGAATGGCAGTGCCGGCTCATTGTGCTGGAGCCGTGGCTCTGGGAGCAGGGATCCCATCGGATCCGTGCTGGCTGGGCACTGCCCCATGCCTGCGTGAGCTGTGTGTGCAGGGCAGGACCTGAGCCCCGAGAGCTGCAGCTCATTCTGTAATTAATGAGTGGTTCCTGACCCCCGCAGCTGCAGCCCGCTGACAGTAACAGGATTGCAGCTGTGCAGGAGCTGCCGCCGCGCCCTCGCCACTCTCACGGTGTTAACTGAAATCCCCTGCCACAGAGACAAGGGCTGCCGGCAGGGCAGGACAGGGATAAACCTCCTGCTCCCCGTGCCTTGGGTCTGTTTCCCTGTGGATTTAGCCCTCGGGTGCTCCCCCCACCCTCAGTGGCTCCTTGTCCCAGGGCATTGCCCCAGAGGCCTCGGCAGCGCCAACAGCGCAGCTCACCCACATTGCCCATCCAACCCACTCACCCTGGGACGGGAATTCTCTGGGAATTCTCCACAATGCCCTCTGTAGGCTCCCGATGAACAGAGCACACCGTGTCCAGTGCCAGGGGAAGCGGGGATGGGCCGGGGCTGCAGCGGGACACGGCTGCCTGGGAGCTGGACTGGCACTGGGCAGGACGTGGCTGCGGTTCCCTGGGTGTATCCCGGTGCATCCCAGTGTATCCCGGTGCATCCTGGTGCATCTGGTGCATCCCGGTGCATCCCGGTGTATCCCGGTGCATCCCGGTGCATCCCGGTGCATCTGGTGCATCCCGGTGTGTCCGGTGCATCCCGGTGTGTCCCGGTGCATCCCGATGTCCTGGTGCATCCCAGTGCATCCCGGTGTGTCCGGTGCATCCTGGTGCATCCTGGTGCATCCTGGTGCATCCCGGTGTGTCCCGGCAGCGCTCCCGGCTGTGCCGCCTGTCCGGGAGAGCTCTGCAGGGAGGAGCTAGACTAAGCTGGGAGCTGAGCTGAGCTGGGAACTGGGGTAAGCTGGGAGCTGGGGTGAGCTGGGAGCTGAGGGGGGCTGGGAGCTGGGGTAAGCTGGGAACTGGGGTAAGCTGGGAGCTGAGGGGAGCTGGGAGCTGGGGTAAGCTGAGAGCTGGGGTAAGCTGGGAGCTGTGCTGAGCTGGGAACTGGGGTAAGCTGGGAGCTGAGCTGAGCTGGGAGCTGGGGTAAGCTGAGAGCTGGGGTAAGCTGGGAGCTGTGCTGAGCTGGGAGCTGTGCTGAGCTGGGAGCTGTGCTGAGCTGGGAGCTGTGCTGGTGTGTTTTCTGTCTCACACGGGGGTGCTTTCACACTCAGAATGGTTTTCATTATTTGCTGGAAGATTTTGAGAGCTCCCAGGGTGATGGAGAGGCCTCAGTCAGTGTTTCCTAGCTGAAGGCATCCATGGATGTGCATTCCTCGCCTTGCTCACAGCCCAACCTTGCACCAGGAGTGGGGCCTGGGCCAAGTGCCTGGGTGGTTCCGTGGTGGCTCTGGTCGTGGGTCTCAATGGTTGGCAGCTCCAGGCATGTTGCAGTTTGCACCAAGCTCTACGGAATTCGCAGAGAAGTGGCTGTTTCTCCTAAATTATCACTTATTATTTTGCCTTGCAACAGTGCACATAACCTTGTGTGGATAAAGCCTCCTTTGTGGGAATAGCAAAGTGACTCCAGAAAAGGGCTTCAGCTGCAGAGGTGAGTTGTGGCTGTAGCTCCAAACCTGTGCTGCTGCCCCTCGTTACACTGTGCAATTCCTCATGTTCAGGATTCCTTTAGTGTCAATACCTGAGCAGGAAAAGACTCTTTGCTGCTTTTTTTCCTGGAAGAAAGTATCAACAGATGCTGCTGACTAACTGAACTCACACTTCCAAGCAGGAAAAATCAAAGGAAGAGATTCCCTTCCCTGCTTGGCCTCAGACTTCATCTCATCTGGGTGAACTGTGTAAGGAGCTAGTCCAGAATTTTTTTTCTAGGTTTCATAAAGTCATGCTTGTGGTGGAGGTGGGAGGAAGGACCACAAATGAGTGACCTGGGGGTGATAGCTGCTGCCGAGGGCGTCTCAGCTCCGACACGATCCGTGTGCTCCCACAGCGCTGAATGTCACCCAGCATCGCTGCTCCTCACCCAGCTACCTCCCTGCCAGGCTTTGGAGCTCGCTCTGAGCTTTGGCTCTGTCCCTGTGACCCACAGCACCTTGCTGGGGACCCCACACACCTCCTGCTCCAGGCTGGGATGCCACAGGCTGGGCAGGCACGGAGGAGGGAGCGTGGTGCAGTCGGGTACAGCACGAAGGGAGAGCACAATAGAGCAGGGCCAGATGTTGCCACATCAGTGGGGAAGCAGAGTGGCCAAGAGCTGTCACCAGGACGACCAGAACACTGATGGATCAGTCCAGCCCTGTCCCCTGCTCTCTGCAGCTGCCTTCCCACCCTCAAACCATCCCTCCCATGGGCTCTTCCACCCATTCCTTGCATCCTCTGCAAGGCACTGACAGACCTGGAGCAGGGCTAGCGTTTCTCCAGACACTGCTGATCACTGCAGGGGGCTGTTTCCATTTCTCTCCAGTACCAGGGGATACTTTATGGGGAAGAGGTGGAGAGGCTCGTGGTGCTGGGTGGCTTGGAGTGCACATGGACAGAGCTGACAGGCTCCACTTCCCTTTTGTCCCATCCCAGTGTGGTTCTTCATCAAAGCTCACACGATGTGATCCGATACTCGCCTGTCCTTGGGGAAAGAGAAAGCACTGAGTGATTCCTTTTGTTTTAAGCTGTGTAATTGGTAAGGAAAACATATCCTCTTCTAGTGGCTTTTCTTTTATTGTCATGTTTAGGAAGTTTTTTCGCATGTCATAACATTTTGTCTGTTTTTACTGAAATCCTTCCACGAAGGAATGATTGTTTGCACAAACAGACTGACATGTTGATACAGGCTGACAACTGCATGGCTAAGACCAAAATAAAATGTAAAGTAAACACATTTGCATAAGTTTATAATATGACCCAGTTCTAACGAAGCGGAGGAAATGGGGAGACATGAATCTAAGCAGCTTATCTTGCATCTCCCCTTTCTGCTGTGCCCCTCATTCTTAACCTCTGCTCCGTGAGTGCCATGGGAGAGTTGTCTGATTTTTCCATTCAGATTTGAAACAACAGGTCCCTCTTGTAGTTCACTTGTGGTTTTGTTTTGCTTAGAAGGGAGGGCACGGAGGAGGGAGCATTCCTGGTTTTCCCCTCATGTGAAACTGGTTGGTCTTTTCATCCTTTTTCTTCTCGGTTACACTTTAAAAGGCTTCTGTCAGTGTATTTTCCATCACTTTGAAATTGCATTGACATGCTGCTGTTTTGTCATGAGCGTAGCATCACAAAACCCTGATTTGGTACTATCTATATTTGATCCGCTTGTGGCATGATTTCCTTAAGGATTGTGAGACCAGTGCCTGTTTTTCTAGATGGGAAAAGCAGAGCTAGAGCAGCAATTTCCTTTTGGACCCAGATCACGGCAGTCCTGGCTGAGTGAAGTGAGATTTGCTAGTTCTCAGCTGCCTGGAAATGACACAGCTCCCTTGTTGATGTGTGTGACTGGAAACAAGCCCTTGCCCAGACACCCAAGAGTTCATCCAACAGTCTGTGGCATCAGTCAGGTCTAAGTTGTTGGTTGGGTTTCACAAAATAACTCCCAAAAACTATGAATCCTAAAAATACCTTTGGAAGGGCCTCCTCTGAACCTGGCTGTCCCAGAGGGAGTCAAAGGGCCCTTATTCTCAAAACTGCAATTAATCCATGCTGCACAGTTGGAGAGAAGGAATGAGGGAGGTCTTGGAAAAATGATGTGAAGTCCTTGGAGCAGAAAGATGCTTAAATCCGACTGCCACATGGTAAAGATGGACTCCAGGTCCATCAAAGGACATTTCTCTGACTTGCACAATTTCTGCCTGCAATTAAACATCTCTGTTGCGTTTCCTACAGTAACTGAAGGCAGAGGAACTTGTAAATTCAATTCTCAATCTCTGAACCTTGGAGCTCCCTCAGCCCCCTGACTGAGCAAACCTCTCCCATCTGATGTCCATGGCCCCAGTCACTGTTGTTGGTAGAAGAGGGCCAGAGTTAACTTTTCTGTCAGCCTCAAACAGAGCCATTTTGGTTTTGATTAGGAGGAGCCCATTGGTGCCAAATGATCTAACAGAGCGCCGTGTGAGCAATCCCTGCTGTGGACAGAACACAATAATAGTTTCCACAGTTCTTGAAGAGAGCTCAAAGCGTTGTCTCTTAGGGCATGAGCAATTCAGAGGCACTGTCATTCCACGTGTGAATTTCTGGGAGGGAGTGGGATTTAGGGGAACGTTCATTTCTGGGTTTCCTTTTGCCTCTTTTGGGTGGTTTCTAGGTTGGTTGGTTGTCATCCATGCCTCGCTTGGATGGGCGTTATTTTCGGAGCTGACATTCAGTCCTTGGAGCTGTGAGGTCTCACAGTGACCCTCATGTCACCCTCCTGTGGGGTCCCAGCTCTCCGTGCCCAGGGCTTGCTCAGCTGAGCTCCCTCTGGAGCTCCAGAGCTGGTGGGGAACGCAGCTGTTTTCCTGCTGGCCCCTCTGGCTCCGAGTTCCAAGGAGAACTGGAGGCTCAGAGCTCTGTTCGTCACCATCTGACCCCGTGGTCATCTGGGGGGACTTTGCCAATGACATTGCAGATGAGGAGAGTGGCACGAGGCTGCTTTGTCATGGTACTCACTGGAGTAACAGTGGGGAACCTTCTTGAGGGGGTTTTCCTGTGTTGCTGCACATGCTGGTAAAAGTCTAACAAGAAAAATATGTGTTTATGAAGATCCTAGACACAGTGTCCCCACAGCCAGACCCTTCACGTGTCTTTATTTTGTTGGATTTTGGATGTGCCTCTCTCTTGACGGGAACTGCACGCCCAACCTTAAGAAGTGTCAAGATACTCAAGATTTATAAGCCGTGATTTTGATTTCCAAGAGGCAGCAATGGAGCTGTGACATCCAGATTATCCATTAAATATACTGGTGCCATGTCTAGTGCTGGATCTTCTGAAAGGGTGGGGTTTGGATAAATATCCTGGAATAGTTAGAGCAAAAATACTGAGTTGCAGGAGAAAGAAGACCTGGGAAGGGGTTGATTTATGTTTGTATTTTCTCATTCTGGGTATTTTTCTGTGACACACATCCACTTTAGGACACTGGTGTTAAGCTCTGATGTCTTATGTGGCAGGTTTTGTGGCTTCTACAGTTTTCTTAGAAGAGCAGGGAGAAGTTTTGGTCTATGTGGGAAAAATGTGGCAGGGATGACTGGAAGTGAGTTTGTGAACACACAAGTCCCAGCAGATGTTCCATGGCCAGGATACCCCAGGAGAGGCAGAGCTGAATGTGGCTCCTGGGATTTTTAGCTGTGCTCTCCCAGACTGGCAGTGAAGCTTCATCTTAACTGAGGGAGCTGGGCTGGGAGCTGGGGGTGCTCACCTGGTGAGGAGAAGGCTCCAGGGAGAGCTCAGAGCCCCTTCCAGGGCCTAAAGAGGCTCCAGGAGAGCTGGAGAGGGACTGGGGACAAGGGATGGAGGGACAGGACACAGGGAATGGCTTCCCACTGCCAGAGGGCAGGGATGGATGGGATATTGGGAAGGAATTGTTCCCTGGGAGGGTGGGGAGGCCCTGGCACAGGGTGCCCAGAGCAGCTGTGGCTGCCCCTGGATCCCTGGCAGTGCCCAAGGCCAGGCTGGACATTGGGGCTTGGAGCAGCCTGGGACAGTGGGAGGTGTCCCTGCCCATGGCAAGGGTGGCACTGGATGGGATTTAAGGTCCCTCCCACCCCAAACCATTCCATGATTCTCAGAAATTGGGAGGCCTGAGTCTGTATTTGTGGGTTTTGAAGGTGATCTGGAGCGAAAGGGGAAAATGTCTTGGCCAGAGCTGAACCAGTTTATGCAACCACCACATTCTCTCCCTGGCCTTGCTACAAACTTTCTGAGAAACTATAGACCAGTCACATACTTCCCTCCTCTGCCCTGGTATTATTATTTGGGAATTAGAAATAATTAGCTGGTTTTTGCCTGTTGCATCTGTTCAGACCACAACTAACTGGAACTTGACTTTCCACTCTGTGGCCAGACACAAGAGCAAGACGTTAGTCTGAACGTTTGGCTTGTCTGATCATTTTCATAGCTAATGTATCAGATAAAACCAAGCACAGCAAGGACGTGTCTCGTTCCTGACTCTGCTCTAAAGGTTGACTTGACAGTCGTGTTTCTGCTCCAGTGGAACTTTTTCTTTCTAAACCAATGTAATTGTGCTGCTGCATACGTGGGTGGGACTGATTTCAGACTGGAGATGTTAATGGCTCGAGCGTGGTGTAGGGCTCCACAAACAAAGGGCATGGAAGTTTGACTCCCAGATCACAAGTGGGAGATGAGAAGGGCATTATTTGAGTATTCTGGATATCATCTGATACATATCAGATGATCTGAGTCGCCTGGTGAAGGAGGTGGCTAATAAACCCAGCCTAGTGGCAATTCCGCCACCCCAGCTTTCAGGGTTCACTTGTTCGTGCTGGCAGATGAAAAGATATTAAAGAGATGTGTACCTCCTATTCCTTAAAAATCCTTTCTTACTGCTTTGTGTCTCCCAGGTGATCTGCACTGCTTTTCCTTGTCATTCTGCTGGGGAGGAGCACGGGGCTGGAGCCAGCGTCTGTGGGGACTTACTGGGAAGCTTTGCCCTGGTCATGCTCACGCTCCAGATCGTTTACACAAGCTTTGCAAATCCAGAGCTTTGGGAATATGGTCGGGATCTGCTAGAATAAACTCAGCATGCTGCTTCCATGAACTGTGGGAGCAATGAGTCACACTACACAGAGTGACTTACGTAGAAAAACTCCCTGCTAGGTGTCAGAAGAAAATGTGTTTTGTGCCTGCAGCCTCTGCGGTCGGGCAACACATGCTGCAAAAATGTTCTGGATGTGCAGGAAACCAGCTAGAGCTGGGAGCTCTGACCAGATCCCAGGAGCACACAAATCCTACACAAATGTCCAGAAACTTCTCAGTGGGAAAAGAGGACACGAAATAGACTCCTGACGGTGTTTGACGGGGCTGTGGTTTGCCCCTTTCAAAGGGGATTTGTTGGATACACCCTGATGCAAGATTGGATGGGGCTGCTGCTGCTTGTGGCAGAACATCCAAGATCACAAACTCCCTCCTTCCCCCTTCCCATCACAGAACCCCTTGAGGAAGGGAATAGCCTGATATTGAAATTGTCTGTAAGCTAGTTAGATCACGATCCCTAAACTGCTGCAAGGGCTGTTGGATAATATATGTATAATTTTTTTTTTTTATGGCTTTTTATGAAAAAGGAAGTCAGGCCCAGGCTGGTGAGACTGGAAGAGCAGGGAGTGGATTGGCTGTCAAGGGTCAGCCTCCCAATAGCCCTGTGATCAAAGCCTGCTCTCAGCAGCATGAGTTTATAGGCAGCCAAGACAAACAATGAATGACTTTATCTCCTTTCAGAAAAGGAAAAAAAAACCCTTAAGTTCCAGGAAACCATTTCTGGGCTAGACAAATTTTGGTTGTTATTCCCTTTCTCTCGCCTAGTGCAGCTATTTCTAGACGAAGGGCGATAACAGGGAGGCAGCAGAGCAAAGCCCAAACCTGAGCCAGGTTGTGCCTCGTTCTCAGGTGGTGAAACTTGGTGCAGAGCTGGGGAGCTCCCAGCAGCAGGACCAGTTTGCTCCTGCTGGGAATCTGTCCTTCACCAGCAGCTGTCCCTGGAAAAGCAAGAGGAAACTCTGAATTGAATCGTGGCCATTTCCCCCGGTTCGATCCCTTCTCCAAAGGTGTTGCCTCATTTGTTTGCAGTTGGAATCTTGCCTGTTTGGCTGTCCCAGCTGGGCCTCCAAAGTCAGCTGGTCACAGCACAGCTGGCCATTTTAAACATGCTGGCTGCAGCCTCAGCTCGCTGCAGAAAGTGAGCAGAGGGGAAAAACATTTTGGGCTCCTGTGTACTTGATTATTTGTTTGGGAGGGAAAGGGAGATATGAGAAGAAAGCCTCTTATTCCTAAAATGGAAAAAGTTGCAAAACATTTAGTTGGGTTTGGATGCGAGGGAGAGGAATCTTCTCAAACTGCAGAGTGTTCTTGATTTAGGATTTCCTGTTGGATACATTTCAGAAAGCTGTTCCAGTCATAAGTGGCCAGATTCTCAGCTAGAATAGATGTGTAAAGCTCTGCTGATATGAATCCATGTAGCACTTTGACCCCAGCCTAAGATCTTAGGCCGAGGTCTGGTCATGGATTGCGAAGATTTGTCCCTGTTTATGGGCTCAGGGCAGGACTAAATCCAAACAGAAGTGGCAGTTCTGAGGTTCAGAGCTGCGTGTGGGTGTTTAATCCCCCTCCAGCACCGGCACCCCTGGTGATTTGGGGCTTGGGCTGTTCTTGGGAGATGTCTTAATTCAACACTGCAAGGTTTGTTTTGGTGTTATGCTAAATGGGCCTGGTCACATCAGTCTGGGGAGAGGCAGGAAGCCTCCACAAATGGCCTTGGGGGTTCTTACATGCATCACTCCTCTCTGTACTACGTTTGTACCCTTCTACACACTGAACATGGAAAATATTGTGAGAAAAGCTTCCCGAGCCAGGATTTAGTGCTGAGAATAGAGGCAAAAAAGCCCTGGGGGCTCAAGAGAACACATTTCCACAGCCTTTCCACATGTCCACACAACAAAGTAGTGGAGAGTTGGGAGGGCATGGCCATTCCCAGTGATGGGTGCTCCTGAAACAATAATGGGCAACAGAGCCATGGCAATGGAGCTGCTGCCCAGGGAAAGATGAAGCAGCAGGAGAACTTCACCTTCTCTTCTTCCCATCCACCCTGGTGGACTCAAAGGGATAAATCTAATCTCCTGTTCAGGATTTTGGGATGGAAGGGGCAAGAGAAGGGAGAATTGGGTCCAGGCCTGCATACTGAGGCCAGTGGCATAATCCACAGCAGGACAGGTTGTCTGGTTCTCTGTCCTGGGTTTTTACTGCGTGAAGTTGATCAAGTTTTGCCGACGGCTGCAGCCTAGGGAGGAAGGGCTTTCTCCGGGGGGTTACTGAGCTCCAGGGGGAGGGTCTGAGCTGAAGCACACAGAGATTTCTCGATGTTGTGGAGTTGTGATTTATTTTTGTCTCTTACCCTTCCTCCCACCATGGGAAGGAGCAGCTGCTGGAGACCTCCATATGAGGAGAGGATTTTCAGGGCTGGGACAGGAGGGCTCTAGATTCCCTTTCCTTGGCTGGCACCACTGCTCCAGGCTATATTCCCAAACCCCTGACTTTCTTTCCACACCTGTCAGCAAGGGCTGGGCTGTGTCCACTGCTGCACTCTCCCCTTGGTGTCTCATTCTCTCTGTTCACATCCTTTGTGTTCCTCTGCCTTTCTCCCACCCTTCAGAGTCAACACTGCAGCAGCCTGTGAGTGACAGCAAAAAACAAGCGACTTTATTTTGTTGAACTTTGTTGACTTACAGGCCTTTGTTTTAAGCCTGTGACATTCAGTCTGCTGCCTGCTGCTGCTGCCTCGTGGGAGCTGTGGAACTCCAGAGGCACCACAGCTCACAGGTTGGTGCTAACACAGCCGGCACCTTCAGAAGGGGTAAGAAAATGAGGTATCCAGGGATTTTAGTGAAGTTCAAATCTCCTGTTCCTAGAAGGTGCCTGTGACTCCCCCAGTGAAAACGTTCTGCATTTCCCCAGCGTGGCTCATTAATTATACAGTATTTCTGCATAATTACCGGGCTCATGTGAAGGTCTCAAGGTGCTCTGCAGATGCCAAGGTGTGACCTCACCTGCAGTTAATGAAACTCTGGTGACCGATGGACCTGTGACTTGCCCAGGGCACAAAGCATTGGGCAACGTGAGCCGGCTCCCTACCTTCACCCTGATGAGTTACCCAGATTCTGCTGCTCCAGAGAAGCTGGAAATCCAGTTTAACCATCTGCTTGGGAATTCCCCTGTAGCTGGAGGGGATGGAGCATTCTCACACCCCAGCATCGAGGGTGCGGTTGAGGGGAAGGACGCATGCGTGGGACTGGTGCGCGCTGCCTGAGCCAGGCTGACCCCAGACTGGCCCTTGGGGACTGGGACACTGGGTCAGGGCCCAGCGAGGCACTGAGGAGTGCCAGCTGTTCCCCAGGGTTGGACTGTGTGCCCTGAGCATCCTGGAAGCTCGGTGACTGTGGTTGTGCTGGGATGTAGCTGGAAGAAGCGTCTGACGTCCCGGAGCTGGGAATCTCCCCCATCTCTCCGGGTTAGAGGATCTGTGGGAACCTGGGTTTTATTTGCTCTGGAAGCAGAAGACAGAGCTGGATTGCTCTTGAGCGGAACAGACTTTTTGAGGGGGGAGTACTCATAAAAACAGCAAAATCTCCCTCTACAATTAAGGACATTTCTAAAATAGTAGCTGTAAGCACCCTCAAACATTCTAAAAGGTGTTTGCAGCATAGCATGGTTAGGACCTGGTTCTCCAGAGCTCGTACTGGAAGTTGGGCCATCTTCCACTGTCAGACAGCAATTTGGAAAGCCCCAGCTGTTGAACAACATGTGGCAGCAGCCTGTGCTCCAAAACTGGGGGGAAACCCATAAAGCAGTGACAGCCAAGCCGTAGTTTGGACCACCACTGGTCTGCAGGGTTGGGGGGTTTTTAAGCCACTCTGACTGGTTTTGGAATTCATCCTGATTTCTTCACAGAAGTAGTTCAGTGGTTGGATGGAGGAGCCTGTGGTTCCCTGCTGGCTGGAGAGGCCCTGCTGCTGGGGCAGGACAGGAGCTGGTGCTGCTCTGTGCTCGCTGCTGGTGCAGCAGGAGCTGAGAACATCACCTGGACAGAGGTGGTTTATGCTGTAGTGTGGGGATCTATGGCCAAACCCCACAGATTATTGCAGAAGAACACCTTGGGAGGCCAACATTAATTTATTTATTGCACTAAGGGGGCTTTTAATTCCTTCTTCTGATAAAGCTCCCAGTGAGAGCAGCTCAGCTGAGCTCAGTAGGGCATCCCCATATGGAGAGGGCAGCACTTGGAGCCTTGCTCTGTGCTGGGTGTGAAGGGCCATTCCTATGACCCAATAGTCAATATATTGGATAAATCTGTATCCAGCAATGAAGTCTGGATTGAGTTAGAATTGCCCAATGACCTATTAGTGCAATGTACTTGTTATTTTTCCTGGCGTGCTCCGGTTTTTCTCTACCCTTCATGGTTTTTCCCTCCAGTTCACAGATAGTTGGGAAAATGTGCCGCCTTTATTTTCTGCATGGCAGAAAATATCTTCATCTTCTGCTTTCTTTTTTTTTTCATTATAAGCATAATTAACAGAGCAAAATTGCTTGCAGATTCTGCTTTTCAACGGTCAAAACACAAACTGTCGGTTTTGCTTTGGGGTTTTTTTATGGCTGGATTTTGGGAAAGAGGGGATAGAAGAATTAAAATTACCTGTTTTTCTGTAATGGGTAAAAACAGGAACCTTTTCATGAAAATTGACTGACGACAGTACTTTTTTCATGGGGAGGAGGGAGGATTAGGGTAAAGAGCAGAGAGAAGAGCTTGAGTTAAAACTCCTTTTGGCAAGTGAGTGCACATCAGCACACTCAGTGAAATTCCCCCCTGCCTCTGCTCTTGCTGGATTGAGTTGGACGCCGTTAACCTCCCAACTGCAGCTTCTTTTGCAAATATGGTTTTCATTTTGGCTGTTTTGCTGCTGTTCAGGCCCTTATCAGTTCCTTGCTTGACAAGAGATGCTTCTGCTTTTTCTTCTTATTCGTCCTCGCCTTCCACGCTCAAACTTGAGCATTTCCCATCATTGTCGGGTTGTTTCATCGCAGACCAAATGATTCCTTTGCCTGTCCCCCCTCCTCTGCTGTTGAGCTTCATGATGAGGAGTGTGGAGGAAGGAAAATCCAGAGCTCATTTAATTTTAAGTAACTGTAACTAATGGCTTGATCAGCTAACGTAGTGGAAAATATGCAAACTGCTTGGAGGAGAGTGGATGTTAAAAATGTAACTACAACATTATTGAGGCATCTTTCAGCTCTAATGACAGACTGAATAACAAACATGTCAGAAACTTTGTTGCTTCTCTAAGCAAAACCAAATAATTGAATTTATTTCAGTGATGGTTTTGCCTTTTACATATTCAGCTCCTCATCCATTTTGCTGTAGCCTTTGTCAGATCTCTTTTTATAAACAGCTTTTTTTCTTAAATGGTAGAGTGAGCAGGGGGACAGGACTTTCTGTATCTCCCTCTCTTCTCTGCCACGCACTTTTTTTTGGTTTATCATGTAAGACCGATTCTCAAATATTTCTGCTGTGGCTCCATCAAATGCATACGTTGGTCATAGTTGTCTCTGCTCCCTGAGCACATCCATGGGTGAGGTGGACTGGCACCAATTTATTTATTTCTCAGTAATTATGTTACCTTGTAGCAGCTCATGATCCGGTCCCCACCGTCTGGAGCTGTGGAAGTTCTTACCCAAGCCTTTGTGTAAATCAGGGGCTGCTGCTGGGGCCAGCTCTTCTCTGCAGGACTCCCATGATGGTGCAGGCTGTGAACAGCACACCAGAGTCTGCACTGGGATCTTTTTTCACCGTTCTCACGGGAAATAGGGGAATCAAATCCGTTTGTCTAATGGGACAACCCTTGAGAAAGCGTGCATTCCCTTTAAGGTATCCTCCCAAAGAGGCAGCCAGGTTGGATTTCCATCCCTCCGCGATGCAGGGGCCGGGGAGGCCCTCGTGGCTCCGTGCCGTGCCGCGCCTGCCAGCCCCTGCAGCTCTCTGTTCCACATTGCTCCTTGCCCTTCTTGGCACCACGAGCTAAACCTGCAGCTCTCCCTCTCTGAAAGGGAGCCCTGGAGCTGGCCCACGGCTCGGCACAGCGCTGGGGACACGGCAGCTCAGACACACGGTTCTTGCATGGGCGTTTCTTTTTAATTTAACGCAGAGCTGCAGCGAGCCGTTCCAGCCGCAGGTGAGATCCTTGGAAAACTGACTGCCCAGAGCTCTGAGGCTTTCAGCCTTCACGCTAACGCACGGGCCCAGCTGGCTGCAGATTAAAGAGCGCCGTCGAAAACCAAAAAGCATTTGAAATTGCACCACTGAGCTGGCAGGAAATTCCAGCTTTTTGTAGATGTCGGAGGCGTTGGAACAGTGAGGAACCAGAAGGTAAAACTCCGGGGTGAATCGCATCATCGGCGTTTCAGCAAAGCCTCGGACATGGGTTGTGCATGGGGGGGACTATCCCCACCCCTCCCAACCCTGGGAAGGGGGAAAAGGAGAGAAGAGCAGCCTGGCTTGCAGCCTGGCCATGCCTCAGCTGTCTTTGTGCACCAGAGGCCTCTGAGCTCGGTGTGAATCCCAGCACGGTGCTCAGCACTTGCTCTGGGGATGCAGCTCCCAGCCCTGTCAGCCTCAGCCAGCCCCAGGCGTGCCAGAGATCTCCAGGGCTGATTGGAGGCTTTTGTTGTGCCCAAGATAAATGTTCCCTTTGCTTCTTGGACTGACTTGCTCATACTCTTGGAAGATAACTCGCAGTTTAGCGGGGTTTGAACCGCTCTGAAAGGAGTCAGTGTTGTGTGTGCATTGATCAGAGAGGACATCTGCCTGCAAGCAACAAGGGTAGGAGACCAAGAGGACTAAATGGTTTTTTGGACCTTTATCCTTGATTAGTGCAAGCATGTGTGGGCCTGAAATGAGACTGTTAGTGAGCAGGGATTCTGAAATCCTCCTGAAAATCAGTGCGACCGCTCATTCCCTTCCCCTCCTAAACGGGCTGCCAAAGATTATCGCTCCAGCAACAATGCTTAGAGGCAGCTGAAGAACTCGAGGCCTCCTGTGAAGCCATTGGCACCAATGGGAAACTTCAGCTTCCTCTTCTCTCATCCCTTTCCTCCCCCCCTCACCGAGAGCAGATCAAGCCCTGCCAGCATGAGCGGTGGAGAACAGAATCTGCATTGACGACAGATGGAACGAATGTTATGGATGCATCCCAGGCCCTGAGCTGTTGTGCCACATAAATCAGTAGTAAAACTTTGCCAACTCAGAATGCTTCACAGGACTAGACTATCAGCCAGTTCAATGTCTGGCTCTGCAACCCCAAAATTGCACAGTCCAAATAAAAAAAATAAAATAAAATAGTGAGCGCGTGCGCCCTCAGTTGAACTTCCAGCCAGTGGGGCTGGGTTGGGTCCAGCTCCTGGAGATGAATGTGTCTGTGATAAGTGACTTGTGAAAGATAATTCAAGGTTTGGGAGTCTCCCACTGCGCCAGTGGGCCGTGGATGCTGCGGATGAAGTGTGAGGTCCCGGGCTGCCGATGCTATCGGAGCTGTGGATGCGTGCCATGGCCAAGCCCAGCCACCAACCCTGCTAAATCCCGAATAATCAGGGCACCCAGAAATACTTCATCTTGCTCTCTTTGCCTGTGTGCCAGTGCCTGGGCCGCTCCTTCGCAGAGAAAAGCTGGAACCACACACAGCCACCATGTGTGGAACTCGCTCCCGTCAGGAAAGCTGCTTCCCAGGCACTGCGTAAACCCCAAGTGGTTGGGATTTAAGACAAAAAAAGAGGCAAATAAAAAGATTTGCTGTTAAAATTATGACTTGGCAGCCCCGTAGATGTGTGTGGGGGAGAAGTGCCTGCAACCTTTTTAGAGGCATACTTGCCCTTTGGAAAATGAACGTCCATTAAAGTAACAAGGCTTCACCCTTCTCGGTGGGTTTTTGGCAGTGTGAGGGGGAGAGGAAAGGCTGAAATGATCCCTTCAGCTTTCTCACTCTGTCTCAGCAATGATAAAATGAAACATTTTAATGCAGCACTTCAGATCTCTGACAGCTGTGGTAGCCTGGTGTTTACAGAAGACATCCTGTTGTTCAAGGGAGACACTTCTGCCTCACTGACATGAAGGGTTTTTAATTTTTTTCCCCTCCTCACTGCTCTTTTATTCAATTTCCACTCCAAGAGGCCATTACAAAGGTGACTCTGCAGATTCTGAGGGTTGTAACAGCAAGTTCACCATCAAAAAGCAGATCCAACTTGTGGGAAAACTGCCCTGGCACCCACACGGGGCTGAGCAACACTTGGAAGGGGAAAAAAAAGCCTTGATGGTCATGGAAACTCTCTCTGCAACGCTGAGTCCAGCACGTGAGTGTATCCTCCTGGGACTGCATCCCAGCCTGCAGCACAGCGGGATGAATCACAAGGAAATGCCACCCCAGGGAACAAATTGGTCATTGTTTGAAAGAGCTGATGGCTCTGGGAGAGCACTGGGACGGCTGTGGGAGCAGGAGGGAGGCTGCATCCAGCTCGCTGCATTCACGGCAGCGCTGCAGCAACACGCCGGCGAGGCCGGGCATGCTTTGCTGCCCTCCCAGCAGAAAAACCATTTCCCTGTGTTTTTGGTTCCTTGATCTCTCTAAATAAACAGTTTCTTTGTACTGAGAAAGGAAAAAAAATGCGCAGCCATTGGTGTGCTGCAGTTTTTTTTTTGGAAGCGGGGAATGTGGGGACTTCCACCTGCTGGCAGCCCCTTTGGTGCTCTGCAGGGGCTTTGGAGCCTTCTCTTCTGAGCAGGGTGATGGGAATGATAGCTCTGAGCCTTGAACAGCTTCTTCAGCTTTGGATCTTCAGCTTGGGATCTCCAAACCTGCCATGCTCTCGGATTCTCCCCAGCCTCGTGGGGGTTCTTGGCTTTGTTCAGCTGCTGCTTTGCCTCTGGGTCGGGAGAGCTCACAGGGCTCAGTCAGAGGCTCAGGGTCACCAGGAGGATAAGCAGCAGAGCCAGGATCAGTGGTTCACAGCCCAGTCACCCTGGGCTGTGGGGTAGCTGGAGAAGGGGGAACTTTGGTGTTTTGCTTGGCAAAGGCTGTAAGAGCCAAGGTTAAAGCCTGGCTTCCCTTTGTGGGATCTTCAGTGGAAACCAGGTGGAGATCTCAGGTGTGTCTGTGATGAGACACCAAAGGGAAGCCCTGGGAACACCACCCTTTGTTCTTGTGCACGAGATGCCAGGAGCTGTGACTTTGGAGGCCCATCCCATGATGTCAGCAGGGAGCAATCCCTGCGGATGCTCCAGTGCGTTCAGCTGGGTTGGGGAGGAGAAAGGGTGAGTCCCACGAGCTGATGGATATCTTGCACCTCCGGCCACTGATTTAAGGGGAAATGTGTCGCCGTCCTCCTGTCTCCCCACAAAAAGCCTTAGATGGAAGAAACTGGGAGATCTTATAAGATCTCTATCAGGGGACTTGCTTTCAAGTGACAGCCGCGTCTCTAATCCAGCAAAATCTTTCTGTTTCTATTGATGCCCTACAATAAAAACAAAAGTAAAGAGAAGGAAGAATTAAGAGCAGGGAGACTTGCTTTTAAAAGGCTTATAAAAATACATATAAAGCGAGACACGATGAGAACAAAGGGGTAATGGAAGCCGACAGACAGTTCTCATGCCATTAAACTGCATCTCAAAAAAAAAACCTCCCTCAAAAAAAAAATCAAAAAAAGTTAATCGTTATTTGGGGGGGGGGGGGAGTGTTTTTATTGTGAACATGTGCAAATGGAGGCTTCAGCCATATAAAACCCATGCCCACAATAAGTATATTTGTGTAGCAATTAATGTGAGATCACAGGCTCGGCTTTTGCCAAATAGTCGTGTCAGCATGGGGTACATTATGCGTGTCAGGAATCCAGTTTCCAAATGTGGAAGACATTGGGCCACTCGTAATTAAATGTTTTGTCATCGCGGGGCAGAGCCGCGTGCGCCCCGGCTGAGCCGAGCGCGGCACCTCCAGCGCCATCGCCCAGCCTTTGCTCTTTTGGCAGCTCTTTAAGGAAACTTTATGCAGAAGGAATTTCAAGACACTCGTAATTAGATCTCGCCCCCCACCCCCCTTTCTTTTCTTCCTCCCCCTCCCTGAAATGCAGAGGGCAATTTTGATTTTCTCTCTCAGCCAAGGAAACCGAGTTTCAATTTCTCTTTATCGTAGCAGGGATTATCTCCCTGATTGCTTGCGTTCAGACATCATTTCCATGGGTTTCTGGTAGGGTTTCTAGTAACACTTCTGTGAATCCAATACCTTCTGGGAAGTTTATTACAGCAGCTGCTAAAGGCAGAGCAGAGGCGTCCAAATAGCGCAGGAACATGCATTTACCACACTTACAGCTCCAGCAGATTCAGTTACAAGAACTGCTGCAATTTTTCTTTTTTTTTTTTTTTTCCTTTTATTTCCTTTTTTTTTTTTTGCCTTTCCTATTCCTTGTGGTCTTATTAAGACCCAGCAAAGGCTGTGGTCCCTGGTGCCGTGTCTCTGAATTAATTTTAAGTGAAGCAGAGGCTGGAGTGGAGTGTGGGAAGGTTCTTGGCATGGATGGGCTTGGCTGGAGTTTTCAGTAAGGAGACATTTAAGGGAAGGGAGAAGAGGATTGCGTGTGTGAATATGGGGGGGACAATATTTTTTATATACTCTGCACAAAAAGCCATCTCCAGAGCTATCAGGCTTTCATCACCCCAGCCCGATCCAAGGATGTTCAAAAAGTGAAACACGTCGTAAATCTGGCAGGCTGGCTGGAACTTGGAGAGGTTTGAAAGGCACAGGAGGGTGGGAGCATCCCGGCCGGGCAGGGCTGGCCAGCGCAGCCTGCGCCGGGGGAAGCCCCTCTCCACGGCTCCGGGCGCTTCCTTCGCGGTTTTATCTTCTTGCTGAGGAGACATCCCCATTATTCCCCCCGCCCTCTTCCAGGGAGATGGGAACAGATGTGCCCCACTGTAGAAATGCTGAGCAGCTGAGAAAGAAGCTTGAGAGTTCAGAGTGATTTTTTCTTTGAATTATGTTTTTTTTAGTTCCTTAATGGTTTTCTCAGTGGTGATGTGAGGCATCGCCTGAGAATGAGGAGCACAGCACAAGTCAGTTTTTATTCCACCTTCTCCAGTGCTACTTCTTCAAGTGATTTTCCACTTGATAAGAATTGGGAGAGCGGTGTAAAAGATGATTCAGGGTGAATGGCAGAAGAACTGGTGCTCCCCCACCCTCAGTGCCTTTTTCTGCGTGAGGTGAGTTAGACGTGGATGGGCAGAGCTGGATTTCGGAGCCTTTTTCCCCCTCCACTGGAGGTTTGTGACTCAGTCGCCCTGGTTAAATCAGAAACGAGGCCGCTGATACTCCAAAACTGCAACAATGCCTCTTGTTTGCAGCTCCCGTGGTGGTGGGCTGGCACAGACAGCTGGCCTGTACCAAAACGTATTCCAGGAATTTTCCCTACTTCCCAAAAGTACCAGGAATATGCACCAGTGATGGGACATATTTTACTCCAAATGAGCAAAATAGCCACATTTCCATGTTTGCCTTTTATTAACTTTAACCACAGCTCTTCAGGACAGACCGTAAATAACACATCAGCCTTATTAACTTCGGGAGATGGTGTTTCTTAACGACACCTGCTAATTAATTACAGCCCAAATCTTAGCAGGGCTCTAAATGAGAGGGCTTCTCACCTCCCAAGCCGTATTTATGGGAGGCAGGTAGCGTGCCGAGCTCACGGATACTTTGCTCTGTTTGTTTGTCTTGTAGGTGTTGCAGCGGGATGTAAATTCTCATTATTATTAAGAAAAAATCCCCTTTTCTGAAAATGATTCATCAAACACCTCGTCCTCGTTGCATGTAACATCTTGTTGGGCCTGGAATTGCTCTGTGCCGAGCGCTTGCACCGCAGGGAAGGCGCTGGGCCCGACGGGAGCCGGGGATCCCGAGAGGAGCCTTTGCTCAGTCTGTGCTTGCCTCCCATGGCTGCGCAGTGGAGAAGCCTCTGGAGGGGTAGAGGCCAACACGGGTTGGTTTCAGCTTGTTCCAAAGAGGTGAAACCCTCGTTTCCTCTCAGTCTCGTCGATGATGCTTGGTTTTTCCATTTCCCCTGCAAGCGTTGTCCCTGCTGGGGAAGTCCACTGAAAGGGAGGAACCCAGGGTGATCTAGGCAACCCTCTTTCCAAGAGGAAGGCAAATGATTTGGAATTAGCAGTGGGGCCACTTAATCCTATTAGAGCTTCTCGTGGAAGGCAAAATCTCCGTGAATGAAGCTGCAGAAATCTCAAATATTAATGGTGAGGCCGAAGGGAGGAGGGGAGAGCACGGCAGCAGCGATCCGGGCTGGATTGCCCTATCAGAGGGGTGCCCTTCCCATCCCTGCTGGGGAAATTCCAAGATTTTCTGTGTGCTTTTTGTTTCTTCTACCACACATTTGAAATTGCCTCTCTGGTGGAAGGGCTGAGGGTGGTGAGAGTGCTGCTGGTGCACAGCATCCAAAAATGCAAACCTGTGGTGTGGGGGGAATCTGCCTGAGACCCGCCCAGGGTTAGGATGGCACTGAGCATTTGTGCATTTCCTGCTGCCCCAAGGACAGGGACCCCACACATTCACAAGCCCCACTGACACTGAAAGAGCTTTTGGGGCTGGAGTTGCTTCCAGTGCAGCACCCAGGGCTGCACTTGGGGCTTGTGGTGGGGTAATCACAGGCAGCAAAGGTGATGGCATCTGCCTGCTCTGCGTGCTCCATGCATTATCCAGGGTGGGAAAATCCCCCCACGCCAAGAAGGGGCATTTAAGGCTGCACTTGGTCTCACAGATTGATGGAGTGCCTGTGTTTGTAATGGGATGAGATTATCTGTGTCTCTTCTCCAAAGTGAGGGGTCTGACCCACACTGAGGGCTTGAGTGCTGGCTTTGCCATCAGGGAGATTATCCTGGTGCTTTAATCTGCCCTTCCCAGAAACAGCACTGCTCTTCCTTCGTGCTGGTAGTGCTGCAGGGCAGGGGCTGCTTTCTGCACCCCAAAATCCCTCTGCACCAGTGGTGCTCCTGCAAAAGCTGCCTGGAGCAGCCCAGCAGAAAACCTCACCTTTTCCTTTGCTCCCTACAAGACAGAGCTCCCACTCCTGAGCCAGGAGCCGGGCTGTGCCCTCTCTCCCAAATCCTGGCCCTGTGGATTAAGCTCAGTAACGCCTGGACAGACCTTTCTGCCAGCAACCCCAACAGCACTTCCTGCAAAAGAGGGTTCTCCCCATGCCCTTCCCCTTGATCGTGGCCACTCTCCCTGCAGAAACCCCGGCTCTCTGCTTCCAGGCTGAACTTTTGAACCTTCCTCCTCCAGCCCCAGCCAGGTCATTATTTTTGACACCCTTTCCCCGAGTAATGGCACAGCTGGAAAAGAGGGGGCCGGCCTGGCCATGGCTCCTGGCTCTTCCCAGTGTCCAACGCTCCCTGCCAGCCCCTGGCACCCGTTCAGATGAGCTCGGGGTGGTCCAGGACTTGTGACAGCACAGTGGACAAGTGCCACCAGGGAGGAGAGCTGCCTGCCATCTGCTCTTCCCACTTGTATGACTTAGGGAGAGGACTTTTCTTGATCTGGATCCTGCATTAATTGTTTCCCAGAATATTTTGCTACACGAATGTCACGCTTCTGTCTGCTTGGCTTGCCCTGAGTCGAGCAGAGGTATTTATGAGTGGTTTTTTGCACATATTTTTCACCTTTTTGAAATGCTTGGCACCGTTCTGGATGCTGGAACAGATCCTTGCTGTTGAAAATACAGAACTCAGTTAGTCTGGCTGGGGACTGGAGGGAAAAGAGGTGGTTTAGCTGCTCAGCTCTGGCTGAGCTGATGCTCAGAGTGAGGTGAGCCCTGTGCTCCTGCAGAGCTGGAGGTGGCAGTGCAGAGGTCGGGTCTCTTTGCCCGTGCTGGTGTAGTTCAGAGGTCAGCAAAAGCCTCCTCCTCCCCAAAAAGAGCATCAAGGAAATTGGCCTCCCCAGAGCTGGGTGCCAGGGCAGGGTGGGAGCCCTTTGGCTGCAGCTCTTCCCTGCACACGAGACTAAACTGCAGCATTTTATTTGTTGCATGACAGTCTCTGAGCCAGGGTCAGGCCCATGATCAAGTTAGCAGGGCTCAGCTGCTGTGCATTAGCCAGCCAGGGGGTTATTCCCATCCTAGGACAAAGAAAAGGTAAAACCTGTTCATTTAAACACCTTTCACAGAGGTTCAAACAAAACTTCGTTTGCTTTATGTACTCGTGTGTGTAATTAATGAGGCAGTAGCCCTTTTGGTTATCCAGCTCTGATGGTCACTTTGGTTTGGACCAAAAGAGAAGCATCCCAAATGTATTTATTTATTCACCTCCACACTGTGACACTGCCAGACAGATGGAGGAGTTAAAGTTTTGCTCATGGGGGTGGAGCTGAGCATTGCCATGGATGCCTTACAACCATTCCTTGGAGTCCAGGGATTCACGTCCCCTTGGAAGGAGAGGATTTCAGACCCCACCAAGCTCTTCTGTCAGCTCCAGCAGGAATCAGGAGGTCGATGGCGAGCATCAGGCTGGAAACCTCATTGGGAGCATGAAAGCATCTCTGAGGATCCCATGTGTCCCCAAAAGATGTCCCCTCGTTTTCACCTTGGAGTGAAAGGATGCTGTACAAACACAGTGTAGAGCTGGTCTAGGTGCATTTTAAGGCTCAGAAAGTAGTCAAGAAGTAGGAAAAGCAATTCCCAAGACCTGTGAGGTGTTTGTAGTTTAACAGTCCTCCTTCCAGGGAAGGTTTCCAAGCCGCCTCAGCCCCAAAGTGCCAGAATCCCGGCGCTCCGAGGGCCCGGCTCTGGGACACCTCCCTTGGAGCCCTGCTGCAGCTCTTCAGCTAAACAGGAGCTTAACTGTGTCCTCCTGTGGGCCAAGAGCTTTAGAGCTGGCATAGCAGAGCATGGTTTGAGGATGATTAAGCATCTGCCTACGCTGTCTATTATTGGAACTGCATCGGAGCTCAGGCTGGGGAACCATTTTCTGAGCAGCCTTCCCAGCTTCCTGAAAACGATGGTGAGAGTAAGCAAAATGTGTTTACATTCCTCTGTGCTGGTAGTGCTGCAGAGCAGGGGCTGCTTTCTGCACCCCAAAATCCCTCTGCACCAGTGGTGCTCCTGCAAAAGCTGCCTGGAGCAGCCCAGCAGAAAACCTCACCTTTTCCTTCGCTCCCTGCAAGACAGAGCTCCCACTCCTGAGCCAGGAGCCGGGCTGTGCCCCCACTCTGAGCGGGTTTATCTCTTCATTTATCTTTCTTTTCTCTTTTCCTGTATCCCCCAACGTCCTGAAGAAACCCCAAGGCAATTGTTCTCACCCTTGTTCAGGGCCGTTCCTTGGGCTCTGCAGAATTTCAGAGCTGGTTGCAAACAAACAAAACCCCCTTTCTTGCAAAAATGTGTGCTATTTTTGACTGGGATACTTGCTTATTCCTGTTAGTTTGGGGAGTGGTGGCTTTGTTTCTTCCAGGTCTATTAATCTGATTTTTTGTATGTTGTACAGAAGGATAAATGCCAATTTATAGTCAAGACACAATTCTAGTTTGGTGTTTGGAAATGCAGGACCCAAGCTAAAATCCTTCATTTCCTGCCCATTCGGACTCTTGGGAATTGTCAGGCTTCAGCTCTTCTGAGCCTTCAGACCAGCAACTGAGCTCAGACCAGGAGCTGCTTACTACTTCAGGGAAAGCAAAGTTAAATCTAAGTATAGAGATGAAAGTTTGTAGGCTTGAGATTTACAATTGTCAGACTTTGTTGCTCAGGAGCATTTCTGCAGTGGGTTTGTGAGCATTGTGTCCTTTTATGCTTTTCTTATTTGCATTATTTGTATATTGTTGTATTTTCTGGAGCTCTGCTGCGGTGGCTGATTTCCTCCATCCAGGGGAAACCACGGCTTCATCTGACAGAATGAGCTGCAGCAAAGCTCTCTTTAGCTCCTTTATTTTTCCTGGAATACCAGTAAAGGAAGAAGTGAGCACAGCATCTCCCAGACCAACCCTCAGCTCTCACTAGTGCCATAAATCAGAAAGAAGAGGCTCACCTAAAGTCAAGGGGAAAAAAGGACATTTTTGTAAGTGGAAATGGCTGCAAGTCCCACGAGGATGTGCTGGTAGGGGTCCCCTGCCCCGGGAGGAGGTGCCCCCATCACCCCCACGCTGGCTTTTCCCCACAGGAATGGGAATTCATTATTTTGCTTTTCCTGAGCCATAACAACAGAATGTTTTGCAGAGCAGCTGAGCAGGGCTGCGACGCTCAGCCCGCAGAAATGCCGTGGCCTCCAGAGAAAATCAGAATTTCCCCTTTGATTTGAAGGGGGAAGGCTGATTTTTACAAGGAAATTTGGGGGTGATCTCGAAGCTGCCTCCTCCTGCCAGTGATATTCCCCAGCAAGCAGTACTGCAAATCCAGATGTTGGGTTTGCCTTTCATGTTTTCTTGGTAAATATCTGAATAAATATTTATCAGTAAACAGAGCAGATTTGTTTCTAAACTGGAGTTGGCTGGGTTTGTGCATAGTTCTCGGCAAGGGGTTTTTAGGAGTGCTGGAGGGATGCTCATTCTCAGGGAGTGAGCTCTGCATAGAGAAGAAATGGAGCAGAATTGGGTTTTTCATCAGAAAATGCTGTTTAATGGAACCAGGTTTCTCCCTCATAAAATGTGCTGATGGGAAAATTTTATGTAATAAAAACAAACAACACCTCCTTCCCGCTCAAAAAAAAAAAAGAATAGGGAGTTTCCTTGCAAAATGTGTTATTTGGATGTTTTCAGACTGAACAAATTCTTTTTTATTTCATTTTTGAACTCATTTCAGGGGAGAATCCATAGAGAAATAATTGAACAGCGGCTCCAAACCCAGATGAAAGAACTTGCCCCGACTGAAACGAAACATTTTGTTGAGCTTGAAAGTATTTGTGTGCTTGGAAAGCAGCTCATTGTGCATGTGGGGGGGGTTGTTTTGGTGATCCATGAAATATTTTTAAGATTTATGGGACCTGGTGGTGACTTTGAAGACAGAAAGTGCCTTTTGCAGCGCAGCTGCAGCCGTTCATGTCCGTGTGCTGTGTGGGCACCGAGGAGATATGAAAGCAGTAAGTGTATTTTGTGAAATATATTATTTGCAAAGATAATAGGTGTATTTTATATACATAGATACGTATAAAATAAAATACACACACAGGGTTTGTGGGAAGGGAGCGTGCGTGGGTGCATCCCACAGCCAGGTGAAGAGGGATTTGAACACTGAGCAGGGGGGAAGTTGATGGGATTAACTCTTCCCATCACCTACATTCCTCTTTTTGGAGGGAGATGTCCTGACTCCTTAATCCCATTTTAACCTCCCCAGTGGGATGTTATCCTCACCAGTACAAAACCAGTTTGCTGCTGGTAGGCAGCAGGACTGTACTGGGCTGCTGCCAGCACTCCCTGGGTTTGGAGGCTCCCCTCTCTTCTAAAAGAGCCGTGTTCTCCTGGGAATGCAGGGCAAGCCAGGAATAGTTCAGGTCCCCTCACACCTTGCATCCTTTGGGAAAAGCTCCCCTTCAAATGGGATGCCCACAAGTGCCCTTATCAGGCAAAAAATGGATGTCCCCTGTCCCAGGAGCAGGTTTTAGGGCTGGGAGTCTTCGCTGGACTCTCCAGAAAGTGCTACACCCTCAGCTTGTGTTTTGAGGGAAGGGAGGGCACCAGGGAAATGCGGGCAGGGCTTTTATAGCCTGATGTGTCCAAGGAACGTGGCAGGATTCAGAGGGAATGATTAAACCGGAGCGAGAGATGGATCTGGAAGGTGGAGGGAGCATCCGGTGCCCTCCTGCTCTCCAAACCTCGGGGCCCACGCTGAGCCTTTTGCAGGCAGAGCTGGAAAAGGGATGTTGTGAGGGAGGAGGATGGAGGAAATCCCTGCTTTTACAGGAGTGTTTCCATGGCAGGACTCGTGTGTGGTGCTTGTTTAAAGGACACATTTCTCTCTGCACAGATTTCTGCCTTCAGACCAGAGAGACTGAATGGATAAACTCTGAGATCACATCTGTGTGTTTGAGGCAAAGGGTTTTCCACCTCCTTAAAGCTGAAATGGTTGAAGAAATCCAGTCTTCCCACATCTTTTAGCACTTCAGAGCATGGCAAAGAAAAAACTGTTTGGGGGAGAGGCACAGCTCTGGGCTGAGCCTTGAAATGAGTTGCCTTGAATTAGACAATGAAATAAGCTCAGGAATAGAAGGAGTTGCATCCAAGTGATGTTGTGGTGACAGGGACATGGTTGTGACCCTTCCCTCTCTCGACCCTTAGGGTGCTTGGAAGGACCAGGAACTGGTGGCCAACACGTGCCCTGGGATTCCCATCCCTCCTGCTGGTGCTCACGAGGAGCTCCCTGACCCTGGCACACGGGGCTTTCGCTCAGGGCCCGTCCAGCACAAACAGGAGAATTCAGAGCTACTGGATTAGGAGCTGGTGTGGCTTCCATTAACCCGGGGCTTTGGCTGGGCTGGCTCCTGGAAGAGCCGTGCATCAATCAGGAGGGAAGCCCACGGATCAGACGAGCCCTGACCTCTGGAGTGGGACAGCATTCCCGACAGGCAGCGCGCTGGGAGGGGGGTGGCAGGCAAAACCACGCTGGCCTCCTATTTATTAATTTCTTTAATGTCTTGATAGGCTTTCAGGCCCAAACTTGCTAATTTTGCCAGTGTATGCACAGATTTTTGTCAGCGGGGATGGCTGGGGGCTGAGCCTCTGCAAGCATTAAAGCAGAAAAGCAGCCAGGGGAGAAACACGGAGGGTAAGCAGGGAAGGTTTTACTGCAATACAGCCAAAAAAATGCTGAGCCCTTCCAGGGAATTCGCCTGCTCTTTGTTTTCTCTTTGCATGCTGCAGATAGACGAAAATATTGATGCATTCCTCAAGCATCCGTGTGAGGCTGGAAGTGCATCAGGGAGCCCAGAAGCGATGCACGCACTCGTGCAAGTGTGGAAATAGGTACTGGTACCCTGACACTGGGGCTGCAGCTTTCCTCAGTGCGACCAGATCCCTTTCATGCACTGATGGAGTTCATTCCCTGGCCAAGCAGCGTTTCAACTTCTGGAGGCAACTCTTTTTTTTAACCTTAAAAGTAAAAACAAAAGAAAAAAAAAGGAAAATCCCTGCAGTAACTCCAGCAATAGCTGGGTGAGCCCCTTGCCAGCTGGGATGTGCCTGCACATATGGACACACAGTAACTTTGTCCACTGCTGTCATAAAACTAAAGGCACTTATATGAGGGTGAGAGGTCAGGGGAGACCTTGATTTAATAACAGGGGAAACATTATTTTTCTGTTATTAATTACGCATTATCCATAGTACATTTGCTGCACTCGCTTTAGATAAGGTTACATCTATATTTTTGTTAGGGAAACTTCTCGGGTCATGTAGGGAAAGGTGGCTGGAAGGCAGGGAAAAGAAATCTGCTTTAGAGAGCTGGGGAAATGCTGCATTTCTCTGTGACCTCCCCCTTCTCAATCTGCTCTTCTGGGGTCTGATCCTTGCACATTCCTGGAATAGCTCAGTTGGTGAATGCTAAAGGAAGTGAGGTGCAGAAGACACTTGGGACAGCACCAGCTTGGAGTTCCCAGGAAGTCCAAAGGGATGGATATATCCTTCTGTGTCTGTGCTCTTTCTCCTGAGCTTGTAGCTACCGGATCAGTCAAATTCAAAGTGAAAAGTTATGCTCAGGGAGAGGGAGACTTAAAAGTTCAAATCCAGGTCTGGTTCAGTGCATTCCTTCTCTCGTTTCCTCGCTTTCAGCTGCTTTGGAGGAGTCTACTGTGAGGAATTATCCCATTCCTGCTGGGGGGACTCCCGGCCCACGGAGGTGATGGACAGTGGGGATCACTCCAGGGGGAAACGCGGGGCTCAGCTCCAGGAGTTGTCCCAAAGTGAGAAGTGCAGGTGCTGCTGTGCTCCCTTCACAGCACAGATCAGGAGAGAACGGCGCTGCTCCCAGGGATGGATCCATCCATCCCCCCTTTCCCAGCTGAGGCTGTGCCTGAGGAAGGGCCGGGAAGTGATGCAAAAGGAGGAAAAAGAAGTGAGGGAAAATAAACAACCCTCAAGGAATCCACTCCACGCAGATGGATGGTTTGTATTACAGGGAGGTGAAAAACCTCTTCACGTGGTGTCAGCACTTGGGAGATTTCTCCTCTGTTAAGTGAATTTTTGGGGGAGAAAAAAAAAGAAATAGAAGGTTTGGATTTTTAGCACAGCAAGGCTCAGGATTGGGGTTTACCCACCTGAGACCTCCATCCCTGGGAGCACAGAGGGCTGAGGGAGATGCTTGCCTGTTATGTGGGAGAGCAGACCATTGTCCAGGCACTCGATTCCATAGGAAAGGGCAGCTGCTGCTCTGGGATCACCACAGCCTCGTTAAGGCTGTCAGGTCAGCCCGTGCCAGGGCTGGGCTGGGGACATGATCCTGTGTGGAGCCTCCCCTGCAGGTGAGGGACAGTTGGGTGTCCCCGGCGCTGTGCCCCAGCCCTGCCTCTGTCAGTGCCCATGGAAAATGGGAATCAGCAGCCCTTCTGTCCAGGCTGATCTCAAATTAAGCTGTTTCTCTTCTCCTCCCCCTCAGGACATGAGGGGCTGCAACTCTGGGTCTGTCTAGCAGAAAGCAAACAGGGCACTCGGTGTCTGCTCATCTGGGTGATCTATACAAACGGCTGTGGGCTGCATGTTTTCAGCAGTAGTTCCTTTTTTCATGGCCTTTTCCATATTCCAGCAGTGCTCACATCAGTAGGAGCCCCTGGCTGAGGCCAGGGAGGGATCTCTGCTGGGTTTCCCCCTTGGGATGTCCGACAGGTCTGGTACAAATTCAGTGATGCAGACTCAGCTGCTTCTGCTCCAGCTGAACTCATCTCCTGCCCAAAACTTGGGATTTGTCCATCTTTGTGTACTCATCTATTTATTCCCTTGTTTTCAGATGGCTTCAGGTATCTGTGGAGTGTTTGCCCCCTTGGCTCATCTCTGGAAAGAAACAAGTGGAATAGTCTTTTTGTTGGCTGTGAAAGCAGAGAGAGCAAAACTCTGGTTCTGCTTTAGTGGCTGAAAAGTAAAATACCCTAGGGCCTGATAAGTGTTGGGACACCAGTCTGTGTTACTTACCAATCAGTTTGGTATCCTGGCTGAAGTCAGTGCTTGCTTAATTAATTGACTTGATTAATTTATGTGAACACAATGACAGCTCCCTACTCCAGAATCCTGGTCCCAGAGCTGAGCATCCCCTGGATGTCCCTTTGGAGTGCCTGCTGCTGTCTCCCACCATCACTTTGCAGTAGTGAACGTAATGTTATTTCTTTGGGGGTTGTTTTATTCCCCAGTGCCCTGTTTCTAGTGGTAAAATCAGAGCCGAAAATCATCTGTACAGCTCAGGGCGATGTCCTTGGGCCAGTGATGTGTCTGTCACATGCTCCAAAGGGTGATCTGGCCCCCAGTGCTCTGCCTCGTCAGGATCTCCTGTTGCACTGTGTTTTGTTCCAGGATATGTTCATTTATGTGGACAATTATACATCCATTTTCATTGCTGGCATGCTCGTAGCAAGGCAGTTTGTGCAGATAAAACTTTCAAATCAACTTGTTTCTAAACTCTCCTAAAAGTCTGGCTGTGGAATTTCTCTCCTTGAAAACACTCGTGCCTTAAATTAGGGGATTGATTTAAGCACAGTTCTTAAATCAACTTAATGTCCCCATTACGAGGAGCATTCATGCAACAGTCACCTCAGTCCCTGCAGTCAGAGCCTCCGAGCTTTTCTTCATGAGTAAATAGGAAAAAACAAACAAAGAAGGCAACCCCTGAGCTGAATCAGAGCCCTCTCGCTCCCACGCAAAGTGGAACGATTAAAAAAAAAAAAAGGATGCTTTTGTTTTAAGTGTAGAACCAGTCATAATAGGCACAACAGGGAAGTGCTTAATAGGGTTTCAGCTTGCAAAACAGTAATTAGAGATGATATTCCTGTGATTGCTCAAGGCCGAGTTTGTGATAGGTCATCCCTCAGTCGGGGCTGAATGTATGTGATGTGGAGGCCCACGCTTGCAACATTACAAGGCAGGCATGCTTTTCTTTAATCATTATTATTTCAGTTACAACCCGGATGAGTGATCCCAGCTGGTAGATAAGAATCAAACACACACAAATAGGGCTCATCTTTCTTACCATATGGAAACCTGAATTGCAGAAGTCGTCTCCATCTCAAACCCTGCTCAGCCCCCGTCAACCCAGGCGCTGTTTCTGTCCTGTTTTAGCTGTAGTTAATTGATGAGCAACTCTAACCCAAGCACAGCCTCTCCCTGGGTGTAGGGGCAGGGATAACTTCGTTTATAAGGGCTTGGAGTCCTGCCTGGCTCTCCTTTCTTCTGAGCTCGAGGCACCATCTTCTCCTGGCCAGCTCAGAACACACTTTCCATCTGCTCCTTCTTCCTCTTGGTAACAGCTTCATATCTCAGCTACCAGGTATCCAAATGGTTTTTCTTAAAGTCCAAGTGGAAAAATGGGTCCTGCTTTCATGAGATATTTCCTTTACAAGTTTTAGGGGGATTTGCCTTCATTGAAGGGGTACCTGCACAGCCAGAGCAGCGACAGGACGAGCCCAAGGAGTGCACTCATCTTCCACATGTGAACATACTTTGCCCTCTGTATTAAAAAGTGGAGGGGGTAGAAAAATCCCTGATGAAGGGGAAGGGCCAACAATGTCTAATCACTGCAGAGCCATCTTGAGCTAATTGAGTTTGTCTAAAATTCATCCAGCCTTTAAGGTTTAATAGAAGATGATGGTCTTAATGCATCACATGCCTTGGAGTAAATGGATACTCTGCTTTAAAGGCCCTGTTGATGTTATGTGAAGGGGAACAACAGTTGTTATGATTCTGAAACTCAGATTGAACCCAATTAATCAATGCTGAGATGATTTGAATCATGTGGCATGCATGGTCACCTCTCTGATATTCTATCCTTATCCCTCCCTAGACTGAGACATGATTGATGTCAACTGTACACCGAATTTTCAGGGGGAAGGCTGAGCCAAGTCATTTGGACAGAGAAACAAATTAGATCAAAAGTGTGATCGGGGGGAAGGGAGATCAGTTTCAGAGCAGAAGCTTAAATTTCTTTTTATACCTTGGGTGCTCTGTCCAAGTGCACAAGCCCTGGGGATGGCACTTGTGTGTGTTTGTGTGTGTGTGTTTTGTGTGTGTGTTGTGTGTGTGTTTGTGTGTGTGTGTTTTGTGTGTGTGTTGTGTGTGTGTTTGTGTGTGTGTTTGTGTGTGTGTTTCGTGTGTGTATTTTGTGTGTATTTTGTGTTTTGTATGTTTTGTGTGTATTTTGTGTGTGTATTTTGTGTTTTGTGTGTTTTGTATTTTCTGTATGTGTGTGTTGTGTGTGTGCACAAGCCCTGGGGATCTCACTTGTGTGTGGTGTGTGCGTGTGTTTTATGTGTGTGTGTGTTTGTGTGTGTGTGTTTTCTGTGTGTGTGTTTTGTGTGTTTGTGCGTGTTTTCTGTGTGTGCATTTTGTGTGTGTTTTGGGGGGTTTCTGTGTGTTTTGTGTGTGTGTGTGTTTTCTCTGTGTTTTATGTGTTTTGTGTGTTTTCTGTGTATGTGTTTTGTGTGTGTTTCGTATGTGGTGTGTGTGTGTGTGTTTTGTGTGTGTGTGTTTTGTGTGTGTGTGTTGTGTGTGTGTGTGTTTTCTGTGTGTGTTTTGTGGGGTTTCTGTGTGTTGTGTGTGTGTGTGTGTGTGTGTATTTTGTGTGTGTTCTGTGTGTTTTCTGTGTGTTTTGTGTGCACGAGCCCCAGCTCGGGGGCAGGCTCTCGGCAGGGGATGGCCGCACAGCCTCGCTGCAAGCCCGGAGTGCAGAGCTCCGTTTGCACCTTCAGCAGCCCTCAGAGCACAAATAACCTGCAGCCCTGCTCCGCTCTGAGGTCTCAGCCCGCCGTGGTCACCCTGTGCCTTTCCTTGGGGCAGGGGCAGAGCTGGGGCAGAGCTGGGGGCAGCCCCGGGCCCTGCATCCTTCACAGCCCTGGGCACCTTTGGCTCGCAGCTTTTCTGCCCTCTGAGCCTGCCGAGCCTTGGCCGGGGCTGCACAGGGACGGGGGATTTGGGGTCTCGCCTTTTATTTCCTTGGGCTTCTCCTGCTGGATTGCAGAACGCAGTGGGAGGACTGGGTGGTGTGATATGGGTGTTTCTAAGGGCTGGGGGCTGGGTTTGGGTTCTTTTTTTGTTGTTGTCTTCTTTTTTTTCTTTTCCTTTTCCCCCTCCTGTCTTTTTTTCTTTTCCTTTTTCCCCTTTTTTCTTCCTTTTTTCTCTTCTGTTTTTTTTATTCCTTCTTTCTTTTTTCTTTTTTTTTGTCTCCTTTTTTTATCCTTTCTTTTTTCTTGTTTCCTTTTTTGTTTCTTTCTCTTTTTCTTTCTTTTCTTTTTCTTTCTTTTATTTTTTTCTTCTTTTGGGCTTTTCCTTTCTTTTCCACAAAGGGCTTTTCGCTGCTGCTCTCCACTCCCTCCGCAAACCTTGTGCCACCAGTTTGCGGGTGGGAAGACGTTCTGCCCCAAAGGAGGTGCCCGGGGGAGCCGGGGCTCCCGGCAGCCGCATCCGCCCTATTCCTCCTCACCGCTCACTCCCGCTCCCCCGGCAGCTCCACAAAAATTGGCATTCGGAGAAGACTTGCCCAGAGAAAGGCGTGGGATGTGAGCGGGGGAGCTGCGGTGCGGGTCCCCGCCGCAGCCCGGTGCCTCCGGAGCCGCTCGCGGCTCCCGGGATGCCGCAGACTCCCGCACTTCTCTCGCACAAGGAGCTGAAGTCGCTGTGGCTTCGCCCCGAGTCGCTGCGGGACTCCCGGGGGAGCGGCTCGGGCTCGGTGTCAGCTCCCCGCGGCACCGGCACCGGCGGGAGGGGGAGACGCGGAGCCCCGAGGTCCCCAGCGTGTTCTATTAAAGGGGTTGGAAAGCTTTCGTGTCCACAAATTTTCGGTGTCTGCCTCCAGCTCCTGGTGCTGGGAATGCTGAAGTTTGCTGATGCTAGGAATTAAGGATTTTTTTTTTTTTTTTTAATAGGCGCTTTCCTTAATTATGATATTCAGCGATTCAGCCTAATTCTGATTAAAGCGAGCGTTGTAACAGTTCAATACAACCCCGGCTCATCTCTTTAATAGCTCTAAAAGCGTCTGTGGGGGAAAGATACCTTAAGGAAGTTAAATGATGTCAAGATTATTTTTCATTACTGCAGTTTTGTATAGTTAGAAAAGCAACAAACACTTAATCTGGTTCAGTGAGGGGGCAAAGCCTTTAACTACACATTTTTTTTTTACTCATTAAGTTCATCTGTGCAAAAATTCTTGCAATATAATTGCGTGTTTATACTACCTTTGCTCGTTTTCCTCCTTTTTTTTTTAACCCCAATCGAAAAAAAATCACTGCTGCTGAAAATCGCTGATTATCCTGACACATTTTCCCCCCCCAGTGGAAACGCTGATGATTTGAAGCCCAAGGAATAGGAAATTCTGACGGGAGATCTATTGTTTTTCAGAAAGATCTGAACAATAAATGTCAGGGAAGGCTCCGCGCTTGTATATGTGTTAATTAGAGGCTGCATAAATAGGTGCACAGAGGAATAGAAGCGGCTTCCGTAACTTTCCAGAGCTGGGCTATAGTTTATGTTGCAAACAAAAGAAAATTCGGGTTTGGGTTGGGGTTTTTTTAATGACAGCGCATAAAACCTTCTCACTTTTCTCAGCGCCGTCCCTCCAGCCCTTCCTGCCTCTCGCCTCGGGAGGAAAAAAAAATAAATAAAGGAAAAGTGGGGATGGAAGCGTTGCCTTAAGAGTTTGGGCAGTTTTAATTCGTCCCCGCTTCCTTTCCAGCCGAAATTCTCGGGAATTCGCACACGGGCGGGGAGAAGGGATGGGGGCAAAGCCCACGCTTTTCCATAACACCTGGCCTGGGGCGCTGGGGTGAAAACGCTGAATTTTGGGCAGCCAAGGTGGCCCTTGTGTCTCTTGGCGGCGTTTCCGTGGAGCTGGAGCGGCCGCGGTGGGGGCTGAGCCGGGCGCGGGGATTGTCCCCGTGTCCCCAGCGCTGCCCCCAGCTCCCACCCCTGCGCCAGCATCAGCCCTTCCCACCGAAACCAAAAAGGCGATTTTCTCTTTCAGTTCAAACCACTTGCTTCAAAAATAAACCCCAAACAGCCCCCAGGTGCTGGGGTGAGGGTGCCGTAGCATCCGCATCCCCCCCTCTCGGAAGCCCCCCTGGCTTCCTATTGATTTTACTCCTTGCCCAGAGCCTCCTAGAAAATGGCATTTGCCGGGATGTTTTTCCCTGCGCAGCCTGCGTATCGTCACTCAGCGGCAGAGCTCGCTCCATCCTCCCTCCTTTTGTGTCCTTCCAGCTCTCTGCTTAATTGTATTCCCAATTGCATTTGCTTTGATGGATTTACTTCCTTTTATAATTTCCCAGTTATGGACCCTGGTTTTGCCTTCCCGACACTTAATGTGGAAAAAAATGTCCTTTATGTGCTCAAGTTGAGGAGAAACCGCTTGCTTTGAAGGTCTGTGCCGGGATGTATGAGGGGTTCTCCCCTTTTTTATCAGGCCCGGATATTCCCCCCCTTTTGTTCCGCGGGTCTGTTGTGTCTCCCCATGCCTTTGCTGATGTTTTTGCAGCGTTAACCCCCGCGAGCGCCCCGAAAAGGCAGGGAGGGCAAAGCGGGGAAAGCCTGAAGGACAGGAGCGGAGATGGAGGACAGAGAGGGGGTCAGCGCAGGCAGGACCATGCCAAAATCAGGGTGACGGAACACTCGAGGGGTGCTGGAACACTCGAGGGGTGCTGGAACACTCGAGGGGCGCTGGCTGCCGCTCTCCGTGGCGCTGAATGCATCAAACACAGGGCGATGCGGAGATGCAGATGGGGGGCGGCGCTCGCCCTGGGCGCTGAGAACGCTGATGGACACGGAGAAGGTGCAGGGGCGAGCCGAGGGACGGGCAAGGGCCAGGGGAGCTCCCCCCGCCGGCTTGGGGCAGCTCCCCGTGGAGCCGCTCCCGGCGGCGGAGATCCCCGGGATTTCGGGAGCATCTCCCGGGCCCGACCCGAGCATCCCGCGGCCCTGGGACCGTCCCGGCGCCCTTCAGCGGGTCCGGGAGTGCAGGACACGCAGCCCCGGGGTGGGGGAAGTGGGAACCGCGTTCCGAGCGGCACCAGCTCCCTGTTTGTCGGGGAGGGACGGAGCGGAGCGGGAGGAAATCGCGGGAGAAGGAGCCGGGGGAGGTGGCAGAGCCCCCGCGGGAGACGCGAGCCCCGGGCGGGAGGAGCGCTCCTGTGCCCCCTCGGAGGGGACGATTTCGTTTACGGAAATAAAGGTGGGGATGCTCCCGGCCCGGACACAGCGGAGAGGGGCCGGGCTGCGTCCCGCAGCCCCTTCGCGGTGGTTTTGGGGAGGGATGATGTGTTTGTGCCTCCGCAGAGCTGCTGCTTTTTCTCTGCTTTTGGGAAGCGCTGCTTTCCCCCCTCCCGAGCCCGGTTTAAAACATTTGAAACGTTTTAAGCCCGAGACCTTTTCTTTTTGGCAGCAGTCGTGGGTTAAGCGGAGATCAGCGGGAGGAGGTGCCCGGAGCCCATCGGCATCGCCCTCCCCACGAGCTCCCCTCTGGCACAGCTCCGGCAGCGGCCCCCGGCCCCTCCAAGGATGCTCGGGCCGAAGGGATGCGGGCGATGGGGAGGGGGATGCGGGTTGGGCTGGAACTCAAAGCCGGTAGAAAACAACAACAAAAACCAGTGGAGATGGGGGTCAGGAAGCAGCTGCGGGAGCAGCTCGGGCACGGGGACCTCTCTGCAGGCACAGAGCAGGGATGCTGAGCAGGAGGCTGCGGGGTTTGGGGCAGGGTGCAGCTTTCCGCAGGAGGCTGAGCCCTTTCCACCCCTCTGTGTGTGTGTCCCGTTGCACGAGCTCGTTCCCAGGTGAAGGTGGATGCCCCATGCGTCAGACCTGGAAAAAACATTTTCACACCCTCTCAGCACCCTTTTTCCACTCCCTCCCCTCCTGGGTGAGCAGCTCCAGCAGTGGCCAACCCACCCTCGCTGAGCTCGGATGGGAGAAGAGGGGCCGGGCAAAGAGGGGGCAAAAGGTTGTTGAGGCAGCAAATAAATCCCAACACCCTGTTCCCCCCAGCCCTTTCTCCGGCCCCATGTATCAACAACAACAATAACAGCCGGGCTGACACTCCAGCCGTTGGGGGAACAATCCTTTTAATCGGGGAATAATCCACGGGACACTTTAAAGAAAAGCTGGAGCATTAACCCTGTGCCCCAGAATAATTCTTCCAAGAAGCATCTGGTACTTATATCACAACATGGGATTAGCTTTCTCCTTGCCAGTACTGCAACATCAAAGGGGTTTTCCTGTGCCCTGCAAGGACCTCGGTGAGGTGCCCCTGCTCCTCCTCCGTGTCCCTGGCAGGAGGGACACGCCTGGGACCCTGGGGTGCTTCTGAGAGAACAAACTCTGATGAGCTCTGCCAGGGCAGAAGGGATGTTCAGGGCTTGGCTGGGTGGGGAAGGGCTGGGGGATGTTTTAGGGCTTATCCCACCCCCTTCTGTGCTGCTTTTGGGCCTCATGGCCCCAAACGTCCCCCCTCCCCTGCAGCTTTCAGGGGAGGAGACCGGAGCAAGAGCTGCTCTTCAAGTCGTAGGACAAGAGGAAACGGCCTTAAGTTGTGCCAAGAGAGGTTTAGATTGGATAATAGGAAAAATATCTTCTCTGAAAGGGTGGTCAAGCATTGGAACAGGCTGCCCAGGGAAGGGCTGGAATTACTGTCCCTGGAAGCGTTGAGAAAACGTGTGGATGTGGCACTTGGGACAGGGTTTGGTGGTGAACCTGGCAGTGCTGAGTTAGTGGTTGGACTCAGAGGGCTTTTCCAACCTTTACAAATTCTGTGATTCTGTGATTCCCCTGTCCCTGCTCCCTTACTCATCCTGCTCCAGTTTAGGCCTCACTGGTGTTCCTGGGCTGGGTCATAAAAAGATTTACAAGACACTGTTAAACCAGCAATAAAAACAATTAACTTTAATGGCACCTTGGTTGGGTTTTTCTCTTCTCCTTTCCCCTCCAGAGCGTGCAGCAGGCCAGGAGCAGTGCAGGGCATGGTGGGGAGAGGAGAGGCAGCCAGCTCCCAGCTCCCTGCCCTAGGGGGCTGGGCAATGGGGTCAGCTTGGACAGCCCGGGCGTTTGGGGAGCTTTGGGGCGTGACCCCGGAGGAGCTGCTGAATGCTCCCTGTAGCAGTGCTGGGACCTTCCACCACTCCCTGGGGATCCCCACAGGGCATTCCCGGCCCTTCCTGGAGCGGGGATGGGGGAGCAGAAACTGCTCCCATGCCTGGGGCTCTGCCCTGCCCGGCCCTGGCCAAACCCCATCAAAAAAACACGGTCTTGGGCTCAGTCAAGGTATTTTTCTTCCTGTAACGTACGGGAATTAATTTCTAAGAAACTGGAAATGCCAACTGTAGCTATAAATCAGAAATTGCCAGAGGATGAACATTATCCGAAGTGAAGCAATTTAGTAAAATCATCTCTTTCCTTCCATCTTCCTCCCCCCTGCTCCCCAATGAAAATTAAATTATTAGCTCAGCAGTATAAATGATAGTGCAGGACCAGTTGGAGATGCTGTTTGGGGTGAGTTTATTAGATAAGTGGCATGGAGAAAGATTTGCAAAAATACAAATAAAAATTGATGTTTACTTCTGCTGATCACCAAGGGGGGTTATCTGTTAATATAATGTGATAGCAAACATATTTCTTGTAAGGACAGAAGAGAAGACCTTCTTTTGAGTACTTCTGTATTGGTATTTGAACATCTGGACAGATTGTACGAAACATTTGCCTAAAATAGTCTTGCTTCGTTGATCTTAGAAGTTATTAAAAATAAGAGAGCTGGCAACAGAAAGGAATCATAAAGTACATTTGGATTTCATATGAAATTTCCACCCTGAGATAAAACCGTAGTGTTTTACAGAAGATGAGAGATCCCAACCAAGTTAGGCTACATTAAAAAAACCATCAACCCAAAGACTTCAAATGTTCCTAAATTTCTTTTTTTCCAAAAGCTTTGCTGATGGAGAGAGAACCTGTTTGTAACGGTAAATCCCCCCTGAGCAGAAGCCTGGCTCTGCTCTACCTGACGTTCCCGAGCCAGAGCCCTGGATTTCTGTCTGACACTCCCAGAACTGCTGCTGGGGGTTCAGCCCTGAGCCCCCTGTGGGAGATGGGCCCGGAGAGGGGATGGCTTAACCCAGGCTGAAATGTTCCTGAGCAGGGCCACCGCTGTCCCCTGGGCTGAGCGGGACCTTTGCCATCCCTCCGTCCTGCTGCTTCCCGAAGCGCACCCAGCTCATTTCTCACGCTCCCAAACGCACAGGCACCTTATTAGCACACAGCTGCCACCATGCAATTTGCTTCAGGTTTGTGCCTCGAGCTTTGCCTCTGTGCAGAACGTCCGGAGAGAGAGGCAGCAGTGTAATTACGTGGCTGCAGCTCTGCTGACACAGGGCAGGGCCACGCCGGCAAGCCACAGCCTGCAGTGCTCCTCGCTGACTGTCCGTGGGGCTGCTCCTGCCCCATCCCCGCTGGCCTCCTCCTTCCCTTTTCACCCCACCACGTAAAGTTTTCTGCCCTTTTCCTTCTCAAAAACTATTTGCTGTGCTTCAAAAAATGCTTTGAAAGCATCACGGCTTGCAGCGCTCTGAGAGAAGGAGATTAAAAATAGCTGGGGCTGAGTGTTTCTGCAGAGCCACAAACCCTCTGTCTTTGGTGGTTCCAGCATTGTAGAAACTCTCCTCTGGAATGGGTGTATTTATTAATTGCTGGCTCATTTATTTACTTCCCCTTTGCGTTGGGTGTAGAGCAGAGAGCGGCTGCTGCAGCCTCGCTGCTCGCACCTGGGGAATGACAGCCCGGCCAGGCAGTGGGATGTAATTAATCCATCACGAGCTCCCACTTATCAGCTGTGCTCCCCGAGTCCCTGCTCGGGCACACCCTTGGCCCGGCCGCTCCTCCCTGGGCCAGCCCGTCACAGTTTTATCTCCCCCCACTGGGTGTGGATCCCTGAGTTAGTGGTTGAACCCTGGTGACGAGTGGTTTGTTTTCCAGTCACCTTTGCAAACCTCTTAGGAAGCAGCCTTAGACTCTGAGGCTGGAGAACGCTGTCCCAGCCCGTTCCCAACACAAAGAGCTCGTCCCGGCTCTCCGGAGGGAGCAGGCAGGCAGTTAATGTGCTGCGGCTAACGAGCAGTAACTCGTTAAGTTTCAGTGACTTAGTCCTTTATGTTGGCCTGTCTATAAGGGAGAGACCACACAGAAGCAGAAAGAGCAGCCAGCTCTGGCCCCGCTCGCCAGAGTCAAGGGGGAGGTGATAATTATTTGTTTGGACTCTCCTGTTTTAGGGGAGTTGCCGATTGTTTGTTTTTAAGCCGATCAGGAGCTGAACCGTGTTTGCCTCGTGGCTCTTAAAGCCGGGCTAGTGAGGGAGCAGAGGCATCACTGGCACTGGGCAGCCTCGGAGCGGGGTGTGAGGGCAAGGAGCACAGAGGATGCTCGGGGTGAGGGGATGGGACTGCTCTGGGAGTCATTTGGGAATCTCGGCTAATGATAATTGTGGCTTGGAGGTGTCACACGCGGGCTGCCAGCGAGTTTGGGAAGAGAGGCATCCCTGACAGCTCTCTCTGAGGTGGGAGGGGGATTAGGGGATGGTTTTATGGCATTTAAGTGCCCTCCTCCCCCAGCTTCATGACAAATAGCCAAAGGGGGAAAAGAAGGATTCTGTTTCCTCGCCCTGCTCTCGCTGGAGCTGTGAGTGAAAGGGAGACAAAGCCCGGGCTTATCTCCTAAGTGTTTCCCACTGCCTCGCTTAGCTCCTGGCCTCCTCCGATTCCAGCTGTAGGCCCCCTAATTCTCCTCCGGTGTTGTAGATGGGGCTGCAGACAAGGCTGGGCACTTTGCAGGACCCACACGCCAGGAGACCCCACAGCTTGACCCATGGCCCCAGCTCCTGCTCCGATTTTGGGAGGCAGATCAGGAGGGGGCAGAGCATTGGAGCTGTGGATTCATGGATGAGCTCAGGCTCCTCACCAGCAGGACACCAAAGGTTCACTATCACCAATGTTCCTGCTGGTAACTTGAGCCCGAACTTTCTTATCACATGCCCCGGGAAGGCAATAGCAGCTCACACGTAACTCCTTGGGGCAGGAGAACAACAACATGGAATTGCTACTTTAAAAAGCCGGGTGCAGATAAGCTTTCCTGCTTTTCCTTCGCTGGTTATACAAGCGCTACTTAGGGGAAAAAAAAATAAAAACAACACTGGAGACAGACTTGAAACAACTGCTCTGTGCTGGAAGAGCGTGCGTGTGAGATATGGAGTAGATTAGGGCTTGACATGGCACGTAAAAACACTCTTTCCTTTTAACACCTTTATTGCAAGTTTTAAAGGGCAATCAAAATACGTTCTTAGCTGTTTGCCTCCATGCTATAAAAGGACACTCATACCTGTGAAATCTTATGACCTACAAATAGTGAAAATGGGGTATTTTTTGCGTCAGTGACCTCTTGAGTGAGGCTACGTAAATAAAATGTCAGCGAAGGGTTGGGGATGCGTTGTGTAACAGGAGGATGGTGGGGACAGTGCTGGTTTCCACCAAAGTCAGTGAAAAAATCCTCACGAGCATTTGCTTAAAGAAAATTAATCCAGTCCTGAGGGAGCATAGTTTTTCTGAAGTCAGTGGAGCGATGCCAGCGTGTGTTGGGCTTTGGGGAAATGCTCAGTCCTGCTTGGAGGAAGGCACCTGTGTGTGCTCCTGCATCCTTCCCTGCCTCTCAAATCTTCATCCCAAGGTTTTCTTTACTGCTTTTTCTCCAGGAGGCATGGATAGGTGGATTCATGTCTGATGGGCTCAGAAAGGAGTAGAAGAATGGATGGATAGTTCAAAAGGAATGTCCCAAAGCCAAGGCTCTGGGCAGCAGGGAAGGGCAGTGAGATTTCCCTCCCTGCAAACTCTGCTCCCTTCGGTTTTATTTTTATTTCTGCTGCTTTGTGTTTTGTTATTGATTGTTTTGTTGGCTTTTTTTCTTTCCCCAAGTCAAACTCAATGAAAGTCTGAGAATGAAGTCAAACAAGTGAATTTTGTGGCCTTGCCTCCACGAGGTCATGAGATTTTGCAAGAGACCAGGGGCTGGAATGCCTTGAGCTCTGATTGCTGAGCCGCACAGCGCCTCGGGAAGGTGGTTTCCAGCAAACAGGGCTTGCACAGGTACCCGGCCCTGCTCTGTGGTGTTTGGAAAAAGCTGCAGGAGCAGTGGAAGCACTGGTTCAGCCGGATGGAGCCTGCCTCCATCCCTCTGTCTGGAAACGAAGCAAATGCCTCTGCCCCCACTATCAGCTCTGTGCATCATATGATTCATGCTCGAGGAGTCCCAGAACTACAGCTGTAAGGCACATTGTGTTTGGGCTCACTGAAATCTTTCTGTCATGAAAGGGCTGCCGTTGTGGGCGCACTGGGGAGGGAGAAAAAGAGGAAGAGTCACGGAGGCAGGGCAGGCACCCAGTCAGCTTGTGCAATCAATATTCCTGCACCGCTTCCTTACGGAAAGACTCCGGTTTATTAAAACGCCAAGCACCTTCTACCTCAGGGCAGCTGCCTTGCTCTTCCTCCTGGGGAGGGCATGGACCCACTGTGAGCATCCTTCCATGCCCATGCAGCAGCTGCATCCAGCCCTTCCCTGCTCTCAGCACGCCTAAAATGTATCAATTTTCATTTGTTTCCAAATTATCCTGGCATGACTTGATTAAAGGCTGGTTGAAACGTACAGTGCAATCTGGTTCATCTCCACGCTGTCCTTTTATTTTTTTTCCTGTGGGTAACAAGGAGCTGGACTCGGTGGGAAGGGTCTTTTCCAAGCCTGGCTCAGAGCAGAGCTGCTGAGGTGGGGGGCAATGGACATGTGGAAAACATCCCAGGTAGTTGGTGTTTTCCCATATTTAGGAAGTGGGAAGAGGAAGAGGCATTTCCTCCTCATGTTTCCTACAGCCGTTCTGGGAAAAGGTGCCACAGCAATCGTTGTGTTTGTGCTGTGCCACACGTGGCACCTGCCAGAGCACAGGGGAATCACTTCAGTGCCGAGGAAATCCCCATCCTCACTCCCTGCTTGGCACCTTCCTGCTCTGAGGGCTCCTTGCCCGGGCTGGGGGCTCCCTGGGGCCGTGGGAGCAGGTTCTGGGTGGCAGGACCACCTCTCTCTTGTCCCTTTCCCACTCAGGGCACTGACTCAGGACAGTCCAGTCCAGGCTGATACCAGGCTGCTGCGCAGCTGCATTTCCAGGTGTCCCACCCTCTGTGTGATCCTCCTGGATCCCCCTGGTCCTCGCAGTTCTCACCTAGGCTCGACTTAACTCCAGGTTCTTAGCTGCCAGCAAAGCACGAAGCTTCCTTTCTCCCATGGGTGTTTCTGAGCCCGTGGGTCACAGCCCCAAGCAAGCTCAGGGAAGGCGAAGGGAGGGAGGGTGAGGGGGAGGGAATCGCTGAAAACTTTATTGCAATCGAACGCCAGAAAAATCCTGCTCCTCCGCTTTGCCGGTGCCAGGGATTCTTTGTCAGGGAGCTCTGGAAACCTCTGCCCACAGAGGGAGTGTGGGGACGGGGAGGCGTTGTTGAAATGTTTCTGGGTTTATTTTAGGGGGATGAATGAGAATAACAACATGGCTTTGGTGGTGTTTTGTGTTGGGGTTTTTCCCCCAAATTAATAAAAAAGCCCTGAACTGTTCTAGATCAGACTCTTTGCAGCACACGGGTACAGGATCAACGTTGTTACCATGCTCCTGTTTATTATTCCACCAGGTCTAATTGCTATTAGTCATAAAGTCATACTACAGTTAACCACTTTCCAAATTCATCCTGGGGACACCTCTCCTAAATTATTTCCATGCTGGTCATTTGCCATTTATTTCCTTCTCCTCTGTTTTCTGTCTCAACAAGTTTTTAATCTATGACAGCACTTTATCTCCCAACCCCATGATTATAAAATTTCCTTCAGAGACTCTACTGAAGGGCTTTATCAAAAGCCCTTTGAACCTCTCCATAAATTAGAATCTCTGTTCTCCTTTTCCTACTATTTTGTTAACTCTTTCAGGGGTTCAGAGGGATAAGGAAGGTTTCACCTTTAGCAGGACTGGATTCCCGTTTCTTTTCCTTTACTCAAGGCCGTTAATTTACATCACTATTTTGGCATTCTTTTCTCTGTTTTTCAGCCCTCTCTGTCCTTGGCCAACACATCCAGATCCCTGGCTTGGTACCACAGGTTGGTGCTCTCCTAACTGGGGCATGGCCTTCCCTGAGCTCCCATCTCCCCTGGGCTCCTCCTGCACTGGTGATTGATAAGGTGGAGCAGACCCTGCTGCTGGGGAGCTGTGCTGTCTTACCCCAGCCCACGTGTGACACCATCATGTTTCTGCTGGTGACAGACACTATTCTCACAAGTATCTGGTATTCTCAGATAATCTTCTCTTGCTGTTTCTCCATTTGCTGCTCTTTGGCTGTGGCCTGGCTTCTCATTTTGATAGGAGGTGGCCCTTGCTCCCTGCTGTTGTGAGCAGATCAAAGGGGTAGGTAGGAGCAACCTTGTCTGAAGGACAGTGTTGGACTGGCACTCTGGAGCCTTGGATTATTCCTGCCTGCCTCTATTCTTGACCAGATAAGTAACCCAGGGTGAGTCAGTTCAGTTCTCCTCAACCCTCCCATTTTCCCTCCCACACTCTTTCTGTCTCTGCAGCTTAGATTTTAATATATCTAGTGCAGGAAATTGTCTCTTGCTGAGTGTTTGCACAGTGCCTGTTGCAATGAGATCCTGGACGAAAAATCATAAGTCAGCTTGGAAATTTTTTCCTTGAATATCTGAATCTCCTTTCCCGCTTTGACAGATCCTTTCCTGTTAAGTTGTTCTTTGGCTGCACATGGGTAATACACAGTTATTCCTTTTTCTTCAGACAGTTGCTAGGAAAAGGAGGTTGAAGTGGCTTTGCCCTTCCCCTCCATCCCCTTCCCCAAGTGCCTTTTGAATGGAGGTTTTGGTCAAAGTTGAAGAAAGGGTGAAAGTTTCCTGGAACTTGTGGGAATGGGCAGAGTGGGATAGAGGAGGAGAGCAGGAGTGATCCCCACTGGAGCAGTGGGTGTCAGAGCAAGCTCTCATGGCTGGGCAGAGCATCCACACTGGGAGCAGCTGCTTTGTGCCCACAGCAGGTGCTAAACCCATCCCTGCTGCCCACGAGGCCGCTGGGGAAACCGCTCACAGAGTCCATCCCTTGTGCACCACCCCTGGGGCTGGAGCAGGGATGGATTCCTGCCTGAGCCTCAAAGGGACTTCATGAAAATGGGAAATGAGCCCTGGGTGCTGGAAGCCAGGCTGTGCTGGCAGGGCTCTGCTGCTCGTGGCCCTACGTGCTGCTGGTGACAGAGGTGTGTCCTGGTGAGCAGCAGCCCTGAGCCTCCCGTGGGGCTCTTTGGAAATTCCTCCCTTCCTCCCCCGTTTTGCCTGCACGCTGAGCTCTTGGGCAGGAGAGGGGGAAGATATTACCTGCTTTCCTGTTTTTCCCTCTGGATATCTCTTCAATGGAAGCGCAGAGAGGTTGGGATTTGGGGCTCATTAATGGCATACTCTGTTATCAGCTGAGTGTCACAAACCACCAGTTTTGGATGCCCTGATTTTTTCTGAGTGGGTGGTTTGGAAGGAGGATAGAGTTGGCTTTCTGGAGCGCTGCGAAACCCTTCCACCAAATATTTGGCTGCTCAGCAGCCCTGAATACTGAAGCCTTTAGGGCATTTTGGAGTTGGGAGTGTGGAAAACGAGGAATCCTGAATGAACAGACTCGTGAAAATTACAGGTTTCCCTCTGCCGTGCCTCAGTTTACTCATAAGTAAATTGGGCAAAGTAATCCCTGGGCTTTCGCCCCAGGGGGCCCCAAGTCAAAATTCTTCAAAGTCCTTGAAGGCACTTGAATGAAAGGCTCTGGACCTGGTAATTACAGAGTGTTGTGCTTGCATGCGGCGATGAGATAGGGAAACCTTTGCCAGGCAAGGTTTGGAGAAGAAAATCAGCCTGGCTCTGCCAAACCCTCCGAGGGGAAAATGGAAGATTTACTGTTGCCAGCATCAAAATCAGCTGTTGTCATTCGAGGCCATTGCAAATGGGTTTGTGGCAAGACTGTATTTGCACAAACCAGGAGGGAAGAGCAGCCTTGGCCAGGGTGAGGCTGCTGCTGCTGCTGCTGCTGCTGCTGGGATTTGCATAGGAGTAGGTTAGGAGGCAGCACTGCCTGGCCAAAGTCGGCTCAGCCCCATCAACCCAGCCAAGCTCTGCTCATTTCCCTAAGCTCAATTTTTGGCTTCTTTCCTTGAAAAACATCTTCTCGAGGAGAGAGAGAGAGAAAGGAGGTCAGCTGTGTCAGAGGATGTTTTGCCTGTCTCCCTTAGGACTCGGTTATGGATTTAACACGAGATTTCCTTGAAGCCCTGGGAAAAAAAGCAGGCTTCAAATTGTAGGTCAAAGCTGTGAGTCGCCCCTGGGTTTCTGCTTTGCTTTGGGAGGGAGGAGAAGCAGTTTGGGCCAGTCCTGCCCTGCGCAGGGGCATCTCCAAGCTGTGCTGCCTCCGATGCGCTCCTTGGGTTTGGGAAGGAGGTGGGAGCAGGGCTCTCCTGCCTGCACTGCTGTGCCCCATCCCTCTTGCCCTTGCTGAGGAGGGAGATGTGGCCCTCAGAGGTTGATTTTCCTCCCCTGTGCTCTGCCTGGCACTGGGCTGGAGAGGAGAACGTGGGGAGTCTGATGTTGTGACTGATATTCCAGTTCAAAGGTATAAACACGCCTCGGGTCTTCCTTTTCTTGTCTGCAGGAAAAGCTGCGAGACCCCTCACGGCTCATTGTGCTGACGCCTCTTTCAGAGGTGCCATTCAGGAGCTTTCTGCATCGAGGAAGTTGTCAGCACAAGATGATAAATGATGAGGTGCCGGCGCTATTGCTAAGGGCCCATTAAAAACGAGACACCTTTGAATTCACAGGGTAATAACAGGCACGGGGTATGGGTTATTGGTCTCTTTTTCAGCACAGAAATGATAAATGTTCCTGTGGAAAGAAGTGCCACACCCCCTCAAACAAGACACCCTTCCCTCTGCCATCAAAATTCCTGGGCCAGAGGAAAGGATTTGATTTCACTGCTAACACTCAGCCAGCACAAATATGTGCTAGGTGCAAAAGCCACCTGTTCTCAGCACAGACCTGGCAGGGAGATGTGCAAAGAGCAAAGGGTGCGAGGCAATTTGGCTGTCACTCATCTTCTCAGGAACTTCAGAGTGATGTGTGTGTGTGGAGGAAAACTCTCACTTGTGGTGAAAAGTGCAAACAACTTCTTTGGCCATTTCCTTTCTTAAATAAAAAATAAAATCAAAAGTTGCCTCGTTGCACAAAACAAAGGGAACTAAAAAATCTTGGGTCAATGTGTTTTTGCCCATCTACTTGCAAGGGGCTGAGCGTGGCCTTTGGAAATCCCACTGCTGATGACTTGGCTCAATGCTAATCTCCAGGTCTTTTGATCTTTGTACATTTAGGGCTTGACCTGAAGTCTGGAGAAATTAATGGGAGCCTTTCTCTCTCTCACTGGGTATTCGCTTAGGGACTGATTAATTGATTTTTACGTTTGTTGACTGTGCCTGTATCATGGACTCAGAGTACACCATGAAAGTTTAATGAAATATTAAAATGGGATATTTGTTGACAAGAGTGACCCTGTGTGTCACGCAAGAAAAACTGCACATTTGGAAGTGTCTTCCGAATGTCCTTAACTCCCTCCAAATCTGATGTTTCCCAGCCATGTGCTCCATCTTCAGGACTTCTTTGGCTGGACAAACCATCTGATCATAGCAGGTCTTGAGCAGGCTTAGAAAATGTCTGGGGTTTCTGAGCACACCCTTTTCCATGCCTGGAAATTATGCCTGAGCTTAACACATGCAGTCTTCCCAGACGTGGTCATTGAATATATGCAGATCAGCCGTGTCTGAGCAAGGAGCAGCAACCCCAGCGCTCCTGGGATGCCCCGGGTGAGATGTGTGTGCCCTGGGAAGGAAATCCAGCGTGTTTGGGACCTGACAGGGCAGCAGCATTCCCATCTGGGAAATCCTTGATGGACAAGGAGTGGATCTCCACCAGGAAGGTGCCACAGCCAGGCTTTGGTAAAGGGAGGTGAGAAGTGGTTGTGCTGCCAAGGGCCTCTCACCGAGCAAAGCCGGCTGTCAGCACTCCCCTCCACAACCTCCCCCTGGTGCAAACTCCAGCAGCTCCAGGGATCCCAGCATGCAGGAGGGGAAAGGAGGTTTGTTTTGGAGAGGCAGGGTCCAGATCATTTAAAGGAATGAGGAGGAGACCTTGACCTTGACTTTGTGGTTGATGGGAGATCCCCAAACACACATAATGCACCCTGTGTCTGAAATTCTGAGTGGCTGAGGAAGCCCCTCCATGGAGAGATTAACTCTTCATGGTCATGCACCTGGATCGACGCCTCCCTTGAAATGCCGCCCCATCAGCTCCAGAGTGGCTGGGAAAAGGTGGTTCAAAATAGTGTTATATTCCCTCCTCTTCCCCCTGCCAGTCCCAAAGAGCACCTTTGTCTCTTCCCTGGAAGGCATTTACTTCACAGAGCAGTCATAGGCAAATTCATCTGCATATTCACATCGCACAGGAGAAAATACAAACCATTTAAGTTTCCAAAGGGTATTCCTGGCCTCATCACTTCCTGCAGTGTCTTCCCTGTCAGAGTCATCCCAGAAAGCCTCAGCCTCCGGAAGGGAATGCAGGAGGGAGAGGCATCCCTGCTCCTTCCAGGCTGTAAAAGGTTGAACTCCTCTCTCTGTCCCCCGTTACCCCTTTGTGATATCCCCGTCCATCCTCACTGGGATGAGTGTTACCACAAACGATGCTGTCTCATGATTACTGCGTAGCAGGGTTGTGTATCAGAGGTGAAATGGTGAGTTACTAATCCTGATTATCATAAGGAAGGCACAAAGAAGTTGCACAGCCTATTTTTCTGGCCAGAGACTGAAAACGCAGCTATTAAGAGGAGACAAGCTGTGAAATCTCTCTCCAGGCATCTGAAGAAGCCTCAAGAGATTTTTAGAAGTGCCGAACCCTTAGATGTTCCCAAAGATTTTAGAGGAATCTCGAGTGCTTGCCTCTGGCTGTAACCCCATTCCAGGGCTTAGGGCTGTCGCCGTGAGCAGAGGGACCTGTTTGCGAATCCCCACCTTGCCTCATTTGGGGCAGGTTCTCTACTCTTTCCTAGCCTGGGGCAGGCAAGAGCCCTCCTGGGAGGCATTCCCAGTCTTTTCTGATGAAACTGTTTGACTCTGCGTAATTGGGAAATCATTGCTGCAATGAGCCTAATAGGGAGATGAGAAACCTCTGGGGTTTTTTTTTTTGTAAGGACTGGTGACTTTGTCTCCCTTGCCTGTTGCAGGAGGAGGAATCCGGCTGGAGATCTCCAGCAGAACGTGGCACTTAACAAACTTCAGGTGAAAATGCTTAGAGCAGCGTAGGAGCTGTTGTTTCTTCTCTGCCTGGTGTCCCACACCTGTGGGGACATCAGTGCCTGAGCACTTTGCTGCCCGGGAGCTGTGTCCTGGGAGCAGGGTGGGCGTGTGGGATCCAGCAGGAGACCTCAATTCCACGCTGCCAAGTCGTGGGGCTTTGCATTTGGCTCTTTGACTGTAACTTCGGGCACCCGTGTTGGAGCAGAGCCTCCCCAGGTCCTGGTCAGTGCTGTTTGATGAGGCTGAGTGATGAGATGTTGGGCTGTGCTGCTTTGCTCGCAAGATGCTTTTGGCTGGGGGCTACTGAAATGTATTCCAGTCCTCTCCGGAGGACCCTCAGCAACACCCCCATGCCCTCAGCCGGGATGGCCAGAGCCTTCTAGGCGTGCTGAATGCGGGGCTGAGTGCTCCTGGCTCCACCAGACGCCACACTCGAGAGCTGGCTTTGAGGAGGGCTTTCAGCAGGCACTCGGAGGTGGCAACAGGCCCTTGGGGTGGGACATGGGGAATGCAGCCTTTGTCCTCTCCACGGATGAAGATGGCAGCTGGGTCCAGCCAGATTCCAGAGGCATCTGGACAGCCTCTGTCATCGAGGTGGGATGTTTGTGGGGAGACAGGGCATAAGGGGGGTTATCTCCTCTCTGCCTTCTTGTCTGGGAGGGGACAGCTGAGAATTGGAGGAGGTTAGAGCGGGAGGCTGCAGTGTGGTAAAGGCAGACCTTGGGCACCCTGTGCAGCCGAGGAGGTGCTGAGAAGGGGCTCCCCGGGGTCAGCTGTGATATTCCTGGGGCAGAGGCTGGCTGTGGGAGCCTATCCATCGGGTCCATCTCTCTGTGCTTCGTGTCGTGCCATGGGAAAACAAGGGAAAGGGAGAAGGAAGCAGGCGGGGCAGGACCGAGTGAACCTGCTGACTTCCCCAGACTCGGCGGCACCACTGGTCATTTCTGTAGGCTCTAGGGGTTGTCAGAGAAGGCTGTAAGGACAGGTGTAAATCTGTCCTGTCATTCCCCCCTTCCAGCACCTTCTCACCTGAAGGGCTCCCATTCGTTGCAGAGAGCAAGCAAATAAACCCAGCCATTGCTTTGACTCGCAGAGGGCATGAAAAGACGCCCCGTGCCGCCGGTTAACCTCCGTGCCTGCCTTTCCCCTCCCGTGTGGAGCTTTTACAGCCAGCCTGAAAGTAAATCCCCCCCTCCAGCTGTTTGTTAAAGCAAAGCAAATAAGGGCTATTACAGCTCAGACCAAAATCCACTTGTTTGCAGTCTGATTTTTAACTGTCATTCCAGCAGAGAGGGGGCAGGGGGAGGGCTGGAGGCTGGCCCCAGCCCAGGGCAAGAGGGGCCATTTGTCTGCCAGGAGGAGAGGGGTTTCGGCAGCTTCCAGGGCGCTCTGGGGCAGGCAGGGGGATGCTCCGGGCCTCTCTGAAGCGGGGGAACATCTGCGAAACGACCCCAAGTGTGTGTGGGGTGGAGACGTGACCTCTGGCTGCGGCTTCGCTGCTCAGCCAGGCGAGGCGGCTCCCTTCTCCCGGCTCCTTCCTCTCCTCCTCTTCTTCCCCCTGCGAATTGTGCCGCTGATTTTTGTCCTCGGACCTGGAGCGAGGATTCCTCTCGCTGGTTAAGGAGCCATCCGCAGCATCGGTCTCCCCATGGTTTTCATTAAGGAGTGGATGGTGTGTTTCCCATCAAGAGCAACTTTAATCTTGACCGAGTTCTGAAAGCCAAAGGTTTGCAGTTTTCTTCGGCCACCTTTGATTATTACTTCTTCTTGTTTTCCAACTCAATATTATAGATCCTCCCTCCTGGCTGAAGTCCTTAATGGCCCGGTCCATCCCCACTCCCCCAAGTACCCATTCTGTGGATGTAGCAAACTCTAATTAATTATAACTTATCTCATGACTTGTCAGCATCACATGTTTGATCCTGTTTAGAAACCATATTCCCAGGGGACGGAAAGACTCGGGAGTAGGTTGATGCTACTCAACAGTGATTTAATGGACGCATTAATGCCGAGACAGATAACTGTGTAGCCATGTTAAGTAATACATCAAGAATCTTTCCAGAGAGGCAACTTTACAGGTCACTGCAGAACTGCTAACTGATATTAACCCGCTTTGCATTGTGCTGTGCATATGGGCGCTGCGAGTTCACACACTTTCTTTTGTCTGTGGTTTTTTTCGAGCAGCCTCTTCCCATTCCCCCCTGGAAGCGATGGAGATATTAGACGCCTAATGACAATGTTTCACACGCGGGGGTGGGGTGAGGAGGACAACAGGCTCGTTAGCCGGGTTGATTTTAAGCACACCCAATTACTGGCCCGGAGGAGGCCGGGGCAGAGGCTGCTGCCCGGCCGCGGGGATGCTCCGGGCTCTGCTGGGCTGCCCCGGCCCCGCGGCGGCTGCCGCTGCCTCCGCACCTCCCGGGCACGGGCCGGGACGCGCTCCTTTTCCAAACCCTCCTCTCCCCAAACCCCGGCGGTTTTCGCCTTCCTCCGCCTCGGGAGAGATTCCTGCGCCGGGAGGGATGCCCTTGCCGCAGCTCTCGGGGAGCTGCGACCGCCCTTCTGCCCAGCTCCCTCCCGGGATGGGGCACGCCGGGGACTTGCACCGGTGGCCCCGGAGGCCCAGGAGGTGGCCGGGAGCGCGGTAGCAGCGCCGGGGGCAGCTGCCCTGTCCCCGGCGGGCCCTTCTTTGCTCAGCCCCGGAGGAGGAGTTAGGGTTAGGGTACCCGCAGGACAGGGAACTCCCTAGCTACAAGCGGCAGGATTTTACCGTTCGGCAAGGTCCGTCTGTCCGTCCCTCGGGCTCTCCCAGCCCCACGCGGGATGCTGGGGGATGTGGACCCGGGCCGCTCCCGGTCTGCCGCAGCCTGCTCCTCCCGGCCCCGTCCCGCTCGGTTACACGGAGCGACCTCCGAGAGATCCCTGCAGAGCCCCGTCACCCCCTCACAGGGGTCCCCTCCCCACCGGGGAGCCCGCAAAGCGGCTCAGGGGGACACCCTCACCCGGCCGGGAGTTCCCGTGGGCTGAGGGCTCCCCCTCTCTGCTCCCCTCGCTCTATCCCGGCTCCGCGCTGCTCCCGGCCAGAGCCGGGGCACCTCGGCGTGCGGCTCCCCCCGGCCCCGTGTCGGGGCCTCGGCACGGCGGGGACCCCTCCCGCGGGGACTCCTGTCCTGAGAATGGAGGGAGGGTGCTGCCGGATCCCTCGCTCATTTCCATCTCTTTCCACGTCTCCCCTCTTCCTGCCAGCCGGACCCTTGGGGGCAGGCGGAGGGAGGAGTGGTGGGAATTCACCTTGCCGAGAGCGAAGGGAAGCTCCCTTGCCCGGCCCGGGCACTCCCTGGCAGGGCTGCGCTGGCCCGAGGCCGCCGAGCTCCGCTGCCCGCCCGGCGGGGCGGCCCGGAGAGGCAGCGGGTGCCAAGCCGTGACTTTCTCGGGGAAAGCAGGCCGGGGAGAGGGCGAGCCCCGGAGCCGGGCTGCCGGCAGGGCGGCCGGGGAGCGGCGGGTGGGCAGCGGGCAGCGCCGCGGGGAAAGCTCCCTCCGGCCCCGGGCCCGGCTCGTTCCCGGCTCCGTGCGGGGAGGCAGAGCCCGAAACACCGCCGAGACCCGGCCCTGGCAGCGCGGGGACCGGCGCAGCCCCTCGGGCACCGGCGCAGCCCCTCGGGCACCGGCGCAGCCCCACGTGCCCGGCCGGGGACCCGCCGCGGCTGCGGGGTCTCGGCCGCCGCCCCCCAGCTCCTGGGCGGCTTCACCCACTCGGAAAAGGGGGGCTCTTAGGGTTTTTTTTTCTGTCGGGCCGTTTGCGGGGCGGAGGGAAGGGAAGGTGGTGCGCTTTGCCCAGGTTGCGAGGGTAGGATTGTGTGCCACTGTTGATTAAACGCTCTCCCCGAAAGATGGTATCCGACATGAGATAATGAGGCTCCGTGACCGGCCCCAGGTTCCCTTTAAGTTTTCCCATGGACTCGAGCTGTCGCCAGTTCACAAAACGACAGTGTAAGACAGCACCACGCTACTCAGATCCAATTTACGGCACACAAAAGCTGATCCCCAAATCCCCACTAACAAACCGGGACCCGCAGACAATTCCGATAATGTTTAGTTTTTATTCATTTCTCGACTAATTAACTGGAATCCCACCTCCTCTTCCCCCCTCTTGACAGTGCCCAATTAATCCGCAATGTATGTCAAAGGTCTGGAACCCACTGTAAACTGCTAAACCTTTGCAAAGATTTGTGTGTCTCTATATTGATCTGATTAGGACCGCGATGCTTTTTCCTCGCTATTACTGCGTGAAAAATAAAACTGTCGCGGGTTTGGGTTGTTGGCTTTTGGGGTTTTTTTATTGTTCCAAAAGCTTTACTTTGTCCGGGTCTAATAGGATTTCTCCAAGGCGCCTTCAAACCTCCTTGCGTGTCCATGACTAACAGTGGCTCCAAAGGGAATCAAGTGAAATAAAGTTATCTGCGAGACAGGAGAGGAGCGTGTGTGTGCGCGATGGGGGGGTGCTCGCGGGGGATTAGACTAAATTTGGATGTGCTGTAAATTGGCTCGTCTTGAAAAACAAACAGGAGGGGGGAGGGATAGGAGTAGGGAATTTTAATTTTTTTTTTATAAACTTTTTTGTGTGTGTGTGTGTGCCAGCGGCCGGGTCGGTGGCGGGCTGGGAGCGCGGCTCCCCGGCGGCCGGGGCTGCCGCCCACCCCGCGCCGCTGTCGCTGGGGCAGCTCGTTTCTAATCTTCGGAGGGAGCGAATATAAAAGAGGAATTTATTAGCTTTCAGGCCATCAGAGGAATAAACATTGATTTTATTGACCTAATTATGGGCCAAATGACTCCTTCCATCGATCACGTAAAATACTTCATTTGGAGAAAACCAGGCGCAGGCGCCCGGAGGCGGGGAGGAGAGCGGGTGGATGTGCTGCGAGAGGGGGAAAAAAGCAAAAGCTCGAAACTGCATGGAGGGGTTTTAATGCAGTTAACGTGACCGTCGCGCTGGAGCTCAAGCCCTGTCTCCCAGACGTTACAGTGCGGATGTTTTGCAAACTAAAGCTTTTATGTCGAATTCCAATCCGGCCAGTCAATTTGGCTAAAATAGCATTAAACAAATGGACAGCAGTTTATTTATATTCCCCCCCCACACGCTGTATTTTATAGACAGAAAAGAATTACTTGAAATGTATTTTACAAGCACAGGACAACACGTCGTTTCAACCCGAGAGCAGCGATTTCTCGTAATTAGAGTAGGCTCGACACTAATAAAGAAGCAAACAAGCTCTTTTTTATGCTTAAAGCCAGCTACTGTCCGCAGCGCTTTGCTGCGCGGTGGGGCCGTGGCCGGGCGGTGGGACACCTGCCCTGGGAGGGGACAGCCAGGGGCGGCCGGCTCCTCTCCTGCTCTGATCGGGAGGAGCACGGCGCAGAAAACGCGATTTTTATTTTTTTATTACTTTTTTTCTTGGCTGGTGGGTGACAGCGAGACGTGACTTTGGATTTATTTGCTCGAGGGTTTTTTTTTGGAGGGGGGTGGTCACTGTATTCCGGGGTAGGAGGTGGTGCGGGATGAGAGATGCTTTTGGCAGGGTGTTTGCTCCCTTCTTATGTCACCTGAAATATTAGATCTCGTACACCTTCACCCAGCCTTCAGTCTGGAGGGGGAGGGTGGATATTTTCAGTCCAGCTGTTTTGAAGAACGGATCTTTCCCTTCCCGGTCCCTAAGTTTGGCTCAGCGCTTCTCTTGCCCCGCCGCGTTATTCCTCCCTCCTGGCGAGCTCAGGAGCTGCTGATTCTGGCGGCCAAACCCTGACCGCCAGGATCTGAACTTTCCCCCATCCCCTTCTCCCTCCTTCCTCACCGCCCTCCCCCGGGACTGGTTATCCTGCGTCACCCGCGGCTCCCCGGCGCAGGAGCGGGGATGCCGCGGCCGTGGCTCGCGTTGTCTCTCAGCCCATAAACGCCTGGCTGTCACTTCTGAGAGCTCTTTTATTGCGATCCGTTGGGATGAGCGGTGCCACTGCTCCCCAGCGGGGCCGGGCCTGGGGGTGCCCGGGCCGGGCCGGGGGAGCCGGGCTGCCCAGGTGAGCCCCGGGCTGCCCAGGTGAGCCCCGCTCGGGCAGGTGAGCCCCGGGCTGCCCAGGTGAGCCCCGCTCGGGCAGGTGAGCCCCGGGATGCCCAGGTGAGCCCCGGGATGCCCAGGTGAGCCCCGCTCGGGCAGGTGAGCCCCGGGATGCCCAGGTGAGCCCCGGGATGCCCAGGTGAGCCCCGCTCGGGCAGGTGAGAGGCGGCGGCCGCGGCGCCATCCCGTGGCCGCAGCCCAAGGAGCCTCCGCGGGACCCCCGCGCCCCCTCCCCGCCCGTGCTGGGAGCGCGGGGTTCAGGCGGCGTTCACCCCCTCCCTCCCTCCGTTCCTCCCTCCCTCCCTCCACCTCATTAAGATAGGGCTTTATGCAGAACATCTGTAAGGGAAGGCAAAATAAATGACAACACTTTTACACCACTTCCTACTTAACTTCTCTTTTTATGTGGCTGCTCTGGATTTTCCGACGCTTTGTACTGCTCGAATCTTGTTTGGATGTTTGTACATGTAATACTCTGCCCACTCCAGCTCTTGGGACGGGCTTGTCTTGTATGTTCTTTCTCTTCTCCCCCTCTCCCACCCCCGTCCCAGTGTGCGGAGGCTTCACAATCTGCTCTGCTTGCTTCGCTGTCGGGGGACGAGCAGCAGGATTTGTGAACCAGGGCAGGGGCAAGCGGCTGCACAAGTGTCGGGCATTAATCACACCTTGTCTTTGCAGAAGGTGAGCTCCAGGCACTATGCACCCACTTATTCGCTCTTCAAATCCCCCCTTCTCCTTCCCAGCCGTCGCCTTCCTGTCTCCACTGAACAGCATTTTTCCCTGACCCGGGATCTGGACAATTGTCCTAATGGTATTTAAAGAAAACAAGGATTAAACATTCTTTAATGCTTTTCCCCCTTATTTAAACTGTAACATCAGAAAGTTGAGTGCCCCGCGCACAGAGTGTGTGTCAAGCCTCACGCTAAAGAGAGAAAAAGCTGTTTGAGGGGGGTGGCTGCCACGGACCCCGAGGTGATTTGGGCTCCTGAATACTCTTGATGAACAAGGAACCACTTTTCGGGGAGAATTAACGCTCCCAACACCCAAAGAACCGGTACCAAAAAGGAGCAGAAGGTGGCTGTGCTCTGTGAGAGCGCATTTCCTTCCTTATCCCGAGGATCGGGAGTGATGCCCCGGCTCCCCGTCTGTTTTGTCCTCCCCCATCTCCCATCTACCTGGAGTCATTCCTTCCCGCCGCCGCTTTTCCGAGGTCGCTTGTGAGCATTTTAGCTTCCCCTTAAGCCCATGCCATTAAAGAAGCGGCTGAAGCAACAGGTGAGCAGGGATTTTTCAGGGGTCGGAGGTGGCGGCCGGGGGCCCCGCGGGGGCTGCCGGCACCGAGCCGCCCAGGCGCGCATCGACCGCGGGGAAAGATGCTCCGCGCCGCGGAGCCCGGCGCCGGGGCGAGCCCGATGGCTCCCTAGCAAAATCTCCTGCGGGAGAAAAAAGCCCCAAACCTTTCCCCTCTAACCCCAGTTACAGCAAGGGGAAGGAGCCGCTCCGGGAAGCGCAGCGAGAACTGCACAAATACAGTTTACACCTGCGACGCGGAGCTGGTTGTATTCTGCTCCGCTCGGCTTTAATTGGAAATCTTTTCCGTCTGCCCCAACTCCCGGATCATCTGGGTTTAATACATTTTCACAACGCTCCTGCTGCTCCAGAGAAACGCTGTGGCAGAAGCCGGCTCTGCCCGCGTTTCTGAATCCCAGCAGAACAGTAATTACCGTAGGAGCAAGAGTGGCCTGGGACTTGTTTTTGGTCCAGGGGAAAGGGTGGGGAGACGAGGAGAGAGAAACCTGGCCGTGAAATGGGGGCTGTAAAGCTGAGAGATGCATACACACACACGTATATGTGTGCATAGAAAAGCAAGGAGCAAGTGCAAGATCGAAAGCAGAGCCCGGCTTTGCTGCAGCCACGTGTGCCATTAAAAGCAAATAATTCAAAGTACTTTTAAACTATAAAAACATGGGATCTTTCCCCTTCTGTTACTTTTTTTTGGGTGGGGGGGTGGGTAGGGGGGAAGAAGGATACAGATCCCGTCTCCCCTTCTCAGATGACCTCGAAGGACCGGTTTTTTCACTTTCCCATGTGTGCGCGTTTGCACTTTCCGGAAATCAATCTGAAGTTTGCTCAAAATACTAAACTAAAATAAAACTGCGCTACAAAACCTCCCACGCCCCAGAGACACAGAGGAGCCCCTGATTTATTTTTCTGCCTCTTTTTTTCTTAAATTATTAATATTATTTTTTTCCATCTTGTCGGGCTCCCCACGGAAATGATCTCCGGAGGGTTTTGCTGGATCGTGTGTGGATGTGTGAGCGTGGAGAGGAGCCTTTGGGTGAAGCGCAGTGGGAGCCGCTGTCCCGACGGGCCGGGGGCTGGCGGCGGGGCTGGCAGCACCCCCCAAAGCAGGGCTGGGGGGCTGAACAGTGGCTCAGCCCCGCGGGGAGGTGTCCCCTGGCAGTAGGGACGGCTGGGAAGCGGTGGGGAAGGAGGAGAGGACTTTGTGCCTCCATCCACCACGCCCTGTGCAGCGGCGCTCCGAGGGAGCCCGCAGCCCCTGCCCTGCACGTCGGGTGATGGTTTCGGGCTGAGCGAAGCGGTCAAGTTCTTTAGAGAAATTTGCCGCTACCCAAAAGTTTCCCAGGGCTGAGCTGGCACATTCCGGCTGCCTTTTGCAGCTCCCGTTTGAAGGGAGGGCGGGTGAAGCCCTTCCCTCGCCCTTCGCAGGCAGATGCCAAGGGTCAAACACACAGAGGGGCTCCAGGAGAGGAAAAAAAAACCCCGTTCCCAGCCTCCCCCTCCCTCCCCGAACCTCCTATCTGGGGCACTGGAAAAAAAACCAAAATACCTCTTCCCTCTTTCACAAAAAAAAAAAAAAATTGATGGAGTTTATTAAATTTCTTTTTTGAGCTGGGGATAATTTAGGATCTGTTTCACGCGAGAAGGGAAGAGTGAAATGAAGTTCTTGGGGACACGGTCACGCTGTGGATGCCCCACGGCTGCGCCCCGATCTCCTCTGCTGCCCAGATGCGCCGGGAGCGTCCACCTTGAGCAGTTTTAATTCCTGCAGCCCATGGCGAGAGGTGGCTCTGCCCCGGCCCGGCCGCTCGGGGTCGGGGGGATTCGCTTGGGCACGTCGGGGGCTCGGGGCTGGCAGGATTTGTCCGCTGCCTCTTCTTCCCTTTCATGTGTGCCCTGCCCTGGGGTGTGCGTGTGGGGGTTACAGCTCTTTAATTGAAACCTAGTAAGGAAAATAGTAATGGATACCAGGCTCCGACGGAGAATACGTGTCCGCGGCTCCATGATGAGTGTTAGTTCAGCAGACTTTAAGAAGCCGATTCTTCTTCCCTGTCATTTCTTTATTGACAGCAGCCCCTATTAGATTTACCATGTCCTTTTGCAACAGCTGGTGCTCCCCCCATCCGAGGTAGCAATCGATGACCGGGTGACTTGGTGGCATCTCGGAGAAAACGGGACCGAAGCGTGTGTCTGGCGGTGCCAGCGGCTCCCGGATCCCGTCCTCGGCCGGAGCCCGGCGCCCGCCGTGTGCCCGGGGCTGCTCAGCACCTCCCGGCCCCGCTCCGAGCCCCGGGGGAAGCTGCGCCCGCCCCGCGGCGCCGGAGGCGCGGAGGAGACGCCCGGGGGGCGTGTGGAGATGGGAAAGGCTCCGGTTCTGGGTTGTTAAAGAACACGGCTGATGGTCAAAGCAGATAAAATCGGTTTCTTTGCCGGGTGCTCTCGAGTGCCTTGTTCTACTGGGTCTGCGGGCAGGCGGGGGGGCAGTGCCGCGTCTGGAGAGCTGGAGGGCTTCTGCGGGAGGAACCGGCGCTCCTTGGCCCTCTTGTTGTGTTGTGTGTGTGTTTAAATAATTGAATAAACGTATCCACTCGTTCCCTCTTTCTCCCTCGCACGCAGAGACACAAAGACAGCATTGAAAAGATAGATCTGATTGACTATAGGAAAGGACAATTAGTGCGACTTCCTGAGCGGCAAACTGGATGTATGGCCCGGGTATTAAAAAAAAAAAAAAAAAAAGGAAAAAAAAAAAGGCTTATCCAAATAGTGAACTCTATTTACAATTTCTGCTTGGCCAGCGGTGGTGGAAGCAGGAGGATGGGTGTAGAGAGGGCAGGGGAGGAAACAGGGCTTTCATTTTGCTTCTGTCAGCAACACATTGGTGAGAAGAACAAGACCAGGGAGGGGGGGAAAGGGTGGCCGCATCTGTGAGTGCGGGGGGTGTTGGTTTGTGGCAAGCAGAAGCTGAATGGTGCAAAGAGGGCTCGGAAAAGGTAAAAGGGATGTGAGCTTGGGAGGGAAAAGGTCCGGCCCCAAACCTTGCTGTGCCCTGACATGCCCTGGTCGGTGAGGCTGGGCCTGGCCCGAGGCAGAGGGCAGAGCTGCAGCAGGCAGCTCTGGGTGCTCCTTTATTTTCTTTTCCAGTCCGGGACAAAGTGGAGGCAACTGGAGAGTGTCAGAGCAGTGGGGATGGGGACAAGGCGCATGCAGGTCTTGTGGGGAGGGCAGGAGCCGGGGCAGGGCTGGTGATCTGAGCACTCGGAGCCCTGATGTTTTGGGCTTCCTGCAGAGCCAGCAGCGGGCAGGACCCGCGCCGGGCTCTGGGTGCTCGGGGGTGAGGAGCTGGGAGCTGTGCAGGGCTGGGAGCTGCCGGCGCGGCCGTGACCCTGGGGCACTGCCTGGCCCCGCCGGGGCTCTGCCACGCTCGGTGCTGCCCTGCTCCCACCAGGCTGGGCCTCGAGCAGCCTTTCCCTGAGGGCTGCAGCCCAGTGAGGGGTGGTGGAGGAGAAGCCTCTCCAGGTGGTGCTTCCCTCTGTTCTTCCCCCCAGTATTCCGACAAGGAACGCTGTCTCTGGGCTCCCCCAGCCCTGCAAAGCCCTGAGCTCAGCTGTGTTGGGAAGGGGACCTGATCCCTCTGTTGGGGGATCTTCTGTTCAGAGAGATGGGAACGGCCCCTTTGATTGCAGTGGGATGGGGCTGAGCCTGCTCGGAGACACATGTGAGGGGTTTAATTCTTGTTTTTAATGCCCCACAATGCTTTTTTTGGACTTTAGCAGGTTATTTTTTAAAGTTTTTGGGCCAGGCTTTGCATGAAATCCAGTTTGCAGTTGGAGGAAGTGCTCTGCCAAAGGGCAAGGCAAAGAACTGCTGCAGTGATTCTCCCCATAGCAGTTTGTGTAATCCAAGTGTACAGATGAGCTCCCTAAGGGACCTGCTCCATTCCACTTGTGGCCTGCAGTGCCGCTCCGGGATGGATCTGTGTCAACACAGCCCCGGTCTCCTCCCGACACCTTTGGTGGGGCTGGGGAAGGGCCTGCCCGCAGTTCCCCTCGGAAGAAGCGTGAAATTGCCGCTCCCCCGATGCTCCCCGTGCTCCGGCCAGTATTTACTGCAGACCTGCCAAAGTAAACCAGCCCGCTGCGTTTTATTTCGGATAAACACAGCGTGGCCACGCTGGGGTGTTGCCTTCTGAAGGGCTGGAGACAGAGCAGAGGCTGCATCGCCGTGGGAAAGGGAGGGAGGAGAGGGATAAATCCTGCAGGATGCAGAGCTGCTGGCAGGCAGGATGGGTCTGGGCCCCTGGGGATGCTTGGAACAGGCGGCACGATAAGGAAATGCATAGATAGGATGCAAAACCCCACTTAGGCTGTGCACGTTGGCCCTGCTCGCCGTGCACCGGGGCTTGTTCTTTCCTGCAGAGCGCCCAGCACAGGCAGGGGTGTCAGGGACACCTCGGGGGCTGCTGTGGGAGCAGGGATTGGCGGCGTGCCCCCGGGCACGAACCCCTCCCGGTGACACACACCCACGGCGCATCCCCGCGGAGCACACACAGCCCCTCCGCGCACGCACACGCCTCGGAGCCGCTCCCGCAGGCCTGGGAGAGGACGTGTGGGCCCGAAAGCTGCGCTGCCTTTATTTTCCTCTTGCCTCCTTCCTCCAGCTGGCTCTTCAGGCCACCGGGAGAGAGCCAAAGCCTCTCTCCTCCCACACCTCCAACACACAGGCACGGGGAAGGCTCGCTGCAGCGCCGAGCTCTCGTGCAAACGCTAAAAGTTGCTTAGGAGGGTGAAATCCGAGGAAGTGGAGCTCTCCCAGCCGCTCAGCCACCACAGACCCGGGGTCTGGGTTGAACCGGGGAAAACCCATCGAGGTTCTGGCAGTGGTGGAGTGGAGAAGAGCTGGGGAGGGTGGGAGCCGCTCCCCCCTCTGGCCTTTAGCTCTTGTACTCCGAGATTAGAGAGCCCCGGCCTGGCCGCTCTCCGGGGAGACAGCGGAGACCTTTCATGCCTCTTTGAAGAGCCAAGATAGTGTCGGCCTTGGTGCAAGCCCAGGCTGCAGACAGGCCGGGAGGCGCGGGGGCAGCCGGCTATCTCAGCGTGCTATCACCCTGGCTCCCCCCAGCACCAGCCCCATTCCCACCTCCACCCGCTCCCGGCACTTCGCCATCAGCCACCCTGCTCTCTTTTGCTCTCTTTTTCTTTTCTTTTCTTTTTTTTTTTTTCCCCTTACCCCCATACCATCCCTTCGCTTTGTCATTCATTTCTGCGGGTCTCCTTATTTATTTACTTCTGCGCCTCGCTTATTTATTTCTGGCGAAGAGGAGGCTAACAAGTAGCTGGAAGCACTGGCCAATATTTAACTAAGATGGCTGGCCATCAGGTCCCTTTTGTTTGCTTGCAAATTAATCATCCAGCGCGCAGTCGGCGCCAGGGTAGATTTATCACACACAGAAGGGGGAATGAGGCGGCCGAAGGGAGACAAAGACTGTTCGCACCTTCCCGCTTTTGATCTTAGATTAGTGCAGCCTCCCTTCATAATACGAGTCTCCGGGGGGCTTCGTCGGGGAGGTCACTCGGAACTGGCGGAAGTTTGCACGCCATTAGCCAGACGCTGGAATTGGAAATCATAAGCGACAAACATTTTATTTTCCTGCGCGGGTGCGCGCGGAGCGCGGCGCAAGGTGCGGGGCGGGCGCGGAGGGCGGCAGCGACTCCGGTTTGTGCGGCGGCGCCGAGGGCGCGCTCCAGCGGGGCGGCTGCGGGGGCCGGGGCGCGGCGGGGCCGGGGGCGGCTGCGCTTGTCCCGCGGCAGCCCGCGGGCACCTCCTGGTCCCCGTGAGAGAGCGGCGCCGCGCTTGGGGTAAACTGCAGCAAAGTTCTTGAAGCCGCCGGGCGTTTGCTGTGGGCGCTGATGAAGGGAAGGCATAGGCTTAGGGGGTTCCCACCGCGGCAGGGGCCCGAGAACCGGTTCCGAGCAGAGGTTGGAAGGACTCGCTCTCTTGGTCGATAAGCAGCCGCACAGCGCAGCCGAGCGCCGCGCGGGTAGCCAGGCTCCTGGCTTCGTGAAGCACATCAGGCTGCCCCCCCCATCCTCTCTGAACGCATTACTCCCGCTTCCTTTCCTCCCTCCTCCTCTCTTCACCCCCACCCCCGACCAAAGGGGAGATATTTTGGTGAATGCAAAGCGATCCTAGACGCTGGTTACTACAGGGACTTCACCAAGCTGGCGCCAAGCGCTCTTAACCATGTGCGTCAAAAATGCAATGTTAGAAGAGCTAATCACTTTAGAGGTTCCGCTCCCATCTGCGCGCAGCCAGCGCCGAGCCCCCGCGCTCCCCCGCTCCGCTCCCGGAGGATTATCCTCCGCTCTTTAAAGCAGGGTGGGGGGCGTCAGGAGATTTCCCCCCCTCCCCAGGGCAGGGTAATGATTCGGCACCTCCCAGCGCTGGGATACCCAGCCTGACACGCGTGGGCGCCCCGTGCCCCGCATGCCCACGGCACGCACGGTCGCAAGCCCCTTCTCGCTGCCCTGCACTGTCACACACCCATAGCCACCCCCCCCCCCCCCCCCGCAAAGGAATAAATCTCCCCAGAAACTTCCCAGGAGGATTCTGCCCGGCTCTTCCCTCTCCGTGGGGTGGGATCAGACCCACGCGTGACGCCGGCCCCGGGGGGTGGCTGGCTCCATGCGAGCCCGGGTTAACCCGGAGCCGGGCCCCCCCCGCCCGGCGCTGCCCGGCGCTGCCCGGCCCGGGCGCAGGGAAAGCCGCACTTCCCGTCTCCTCCCCGCGCACCTCGTGGAAGAGGAGGGGTGTGGGAGCGTAACCCTGTCGGCGCCGGTGCCAGCCGAGTGGCCTTAATCCGCAACGCCAAAGAAAGAGAGAAAAAAGGAATAATAAACACATAAAAATCCCATTTTCCAGCGGGCCCCCGCTTTCCTCCGCGCACCCGCCGCGATCCGCGGCCGCCGGGGCCGGGGCTGAGCCAGAGGCGGCCGCTGCCCGCCCGCCGCAGCCTCCAGCCGCCGCCACAACAATAACAGCGGCGGCCGCTGGAGCAGCCGGAGCCGAGCTGCGAGAGGGGGAAGAGCCGCAGAGCCACCCCCGAGCCCCGGAGCTCAGCCCCGGATCCGCGGGGGGAAGGAAAGCGCCCGGCTCCCGGCCTGGAGGTGTCGTTTAAAGAAAGCAACTTCGCCGGGGAGGGGAAACACGGCGCGGGGGCAGCGGCAGGGGGGTGACACCGACCCGGGGGCTGCGGGGCCGGCGGGGATGGAACGGAACGGAATGGATGGGATGGAATGGGATGGGATGGGCGTGCAGCGCGGCCCCCTCCCGAGGTGGCTCCGGCCTGGGGGGACACGGGGGTCCCCCCGCTACGGTACCGGCGGCGTTCGGGGAAGGGGACACGCGGCTTCGGACCCCCCCCGCCACGCGTGGGGCCCCCGCTGCCGGCGCTCGGGAAGCTCCTACCGGGAGAGCGGCGGGCAGCGGCCGGGCTGCCGGGAGGCCGGGGCCGGGCCGCCCCCAGAACCCCCCCAGAGGCGGGCGCTGCCGGCCCCTGCCCTCCTCCCGCCCCGCGCCCTCCCCTCTGATCATGTTGACATATTCACACGGCCCCAAGTACTAGTGATGCTTTGCTGCAGCGTTACAGTTTCCGACACCTTCTTTTTATAACTCGGCGCTGTCCCCCTCCACCCGAGCTGTCAGAACCCCGCCTATGGAGCCTCACAATTGGTCCGAAAGCGTCAAAGAGCCAATCAAGGCGGCTCCAGCTCCCCTGTAACCCACAACACATCCCTACGATCGGGTGCACGCAGAGCACAGACTCACAGGGAATTCTCAGAGCCGAGAGGCTCCTTCTCCCTCTCTCTTCTCTCTCTTTCTCTTTTCCTCTCTTTCTCCCTTCCCCCTTTTTCTCCTCCTTTCTCTTTCCCTCTCTCTTCCTCTCTCTCTTTTATGGAGACAACAGTATAATTCTGCCAGATTTTTTTTTTTAAGGCAGAGCGAAAGAGAAAGAGAGGGGGAAAAATAAATTTAAAAAAAAAAAAAAAAGAGGAGGAGGGTGAAAGAAAGAAGAGATCCTGATGGAAATCAGGACACCCTGACCAGCTCCTGCTTGGGGAGTGAGGAAGGCGAGGCGGAAACGAGATTTCCCTACAAGTTTTTGCTGCCGAAGGTTGCTCAGGAGCCTTCCTCGGCCGGCGAGGGGGAGTGGGTTTGTTTGCTTCTCTCTGCTTTCCCTCCTTTCCCAGCCTCTGCTCTGCAGCCTGACCGTACGGAGGAAAGGTGGAGGGGTGGGGGGGAGGGGGAAGAGAGCCAGCCACCCAAAAAGAAAACCCAGCTTCGAGCCGTCACCCTCCGCCACGGAAGAAGAGAAGGGAGATTGGGACTAAGAGAAAAAAAGAAGGAAAAAAGGATTTCGGCTTGTCCAGCCCTTCAGCGGCAACAGGAGCAGACAGCGAACCCGGTGGATTTTTTTTTTCTTCCCTTCTTCGGCGTTTCTTTTCCAGCGCAAGGACTTCCACTCAGGAAAAAAACGCAAACAACTAAAAAGCAAAACAAAACCTCAGAGACCGAACACGAGAAAAAGCAAGACTTATAATGAACAATCCTGTTAATCCGCTGTCCCGAGGGCTGGGGATGTGCCCCGGCTCGGGAAGTTGTAGGCTGTAGAAGTTCTGCCTCTCCCTCATGTACCGTGCTGTTTAGAGCTTGTTTCCCCAAACCCTTTTTTTTTTTTTTTTTTGGTGCTTTATTGCTGTTATTGTTATTATCTTAATTTTTCTTCTTCATGATGTGCTGTTAGAAACCACTCTGGGACTACTCCAGCAGTAGGAAGACCAAGGAGTGGAGTGGATGAATTTACCGATGAGAGATCCAGTAATCCCTGGGACAAGCATGGCTTATCATCCTTTTTTACCGCACCGGGCACCGGACTTTGCCATGAGCGCCGTGCTGGGACATCAGCCTCCCTTCTTCCCGGCTCTGGCTTTGCCTCCCAACGGGGCGGCCGCCCTCTCCCTTCCCGGGGCTCTGGCTAAACCCATCATGGATCAGTTAGTGGGGGCTGCAGAGACTGGTATCCCCTTTTCTTCCCTGGGCCACCAGGCAGCAGCCCATCTGAGGCCTTTAAAAACTCTGGAGCCAGAAGAAGAGGTAGAAGACGATCCGAAAGTGCATCTGGAAGCTAAAGAGCTTTGGGAGCAATTCCATAAAAGAGGCACGGAGATGGTGATTACCAAATCGGGAAGGTAGGTCTGGGTCGGGGGTTCGTGCCTTTCCCCCCCTCTCCCCCACCCCTCAGTCTCTGCACCCCAGCAGAGCAGGGCTCTCTCTCCGGCGGCCTCCTCCGTAAATCTCCTTTCACCTGGAATTGTGGAAGGCTTTAGGCAGTGGAGATCGAGCCCGTGTGGGCACCACGCTGCCGGGAAAAGCCCAACCGCGAGCCGGCCCTGCTCAGCGTGTGCAGGGGGCGAGAGGGTCCCTTCATGCTCCAGTGGCTTAATGCTTTCTGGAGAAGACTGGGAGCAGGAAGAAAATAATTTGGGGTTGGCAAAGGGGCTGGCCTGGTTTTCAGCCTCGCTACACGCAGTTTTTCTTCCTTAAGAAGGGGTAATGAAGGAAAAAGCCTTTGGAGCGGCGTCTGGCTGCTCGTGGGGCAGGAGGGCAGAGAGGCTCGGTGTGCCAGGCTGTGCCTCTCTCTGTGCTGGGGTCTCGGCTGGGTTCGTGCTCACTGATTGTGGCTGGAAATGCACAGAAAAGCTGACAAAACTCCCCAGCCGTCCTGCAGCCGCTGCTGGAGTGGCAGGGAAGGGTTTGCAGCTCCGCGCTGCCTGTCCCTGTATTTATGTAACCTTCACGTGGGAATGAATGAACACACACGGCGCGGCCACGCTCGGCATTTCTGCTTTTTATAGGTTTACCCGTCTGAAATCCCTCTCTATATTCGCTACTCATTGACACCTGGACTCTTTTAAAACTATTACCTATTGCTGTGATGAGACGTAGGGTGAAAACCCCCTTTGCACCCGGGTGTTTTTCTAAGGGGCTCTCTGAGAAACCTCCCAAACTTCCCACATGTGATTTGCCAGGAGCATTACTCGAGGAAGCCACTCCTGAAAAGTCTTCTTAGATGGCCTTCAGCTGCCTTGCTGGAGCAAAGCACCACTTGCAGGCTACAGGCTCAGGAAAAAAAAATAAATACAAGCCCTAAAAGCAGCAAGGAGGAAAAAAAATTCCCCTCGCCCATTTTACTGCTTTCCCAAAGTTTTTTCTGTTAATTGTGGTCAAAAGTTTTCGCGTGAAAACCTCGGCCAGTATTAAGAGCCCTTACATGTTGCAAAGTCATGTGTTTCCTTTTAAGTTGAGATTTGCTGAATGCCAAGCACTCGATATAATAAACAGCAAATTTGTGGTATCCTGTTGCCGTTTGGAGCCGGACTCGGGAGCGGGGTTTGCAGGGAGCCCTCGGCACACGGGGGGATCCCCGGCAGCCTGGAGCACGGGGAGAGCCCCGGCAGCCGCCCTGTGCTCGCTGGGGGTTTTTTATTCCCCTCTGTAAAGTGCAAAACTCCGCTCTTTACCGGGAGATCGGGTTGTGATAGTTCAGACGATTTATTTTATCGGGGTGCGATCAGCTCCCATTTCTTTGTTTAGCAGGCAAAAAGGAAACTAATGAGAGATCAGAGAGCCCCAAATGGGCCTTTGCTGTTTAGGAATGGCAGAGAGAGGTAAGCGCCTGCTCATTTCTAGGGAATGCGTACCTTTTCCATCCAGGGACCATTTTCTCCTGCAACTTTTAAGCTTTTGAGAAACCTTTTCGCTGGGGGCTGGGCGGGGGGGAAACCTTTTTGCCGGACACAGACTTACTTTGCTGCTTTTGAGAGCTGAAGTAGTCGCTTGGTAGACGCGCTACCAAAATTCAGAAGGTTATTTAGAGGCTGTAATTAATTTTATTTTATTTTATTTTTGTCTTGTCTTTTCTTTCCTCCTCCCCCCCCCCCCCCGCCCTCCCCCTTCTGCCCATAGGAGAATGTTTCCTCCATTTAAAGTGAGATGCACTGGACTGGATAAAAAGGCCAAGTACATTTTATTGATGGATATTGTGGCGGCTGATGATTGTAGGTACAAATTCCATAATTCCCGGTGGATGGTAGCCGGCAAGGCTGACCCTGAAATGCCAAAGAGAATGTACATCCACCCGGACAGCCCGGCCACCGGCGAACAATGGATGTCCAAAGTCGTCACCTTTCACAAGCTGAAGCTCACTAACAACATCTCTGACAAGCACGGATTTGTGAGTGTCTCTTACACCTTCCTTTGCCCCCGTTTCCCGTCCCTCGGCCCCCGGCCGGAGCGGGGGTCCCGGCGGGGGCTGTGCCCGGAGCACGGCGGCTGCTCGGCCCCGCTGGCAGCTCCGGCCGAAATGCGGGGAGAGCGGGCCGCAAAGACCTCCGGGGACGGGCATCTGTCCGCGTTCTGCTAGTCCTTGATTTTTCCTCCTGCTGGGGTCAGGATTAAAGGCTGGGGTTTATTCTGTAACCTCCCCGTGCCGTGCAGCCTTAACTGTAGGGATACATTTCCAGCGCAGCGCAACTCGATATTTCTCAGAGCTGCGGTGACTTTATATATCTATATATATTTTTAATAAAGTCGATCACACTTTCTAAGCGTAGGAAAGCGATATGCATATGTGTATAAAGGGCTTAAAGGCCTAAGTACGCAAACGTTTAAATCTATATTAATCTGGATAATGTAAAGCAAGCCGGAGTGAAAATAAACAGGGACCAAAAGCAGAGGTCAAGTTGCCCATTCATGTCTATCCACTCCTTTACATTTACCGGGTGTGCAGAGATAAAAACTTACCCTGAGAGTGAAATCAAACAAACCTGCTGATAAGTGCTCTGTCGTTCCTGGCCATTTCTTTCTATTCCTGGGAAAGCCTCCGCCTCGGAGCCGGGGCTTGCTGCTGGTGGCCGCGGCGGGGGGATCTCTAATGTGCCGAAGATTGCATTTGCTGCCTGTGATTTGATTAGACGATACATTTTTGCCTTTCGCAGAAGGCCTTAAGTGAATTGGGGCACGCAATTAGACCGAGCCGAAGCTCTCGTGGTGCTGTTGCAACTGTAGCTGCTGCTGCTGCTGCTTTACTTGATTTTATTTTTTTTTTTTTACACTTTGAAATCAAAAGACGTTGCTGCCGGAGCCCAAACAGCTTCTCCCCCTCTCCGTGCAGAGCTCGGAGGGGTTGCCCCCCTCTGTCCTCTCCTCCGAGAGGTCCAGCGAGAGCCTAACCCCGGCGAGCTGGAGCTGTCAGTACTTTTAGCTGGATGCTGCGAGGCGTGTGCGTGTGTTTGGAGCGTGCTTGGCGGGGAGGAGTGAGGGGAGGAAGGAGAGGGAAGGCGAATTAGGAGGAGAAAGTGCCGATGGCCGGGGGAAGTGCTGCTCCTGCTGACCGTCTTCTTTCCCCCCCTCCTGCCCTCTCTGCTGCCGGCCGCTGCCCCCCAGACCATTTTAAACTCCATGCACAAGTACCAGCCCCGGTTCCACATCGTCCGAGCCAACGATATCCTCAAGCTTCCTTACAGCACGTTCAGGACCTACGTTTTCCCGGAGACTGAATTCATCGCAGTGACCGCATACCAGAATGATAAGGTAAGGAGATTAAGAGAGGATTTGTTTTACGTGTTTTGGCTTTTAAGAGAACTTTTACTCTGCATTGTTCCCTTAAAACTCACGAAGCCCATCCCGCTCTTCTCTCTCTCTCTCCCCCCCCCCCCTCATCTTTTCCCCCAAAACCTCCTTGATCCAACTTCGGGAAGGCGCTGGGGGAGGGGGTCGAGCACTCTCCTAATACCGACCTCGGGGACGGCAATTAACAGGAGGGAGGACTGGGGCTGGAGGGGGAGAATGTTTAGGGGTTTTCTACCATTTTTTCCCCCGGTATCACTGCCCAGTATGAGGAAAGGGTGGGGTGGGGTTTGCTGCTCTCGGTGTGGATTTAATCTAAGACGCATCAGGAAAAAAAAAAAAAAAAAAAAAAAGACTCGGCTCCGTGTGTCGAAAGACAGAGTGAGGAGAGCAGCGGGGCTGAGATTTTGTAATTCTTCCTGGCCTTTGTGCTGTTTTAGCTCCTTTAACAGCAATTGGCAATAAGGCTGGAGCGAACGTCTGGTTCCTATTATTATTATATTATATTTTTTTTTTTGCATCCTGCAGTGTTTTATTATTTTTTGTGGTGCAGAAATATGCTCTGGTCAGAGAGGGGTATCTCGCTTGAATTTAGCTGGAAGGGCTGAAAAATCCCGTGTGAGAAAGTTCTGCAGCGCTGCAAACGCTGCCTTTCCTTTGCTGCTGGTTTATTGTCGCTTGCGACCAAGGTGGTATATTTGGAAGAGTGGCAAATGGCGAATTTACGATAATTAAGTCAAGTGGAAGGAAGCGAAGGAGCCAAAAAAGGGGCTTTGATTTTCTTGCTGTCTGTGAATTACAGCTTCGCGTTCGCGTGCGTTGAGCGCAGGGGCTCGGGATGCGCAGCGCCGCTCGCTGCAGCTCCCCCGTGCCCCCCTCTGCCCCTCGCATCCTTCCCCGTTAAAAATTCTGGGGTGAAAAGAGGGGTCCGTACCCTTCTGCCCTCGCTTTCCAAAAAGCCACTTCCCCTTCGGGGCTCGGGCTGTTTTCCTCTCTCTCTGCGGCCGGGCACTTGCAAGGAAACTGAAAGAAAATGAGTGCGCAGAGAGTAGACTTTGCTTTGGGACTTATCAGCAGGGCTGCTCGCCCCGCTCCATCGGCTGGGGCGGCTTGGTTGAAGGGCAGAAATGAGCATATTTGTGTGATTGCCATGAAATCGGCTGGGAAGCGGCGTGCGGAAGCGGCGGGGAGCCCTCGGCTCGGCGCGGGGGGAGCAGAAGGCACGGCCGGGAGCACCTGGATTAAAAGTCCCGCTGGTTTTAGCAGTGGGGTTTTCCTGCTCTTCCCTGGTCCCGTGTGTGCGGCGGGGGGGGGCTCGGCAGCCAAGGCCGCTCCTGCCCGCACTCGGCCGCAGGCGGGGTTTCCTTCTCGGGGTCCTCCTCTGCTCCTAAGCCGGGGGGTAGCTGCGCTCCCAGCCCGGTCCCGGGCCGGGAATGGAGCGGGGGGAGGCGGCGGCATTCCCGTTCCCACTGCTCGCATCCCGTTGCAGCGAGGTGAGCCCCGGCCGGGCTGGGAATTCGGCCCCGCGCATCGTACGCGGGGCACTCGCGGGATGTCCGCACCCCCCATCCCTCCCGCAGCTCTTCCCTGCCAGAACCTGAGCCCCCGAGAAACCCGAACCGAAAAACTTCCACACACACACACTCCCCCCCAAAAAAGTGAACTGGCTCCTGGCACCCCTGGCGCCCCAACACACACAGAGCATAATGCGATTATATAAAGTATTTTATTATAGCGAGGGGGTGGGTATGATTCCTTTGCGGTTTAATTATGGTATTTAAAGAGTTTTAAGCACAGGCACAACTTGCATGGATCTCATTGCACGGCTCAATTAATTCCGATGTGGTGGCAGCAACACGGGGCTCTTTCATTGCCACCACGGCCCAGGTCACCGGCCAGCCCGGCGGGGGATTGGGGGCGAGCTGCCTCCAAACAGCTCGGGAAAACGCATGGATTCACCCAAAAACCAGGGACCTTTGCCCCCTGCCCTGCCCTGCTCCTGCCGGGATCCTGCCGGCGCTGGGGGAACTGGGAAAAGTGGGGTTTGCTGTTGTTTTTTAAATACAAAAATGTCTTTATTCTGCCCCAACCCCCTGGCTATTTTTTTTTTTCTCTCCATCCTGTAGATCACGCAATTAAAAATTGACAACAACCCCTTTGCCAAAGGTTTTCGGGACACCGGGAATGGAAGGAGGGAAAAGAGGTGAGTCTGGCTCGATTCTGTACAGGCGCCTCGTTTGGTTTCCATGTGTTAAGCTCAGAACACGGGCAGAGGTCAAAATCACCTTGCCTCGCCTCCAAACCACACTTCCCCCCGCCAAAATCCATAAGGATCTTGGCGTTAATAACGTCAAACGGATTGCATGGGAACTCTTCCCTGCCTTCCACGTTTGGTTTTCACGTCGCAGGGGATGACCCGCCAAAGGGAGTGCAGTGCATTAAGCAAATATTAGCGGAGCAAAACCTTCCCCTACAAATTCGAGAGGGAATATTACAGTGTATTTGGATCTGGGACTGGAGAAGAGGGAGAAGTGAGGGCTGAGCACTGCTTGAATCTCCTCGGGCATTTTCCTGGGGACTGTATGGAAAAGACTGAAATGTGGAAGAGAAACATATAAATAAACTGTTTGGACAGAGGGATCTCATGAATATGGAAGTAATTAATGATAGGAGATTCTTTATTTTTTCCAAAAGCACCAGGACACAGTTTGTGCCCCAGGTAGGCAGGCAGAACTCGTTATAATGGGATTCAAGATTTTTCTTCTTAAAGAAGGAGAAAGTATAAGGAGAAAAAAGAGAAAGGGACGATTTTTTTTCCTTTGATGGGGGATACGTCTGTTTTGTTGCGTTACAGGAGACATGATATTTTAGCCATTTGCACGGGGGGTTAGATAATGAATAAATCGATCTGATCCTCTTTTTTCAAACAAACAACAAAATAAAAAGGTGGGGGGAACGTCCTGTAAAGCAAGAGGCCTCTCTGCGTGCCCAGCCCTGAGCCCAGCACACACACAAACATGCACACGCCAGCTCCTCTTGTCCGTCAGCGTGAAAATAAAGCCAGTGCTGGAGCCACAGGACGGAAATGATTTCTAATTTCTCTAAATATAAATAGATTTTTACTCCGGGTTAATTGTTGGTGAAAAGATTACATAAAGTGCCTAACAAAATAACCACTTCCTAGCAATCTTAGCAACCATTAAGATGGCTCATACCTCTGGAACATCCTTGCCTTTTAAAAGCTAATCTCCAGGGAATGCTTCCCTCTCCCCTCCGCCCCTTGTCTTTAGTATCAGCCCTCGCTGAGGAGCTGCTCACGCTTCCAAGAAATCTCCTCTCATTAGCAGCCAAGCCCTGCCTGCCAGAAACGCGCTCTCCTCCTCGAGGGGACCGCGGCTCTCGGCTCCCCTGTGCTACTCGTGCCCAAATGGGAGCTCCAGGAGGGGCTGGGGGAGGAGGGGTCCAGGGGGCGCCGGGGGCCACTCGCCCAGCGGCTTCTGTGCCCGCAGGAAGCAGCTGACCCTGCAGTCCATGCGGGTGTACGACGAGAGGCAGAAGAAGGAGAATCCCACCTCGGACGAGTCGTCCAATGAGCAGACGGCCTTCAAGTGCTTTGCGCAGTCCTCCTGCCCCGCCGTGCCTGCCGTGGGCACCTCCAGCCTCAAAGGTGAGAGCTGCGGGCCTGGGCTCCCCTGGGAGAGCCTGGCTGTCTGCTCTGTGTGGTGACAGATCCTGGCCTGTGCCTCTGCCCTCTGGCACTGGCCTGTTTTCTTTCCTCTCTTCCCTCTTGCCTTCCTTCCTTCCTCCCTCTTTCCTTCATTTCTCATCTGTTTTCTCTCTCTGCTTTCTTCTCTCTTCTTTCTCTCTTTAGTTTTTCCTCCCTCTTTTTCCTTCTTTCGCTCACTCTTCTTCTCGTTTCCTTTCTTTTTCTATTTCCCTCTCCTCCCTACTCCCCCTCAGCCTCTCTCGCTGCCTTCCTCACTCTTCCTCTCCTTCTCCCTCTCCCCCCCGGCCTCCCTCTCCCCTTGCTGCACATTCATCCCTCCCCTCCTTGGTTCAGCAAGGAGCCAGCTCCGAGTCAAGGGAGCAAAGACAGACCACGGGGCAAAAGTTCAAAACTGGAGTCACTCCATTAATATTCCTCACTGAATCTGTTATTAGAGGAAGGATCTTTCCCCTGGATACAGTCCCGAACTTTGTTATAGAAAAGTCACCCTGGGTTTCTCCGTGCGGGGTTGGGAGCTGTCTGCAGCTCTCTGTATGAATTAATCCATCCCGGGCGGGGGGGGGGGGGGCAGGGGGAGGAGGAAACAACCTCTTTTTTGTAGTTGCTTTACTCGTTTTTTTTAAAGGCCTGCCGAGCTGAGGGGAGGGGAGCTGGGAGGGGACCCGAAAAGCGAACCAGAGCTTCGCACCTGGGGCGCTGAAATTAGGAGATGAAGTGCAGAGGAATCCGGCGAAGCCGTGCATGTGTTTGGGGAGAAGGGGGGCCCAGGGCGTGATGAAGGCGGCTGCGGGTGTCTCTGTGTGCGTTTTCAAAGTTTGCCCGTTGAAAGGGATTAAAACTTTGGAAAACTTCGTAGGAGACACATCCCCAAGGCCCTTCAGCCCTGCCCCGAGGTTGCTGCTGTCCCGTTCCTCCTCTGCCCCCGCTGCAGCCGGGGAGGGAGGGGGGTCCCTGGGGGCTCCCGCAGCCCCGGGGAGCCCCGGGAGCGGAGCCGCTGGCCCCGGGCCCGCCCGGCTGGGGGGTCGCTCCTCCGGGCCGCCGCTTTGTTTCGCAGCCAATTTTGCTGCGTTGTGTAAAACTCGGGCTGGCTTGGACGGGCCGGGAGGTGGGGGCCGGGGGTTGTAGTTATTTATATAATAATAAAAAAAAGGGAAGTATTTCCACACAAACTTCTGGCCGGCCAGGAAGCGTCTCTGCCCCCTCTCCCAGCCCGGCGGGGATTTCGGGATGTGCAATGCCGGATCCCAGCCCCGGGCCCCCTTTGTCTTACAGATCTCTGCCCCAGCGAGGGAGACAGCGATGCAGACAGCAAAGACGATCCCTTGCTAGAAGGCAACGAGTCGGGCAAAATCAGCACGACCACCGCGGCCACCCCAGCGCCGGGCAGCTCCGCCGCCACCGCGGGGGACGACCCCCGGGACAAGGGGGGCAGCCCCTCCAAAAGCCACTTCTTCCCTGGGGACTCGGCAGGGAGTCGGAGCCGAGAGAGGACTGAGAAAGCCCCTCCGGACTCCCGGCACAGCCCGGCTGCCATCTCTTCCAGCACCCGGGTGGGAAGCCTGAGCGGCGAGGAACTGAAAAGCCCCCTCAGGGATGGCCCCAAAGTAGATGAGAACCGACTGCTGGGGAAAGAGCCCTTCACCCCCCTGACGGTCCAAACCGACAGCACGGCCCACCTGAGCCAGGGACACTTGCAGAACCTCGCCTTCCCCCCTGCCCTGGCCGGCCAGCAGTTCTTCAACCCGCTGGGGAACGGGCACCCGCTGCTGCTGCACCCCGGCCAGTTCGCCATGGGGGGGGCCTTCTCGGGCATGGCCGCGGGCATGGGGCCCCTCCTCGCCACCGTCTCCGGGGCATCCGCCGGGGTCTCGGGACTGGACAACACGGTCATGGCCACGGCGGCGGCCCAGGGACTCTCGGGAGCGTCGGCGGCTGCTTTGCCTTTCCATCTGCAGCAGCACGTCCTGGCCTCACAGGTACCGCGCTCCCCCCGCGCCGCCCCTCGGGGCCGGGGGGCTCCGACCCTGGGCACGGGGGGCAGCGGGCACCTCCTCGGGCTGCCCGCGGTGTCCCCCCGCTGCCCCTCTCGGGGCCCGCTCACGGGGCTCGGCGGAAAGCCGCAGCAGGGCAAGCTCCGGGCGGGGGTGGCCCAGCGTGACCTCCCGGAGCTCCCGCACCGCCCCCGCTGCCCTCCCGAGCCCCGCAGCCCCCGACCGCCGCCGGGGCAGGGCCAGGGCGCAGCTCGGCGCTGAGGGGCGCGTCCCAGCCTGCGGAGCGGGGCCGCCGTCGGGGGGGATGTGCCGGGGCTGCCCTGCGGAGCGGGGTGGGGCCGGACCTGCGGGCGAGGGGCGCTTGCCCCAGCGCAGGGGAGAGCGGGGGAGAGACCCTTTTGGGCCTTTTGGGCCCAGCGGGACGGGGCGGTGCGGGGCAGAGCCCGGCCGGGGCGTTTGGCCGCACGCGTTGGTGGCGGGGGCACGGCTCGGGCAGCGCGCAGCATCCCCGCGGGGAGCGTGCGGGCCGCTAACCCTCTCGTTTCTCTCCTCCCTTCCCGCAGGGCCTGGCCATGTCTCCCTTCGGCAGCCTTTTCCCCTACCCCTACACCTACATGGCCGCGGCGGCCGCCGCCTCCAGCGCAGCCTCCAGCTCGGTGCACCGGCACCCGTTCCTGAGCGCCGTGCGGCCGCGGCTCCGCTACAGCCCCTACCCGCTGCCCGTGCCGCTCTCGGACGGCAGCGGCCTCCTCAGCACCGCCCTGCCCGGCCTGGCCACCGCCTCCGGAGAGGGCAAGGCGGGCGGGCTGAGCGCCAGCCCCGGCTCCGTGCCCCTGGACTCCGCCTCGGACCTCACCAGCCGCTCCTCCACGCTCTCGTCCGGCTCCGTGTCCCTGTCCCCGAAGCTGGGCGCGGACAAGGAGGCGGCCACCAGCGAACTGCAGAACATCCAGCGCCTGGTCAGCGGGCTCGACCCCAAGCAGGACAGATCCCGCAGCGGCTCCCCGTGACCCCCGGCGCCGGGAGCTCATTTCAAATCAGTCTCGCAGTGCACTTTGTTTGAAAGAAACCACATCCTCCGCCCCGCGAGTGTTTTTTTTTTTAGGCCCGTCCTTTATTTTGGTTTTTTTTTTTCCCTTTCCTCTTTCTATGTTTTTTTTTCAATATAAAATCCCGCGGCGTTGTGTGCGTGCTTAGCAACAAAAAGGTATCTGGTGGAGCAGGGGGAAGGGGTCGGGGATGGGGGAGCGCTGGGTCGGAGGCTCCTCACAGGGAGCAGAACTGGCCGGATCGAGGCACCGCTGGGGTTTGTGCATCCTCCTTTTATTTTTATTTTTAACAGTGTAAAAAAAAAAAAAAAACAAAACCCCAACACAAAACAAAACCAAAACACGCTGGGGAAAAAAAAAAAGAAAAAAAAAAGAAAAAAAGACCTAAAAGAAAAAATAAAACAAAAAAAAAATCAAACAAACTTATGAATAAAAATTAAGTAAGAGAAGTGATTTTTTTTCTCTCCGAAAGAAAAGTGTGTAAGTAACTCTCATATTGGTTCTTCAACAGTTGTTTCCTGGGCGGGTTGTTAACCACAACCCCCTTAGTCGATATTAAGGGAAGCTGTGTGTTTAAAATATTATTGTGATGTCTGAGAGCCAGTTGGCGGCTTTTTTTTGCATGTTCCAGAGTAGTCTGCTTTTCTTTGGGGGGGGGGGGGTGTTATTTTTTTATTTCAGTGGGGTTTTGTTGTTTATTTTTAATGCTCGTTTCAAATCCCAGGGAAAAATTATTAATAATAATAATAAAAACAAAAATAAGACCTTTGTCCCTCTACCCTAAACATCCTCCCTTGTAGCAACAAAAATAAGAAGTGTAGTTGGAAAGGGAAAAAAAGTGAATTTATTTTATCTAAAAAGCTCTGTAGCTCGACTGTAGGTTTATCACAGCTTTCCCTCTTTAATTGTATATGCAATAACAAGGTTTAAACATACTGAGAAGAAGAAAAGAGTGGACACTATTATTAAAACAAAGTATTTATGTAATTATTTGATAACTCTTGTAAATACGTGGAATATGAATACTCGAAATTAAACTTTAATTTATTGACATTGTACATATCTCTGTAAATACGACTGCAGCGGTCTTCTTTTTTTTTCCTTCTGTTTTTATTTTTAGTCGTTTTCATTTCAAGTTGGTAATGCCTTTAAACATAGATCCCGACCCAGAGGAGAAATTCCCCCATTTGTGAGGGCTCCGTTTTTAAATCGGAGCTCAGCCCAGGAAAACCTCGTCCTTTTGCCAAGGAGCCGAATGCAAAAGGCAAAGCAGAAAGAAACCAAATTAATCAAAGACCTTAAAAAAAAAAAAATCTAAGAGAGGAAAAGACAGAGCGGTGTGCCATGGTAGCTTTTAATCCTCGATTTCTTCGGTGTTCAAAATGTCAACAACCACAAAATTACATACGTTAATGCACGACAACAGGCTTCTCCAGTGGCTTGAGAGAGAGAAAAAAAGGTGAAGATTCTAGGATTTTCTTTACTTCCTATTATTTTTCCCCGTTTCCTTGGTGTGTCAGAAAACAACCCCGCTATGGAGTTTTACTACTGTGCTTATTGTCTTTGTTTGAGTGAGTGCATATTTTCTTGGGTTGGAAGTCAGGTGCTCAGAGCTGGTTCAAAGGAAAAAAAATGAAGGTATATTTTGTGTTATATAAATGTTGAGAAGTTCTTGCTATTTTTTTTTTCTGTAATTTTTTTTCCCTTTTAAAAGTCACTGAAGTTTCAATAAATTTTTATTGAAATGTCTTGGGCGTACTGTGAAATGCCTTCACCCCAACCCTCTCCGAAGTGCCTGGGAGGATGGAGGGGTTGAAAGATATATATCCCTCTTCTGCCTTTCTCCTCCACCCCCTTTCCCGCTCCCAATATTAAGATATTTCTCCTGGAAGGAGTTAGTACGAACCAGTCGAGGTGGTGTCGTTTGAATTGTTGGGGGGGAAGGACGAGTTTTAAGCGAGCTGTTTAATGTACCTTTTCCGTCTTTATCCCTCTCGCTTTCAAAGTCGATCCAGAGGCTGCTAAAGTCACCTCTTTTAATGGAACAATATTAAGTGGCGTTTGAAAAGTTAATGAGAAAGGCTCAGCTATGCTTTTATCTGTCATAAATTAATAACGCAAAAGTGAAGAATTAGAGAATAGCTCGGTTAAATTTTAATGCAGAGCCCTCCTTCAAAGTTTCCAGGTAAAGTGCTCAGGACTTGATGCTGTTGCTGGGCTCGTTTTCCTCTGCCGTCCGGGCGGAGGATTCGGCTTTCCCAGTTACTTATCACCTGGAAATACATAATTTTTTAAAATTCATTTTTCGCCCTCTCATTGGAATCGCCCCTTCTCGCCCTTAGGCTCGTGATGTATCGAGATGAAGCTGGAAAACGGCAGGAGCGGGGACGGACATCCAGGCTGGACCAGTGGCCTGGGAGGTCACTGCGGGGGGAGCTGAGGAGGGCTGGCAGAGGTACAGCAGGGGCTGCCAGCCCATGAGCACATCCTTTAGCACAACATACATATTTCTTGTTAATGAGATTTTTTTTTCCCCCATCCCTTCAACAGTTAGTGGCCCGTATATTGAAAAGTGATTCATCCTCCGCCAGTAATAAATATTATAAAGATGTACTTCCAGCCTGTATCCTGTTCTGTGCCCTGCCTGCCCCTCGGCCCGCGGCCCCCGGGATACAGGGAGATCCAGGGGGTGAAAGTGGCCATAAAGTTTTTTCCTCCCCCTGGATTTTTTAATTTAAAAACCCCTCCACGAACATGAAACTGTTCCCCTTCGTGGGGATACGGGACCCTTCCCATTTCAGCTTGGGGATGGGGGCTCGGGTTGGATCCACGCTCTTTGAGCGGGGGAAAGGTTCGGGCTGAGCAGGACTTTTTCTCTCCCTCTTCCCCCACCCTCGGATGGCCCAAGGTGGCGGCTGCTGGAAATGTCACTTGAGCTGACGCTCCCCTGAGCTGGCCTGGGCGAGGAGGGGCTTTTGGGGACAGAGGTGGCGGCGGGTCTGGCAAAAGAAATTTTTTTTAAATCCACCCGAAGAAGGAAGCAGCGGCTGCGCAGCCACCCCGAAGGCTGCGGCCCCGCCAGCCGCTTTCCACACGGGTCCCCCACACGGGTGGGAGCTGGAGCGGCTCCCGGAGAGGGAACCCGGTCCCGAGGGGAGCGGAGCGGCGGGACAGAGCCCGGGCAGCCCCGGCCCCGAGGGGAGCGGAGGGGGGGGGGGGGGGGGGGCGGCGGGGCAGAGCCCGGGCAGCCCCTGCGGGCGGTGCAGCCATCCCTGCCCGGGAGCGACTTTCGCCTCTGCTCTGAGCTCCGGCCTGAGCGGCAGCACAGAAACCCCTTTCCATGGCAGACCCCCACGGTCCCTTCTCTCCCATCTCTTGGGCTTCAGGAATCATGCAGGGACTTCTGCTTTTTCCCTCTCTCAGCTGCTGGTTCCCCAAATCGCTCCGAGAGGGGGAGAGCCGCTGTGATCTGTGTATGAGCGGGGAAAATTTCCTGCTCAGCCAGGAATTCGCTGCTGATGGTCAAGAGGAAAGCCACAGACTCCCACCCCCAGCCCGGCAGTCGCCCCGCAGGCCAGGCGGGCACCGGCAGCCCCGGGGCGCCGCAACCCCCGAGCTCACGATTTGTTCTTTTTAAGGCTGAGGGCGCAGCCTGATTGCTTTAAAGCCCCCTTTTGCACGGGCCTAACGCTGACCTCCCCCTCGCCATGCCCTTGCAAGAAATCCGTGTACCGCAGGTGTAACTCTGACTTGCAAATGGCTTTATCTGCTGTGTATCTTATTTGTATATAGTAACGTTAATGAGTAACTCTTGTGGCGCTTGTGGATGGAGGTAAACAGCGAGCAATCTCTGTGGATTATCCTGTCTATTACTCACCTGGCGCCTGTCTTGATATCCTCAATGGTTTTATGGCTGATGCAGGCGACCCGGCGCTGGGTGGGGGTGGCCGGCGGCGGGGGGGCTCCTGCGGGGCGCCGGCGCCACCTCTCGGGCAGCCGGAGCAGCGCCCGGAGCCCCCGAACGGACCCGGGGCCCGCGGGAGGGGGCACCGAACCCACCGAGGGGAGCTCGGGGCGAGCCGGGGTGCGCCAGCGTCCCGCACCCCGCACCCCGCACCCGCATCCCGCACCCCGCATCCCGCACCCCGCACCCCGCACCCAGCACACCGCACCCCGCACCCCGAGCCAGGCCGAGCTCCCCTAGGAGCTGGGCTCTGCTTGCAGCCGAGCTGGATTTTACCCACGGGAGTTCGAGCCCCGAGTCCAAAGTCTCTGGGAAAGCGGGGCCGCGGCCGGGATGGAGGGGAGGAAGCACGGAAGGCTCCCGGAGCCGCAGCGCCCGGGGGGCAGCGCGACACCGACACCGACACCGACACCGACACCCCGGCGGGGCGGGCACCCGGCGTCGCCGGCGCGCTCGGCCCACGCTCCGCTATTAGTTAATTATTGATTGATTACAAGTGAAAATTTATGACCCTCTCTCTTTCCCCCCCCCCCCCCACCGCAGCCTCCCGGCCCCTCGCACGCACACACGCTCCTGCCCTCTGCAAACACTCCGGGGGAGGCGGGAGGCGTGTTGTTGTTTTTGGCCTTGACAGCTTCCAGGAATATGAAATATTTAAGCCCTTCGGTCGATCTCCCGTACCCTGGACGCCCTTTTTTTTTTTTTTTCCCCCAATTTTTTTTTCCTTCCCCCCTTTCATGTCCCGGCTCGGAGGCTCCCGTGGCGGCCAAGCCCCCTCCCCGCACACAGCCGGCGTGCGGGCTCGGAGCACGCCAGGCCTCGCAGATCAAAGGGACCTCTACGGCCTCCGCAAAAGGGAAAAGAAAAAAAAAATGAAAAAAAAAGAGGTTGATTTCTTTAACGATTGTTCGTAAAAGTCTTGGAAGCAGGGACCATCCCGCCTCCTCCCTCGCCTCGGGCTGCAGGATTACACCGGGAAACGATTTTTGGGAAGGTAGAAAGAGGGTTTGGGAGAAGGGAAGTGAAAGGAAAAAGGGGGAAAATTAAAAAAACAGAGGAGCTGCTTGAAATTTAGCAGCCGCGTGTCTGCAGGAGCGCACACGCCGTCCCGGGTGGGAGCCCCAGCCCGGTGGGCAGCGGGGCCGGGGCCGCTCTCGGACGTGCGCTGCCCAAAACGGGGCGAACGCCAAGCCCCTGAGCGTGCCCGTGGGTGTGCGGGGGGCACTCCCCCAATTTCTGCCGGCAAGCCCGGGGCGAGGGGCGCTGCCAGAGGGTGCCCGGAGGGCGCGGCCCTGGCCGGGGCTGAGAGCCGGACGGACAGACGGAGGGAGGGAGGGAGGGACGGCTGGAGGGACGCAGCGGTTGTTTGCTGTCTCGGGAGGGTGAATGGGCTGATGAGGCGATTGTCCCGAGGCGCTGGCACGGCAGAGGCGAGCAGCAGCCGCGGCAGCGTGCGGGGACCGCCCCGCTGCCCCCCCGGTCCCTGTCACCCCGGCCGGCAGCGACAGCCGCCCGGGCGGATCCGCGCTGGAGGCGCCGGGACGGCGGGGCTGGAATCATCTGATGGGGGAAACGGGGCGGGAGAAACCTCCCTCCTTCGGCACCTCCAGCCGCGCCTCGCTGAGAAGCCCCCGGCCACGGGGGCACGCTGGCAACCCCGAGCCCTCATCCTCTTGCCCACGGTCCAGGCACACCCCGGGGGAGTAAAGAGACCCACGGCAGGACATTGCAGCCTGCGGAGCTGGGGCTCGCATCTCCTTATCGCTCTCCCGCAGCCCGCCCCGCCGCGCCACCGCCTCCCTTTGCACCTGAAGATTTTTGGTTGCGGGTGGGGAGAGAAAAGCAGCGGTTCCCAGGGAGCCGACCCCCGAGGGTGATGCCTGGGGGTGCCCTGGGGTTTTTCTTGTTGGCATTTTTGTTCTGGTGTTTTGATTATTTTTTTCCAGCCAGCCCCAAACCTCCCACGTGCTTCTCCCCAAACCCCGCATTATTAGGGAACAACTAAGGCGTGTGAAAACGCGGCGAGGCGAAGCCCTTTAGCCCTTTAGAAGTGGCCGTTCAAGGCGCTATTGGAGCTCCCGGCCCCGTCCTCTGGCCCCGCCGCGGGGGCTGCTGCGGGCAGGGGGAGCCCCGAGGCCGGGCGGGGGCTCCGGAGCTTCTGCGGGGTTCTGGAGCTGCGCTTTCCTCCTCTGCCACCGCTCCTTCGTGGGGGCTCAACCCTCAGCATGCGCCACCTTTGAGTTTTCCCTTTTCTAATCCATCTGGTTTTCTCTCTTTCTTTGGTTTCTTGCTTTTTTATGATTGGATTATTCTAGAGTAAATACTTAATTATTATTTTTATATTTTTAAACTCTCTCAGCCGAAACAGAGTTCGACCTTTAGCGCGGGTTACCGCGGCCATAATTCCTTCTGAATTTCACCTTGGTTTCACCAAACTCAGCTTTCCCTCGCTCTCCCACATAAAGACCTTCCCGGAGAAGGCGTTGAAATAAAAACCAAAGCAGCACCGAGCGGGCTGGGCTGTGCGGAGCCGATCCGACCGCACGGACACCCCGACCCCCTCCCGGGGCAACCCCCTCTGCCTCCGGCTTCTCTCCTTCCCGAGGTCCTTTCAAGCTTTATTTCCTTTCAAGCCGCCCGAGCGCCGCTGACAAAATTAAGTTTTCAAGGAAATAAGCTCGGGAGAAAAAAGCCAGCGGTGCTTTTCCCCCCGGAGCTGCTCCTTCCAGGGAAGGTCCGAGCGGAGCGGCTCCGGGGAAGGGGGAGCCGGCCGAGGACGGGGACGCGGGGTCCGGCTTGGGGCATCCCATCGGCGGCGCAGCCGGGTCGGTGAAACGAGGAGGATTTCTTGGGGCAGGAGGAGGAGGAGGGGAAGGAGCTGGAGGGATTTCTCCAAGCTTTCGTGCGGTCCCGTTTCAGGTCCCTCTGCAGGACAGGGTCCCCCCGCCACCGCGCAGCCCGACCGCGCTCCCTCGGGAATGTCACCGCGATCTCCCGGCAGGATCCCGTCCCTGCTGCCGTGAAGCTGCTCCCAGGCGCTCCCGCGTTTATTTTTCACAGGTTTCTCGAAAATGCATTTTCCCCGATTTCCCTCGGTGTCCATTCGTGGCCTTCCCCGTGGATTTTCGAGGAGCGCTTTTCAACTCCTCCGTTCTTCCGAGTCCTTTTCCAGCCGGTTTTCATTTCTCCCGTCTCCGATCTAAAAAGCAAGCAGAAAAACCCCCTCAAACCTTAAATACAAATATAAACCAGGTCAGGAGGCTCCCCCGCTTTGCTTGCCGGAGCGGGTGGGGGTAGGGGCTACCCCTAGGAAAAGTGAAAAGCTCGATTTAATGGGCGGTCATTGCTAAATCTCACCTTAGGGCCAAAACGACTCGCGACCCATTGCCCTCCTTACGATGTATTTATTTGTCTCAGTGGCACCAGCCGTCAGTCATTAGTGGGGGGGTTAACCCGAGAGCCGCCCCACGGTGGTGGCCGTGGTCTTGCGGCTTTTTTGGTTTGTTTTAAATATGATTTCTCAACAGGAGCCTTTCCAGAAGAGGAGGAAGAACCTGTCCCGGGAGGGCTCCTTGGCGAAACACGGGGGGAGCACGCGTGGGAGCGCAGCCAGGCACGACCTCTCCAAAAACTGCTCTGGTCTGAGCAAGAGGGGTTTGGTTCGCACCCCGAAGGGTTCGCTCCCAAGAAAAGCGGCGCTTGGGCCGGCAGGGACATTATTCCGCGGATAACAGCGTTTCCCAATATTAACAATAACGGAGGGGCAAAGCAATCCGGGAGCCTGGGTCCAGCAGCAGCCGCCCGAGCCCTCGGGCAGCCCGGCGGGCATCGCCGACCCCGGGAGCGGGAGTGCAGGCGGCAGCAGCTCCGGGCACCCGCCCGGCTGCGCTCGCTGCACGCAGCTCTGCGGTTACGGCCACGCCGGGAGCTGCAGAGCCGCTGGTAGCTGGATGTCACTTTATGTACGGCTGTCTCTGCACATGATGTGTAGAAAGCGCTACGACGTTTTCTATACATTTCAAATATTTATACAGTTCAACGACGTGTGTGCGTGTGGTTATGTAAAGTCGATGCAAAGAAATGTGGCTGTGAGCGCATTTTTTTCACTCCACACGAGACGTCCCATCCCCAAAACACACGACCTGTCCCCGCTGCCCGCACGCATCCCCTCCGGCCCGGCTTTCCCAGGTTTAGTCCTGCCCGGCCGAGCACAGCCCGGCTGGGACTCGGAGGCTCCAACCGATGGATTTGGGATCTATGGCTCGATTCGTTTAGCGATACTTTCGCTATCGTGTGTTTTGGGTAAATTCATCTCTGCCAACGGCAGTTCGCTGAGCGGCCTCAGGCTCCCCCGTCACTCCGGGACAGCTTTGGGCTCCCTGACCGCCGCCCTTCAAGGAGAGGGAAACGTGGGGGTCTCCCCGGTACTCCCCGGTTCGCACGGCTCCCACAGCCGGCTCTGGTTTGTTCCCTCTGCCGAGCGTTTAACCGGGGTAGGGGCGAGAGCGAAACCACACATTTCATCCTCCCTTTTCCCCCAGATCCCCATCCCGCGGCTCCGAACTTCTGCCGTCAGGAGGATGCACCGACCGTGCCGGGGCGCCTGGCCTGGCTCCGGGCAGGGAGGGAGGAAGAGAGGGAGGGATGGGTGGGTGGATGGATGGATGGATGGATGGATGGATGGATGGATGGATGGATGGATGGATGGATGGATGGATGGATGGACGGACGGACGGACGGACGGACGGACTGGGGACAGGGACGGGGTGGGGGGGCTCTCGTGCCACAGCTCATTTCGTCCTGAAATCGGGAAATAACGAAATAACGTGAAACCACGGCAGCAGGCAGGAGCCGGGTGCCCGGTGCCAGCAGCCCGCAGGAGCAGGGCAGGGGGGTCCTCGCTCCCCCCGCGGCCCGGAGCGCTGAAGCCGCTGCCGTTCCCGTTCCCGCGGCCGGGGCCGCTCCCGGGGCCGGGCCCGAGCTCTCCCGGGGCCGGGGCCGGGGCCGCCGACAGCCGCTCCTGGAGTGCCACCTGGTGGGAGCAGCCCGGCAGCACGGGCAGGGCTCGGCTCCAGGGCTCCCGCAGCCCCCCGGGAAGCGCTTCCCCAGGGCTGGCAGGGGCAGCGGGGTGAGGGCTGTCCTGGGGATCCCCGAGAGCCTGGGCACGAGGAGTGAAGAGGGTGCAAGCAGCAGTACCCAGAAGGAAAAACCCAAATTGGAAGCGTTTCTTCTTGGGAGCCAGAGAAAGAAGAGGCTCTCGTGGAAATCCTGTGAGCCCCCTCCTCTGCTCACCTGTAACCGGGGAGGGGGCTGAGAGCAGGAGGCCAAGGCTGCCTCCAGCAGCGACAGGAGGGCTCCTGGGGCTTTCCACACTCTCCAAACGAGAGCCGTCGTGCCGGGCACTCAGATGGAAGCAGCTTTGGGCCTGGCGTTTGTGCAGGAAACCTCCCAGAGCTCTCCAGGTGTGTGTGTAGCTGCACTCCGAGAGCAGGCGGGGGTTCATAAACCCAGCTGAGCTGTCGCCCTCCCGGCCGTGCCATGGGCTGGGCTGGGGGGCAGAGGCCTCCTTGCTTTGTCTCCTGGCGTTTCTGCTGCCCTCCCTCACATATCCACATATCCTGAACTATTTTGCTGCCGAGGTTTTGTCTTTGCTCGCTGCCTGCTCGCTCACAGACGGATCCAAGTGCGAGCAAGCACAAAGCCGGTGTGTTTATGTTTTGTTTCATAGCTTTATTCGTACTTCTCCAACTTGCCTTACCTTTTTTTACTCTCTCTTACACGCAAATTCTCCTTCATAAGCACTTTGTCCTATTACATCCTTATTATAGCTCTGATTTCTGCCTCCTGCCTCATTCCAAACCCATTCTGCACCAGAAACTGCCATTTCACACAAAACGCTTCACCCTGGGCCAGGGACTAACTGGCTTTGGTGAAACTGGGGGGCACGACAGTGTGAGAACAAGGATGTAAAAGCAGGAAGATGTGCATCAAACTTCAGAGTAAACAATGGGAACGATATTGATTGCCTTTTAATGTGCAGTGGGCACACAATGGGGAAGAAAATCTTCCCAGAGCAAAAAAAATAAGACACTCGCCCCGCTTTAGAAGCTTGGAGCAGACAGTGCAACTTTGGGATTAATTCAGAGGGGACCTTATCCCAGGGCTTCTGTAGGGAAGTGGCTTTCCAGGTCTAGCGCAGCTTCCAAATAAAGTGCTGTCCTACTTTCTGGCCGTGTCTAAAGAGGGATGAGAAATGCCCATTGTCTCTGCCCAGGCTGGTGCGTGCTCTCATTAAGGCTCTGAATTGTGTGTGTGCACGTCGGCCTCAGAGCTGTTTGGAAGGCAGGGACGGGCAGGGTTTTTGTGGGAGGTAATTCCCGGGTTCCAGCGGTCTGAGAAGTTTCTGGAGGAGTTTTGAACTCTTGGAGGCTCAGTGCTTCCAGGAGTGGTGGGAAGGGTCGGATGGTGTTCCTGCATCCCCAATGTCTGAGGAAGCTGCTTGAGCAGAGCTCTGGGGGAGCCAGGGCAGAGCCTTGGCTGGGAGCAGCAGGGTCCATGGGAGGTGTAGCCAAGCAGCCCCACTTTGCTCCTCGGGTGTCGGGTTCTGATCCGAACTGACAGGGGTGAGGAGACCCGGAAAATGGCCCTCCCTGCCTGCCCTTAATGAGTTACCTCAAGTCCAAATCGCTTCATATTCAGCGAGGGTGGTGCAACAAGGAAAAGTGTCAGGAAACATGAAGGCACAGCTGCTCTTTCCACTTGGGTAGCTGCAATGGGTTTGAATAATGGATATTCTGTTCAGCTCCTTCGAGGGGAACTTGGAGTCTCCAGCTCCTCGCTAAGAGGAGACACGCTGATTTATCATTTATTTATTGGATTATAACCCTGTTTTACGGGTAATCAATCGCTGCTTTTTCGGCTTCCTCTTAAATCACATCACCCCGGTGCAATCAGGGGGTGAGGCCACTCCAAGAGCACCGAGGTTTCCATCGGAAAATGTATTTCCACGGGATTTGAAGGTGTTAATGTGGGCAGCTGATGGGGGAAATAACAGGCAGGGGCTGGATCTGGCCACGTCCTCTGGGGTTGGGGGAGCACCCTGGTGGCCCTGAGGACACACTGGCCGAGGGTGATGTTTTCTGAGCTGCTTTGTAGTTTGGGGACCCTGGTGTTTGCACTGAAATGAGCTGTGACACAAACAACATCCATTTTGGGGCTAAATCCTATTTCTCACAGAAAAATAGAGGGGGGCATGGTCTGTTAGACAAGAGTTTGAAGGCTGCTGGGTGTTCTTTGCACATCACTTGTACATCCCCCAGAGGCCTCCCCACCCTCGAGCAGGACCCAACACATCTCTGGTGGAGGGTTCACACAAATTTTGGTGCCAGGACCCTGCACAGCAGCATGGGCACCTCTGTGGGGGCACTCTCTGCCTGCCTGGAGCGGGGCTCCCTCTCCTCCTGTGCCCAGGTGCAAGCGATCCCCGTCAGGAGCAACGAGAGCCAGCCGTGGCCAATAGGGAGATAATTAAGGTGTGAATTTGCTGCACGGAGGAAGAGGGCCTTGAGTCTTTGCAGGCTTGATTCAGGCCGAGAAAAGCTTATTTCCACAAGGCTGTGGCGTTGAAGGAGTTGTGAGAGGCTATTGGGAGAGCACTCAGTGATGGGGAGCTGTGGAATCCTGCTGGAGGTAGGAACCTGTGAGAGAAGCGAGGGGGACGTGGTGTAGGCACAGGAGGGAAATGGCTGCTGTGTGAATTCCTGGCTCCCCTCGAGAGCTGTGAGGGGGATGTTTCCCTGGAGGGAGTTTTCCTGTGTTAGATGTGTCTTCCCTGTGACTCAAAAGGGCTCCAGGTCTTGGAACTTCAGGTTTGTGCTTCCTTGGGGACTGGTGGGATGAGCAGAGACAGAAACAATGTGATTTACATGGAGCTGAAGGGTGGGGGAAAAAGCAGCTGCTGTGTGCAAATCTGAGATCTGAGTGTGTGAGAAGGGCTCCCAGAGGTTCCCTGGGTGCTGCTTCTCCTCCCTGGCCCTGCAGCCACTGCTGGGCCTGCTGCCCTCCATCCGTGGCTGCAGCTTCCAGTCAGGCTCTGGAATCTCAGGGTCTGGGGCTTTCCATGGAGCCTGTGCAGATACTCAGCTGGTTTTACTCTTTGCTGAGGTTCTTCCAGATGCACCCTTGCTTGTCTATGGGATTCAAGCTGGACCTAAGCAAGCCCAACTGGGTTTTGGGTCCCCAGGTGCCAGTGTGTGTGCCCACAGAGAGCATGTAGCCAACCCTGCACCTAAAAGCAGCTGGGAAATGGTTTGGGTTAGGTGTGGGGTCCTGTCCTATCAGTGTCTGTGCTCTTTGATTTTTGGAGTTCCTTGGCTGGAGAACAAAGGCGGCGTCCTGGGTTTGGGGAGGATGTTGAAACGTGGGGATGAGTGTGGCAAAGATTCCGCTCCGGAATCAGGAGCGTAGCTGGAAGGGAAGGAACTCGACCAACGAGTGAAATGCTGCCTCTGGCTGGCCTGGCAGCCTTTTATCATCCTGCGTTCACCTGCCAGCCCGGCTGGGCTGTTCAACACCTGCTTTCTTATGTGAGAAGTCCCCAATCTCCCCACAGTGGGTTTTCTTTCTAAGGACCTCAGTCAGTTACAGCATCAATGTGTAATTTTCTGCTCTTGGCAAGGCACACCCCAGTGAATCTGGGACAGCCATCTGCTGATAACGACTGTGCCTTGGGGCTCTGGGTGCTCCAGGGATGGCACTGGCAGGAACCAGCACCTGGGAATAGGGTGGGAGCTGTGCTGGGGACTTCTGGGTGAGCTCATGGTCCTGTTCGGTCTGAAATCGAGGAGAAATAAATGCTGAGTTTTAGAAACTAACCCCAAGAAATGTGATCTTTTGGCTTTAAAACAATCTGTTGCCCTCTGAAGGTTTAATGCAGGAAAAGAAACATGCTGGAAGGGTGGGATGCCACTGCAGCCTTCAAAGCTGCAGATCTTTCTTGTGCCTGCTGTCACAGGAGTGTGCTCTTCTTTGCCACAAGGCAATACCAGAGATTTGATCATTGAGGGAAAACTGATTTTCCAGGAAAGTTACTGCATGGGATTAATTTTTCATTTGCTGGCAAGTGAGATGTTGGATGTAGGAGTGAACACCACAACCTTCTGGGCTGGGTTATGTTCCCAATAGTCTACAGCTTTGTAAATATCATGAAGTCTAGAAGCATAACAATATTTATTTATAGATATATATTATCTCGGAGCCTCTTCTTGCAGAAAGCCATGAGGAAGGAGCTGCACAGCTGTTGCCAATCCACTGTGTAGGTGCTGCCCTCCCTATTTACTGGTGACCTGTCAGGCCCAGGTGGTGAGGAGGGTGCTCATCATGGTCATGTCTTACAGCTGGGGGCTGAAGAACCGGTTACAGGTTTGCAATGGGGAAAGAGACACAAAAAAAGACTCAGAAAGTGCCTCTGTCTGGGCTGGGGGAGCAGAGCGAGAGCAGGAGAGTCAGGACACAGCCCCGCTGGTTTTGGGCTCTCGATCTCCTCTGCTCGGGCTGTGCCCAGAACAGTGGGGTTGTTTCCCTGGTGAGCTCTGCAAAGAACTCCTTCCCAACCCCTGCTGCTGTCTGTTCCTGCAGATGCTGGGCAGGCCTGGCTGGAGCCCCTTGTGGCATCCTTGTGTCCAGGAGCAGGGCTGCCCTCATCCTCCCGATCCCTGTGCCACGTTGGTGATGCATCTGTGAGGGCTCTGCTCCTGTGTGGAGGGAAATCATCTGAATTTCACTGATCTGATACTGGTGCAGCCTTGTCTAGATCAGGGAATGCTTTTCCTAGGCTCAGGTGGGATTTGTAGGAATCGCTCATTTCACTTAGAATGCTTTAGGGAAAAAGTTTTGCTTTTTTTTTTTTTTTTTTTTTTTGACACCGGGCTTAGTGCATGGGAACAGCTCCATGCACATTATGTGAAATATAATTTGGAACAATTCTGGGTGTAGAGGCACAGGTGTTCAGGTCCTTAACTTTAATCGAGATAAAAACCTCAACCCTTGTAGTTAATTGTGATTATTCTGACTTGGCTGTGAGGTGCCAGGCTTTGAGGTATGGATAGTACCCTCACGATTAACCAGCCTCTGCCTTAGTAAAAGCATCTTTTTGGATTTTAAAAAAATTCAGCGTTCATAAAGGTTTTAAATAGAGGGGAAAAGGGACCTTGTGCTGCTCCTGGTCTGCCAGAGGAAGGGCTGGGGAGAGGCGGCTGTGCTGGAGACGCTGCTTAGTGCGGAAGGGCCCAGATCAGGCTCTGAGAGCCCGGTTTGCATAAACCCGGGTGAACGTGCGGGTATTGCAGGGACCTGTATGGAAATGTGCCGCTAGATGGCCCCAGGAAGAAGGCGGCTGGGGCAGCGAGGGAGGGCAGCAGCCTGCAGCAGGCACCTGGGCCCCGCCGCAGGGCCCCGGGGCAGGGCTGGGGTGGCACGGTCCGACCGCCGAGACACGGCTGGTGGGAAAGAACAAGGGCAGCGCTCGGGCTCCCACACTGCCTTATCTCTCACAGCACCTTCCGCTGGCTCTTGTGCCATGGGAGCGCGCTCCGGGCTGCGCTGCGTCCTTGGAGGAGCGGTGTGGGCTCCCGGGACCGGTGCCGTGTCCCCCGGGAATGGTGCGGGCTCCCTGTCCCGGTGCCGTGTCCCTCAGGAATGATGTGGGCTCTCTGTCCCAGTGCCGTGTCCTGCGGGAATGGTGTGGGCTGCCCTTCCCGGTGCCGTGTCCCTCAGGAATGGTGTGGGATCCCCGTCCCGGTGCTGTGTCCCCTGGGAATGATGTGGGATTCCTGTCCCGGTGCCGTGTCCCTCAGGAATGGTGTGGGATCTCCGTCCCGGTGCCGTGTCCCTCAGGAATGGTGTGGGATCCCCGTCCCGGTGCCGTGTCCCTCAGGAATGGTGTGGGATCTCTGTCCCGGTGCCGTGTCCCTCAGGACTGGTGTGGGCTGCCCGTCCCGGTGCCGTGTCCCTCAGGAATGGTGTGGGCTGCCTGTCCCAGTGCCGTGTCCCCCGGGAATGGTGCGGGCTCCCCGGGACTGGTGCCGTGTCCCTCAGGAATGGCGTGGGATCCCCGGGACTGGTGCCGTGTCCCCCGGGAATGGTGCGGGCTCCCCGGGACTGGTGCCGTGTCCCTCAGGAATGGTGTGGGATCTCTGTCCCAGTGCCGTGTCCCTCAGGAATGGTGTGGGATCTCTGTCCCGGTGCCGTGTCCCTCAGGAATGGTGTGGGATCTCTGTCCCGGTGCCGTGTCCCTCAGGAATGGTGTGGGCTGCCCTTCCCAGTGCTGTGTCCCTCAGGAATGGTGTGGGATCTCTGTCCCGGTGCCGTGTCCCCCGGGAATGGTGTGGGATCCCCATCCCAGTGCTGTGTCCCTCAGGAATGACGTGGGCTGCCCTTCCCAGTGCTGTGTCCCTCAGGAATGACGTGGGCTGCCCTTGCCGGAGCTGTGTCCCTCAGGAATGGCGTGGGCTGCCCTTCCTGGTGCTGTGTCCCTCAGGAATGGCGTGGGCTGCCCTTCCCGGTGCTGTGCCCTGTCCCGGCACCCATCGGTGGAACAGCCCCGCAAACCCGGCACAAGCAGGTGACTCTAAGCTGCAGAGGTTGTGTCCGAGTGCCCTTATCAGCTTGGAGAATTAACCAGATTTCTTGGGGCCCTGGTAGCTCACGAACATCCCCTTCCATCTACAACCAAGCTGGCAGCCATACCCAAAGTCACATGTTGGGATAAATGACAAAATCAACCCTGTGCTGAGCAAACCGCTTGGGGTCTGCTGGCCGGGATGGTGGGATTTGAGCTCGGGGCTGCTCTTCAGGGGACTGGCTTGTGTCTGGGATCCAGGTGCCTTTCCTTTCCCCCACTGTGCAAAGAAGCCTTGGCTTTAGAAGGGGGCACAAAGTGTCCAAGGCCAGGTTGGATGGGGCCTGGGGCAGCCTGGTGTCCCTGCCCATGGCAAGGGGGTTGGAACTAAAGTGGTGGTTAAGCTCCCTTCCAACCCAAACCATCCCATGGTTCCAGGTGTCTTGTTCTGGTTGCTGTCGCTGCTTCAGCTGGGTATAGGATCACAGATGTTTAGGTCTGGATACATAAAACTCCAGGTGCTCTGGAAGGAAAGGTGGTACCTCTGCTCGGTTCTGAGGGGCACATGGGGCAGGAGGGGACTGAGGGGGTGCAGTGTGCTGGGACTTGTGCTCCAAACCTGAGCCTGTGGGAAGCAGCAGGGATGAGAGGCTGCAGGTGGTTCCAGTGCTTCTCTCTGGTGTGCTGATGAGCTCCTGTGGAGGATTTAATGAACGGAGCTTCTCTGATGGAGGAGATAGGAAAAATTGCTAACCTGGGGAGCTGAAAACCAGTGCTGGGCCATGCCACAGCCCGAGCCTGGCCTGGTGGCCCTTCGGGAAGCGATGGCTGCTGTGTGAGCCAGCCTAGGAAGGGAAGCAGAGCCAGGGACAGAGCCGGCTGGAGCTGCCACCAAGCCACAGCTTTCTGGGCTGTGCTGGCACAGATCTGCTCTGGAACGAGCTCTGGGAGGCTTTGCAGCGCCGCGGGCAGGGGTGAGCACTGCCAGGGAGGGCTGCGGGGCAGGCTGCCCTCGGGCTGCCCCGGCTGCTGCCCTGCCTCGCACCTCGCCGCCAGCCGGGGAAGTACCTGCTCTCCTGCAGACAGGGAAGCTGTGTCCCTCTTCCCTCTGATATGGAATTCTTGTGGGGCCCCAGGCGAGCGGCACTGCTCTTCCAAGCCAAGCTTTGCTCCTGAGGCAAACTGGGATGAATCCAAGGGCTTGTCTGGTTTCCTTTCTAGGTTTCCTCCCCTGTTTAGTGGGATTAATAACACCTAAGGGTGTCGGAGTTAATTACTCATCGGGCTTCAAGCGCTCTGAGAAAACCCTGTGTCATCCATTGTTTGAATTCACAAGGCGCTGCTGCCTCCTGGCTTTCAGAGGACTGACTGAGGTCCCTTCTGTGACTTTGCTTTTCGAAGGACACACAAAAGCCCCTCTGTCGTGACTACTGATGCCAGCAGGGATTGGTGGGGCACAGGAGGGAATCACGGTGTTCTTAGGAGCAGTTTGATTTAGGAGCTGGTCAAACAGGGAGGATGTGGCTCCTCCACAAGACCCCTGGATTTAAGGAGCAAACCAAACCCTGGGATGAGCTGGAGTTTTGTGGCCATCGGCTGTCAGGACAGAGCCCAGGTCTTTCGAGTGTGAAGTGCAGATTTCTATCCCTGTGTTTGAACTGACTCAACTGAATTTATTCAGTTTGGGATGTTCTATGCAGGTTTGAGCCACAAATATCCCGTTTTTTGGGTTTTGATATAAGCAGTGTGAGCTGAAATAACCCCTGCTAGGAAGTGTCCTTGGGTATCCATGGATAAATCTGGTTAAGCATGGCTCAGAAAGGGATGGGCAAGGCTGAGGCATCTGACCTCTGTAGTCAGAAGCTTTTTCCCTGAAAATCTTCATCTTACCCCTCCCCATCCCTGAATTCCAACTCAAAGCCTTTTTTTCCCCTCCCAGCCCCGTTTCTAGAAAGCATCTTGTAAAAACAGCTGTTCACTGAATAAATTCCTTCTGTCAGGTAAACTGAAACTGCTATGGAGCCCTTTGGGCTGGGGATTGAGCAAGGCTGGGATGTGCTGGATTTTGCTGCTTTTCTGTCAGGGAGGTTTAGTTCCAGCAGAAGCACACCAAGGACCTGCTGAGTCAATCTGTCTCTGCTGCTGTGTGCGATGGGAAGGGCAGTGCCCTGCCTGACACCTGCTGATGAGCTCAGCCAGGATTGTTTTACCTGTGGGAGGAGGAATTTCTGCAAGGGGAAACACAGAAGGGAGCAGGAATGACTCCTGAGCGCTTGGAGTCAAGCTGAACCTGTTCTGTGGGGTGCAGGCCCTGCTGAGGCGCTTGAACGGTTGCTCCGATCGCTGGTTTTGTGGGAGCAGGGAACTGAACCTGCCAACACATCCCTGAGGATTTTTATTCCCAGACTGGCTGAGTTGATTAAGTGGCAGCAGTGGTAGGTTTGGGTCCCTTGTGATCTAGGAACTGTGGAGGATGTGTGCTAGGAATTCATCCAGCTGACTGCAGGTGCATCTCGAGGCTTTTGGTGTCTTGAATTTCAGGCCTTTTAGCAATGTGGGGGATTTGGGAGCGTTCTGTGGTGCGTGACAGATGCAGGAGGGGGAAGTGGGGATTCACTGGGCCCTTTGGGATGGAGAACAGTGTTGGATGGCTGTGCCTGGAGGAACTTGGGGTTGTTGGAGCCTCAAATGGCTCCTTTTAGCCTGTGTCGCTCCCACCCTCCGGGACCAGCGTGATGGGAACTGTGTCCAGTGTCCAAATCTGTGCTGCCATCTTCACAGAGCCATGGAATGGCCTGGGTTGGAAGGAATCTTAAAGCTCGTCCTGTTCCATGCCCCTGCCATGGCAGGGACACCTCCCACTGTCTCAGGCTGCTCCAAGCCCCAATGTCCAGCCTGGCCTTGGGCACTGCCAGGGATCCAGGGGCAGCCACAACTTCTCTGGGCACCCTGTGCCAGGGCCTCCCCACCCTCCCAGGGAACAATTCCTTCCCAATATCCCATTCATCCCTGCCCTCTGGCAGTGGGAAGCCATTCCCCCTTATCCTGGCATTCCAGGCCCTTGTGAAAAGTTGTAGAAGCCCTTGGAAATTCCACAGCAAGATGGAGAGGGAACTCTTGGGATGATAGAAATGAGAAAACCTTAAATGCTGCCAGGTCCCTGCTCCACGGCTGTTTGTGCCTCAGTGGGGTGGTCTGGGGCAGGGCAGGACAGGAACAGGCTGTGCTGGCCCCGGGCCGTGCCTGGGCTGCAGGAAGGAATGCTGATCCCTGCCAGTGCTGTGCTGCCCTCAGCAGAGCTGTTCCCATTCCCGGTGCCTCTGGAGCAGCTGTGGAGGAGAGCTGGTGCCTCCCAGCCCCTGCTTCACCGGGGGAGCCTCACCTGGGGGATCCCAGCTGCGGGTCCCACCCATCTCCCTGCAGATTGCTCAGGGTGGGATGAACCAGGTACTGCATCCCTGTGCCCCCAAACTGCAGCCTGGGGTCAGGGCAGGGGGAAAATGGGCCTTGGCAGCCCCTTCTCCGCTGCAGTGGGTGCAGAAGGCTGGTCCACGAGCTGGCTGTAAATCAGAATGCACGAGGAAGGCAATTTTCTGCAAGCGAAACCTGCCCTCACCAAGCCCTGGGGGAGGGAGGAGAACTCCGAGTGTCAAGGTGAGACGGAAGAGCACCAGAACGAGATTTAATTTCCTTCCCAATAATTTTCTCAAGCTGTATAAACTTTCCTTATTTAAAACAAATAGTCCCTGAAAACACATTCTGTGTCAGTGGCCCTGTGAAAACACCCCCAGTCACAACCTGTGCCTGTCCCTTGCTTGCAGCCTCAGCCAAAAGCCAGCAGTTTTACATTTTGCTCTATTAACTCGAGCTGTAAATTTCCTTGTGCAAAGTCTCCCAGGCTGGGCAATGAATTTAAGTAAACAGGGTGTACAATAATAGACTTGTGTTAGGGCAGGTTTTTCAAGTGGCCTGTAACTTTTGGAGTGAGTTGGTCTAAATCTTGCCCTGTTACGGTGGGGAGTGTGTGAGCTTGTCCAGAAGGTGGAGGAAGTCAGAGCAAAGGCCTGGCTGGTAATGATCTCTGGATCCAGAGAAGAGCAAAGAATTTGGGTGAATCTCTTACCTGGCCCAAGGCAGAAGGGTTGGAACTGAGGGATCTTTAAGGCCCCTTCTAACCCAAACCATTCTGTGATCCTATTATTCCACAATAGTTTTTGGTTCAAGTCTTACATAATTATTTTTTTCTCACAGTGATGGCATCTGTGAGATGCTTATAAGGAGATTGAGGGTTTTTTTAACTCCTCTTGACCTACAAAATCCCGAATGCCCACTCTAAAATCACTTTTGTTTGCACTGGTGACTAAAGGTTTCATTTCCTCTCGGAGTTATTCTCTGTGGGGAAGAGACAAGAGGAGTTTCTCCTGTAAGTGTGATGGAAACCAATATTCTGTTTCAGCTTTGTGGGCATCGTTGCTGTGAGACTGCTGAAACTCTGCCTGCTTGGTGTACAGCTGTGCTGGATCCCTTTGTCTCGCATTGCCGAGGAATCTGGAGGGATTCTGGCGATGTTATGAGGTGTTCATGTTTCCTGCTGCTCCAGGAAATCTCGGCTGGAAATGCAGCCTACTTATCTCAGATTGTTGTTCAATCTTCAGCTAAAACCAGGCTCACGGTGAACATGATCTAGAAGGCTGCAGCTGAGGAAAGGCTGATCCCACTTTGCAAAATAAGCAGTTTTCCTGCCTGATACTTCTGTCGTAGATTCTTTTATTTTTCCCCATGAAGTTGCAGTTAAAATGCACATCTGGTCGGTGTCTTTGAGTCATCTTGTAAAGGGAACTTGATCATTAGATAAAGAGGAAAGGAACTTCTGGCTGATAGGCAGCCCTTTCCTGAAAAAAAAATGGAAGTTGTAAGGAATAACTTGGCATAAAAGCCCATGATTTGGGTTTCTTCTTACTCCCCTGGGTTTGGGGATGTCTGGTTATCCAACCTTTCTGCAGCTGGCTCTTGTAAAACCACAGCAAAGTGGTTCTGACTTCTGCTGGGGAAAAAAACAAGAAAACATCTTTAAGGCCTTATCCAGAGCTCAGTAAAACCAATGGAAAACCTCTGAGTCCAGGGGATATTGGATCGCTTCCAAAGGGTGGAAAAGAGCAGAGAAAGGTTGAGCCCAGCTCCTGTTAGATCTAGAAGCCAAGGGAAATTCTCTGCTCCTGGGAATGGGGAAAAAAATGCCTTGGCAAAATCTCGATCTTGATGCTGGAAGAAGCGATTGTCCCAAAATGGAAAAGGTTTGGATTTATGGGATAGAAGGAGGATAAAGCCTTGTTTACTGGGACACTTGAGCAGCTTCTGAGCTGGGAATTTCCTCTTGGTCTCTTTAATAGATGAAAGGAGAGTGTCAGGGCTGCTGCTGGCACAGCCTCTGCTGTGATACATCTATTTCCTCTCTTCGAAACAAGTGTTAGCACCCAAAATTCCTCCTTCTCCCGGCCAGGAGAGTGATCCCGCAACAAGGCTTAGCCCAGGTGTTTCTGTAGCCCCAAAAGATGTCGAGTCTCACTTCTGTGGGCCTCAGGGTTCTTCACCTGAGGTGTAACTGGCAGCAAAAGGACAAATTTACCCAGCTGAATGTTAAAGACTTTTTTAGATAAAACCAAGTGTTTGCTTTGGCTTTCAGAGGCTTGGAGATACCTTGGATGGGGAGCTGCCAGCTGGCTGCTCACCAGCCACTGACTCAGACTGTAAAAGTGTAGTGTGAGTCCCTATGTTTTTCCCCCCACTTCTAGACAAACTTTATAACTGGCTTTTCTTTTTTTTTTTTTTCTTTTCTTTTTTTTTTTTTTTTTTGAGAGGAGGAGGGAATTCTCATGGTTTTAAGCAAATCACAACTGACTCAGCCTAAGCCCAAGGGTAGAATGGCGAAGGCTTGATGGATTAAGTGTCCTGGAACAACTGGCTACACAGCTCTGTCTTGTTTTCTGGCTGCGAGGATCATCCTTTTGATCAGATCCTTTTCCCTGCCGCTTTCCGGGTTGTAAATCCAGATTAGTCATGGCAGGGTGGCAAACAATGAATATGGAACAGGAGGTTAAGCCCAGGGAGCGTGTGGTGGTCTCTGGGTGTGGGTTACACCCTGGTGGCCAGGCGGGGAAGCAGGGACACCTTGAGGCCACCTGCCCGTGAATTTGGAAGGGTTGAGAACCCGAGACTCCTACAACAACCTGGATTTCTGGGATGTGTTCAGAGATGTGGCTCTAACTGACCTGCTTGAGTGTCTGGCTTCTAAGTCTTGCTGTAAGACTCAGATTTGTGTCCTAAATCCAGGGGAAGAAGCTGTGTTTTGGCCATTTGCCATCTCTCCTGTATATCTGACTTTCACAGTTCCTTGTCTGTGCTGCTTAGCTCATCCCTGCCCTCAGGATTCCCTGGATAACTGGTCTTTGAGAGCATCAGTCAGCTCCTGCTCATCCCCTGGGTGCTGGTGATCCCTGCTGGAAGCAAACTTCCTTGCTTCTCTGGCCATACAGGAAACTGAGGTGATGGTACAGAGCTCTGCAACGGGGAGAAAACACTGAGGGACTTAAAATCACAGAATACCCAAGGCTGTGGAAGATGCCTTGAAGATCATCAAGCCCAACCATCAACCCAGCACTGCCACTGTCACCCCTTTTTGAGGACTTTGGGGACCATGAGGAAGAGGGTTGGAGGGCAAAAGCTTAAAGTGCAAGGGACGGGGTGCCCTGATTCCCAGTCAGTGTGAGAGGGATGAGTGCAGGAACATCACAGCCCTTGGCTTGTCCCTGACTGAAATCCCTCCCCAGCTGCCCCAGTCAGGCTTGTTTTGAGGGCCAGTTTGGGTTATACTTCCCCAAACAGCTCCTGCTGTGGCTTCGAAATGGTGCCTGTGCAAAGGTGAAGGCTCTGTAAAAGAGAAGGTGGCCATGCCCTAGTGGCTGCCATGTCCAAGCCTGAAAATGTTGTTTTAAAGCAGCAAACTTGCATCTCAATCAGTTTGTGGTGGGGGCCCAAAGGTGGAGCTAGCAAGGGCTGCTGTGAGAATTCGCAGATTTATTTGCAATAAACTGATTTGCCTGATTAAGGTGCCTTATGAGTGCAGCTGCTGCTTGGTGCACGGCTTCTGACATCAGCACTGTTATACCGGGGGTGCAATTGGCCTTCCCTGCCTCATTGCCAGTTGCAGGAATTCATCATCCACCTGTGCTCTGATTTACGTGTGTGTAAATCCCAGGTAACTGCATTAACATCAATAAAGCTGCTTGAATAGATCTCTATCTGAGCTGCTGCTGAAGACTTCTGCTGTTGCTGTTGGCTATGCAGGTGCAGGGATGTGGTTGGCTTCAGCTGGGAAACACGATGCCATCCAAGTGTGTGTCTAGCATGCAAACAAGAAAATGCTGAGTTGAAACCACAATGCTCATTTAAAAGCAGGGGGGCAGACGCTGTCAGGCTTTCAAGAGAAGATTTCTCTTTGCCATCTTGGGGTGTTTGAACAGGCAGAAATTTTCTGGAGAATGTTTCCTTTGGAGGGGGAGAAAATGTCCTGCTCCTTTGTGGTGGACAGATTGGTTCCAGACTGGTTTTGATGACAAAGTTGGGAAGAAAAATGAGTGGTTTTTATTTCTCATTTTCCTCCTCCGCTGCCACCGCACCTCTACCTTCACCAACTGTATGAAGGACAGGGAATAGCAGCCTGGGGTTTTTTTGCAAATGTTTATTTTGAGGGCTTTTAAAACACAAATTTTGGAAATGGGAAACAGGGAGCAATGGTAAGGCCGCGGGGTGGAGCAGTGCCACCTTGGTGGATTTTGGGTCAGTTGTCCTGTGGCAGCAGCAGAAATGAAAAGTCACCTGGAAAAAAAGTTGTCCCAGGGAGATGAGAGAGTTAAGCCCTCAAAGAATTTCTGCACTGAGCTGGTGGCTACAAACCCAAAGCATCTGGGGCTGGCAGATCTTTTGAACCACTGGTGATGTTACTGAAGACTCACAGATAAATTATCCATACAATTTCTGAATCTCACTGACCTCTCTGTGACAGCTCCTGCTAAGGAGATTCTGGGATTTTTGGGGGGCCTTTTGGCAACTTCATGGATAAAGGGGAAAACCAATATCAGTTTGGGTTGGGTTTTGGAGTGTGAAATGCAGCTTTACTGACTGGAATTTTTCCTGATTAGCTCCAAGAGAAGGACTGGAAATAGTGTTCAAGGCAGCTCATTTCTGGGAGCATGTGCTCATATTCTGGGGGCTCCAGCACTGAGTTAACAGTTGATAGGTGCAGGGAAAGAGGATCACTGGCAGGTTCACTGTGTTTTGGGATTTATAAATTAAGATACTAGCTTTTGGAATGAGAAGGGGCAGACTTGTGGCATCCTGCTGTTTTCCATTGCTGGCCAGTGGAGGGATGTTGGCTGCGTGCTCTCAGCTGGTGACAGTCCTGGCAGGAGGAAGGGGGTGCCAGGCTCTGGGGACCCTGGGCACCATCTCTGCTGCGTCCTACAGTTCAACCCTTTGGCCAAATTCTCATTCTGTTCAAACAGCTGAAGATGGTCAGTATTGGGGTGGGTAACCTGGCTCAGCTCTTTTACCACTGCTTTGTCTTGTCCCTCTGAGCTGGAAGCAAACACAAGACAAAGCCAAGCACCTTAAGCCCCAAACCAAGCCATGGCCCTCCCCATGCCCTTCATCCCACAGAAAGCTGGAATACTGAATGGAACGAGCAGAGAATGTGCTTTTGGCTCGTAACCTTTGCAGCTGCTGGGTCTTTTATATGAAGAAGGGTCTGAAAATGTCAGTTTGGACCTGATCCTCATTCACCTTGCAGGGCCCCTGAAGCAGCTGGTGCAGGAGTTGCAGTTCAGGTGCCTCATGTGCCTATTTTCCATGAACAGGTTTCCCACCTGGGCTGTGTCTCCCATGGCAGATCCGTAGCTGGAGGACCCCATTGGGAATTCTGGCTGTTTTTCCCACAGGCTAATGCAAAGTACCACAGGGATGGGAAGTGGGCAGGAATCTGTGGTACAGAGGAAAGCAGAGGCCTTGTCTGCATCCTACATTTGGAGCAGCTTTTTGGTAATAATGCTTTTGGTCAATAATGCCTATCGATTATTTTTCTTTTCATTTGGGGGCAATGTGCTGCAGACAGCTTTCCCTGGGGACAGAGGTCAGAGTGGCTCTTGTAGAAAAGCCTTCTGTACATCGGTGTGAAGAAGGGGGCTATTAAAATGAAGAATTCCTTTCCAGCCTTAGTGCTCCCGTGGGTGTAGCCAGGTTTTCTAAAAATAGGCTGACTGAAAATGGGCTGCCCCGGGCGTTTGACTCTGCGCAGCTCCCCTCCTCCTTTCCCTGCTTTTGAAGTTGAATGCTTATGGATGTTTTTTAGCTTATCACAAACCCATCACAACTGGCAGTACTCCCCTGTTCCAGGGCTCAGGGTTTTCTTTCTCAGCCTCCACCCATGCATGCACCTCTCTGGAAAAGATCCCGTGAAATCCTCTGCTCCTCTCAGAGAGAAGAGCTTGTCACTCCTCTGTGCCTTAAAGATCATGCTTAGCATTCCTTTCAGCGAGGATTTCCCACCTTCTGAAGGGCCTCAGACACTGGCTGTGCCCTTGATCTCGGCAGTTCCTGTGACAGACTCGTTCTTGTGGCCTTTGGTCTCTGCTTTGAGCCCTTAGGCTTGTCCTAAGGGGCTGGATGAGCTTGTGAAGGGGATGGGATTTCCAGGAGCCCTCCTGTTTTAAGTGTTTCCCTCCCAGAGATCACAGGGAGAAGAAAACGTGCTGTTGGCACCTGCTGAGACGGAATCATGGAATCGTTTGGGTTGGAAGGGACCTCAAAGCTAATTTAGTTGTCTCCCTTGCCAAGGGACCCCTTCTAGACTTCCACCAGATTTCAGGGACACCTTTCACTATTTTTTATAGAGTTGTTGCACCCTCAGCAGCAGCTGGAGGTTTCTTGCACCAACCTTGTTTTTTGTGGGGCACATTAGGGGCCAGGTCTGGCTGAGAGGGGACAACCCCAGAAGAAAAGAACATTTAGAAAACGTGGCCATGTCCACAGCAGGGCCCTGGGTGCGTGAGGCACTGACACAGGTGGTGCTGACACGGGAAAAGGGAGGCAGAACGACTGTGGGCCTCCAAGAGATCCGTGCAGAAACGCGTGGGCTGGGTGTGCACGTGAGCACTGCAGGAGCAACCGCGGAGCGCTGGAGGCTGGGAAAACACAGTGGGAAAGCTGCGTGGGCCCTGCCGAGCCTGCCGGGTGCAGGCCGTGGATGGCTCTGCTCGAGCCAGGCTGCTCTTCTCACCTTGGGCCTGGCTGCCACAGCCGGGCCTAGCGGGGCTGTGTCACAAACTGTGCTTTAGGGGTTGAGGGAAGGGGTTTGTGTGCACTCCTGGGCTTCCCAGGGCCTTCCAGCTGAGGCCTGGCAGGGTGTGCAGCCTCCAGCCGGGGCCGTGCGTGGCTCCAGGGCTGGAAATGGTGTGTGGAGCTGAGGCACCGGGCTGGGCACAGCTGGGACGAGCTGCTGGGAATGGCTGGGGTCTCCCCACTGCTCATCCTCCAGTCCTGGTCCTGGTCAGCAGCTCTGAGTCAGGGCTTGTTTGTGTGGTGAGCAGACAGAAAAGCACCCCAGGCAGGCAGTGGGATGGTGGTGCTGCCTTTGGAAGGGAATCTGGCTGAGCTGCTCCTCCACCTGGCACCCCAGCACACATTAACCCTGTCAGAAATACTGGAAAAAAGGTTCCTTCCCTGGAGAAGGGAATAGGGTTTCTCCATATCCCCCTAATCCAAGTGTGGCTGCCAGTCCCTGCACACAAAGGTGCACAAAGGATCCCCTATGAAGCCTTTCCAGCAGGTTTCTACCAAGAAAACGATTCATTTTAGGAAAAATTCTGTCAGATTTCTTCAAAACTCTTCCAGAGACAGGGATAGAGTAGAACATGTAGGGAAAGAGTTACGGCAGCATTATAGGGAAAGAGTTATGGCAGAGTTAATGAGCAGAGCATTTCCAGAGGGTTTCGTTCCATGGGGCAATGGACATCCCTGCAGCATCACAACAAATCCTACAGATGTGTGAGAAAAATCTCAGCTAGAGGCTCTGTGCAGGTGGAGACGGACCCAAATCTTGCAGAATTCCAATGCTTTGTGGCACCCAGGCTGCTTCAGGTGTGTGTCCATGGATTGCAGTGGTCTTGGATACCCATGCCAGACCCCACTGCAGTGTCTGCCCCGTGGGGTTTAAACTCCTTCACTGTTCAGGGGGTGCTGCTGGATGACTTTCCAGGGGTGTCACTGCTGTTGGCTCTTGAGGAGACGGGAAAATTCACAAATGTGCTTGGAAACAGTTTGTCTTCCTGAGAGTTTTGCTCCCTGGGTCAGGCTCCCCGATAACATCAGTGTCTGTGCTCAGGGAGGGATGTGCTTTGGTGGCTGCCGCACTGCAAACAAGACAGATAAATAATAGCAATCCATGTAGAGAGAGGTAATTAAACTGACAGCCCCACTGACAAATAGCTGAGTAAATGGATGGGGCGATTTGCTAATGAAATGAGGATAAACGGATAGATGGACATGCAGGATGGGCAAAATGACAGAAATATGAATTTGGCGTATTCCCAACGGGCACTCTCGAGGCTGCTGTGCAATGATTTAGTCAAACGAGGCTTTGTGTCCTAAATCATGGAGTTGTTGCAGATTGCAAAGACTTTTTTCCCTGTGGCTAAGTGGGGGATTGATCCAGAACTGGGGGAAGAGGGCAAATTCCTGCCTCTCCAAGCAGAAAGAGGCAAACCTGGCCAATAACCCCAGCACTGGGCCAGTGCCTGTGGGCTAAAGAGCAAAGTACCTTCAAGGCAAGGGGATGGATATGCAAGCAATTTGAGGAAAACTCTAGGGAATTTCCTGTTCTTTAGTCCTCCATTTAGTAATGGTGCAAGGTGCAGGAGCCTTTGGAAGTTTTAGAGTTGGGATGGAGTCAAAATGAGGGGAAGAAAGTCTAGACTGTCCTAAAAGCAAAGTTATGCTCCCTGCAAGCCCCAGATGATGCTGGAGTGAACAGAAAGTCCTAAAGGTGGTATAACCATCAATTTAAGGCTGAGGATCTGATGTACAAGCAGCTTCTCTAGACCCTGATAAAGCTCAGCTTAAACTGCTTTGCATCTGGGACCAGGGCAGGGATGGCTTAAGCTCACTTAGACAATGAGGAGTTCCAGATCTGTGGTTACACACAGCTGATAAATAGCTGATCTTGGTTCTTTTTTTCCCTCCTCTGTGCTATATGCTGGGAAATCCATGAATTTTTTGGCAATTTCAGTCAACTTTGGAGCATAATCTGAATAGCCATCTTGTGATACTATTGATCATCAACAAACACTTGGCAAAGATAAACACACAGCAGCTAATATATTAATATTTATCTTATTCTGACAAGATAAACCATCTGATGTTGTTTAAAGTGTTATCCCTACCTCTGCAGCCTCTTAACACCCTACAGCAGTCTTGCACATGCAGCTGTTTCTGGAGAAAAAACATGGAAAAATCGGAGTTGTTCCACTTTTTAAATAGAGCTTGGAGTGATTTCCCTGGCTTAATGGAACAGGCACCCAGTGCTAAGCAGCATTTCAACTTCATGTGCTCAGGGTGGGGAAAAATGCTCCTTTAATATGAAAATGACGCGATGCTTCTTTTCCAGAAATAGCACATGGTGCGTGTTTGGAGGGTACTCATTAATCTTCATTAAATTAGTGTCCTGGAAATTGGGGTGAGCAGAGGTGCACAGGGGAGGGACTGGGAGGAGATGGGGCAGCTCTGGCTCTGGAGCACGTGTACCATGCTGCTTTGTGCAGCTCAGAACACTAAAAGTGCTGCTTGTCGGGACTTGAAGCTGGATTTTATGGAGGGGTAAGATGGAGGAGGCAGGAGAAGGAGGCAACAGAGCTTCCCTGGAGGCAGCATTTGTGCTTAGAGCCTGCTTTGCTTTGGTGTGCTCTTCCTTCCTCAAGATGAATTAATTTGCAGTGCTGGGGAAGCTTTTGAAGGCTGCACGATGCCACAAGCCACATGTCCCTTTGTGTCCTGCAGGAAAGGCAGAGAACACAAATCTGGCCGATTGCTCTGAAGATGGAGTCCTGCCTCCCAGCCTGGGTGGTTGTTTCGTTTCCAGAGAGGGCAGAAATAGCAGGTGTAAAGCAGCTTTTTGATGCACAGCTTTCAAACTACTGCTCCTGTGTGGGGCTGGGCTGTGTTTGCAGCCTGCTCTGGGTCCACAGTGCCAGGATTCCCTTCCCAGTGTTCGAGCCAAGCCCTGGCCGTGGTTTGGCCTCGGGTGCTCTGTGCTCTGGCCTGGTGTGTGAGCAGCAAGTACTGAATATTGCCTTTTGCAAAGAGTGAAGGAAAGCAAGGGAGTGCCTTGCATCTTCCTCTGAGAAGTCTGTTTGCTTTGTCCCAGCTGCTGGGGCTGAGCAGAATCAGGAATGAGGATTTCCCCAGGCCAGGAGCACCTTTGCTTCCACTCAGCCCATGCAGGATGCAGCCCCTGTTCTCGAGGGATGCCATCAGAGCAGAGCTCCCCTCTGAGGCTTTGCATTAACTGGTAAAAGCTTAGAAACGCTTTTTGTCACCAACTGAAACTTTTCTCCATCAGTTTGTCTCTGCTGGTTCCTGTCTGGGCCCAAATCTAAGTGTTCAACACTCCAGGCAGGCCGGGTTCAAGGGACAAAGTAAGGTCATGGTTCATGATTTTTTAAGGATTTTGCAATATATCTTTCAGAAAAGAGAGTTGACAAAACCCAGTTCTGTGTGCCTTGAAAGTACTCCTCCCAGACACCCTCTGTTTGTTGTGATTTTGTTCTCAAGATGCTTTAAAGCTTTTCTCCTGCACGATTCAAACACAGAAACAAGCGGTTGCTATTTCTTGTCAGTCTCAGTGTGTGTTATTATTTGTCTGGAAGTGGCAGGTAGAAAGCAAAGCTGGATTGGGATTTTTCAGCCCACAGCTCGCATTGCTGGCACTGAAAGGTTGGATGTGTGTGGCTGGAAGAGACGAAAACTCACTTTTCCCACAGTAGCTGGACCTCCTCAGGTTTGCTTTCTTCTCCTAGGTGCCTTTTCCAAATTCCTCTTTGTGCTGAGTAAAGGGAGGTTGTTGCCACAAGTAAGGCGAGGCTCGCTAACAAAGCCTAAGCTTGGAATTTAGGAGTCTAATCCTGGTGTAAGGTGCAATGCCATAAACCACCCCGATTACAGAGCGAACTGGCGTGCACATGCTTCACCCTGAATCCAGCTGGAGCCTGCCTGCTGAGCTGGCACAGCCTTTTATTCCAGACCACTGTGGGCAGCAGCAGAAAATCCGTGGGGTTTATTCAGTTTGACCATAAAGTGAATATTAAGAAATTCAGGATGCAAATTTTGTCTTCAGCAGTTCAGCGTGCCCCTGAGATGGTTCTGATGCAAGCAGTCTGCCCTTGTTGGACATCTTTCTCATGCTATTGCAGAGTGGAGGGGGTTTTTATCGTGCCAGGCATAATAAAAATATAACCTCTGCCCCAAATCCTGGTGCTTTCATGTCAGAGTACAGTAAACGTTTGTGGATTTTGATGGCCAAGTGCTGGTATTTCACTCCTGTCAGCTGTGCTTTGCAGTGAGGGTGAAGTTGTTTATCCCTTTTTCCTCTTACTCAAGCTCATTTAGGTGTAACCTGTTCCTGTATAAAAGAATTCCTCCCACTCTAAAATGTTATTTCATAGAGCAAAATTATGTAGTATATGGAATTTCACCTCTCTGTTACAGATACAACACTCTCTGGTGGTTTAGACTTTTTAATTCACTCTCAGCTGAATTAGGTGTATTTTACCTCTACATTTTGGGGCAAGTGTCTCTAGAGAGCTCACAGCCCTGGTTAATGGTGCAGAACTTGCCTGTTGTGGCAGACTCTTGTCCCTAAGAGGCATTGCAGGGCCATAAATGATAAACCCTCCTCTTCCTTCATGGGCTTTCCCATCGTGTGGGAAGAGGAGGAAGGGCTGGGATGCAGGAGATGCTGGGAAATGGGGCTGGAGGGGGTGGAGAGGCTGTGAATTGCTGCCCGTGGCTGAGTGCAGTGGGCAGCGGACTGGTAAACACAGGAGAGAATGGGAATGCTGTGGTGATTCCTGTCAGATTCCTGGTCCTGTCCCAGGCAGTGCTAAGGGGCTGCTGCCTTCATGGCACAGGCTGGTTTTGAGTCCTCAGCCACATCAGCTGCTGGGAGGCTTTAGGGCTGCTTCCAAAACACTGGGACCGGAGGGAAAATGGGATCAGGAGTGCAAATGACTGAGGGAGTCAGCAGCAAATTTAGTGTCTGTTTGCATTTTCCTCAGAGCTGAAGCAATTAGCTCAAATATGGAGCTTGGGTGAGCTTTAATTCCCTTTAAGGTGTGTTTTGAAGGCTTTTTGCAAACCCAGGGCTCAGGTGGCATCCCAGCCTTCCTCCAGGCTTGTGGAGTCTTCCATGCTTGGATTGTGCAGGAGTTTGCAAGGAGCTCCTCCTGGGAGTTCAAATATCCCGGCAGTGCTGGCACTGGAGCCCACCTGGGAGCTGTGGCTGTGTTCCCTGTGTTCAGTGGCAGCTTGTTCCTGGTTTATTTTCTGGAAGGAGGACGGGGAGCTGCTGCAGAGTTGTCAAGGCTCGGCAAAAATCAATAGTTTTATTTTCCTTTCAGCAGAGCCGCCTCTGAGCCTCACTTTAAGGCTGGTTTCATGTGAGAGTGCAGATCCCCAGCGCTCCTTAGCACGCTCTGCTGGCTCTGAAGTGCCTTCCGTGGTGGCAGAGTGGCTGCTTTGAGCTGATGTGGCTTTGCAGTGCTCCCTGCTGCTTCCCTGGACTCCAGGGGAAGCAAAGGAGCTCAGCTGCTCATGTTCCACTTATCTCCAGCTGTTGAAACATCCCTTTCCAGGTGATGGAGAAACGTTGTTAAGACTTGAGGCCTTGCTCTTTGCCCAGGATATCGTGTCCATTTATCTTCCCTTAAAATGTTTTTGTGTTTAATCTCTCAGTTCATCTTCACAACACCCATTGCTGTGAAAAACAACGCCCAGTTCTAGATTCAGCAGTGGGTGATGGAAAACAGGAGTGCTCTGCACCAAAGTGACTTCTCAAAGCTGGGATTTATTGCTGCTCTTTTGCAAATCAGTAATGAATCATAAAATAAAAGCTTTGCACAGACCCAGTGCTCCCATGGAAATTCTGGGAGTGCTCTCCTGAGCTCCCACCTCATTTGTGGTGCTCTTGGTTCTTTTGATATTTGCTGGCACTCCAAGAGGCCTGGCAAGCTCACAGGAATTGACAGAAGAGCCTTTAAGAAAATCTGGGCCCAGGTGATGTCTTCAGCCTTGTGGGGCAAAATGCAAAGGAGAAATCTCAGTGCGGGATAGAACTGGTTGTGCTGTTCCTGCCTTGAAGATATCTGCAAGATCTGGGAGAGGATCCATGGCCTAGGAGCTCCATGCACAGAGTGAGGAGCTGAGTGGAGCAGCTCACGGCAAATGCTGGAAGTGGAGCTCCCTCTGTGTTGGGGAGAAATTAAGCTGTCACCGAGCAGCTCCTCACGCTGGGCTCGGGGTTCAGCCCGTTGCTCTGGAAACCTTAAATCATATTTGAGGTGGCAACAGTGCTAAATCCCATTAAATGTCATCTCCTGTCAGGTAGTGGCCTCATTCGTGGGAGGAGGGGAAGCTCCCCCAGCCCACTCACCGTGGTGGGAAGCACAACCTCGCTCTGCCTTTGTTTCCTCCTGCGCGGAGCACTCGCAGCTCGTTTAGAAGGATTGGGAGATATAATTAGTGTTTATGAAGCACTTGGGGATTGTGTAAAACAAATCATAAGAAAGGGGAGCTCTGCCAGAGCGCTGACAATATTTACACAACATCTGAAGGCCGCCTGTGTTGGACTTTATCGTAGGGAAATAGGTGCAGGTGCCAGAACTTAAGCAACTGTTAAATGCATCCTCCTGGCTCGGCGCTGCCATCCGTGAATCCTGTGGGAACGCTCAGTCCTTGAAGCTCAGACAAAATGTTCCTGCTGGTTATCATCCAAAGCTTTCCGAAGGGGGAGACCACCTCACTGCTGCTTGTCTGGGAGAGGGATGATGGATCCTCAGGGAAGCCAAAGTATTTGAGGATTGCGAGGGCAGTTTGAATTCACAGAGCTCTCCTTGCCTTGTTCTCAGTTTTCTGCTCTTGGCTTTCCCTCCTCCTGCACTGAGGAGTGGTGAGGTGGGGAGGGTTTAAACCTCCCCCTGGAACAAATTCCAGTGGCTTCCTTTCACAGCGTCCTTCTCATTTTAGGTGGCTCCTCCTGCTCTCCAGGGGGAGGCTGCGTCTTCCAAGTGTTTAAAGTCTAAACACTGAAGGTTATTTCTGCCTTCCTCTAAAACCTGGCATTGAGAGGCTGCTCAGGGATCCCACCAGCACCTCAGAGCTAATTCCTGCCCATCAGGATGAGCCCTTGGATCCAGCATCCTCACGGCACAGTGGGATCCCTGGTGCCCCAGCCCTGAGTTGTGCCCGGTGTGGGATGAGGCACATCCCAGGCTCTTGCAGAAGGAGGATTTATGGACTCATCTCCACCTGAGCTTCCTGGGTTTGAACATCCTATTTCACCTTGGTGTCCTGTGGGACCCAGCTGGTGCCTTTTGCAGCTGATAGGCCTTATCTCCTTGGAGGACCTTCCCCTTCAGCTGGAGGCCCATATTGTGGGGCCCCCTTTGGCACTGGCAAGATGCTTTTTCAGGAAGGGTGGGCGATGGTATTTTAGGATCCTTGGGGGAGATGCAGCTAGGATCAATGTGCTGCTTGTTTCTCATGCCTGAGCTGCCCAGAATTCCATCCTTTTTCTCTATTCCCGTGCTCAGTGCTGCATGCCATGATCTGATACTCAGCTGCCTGCTTCAGATATCAGCTGGTTGTTCATCGGTGATTTCCTCCACCCAGTTGCGTGTTCAGGGTGACTTTCAGATCAGTGCTGGCTGTCAGCCAGCCAAGCATGGAATATCCCTGCCTTTTAATAGCATTTTTGGGATCAGGTCAGATCCTTTCTGGCCCTAGCATGCTCTGGTGCAAACACCAGGAGGCCAGCAGCAGAATGTCTTTTGAAAAACCATTTCCCAAATGAAAGACAAGAAGTCCCTCTGCCCCTGAAAGGTGGAGTTTTGAGACTCGTCAGGGGCCACAAGGGACGTTGGGAAGGAGGAAAAGGGCTGGTGCTTGCAAATTCCTCTGCTTTTTGAGCTCACTCCTAGGATTTAAATGTAGGAATATGGTTTGGTTTAGCTGGAGGAGATTTATGGCTTTTGGAGGAGATAGACCTGAAACCCCTTTTGAATTGCAAGCAAACAAATGCTGAGCATGTTTTTTATTACCTTTTAATTGAACAGTGTCCTGTGTCTCCCACAGACTGCAGGTAAGCACCTGGAATATTGAGGCACTTTTGGGTTACACTGATCATCAGGGATGTGGAATGAAATCAGTCCATTCCTTCGGTGCATTTTGGTATATTCCTTAAGAATGAGGAAGCTCTGCCTTCCTGGAATTTCAAATGCTTTTGGATGTTTGATCAGCTCCCATGTGAGACCAAGTAGTGTGTTTTGGCTCTACATTCAGGGATTTTTTTTTTTTTTCTTTTTTGAAGTTATTAGAGAAGCACAAAGTCCTGGCAAGAAGTGGATTTCTTTACATCCTGCCTAATGCTGAAACTCCTGTCTGGGTTTTCAAATTTTAGTGGGAACAAAACTAATGTCTGTTTTTAACAAAAATAGGAGTTGGACTAAGGCACTTTCTGCTCTTCTGTGCATGGGAGGGAGGGAATTGAGAGGGAAAGCAAGTGAGGCTCAGCAGCATTTCTAATCAAACCCATGGTCTGATGATTGTCTTAATTTCAATTAGTGAAAACATCCTCCGGGAGGCTGAGGGCAGCTGCAGGTGCTCCAGGGAATTCAGAGCCTCCTGCTCTCTGCAAGCTGGAATGAATCTGCTGGAAGCACCAGTCTGATGGATTGTGCTGGGCATGTGATGGCAATGCAGGCTTGCAGTGGGAATTACTGAGACATGGTGCTTAAATGGACTTGAGCAATCTTTCACCCATAGCTTGGTGGCACTGGTGGAAACACCAGAGCCCTGAGTGACAACTCAGGTCTATTTTTGATGTGCAGGGAAAGCAGCAGGGTTTAAACAGAGCAGACTGAGGAATGTTCATTGTTTTATTAGTCAGGGTTTGCTGTTAAAATGGTGTTGGCTTAAAATTCGTTGCCTTTAACTTCCCTGGAAGCTCATTGACTTCAGTGGGAATGGAGAACAGAGATGGGGAAATCTCCCCAAGCCCTGTGAAGCTCAGGGAGGCTGCAGCTCCACATCAGCATTTAACAATTTCCCTCAGAAAGGGATTCAATTTGGGTCTTCCATGCCCTGGATGAATGTTTTAGTCACTAGCTAGGATACAACAACGATTCCAGAAGGTTCAGTGTGGGAAAGGCCTGGCTCACCAGGAAGAACTGGGATTTCAGGCCAGGACCTCAGAGCACATCTGTGCTTCTCTGTAGTAGCCCAGTGGGTCTGGGCTGCTCACTCAGAAGCTGTTCTGCTTCTGAAAACACTCCTGGGAATGTTTTCGAGTGCATCATGAGCTCCTCTGTCAGCTCAGGAGTTCCTTGGATTGCACCTTTAGGTTTGACTGCCCAGCTTCTACCCCAGGATCTCTTCCCCAAAAATATTGGGACAGTGTTGCTTGTCTTGGTTAAAAAAAAATTAGTTAAAAGTTGGATTGGGAGGTCTTAGGCTCTGGTTTAGTCTCTTCATATGAACTCCCGCGACTCCCTGTCAGTAGCTGATTCAGGGGCTCATAACTGGGTAGAGTTTGTGACAGTTCAGCAATTCTTGTGTTGTTAATTTGTCAGACAGAAGGGTTTCTAGAGTTCTGGTCTTCTGCTGCTCTCCCCATCCCTCCTCCCCTTGAAGAGGGGGGAAAATCCCAAGGCAAGATAATATAATCCCACATCTTTACAGCAGAAATTTCCCCTGAGGCACTGAATGTGGCTTGGGGGTGTCCCTTGGACACCGTGGGTGTCAGCTCTTGCAACACCTTTCCAGCACAGCAAGTTCAGTGGCATTTCTTATCTAGCAATGGGGCTACAGGTGGGTGTGAGTGATCACGCTGCAGCTGTGCTGGCTTAGCAATGGATTTCATTCAGTGTGAAAGCCTGTGAAATATTAAGGCAGTTTCTGAGCTGGTCTTCCTTGGAGAAAAAGGTGGGAGAGCTTCACACTTGTACAAGAGTTGAGGGTTTGGTTTCTCCACTGACATTTGTTGCCTTTACATTCTCTGCCCATGTGCCCTCTGTGATGTTTACTCTGAAGAGGCTGTAGCATTTTCACACCTTGGCCTGACAATTTTTGGTTTATTTAATAAACTTTTGGCTTCAACTGAATGAAACCCTCATGGATGAAGAATTGGATGAAACCTTCACTGAAGGTGCCTCTTCCTGTGGCAGGGGCTTGAAGCTGGAGAGCCTTTAAGGTCCCTTCCAAACCAAACCATTCCATGATTATCCTTGATCCCAAAAGCCTGGCATCTACCACGGCTCAGGCAGGTGCTGCCCTCTGCCCTGCCTGGATCACTGCATTTCAGCAATCCCTACGAACCCTGAAATCCCTTAATGCACTTCACAGCTTTGCTGTGCTTAGCACACCTGAGTGTCTGTGTCTGAAAGGATCTCCTCACCTCTACCACGCTCATTATTATTTATGGGGCTCATGGCAGGGCTCTATTGGTATTTTCTAGGTGTTAGCCAAGCTCTGAGCCCTGCAGGCCATGTTCTGATCTCCTGACTTAGAGCAAGGAGTCTTTGTCCCACAGAAAGGGAGAATTAATTGCGAAATGAAATAATTAATCTGCTGGGTGAGACCAGTGATTTACTGTTCTGTTTGGAAACAACCTGGGCTGAAAACATTTTAAAAATAAAGTTGGCTTCAGGAGTTGGGCTTCATGGCACAGATAATGTGAATCCACGGGCTAATCACTGGTTAACTTTCAGATACACATCCAGACTGCTGTTATGAAGATGGAGTGGAGGTAGCAGCACTCCTGGTGCTCTTAGGACTTGTTGCTACAGTTTTGTGACAAGGCTGATTAGATGCCATCAGAATTTCTAGGTGGTTTGAAGAAAATCAGAGCTAGTTATTTTTAGAGGTGATTCCAAACTGTCCCTTCAGAGGTGAAAGAGTTGATTTGCAGCCTAGGAGACCTCCAAGTTCACAGAGGCAGAGGGATCTCTTCACTAATTTATAGTGAGTGAGCTGTGAAAATTGTGAGGGAGCTGGAGAAATGGGGCTATGAAGCTTCTGTGCTCTCAGTATTCTAAACCTCTAAACCAAAAGGAAAGACTCACCCAGGGTATCACAGATGGGGGAGAGTGTTTCTGTCCAGAGAGAAGCTTCTTTCTGGTGGCTGTGCTCTGTTGCTTGTATTTGTCTTATTCACAGACAGGTTTTGTCCCTGTCAGTGGATTTCTCTTTTCCTGCTGGCTTAGCAAATGCTGCTGTGGGGCTGCAGCCTCCCCCAAGCTCTCTGGGCTCTCCAGATGAAGGCAGAGGTTGCAGCAGAGCTGCTGCAGGCAGTGGGGTGGAGGCCTGGCCCGGGCGCACTAAAAGCGGGCTGTGGGCTCTGACAGGTGACTGCTCACCAGGAGCCTGCCCTGCTCAGGGGCTCTTAATTGATTGCCCTCCCTCCCCGAAATGAAGATGGTTGCATTAAGAGAGCAGTTGGCTCTGCCACTTGACCCAGAGGAGCGTTTCCATTAAGTTGCAGGATCTGTATCCCTGGAGGAGCAGCTGGTTCCTACCTCCTCCAGTGCCTGATCCAGAGAACAAAGAGCTCAGAGAAACGCAGTGGGCTGAGCCAGGTGTGTGCTGCTCTCCACGGGGCTTTGTGTCTGCGGAAGGAGCAGAGAAACACTCAGGGGGCTCTAAGGAAGACCTGTACCCACACAAGACATTTTATTCGTTACCTGACTTCACTGGGAGCTTTTTTTCTTGCATTTCTGTCTCAAGGCTCAGTGCTGCTGGGGAAAGACCAGATGCTCCCGGTTTATACACGCTTTACTGAAGTGTTTCCTTTTGTTTGGAGCATTCTCTTTGAAGCTAGAAAGGAAAATAGCTTTGATTGCTGCCTCTTAGCTGATTTTGAAGCCGTGTGCTTGGGGGAAGCTGTCCAAAGTTTAATCAGTGGGTCCTGTACCTCTGTCTGGAGAGCTGCAGGAGATGGGAATGAGCTGCAAGAGCAGCTGTGGGTGTGAGGATGGGGGGAATTGTGCTTTTTGGAGTATTCTCTGGTAGGGTATCACTTTGGGAGTACCCTGCCAGAGTGGGGTGTTCAACCAGCTCCGAGTCTGAATAAGAAACTTTTTAGACCTTTGAGAGTTGAATTTTCTCAAATGACTTAACAGTAGAGCCTTGAGATGAATTGTGACGCTGCTCATTCCCAAGGTACCTCTTCAAGTGGAACCTCTGCCTGTGTTTGTGGCTTTGCTGTGCAGCCGGGGGGATCTGGCCTCCTTTTTGTGTGGAGTACACATGGAGCCTGATGCTGGTGGTGTTTCCTCTGGCTGCAGCAATCCTGGGAACCCCCAAACTGCTCAGCAGTCCAAGCCTTGAGTCACTGGATGGGGTGGGGAGAACAGAGGAGCATTGAAAACGTGTAATTAAAAGCAGAGATGTTCAAAGGAGCTGGGTGTGAGAATCCAGCTGCAGTGTCCTGCTATTTGTGCTCCTTGTGCTGCATCCATGGCCACTCTGACTCTTCCATGGATGCAGTTTATCCCTGGGACTGGTTTTTTGTCACCACTCCGTGTTCAGTCTGCAGGGATGGCACGGATGCCCCCAAGGGCAGCTGGAATGGGAAGAAGCCCAGGCAGTGCTGGTGTCCCTGGCAGCAGGTCTGGTCCCAAGGCTCTTGCTTAAAGCCTCTCTTTCAATATAAATTCCCTTTTGGGAGCTCTGGTTTCACAGGACTCCAGCTCCAAGCTGGTTTAAGGTGTTTGCTTTTCATCTGTCACCCGGGGATTCTGTGCTGGCAGGGCAGATGGGAGGGCTGTGGGTGAGCTGGAGCTTGGCACGCCTGCCTGGGGCCCTGTGCTGCCTGCAAGGAAGCGTCTGCTCCCTCCCAGCTTTGGGAGGAGGGAGAGGAAAACCCCTTGGCCTGTCTGTGCCAGCTGCAGCTCTGGCAAACTGCTGGGAGCTGCCGGAGCTGTGCTCTGTGAGGTGCCAGGATTCAACTGCCCCTCGTTCCCCTTCATCCCAGCCTCACCAGGCAGCCAAAAGATGTTCCTCCTCCTTCCCAGCTGGCTGGCAGCGGGGCTTTGCAAACAGCTCGGTTTTACCTCTAAAGTGATCCCAGCTCGTTTGGGCATCGGCAGGTTTGAAATCTGGATGGAACTCAGCGTGAGACAGTCCCTGTCCTGAAGGGTTTGGTCTTTTCTCACCCTCTGGAGAGTCTGGTGCCACAGCAGGGGCTCGGCTGGGGTCACGTAGCTGCCTCTGTGGCAGACAAATAAATATGCAAATGCAAATAAAGCCTCTCATTCCTCCCGCCCCCGGCATTTCCCCGGCAGGTCAGCGGCTTCCAGCAGTGCCTGGGAGCACCTCGTCTCCTCCCTGCTGCCTTTGCATGGCTGCAAAAGGCTCGGGGCGTGTGGCAGTGACGAGCAGGGCTGTTTGAAGCCAGGTCCTCTCCCTCCACCTCCGACCTTCGCCGAGGCAGAGCTTGGGAACAAAGCGCGATTCCTGCCCTTCGCAGGGCTCTGCCCCGCACAAGAACAAGCTTGCAGAAACCCATGTTCCTGGCAGCGGCTGGGAAGTGGGTGGGACAGCACAAACAGCCTCAGAAAGCAACTTTCACTCTGTCCTGCGCTGCCGCAGGCAGGGATTTGGATCTGAGGAACAGATCCTTCATCAAAGTTTGGAAGAAATGCATAAACCAGGGAGATTTGGGGAGCAGTGAGAGCGTAGCCTTAGGCTCAGCTCTGTGCATGGGTGCTGTACAACTGGCGTTACAGGTCTGGCTCTGCAGAGCTCCTGTTCTCACTCCTGCTCCTCCTGGCTGGAATTCCTGCCGGCTGCAACCGGGCTCGCGTCAGGGAGTGCTTTCCTCCTGTCGCTCAGGCAAACCTGTGCCTGGAGCTTGGGCTTGTGTGGCTCTCCAGAGCTGGCTGAGGGGCGAAGAGCCTGGATTTTCCACACACACACGGGCTCTGAGTCTTGTCCTGCATTCAGGTCAGGTGAACAAGGTCATTGTCCAAGCCTAACAGGGAATTCCGCATTTCAGGGAAAATGTGGAGGATTTTGGGATGCCAAGGGGTTGCCAGCTGGCAGAAGGGAGACAAGGATGTGATCCTTTCCCTTTTCTTGTACAAGACTCCTTAGTATGGGAGAGGGAAGCTAAAAATAATCCTTAAAACGGTCAAATCCCAGAGATTCACTCCTTTCTCCAGTCTTACAGGAGCGGACCGTGAGATGACAGGCACAAACCCAAACCCTAATCCTCTGTCCCTGCTTTCCCTCGTGCAGAATTTGCCATTCAGCAGGACCCAAAGCAAAGCTGAGCTGTTCCACACCACAGGGAAGGATGTCAGAAAAGTGCTACAGTAGAATCAAATTCACCCTGACCCTTTCTAGAGGAGCCAAGAATCGGAGCAACCTAAAGGAACTGAAGTTTTTTGCCTCTCCTGAGTTTCCTTGAGGTCTTTGGACAGGAAAGCTGCTTTGCCTGGGGTGGCTCCCACTCTCTTCCCCCATTTTTAGTCCCTTGGCATGAATGTGGATTATTTCAAAGAGTAAATTGCCGTTGTCATGAATGCAGATGATATTTGGGAATGGAACACTTGAATTGCAGAGAGAAGGTTTGATCTGTGTTTGCATGGAAAAGCCATGTCCAGGAGAGATGGCCTGGGGTGGTTTTCAGCATGGGAACTCCTGCTTGGTGAGGACAGGGGTCTGCTGTTTCTGGGGGTAAATCTCGCCTCAAACACCTCCAACAGAATGGGATTAAGTTTGGATTTAATCTGTTCTCTTAACATTTAGTCTGGAGTTACTCTGCCACGAATCTGGAGGAACAAAGGGACCATTTAGAGTTCACTGGGGATCACATAATGCTGATATTACTGGAATTAAATAGAAATTCAGAGGCAGGGTATCTTTTCAGGCCTGCCTGCTGTGGAAATGGAGCAAGTCATCAAAGCAGGCTGAAAGAACAGGCACAATCATGCATGTGAGAGGCTTTGATTGCTGCTACAATCCCTGGGAAAAGGACCTGATTGTGCTGTAGGTCAGCACTCAAGGTGTTTATAACCAAGCAGCTCACACCCAGATCGTTATTTGAACGTGGTACAATGGTGAGGGAACTCTGGGTCTTAGAAAATGTCCTTGTGCAGATCAGCAGATCCTGGGAGTCCCTCCTGCCATCCTTCTGCCCAGAGAAAACCCTTTAAAATTATTATTTCATCTCCCTGCACGTCCAAGCTGTGCTTCTGACCGAGCTATCAGAGCTGGCAGCCTTGGGGAAGACTTTTCCCTCTGGATCCCTTCCAGCCTCTCCCTTCAGCCGAGGCAGCAGCTGGCTGTGCTTGCAGAACCTCCTGCACTTGTGGTCCTCAGCCACTGACCTTGGAGAGCCCACGGCGTGCAGAGGGAAAGGGGGAGTCCTGTGAAGGCATGTTGCTATCCTGGAGACCATTGCTAGTGTGGATAATTCTGAGTGGGTCAATTTCTCATCAAACGATTCTGTCCCTGAGGACAGATCAAAGGAGAACTCCGAGGACTAGAATCCCACACCCTGAGACTGTCACTCACATCAGTCTCTGTCCCCTGCTACAAGAGCTACCAATGATCACAGGCTCTGGCAAGCTAGCGTGGTTTGAAATTCCCTCTATCTATGCTGTTATTTGTTAGAGATAAGATGTTCCTCCCCTGAGATGTTACTATTGGATCTTTTGTCATGTACCCTTACCCTGTATTGGTCATCTCCTGATATCTACCTCAGTTTGTAAAACCCTTAAAAGCCAGTCCCTAAGGGCGAGTAACCATCACTCGCTCCGGCTCCCTTCGAGCTAACATCTCTCTGCCCCCGGGGCAGAAGAAATAAACTCAGACTAAAGCCAAGCGGTGTCCATTCTCTCTCATCTTTGCTCTCGCTGCTGCCCTGCAACAGCCAAGAGCTGCCTGCTGCGAACGGCTATCTGGCCTGAGGGGACGGGGTCAGCCAGCCCTGACCACTCCAGCCAACATCGCTGTACCACGCGGGGCTACGAACCCCACAGCCGGCCTGACCCAGCAGCCGTGGCAAAGGCACATTCCCAGCCTCCAGCATCATCCCGGCCTCGCGGGGATCGGGGGCTCTTACAGCCGTGGTCCCTGATGTGGCACTGTTGGAGGCTGCAGGGACCCGGGCTGGGAGGATGCTTTGGCAGGGGTTGGCTCACTCCTCCTGCCGTGAGGATCCCGCTTTGTGCCTGGCCTGAGGTACAAAATGGAGTTATTGCTGCTCGGGAAGGGATTAATAGTGCGGGGTTTGGGTCCTCCTGGCTCTGTCAGAAAGCAGGTGGAAAAGAGACTTTAATGCGAGCTTTAACGAGGTGCCAAAAGTCCCTGCTGCAGGAGGTGAGGCCCCAGGCTGGTCTGAAAAGAGATGAGTCTGCTCAGAGAGGAGAAACTGCGCAGAGAAAGACACGGGACAGAATCCAGGCCGTTAATTCGCCGTCCCGAAGCAGGATCCGTGCCCTGCCAGCATCCCGGGGGATCATTCCCGGGGATCATTCATTCCCGGGGGATCATTCCCGGGGGATCATTCCCGGGGATCATTCAGGGGTTTCCCGGGGATCATTCCCGGGGATCATTCATGGGGGTCTTCCGGGGGATCATTCCCGGGGGATCGTTCCCGGGGGGATCATTCCCGGGGGGATCATTCCTGGGGGATCATTCCTGGGGATCATTCCCGGGGGATCATTCCCGGGGGGATCATTCCTGGGGATCATTCCTGGGGGATCATTCCCGGGGATCATTCCCGGGGGGATCATTCCCGGGGGGATCATTCATTCCCGGGGATCATTCCCGGGGATCATTCCCGGGGGATCATTCCCAGGGGATCATTCCCGGGGGGATCATTCCCGGGGATCATTCCCGGGGGATCATTCCCGGGGATCATTCCCGGGGGATCATTCCCGGGGATCATTCCCGGGGGATCATTCCCGGGGGGATCATTCCAGGGCGGATCATTCCCGGGGATCATTCCCGGGGGGATCATTCCAGGGCGGATCATTCCCGGGCGATCATTAGGGGGATCATTCCCGGGGGGATCATTCCCGGGGATCATTCCCGGGGGGATCATTCCCGGGGGATCATTCCCGGGGGGGGATCATTCGGGGGGATCATTCCCGGGGGATCATTCCCGGGGATCATTCCCGGGGATCATTCCCGGGGGGATCATTCCCGGGGGATCATTCCCGGGAGGATCATTCCAGGGCGGATCATTCCCGGGCGGATCGTTCCCGGGGATCATTCCCGGGGGATCATTCCCGGGGGATCATTCCCGGGGATCATTCCCGGGGTGGGGGGATCATTCCCGGGGGATCATTCCCGGGGGATCATTCCCGGGGATCATTCCCGGGGATCATTCCCGGGAGGATCATTCCCGGGGATCATTCCCGGGGATCATTCCCGGGGATCATTCCCGGGGGGATCATTCCCGGAGGGGTCATTCCCGGGCGATCATTCCCGGGGATCATTCCCAGGGATCATTCCCGGGGATCATTCCCAGGGATCATTCCCGGGGATCGTTCCCGGGGGGATCATTCCCGGGCGATCATTCCCGGGGATCATTCCCAGGGATCATTCCCGGGGATCGTTCCCGGGGGGATCATTCCCGGGGGGATCATTCCCGGGGATCGTTCCCGGGGGGATCATTCCCGGAGGGATCATTCCCGGGAGGATCATTCCCGGGGATCATTCATTCCCGGGGATCGTTCCCGGCCCCTCCGGAGCGCAGCCCCGGGGCTGCAGCGGCAGCGGTGCCCACGGGAGGGCGCTGGAAGGATGCGGATTCCGGGCGCTGCCGCCGCTGCTCCCGCAGCATCCCTGGGCTGCGGTTCCCGGGAAAAGGAGCTCCTTCTGCTCTCCCCCTCCATCTCAATCATAAATCAGCGCACTGGGGCTCGAAACAAGGCCAGAATGCCCCCAGCATCACTGCTTTATGCTGATTTTCTTTCCTGCCAGGAGACGTTTTCCCCCCGCAGCTTTCCCAGGTCTGTTGAGCTTTGCTCATCTTCCTTCAGCCCTGTTAAGAATCCCAGGTCTTCCGGGGAACGATCTGGTTGCTGTATCCTGAATTCCGGACACACGCCCTGAGCCAAGCCAAAAGGGAGTTAATTTCAAATCTGTATTTTGTGTATTTTGTCCAGGTTGAGAAGTTACGATTTCTGTCTCGTTTCCCTTTCCAGCAAGGGACACTTGGTTTCCTGGTCCCAAAGGGTGGCAGCGAGAGGTTTCCCTAAGAATTAGTTACTGTCTTGCCTGTGGAGGAAGGTGCTGCAGGAACATCTCCTCCTTCAACTGAGTGTCAGAGGAAATTCAGAAACACTTCGAAGTTAAAATGCTTATTTCACCCTTTCCCTTTGACCTTGTACTTATCCTGACTCAGTTTGGTTCCGATTTTTGGGCTGCACATTAAAGTAAATAATTCTGTCTTGGAATATCTCGGAATTTCCATTCTGTAAAATATCTCAAGATCTCGACCTTCATTTTTCCCTTTCAACCCGAAATCAAGAGGAAATGAAATCAACACCCTGGCATCTCTTTTGGAGAGAGAATCCTGTTTTCTGATCTCTTCCTGACTCCGGCTTTCTGAAGCTGCTGGTGTGCTGAGCTGGGCTGATGGCTCGGCTGGGCTGGAATGTGTTCCTAGGAAGTCTCTCACTTCATCCTCCGCCTGACATTTCGTGCTGAGGCCAAGGCAAACCTCGATGCCGTTTTTGAACGCTGATCCACGCTTTGAGATCGGCAGATGGGAAGTCTCAAGAAATATTGTATCTGGCAGAAGATTTTTGTCTCGGAATGAGAGCCCCTGAGCTGGGGCTGGAGCAGGGACGTTGATGGGGATTTGCAGGTAGAGAGAGACAGCGTTTCTGACCTTCAAGTATGGATTATATCGAGAGCTGCACTAAACTGTGCGGTTCTTCAGACAAAATCGGAGCTGAGCCGGTGCTGACCAGCAAAAGCCGGGGGCGCGGGGGTGCAGGGCCCAAACCCTGCGCGGTGCCGGCAGTTCTGCTCCTTCCCCTGCGGATGGCAGTGCTCGGACTCCGAATGCCGCTGTGCCGAGGGACCTCAGCGCGCTGGGGCTCGGGCACGGCCCAGGAGGAGCCTTCAAAGGGGAGCAATGATCTGCGTGGTTTTTCAGAGTCAGTGGTGCTCCACGAGGGCTCGAGGCCGGGGTGGGCAGGCTGAGCTTTGGAAGTGGCTGCTCCAAGCCCTGCGCTCAAAAGCTCTCCCCTTCCTCGTTTTTCCGCCCAAACGGAGGCTTTGTCCCGGGCTGCAGCCTGGCACAGGGGCCTGGCATTTGACCTGGAGCTTTCCCTTGTGACCAGTGTGAGCCTCCAAATCCTCCAGGAGAAACTCCTGGAGATCAGCAGCCAGCAGGGGAGCGGAAGGCGCTCCAGGGAAGGCAATCCCTGCAGGACCTGCTCTTCCTAGGCGGGTGCCACGGGACAAAAATACTCCTGGCCATCCCTTTATTCACCTTTAAATGCACTGGGTTTGTTGCAGCAAAAACCCAGCGCTGAGCCTGGAGAAGTCTCCTCAAGCTGCTCAGTTTGTCTAAAACTGAAAGTGCAAATAACCTCTGGAGAGATCTTTATTTTTTCCAAAGCATGGATCTTCAGTTCCAAGTCTGAAATGTCTCCCTCCTTGTATTGTCATTTATCAAATAATGTGACATCAAAACAACGCCTACCTCTGGTAATAAACCAAGAAATGGGAGTTTTGCTTGCAAAATAAGATGAAGCTTTGATAATTTAATAATAACAATAAAAAATAGGGGTTTTTTTTCCAGTTGGTGCTTCCTGCAAAGTGGCAAATAAGCAAATGAAGAAAAGACAGAGCCTGCTCTGAGCTGTGAGGTTTAAATCAAAACATGCACACTTTAAAAAATATATGTATCCCAGAGTTTTAGAGGCCCTGAGAAGGAGGAAGGGCAATTCGTCTGCCGTGGGTTTAGGGTGGTGGCTTGGGTTGTTCAAAGAGGCAGCACGGCTGTGGGAATACTCCCCTGGAGAATGAAGATTTTCCCTCATCAAAGCGGGAACCTGCGTAAAGGGGGAAATTCCAGGCATTCTTGGGGAAATTGCAACTTCTCCACTGCAGGACCGAGCCCCTGCAATGCTTGTAGACCATCCTGGGGGTCCGTGTCCAGGGCTGGAAGGAGCTGCAGGAGCGAGATGGGGACTCAGAACGCTCCTGTGTGAGGAGGGCAGGAGGAATTTGCTGTTCCTCATGGACTGGACATTTCTTCCCAGCACAATATTTCAGTCATCCTGACAACCACAGCCCCAGCTGGCCATCAATTATTCATGGAGACCCCCCCACCAGTGGGAGCTGCACGTATGAGAAGCAGCAGTGTTTGAGCTGTTAATTGGATGGGTAAGTTCCCCTCTCCTGAGGGCCGAGATGAACTTCCCACTGACCCCAAAAATGGTTTCTGGAGGCTGGAACGGAGCCCACGGCGCTCAGGGCAGGTGGCTCTGCCCAGCTTTTGCTGCACTTTGCAAAGCTGGTGGGCTGGGGTGGCTTCCAGGCTTGTCAGGGGAATTTGGTGAGAAGAGGAAGGATGGGATGGCAGCCCTGCAGAAATCAGTGGGATCTCATTCCCATGGGATCACCCAGCCGAGGCTGTGGTGCAGTAACGAGCTGCTGCTTCCCAGAACGGCCTTTTGGCTCTCCACTTTGGGGAAAGGGGAGCTTTTTGTCAAAGCACTCTTGGGCAGCTCCTGCCTTCTCTTGGCTCGGCTTCAGGACATTGCTGACTCCTTGGCTTGTCCCTCCAGCCGCCTCCATCATCCTGACTGCTGGCAGAGCTACAATGAAACCCAAAATTATCTCCTACTTCGCCCAAAACCACCCAGTGGGGCCCAGCTCGCTGGAAGTGGCCGAAGAGCCCCTGGAGGAGGGAGCTGGACCCATGGTGCTGTGGGAATGGGTAGGAAAGGAGACAATCAGGCTCGAGTGGTTGGAGCAGCTGCCCAGTGATGCTGGAGATGGGTTTGGAGGATTGGGAGCGGGTCAGGGCTGTGTTTTATCTGTTAGCAGCTGTTTTAGCTCCCTTTGGGAAGGGAGGGAAACCTTCCAGGTGCATTGTCTTTGTCTTGGGACATTCTTGGCCGTGTGGTACTAAAAGTGCTCCTTCCTCTGTGCAGTCCCTGATTCAGGAGCCTTCTTCCCACTCTTGCTGAGTATTGCCCAAAATCTGTCAAACCAATGCGATTTAAACCAGTGACAGCTGTCAGGCAAACCCTAATGTAGAGCTGATCGTGTCCTCCGCCTCCCCTGTGGCCTCCCTGCTCTTTTTAGGGCTCCTTTTCTCACTCTTTGGTGCTTGAGGGTCTCCAAAACCCAGCGTCCGGAACCGGAGAGCCGCTCACACGCCCCGAGAGATGAGCGATGTCCCTCTTTGTCTGCTCACTGCAAAAATATTCCCCTGCCTTCCTCGCCTTCGTCTGTCCAGTAGCTTTAAGTGGCTTTCCAAATGCGTTTATCTGGAATTCTTTACATTTTTACCCTCCATCCCGTGCCTGGGAAGCGACTGGGCCCTTGGATGCTGGAATCAGTGCTTAATGTACGTCTGGTGTGCGCAGTTATCTAGAGGAGATGATCCTGCCGAAGGAAGGAGAGCACAGAAATCAGTGCCCCTGCTGAAAATGCAGGAGATAAATGCACCCTGTGAGCACATTCCTGCTCCCTGCGTCCCGGCATCGCTCCCAAATCCCTCCTAGGAAGAAGGAGAGGGAAGCAGGGAGCTGTAAATTACAGCTTGGCTTAATTGGCTGGCTCAGGTACAGGAGGCCGGGCTGGGAATACACAAAATATCTTTATGTAGAAGAAGTGGTTCTTAGCAGGGGATGCAGTGAAATGGGGGTTTCAAGCAGTCGGTGTCTTGTGGTTGGATCCTCTGGTGTCTGAGAAGGTGCAAACTCCAACTGAAGCTTTTCCTGCCATCAGGGCCTTCTTAATATTCCTCCCTCCCCTGTGGATTCTCCAGTGTCCAATAATATTCCTAATAAGCTGCAACGTGAGCTCAACAATTTCTTTCAGTGTGGGGCATTAATAGGTCTCAGGGCACGGGAGAGGGCCCTATTTTCATAAAACTTGTAGGAACTGTAAGACCTCTGCCCCCTCCACCGAGCCGGGCTGGAATTGGCCAACAAATTTGGAAGTTATTGGAGACGGGGGAGATGAGTATGTTTGTTTTATTTATATTTTATATATGTATCCCACGTGCAGGCTGACGGCAGAAACCTCATTTCTTAAGAGACCGAGCTGAAACCTTATGTTTTGCCTCTCCATTGTAATAAACCGTGTCTCCTTTTATTTACCCACCTGTAGGATTTGACGATTTCCCCCTTTCCCCTGGCCTTCAATTTCCCCATATCCTGTTCCCGAAAGGGCTGGGGCCCTTCCCGAGGGATGGTTTCAGGCTGTTCCCCAGGAGCTGTGCCCTGAAGGATGCGGATCTGTGGGTGCACATATTGTGCTGCATTATTTGTTCAGCAGCAAGAGGGAAAAGGATGCAGAGAGAGAGAGAGAGAGAGCCTGCTCCAGCCTTCCCCAAAAACACTTCAGATTTGTGGGGTTGCTTTTCAATCTGTCAAAGGCACCTCTATCCCCACAGGGAAAAAACACCTTTAACAATGCAAAAATAGGAGCAGCAGGAGAATTGTGAATCCCTTTATCCCAGGAGGCCACTTTTGCTGTTTTGGAAAGGATCTTTCTTTTGGGGACCTTTCTTTCAGTGACACCTGAGAACCCATCCGTGGGTGGGTTTGATGTGAGCCCCCTGAGCCCCTCTGCTCTCGGTGCTCCCCCAGTCCGTGTGCACACAAATGCTCCCCTCACACGCCGTGTCCGTGGTTCCCTCTCCCGGCATTCCAGCCCGCTCGGGCTGACCTTGTCTCTCTCAGTGATTTAGCTTTTAGAGAAGGAATGGGTAAGGATTTGCTTTGACATTTAAAGGCAATCCAGGTAATTGATAGCACTGGCAGCGTCCATCTCTCCCCCCATATATCTGCACAACAGTATCTATTTTTGACGTAGCTGACACGCCATTTCCTCTGGCAGCCCAGGGGCGGCTCATCTTTAAATTAAACTCGTCTCCGACCCCTCCGATCTGCGAGCTGTGCCGAGGCAGACACGGGTGGGGTATTTCATCTGGAGACTGTGCAGGCATATTTGAGCAGGGTGATGTATTATCAAAAGGGCTCTGCCTTACTGCGAGCTGGAACCAAAACAAGCTCTAAAGTATTAACTAATGACATGGGAAGTCCCTTAGGTATCTAATCACCTTTAATGTTCAGATTTAGAAGACAACTTTAAAGGAAGAAAAAGAGATTAGCGGGTCAGGTCAGAGCACCCCTTCCCCCCTCCCTCCGCCCCCAAAATACAATTGGCTTTTTAAAGTCAAAACCAGATTCATATTTCACCTCATCAGTAAATACACCATTAAAAGCCCAGCCTTGGAGCTTGCATCTTGGAGCAAAGCTTTGCCCAGGTTTGGAGGGGTTTGAACCTTTGGCTTGTATCAAAAGCGGTGATGGGCTTGGGGGTCTGGAAAACAAAAAAAAACCAACCCTTTGTGAGGTTTGAAGCGAAGTTTGGTGCTGTCTGGCTGTAGGAATAGGAAGCCCCTGCATCATTTCAGCTGTAGATTCCCAGGTTTTCGTGCTTGGTCTCAAAACTGTAGCTCTAATCCCTGTTTTTCCCTGTGCCAGAGCTCCCTACCTGGCCAGAGGTGCTGTGGGACATTCCTGTCTCCTCTAGGAAGTCTGTACTGAGGGAAGAAAATACTACTTTGGCCTCCCAAGGCTCAGGCCAGCATGTGGCTTGCAGAACTGGCTCTGTGGACTGAAAAAAAACCCAAAACCAAAACCCCAAACCTCGTGAGAAAAGGAAAGCTGTAGTCAGTAAATTCACTTTCCTGCACGGATGTGGAGCCAGCTGTGCTCCTGTGACTTGGGGCAGAGGCTTCCACCCCCGGGCTGTACCAGCTCTGCCTCCCACACCAGCCTCTCTCTCCAGCTCTGAGGGAGAGGGGTGAAATTTGTTTTCACTCGGGGATGTTGCTGTTCATGGCAGGAGCAGCTCAGCTTTCCAGTGCTGCCTCCCCAGCTTCAGATCGGGATTTCCAAGGAAGGTGAACAAGTTTTGGCATCCCAAGTCCTGCTGGACTTTGCAATGTGGATTTCTGTGCTGTTCTGAGACCTTCTGGCAGTAGCACACGAGACCCCAGCATCAGCCACGTGCCTCAGCGACTTTGGATGCAAATGTAAAATTTGCAGGGATTAAAGTGATTTCCAATCCTGGATTTCACTGATTTTTTTTTCCCTCTGGTTGTGCTTTGGCATCTATGTTACAGATTTGGGCTTTCTGGAAATTTTTCCTTCATTCCTTACTTTTTTAAGGGTGGCCTGCAAGCCTGAGCCCTCCAGTATTTCCCCCAAATTAATAAAACCTGGAGATGCTCGGCATCCCTCCGAGCCAGGTTCAAACTAAAATACTGAATTAATGTAAAATCTGATTTCTTTCCCTTTTCCTCATTCTTTGACGCTCTTCAGAAACTGCTTAGTTGCAAACCAAATAATTTGCTCATGTCCTTTTATGGTTTTAATGCAGAAAAAGTTTACTTAATTAGCTTGAACTGTTATTCCTTTCTTTTGGGAGTATAATCTTAGGGCAAGACTTGATACTTCTGAAACACTGAGAAGAGAGGAAACAAAATTGGGAGCTGACCAATTCCAGGGCAAGTGTGATGGAGAGAACTCAGCCCTGGTGCCTTTTATTCTTTACTTAAAATTTTTAAAAAGCCACACAATCACCCTCAACAAAAGCTGTGGAATTGTATCCTAGGTTCTGCATCCATCCAGGAATTGTGATGACGACAGGAGTCACCAGAGCTCTGCTCTCATCTCATTTGTTAGGATGTCACCTCTCCAGACATATTTATAATTTTGCAGTTTGTGGTTCCCAATCATTTATTCCTGTTAGATAAACACATGGCCGGGGGCTTCGGTGACATCATGGTAAACCGAGGGAGTGAAGGCTGAGGGCTTTGGGATTGTGTGGCTTTGTCTGGCAGCTTTCCCCACACTTGTGTGGTCACCCCTGTTGGATGATTCCAGAGGGAGATTGTCCTGGAATAAAGAGGGAAGTGTTTGTGTTCCCTTCTCCCTTTATTCCATCGACTGGCTGTGCTGTTACGGTGCCAGCCGATGGTCAGAGCACCCAAAGGGACTCTGCAGAAAGAGCTGGAGATGTTTCTTGGGACAGGAATTGAGCATTCTGGCAGTCAGCACCCAAACTCAGAAGAGGAAGTGGGACAATGGTGCTGTTTCAGGGTTTTGGGGTTTTTTTTAATGCCTTGTGCCTGTGTGTATCTGGCACAGAGATGGAAAGGACATTTTCATTTTGATCTGTAAAACAGGCAGCTTAAATCCAGTATTTAAATGGAGAAGAATAGGTGAGAATCTCTTTGTGGGTACACATCTACACAGACCGAGCTATTACAGCTCTGGCAGGAGGCTGGGGGATTCTGTGTGAGAAATGAGCCCTGCAAGGGGGATCCACCCCTGAGCCAATCCATCGGTGCCTCGTGCTCCGTCCTTCCCTTGAGGGGAGCAGCCGGAACGAGGCACTGAAAGCTGCCTGGCACTGCTGCTGCTGCTGCTGCTGCTGCTGCCCTCAGCCCTGCTGGAGCTCAGCCCGTTTCAGGCCTCACTTTGGATTATCCGAGCCCAAACTGTAATGGGGGGTGATTGGAGTGGCACAGAGGTGACGGTGCCCGCTGCTGTGGGCAAACGCGCTGGCTCTGATCGGCTGCCAGAGCTGGGATCCCAGGGAGAGGGCAGGAGCAGAGCGATGCCAAGGCAGGAGGGGCTCTGAGGGAAGTCTCCAGGCAGCTTCCCAGCTGCATTTACCAGGGGCACACCAGTTACTGCTGTTCTTGGAGCTTGATGCTGCTGGGAGGTCTTGGAGACCCAGCTCTGGCCTGGCCTTGCCAAAGTGACCCTAAGGAACGTGGGCTGGTTCTGATGTAAAGGCACCAATCTCCCCTGGGGTCTTCTGTTATCCTGGGTATGTCTAGCAAGGATTTTTCTCCTGCAGAACCTGGGAACAACTGGTGGCTCCATCCTGCTTTGTTAGCATCGCTCCTGGAGCTCCTGGGGATCTGATGTCTACATCTCTCCTGCCCCAGCCCCAGGGATGCTGGCGTTCATCCCCTGAGAGCGCTGTGAAAACCACGCTGCTCATGGTACAAATATTCTTAGCATTCCAAGAAGGACAAATATTTTCTGCCTCTCCATGCCAAAAACAACAGGGGTGGTTGAGGGCTGTTTTCTCCTGCCACCTCCTCGCTCTGGGGCAAGGCTCTGGTTCTAAATGGGGCTTTAATGTTTGTTCTGCCTCTGGATGCTGAATGGAGGCGTGCAAATCTGTGGGGAAGATTGCCCTGGTTGTGCCACCAGTGCCAAGATGGGAAAAGCAAAAGCCAGCCCTTTTCATTCCTAATTTCCCCAGAAAAGATGCCCAGCTGCTGGTTTTCCTGCCAGCAGCTGGGAGGGATGGATTCAGAAGAGGCTGCATCTGGGTCCAGAGGAGCCAGTGCCAAACCAGGGCCAAACCAGTGCCAGCAGTGCCAAAGCAGTGCCAAACCAGTGCCAGCAGTGCATGTGCAATGGAGAGAGCTCTGCAGGCTGAGCACGAGGCAGCAGTGGAGATGGATGAGACTCTGGGAGAACGCTGTGAGGTTCAGATAAAATCTGCAGGTCTCGGGTCAGGGTCTCGGTGCAGTGGTGTCGAGGCTAAATGGAGTTTACCCACTTGGGACGTGAGTGACGTGTTGTTTATCCATTTCTCATCTACACCAGGCCATGGAAATAATTTCTTTTAATATCCTATCTTGACATGGGGAGGGAGGGGGGATCACCCCAAGGGGGCTCAGGAGCAGGTGCATGGGGGGCTTGGGAATGCTGCCATTCCCTGTGGGGTTGGAGGAGGCTCTGGGCTTGCTGGGAAGACTGGAGAGGGGGGGCCTTAAACCCCAAACCGATCCAAGGGTGTGCTGCTAAGGGATGTCTGAACCCCCTGAGTTATGTCGTGCACTGTGCAGAGAGCACCCTCACTTGTGTTCTCTCTCTGCTGGCATCTTCTCTCATAATCATTCATTCTCTCTATAAACAGATTTCCCAGTAATGGTTTTCATTTTCTTTGAAGTGTCCCATTCATTCTGCTGCTCTGCCCATTCATGTGCTCAGGGTTCCTTGAAAGGAAGACAGACACAAACATCCAAAGTGCTTGAAATATGCTGCTGGGGGAGGGGGCAGGCAGAGGCATTTCTTTTAAAATATATCTATTTCAGGGGGCTTCTTAATACTCTTTACTTTTTCATCTTTTTTTTTTCCCCACCTAAATAATTATCTTTTTGATTATTGTGTTGCTTTTCCCCCCATACCGATCCCAGTGCAGCCTGGTTTTTAAATTCCACCCCCTGCAATGTGTTCCTGCTGCTTTAAACTATTAATAAATTGAAAGCATGTTCTGGAGGCTGTTTTAATGCAGCCCCAAAGTGAAGCAGGTGCTGAAGTGCTTTGCTGAGGGGGTGCATTGCTGGGCTGGGGCCTCCCAGGCTAAGACCTGACTGTCAGCAGGGCTAGGTGGCCGGGCTCACAGGAGTACAAAGGAACATTTGGCCCTGAAAACCAGGAATTGTGTTTCTCTGTGAGTGCAGGGGGCTGTAGGGAAGGGCTGCTCCTCTTTAGGGTCAGCACAAACCCCAGGTGATGTTGTTTGTCATCCCTGTAACACCTGACCCGCACCAGGACCCCTTCCCGCTGCAGCTTTGAGGGCGAATCAGGGCAAACGCTGCTCTGCTTTGCCTCGGTGTCCTTTGTCACATTTCTGTGGTGTCTGAACTTCCTGGGGCTTCCTCAGGGACAGGGATCCTCCTCCCCTGAGTGAAAAGGGACTTTGCTCTGACCCCTGGTGCCACCAAACCTCTTTCCTTTCAGTGGCAAGACGTGGCTTGCAATTGGCTCTAATTCCATCCTCAAAGCCTTGTCCTGGCGTGAGAGGACACCACAGGATTCTGATCCTTTCCCAGGGAGGCTGAGTTTAGGTTTAGAGCGGAGAGGAACCTTCACCCTCTATGAAATGTCACTCTTGAGTCCCAGCCTGGGAGCCTTGGCAAAGCCGAGTGCCCCGAGCGAGTTCTCATCCGTGCTCCTTTCTCTTGGCACTTCTGCCCACACACCCAGGGCTGCACACGGCATTTTCGGGCTGTGTTTGTGGCCAGCCTGGGGTTTTTCTTAATTATTATGTCATGATGGACCGGGGGTTTGGTGTACGGGAGCAAGAATGGGTTTGCTGTTTCCCCACCAGATTTTTTGCATTGGGTTGGTTTTTATTAGGACATGTTTGCCTTTGGTTTCAGATTTATAGGTAGCTCTGTTCTCTGAGGCTCCAATAGGTTTTTTGAATCCAGAGCCTCACAGAAATGAAGAATTATGATTCCAGCATCGTGCCTAGTAGCAATAACAACAATAAAGAACTGGAGGCTCATATTTGTGTGAGAGGCAAGCCCAGGTTCTCTTTCAAGAGCCTGAAGCTCCGCGTGGCTCTGGAGCAGGCAGGACCCGATTTCAGGTGGAAGTTTGTGCCCACTTGACTGAGAGGGGTGGGGTCTGGAGCAGATTTGGGTGAGGAACAGAGCTGGGGGAAGGAGGGAGGAACAAACCAGCCCCTAGCATACCACAAATGTGTTTTATATTGTAATATCAAACATTGGCTTCTTCTGTGTTTTCTGTTAAAACAAGTCATAAAAGGACTACTTAAAGGGGACTCCATTGCTATATTTTATATATACCCACAGAGAACATGTGGAGCGCAGATAACGGTGACCAACCTTCCCCCCCAGCGCCTCCTTCATCTCCTCCATCTAATAAGAAAAAGAACAGAGCTGGTGTTAACACAGGAGGGGTTGTTAATCTATTCGGAAACGGATTTTCGGGGCCGGCCATACTATTTTTAATTTTTTTGGCGGGCCCGAGAGGCGAAGGGAAGGGCTGGGATGCTCCCCTCGCTGCCTGGGGCCGGAGGGAGGAGGGCAGCAGCGATGCCCGGGGACAGGCGCGGGGCAGCCGGGCTCAGCCCCTCGGGGAGCGGCTGGAGGGGCTCGGGTGGGATGTAATTGATGGCAGGGAAGAGCTGTCACAATCGCGGGATAGGAAACCGGCTATCCGGGACAGAGGCAGCTCTTAAAAGCCCCTAATCTGCCAGTCTATGTATTAAAGGGCTGATCTGAGGGGAGGACACGGGGGGAGGGGGTTAAAGAGGAGGCCTGACTCCTGTTAGCTCCTTCTAATGAGGCAGTTGAATAGCGTTTAAAAGGGCTCCTGGCCTGGCACGAAATCTCACAAAGGAACCTCCTTATTTTAATGCACGCAACTGACTCTGCTTTACAAACACTTTTATAGTGTCCAGACACTTACAAATCGACCTTCGGTGATTCTCGAGTTAATATGAAGTCTTGGGAAACATTAATGCGCTATTAAAAAAGAAAAAAAGAAAAAAGAAAAAAAAAAAGAAAGTCTCTCAATAGATCTTTCTAGTCTTACAAACACTCTCAGAGTTCTTGAGTACTCGGCTCGGGGTATAAAAATGTAAAGTCGTTTAGGGCTATTAATGAGGGGAGGGAGTCGATCCTGCATTCCTTGCCCGAGCTTCTCATTTAAGCTATTAACCTCCCGCTTATAGTTGTTTGGTTTGTTGGTGCTTTTTCTTTTTTTTCCCCGAGTAAAAAGCAACGGATTTTGGCTTCGAGCAAACATATTTAAAACCTCGAAGAAGGGCTTGTGTGTCGGCAAGTTTATCTTCCCCTCGCCAGCCCCCCTTGATATGTCAGCCGGTTTAATAAAAAATCCCCCATTACCACTCCCGACAGACCTCGGCTCTCTAATTATCGAACAATGAGGGGGAAGAATTTTAGGGGTCCCATCCTGCCAAGCGAAAAACTGAAGGGGATGGGAAGGGCGAGATCGGGTGCTGTCTGCAAGGAGCTTGGAAAATACCTCTTTCCTTTAAAATAAACCCCAAAACTTAAAACAAATCCTTGCAGCAGAAGGGAAACGGTTTAAATTGGCGAGCGAGATTAATGAGGGATGGAGAAAGCGCGGAGGAAAGCGGGGTGGAATAGCTGGACGCGGCAGGAAATGTGTGCATGGGGTGGGGATGTGTGGGCTATGTGCAGCTCGTGCTGCTCCTGGGAGCGGGATTTTGGGAGCTTGGGAGCTGGGATTCCCAGCGGATTTGTCCCACGGACATGGGACGGGAAGGAGGAAAAAGACAGACTGAGAAAGGAGCGCTGGGATGAGGAATGGGGCGAGGTTTTGGGGATGAGTTTTGGAGGGGGGAGTCGCTTTCGGCGGCCCGCGGCTCCCCGGCAAACCGCGCCGTTTCTGACAGTAAAACTCGTTTCTCAGAGAGGAAATTTCGGCTTTTTCCCTTTTTTCCCTCCCGGCTGAGCTGGGGACAGCAGTGACGGAGCGCGGCTGGGGGGTCCCGCAGCCACCCCGGCGCTGCGGGGAAAATCCAACCCAACCCCAAACCTCCCCACTCTCACGGCCCAAATTATCTCCTCTTAGCGCTGCCTTTCGATAAGGCCAGACAGAGGCGGCGGGCCCGGGGGGGCGCGGACCCCCGCGCTCCTCTTTTGTCTGGTTTTCGCCCATCTCCCACTCTCGGTCGGGTTTTCTTTCTTTCTTTCTTTCTTTCTTTCTTTCTTTCTTTCTTTCTTTTTGTTTTTCTTTTCTTTTTTTTCCCTTCACCGAACAAAGAACCGATTTAAAGGCGGCTGCGGGCAAAGCGCTGGCTGTGCGCAGAGCCCGCTCCGCGCAGGCTGAGCGCGGAGGCTCCGCTGCAGCGCAGCCGAGAGGGGAGCCCCGAGCAGCCGGGAAAATAAACAATGCTCTGGTTTATCTCTTTGCTTTCCCCCTCTTCGCTGAAATTCGCGGGAGGGGGAGCGGATCTGAGCATGGGAACAGCTGCTTAAAATCTAATATAGACAAATAGACATCTTGTATAACATTAAGTTTTAGTAGGCAACTCATTTATTTTGAAGTGCGCTTGCGAATAGTTTGGCAAAGAGCTTTTCTCCCTTTTTCCTGTTCCTGGAGAGGAGCTGGGGAGTTTGCTGGGCTGAGCCGGGGTTTGGGAAGGAGCAGGGAGCTCTGCCCGTGAAGGCTTCCCAGCCCTCGGGCCGCTCACCTCAGCGCTCCGGGCTGCCGCTGGATCCCTTTCACCCAAGCGAAAAACGAGCAGGAACAACCCCCAAACAAAATTAAACGTAGGAGACCGCGAGGATAAACGGAATAATTATTATTTGGATAATTGGTGCTCCTGCAAAAGACTTTAGAGAATCTTAACTCTTACAGCGTTCAAAGTGCCAAGTTTTGGGGCATCCCCTTCTTTAAGCTTGCGCGATATTAAACCAAAAAAGCCTGGCACGGGATCTCTTGAGTGTGTAAATTCCTCGGGAAAAGTGGAGTCCGCCACGGGAAGCTGCCGGGGATGGAGCAGGGCGCTCCTGCCTCGGCAGGGTGGACACACGGACTGTGCCGTGCCTCTGCCAAGGAAAGAACAATAATAACAATAATAATTACTATTATTATTATTATTATTATTTTATAGGAATGTAAGTACTTTACAGGAGCCAAGAGCACAGAGGCCAAAAGCAAACCTGTGTCCAGCCAACCGTGGGGAGAGCCGATCCAAATGAGAGGGCTGGAGTTCAGGGCGAATAAAAATGAAATGGCCAAATAATAATAGAAAATAAAGAAGTTATTCATGGTGTGCGCCTGGGTGCTGTCACCCACCGAGCGCGCCGGGGTCTCTCCTCTCCAGAGCCGCCGTCCTCCCCCATTTCCCCCCCTGGAGCAGAGTCTTTAGGTCTGGACACGGGGGAAAAAGGGGGAAACTGCAACTGTTTGTGAGCTCGAAGGGATAACGGGCCCCTCTGCCACACCGCTGCTCTCCACGTTTATTTGCACGGTCAAAAAAATCCCCAGGTTACCGAAATTTTTTTGTTTAATTCGTTATGTATATTTACATTTATTTTCTCCTTTGTACCAAGGCGAGCTGGTGAATTACTCGATGGAAAACAGTCTGGGTGCCAGGATAGAGTTTTCTGCCAGATCAGGGGTTTGTTTGTTGGGGTTTTTTTTTCTCTCAGAATCCAATTTCTCGAGCTGCCCGTGCGGCGGCAGCGAGTGAATTCCCCACTGGATTTTACCGCTTGGGAAAGATGCGGTCCGGGGCTAAAATACGGCTGGGTTTAGGGGTCCTTCAAGGGGATTCTTTTCATAATAGTAATAATAATAATAATAATAATAATAATAATAATAATAATAATAATAAAACCCTAAACTACACGCGAACACAAACAAAAAAAAAACCCACCAACAACTGATGACCCATGTAGGAGAGGGAAAATGTAGAAAGAAACCCGCAGCGCGATTAGAAAATACATTTCTGGAGCAAGAAGGGGAAAGTCTCAAAGCCCGCTGTCTGAATGTTAAAATTCCCTCGCAGGGACGCAGGAATGGAGCGGGAGCGGAGCTGCCGCCGCGGTTCCGCGGGCCGAGAGCAGCCGGGCCGGGAGCCGGAGGTGATTTATTGTGTGTTTGTTTGAAAGCGTCCCCCCAAACAGAAACAAACCATTGATCTCCCTGAAGGGCGCAGAGCCCCGGCCCTGCGGCGGCTCCGCGGCTGTTGCGCGGGGATGGACCGGGATGGACCGGGATGGGCCGGGATGCACCAGGATGGGCCGGGATGGGCCGGGATGGACCGGGGTGGGCCGGGATGGACCGGGATGGGCCGGGATGGGCCGGGATGGGCCGGGTTGGGCCGGGATGGGCCGGGATGGACCGGGATGGGTCGGGATGGGCCGGGTTGGGCCGGGATGGACCGGGATGGACCGGGATGGGCTGGGATGGACCGGGATGGGCCGGGATGGGCCGGGATGGGCCGGGATGGGCCGGGATGGGCTGGGATGGACCGGGATGGGCCGGGATGGGCCGGGATGGGCCGGGATGGGCCGGGATGGACCGGGATGGACCGGGATGGGCCGGGATGGGTGGGATGGGCCGGTGGGCCGGATGGACCGGGATGGCCGGGATGGTGGATTGGACCGGATGGGCCGGGATGGCCCGGGATGGACCTGGGATGGGCCGGGATGGGATGGACCGGGATGGCCTGGGATGGGCCTGGATGGGCCTGGATGGGCCGGGATGGGCCGGGATGCACCAGGATGGGCCGGGATGGGCCGGATGGGACCGGGGTGGGCCGGGATGGACGGGGTGGGCCGGATGGGATGGGATGGGCCGGGATGGACCGGGACGGACCGGGACGGGCCGGGATGGGATGGACCGGGATGGGCCGGGATGGGCCGGGATGGGGATGGGATGGGCCGGGATGGACCGGGACGGACCGGGATGGACCGGGATGGGCCGGGACGGGCCGGCATGGACCGGGATGGGATGGGACGGGCCTGGACGGGCCGTGCCGTTCCGTGCCGTTCCATGCCGTTCCGTGCCGTTCCGTGCCGCTGCTCGGAGCCAGGGAATCTCCGCTTTTCCCCCCGACCCCTCGGCCTGGCGGGGGAGGAACGCTCCTCTCGCTTTAAACCCCGGCTTCATTTCGCCGCTTAAGGAAGCGAGCGAGCCCGCCCGAGCACGGAAGGTGCTGCCGGGTCTGTTATCCCTCAATTATAACTTCATTAATATCTGCTGCTCACGGCCAGCAGCGCCTCCGCGGAGCAGGAGCCGGCCCTGCCTGCGCGCCGGGCGGCGGAGGCAAAGCGCGCATCTTAGTGCCAGGTATCACCCTTATTGTTATTCTTATGATTCTGATGATTATTTTTATTGCGTCCGCCGTGTCCGCTCCTCTCGGCGCATCCCGGACCCCTCCCTGGCGCTGGGAAGCGCCCCGAGCCCGAGATGTTAACGAGGGGGGGATAAAGGGCTGCGGAGCGGGGCGCGGAGGGGCGCGGGGCGGCCCCGGCAGTGCTCCGAGGAAACGCCTTGCGTTTCTTTACGGGCTCATTTTCTCCGAGGAGGATTTTACTGCACCCGTAAAGAATTTTGAAAAGCAGCGGTAAATATTTTCTCTTCTGGCAAGTTATTTATTGGCATGAAGAGAGGATTTTTTTTTCCTCTCTCTCTCTCCCCCTCTTTATAAAGCTACATGTGGTGACCACATAGGATCAGAAATAACGTGGCCTTTCTGGGTTTGAAGAACTGCTAATGTCATTAAAGGTCTTCCTAACACGCCAGCTAGGAGTTCAAAAAGCCTCGCCTTTTATCCTGAGCATATATTTGGTTGTTTATAAAGTGCAGACTTCCTTGTGCTTCAAGTGCATCGGGAGGATTTCTTAAAACTCCGTCGATGGATCTGTTTTCAACTATATTCCTCTCTGGAAATTGGAAATCGGGCTGTTTAACTGGTGTCTTTCACACTTCTTTGCTGGCTGCTATTTTTATACATTGGACCGCAGATGAGCTTTCCCCGCACACAGAAGCAAACAAAGAACTCTCCCCTTTGCCTCGTACTGCACCAAATATCTGCGCCGGCCACTAATTGTCCATTAGCGCTAATAAGTGGCTAAAACAATAGGAGGAGATAACCCGAGCAACCTGTCTCCTTTATTTTAATGTGACTTACTGAAGTCGGGAAGGTTTTGACGCAGACCCGACTAGACGAGTCCAGGGAATCTGTGTACTAAACTTTTGGACTGTTGATTTTGAGGGTCACTTATCTAAGCTAAGTTCAAAGTGTCACCTGCTTTAATCCCTTTTCTGTCATGCTCGGGGAGACTCCACACAGCCCAGTTCGTTTCTCAGAGCGCCTGGAAAAATCTCTCTGTCTCGAGTACTATTTTTTTTTTTCCTCCTCGTTTTCCCCTCACCAATACATTTAAGAATTTCTCCTCTCGATTCTAGACTCTTAGGGAAAACTCATTTGAATTCAATTATTAATATTTTCCGGACATGCTCTTTCAGTGTGCCATTTGTAATATATTAGGATGAATTATATGTTGGGTTTAAAAAAAAATAAAGGAAGGGGAAAAAAACGGCAAAAAAGGAGAAAAATCCGGAGAAAAAAAGGCCTATTCTGTTAAATAGAAACAAGATGTTCAAATATAGAATACATGAATTTGAAATCTGGTGTTTTCCACTCTCGGATGCTGGTGGCGTTAAAAAAAATCCATTTTGCTGCTTCTGCAATTTAAATCTTTAGGTAGAAACATAAATTATCCACCGGGATATTATTTTTAATTAAAATTCTCTTTCCTGTAGGAGTTGTTTTTAACTGCTCCTCGGTTTTCCTGAAGATTTTTCTTTTTCCCTCGGATTTCACATTTTCATTAATTGAGGGATTCTTAAGACGTGTCTTGCAGCGGGGTTGGTGTTTTTGAGACTTTGACAGAAAACAGCCCGCTTGTTTTGTTTTGGTTCGGGTGAATGGTTTTGGGGAGAACGCATAGTTTTGAAACAGCTCAGAGGGAGTGGAAGCCTTGGAGCTCCTCGGACGTGTCAGTGAGCAGAGCTCACACACACAAATCCCGGGTTTTCCAACGAGCTCTTGGATGCCGAGCTCCTCACTGAGCCTGTGCAGCGGCAAACCTGAATTTATGCCCCTGCAGCCGGTTTGAGGCTCCCAAATCGAAACGGAGAAGCGCTGGAGCCTCACAAATCTGGGTGAGGACAAGGCCAGCTCTGCCTCATCGCCCCTAAAACCGAGTCCCTTTTTCTCTCGCTGCCTGCGTGTGACTTGAGCCACTGGGGCTGAGCTCAGCTGCCTTTACCGTCTCCTCTCAGGGAAGAGCTGGAGGATCAAGGAAAAGCTCCTCGGTGTCCAGCAAAGTCGGGGGCTTGGAGCTCTTGGTGCAGCTCCAAAGGGCTCGGGAGGGGCAGGGCACCAGCCCTGCTCTGTGCTAGGTGTGGAGAAGGGCTGAGAGGAGCCTCCGCAGCCCCCAGCCCCAGTTCCCGGCCTCCAGAGGGGCTCCTGGAGCGTCCACACCGCCAAACACCTCCCACTCCCTGGGAACAAATATTCAGGCGCTGGTGGAGGAGCCCAGCACCGGGGCTTGGCAGGGACTCTAAGGGTTCGTGTTGTTGCAAACCTCAGGCTCGGCCATTTCGAGCACCCCCAGGTTTCCCCGTGTTTTGGTTTGGTGTTTTGTCTGTCAGCCGTGTCCCCTCCTGCTGCTTCAGGCTGAACAGGCAACAGCACTCGAAATGTAGTAAAAATGAAGAAAAACTAAGGAAAATCAGGGGTTTTTTTGTATTCTGGGAAATTCTTTTAGGAAGGGAAAGGGATTATTTTGGTTACTTGAAGCTGGTGAATATGAAAGTAACGTCATCTTTTCTCGTGGGGGGCTCTCCAGGAGCACTGGGGTCCTGCTGGATCCAGGAGCTGCAGCTCTGCTGCCCTGTCCCCGCTGCCCTGTCCCCGCTGCCCTGTCCCCGCTGCTCTGTCCCCGCTGCCCTGTCCCTGCTGCTCTGTCCCTGCTGCCCTGTCCGTGCTGCCCTGTCCGTGCTGCTCTGTCCCTGCTGCCCTGTCCCTGCTGCTCTGTCCCTGCTGCCCTGTCCCCGCTGCCCTGTCCCTGCTGCTCTGTCCCTGCTGCCCTGTCCCCGCTGCCCTGTCCCTGCTGCTCTGTCCCTGCTGCTCTGTCCCTGCTGCCCTGTCCCTGCTGCCCTGTCCGTGCTGCCCTGTCCGTGCTGCTCTGTCCCCGCTGCCCTGTCCCCGCTGCCCTGTCCCCGCTGCCCTGTCCCCGCTGTTCTGTCCCTGCTGCCCTGTCCGTGCTGCTCTGTCCGCGCTGCCCTGTCCCTGCTGCCCTGTCCCTGCTGCCCTGTCCCTGCTGCCCTGTCCGTGCTGCCCTGTCCGTGCTGCCCTGTCCCCGCTGCCCTGTCCCCGCTGCCCTGTCCGCGCTGCCCTGTCCGTGCTGCCCTGTCCATGCTGCTCTGTCCCTGCTGCTCTGTCCCCGCTGCCCTGTCCCTGCTCTGTCCCTGCTGCCCTGTCCGTGCTGCCCTGTCCCCGCTGCCCTGTCCCTGCTGCCCTGTCCGTGCTGCCCTGTCCGTGCTGCCCTGTCCGTGCTGCCCTGTCCATGCTGCTCTGTCCCTGCTGCTCTGTCCCCGCTGCCCTGTCCCCGCTGCCCTGTCCGCGCTGCTCTGTCCGTGCTGCCCTGTCCCCGCTGCCCTGTCCCTGCTGCCCTGTCCCCGCTGCCCTGTCCTGCTCTGTCCCTGCTGCCCTGTCCCTGCTGCCTGTCCCCGCTGCCCTGTCCTGCTGCCCTTCCCCGCTGCCCTGTCCCTGCTGCTCTGTCCCTGCTGCTCTGTCCCTGCTGCCCTGTCCCTGCTGCCCTGTCCGTGTGCCTGTCCGCTGCCCTGTCCCCGCTGCCCTGTCCGTGCTGCTCTGTCCCCGCTGCCCTGTCCCCGCTGCCCTGTCCCCGCTGCCCTGTCCCTGCTGCTCTGTCCCTGCTGCCCTGTCCCTGCTGCCTGTTGTCTGTCCCCGCTGCCCTGTCCCCGCTGCCCTGTCCCTGCTGCTCTGTCCCTGCTGCCCTGTCCCTGCTGCCCTGTCCCTGCTCTGTCCGCGCTGCCCTGTCCCTGCTGCCCTGTCCCTGCTGCCCTGTCCGCGCTGCTCTGTCCGTGCTGCTCTGTCCCCGCTGCCCTGACCCCGCTGCCCTGTCCGCGCTGCCCTGTCCGTGCTGCCCTGTCCCTGCTGCTCTGTCCCCGCTGCCCTGTCCCTGCTGCCCTGTCCATGCTGCTCTGTCCCTGCTGCTCTGTCCCCGCTGCCCTGTCCCTGCTGCTCTGTCCCCGCTGCCCTGTCCCCGCTGCCCTGTCCGCGCTGCTCTGTCCGTGCTGCCCTGTCCCCGCTGCCCTGTCCCTGCTGCCCTGTCCCTGCTCTGTCCCTGCTGCCCTGTCCCTGCTGCCCTGTCCCCGCTGCCCTGTCCGTGCTGCTCTGTCCCCGCTGCCCTGTCCCCGCTGCTCTGTCCCTGCTGCCCTGTCCCTGCTGCCCTGTCCGTGCTGCTCTGTCCCCGCTGCCCTGTCCCCGCTGCCCTGTCCGTGCCCAGCAGATCGGGAAGGCGGACGGGCACTGAGGGCGGGGACAGGGTTACTGGGGCAGGTACATCTGCTGCTCTGGCTTAGCGGTTTCAGTGACTTTCTTTCTCTTTCCTGTAATTTCGGAATCAGTCATTCTGCTATCAGCTTGCTCTAGAGATGGATGAGTAACACCAGTGAGATAAAAGAGTCAAGCCTCCCTTTCCTGTGATTTGGCTGCTTTTTGTTAACAGTGCTGAGTGCCATTATTTCCCACAAGAGACATCTGGAAAATCGGGGATGTGTGGTGGAGAAAGTGGCTCTTCCCTGCTCCGTGCTCCCCTTTGATCCAACATGGAACACAATTCACTGCCTCTTGAGATCAATAGCTGCCATCCCGGGGTATTTTTCACTCTCCTCTGCTGTGGCTGATTTGAACCACTTTAAGAAAAAGTGAATGTTAGCTGCTTTTTGTCTTAGATGGTGTTTATTTATGAATTTGTGACAGCAAGGCTGATGCCAGGAGGAGAATGGCATGGACCAGCTGGATATCACGAGTACAACCAGTCGAGTTGTTCCTCTGAGCTGGGTTGGCTTCACCTTTGTAACAGCACCCGGCTGGAGATTTGCAAAAGTGTGGGTGGCCGTGGCTGGGCTCTGCAGCCTCCCAGCAGTCAAAGCACAGAACTGCAGAGCCAACAGCATCAGCTGCTGCAGCTTGGGTTGGAGCTGCCTACCTGGAGTAGGGATGGGTTCAGGGCTCTTTGGGCTGGGGGTAGAAAAGGGGGGACCAGAGTGGGGAGGGTTTTGTGGGGAGGGTTCAGCAGCAGCAGGAAGCTCTGCTCTGGTCTTCGTGGCCAGGAGGGGCCACCGTGTGACCTGTGGGCTGTGAGCAGCGCCCTGGTGGCTCCTGATGCAGGGATTTGTCGTGGGGAGGGCTGAGGCTGCCCCTGGTTTGGTCTGGGCACGAGTCAGGGCTGAAGGGGCTGGCATCAGACCCAGCCCAATCCCTGAGATCCCAATTCCCGTGTCACTCACGCCCAGGGTCTTCCCCACCCCTGTTTTTTGATTCCTCAGTGAAAGGACCTGTGGGGGGGTGGGAGTGACTGTGTGAAGCCTTTCCTCAGGAAATCAGCTCTGGACACGTGAGGAGTCCTGGCAGCACCGAGCAGCAGCCCCTGGCCTGTATTTTTGCTGAATGGCTCAGCTGCACGGACTCTGAGACGTTTGCCTGCTCTCCAGCACTAAATCTTGTAGAACCCGACCTGAAAGGTCCTGCTAATATGGGCAGGATCAAGCACAGGCCTACAAAGAGCAAGGGAGGTCATTATTTTCACAGGAACTGCGAGTTGGACCCTAAATCTTCAGAAGAGAGCGGTGCCTAGGAACCAGCTGTCTCATATATCTGCTGTGCTGAACTGGTAGCAGGGAGGGGAGAATAAAAATGTGCTTTGCAGTATAGTATTGCTTTGTGCCTCCAAAAAAGGCTTCTAATTTTATGTTTTAAAGGCAAACATTGCAGCTAATTGAAGAGCAGAGAGGGAAAAATGGATCTCCTTTTCTAAGTGCCAATAAGACTGGGTTCTGGGCCAGTGGTTCTGCGAGAGGTCTCCATTTACTACCTGTCCTAAACCTCAGGTATTTTAGAAGGAAAATGCCTGCCATATATTAAAGAGAAAAGTCATTAAATGGATGTCAAAAAAAAAAAAAAAGGAGGACAGAGAAAACCCATATGACTGAATTTATGGCTTGCTCAGGAAGCACAAGGTAGCACTGAGAAAACATGAAAGGGAGCACGGGGGCATCCATGCAGCGGAAAAGGCATTTACCACTCGCTGCCTTCCCAGCGCTGACCTCGGAAGAGGTCCCCCAGGATGGCAGTGTCACTGTCCCAGACCCTCCTCCTGCCTCCTCCTCAGCCCCCCTCACCTGGAGAGAATAACCCTCCTCCTCCTCCTCCTCCTGCTGCTCCTTTTCCCCGGGAGTTGGATTAGGCCCCGTGCCCAGAAAGTCGCTGGGATTTTATGGCGCTGTTGAATGCACCCATTTGCCTCTGGAGGAAACTGCTCGAGCAGCCCTGAGGCAGCAGGAAAGTCAAGGCTTTGTGGGCATCCAGGCAGGAGCCAAACTAAATGAGCAGGAGGCAAAGGGAAACGCTCTCGGGGACAGCGGATTCGGAGCAGGGCTTGGCTTTGGGTGGGAGGAGGCAGGAAGAGAGAAAGGTGGGATTGCAGCCATCGCCTCGATGGGAGCAGAGAGTCCAGGGCCTGCGGTGTCACACCAGCTATCAGGGAGGTGTCACACCTCTGGGCAGCTTAGATCTGTCCGTGGCAAGAGCTGTTCTATCCCCAGGATCTCATGGTTCCACAGGTCTGGGCAGAGCTCTAAATCTGGGAGCAGGACTAAGATGGGCAGGAGACAGGCAGAGACAAGGAGCTTGGTAGTGCTGGGAGCTCCTGCTGAGCTTTAGGCTTTCCTTTTGGACGTCCAACTTGTATTAAAGATCTGGAAAACCTGTCCTAGGGGGCATCTGTCCTTCCCCACCCATTTCCTTCTGGTTCAAGCTCAGCCATGAGGTGCTGTGGGCCTTCCACGGGATCAGCCTCAGGGACAGGCTGGGCCCTGCCATGGGCTGGTGGCCCCAGCTCTGCTCACAGAACCCCCAGAATTTGTGTCCCAGCAGATGCTGGGAGGTGCTGCTGCTCCTCGTGCCCACCCCCTGCATCCCACCGGGCAAATCCCCACAAGCTTCAGGTGCTTTGGAGGAAGGAAGTCGGAAAGCCCCAGGGTGGAGCAGTGGCTCCCATCCCACCCCCTGAGCAGCAGCAGTCCCATGAACTCGGTTTGCTGTTTTTTCTTAGCTTTGTGCCTGGTTTGATGTCCCAGCTCAGCTCTGGTGCCAGCCCCTGTGGAGAGGGGTGGGCTGATCCCTGCCTCTGCTCGCTCCATCTCCACAGCTGCTGATCCCTCGGGCATCCCTTGCACCCGGCCTGGCAGGCTCTGGCTGGGGGGTGGATTAACCCCATAAAAACATGGCAAAGAAACTGGATTTTCTGTCACATCAGGCTCTAAGCTGATCACTTTATGGCTGGATCCCACATGGTTCTGATCCTTTTTCTGCCTTGGAGTAGCTTTGGTACGATTCAGGCAAGGGAGGTGGCTTTGGGAAAATGGGAAGCACCATCAGCAAGAATCCTGCTCTGAACTTGGGCCAGACAAAGAGTTTGGGAGGAAGCAGATTTGTTTTCTCCCCTGCTGCTGATGTGCCCCGTGGTTCGGGCACTGCACCTCCTCTTGCCGTGGCTGCCCTGTCCCAGCCTCCTGCCGCAGGAGCTCCGGAGAATCGGGGCCGGCCTCCCCCTGGGTGTCTGTGGGATGCTTCACACGGCCGTGTCTGTCACGGGGTGGCCTCTGGACTCTATCACAGCCCCACTACTATTAATAATCCAGAGGATTAGAAAGATAAGGCAGTTACAGCAGGACTCGGGCTTGTCAGTGCTGTCCACTGACTTGTGGTATCTCCTAGGTGGGGGAACTGCTCTGCTCTGTTTATTTACAGTCCATAACTTTTCAAATGGCCTAATAGAGGCTCAGGTTTTACTTCTTTGCAAACCCCTCAGCGTAGGAGACATCTGTGCTGACAGAATTATCTTTTTTCTTCTTTTTTTTTCTTTTTTCCCCCTTGCCTACAGTGGTGCCTTTAAGGAGAGCTGGGCTTTAATTGGAGGCTGGGATGGATCCCTCCCCCCCGGCTTGGGGGAGGATGCCTGACGAGCAGCATGGAAGTAAAACACGGGCAGATGGGATCCGTGTATCTCAGCTAGGAAGCACAGGATGCCATTTATTTAATGCATATTTCATCCCCAAGACTCAGAATTATTTTATTTATCTTCCTGTGAAGTGCAACAAAATTCTGCCCTCTTCCATGGGCGCTGTTTCAGCAGAAGGCAGCGGCCGCTCAGGGCTGGGGCCACAGCCACAGGTCCCGGCTGGGCTCGGGATTCCCGCTTATCCCATCGGGGCTCGGGATTCCCGCTTATCCCATCGGGATTCCCGCTTATCCCGCAGGGGCTCGGGATTCCCGTTTATCCCGCAGGGGCTCGGGATTCCCGCTTATCCCATCGGGATTCCCGCTTATCCCGCAGGGGCTCGGGATTCCCGCTTATCCCGCAGGGGCTCGGGATTCCCGTTTATCCCGGCTGGGCTCGGGATTCCCGCTTATCCCGCCGGGGCTCCGGGCTCCCGCAGCTCCGCGTGGGACGCTGGCAGCGCTGCCTAGGCGGGCTGAGGACTCCCTGGGGTCACGGCAAGGTGAAAGTTGTTTATTCCGTGCTGGAGGATCTAATCGAAGCTGGAGCACGGGGACAAGCCCTCGCTGACTGATCTCCCTCTAGGGGCACTTTTCCTTTTTCTCATGCCGTACTAAGTGGATTTTGTCTCCTGGCTGATACAAGAAGGGGTTTTTTTTGCCCTCTGTGAACAGTCAGTGTTGCTTTTGCAGAGGGGAAAAACGAGGCTCAGAAAAGGGGTTTTAAGAGGCAGCCTGTCCCTGAGGCGGAGCAGCCGCTGTCCCTGTGCCCCACCTGGGCGTGAAACCCAGGCACAGCCCAGGGATGATGCTCACACAGGCACGGATAAATTCCTGGTCCTTCCTCCTGCCCAGGCAGAGCTTCCCAGCCACGAGGTTTGAGTGAAATCAAGCAGAGAGTTGCTGTTCTCAAAAATCCAAAGATTTATGAGCCCATCCAGTTCCTTCCAGCTGTGGGACCTGACTTAGCCCGACCCAGCAGCCCAATTGTAACTCAGTCACACATCTCTCTCTTCTCTTCCCTGCTCTGGGGTTTTACGGGGGGATTTAGGAGGGATGCTGTGTGTGTGCAGAGAAGGGATGAGATGCACCGAACGAGTTTTACGGTGTGACAGAGATCCCCTGGGATCGGCACAGCCACACCGAGCGTTTGAGCATTTTCAGGGCTGCAGGACAAAAGAATTCCCAGCCACCCCGGAGAGGCTGGGCTCCTTGTGCCATGGGAAAGGCGAGGAGAAGGAGCTGGCAGGGAATCTACCAGGGCTTGCCTTGCTGCTGGCATGGAGGGACGGCTCCTTGGCTGTGTGGCTGCCAAGGCACCTGCTGGTTGTGTGCCAGCCCTCTGCAGCCACTCGATGCTGATGTTTCTGCATTTTCCCCTCTCTTTGCCATCAGCCCAAGAGCATTCCCTGCCCCTCTGGTGAGATCTCAGCTCCCAGCGGCTCTGCTGTGCTGGGTAAGCTGTCCTCATTCCCTGCTCCTGCAGGGTCCCTCCCTGGCTGCTCTCAGCGGCCCTTCCACCATGTGAGCCCCTCTCCCCAGTGACCCCTCTGCCGCAGCAGGCACTAAAAGCGTGTTTGGAAAGGACCCACGAGTGGTGAAGCTGGAGAAATGTGGCTGGCAAACTCATTCTCGAGAGGGATTTTGTGGTGCCTGCTGCTGAGATCTCTTGCTGCGTGTGCAGCTCTCCTGGCGGTGCCCATCTCTGGGTTCTCTGAAGTCCACGGCTCGCTGAGGACACGGAATTTTCCTATTCCATGTGGCACAGGAGCTCTGTTCCTGGAAGTGACAGCAGGCTGCTAAACGTGATGGAGATGGAATCAGACCCCCCACAACGGAGAATGGAGACAAATCAGTTTCTGGAGGCAGGTACAGGCGCGCAGGGCTCATCCCCTTTCCTGTTCTACACCGAGCTGGCATCTTCGGGAATGACCCCGAATTTCTGACCTGTGCCGTGCCGTGACACTGAGCACGTCCCTAAGCGAGGGTGATTTTCACCTACAAAATCTGTAGGAAAATGGGGAATACCGAAGGAGTGATGCACACCCCAATTCATTTGGAATTTGTGTAGCTCTTTTGCTATGTAAGCTGGATCATTGTCTGCATTTATTTCTTGTGTACGCCTAAGGATGCAAATGCTGGCAGAAAATGCTGACGTGCAGGTTTCGCTGTTTCTCCTGTGTGCAAGGAGGCAAAAACCACTTTGGAAAATGTATCCGCAGGCAGATGGATATTTTTATATTTTCCAAAAGATGTCTGTGACGTCACACGACGATGTGCCTGTCACTGAGGCTGAAAGGCTTCAGTGATTTTCTCAAGGGCTTTTTGAGCCTCAGTGAAGGTTCTAGGAGATTCAATGCTGCAGTCTCCTCTTAGCGAGTCAAAAGCTGAAGCAAGTTCATCGCTGGTGATCCAGAAGGGTTTATTTAATTCCTCACTTCCGAGGTTTGCTCCAGCGTGGAGCCCTTCACCACAGCTCTGGATGTGGAGCCCTTCACCACAGCTCTGGATGTGGAGCCCTTCACCACGGCTCTGGATGTGGAGCAGTGCCCAGGCCATGCCAGCCCTGGGCTGTTCCTGCTGCCTGGAGGTGCTGCTGGGCTCTCTGGAAAGTGGCGCTGGGGGATCTGGGCAATTTCTGGACCGAGATTTTAGGGATTTTGTGAACGTTCTTTATCAGCATCTCCGCAGACTGGGCTCTTCACCCCGGTGTCTCCAGGCTCTCCTTTCTTTCTCCCCGCTGTCTCCAGGCTCTTGCTGCTGTAACAATAAATAATTCCAGGGATTCCCCGGTGTGGTGCAGACTTGCTGGCAGCCAGGCCGCCCTCCCTGCTGACCCCCCCAGAGCGCAGGTACCGAGGTTTGGAGCGCTGCTCCCCGCGCCGGGAGCCGGGTGCGGGACTCCTGCGGCCAGGGCGCTGCGCACATGAGAGGGGACGCGTCGGGGTTTTCACAGCGGGGCTCGGGAATGCTCCCCCCGCCCCGCTCCTCCTCAGCAGCTGGGCAGAAGTGTTTATCAAGGGCTGGAAAGGAAACCTGTGTGTGCAATACCCCCGACCAGAAAGCCAGAAAAATGTCCCCGAAACCACAGGCTCAGCCTGGCAGGTTTGCAGCGTTAATTTGCTGCTGGCTTAAACAAATAGAGGCAGATTCACACTCGTGCCTCCTCCTCTGCCACCCCACGCTCCAGAGAGCAGCAGGACGGGATTCCCAGGGCTCTGCCCAGGTCTGGCCCTGGATGTTCCTTCAGGTGGGTGCTGTGATGTAGCGATGAATCCTGCTGCAGTTCCCTCCCTCTGAGGGGAAAGGCGGCTCGGGAGTCTCCTCATTAAGCTGCCGAGTTAATTGTCCCCATCCAGACTCCGAGCCTGCGGTGGATGCGGGGAAACGCCGCTTAACTCTGACCCCGCTTCCTTTCTGGTGACGTTAATTCGCCTGAGCCGGTGTTTGCTGCTCTCCCGCTCCCTCGCAGCTGGCAGGGAGTGAGGGAGGCGGGCAGGAGGCTCGGGAAAGGCAGAGAGCTCCCCGATCCCGCTGTCCTGCTGCTTGCTGAGCCCGCACGAAGTCAGTGCTGCGCTCCAGAGCCGGAGCAGCGACTCACGGATCTGTGCTGAGGGATACCTTGCTCAAAATTTCATTTCAAAATGAGGAATTCTGATCCCGGATTCTGTGTGGGGATGCTGTGTCTCCTGGGAATTCAAATTCGAGCCTCGCCTCTGGGTCTGACATGGGCAGAGCCTGCTGCTGTCGGATAGCTAGGAGGAGCATAATATTTAACTCAAATTTATATTAATGCTTCTAGAAACGTCCTCACTGAGGGCCATTCTACCTCTTTAGGATCCTAAAACGTGGTCCTTCATGTTTCCTTGGACCTCACTTTTCCGTCTGCTGCCTCTAATTGTGTGATCTGAGGATGAGAGTGAGGAGAGGCTCAGATATTTAAATGTGAGGGGATGAAGGGTTTGGGTCAGTGGCCAGCCCTGAGCTGTGACGGGAAGGGTCTGTGGTGGTCAAAACTTCTGCTCTTGAGTCTGCCTTTGGGAAGGGATGCTGTGGCCTTGTCAAGTCTGTCCCTCGAGTTGTGATGTTTGCCCTCGGAAAAGCAGCAGGATTTGTGGGCACAGCTCCGTGGGAGCGGATGGATGTTACACACCGTGGGATGCTGGGGGAACGGATTGTTCCTGAGGGAGCTGGAGCACAGAGCAGCGTTCCCACTGCTTCCAAAGGCAAGAGCTGGCAGCCTGGGATATCCTGGAAAGCTCCTCTGGGTGGGTCAGCACTGGCCTCTGTGAGAAGGTGGCTTTGGTGCCTGGGTGCCTCCTCCAGGTTATTTGTCCTTGCAGGAATCACAGGTCTGTGCCCAGGTTGTGTTAGCAGCCTGCTGCAACCTCCTTGAAACCCCCCCAAAAATGGGGTTTTGCCCCAAGGAGAAAAATGTGGGCTTTGGAGCAGAAAAGGGGAGCATCTTTGTTCTCCTTTTAAGTTCTTTTCTCCTCTCTAAGAGCAGCCCTTCCCTGCCTGGAAGGTGCTGTCACCATGCTCACTTCTCCAGCTCTGAATCCCCACACGGCGATAAACCTCAGTCGAGTTTTCCGAAGGGCTGGAAGTGGTGTCAGGGCCATCTGCTCTCCAGGTCATTACAGGAATTTGCAGGGTAAAGCTTTGCCATGTGTTCCCTGCAGATTACACACACCTTTGGCTGTGCTCTCGTTGTTAGCTGCTCATTATTGGGGGGCTTGAAAAGCTTGCCTTATAAATGCCCTTGGTCCCAACCACACGTGTTGTATCAGTGCTTTTATAATGACCCATTTGGAATTATTTAGCCAGGGAACCTTGGAGTTTTTTCCCTTTCAATGTGTCCTTATAAGATGCCCAACTTCTACAGTTAGTCTATGAATGTACCCACACTATTAGATCCACTTGTTTATAATAGCAACCAAATGTCTTCAAATATTCAAGCCTCCTTTTATTTTTTACAGCACTGGCAATAAGCCTTTACATGTTAACTCTTGGCCTCTCTGGGTAACCTCTTATTTAAAAGCAACTTAATTGACTTTACCAGGCCTGGGCTATTTTTCATTTCTTCCTAGAGGACTCATTACTGGAGATGGATGTTTATAAACTGGATCTGGATCCTTCTCTCTCTCACACACACACAAAACCAACCTATTTTACCCCTTCCTGCCTGTTTACATTAGCAAGCCATAATCATATTCATGGCTTCACAGAGTTTGGCCAACATATTTGTAGTGGTGACCCAGTGTAAAGAGAAAAAAGCAAATAGGTGAACAGCAAGTGCTGAAAGAGAAGAGAAAACGCTGAAATACTCAGGGTTTTAGGGATTTGTGTCTAAATGAAACAGGCAGGAGTAGAACAGAGGTTTGATTCTTTGAAGCAGGTAGGTTTGTGATGTCAAACAGGTGTAATGCAGAGGTAGACTGGGCCCAGCGCTGGGCTTTTAATTCCTTCTTTCCCTTGGAAGTAGTGGTATCAAAATTATTTAGGAAAAATGGTAACAATTTGGGTCAAGCTGCAATCCTTAGCGCAACAGATTCTCAAAAACAATGCCAAATAACCTGCAAAAGCCCAAGGCACGAGGATTTTATCTGTGTAAAACTGCTAAGAAGGGGACACACTTAAATCCCCAGCCTTGGAGTATTTAACGCACCAAACCCTCAGCCCAGCCCGCCGTGGGAGCTTTCCCGGGGCCCTTGGATCCACTCAGATTTCCAGCAGTGGAACATCTGGTGCTCTGTGGTCACATCCCTGGCTCAGTTTGAGTCCACAGACCTGTTCTGGCAGGGAGGCTCCCAAACCCTCTGTGCTCGTTTGGTGTCCGAGCTGCTCCGTGAAACCCCTGGGAAAACCCACCCTGCTCCTCTGCACTTCTGTCTGTGCCTCCTACAACTCCCATGGGATGGCAGGGAGGCAGAAACACCTATTTGGCCACATTCTTCACCCTCTTTTTGCCCTATTTCCACTTTACACCTGATCAGTTAGGGGTTTTTGTTCATCATTTTGAGTCTCTGGTGAGCAGGGAGTTGCAGCACCTCCCACCCTTCTCAGGCCAGCAGAATTTGTGGGGAGGATCTTCCTGCTTGTTTTTTAATCTGCCCACGTTCCATTGTGTCTTCTCCTCTTTCCTGGGCCAGGTTCTCCTTCACCCAGCAGGTCCCCACTGGCTGTCACCGCTCTGGACAATGGCCCAAGGGACCCAGTTGTGGGATCCCAGATTTGTGATGAGGTGCATTTCCTCTGCCTGCAGCCCCCCACAGACCCCTCATGGCTGATGGTATTTTCAGAGCTCCACCAGCTGCCCCTGGGAGAGCTGAGGGGGAACTGTGGGCAGTCAAGCTCCAAGATTATCAGATTTATCACAGCTGCTGTGGTCTGGCCTCCCCTGCATCACTGCCCCAAACTCAGAGTGATCCACATCCATTTGATGACACCTGCCAGGAGCACAGCGAACCCCAAAACTTGTGGGGGCTTCTCTGCACTGGCTCTTGAATCCTGCCCTCAAAATTAAGGGTCTCTCCTGCCCCTTTCAGCACAAGCAGTACTTTTTGTTGTTTTCCACTATTCCCCTGGGGGTTTTTGGCACTGCTCAGCCACAGGGTGCACGTCCCCTTCTCCCAGCTCCATGTGTGAGCAGGGCTCCCGCTGTGGTCCCTGCCCTCCTGCCACCCCCCCTGCAAACTCCAGCCTCACCTTCTGCCCCATCTCTCTCTGGGACTCATAATTTATTTTTATTGGATTGTGGATAAAACCACAATTAAAGAATCTGGGTTTTGAATAATCCTCCAGCCACCTTTCCGCGAATTTCATCATCACAAATAATTTTGGGCTCTTTTTCCGTCCTTTCTTCCTGCTTTTCTCTGTCATTTTCCCTTCCCTTTTTAATCTTCTCTTGCCTTTCATGAGTTCCCTTGACTGGGTAGCATCTGCCAATTTTATTAATGGGCTGTGTAATCCATTTACAGGGTCATTAATGAAAATATTAAATAAGGCCAGACCTAACAAAAGATCCTTGGAGTACTCTGCAAGATACCTCCCACAAGTGTAACACTTGGCTTGGTGCCTTCCTGGCAGGTCTGAATCCACAAAGCAACGTTCTTATTATTGTTATTATTATTGTTATTATTACTGGCGCGAGGTGACAAGCAGAAAGCCCAGCCAAAGGCGGGTTTTTGTGGCCATGGGCATGGTGCACACATGCTCTGGTTGTTCATGAGGGAGCAGCAGAGGGGCTCTGCCATGGGGGGGCCGCTTTGGCCCGAGGGCTGCACGCAGGAGAGGCAGCCCCGGGCTGGGGACAGTGTGGAAAGAGGCACCTCAAGGAAGGATGGGGAGGGTGACAGCGGGATCAAGGGCACTGCCAAAGGTTTGCCCTCGGACAGAATCACTTGTCTCCATCTGCTTGATGTTGCCTTTTTTAAAGCGTGCCAGCGCTGGGTGCTTCATTACCAGCCCCAAATGACCCTTTTTGCAAAGTAGCATACCCCAAATTCGGGGGCATGGAAAGAAAGAAAATACAGAAACCGTTCCGTGTCTGCTCGCTGGCCAAGCTGAGTGCGTGGCAGGGGACGTGAGCAGGGGGGATCAGGTTGGTTTGTAAGAATCCCGAGGAGATGCCAGAGAAGGGGATGATGAGGTGAGCCCCGAGCTCAGCGGGTGGTGGCACAACCCGGACAGAGAGCAGACGGGGAGCAGAGCAGAGTGCTCGGTGAAAGAGGCTCTGGTGGGTGCTTTTCTGCAAGAAAATGTGAATTTCCAGAGCTGCTTACAGCCCCGGGATCCTCATCTCCCAGTCAAAATCCCGCTGTTCCAGCTTTTAAGATCTCGAGTTAATTAAGATCAATGCCTGGATATGTAAAGTGTTTGCATCAGATGTTTAAGGAAGTATTTGCATGCACACTCCCAGATGTTTACTGACAATTATTTTCACGTCAGCACATTTACCAGCCCTCCCGGATGCTGCAGGTTTAAGGCCTTCAGTTGCATTTCGGGAAACCTATCCCGGTGCACGTGGATAAGATATTTTTATATATTCTCCTTTCCAGGTGCGTTTTGCACAATGTCTGTGTGTATAGCCGGACCCCTCCGTGACTTTATGGGGCAAACAAAGTCTTTTTTGTTACTCTGCAGCTCAGTTGGAGCAGCTCTCAGGACTTCCCAGTGCTCTTTGCAGACCCTGAAGTCCAGGCAAAAAAACAAACAGAAAGGGTCCGGGGTTGGGCTGGGGGGGGAAGGAGAGGTTTCTGTGGAAAAGGAGAAATTTCTGACCACGCTACTTTTATTGGCCTGGAGGAACCCTAGAGATTAACAGCCCCCAGCTCCCCGCCTTGCCTGCCACCCACCCCCCTGCAACCCCGAGACCTTAAACAATCCGGTAGAAGGTGTGACTTCAAACTCGGTGGTAGGGATAAAGAGAAAGGAAGCCGGAATGTAAGCACTTGTGTGATGTGATTATTCCCAGAAATGCCTCGACATCTCCCCGCCGGCCCGGCCCGGCTGCCAGCGGGGCCGGGCAGCTCGGAGTGAGGTGCTGACCGCCACTGCCGCGACTCTGTGATACCTTATCGGGCCGGGCAGTGTCCCCTCGTAGTTACAAGCGGAAATAGGGCCGGGAGCCAGCCGAGCCCTCCGCCGGGGCCGCCCGGCATCCATGAGACCTGTGCCGAGCCCCCCGCCAAGGTAACGCGGCTCCCTGCGCCCGGCCGGCCCTGCCCGGGCACCGCCGGCACCGCACCGGGGGCACCGGGGGCACCGGGGGCACCGGGACCGCACCGGGGGCACCGGGGGCACCGGGACCGCAGCGGGGGAGCCCAGAGGGGGCAGAGCCTGGGGACCCCGGGGGTACCGGGGGTACCGGGGGGAACCGAGCGGGGTCAGGGCCGTGGGGAACCCGGGGGTACCGGGGGGAGCCCAGAGGGGGCAGAGCCTGGGGAATGGGGGACACCGGGGCCCGGCACCGCCTGACGCGTGGGGCGGACCCGGCGGGGCGGATCCTACAGCAGGGGGGTGCTGGGGCCGCCCGTGGGTGCGGGAGGTTTTGGGGTCCTGCCCGTGGGTTCGGGGAGGTTTTGGGGTCCCGCCCGTGGGTGCGGGGAGTTTGGGGTGCGTGGGCTGGGGGTGTTTGGCCGCCGCTTCTGGACTCGCTGTCCATCCCCACCGGAGGAGTTTGCGGGGAGGTTTCGGGGTAGGTTTGGGTGTCGGGTTTTGGGTGCGAATGTGGCTGAAGATGCTCTGGTAGAGCTCGCCGTGTCACTTCTGAAATGCCTGATTATTAATTTATTCACCTGAAGAGATACCCGGCTTGCCAGCTCCGATCCCATCTGTCAGGAGGGAAAAACAATACCCCTATTCTCTCTCATATATCGATTTTTTTCATGATTTAAATAATTTCATTTACAGGGGAGGTGGAAGCGAGAGAGGGCTAATGTAGAACAGGTGTTTTGATTTCACGTTCCACTTTGAAAAGCAAATCTTGCCATTTGGAGCCTCTACTCACCCTTGGTTGGTGAAGAAATTAATAATAGGAATTGTTTAGGAATTCATCAAAGAAAACCCCATCCCCTTTCCCTGCCTCCCTTCCCTGAGCCGTCGGTGGGATCCAGCATCCCCTGATTGGAGAAGGCACAAACCTTTGGCGTTTGAATTTTTTTTTTTTTTATTTTCCCGGTTATTATAAATTAATTTATTTATTTCGGTTGGTTGTGTTTTCTAATGCGCTGTTTGGCGCTGGGAGTTGGAATCTTGGCACGGAGTGAGAGGGGCTGGCTCTTCCCTGCCCTGGGCTGCGGGGGACGGGGCGAGCAGGGAGATCCAGCGGAGGGGCGGCTTTCCCGCACCTTTCCCCCCGGGAGCAGGGATGGGAACGCACGTGGGCTTGGAGAGCTGCCCGCGGCCCTTCCAGGGATCTGCCCCGCATCCCCAGCGCTGCTCGTGCCCGAGAAGCAGCCCTGTATAAATATATAAATATAAAAATATAAATAATAGAAATATAAAAATAAATACAGATATACATATATAGATACATAAATATATAAATATATAAATATATAAATATATAAATATATAAATATATAAATATATAAATATATAAATATATAAATATTTCTTTTCTATTTCTGCTTCTCTCCTACCCCCTAAATAATAAAAAAACCCCCCCACAGACCCGCATAAACCACGGCCCGGGGGCTCAGTGCGTCCATCGGGTGACACAAAATGTGTCTGGATCTTGCGAGGGTGGCAGAGGGGAGCGGGGCCCCTGCATGGCCCTGATGGCTGCGCATCCCCAGCCCCCAGAAACAACTGGGACACGCGGATGAAGGAAATATTCGGGTTGTTGTTTTCTTTTTTTCTATTTTATTAAACATTATCCACCAGAAAAATAAAAAAAAAAAAGTATTTCCATGATTTTCCCGTTGCCCCCAGAGCTCCGAGGTTCCTCCCCGCTCGTCTCCCCAGATTCCCGAACATGAACAGCAGTGGTAGGAATGAGGGAAATCGTTGCACTGGGGGAAAGAAATCTTTGCGCTGGGGTGATTTGGAGTGAAACGGGGACTGGAGAATTCAGGTCGGGTTTGTAAAGCGAGGGGAACAAGTGCCAGGCCGTTTTGGGGGGGCTGGTTTTAGGACGGGCTTTTAAATAAGCCGAAAACGGGAGTAACTTCTGGCTTGCATTCGTCAGCGTGAGGATGAAAAGAATTCATGAACCTAAATGATGTTCGAGCCTAAGCTCAATCAAATTAACCAAATATTTGGCAGCTCAAGAGCCCCGTTCTGCTCTCGGTTTCAGGGCTTGGGCTGCTGCTGTGGGAAAGCCGTGGGTAAATGCATCTCTGCGAAATCCGATTTTCCTGCCTGATCCCGCTGTAGGCGCCTGAGCCCAAGCAGATTCCTGCCTGCCGCTGCTGCCTGCTCCCAGAAAATAGATTTTCCTGGAGCGCAGGGCGATTTCCTCCATCCTGCTCTTTGCGAGGCTGCTCCGTCCTGCAAAACTTCGGCTCATTTCCCCAGATAATCTTAATGTTGGCCAGGAAGCCGAAGGAATGAGCTGGCCCGTTCCTCCTTTGGCTTCAAGGGTTGTTTCAAAGCTTTGATTTGAGCTCAGGGTGGTTGGAGGGCGCTGCCCGCACCCGCTTTTGGGAAGCCAAGGGAGAAACCAGAAATGAAACATCTTCTCTCCGAGGTGGAGAAAGCCCTGCGAAAACTCTCCAGACGCTCAGTCCCGCCCGGGAGCTCTCCCTGGCCCAAGGTTTGTCCCAGCAAGTGCAGTGCGAGAGAGATTCGTGACTTAAATTAGGTAGGGAGGAAAAGAGAAATGTTTTTTGTGTGGAAAACGGTTAATTCGCCTCCTTTTCTAAAGGAGAAGAAAACAGAAGAAATTGTGGCTTTGGGGTCTTTTTTCTTTTCTTTTTTTTTTCTGTAGTGTTTCTCTCACGAGAATTTGGTGGCGATCGCTGGTTTTTAATCCCGAGCCTAACGGGAGCCGGGCTTTGCCCGAGGTCAGGCAGCTCCTTCCCCGTGCACCCCTCGTCCTCCGAGATCAGGGATGCCTCTCTCATATTCCCTACAAACAGCTCTATTCCCCCCAAAAACCCCAAACTTTCAGGGATTCTCTCTAATTCCCCCCGAATATCTCGTTAAATCCAACCCAGCCCCAGCGTTAAACCTGGATTTACGGGGAGTCGCTTCGGACGCAGGTTGGGGCAATTCGTTCCTTCCCCCCCCCATCTTTTCAGAGTCGATCTTTTTCTCCCCCGCCAGAACCCTCCTGGATTTCTCCCCCCTCCCGCTTTTGGTGTAATTTAAATCCGCCCTCCAGCCCGAACAATAGGAGCCGTAAACCCAGACTCTAAGAAGTTGTCGGCGGGGACGGAGGAACCGCAAACACATTTTTTCCCCCCAAGCATACAATGTGGAAACTCTTAAAGGGCGCTATCTGTAGACATCTTGCAATCACTGGTCCTCCTTGTCATCTGAAGGAGAAAGGGGAAAATATATTAAGTGAAGACACACTTTAAAATTACTTCTACATTTTAAACATGCTGGCAGAGGGAACTGCCTGATAAACTCCTGCCCAGATTTCCTTTTTCTCGGGGAAATTATTTCAAGTTGTTACACAAATACCTCCCGCCTCTCTCCTTTTCCCCCGCTCCTTCCCCGGGTTTAATTCGAACGAAAACGAGATCCTGCAGCCCCAAAACCCAGCTCGGGCGTGGGGCAGCGGCAGGGCCGCTCCTGCAGCCCCGCGTGGGTGCGAGCACCCGCCTCAGCTGGGCTTAGAAAAGGGGAAAAAACCCGAGAATAATGATTGAAATCGGTTAAAATGCTCAAAAACGAGCCGGCACAGCGCCTGGTGCTGCAGCCAGGTGGGAGCTGAGCTGTGCTCGCTTTCCCCTGAGCCAAACCCCCCAAAAGCAGTCGGGACAGCGAATTATTTCTGCGCTGAGGCGTTTGAGCCCGGCTCGCTGTGCCTGCCCAGGGCCCAGCGCACGCTGCCCCTGTAAAGCCGCCAGCTCCAGAGGCGGGGGTTTGGCCCTGGAATCAACTGTGCCAATTTCGCACCGTGCGGCCGCGCTCCTTGGCTTTGGAAACGGGATTGATCCGGACGGGAGAGCGCTGTGAAAAGGAAGCGAGGCTCTGGCAATTTATTTTTTTCGTCTTTTCTTTGTTTTTAAATTTTTAGTTTCGTTTCTCTGGGGTAACATTGAATTTTTTTTTTTTTTTTTTCTATTCTCTCTTTTTAATAAAAATGGGGAAAGACCCGGAATTCGGTAGGGGATGCGCTGCCTGGTCAGGGATATCCCTTGGTGGGGAGGGGAAAACGGGGCAGTCGGGGGATGGAGGAAGGATCCGGCCCCGCTCCGGGGGAGCTGCGGGGGTGGGGGCGACCCAAAGGAAGGACGGGCTGGTCACACGTCCGGGGAGCGGAGGAGCTGCGCCGATGAAGATTTGGGTCCACTCCGGGTCTAAACCCCCGAGGCAGGATCGGGTCCTTGTTCTCCAGCGGGATCTCCAACCTCCCTCTTCCCCCCGGGCCGCACTTCCAGCATCTTCAAACAGCGTCCGTCGCACAACCTGAGGGGAACGGGGCGGGGGGATGGGCCTTTCTTCTTTTTTTTTTTTTTTTTTTCCCCTTAAGTCTCTTTCAAGCTGAATTTATGTTTGTGTGATGAAATGCCCCTCTGTGTTTAACATTCCCAATGATCATTTGTTTCCTTAGCTCCATTACTCCTTTATGAGAGCGCCTTTCGCCCGGGCATGTTTAATCATAGCCGCTTACGCAATATTTTCTTTGGGATAGATTCACTCAGCCTTATTACATATCAATTATTTCCTTACAACTTCGTCCCACACCAGCTGCTTTGTTATCTGGGCCTGCCACCCCTCACCCCCCCGGCGTGCGGTGGGAAGGGAGGGAGACGTTTGTTTTTCCTGGGATAAAATACTGCTAATAATAATGCAGATTGAGTGGAAGGAGCGGGGGGAAGCGGGGGAGAAGCCGGGCCGGGGATGCTCCGCGGGGCTGCGTGTCCCTGTCCGGGGCAGGACGGCTGCGGCCCGGGGTCCCGGGGTCCGCTCCCCACCGCAGGGCCTCCCTCCCCCAGAGGGTCTCCCGTTCCTCCGCGCTTTTGCGCCTCGTTTTGGAGCCGCTCCGCTGCGTTTGCGCCTCCCAGGCTCGGTGCTGGCTCAGAGCAGAGATTTCTGCTTCACAGCCCCCGGGGGAGCTCTCCCCACCCAGCCTCCGCCGGCTCCTCCGGCAGCCACCCATCTGGAAAGGACATTTCCAATCGATTCGAGCCCCTCCCGCCCGGACTTGAGCTCGGAATCGTTTCAGTGCAAGTTTTATCGGCATTTTACATCGTAAACGCGCTGCCAGATTTGGCTTCTCCCTTGCTCCTCTTTCCGATGCCGCTTTTCCTGGGCTGCCCCGCGATGGGCTCCGCTCGCCGCACCCCGGGCGCTGCACGGGGAGCTCCCGGCAGCTCCCGGCCCCCGGGGCGGCCTGGGGGAGTTTTCTCCTCGTCCGGCTGGCAAAGACAGGAGGGAACAATCCCTGGCAGGCAGGGAGAGCCGGGCCCGTGAGATCCCGCCGTGCTCCATCTCACCTCCTGCTTTTTGCCCTTCCAGCCCCAGGACTCGGGTGACAGAGTTTCATTTCCCGTTTGGGGAACGCGGCACAACGCAAATTTATTTTCATTTTTTGCCCTTTTTTTTCGGTTTTTTTTTTTCCTTCTTTTATTAATTTTTATTCTCCCTGATGCCGGAGAACCCGAGATCCTTTGGTTAAATCGTGTCTTTATAGGGGAAATGTATATATCCATTTATGTGGGCTGTAAAGCTGCGCTGGGGAAGGCAGAGTGAGCTGCTGCCGTCCCGGCTCCTGCCTGGCCGTGGCTCGCTGTGAGGGGACTCTGAGCGGGGACACCCAGGTTTGAGGGGTGTCGGGAGTCCCGGCAGGACACACTTGGGAACTGGGGGGGTTAACGCTGAATTTCCTGGCTCTGGCGAGCTGCTCTCTCCATCATCTTTACGCTCACAGGCGGATATGTGAACAGATGACTTGGCACCGGCGAAAAACACTTAAAATAATGCCTCTGCCTCTGGCCAGGCCTGTGTAAATATCTCACTCTCCCACATGCCCGCCTGGCTTTTCCTGATGCTGCGTTACTTGATCACAAATACATAATTTGCACGAGTGTGTGTATACACGGAGCCGCTTTGATCTCGGCGCAGAAATGCCCCCCCTCGCCTTCGCAGGGGCTGCAGCCCCGAGAACAAAAGCGGAGAATAAAAATGCTCAAATAACACATTTTCAAATGGGAAGCGTGTGTCGGCTTCCTTGAGTGGTTCTGGCACTTGGGAAGGGGTGGTGGGGGGGGAAGGAGACTTTATTGAACATATAAATTTAAACTTAGTTACCGCTAACAGTTGCCTTATAAAAGGGGTCCATATAACCCACATCCATTTTTTTCCTGGAGTCCTCAGGCGCGTTTCCCAGCGCAGCCGATCTCTTGGCAGCGCCAGGCTGCGAGGAGCGGGGCTGGCTGCGGGCTTTCGCAGGGGGAGATGTTTATTTTGCAGTCATTGTTGGCTCCCTCCCCTGGATTATTTTACTGCTGCAGATTTAAGCCCTTCTACTTATTTCTTGATTCTCTGGCAGCGCTCTCGGCGAGCTGCTCCCAGCTCTGCGCTTTCTCCCTTCGCTGCGTCTCGGGGTGGTGAAATTACAGGGTACGAGGGAAATGTGTAAATTATAGGGTTTATTAAAATGTAGGCGAGCGTGGCTCTCTAGGCGAAACAGATGCAGGATGGCTCGGAGTCAGGCAGCCTGACAAACTGCAGAGCAGCGGGGCAGGGGAATCATTAGAGGGACATTTCCCGCAGGGAGGGAGGAAGCGGCCCCGGGGTGCCGGGGGGAGGCTCTCCCTGCAGGAGCCCCCTAAAACCGGGACAGATTCCCCCGGGACAGAGCGAGGAGCTCCATCCCAGCAAGCTGGATGAGGCCTCCGAGCGTTCAGCCCCTGAATGCGGCATCCCATCTCTCCCAGGCCCAGGGAAGTCCGGGGGGCTTCCCCCCTTCCCTCCCCAGCCAGCCGCAGAGCCGGCCTCGGAGGCGATGATTTATTTAGGCTAAAGCCTAATTCTCAGTTTATAGTTTGGCTTCTCCAATATTAACCTCAACTGCTTTTATGTGAATCTCAGGGATGATGAAGGGACTTTCTGCGGCAGGAGAGAGCTCTCAGAAGGACCTTGAGGTTTGGGCACTGGAACTCCCTTTTTCCCTCTTTCCCTCGCTACAGGGAAGAGCAAACTGGCAAGAAACGCGGCTGGGATGTGGATACAGAGCGGGGAGTGGAGAAAAAAGCCCTGGATGAGGTGGTTTGGTGCTGCCCTGGCTCACAGCCCGCAGCAGGGGCTCATCCTGGGCCATGGAGGTGGATGAAGCAGGCTGGGATCACACCGGCAGGGTGAGGGATCACGGCAGGAGCCTGCTCAGCTTTCCCTGAGGTCAGGTGGAGGATGGATGTCTCCTCCTCGGCAGGGCAGACGCGTCCTGCATCCCTCAGGAGCTGTTGTCACCCTGCCAGAGGAAGGATCAGTATCCAGCGGTCCCTCCTGCCATGGTGGGACCTGCTGGGAAGAGATCCCGTACCGGGAGTCCCGGGGGTGCTCTCGCACCGCTCTTGTTTCCACACGTGCAGCTGACGGAGCCTGTATGGATCCGTGCGTTTTCTGTTTGTTTTGGAGGGTGTCGGAGGCGCCCGAAGCGCTCAGGGAGGTGAACAAAGGAAAGCTTTATTTACCGATCCCCTCGCAGCCTCCATCCCAGGCGGCTAAAACACCGTCCTAAGAGGAGTCATTAGGAGGGTCCTGAAGCACCCATTCCACTCTTGTCTTCACGAGATGGCTTTGGGGATCTCAGCCAGCCTGGTTTTCCCCGCAGTGTGGCCGTCAGCCTCTCCTGCTCCTCGGGCTGGGAAATGGGGAGAGGGCTGCCCACGCCTCCCTCCCCTGTAAAACCGAGCCTTCCTTGGTGTTACAGCGCTGGTTATCAGTCCTGGCTCTCCATTTCTGTCCTGCAAACTCATCCAGAAGCTCAGCTGTCATTTTTCCTCCCTCCTTTTTTTGGGGGATTTGTTTTTTAGTTTGTTTCTAGGCACTCCATTAATTTAAGAGGAACACATGGACTGGGAAATGGTCCTCAGGCAGCTTTGGACAGAGCCCCCTGTGAGTGGAAGCTGAGACAGGTCTGGGTAGGAGAGACTGGGAGAGCAGCTGGATTTTACATAAGGATGTGGAAGAGCTCAGCCTGAATAGTGGGAACGGGAAAAGAGGCCGTGTCAGCAGGGAACAGGAGGACAAACCTCCTCCCGGGGCTCCATTCCTCCTCTAGGGAGCTCCTTGCTTGGACAGATGCAGGAATTGCTGAGGGGTTTCTTCTCTCATTCAGTGCAGTTTCGTAGCTGAAATGCCTTTGAAAGACAAGCAGATTTGCAGGTAAAGGACTGTCAAAATCAGCTCTTCAGTTCAGCTTTGCCTCCTCTCGGAGAGGGATGGGAGTCAAAAGAGGCTGGTGGCTGAAGGGAGAAGTGCCCGATGTGATGTGGGGAGAGTTCATGCACTCAGCAGTTGTGCTCTCAGTGCAGAGAGGGGGCTTTTGTGCTGCTTGATATTTCAGCAAAAGCTGAAGAGGAAATGAAGCAAACCCGTCTGGGTTTCCAGGGGGAATTCTGCAGTGTGCAGGCTGGAAATATCTCCCTCTTTTCCCTTGGACTCCGTGGCTATTTTTATGTTACCTTGGATCATGATCCTGGGTTCTTGGATTGCTTCTTCTGGGGTGCTATTCTTTCTAAAAATAGAAAGAAAATTCTATTCCTAGCAGTATTTTCTTTCTATTTTTGACTGTTGGCTTCTGATTTTTAGTGATGGGGGGGATTTTTTGAGCAAATGAGGTCACATTTTCTCCTTCACTGAGGGGAAGGAGACCTTTGCATAAACGCCTGTACTTTGCCTCTGTGCTTATCTCAACCACACATAACTCTCCCAGAGCTCCACTGATTTGTGAGCCACTCACTCCTCGGTGGGGAGGACCAGGTCCATGTGTTTGGAAACACCAGGACAGCTGGGCAGGCAGGAGCTATCAAGTGTGAGGGTGATTAACTGGATGGAGGCCTCCAGGCTGGAGCAGCACGAGAGCAGGGCTGGGAGGATGGAGGAAGACAAGTGTCAAGTGCTGGCTCTCAGCTGTGCGTGGAGCTCGTGTTATTCCATGATCTAATGCCCGGTCACCCCCTCGCGCTCGGCTTCCATGTCCCCCAGCCCAGGAACTAAGCAAAGCAAAGGCGCCAGCTGAAGTCTCCAGTTAAAATTGTCCTGTGAGAGCCTTAACTGCACTCGTGCAGGGAATCTTCCTGACTGATGGGGAGGGTGCAAAAGGCAGGTTGTGCGCGGGAGGCAGCGATAAAACAGGATTTATCCAGCGAGAGGGAGATCCTGCCTTGCTACCGAGCAGCTTCGAGCTGCTGCTGCTGAGCCCAAGTGCCTTGGACTGTTGCCTGAGCTCTCTGCTTCCCCAGGCTGCTCCTTCTGCTGCAGAAGGATCCATCAGGCTCCATTCCCACCCCTGGCCCATCCACGCCAGGCTCCCAAAGAAGAAAAAAGTCCCATAACTCATGGATGGTTTCTCTCCTCTGTCACCTCCTTCGGAGCTGCTGCCCTGCGATGGCGGCATTCGCCTTTGCTGCGATGCTCAGTGGGTCCGGGGTGTCCCAGCCCCAGATCTGCTGCCACAACAGTTCCTTTGCTTCCATGGCTCCTGCCTGGTTGAGGCAGGCCTGGAGGGATGTGAGATTTGCCATCCCAGAGCAAAAGCAGTGTGGCCACTGACACAAACTGGGCGCCAGCACGAGTGCTGTGTTTGCACACCAGTATGGGTATTCACCACGTATTTCATCCCTAAAAACGCCTCAGGCTGTTGCAGTGATCCTGATCTCTGTGGAAATGAGCGATGCATCTCTCCCCTGTCTGCTGCTGTGCCTCCAGTTCCTCTCGCAGCCACTTGGGACCCGACATCCATTTCAGATCCAAAGGCAGAAAAGGCAGAAGAATTTTATTGTGTGATACACGAAGGATGGATTGAGAATTCCCAGCCAAGGATCAGCAGAGGTGAAAATGAAGCAAAACTGAAGCAGAGGAGGGATTGATACTGGTGGGATATCAGTGACAGTGGAACTGGCTTTTCCATCTGAAAGGAAGAGCAAGGATGTGGGAAGGGAAGAGGTCTGCGAGTCCACTGTGGGAGAGCAGAGGCTGAAAGGAGGCCCCAGCACGAATTCTTCCCTTCCCACTAACTTGGAGCGTTTTCCCTATCCTGTACAGAACGTGATACTCTCTCAGGAGTGACCCTGGTGACCTCCTGCCTCCTGATAGGATGGCGAGTAAGTGAGTGCAAAATAAATGGCACCAAATAGACCTTTTCAAAGAGAACGAGGGAAATAAATCAGGTTATTCTGGTGCGGCATTGACAGCACGTCAAAACAACTCCCCAAAGCGTGAAACTTGGCTGGGGAATGGTAATTCCACTGCCATGATCCTCACATGCCAGATGTATGGCTTATCGTGGTGTCTGCCTGCCTGCCTACCTGGCTGCCTACCTGCTGCTCCTGCAGCATCCAGCCTGGGAGCACCCCCGAGCTGCTCCTGAGCTTCTCTCCCGTTCCGGAGCAGAAAGCGGGGTCTGAGTGGGCGAGGATTGCTCAGGGAGGAGTCTGTCAGGATGTAATAGCTGGGGACTCCGTGGGGCAAAATGATCTGCTGGGCAATGCCATTTTGGGTGGTGGATAGATTTTATTTCTGTTTTATCTACAGAAGCCCTGTAGTCTTGCTGGGACCCATCAGGTAGGTGGGTGATAGCAAACCCTGATGGGTGCTGCACACTCAGCCTGGTGAATTATTGTGTTACCCAGGCTTGGATTGTCCAGGCCAGCTTTCCAGCTTTCCAAAGAGCAGTGACAAACAGATCTAGAGCTCGTCCTGCCAAGAAAAGCCCCCACCTTGCTTTGTGTTCTGTTGAGACCCAGCCTTCACCACGCACACAGAAAATCACTGCTCGCCAATCCCACCAGGGACACGGAATCCAAACGTGAGGAGCCCCTGGCAGGGCTCTGGTCTGTGCTGCTCAGGAAGAGCTGATGGACGGGGTGTGAGACACCAGGCCAGAGGGCTCCACACCCTCCCCTCCGCAGTGCTCCAGACACGCATCCCTGGGTTTGCTGTGCACAGGAGCCTTTGAGACGAAGGCAGTTGTGGATTTCATGCCTGTGAGCTTCACGGTGACCCCAGCAGGAGCAGAATAAAGAAGGCTTAGAAATGCTGCTGAAGTTAGTTAGTATATTGGAACATTCCTGGAGATTTCTGTAAGTCCAGAGAAACTGCAGAAAATTATCCTCCCCAGGAATTTCCAGGGCTAAAGGCTGAGCTCACTTCCAGTAGTGCAGCTGCTGTAAATTTCTACTAATTAGCAGAAGGCTGAGTAATTTGGGGAGTAGTTAATGTTTTGGCATTTGTGTGCTTGTTTGTTTTTCTCTTTGGAGGATTAGGGGAATGGATCTGTGCTGCACATTGGCTCTGGTAGCAGGGGGGTGTTCCTGGTGCCAGGTTCGGAGCAGATTTCCAGGCTCTGCAGAGCCTGTTGGAGCTCAGGACATGGCCAAGCTCTTGAGCAGCACCCTTGGATCCTGAGCAGACCCAGGAGCGATCCTGTCTGAGACCCATTGGGAATTTTTTGTTTCTGGAGGGGATCTTGAAGCGGTAGCTTGTCTAGGTGGGGGATTGCAGGGGTCTGAAGGAGCTTTGAATAAAACTGCTGCTGGTGGTGAGATGTAAATGAGACAAGAGCACCAGAAGTGCTCGGGTCAGGCAGGTATGAGCTTTGGGACGGTGCCTCATCCATAAAGTATCCCTGATCCCCAGGTATTGGTTTCGCCTGGGCTGAAATTCAGCGATTTAGGACTGAGCTGTGCAGGATTCTCTGTGACAGGAGTAGATAAAACCCCTTTCTTCTGACTTCAGGTGAGCCTGGCGTGACCAGTGTGGTCTGGTGCAGGAGCAGTGAAGAGGGAAGGGTCCTGCACGCCAGGAGCAGGGCCCAGGTTCCGTCATTTCCCAGTCCCAGGGCTTCCACCTTGTTTATGATCCCAATACCCGCTGTCACCTTGGTTTATAAGCGTCACACCTCAAATGAGAGCAAGGGGAGATGTCCCACCTGACCCTGCTGGGGGTGGAACTCCCGCCCCTGGATGTCAGAGCCCTGCTCCCGCAAGGTCAGGGAGGGCTGGCAGAGCCTGGGAGGGACCAGCTGCCCCCTGGAGCTCTCCCAATTACAGGCGACCATGGAAGAGCTGCTGCATCCAGAGGGGTCCCCGGCAGGTCCAGCGCATGCTGCAGGCTGTAAAACACTTCCTGACACCCTATAACAAATTTAAGACCCTCAGTACAAAAGACCAAAAGCCACAAAACCCTGAACACGCAGGAGAGATCAAGGGCATTGCCAGTGTCCTGGGTCCCAGCAGTAGCAGGGAAATTGTTAGGTGAAAATGTCCAGACGATCTTAGGAAGTGGACCATGGCCCACCCTACAGAGGAAAAGCGAGAAAACCCCACCAGCCCCTGCCAAATCTGACCCGAGGGGAAATTCTTTCCTGAATACAGGCCAAAAACCCAAAGTAATTGCATATGTACTCTTTAAAAATGGATTTTATTTAGGAGAAACACATTGTCATCATCATCCTGTAAACTGCGCCAAATGTGTGCCGAGGACTTTCCGTGGAAGGAGGAATGGGAAGGCTGCAGAGCTGTGCAGAGACACTGGGATGAGTGAGGAGCCTCCATCCCACAGCCTGGTTGATGCTAGAGGGGGAACCCCAGAATACCCCGGATTTCTGGGGAAATGAGGCTTGACTTCCCTGGAGCTGCTTTTTTTTTCCTTGCAGGAGTCCCCAGCCAGCTGTGGTGCATTGGATGGAGGGCTTGGAACCAATGTCAGGCTTCTGAAAGTGAGACAAACTTTGTGGAGGCTTTCCTGGCCTGAGGAACCTTGCTCAGGCTGGAGCATCCATCGTGGCTGGTTGAGCAGGAGCAGCCACTCTGTGCCTCCCATGAAATTCTCTGTGATGCACAGGGCTTGTAAAAGCCCCAAGTGCCACTTCAGCCCGGCTAACGAGACCGAAGGACTTGTTCTGGAGGAAAATTTGCTCCTGTTTCCCGGAGGACCAGCCCCATTTCTCCCTTTCCCATCTCTGTTCCCTCCAGTTGCACTCCGTGCTCTCAGTTCAGGCAGCAGTCGCCGTCAGAGCTGGCTCAGGCTGTGCTTCAGCCGTGTCTGTGGAAGCAGATGGGTTTTAGAGCAGTTGCCAGAAAGGCTTATCCAAATTAGAGCTTCCAGCCAGCTCTGTGCTCTGGATAGAATTAAGAGGGGCTGGGAGGGAATGAAGAGAGGTTGTTTTGCTCCCTTCCCATCCTCTCACAGAGCTGTGGTGCTGAAGTCCCTTATTTTCACAGGGGGTGAGCCCCCCATGACATCTCAAAGAGCTTGTCCTGCCCAAAAGGCAGCCCAAGACACATCAGGCTACTCTGTCATTTTACAGATGGGTTCACACTTGTTCAAAACATGGGCCAAAATCCCACAGTGGCGATGGAATCTTCTGTCAGAGACCCTGAAATTTTGCCTTTCCTGGGAAGGCAATCAGGGCTTGCATGGCTGGATACTGATATGGGAAACTCTGGGAGTGTGGGATGTGCTGAGAGCACCTGTGCAAAGAGGACACCCGTGCACTAGGGACTGCACAGACACCACTGATCCATTTGGGAATCCACTGACCAGGATGAGCAGCAGCTCTTTCTCCCAGGGCTCCCAAACTGCCAGAAATGTGGGAATGTTTATCCCACTGAAGCTGAAGCGGACATCAAATCTTCTTGATGTTTTTTCACAATTGTGTCATGATGCTGGTGACACGTGCAAGGAGCTGATGGTTTCAGGTGAAGCCATGGAAAAAAATTTGGGGTGGGATGGTCCTGGCTGGAGACTTCCTCAGGGTGAGGTCTCGGCCCTGCAGTCGAGGTGTTTGCCACGAGTGGATCTGTGCCTCCTGCTCCATCCCAGTGACCTTGGGCTCTGCTCTGGCTCTGAGGAGCCTCTCTGGCTGCGGGAGGTGTCTCACAGGCCACACTCTGGAATCCAATCTCCACGGAAACCTGGAGGCAGGAAAGCTGTGCCCGCGGGAGGGCTGTGACCAGCACGGTGCTCCCAGCACCCCTGGCTGGCCAGCAGTGGCATCCAAGCCACCTTCACAGCTCTGCCTGGCCCCAAATCTGCTCTGGGTGGATGTCCCCGCTCTGAATTCCCTCTCAGGAAGCTCAGGCTGAGTTCTGAGCGTGCTGAGCTCTCGGGCAGCTTGGTTTTGATGGGAGCCTTGCTGCCAGCTCCCTTCTTGTGCCTGGAGAGAGCCAGGAGGAGCATCAGCAGATCCCATGGAGCCAGCTCTCACATTCCCACACGAGGTGCCCTCACCCACCCAGCAGCTGCAGAAAACACCCCACCAGCTTCAATGCCAGCTCACCCGGTAAAGCTGAAGGGCCAAGTGCTGCTGAGAGAGTGTTGGCATCTAGTTGGTTTTTTTTAATAGGAGGATTTCATTTCTATATATTTGGGAAGGGCACGTTAAAAGCACCAGTCAGTGCTCAGTTAAAGCGTGCATAGAAGAAATAAAAATAGCCCGTGTTGGGCTTGGTGGAGACAAGGGGAGGTTGCAGCGTTTCCATTAAAAATGACATTTAAATGGAAGGTGAGCGTGAAACTTTGACAGGACCACGTCCATCCCCTTTGGAGCCTGCTCCTGCAGAGCCAGGGTAGCACAGATTTCCCTGCTGATGATCCCTGGCTGATTTTTAGGTCCCTTTTGAGTGTGGGGAAGGTTCACTGAAAAGAGAAAGAACTGGATTTTTTTCCTGAAATATCCCTATCAAAATCAGCTCCCCCAGACAAAGCACTCTCCTGCTGGAGATCTTGTTCAGGAATAATTGATGTGCTCCTCTTTCTCCCTTTCTGTGATGGGAAAATGGTATTAAATGCTGTGCTCAGGTGCCATGTTGTGTCTGAAGATGACATGGGGCATTTCGACTTTACTAAAGCTCAGTTCCTGCATTTTTCAGCACCTGCTGAGCCTCTGGGCCAGCTCTGGAGACGTTTTCTGGGATGTCAGTCCCAAGCCCCCATGGTGGGACTGGGATTTGGCCTTTTCCCGTGGGGCTGGGCCTTGCCAGGCTGTTCCTTCCAAGCCCACTCGAGGGAGATCAGGCCCGGAAAATCACAGAAAGGAAAAAGGTGTGAACAAAGACAAAGAAACAAAAAAACCCAAATTATTACTGAAAAGCCCTCCAAGCCCACACCTCCCTTCTGCCTGGTTTGGAGTGGATGGTTCCGGGGGGAGATCTGTTTTCACTCACTGCTGCAGTGGGGCAGAGCCGGGTCCATCCCCAGGGGCTGGGCTGGGCAGAGCCCTGGGCAGGCACCAATAACCCTGGGCAAGGTTCACGCTGCTCTGGCCAGAGCCGGCCTCGCCGAGCCCCGAGCCCGAGCCAGTTGTAGGGGTCAGGCTAATGCTGACACTGGGGCCTTTGATTGTGTTTGATTCATGTCCCTACACCGCTGGTAGGTCAGATGGGCCGTTAATCCCACAGTCCCTTCCCCCTTCCACAGGGGAGGAAAAAAAAGGAAAATGAGGAATAAGTTCAGTGGGCGACTTCCCGGCTCGCTTCAAGGCTTGTGGTGCCAGCTGGCTGCAGGATCTGGGTGCTCAGAAATGCATTTCCTCCTCCCCATTTTGGTTTCTTGGGAAGTTTTTGTCGGGGTTTTTGGGGTTTTTTTAGTAGCCTGGTGACTGAAATGCATTGGAAGGAAAAATCTCTCAGGTGCTGTGTGGAGCAGAGTTTGGTGGGGAGGGGGCTGCAGCCTGTTCCAGGGGAGCTGTGGCAGAGAGGGGCTCCCTCTGCTTTGCCCTTTGCGTTTAATCCCGGGGATTCCATTTCCACCTAATCTTGGCAGCTGGAGCCTGCAGGAGGAAGGTCTGGTGCGTAACTGAGCATCACCGCCCGTTTTCTGTCCCTGCAGAGCTTTTGTCTGCTTGCATGCGCCTCTGGACGTGATAGGGTTTGTTTTTCCCAGCTGATAAAATGTGTTTGGTGCCGCTGAACGATCAGCGGGGGTCTGAGCCGAGGCACGCAGGGTGGCCAGCGGGACGAGCCACCCTCGGAGGGCAGCCCCGAGGGGAGGATGGGCCCTGCTCTTCTTTGGGATGCAGGACTTCCCCAGCGCCTGCGGGTGGGTGGCAGCCGGGAGAAGCCATCGCTGCGGGTTTGGGAAGGGAAGAGGCCGGGAAGCAGCAGCCGAGGGGGTCCCGGGGGCGCGACGCCCCCGTCGGAGGCTGAAAATAGCGTCAGCCGGGCCCTGGGCTGGGGAAGGCTGCTGTGGGCAAATGACCAATTAGGGAATCTTTGTCAGATTCGGGAAAGCCGAGATAAGTCCCTTTTATCAGCCTATAAAAATACCACTTTCACTTATCTGGAGCTACCTACGCCGCCCAGCTGCGGGAGCCGGGAGGGGGGAGCGGAGCCGCTCCGCAGACAGAGGAGGAGTTTCGGATGGGCTTGACAGCCAGGGGGGTTTGGAAAACCCTTTTCTGCTGGGGAACGAGCCCTCTCCGCTCACCTCTCTTCCCCCCGGAGCCCACCAGCTCTCCTGGCCGCAGTCCGCCCGGGTGGGGAATCCACATTTTCCCTTTTCCTCTTATTTTCCACCCTTTTCTCCCCGGCGCGATGCCGCGGGGGGGCTCGGCCAGGTGGCAGCGAAGCCGAGGAGATGCTGGGGCAGCGCCGGGTGGGGAAGGGGCAGCGCCGGGTGGGCAAGGAAGGGGCACCACGGGCACGGAGGAGCCCGCGGGCCGCCGGGCGGGCGGGAGCTGCCCCACTCCCTCCTGTGCGCGGATATTCCCGTGCTTACACGGAAATCCTCAGACCCACGGGGATCCTTCCCGCCCCGGGGCCGCGGGCGGACACGCGCGTGGGGCTGGGCGTTTTCTGGGCACCCCAAAATCTCCTCCTGCGCCCGTGCGTGCGCATCTGAAGGCATCTCCGCCCGGATTCCCGCACGCAACCAGAGGATCAAGACGTGGAGAGAGTGCTAACATGAATTCCTACTGTGGGAAAACATGCTGCACTTTGATTATTTTTTTCTGTGGTTTCCAGGCTGTTTGGGCTGTAGGAAAACGAGCAGATAGAGCGTGGAGGGCGGAAAAGAAACCCATCAGGCAGCCCAGCTCGCAGCGCTGCTTTCTAGGGTTTTTGGAGAGGGTGTTGGGGGAGACAAAAATGCGGGGAAAATATGGTTTTCGTTAAAAACCACGCCAAGCAGTTTTTCTGGGTTGGAAGGAGGGCAGAGAGGCAGCTGCTCCCCCCTCGCCCTTCGTCCCCCCCAGGTCCAGGCCCACAGGCCCCCTCCCGCTATTATATTTTTAGGGCAAAACAAGCAAATCTGGCTGGCACAAAGGGCGAGCCCTGGCTGGCGCAGCCGCCTCTCCTGGGGCTGGGGCAGCAAAACTTGGCGCTGGAGCTTTTCTGGAGCCGTTTCTCTTTCGAGGAATAAACACGCGGATGGAGAGGAGCGGGACGCTGCCACGGGGCGAGGGGCGACCCTCGGAGCGGGCCGGGGAAGGGGCCCGGTACCTCTCGCACAGATTCGCTGGAAGGGCTTCCAAATTCTTTTCCAAATATAGCCCCGGGGCCGCCGCCCGGCCCGCGGCTCCTCCGTGTGCCCTTCACGCAGCCCGGGGGGACAGCGCGGCCCCGGCAGCCGGGAGGGAACGGGGACGGGGCGATTCCCACGGGAAACACGCGTGGGAGCCGCGGGGCCGATCCCCGCCGCTCTCCGTTTCCCTGGACTCCAAGCAGGGTTATTTTTTGGGGAGCGAATGGGTTCTTCTGGTCCCTTCTGCCCTTCCCCGGGGATGGCACCGTCCCCCCAGCAGCAACGAGGGACGAGGATTTCCTTTCCTACGCTCACCCAAACCCGGGAATTGCCACCCCACACGCCCGGGCAGGAAGGTCTCTGTGGGATGTCTGTCGGCGTGTCCAGAAATGCGCTCAGCTCCCGAGGGGGGACACGCAGATTTTGGGAGAGCCACCCCCCCGCTCCCCTTCCCCTCAGAATTCCCGTCCTGGAGCGAAACCTGGGCTGGGGGAAGGAGGCAGAGGCTGGGGGGCATCTGGGGTGAGGGGACCCCTTCCCGCCAGGCCTGGGAGCCTTCAAAGATTATTTTCCCAGCGATAAATGGGATTTACACCCGCACCCCCCGTCCCACACCCACTGTTTCCATTATAAAAGGCTCCGCTCGGGGTATTTCTCCCCCATCGCGTTTTTATAGCGAGATCAAGGACAAACTCGGTGCGGGGCTTGGGGAATTATTTCTGTAGTTTATTTTATTTTTTAAAATTTTTTTTCCAAATGCTTTTCGGGCTAAAGCTTGGAGAAATTTGCGGTTCTCCCGCCACAATCAAGAGGGAGAGGGAGCGGGATCTTGATTGCTTCTGCTCGTTCTGCTCGCTTCGGAGGTGGGGAAGGGGAGGGGGAGACGGGACGACGGGCGGGAATTGATTTTAGATTTCTCTTTTATGTCGGGTCTGGTTTCTGGTGATTAAATTTCTCTCTTCTGCGGACTGAACCTCGGGATAACTGATTAATAACATGCCACTTGGCGCCAACACGGGGTCTCGAGGCCTTTAATCGGCAAGATGCACAAGAGAACAGAGAGAAACACAGAGTAGGACAAAACTCCACCGACCATTCCAGCCCGCTGCTCTCTGCCTCGGCGGAGGTTTTTCTTCTCCCCCCCTCATCTTTTCAGTATTTCCTGCTAAACTCGTAAACTTTATTTGATTTACAGCTATTTCATGAACCTGCTTAAACTAACATGTGTTCCGTCTTGTCCGACTGAATCATAAAAACAATCTTGGATCCAAACGAGTTTTTTTTTTTTTTTTTGAGGAAGAAACGAGTTATTAATGACAGAAAATAGACATTGTCTCGGGCGGCGGCTCCCCGGGCCCCCAGAGCGGGGGGTTGGTGGCTCCTGTGCCCGCAGCCTGGGGGGGAAACCCGGGTTCGGCTCCACAGGTCCCACCCGGGCTCCGAGGGAGCTTTTTGAGCAGGGATTCGAGGGCTCCTTTCCTCTCAAAAGAATTTTTCGTTGGAAATGAACGATTTTCAACCCAAAATGAGCCGGCAAAGGCGTTCACCTGAGGTGGCAGCCTGGCAGGCGCACCCCGGGCAGGTAACCACGCCTGGCTGCCCCCAGAAAGCCCAGGCAGGAACGAAACGAGCTCCTAGAATGTTCTCCGAAGGGTGAAAGCAGGAATTTTTGTGCCCACAAGCACAGCACAGAGAAGCACGGACCCAACGTGAAATGTGGATATCCCTGGAACAGGGACAAACCCACGGGGTTGTGCGGACGGAGGCACACAAAAAATCAGGGTTAGCACACGGAGTTCCGACACCACCCAAATATTGAGCCCCGAGCCCCACCTCTGTTTGTGTGGAAAAACTCTCCAGGGAAGATACCTGCTGCCCTCAGAACGAAATCCCGGACACTTCAGGAAGCCGGACACGGCATCCCACTGCTCCCAAATTCCGCCGGTGCTTCCCCGCGCACCCGCGGGGCTCTGCCCCTTCAAAAGCGATTTCTCTTCTGCACCCGGGGATCTCAGGGCCCTGAAGTTGCAGTTTGGGACCTCATCCAGCCCTGGAACAGGAGAGAAAATGCTCTTTTTTTTTCTTTTCTCTTCCTCCCGTGAACATTTTGTGGGATTTAACGTTTTCTGAAGACGCACACACACCAAAAAAAAACCAAATCTCAGGGAGTGTTAGGCTTATTGGTGTAATCTGTATTTTTCCCTCGTGGATAAAAACGGATTTCAGGGAGCCCGAGACACCCGTCCAAACCCGGGTTAACGCAGTTCCCGTGCCGGAGGCCCACAGCCAAGCCCCCCAATGATCCCGAAATTTGTGGATGGCCCGGAATACAAAGGATAATATGGCTATAACAGAGCGGCCGGGGCGAGAAAAGGGGGGAGAAACGGTAAAAGGGGAAGAAAGCAGGCGAGACGGCTTGGGAAGGAGCAAAGAGGGAAAGAAAAATGAGTAGGAGAGAAAGGGAGGAAGAAATGGGGAAGAAATGAGGAAGAAATGAGGAAGAAATGAGGGAGCTGTGGGCACGGCCGGGGTGTCCCCCGAGGGAAGGGAAGGACATTTACAGGTGCTCCTTGTGCGGCCTTTGATCAGTGCCTGCTCCCAAAGCTTCGGGATCGGGCTCCTTCTGCCTCCCCCCAAGGTCACGGCAAGATCGCTCTCGGGGAGGGCCGCGGGGCGCTGCGGACTTTCCCCCCTTTTGCCCCCATCAGTTTCCTCCCAGGCCGAGAGCGAAGGCCTTATCTGCTTTTATTTTCTCCTCGGGGCCGAGATAAGGCCCTGGCGGACGCCGTGGTTGGGAAGAGCAGATTAGGCCGGCGTTGATAACGCGCCCCTCTCATTGGGAGCATCGGGCACCGATGGGGAGTGGAAGGGATCCCGTGGGCACCGAACGTCACCCGCTGCTAACGGGGGAAAGAGGAATGAGCCCAATTCCCTCTTTTCCTGGGCAGCCTCGGGGAAAAATTAGGGAGGGGTCGAGCCCTGTCTCCCCGGACTCTCCTCCCCGGGAGATGCCTTTTTGGAGGGAGACAGGGAAAAGGGAATGGATCCCTTTTGCTCCAGGGGAGTTTCTAGATTAATTTCGGGATCCTGTCGCTCTGCTTGACGTCCAGGAGGAAAAGGGATCTTCCCCCACGCGTGGGAGGTGCGGAAGGGCAGCGCCGTGCCCGCGCCACGCCAAGCCCTGCCTCTGCCCGGCTCCTTGCTTTTCATTTTCGTCACTGTTTTAAAGCCCGCAGTTCGCCTGGGAAATTAATGGGCTGCAGGGAGGGGGAAAGGGTTTTAACTGCAAACCTTTTTTTTCTTAAAGTAGCCAGAAGGGCGGGAAAAAAAAAAACCCAAAACACTTGAAACCATAAGCTTTAAAAGAAAAACGCTATTCACCTGTAATTAAAAAAAAAGCTCGACCCAGGTATCTACCCCCGAAGGCTCGTCTGAAGCAACTCTGCAGCACCAAATGCAGGATTTGGTAATGGAAATAATGACACCAGTGAACTGTATTGGCGGGGCTTTCATACAAATATTTTGTTGATATCAGCTCTCAGGTTAATGCAGTCTGTCCCTGCCCCCAGGATTGCGAGAAAATTAGAAAACAAAAAGGACATAATTGGGGAAAAAATCCCAACACGCACACAAAAAACCCCAACAAGTGAATGGTCAGAAAATGCTTCCAGAGAGGAGGCTTATTTTAAACACTTGTTTGCTCCCAGGTGCGTTTTTCGCCAGAGCGAAGAGCGGCCAGCAAAAGGGAAATAAAAGCAAAGAGAGAACTGGTCGGAGAGGGGAAGTAAATTATCTAAAAACGGAAAGGAAAAATAATAATCCCTGCTAAGAGGGAGCTGATTCTCTCTGAAAATATGGGAAGGAGAAAAAAAAATTTAAAAGGCCAGCGTTGGGAGGCCAAAAGCGCTGATGTGTCTGTGTTCCACGGGCCGGGGCGGCCGCGCTGCCCCGTCCCTGGGCTGCCGAGGAGCGGCGAGGAATGAACGCAAAAGCCTCTTCGATTTGGCTAAGCCGACCCAAAAAGCGATTTTAAAGGGGTGTGGAGGGCGGGCGGGGGGAGTGAGTTCACGCTCGGCACTATTTCTTACTGCTGACACCTCGGCCCCACGGCGAGCCAGCACCCCGGCCGTCCCCTCCCTCCAGCTCTCCCGGGGAAATCCCGCAAGGAGAAACCTCCAGGGCTCGGGACACCCGGCGGGGGAGGGCAGCGGGGCCGCGCAGGGCTCGGGGATGCGCGGCCCCGCAGCCGGGGCTCCCCGCGGCCCGAGGCGCCGGGGCCGGGGCTGCTCGGGCCGGATCCTGCGCTCCCGGAGCCGCTGGGGAGGAGCTGAGAACCCGGGATCGAGCCCGGCAGGGCTGCACCGAGCCCGGGGGGAGCCAGGCACGCAGCCGCCGCCCCCACGGAGGTGAGTGCTCCGCGGTGCTGGGGGCCGTGGCTGCTGGAGAATGCGGGTGGGGGGTTTCTGTTTCTGTAGAATATATAAATATATATATATATGTGTATAGGGAGAGTGCGGTGCATAGGCGGTGCGGCCACGCCGATCCACTCGCCCGCCTTCTGCGGGTGCGCAGATTTGCGCCCACTCCCACTGAGCTCTGCGGAGGGTGGGGGCTGATTAAGGCTGGTGTGCACCCAAAAATCCGCCTGTAAACCCGGGTAAGACGTAAATACCCATATAAACCCTGCGGCGGATGGGGCAGGGGTGGCCTGAGCTGGCAGAAGCGCTGCTGTGCGAGTGTTTGTGAAGATCTCATCACCTGCACATCCACGCACAGGCGATTTTTGTGGGGTGCCTGCGGACATTTACGCGCACGAGCGGCCGCGTTTATCCACGTGTATCCCTCAGATCTCGGTGCTCGTGCGGTTACACCGCACGTTTAGTCTAAAGATATAAAATAAATAATATCTAGGATACGCGGGATGGAAAATTCGCTTAAAGGCTTGAGCGCAGGGGCGCCGTGCGCGGGGGGTGCGAGCGGGGTGTCCGCGCTCACGGATGCACACCCGCACCTCAACATCCGTAATTATTTATGGATATATCCACTGCGTTCCTGCTGCCTCCCTCGCCCCTCATCGCTGCCGGCGGGTCCCGCACGCCCCGGCAGCAGCGGGATCCGCGCTGCTCCAGCCTCGGAGGCCGAGAGCGAGCGGTCCCCGGGCGGGCAGCGGGAGGCGATTCCCGTCCCTCGGCTGCAGCGGCCTCGGGGGCTCCGGGGGGACCTCAGGGGACTCCAGGAGATGATGCCGGGTGCGGGGCAGAGGATTTTATTTCTCGTTTTGGGTGAGGCCCTGTCCTGCTCTGGCAGTAGCAGCACCTTTTGGCGGTCGGTGCCGGCTGCAGAATCATCCTCGGGGATTTTTCCCTCCTCTCGGTGGGTTTTTTCCCTCCATCCCGGATATTTGGGAGGACTCCGAGCTGAGGAGCTGGGCCAGATCCAGCAAATGGGGCACATCAGGGCGAAGGGGGGCTTTTCCTCCCTGACCCCCTTCCTTTCGTTTTTTCCGCCATCCGTGCTGGTGCTTTTCCTCCGGGCCTGGCTTTCCCGGCCTGGGAAGGCAGGGAAGTGCGGGCAGGGCTTGCGGGGTGCGGGGGATGCTGCCCGCAGCCCCTCGGCCCCGAGCACTCACCTCGGCAGCCTCCAGCTCCCGCACCCTCTTCTCGCCCTTCCTCAGGTGCTGCTCTTTATTTCCTCGCTCCCTGATTCTCCTCCTCTCATTTTCTGCTGGAGGAAAAAACGCTTTAGCATCTTTTTCTCTGTGTGCGTATTTTTTTTTCCTTTACTTTTTTATTTTTCTTTTTTATTTTTTAATTTGGGTGAAATCTTCCTGTTACGACCGCGAGTGCATCCCAAAATTCCTCCAGATTCAGGGAGCGCTGGGACACGGGGCACTGCCAGCAGCATCTCTGCAGCCACTGGCTGCACTTGGAGGGATCTGGAGGGTTTTGATTTTTTTTTCCCCTTGTCAATCTCATTTGGCAAATAATCGCCTGGATTAACTACTTTTTTTTTCTTTATTTATTTTTTCTTTTCCCTATTTTTTTATTTAATCAGAGCAAAAAATCGGTTCCCGAAGCACACTTGAATCCGTGCAAATAACCAGGTTATCATTTGCTATATATAGCCCCGCGTGCTGGCTTCCAGAGGCGCCTGAGCATTCACTGGACAAGTTTCCTGCTCGCCCTAACAGCATTATTTGTTTAGAAAGAGAAATTAAGCTGAATAATGCCAATCCCGTTGGATTAATTTAACCCTCTGGTGAGGCGGGAGCTTTGCTCCTGCTTTCCCCCTTTCTGCTCCGAGGACGAGTGGGGTTTTCCTGAAGTTTCCAGCGGCTCCAGGCCCGCTTGGGCGATGCACGCTCGACTCTGACATAAACCCCTCACACTCGCATATATAAGTCTGCTTTGTAAATATATATATTTATATCTACATCCATCACACAGAGGCGGCACGCACCCAGCCGCGGGGTATTTTGCACTTGGCTGAATGGATTTCTTTTGGGGAAAAAAAAAAGAGGCAGGAATCTCTGTGATAGAGCTTTAAAAAGAGGAGAATAATACAAATTAACCTTCCATTACTGCTGCAGTCAACCATGACAGAACAGGCCAGTTGCGTGGCTGGTGACGTCTCCGTGTCCTATAGGAGCAAAGCTCGTGAGATAGCAGCTATCGCCTTGAACTCTCTTTATTTTATCGGAGTATGGCTGGTAATAAACAGTAATATTTAATTTGTCGGAGACCACAAACCGGCTTCGAGCTGGAAGGTTCCTCGCCCTGCCGTTCCGGTCCTGGGGGAGCCTGGATTTGCCGTCCTTTTTTTCTTTTTTATCTTTTTTCTCTTTCCCTTCTTGTCCACTCCTCCCCCCCAACCAGCAGACGGAAATAAATTCGATTTATTTGCATCGTTTTCAACTTGTCTTCAAGGTGTTTGAGAGCTAGTTTGGCACTGGAGAGGTGAGTGCTTTCCTAGGCAGCGGCCGTGCTCGGGTTCGCTCTTCCGAACTTCAGGGATTTTCACTTTTCCCTTTCTTTCCGCCGAGGGGAGGGAAGCTCGTGCTCTCTCTCGCTTGCAGCTGCGAGAAACTTTTCTCCTCGTTGCTTTTGCTCCTTTTTTAGGGAAGAACCGCTCTCGTTCGGGGCGATGCTGGGGGATGCTCGCAGCCCACGTGCGGCCGCGCTCACCGCGTGCTTCCGCGCCTTCCCCGCGCCGCCGGGCCCGCCCGATTCCTTCCCTTTTCCCCACTTTTCCCCCAAATCCGCGGCGTTCGGAGCACAGCCCAGGCCAGGGGAAGGGCTCCGCGGGGCCGCCGCTGCCCGCTCGCCCCAGGCCGGGGCCGGGGCCGCTCCTGCGGCCGCCGCCTTCCCCGCGGGAACGAGCGCCCGCTTCGCTGCTTGGTTTATTTGTGTTTGGAAGGGCTCCGCCGCTCCTTTCCCCTCGAAAAATAATGAAATATGGGACAAGCTTCGCTCTGTTTGTTTAAGTAGCATTCTCTGGCTTATTCTCTGCGGCTACAAGTGCAGTTATTTTATTATTCTTATTTGCAACTGTTTGCTGTTGGCTGTTTCTCCTCAAGTAGCTGCTGGGGCTGGCGCGCACATGGAGAGGCTTTGGGAGATGCCAAACTACACCCACAGACGCACCCCCCTCCCCAAGAGCCGCTCGCCCCCAGACTTTCCCCTTCCTCACCTCAAACTTTCTGAGGGCTCCGGTGTTATCGCGCCCTGCGAGAGCTGGGAGCGAGGGTGGATTTGCTGAAAACGTCCTCGAAACGCCAAAAAAAAAAAAAAAAAAAAAAAATTGACCGAGAAGCAGCAAAGAGTGAGGGATTCTCTCTTTTTTTTTTTTTTGTTTTTTTTTTTTGATGGGTGGGGGGGCGGGGACAGAGCGGCGAGCAGAGGGTGGGGGCAGCAGCAGCAGCAGCAGCAGGAGGAGGAGGGTGGGCAGAGCAGATCTGAACCATGCCATTTATTCCGAGTCTTATCAAAAATCCGCCTCGCCAATCTGGTTCTCTTCAGGCTGCAGAATGCGACAGGGAGGCTGTTTACCCTGCGCTGACCTATTCAACTTTACCCTCCCAATAATACATTAAAAAAAAAAAAAAAAAAAAAGAGGGAGCGAAGGAAGATGCAGATAAACCCCCAGCCCCGCTCCTCGCTGACGGCTTGATTATTTGAGCTCCGGGGGCTGCGGCCCTCGGCCGTGGCAGCGCGGCGAGGGGTGAGGAAGAGGATGGGAAAGGGCAGGGGAAGGAGCCTGGACGCGGCCACAAGCGGGGACACCCCGGGGCCACCTTGGCTGGGCCTCGGCCCCACTCCGCCGCGGATTTTGGGGGGTTGTACCCGTTAGGGAAATCGATTTTGGGGGAACACCCCCACCCCCCAATAAAAGGCCTCTGTGAGCAGCAACAAATTTAGAGCCGGGTTTAAATCCACACCTCTGGGCTGCTTTTGAGGGCGGGAGGGGGGAACTGGGGGTGGTGCGAGGTTAGCGGAGCCTGCGATTTACTTTAGGAGGGGGGGCAGGATATTCCCAGACGCTGAATTTTCCCTTTGGTTGGGAGAGATGGATGGAGGAGGGAGGGAGGGAAGGAGGGAGGGAGCGGGGAAGGAGGTAAAGGAGAGGGGGAGGGTTGCTGGGGAGTTTGATGATTGTCTTTGTGCCTTGTTCTTGTTTGCCGGCCAGAAAAATAGGCTGGAAAAGGAGGTTTGGGGGGGAGGGGGCGGGAGGGAGGGCGGTGGGAGAGGGAGTCTCTCCGGAGCAGGATCCCAGCTGGTTGGGCAGCGGGTCCCGGCACTTGGCGAACGGAGCTGGACGAGCCCACGTCACCTCCGCGCTCCGCTCGGCTCCGCGCTCCGCGCCCGGCTCCGCGCAGCCACAGCCACAGCGCAGCGCCGCGACGCTGCCGGAGGAGCGGGGCTTCCCCGCCGCCTGAAACTTTTTTTCCTTCTTCTTCCTCTTCTTCTTTATTTTTTTTTTTTCCCAAGAGGGTGCTGTTTTCTTTTTCCGCTCTCTCGCCCTCTCGCTCTCTTTTCAAATTTTTTTTTTTAAATTACTATTTTAAATTTTTAAATTATTTTTAGGTGGGCAGCAGCAAGAGCGGGCTGGGGAGAACGGCATCAGATCAGGCTGAGAAAAGGGTGGGGGCGGGGGCTTTATCTTGGTCTCAGGATCCTTTCTAGCGCGTCTGACAACCTGGAAGTGTTTGGAGAGAGCAGGAGAGAGAGAGAGAGAGAGAGAGAGAGAGAGAAGCAGGCTTGCATTGGATAGAAATTTTTCTTCCAGGCTGGGTTTTCACATGCTGATCCGCAAATAAATAAATAAAAGGAAATATGCACACGAGAAGCCTGATCCCATTGTAATTTCCATTGCAAACGGGGGAGATAGAGCCACACATTATTTATGTGGAGATGCATTGATTGCATGGAATTCAACAAGCAAGGTAACGGCGCTTGCATTGCCATGTCTGTCGGTCGGGGTCTGTCCTCCGTGTGCGCGGGTGCGTGAGCGAGAGCCCGGGGCCATCGGCGGCCGCGAACCGCCGCTGCCGAGGAGCTGCGAGGCCTCGGGAGCCGCGGGGAGCAGGGCAGGGAGCGGGGGCTGCTCTCTCCGTGGGGCTGCGGGGGCCGGGCCGAGGCCGGAACAAAAGCAGAGGGTGCTGATTTTTTTTTTTTTAATTTCTTTTTCATTACCCCCCTTGTGTTTTTCCCTCCCGCAAACCCACTTGGCGCTACTTTAGCAAAGCGAGATGCATTTTTCATCCAGCCACCGCGGCCTGGTTCTGTCAAGCTCCATTTCTTCTCAGAAGCTCTTTTAAGGGGAAAAAAAAAATATTAGAAGCCACGGATCGCCAAATGCTCTCAGTTGTGGGGTTCTTTTTTGTCGTCACACCCTCTGTTTTTAAAATTATGATTATTTTTATGTCTGCTTAATTATGTTTGGGCACGGAGAGCATCGGGGAGGCTTCGCTGGGCTGGGCTGCGCTGCCATGGCTGGGTCCCTCTTTGTTTTAATAAACACGCTTTAGGGGTTTTTATTACTATTTTCCCTCGCTCTACCCCGTAACCTTGCCAGCTCTGGGGGAATCACAGCTCCAAGCTGGAGGGAAATCGATTAAAAAATGCATAAGCGGCACTTCCCGAGGAAAAAAAAAAAACCCAAACAAACAAGACACCACAACAGCCAGGGAAGAAAAAAAAAAAGGAAAGAAAAAAAAAAAAAAAGAGGAGGAGGAGGGGAAGAGAAAAGCCTTAAATGGTCCCTGGAGCTGCGGCTCTGCCCCGCGGCTGGGCCCGGGCCCGGGGCAGCGGCTCCCGCAGCGCCCCGCGTCCCTTCCGCGCTCTGAGCCGGGAACGGAACCTTTGGGAAGCGAGGGAAGGAGGCAGGGACTGGGCACGGGCCGTGTCCGGGCACGGGCTGCAGCTGCAGAGGTGCGGAGCCGGAGTCCCTTCGCTTTTTGTCCTTTCCAGTTCCAGGTCCGTGCGTGTGTGTGCTACCCACCACCAGCGGGGAAGAGCATTTTCTCCCCCCTCCTTCCCACTCCCAATTTTCCTTGGCTTTTAAAGGAGAATTGCCTTTTTTTCCGCGCTCTATTGCTTGATTTTTAACAGCTTTCAAATATCGTTGCAGGGCGAAGAACTCATTTAAAAACATTCTCATGTATTTAAAGCCAATATTGCCTCCATATGGTTGGCCTTTCAAAACTGAATCCCGTTCTTTGAAACATGCTAGGAATATTTTCTTAAAGCTCCTAAAACTCTGAACTCCTTAAAAACAATAAAAACGTAACTGATAATTCAATTGCTTTTATCTTTTTGGGTTGTTTTTTTTTTTTTTTTTTTTGTGTTGCTATGAAACTTTTACCATTCCTGATAGAGCCTTTAAAGCTAATTCAAAATACAGCTTTTAAAACTCGCTGCGGTTACTCGCATCAGATATAAACCATGTATATTTTAAGGCTCGTTTTCTCTGCTGGTGCAGTTTTATCCCAAATGTTATGGCTTAGTTCACTCCAGTCCCAATTCTACTCCCCGTCCCCCAGCCCGAGTCCTCGTTACCTTGCACAGCGTTTGTCCGATTGATTTATTTGGGCTTTTATATTTTAATTTCCTCGTCCACCCTTTGCTTTTCTCGTAGCTGCCCGGGGTAAGGGAAGAACAGGCTTTTAATTTTTTTTTTTTTTTAATATATAAGACGTGCAAAAAGTTGAATTTTCCTGGGGTGAGAGCGGTGGCCTCGTGTGTCAGTGATGTTTTTCTGCGGGGTGAAAGCTCCCACTTCCCTGGGAGGAAAGTGGGGATTTTAATCCCGCTGGGCCGCAGCGAGCCCGGGGGAGCTGGAGGTGGCCGGGGCTCGGGGAGGCTGCGGAGCCCCCAGCTCGAAGCCCCCGACCCCCAGAGCCATTTGTGCGATGAGCTGCTCGTCCCCCGGCCCCTCGGGTGCCTCGCTCCCCGCGTGCCGCCGGGCAGCCCTAAAAGCCGCTGTTTACCTTTTCCAAAAGATGCATTCAATAATACCGCCTCCCCCTTCCCCTCCCTCCCCACCCCCCCGAGCCCCCCCCAATCCTATCATCCCTTGCGGGCTGCGATAATAAATAAAAGACTTTATTTCTCCCTCTGCCGAAGTTAAAGGGCCTCGCTCCCTGCCCGGGCAGCTGAAGTGAGTGGCGGCAGGCTCGGGGCGGCCCGGCCGGCGCTGCGCCCGCTCGGAGCCAGCCCGCCACACAAATATCTATATTTTATTAAACGTCGGCATTGACTTGTGCGTCTCTTATCTGTGCTCTCTCCGATGTGTGCCTGCAGTGGGGGATTCGGCGAAGGAAGCTCGTAACATGGCGGATAGCGAGGAAGGCTTCGGGCTCCCCGGCACGCCCGCGGACCCGGAGGCCAAGGAGCTGCAGGCCGAAGCCAAGCAGGACACGCAGCTGGGGGCCACCAGCAAGTCGCCCACCTCACCCCAAGCAGCCTTCACCCAGCAGGTAAGCGCCCACGCTCCTCTCCTTCAGCCCCGCCGCTGTTTGATTTTGGTGGTGTTCTCCCCTTTTCTCCGCGCTTTCCCCGCCCCAGTTGGGTGGCTGGGTTGTTCCAGGCCCCACGCGAGGGCGAAGCCTCACCTGGCCGTGGGCCTCATCCTGCTTTAGTGTTATTTGAGGTCGTGCTCAGGCGCTGAACCTGCCCGTGGCGGTTTTGGGGGGTGCGGAGGGGCCAGGCAGGGAATGGGACCCGAAATGGCAGCGAGGGGAATCCGCCCCGCAGGGGCACCGCACACCCACGGGTGTCCCCGCCTGAGCGTGCAAACGCCCGGGAGAGCACACGCGGAGGGGAGATTCCTGCTGGGGGTACTTGTGTGGGATATAAATGTGTGTATTTCATATATTTGTATATGTACAAATCCATCTGCGCCCCTGGCACACCCAGGCGGGCACAGCTACGCCCCACACCCCCAGTGGGCACTCAGGGCGGGCAGCGCCTGTCACGCGTGGGCACCCCCAGAGCGCCACGGGCATCTCGGGGTGTCCCTCATCCCTCCCTCAGCCCTCCTGTGCCGGGACACGCGTGGGCTCCCGAGCCATCCTTCGGCTTCTGCTTCCCGTGCTGGGAGCTCCCGGGGCTGGGAGCCGGCCCTGGGCCCCGCCGGCTCGGGCAGCGCTGGGAGTGGAGAGGGGAATGCGGGGAGAGGGGATTTTCCACTGTGATCCCCACCGTGGGCTCCCGGGTGAGCCCCGCTCGTCCCCGGCAGGTTCCCCCCGATGAGCCCCCCTGCTCTGGCAGGGCCGGGGTGGGCACTGGGGCCGACCCCCGAAGTTTGACGGGGCGCTTCGGCTGCGATTTTAGTGACGGACAGAAGCGCTGGGTTTGGCCGGGGGTGCCCCTGTGCTCCCGGCCCGGGCAGGGCGCTGCTGTCCCCATCTGCCCCAGGCGAGGGGCTCGCAGCTCCTGGGTGGGAAGGAGAAGGGAAGGGGGCGAGGGCAGCAGGGTGACACCCCCCTCCGCTCCGGCCCGCAGAGCTCGGCCGGGGGTGTAAATCACTCGTGGGAGGGTGGAAATCTCCTCCGGCTGCCTCTGGGAGCAGCTGGGCCGGAGCGCCGGGGGATTTCTCTGGGAGGATGCAGTTGGAGCCGGCTCCGGGGGCTCTCTGCCATCGCCTCCCCGCCCCACGAGCCCCGCGGCCCGCAGGACCCGGCTCCAGGCCCGCCTCGAGCGGCATCCCCGCGCCCCGGCCTGGAATCCCCCCCTGGCCGCCTTTGCGGCAGGCTTTTCCCGGGAATGCCCCGAGCTCCGGCCCCCAGAGCCCGGCCTTTTCCCGGAGAGCTTCCCGGCGGGGCCGTGCAGGGCCCGGCCGCTCCGGAGGGGCTGTGCCCGCTGCTCCCGGGGCTGTGCCCGCTGCTCCCGGGGCTCTCCCTGCTCCTCCCGGGGCTGTGCCCGCTCCTCCCGGGGCTGTGCCCGCTCCTCCCGGGGCTGTGCCCGCTCCTCCCGGGGCTCTCCCCGCTCCTCCCGGGGCTCTCCCCGCTCCTCCCGGGGCTCTCCCTGCTCCTCCCGGGGCTCTCCCTGCTCCTCCCGGGGCTGTGCCCGCTGCTCCCGGGGCTCTCCCTGCTCCTCCCGGGGCTGTGCCCGCTGCTCCCGGGGCTCTCCCTGCTCCTCTCGGGGCTGTGCCCGCTGCTCCCGGGGCTCTCCCCTCTCCTCCCGGGGCTGTGCCCGCTGCTCCCGGGGCTCTCCCCTCTCCTCCCGGGGCTGTGCCCGCTGCTCCCGGGGCTGACCCTCTGTGCCTCCCCGCTCCGCAGGGCATGGAAGGCATCAAGGTGTTTTTGCACGAACGCGAGCTGTGGCTGAAGTTCCACGAAGTGGGCACGGAGATGATCATAACAAAGGCCGGGAGGTAAGAGCAGCGGGGCCCCGCGGTGCCCCTCGTGTTTGCGGGGACGGGGGGCACTGGGCACCTCCCTGGCACCGGGACGGTCACACCCCGCCTGTCCGAGCCCCTCCGCGCACGGAGAGCCCTCCCTGCCCGGAGAGACGCGGGAGAAATGGTTCCTTCTGGCTTCTTTCTTAACCAGAACAGTTGGATCATTAATTCCGACTTCAGGCCTTTGGAAAGTTTCCAGGCGAACGCGAGTTGCAACCACTTGGCCAAAAAGCCAACTTTGTTTAGAGCAGCTCGCTGGGCCATTATTATTATTGTTATTATTATTACTATTATTATTATTTAAGGAGCCCCTCGGCCTTTCTGCCTTTTTTTTTTCCCAGAAGTTTTATGCCATTTTACAGAGTTTTTTGTTTATTTTCGCTCACTCTGGGGCGAATATTCCCAGCACAGCCACTTCGCCCCTTTTAAAAGTCTCTGCGGCCTGAAGCCACTGTTTATAGAGAGATAACAAAGCTGTTTAGATGCGGAGATCGATGCGTCCGCAAATAAATATCATGTGGGGGCATTTCTGTGCGGGTGTTTATCTGCGTGGGTGTGCGGAAAAATATACAGCCTCGCAAATCCAACTTTATTGGGGTTCTAATCGATTCCATGAGCGGCTCAGTAAACCTGATCCGCAGATATTTATATGTGGACGCGGGTATTTTTGAGGGGATTTAACATCATCCTTGATATTAATATGGTGGAGGGTTGTTAAATTGAAGAGCGGCCAGAGAAACGCAGTAAAAAGTCTCTCCAGTCCTATCAACAAACCGGGGGCAGCCCGAGGGAGGATTTTTCGTTGGGATTTTCAATTAGAATCCTTGGAGGAAAGGGGGTAAACCCTCCACGTGCAGGGATAGTTTTAGGTTGTAGGGACACGATCAACAACGCAGAGTCAAACTTTCATTTTGCTCTGTCATCTGGTATTTGTTGTGGTCTTCCAAAATTTGCCTGAAGAGGGAGGGGAAAAATAAATATCGAGCTGGTTGGATAAAGTTTTAGCGAATAGATCTCGCCTTCCCCTTGAACCTCGCTGTTGCAAAAATGGGTTTGGAAGGGGTTTGTGGCCAAGGGGACGTGGGATGATGTGGGGGGGTGAAGTCGCTGCTGGGATCTCCCGAAAAAAAACCCGGTTCACAGGGCCAAAAAAAAATTCCAACTCTCGAACGGAGACAGAAACCACCTTGCAGAAATTTCAAACAAATATCGCGGCGGCCAGAGATCTCATGTGGAGAGCAATAAAGCAGAGCCATTTACGGGGCAGGGCTCGAGGGGCGATGCGGGATCGGTTTCCTTGTTTGTCTCCTTCCCCGTGCTGATCGCTGAAGCCCCAGGTCCCGCGGCTCAGGTGTTTCCCGCGGAGCTCCGAGTGAATCTCCGGGTGGGATTTGGTGTCTTCTCCCTTAAAACCTTAAAGTTCAGCTCCCGCTTCCTTCGCCGGGTGCTTTTCTCCCCCATTCAGCTTTTTAGAGGCGAATTAAAGCCCAGCCCAGGTGCCCCAGGGCAGCGATAAGATCCCGAGCCTCGCAGAGGAGTGCGGTATTTTTAGAGGTGTGGGGCGCTTTTTTCGGATTTTTTTTTTGTTGTTTATGCGTGTTTTAAGTCCAGGGCTACATTTTCATCTGCTTTATTTTTAAATATTTGGAAAGCTCGAACTAAAATAACAGCAGCGGTTTAAGTGCCTGCCTTGCAGTAATGGAAAATATTTCGAAAAGCCCCTGCCCTGTGTGTATCCGAGGGTTTCCAAGGATTGGTCAGGTGTCTTTGCTGCCGTCCCGGGCTGGTCACACGGCTGCTCACGGATTTGCTCTTACACCTGAGTGCGTGCAGGGTTTTTGCCTCCGTGTCTGTCCCTAGAACATCAAGGTGTTCATATAAAAGTGTTCTAAAATGTTCATATTTCTGTATATGTGATTTATGAGAATGTATTTCTATAAATATATATATGTAGAAAGATATATAAATATGATTTTTATAGAAATATCTATATTATAACTTTTATTTTAAAACTTTTTTTTTTTTTTGGCAATTTTCCTCTCCTGTTCAGCGGTTTATGGACGGAGGGAACTTCCAAAAGTTCTCACGCTCGGATTTGTTCAAAGAACGGAGATTCAAGACTTTGGTGAAACAAATAATTAGTAAAAATGCGAATAGACGAGGAGGTGAATAAACAAACCCTCCAGCCTCGAAATTCCCATTTTGCTTTGAGAAATCACCCGGTTCGCCTGGGCTGGGACCTGGAGCGGGACCCAGCGGCACCGAACCATTCCCGCATCCCGAGGGGAGGGCGCGCCCGAGCCTTCGGGAAGATCCAGCTGGGAATGCGGGGTCGCCCTTTTGTGAAATGGCCCCCCCGGGGTCTCCTCCTCGCAAACGCACCCGGAGCCGCCTCGGCAAAGTCGCTGTTCTCTGCTACCTGCTTTTATTTATTTATTTATCTATCTATTTATTTATTAACAGGCGAATGTTCCCCAGTTACAAAGTGAAGGTCACGGGACTCAATCCAAAAACCAAGTACATCCTGCTGATGGATATTGTACCGGCGGATGACCACAGATACAAATTCGCAGATAATAAATGGTAGGCGCGCGTGGGGAGAAGGAGAGGGGAGGGACGAGACCTCTGGGCTGCCCGGGTGGGAGATTTCCTTCAATCAGCGGCTCGTCCTTCTTTTTCCATGCAAAATTCTGGGCTGCAGGAGCCTCACCCGAGCGCAGAACAGTCCCTGGGAGACAAAAGCATTAAAAAAATCCCAAAACAAAACCTACGGAGAAATTCTGTCGCAATTAGTGAACGATAACGAATCCTGTTTGACGATGAGGTTATTTGCTGTTGTGGAGCTGATGGCTTCATGCTATTAAGGAAGGGAATATTTCCGGGCAGGAAGATCTTTAAGGATTGGTTCTTTGCTCCTGGCTCGAGAGCCGTGACTTAGGGAAAGGGGCAAGGATAGGGTTAAACGGGCAAGCAGCGAGAGCCATCTCCGACGGGAAAGGTGCCAGAGAGCTCAGGAATTCCCCGAGCCAGAGGGGCTGGAAGTGCCTGTTCTGCCCAGGCAGGGGCACCGGGGCGGGAGGGACCCCACGGGAGGGGACGGATGAGGAGCAGGAGCCCACGGGATGGGACGGGATGGGATCCATGGGATGCGATGGGATGCGATGGGATGCGATGGCCGGGCAGCAGGAGCTCACGGGATGGGATGGGATCCATGGGATGCGATGGGATGCGATGGCCGGGCAGCAGGAGCTCACGGGATGGGATGGGATCCATGGGATGGGATCCATGGGATGCGAAGGGATGCGATGGCCGGGCAGCAGGAGCCCACGGGCCGGCCCCGCTGGCCGGAGCTGAGCCCCGTGTCCCCACGCAGGTCGGTGACGGGCAAGGCGGAGCCGGCCATGCCCGGCAGGCTGTACGTGCACCCCGACTCCCCGGCCACCGGGGCCCACTGGATGCGGCAGCTGGTGTCCTTCCAGAAGCTCAAACTCACCAACAACCACCTCGACCCCTTCGGCCATGTGAGTACCAGGGCAGGGGCATCGTGCGTGCCCAGCATCCCGGTGGTGTTTTCTCCCCTGAGAGAGCGGGACGGACCCCAGTGAGGACCCCTCAAATCCAGAAGCATAAACCTTAAACCCGGGTTATTCCGTGGGAATCGGTTACAGACCCCCGGGGCCCGGAGTTCGCGAGTGGGTGAAACTCTCCTGGCCTAATTGAGTGTTTGGTACCCGATTTTAATCGCATGGGGAGCCTGGGATCATTAAAATCCGCCCGCTGCCTCCGGGAATTTGCCTAACAGGTAAAATCAATCAGGCATGATTAGCGGAGGAAATAGGAGCTAAAACCACGCGGATCCATCGATCAGGAGTTAAAAAAAAAAGAAAAGAAAAGAAAGCTAACAATAATTAAAGACAATTAGAAAAATTGAAATCCCGCTAGAACTTCTTGGGCATAAAAAGGTCTTTGCGAGACTCGTGGGGCCGTGAAAATTTGTGTGAATTCTGCGGCCAGGAACAGCCCTCCTTCGAAGGTCTCCAAAGATGCGAGTTCCTCTGAGCAAATATATATGTGCATGTATGAATAATATACGTGTATATATAATCTATAAAATTATATTTATATATAATTGAACGAATATGTGGATCCAGATCCCGCCAGCCCTTTCCAAGAGCAGCTTTTTCTCCAGTCTCCTTTCAGCACTTCAGTTTCTTTTTTTTCCAAGTTGGTTTTTTTTTTTTCCTTCGCTTTTTAATGATAAATTTCGTGCTGTTAAATCCTCGCCCACGTGGTCGCCAAGAAGTGAGAGGGGTTTAGGGGAGAGGAGCCAGCAGAGTCCCCAGCCCACCCCAATACCGAGCACCCTTTTCCAAGTGCTCCTTTGCACCTCCAGTTGCGGGGGTTGACTTCCTTTTTCCTTCTATAATTCTAATTTTATTTTAATTCTACCCCGAGCTGGTGGCAGAGGGGTTTGCGAGGGGCGCTGCCCGGGGATCAGGACCTTTCCTGCGGGAAGAGGGGGGGCAGCGGCGCAGCCAGGGGAGCCCGTCCCACCCCCGGGGTGCTTCTGGGGAGAAGGGGGGGATCCGGCCCGGGGGGACGGGGCCAGGCACCCCCGCTGGGAACAGGCGGCTCTGGGGAAAAAGTCCCTCTAAACAAACCGAAGACGCTGAGGGGACAATGAGGGACTTCAGAGGAGGAGCTGCGCCAGGAGCCTCTCAATTAGAGTCGCTGTAATGAAATTAAAAGCCATTAGATCGTTCACCGTTGATGTCTACGACTTTCCTGGATGTCAAAGCAATTTGCCTAAACCCCCGGGACGGGGGAGGCGGCGGCGGGACGCGCTGCGTCTCGCTGTCGCCAGGGTCCGGCAGTCATTATCGGGCCCGAGGGCCCCCCGCCGCCGTCCCCGCCCCCCATCTTCCCCCGAGATTAACCCGGTACCGAGCAGGGCCCGCTTTTTATCTGCGGCGCAGCGCGTCCTCCTCTCCCTCCTCTGCTTCCCACCCTCCGCGGGTGGCTGGCGGGGGAAATGTCCCGAAATCCAGAAATCCCCAAATCCCTTCAGCTCTCCTCCCTCGCCCTTTCTTCACCCTTTACCCCCCTGGGATGGGATAGGATGCGATGGGATGGGGAGCTGAGATGCCCTGGCCCCCAGCACGTGTAGGGGGAGCAGCTGCGGCCCCGGGGTTTGTGAGGGGGCAGCAGGTGAGGAGCCGCCTTTGGCAGCATCTCCCGGCCCTGCTGGGCTCCGGGTGGGGGTTCTTGGACAGACACGTCCCCCTGCCCCAGCGCCTCCGTGTGCCCTTTGCCTGAAGAGGGCCAAGATTTTGGGGAAGGGGACGCGGGTTCCTGCTGGTCCCTGTGCTTCTCCCCGGGGAAGGGAGGGAGGGAACGCGCCGTGCTGTGCCCCCTCCATGCCCACGGGATGTCCTCTCCTCCTCCTCCTGCCCAGATCATCCTGAACTCCATGCACAAATACCAGCCCCGGCTTCACATCGTGAAAGCGGACGAGAACAACGGCTTCGGCTCCAAGAACACCGCCTTCTGCACCCACGTCTTCCCGGAGACCGCCTTCATCGCCGTCACCTCCTACCAAAACCACAAGGTGAGGGGCTGGGCCGGCCCCCGCCCCGGCAAACCGCATCCCGCTCCTTCCCTCTTCCCGCTGCTCCTCCTGAGGGCCTCGGCTCCTCTTCCTGCCCTACTTCTTCTTTCACCCCTTCTTTCTCTTCCCCCTTTCTCTTTCCACTCCTTCCTTCTTTTTCTTTCCTTCCTTCTCCTCTCCTTTCCCCCTTCTTTTTCCTCTCCTTCCCCTTTCTCCTCTTCCTTTCCCCCTTCCTTTTCTTCTTCTTGTCACTTTTCTTTTCTTCTCCTTTTCCCCTTGTCCCTTCTTCTTCTCCCCTCCCCTCCTCTCCCCTCCCTGTCCTCTTCCTTTCCTCCCTTCTCTTTCCTCTTCCCCCTTCTTTTTCCTCTCCTTTCCCCCTTGTCCTTTCTTCTTCTCTTTCCCCCCTGCCCTTTCTTCTTCTTCTCCTTTCCCCTCCCTTGTCCTTTTCCTTCCTCCCTTCTCCCTCTTCTCGTTTCCCCTTCCCTCTCCTCCCATCCCATCCCCTCTGTTATTCCTGGCCACACAAAGCATCCAAAGCCAGGGCTCGGGCCGAGCCGGGGAGGGGGAATGAGCTCACCACGACGCTTGGCTCGCACCGAGACCAGCCGAGGAAGTTTGCTTTATCTTCCCCCCTCCCCGTGGGTCAAAGGCTCCTATCTGGAGGAGGGAGCCGGGCGCTCCCCTGCGCGGCCGGGCGCTGATAACCCGGCTGCCCACGGGGGGCTGCGGGCTCGGCAGCCGGGGCCCGGCCAGGAAAGGGAGGCTCAGCTCCCGACAGCGGGCAAACAAAGCACGAGAGCCACGGGAGAGGTTTGTCTTCTGCTGGAGCAGAAAAGGGTTGGGTGGAATGAAGGGATTTCTTGGCCCCTCTGTGAGGAGCCCGCTGCTCCCTCTCCTTCCTTCCCTGCCTGGTTTTGGGCTTCCTCACCCGGCAGGGAAGGAGGAGGAGGAAGGCAGAGGGCTGAGGGCAGGGTGGTTCTCCACAGATGAATTAAGGATGTCTTTCACCAGTTGTCCCTCGCCACTGCCCACTGACCCTCTCTAGGGCACAGCACCATGAAAACCCTTTTTCTTCAGCAAATAAGCAAATTCCTCTCTTAATCACACGAAAAGCACTTACTATAAACTCGTACTCACAGGCAGGTAGGATAGCTCCTTTGTAGCCTGTATAATAATTGCTTTTCAAACAGAGAGAAAAGTCATTTAGCGCCCCAAAGAAATCCTGGATGCTTTCCTGGAAATGCAGGTTCCTAAATCTGTGTGAAAAAATTGCGTTTCCTCCATGCATCAGCTGACCAGCAAGATGCAGAGAGCAGAGCTGGGCTGGAGAAGAAAGAGTGTTCCACCATAACTAGGGAGAAAGGAAAATACTTCCCTGCCCTTTAAAATAGGAGCTGCTGGCACGGCAGGGACAAGCAAACCGAATCCAAATTGAGTCCTTGCCAAATTATGCCTTAAATTATAACTCCACTGTGGATGCTATAAAATCAAGTTTAACTTCTGCTTGATGGATTTGGAGAAAGAATATAATATTAATAGAAGTGGGAGTTAATAAAACAGGACACACTGCCTGCTTTAAAGGCATTTCCCGAGGAGAGAACAGACGTGAATGGAACTGTTCCCCTTTGAAGGAAAACGGGGCTGGTTTATAGGAAAAGAAATGATCGTGCAAATAAAAAAAAGCGAAGCAGGAACATGTAAGTGCAGTAGTTTGGGAAAAGTGCCACGTTAGGAGGAGCAGGAATATTCGATTGTAAATCAGCAACATCTGTGTGATAAGAGATGACATCTGCGAATGTGCCTGTGTGGGAGCAGAGGCGCTGACGGGGCGGGATCCCCGCAGAGCCACACGCTCCCGGCCCGGCGGACACCCGCACCCCCACGGCACATTTCACACACCCCACACGCGATTCCAGGCTCTGGCATCCCCCTCTCCCCCCGACAGACGCCTTCCTCCCCGTGCTGCTCCGAATCGGGGAGCTGAGGAAGAGCGGCTGTAGCCCCGAGGTAAAATCCCAACTGGGCAAGAGAGACAAAAACACAAACCAGGGGATGATCTTCCCTAAATGGCATCGCCCTGCAGCGAAGGGAAGAGAATCTGTGGCTTGCCCCGGTGCAGATGGGGAAGGATGCTGGGGCTGATGGAGACTCTGAGGAGGAGCAGCCTCCAGCTGAGCTGGGTGACAAGTGGAGCCTTTTCCACCAGCAGAAACCTGAGCTCAGCTTCCACAGCTGAGAGGTTGCTTGGAAAACCAGATTTTCCCCTTGCAACACAGGCTGCGTTCCCCCTGCCACAAAGGATGGCAGCCCCGATCTGTGGGGCATCCCCAGCTCTTGCTGTCAGTGCACTGCTTATTTTTTCCCGTTTTTCTCTCTCTCCTCCAGCCCTCACCTCATGCAAACTTTCCCTATCCAGCCTCTGACATATTTTACACGTTGTTTTGTACACCCCTGTATTTCACACACACAAATTCATCCCTGCACGTGGTTCAGGTTTCAAGAGCTCTGTTATAGCTGAATTCTATTACAGAATTAATTGTGTGGCTCGCCCCAAAACGCATCTGAGTCCATGCTTGCACAGCTTACAGAAATATCTGCCTGCTTCCAGATAGCTCAATTTATTTCAAGAGCACAGCTGCAATCCCAGTGTTGGGCTTGTGCTTATTTCCCCTGGTATTTTAGACAGCCTGAAAAGATATTTAAGCACCCTGGGATCTCCCTCTCCTCAGCCCTGCTCCCCAAAAAGGGGCTTAAGCTATGAAGAGAGTTTTGGTGAAGTTTTCAGGGTGGTTGTCAGCAGCTCCATTGGCCACCTCCCCCCTCTCTGCTACCCTTAGAAACACCCCAGAAACATCGAGGTGTTAAAAAAGGTCACATGCACATTTCATTTCCTCGCCATTTACACAATGGGTGCTTGCAATCGGGTTCATTCCCAAATATTAACTTCCCCTGCAGTTAAGCACCGTTTTGCTGTAGCTTAAATCATTGTGTTCCTGGCCCATATTTATTAGGTACGAGCTCTCTGCTTAGGACCAGGAAATGAACCCTAATAGACAGAAATAATTAAGGTTCTGCCCTCATGAGGGTTCTTTCAAAAGCAAGAATTCACAACAATTATTCTCATTAATTTTTACAACCTACTTTCCCCCTTAGCTGGACTCGGGCTTTATATTGGTTCCCCCCCTCAGGATATCCGGTTTTATGCTGATTTTTTTCCCCCCACCCTAAGTTATTTAACATTCTTGGTAGCCAAAATTCTTGTAGGGAAATGTTAGCCCCAGGTGGGATGCTACAGGCACCCTGAAATGCTGTGTGGAGCAGAGGGACAGGGCAGGGCAGGGCAGGGCATGGCTGAAGGCTGGGTTCACTCCCGGGTATCAGGTGGGATTTCTGAATATGAGGTTCATCCTTCCCCTGCAAAGGCCCAGTGCTAAAACCGTGCTGGTGATTTGGCCAGGCCAGCTGCTGCTCCATCCTGGAGAGCTGCCTGTGCCTCTGAGCGTGAGGCTCCTTGTCACAGTGTTTGAGGGCTGGGAGTGGGCAGGTCCTTGGGCTCAGGGTGTTTTCTCCTGAGAACTTTGTTTTCCTTGTCTTTGGTGCCAGGTGCCACCTCCACCACTTCAGCAGAGGCCACCGGTGTGGGGGCCTGGCTGGCGTCTCGTGGGGCTCCTCTGTCCAGCCCCCAGGCTCTGCCTGCCCAGCCTGGGGTCACTGTCCCTGTGTCTCTCCATCTCTCTGGCAAGAGGGGACAGCCTGGGCAGACTCTTGTCCCCAAGGGCTGAGAGAGACAGAGATCCCTGGGGTTAAGTGAGGCCATGTAGCTCCTCTCCCTCACCAGGCCTGGTGGCCTCTGTGCAGGCCTCAGGCACCTGAGGATGGCAGGGAGCTGCTCCTCTCTCCCCGACCCTCTCTGGGGCTCCTCACATCTCTGCTCTCAAATCCTAGTGCTGCTCCGGGCCTCGGTGGGACAGAGCTTCCTTCCAGAGCCTCATGTCCTTCCCAGCCTGTGGCTGAGGCAGCCTTGCCTCGCTCGGTGCCCAGGGCTGTCCCTGCTCCCTGCCAGCCCAGGATGGGGTTTTCAGCCAGCCCCGAGCCCCTGGGCCCTTTTGGGCCTCAAAGCAGCCCCTCTCCTCACGGCTGGCAGACACCCTCTGCGTCCAGCATCATCCCCGCCTGCAGCCTCACCTCCTTCCCCCAAAACACTGGGCCAGGTCTGTCTCTTCCATCCTTCATCCTCGGGTCCCAGTTCAGCCAGCAGGCTCCTCAATGAGCCCCTCTGTCTCACCCCAGTACCTCCAACCAGCCTCCCAGTCCCTCCCATTTCCTTCCCCAGCTTTGGGTTCAGCATCTTCTCCCCTCTGCCAGCAGCTCCCCCCTCTCCTCCCTTCTCCTGGCCTTTGCCTCGGGCTCCAAGTCCCAGCTCCCCATCCAGCTGCTCTGCTTGGCCCAGGTGTCCGTGGGCTCAGCAGGCACCTTGTCTTCATCTCTTTCTCTCCTTCCCACTCCTCTGGTTTGGCTTCTCCTCCATCCTGACTTGGTTTCCATCTGGGCTATGTGAGAGGGCGAAAGAAAAAGGCTCTGTGCTCTCCAGCCTCCCGTGGCTCCCAGCACTGCCAGCTCCAGGGTGGCACGGGCACTCCTGGTCCCTCTCTGCCACCCTGAGCAGGACCACGGCCACCTGCAGGGCAGGGAGAACACGGATCCCCACGGAGTGCTCTGCTCCAGGGTGATCACCTGCACCTCCTCATCACTAAATGCTGATTTTTCCTCCCCCCCAATCAGTTTTAAGTTCTCCAAGTGGCACAGATCCGACAGAGAACTCACAAATTAAGGATCTCCATCCCTTGCAGTCCTTTTCCAGAATGCCTAACCTTTTGCAGTTGCAGAAGAGCCCAAAGAGATCAGGGTGTGTAGTGTTTTCCCTTAGCTGAAGTGCTTAAAAAACAAAGAAGTTGTTGGCAAAATAAGTAAATAAAACAGAGCCCAGTGCACCTGGCGTGGAGGACATCACCCCCACCAAAGTTTTAACTTTGTTCCAACTTCTAAAGTGAGAACTGAGAACAATCTTATCATGGCAAGTTCTTGACAAAAAATAATACAAAATGGTGGTTTTGATTTTGGCCATAATGATATGCATGAACCCTTAGGCACAAATCCCATATAAACACATGTCCATGGAAAAGGGAAGAAAATTAAAGCATCTTTCCTCGACCTAACTCGATGCAAAGCTGAATTTTGTCATGCTGGAGCTAAAGATGCTGCTGGAAAGGTCTCAGCAGAGGAGCTTTGTGGCCAATTAGCCCAGAGAAAGGGGAGCAGCCCAGGGATTCCACCGGGAGCTGTCGCTTCCCGTTAAAGTTCAGGGGAACCCACAGGTCAGACAAGCCCTGAAAAGTGGAAACCTGGGAGGCTTCACCCCGCAAAGCTCTCGTCTCCAAGGCTCTGTGGCAGCTTCGGGAGTCAGTGGTCAGGAGGGGGCTTTGCCATCGGTTTCCTTCAGCAGCAAACAGGCAAACAAAGCCCTTCAGTTTTATTGAACCCACGCTGTACAATTCAGCCCTGGGCACTCCATCTTAATGACCTCGCAGGACGTTGTATTTTGGTTTATTTTTCATGAGGTAATTGTCATTTGACTTTCTGACAGCCCCCCCCCATGAGTTATAGTCAATTAAACTCAGTTTTGCTGTGGCAAAGCTGATCCAGAAGAAGGTTTTTTCCACCCCTGCGTTTGCTTTTCCACCTCTGAAATAGTTTGGAAATCAGGCAAAAAGTGGCCAAACAAAATATCTTCTACAGGTTATTTGCTAAAGCAGGGATTCACCAACTTTTTTTTTATTTTCTAGTTTGTTGTGTGCAGTTTTGTTAAATCTGGCTTGGGCTCTCCTGGCTTTGTGGTGGCTGATGCCTTGAGTTGTCACCTAGGGAAACTTTGTTCTGGAAGCTCCAATCCATCTGAAGTACACCAGAGGTCTGAATGAATTCTGAACCTGCAGTCCCTGGTTTTTAGATGCCTTCAATCCAGCAGGTCCCTTATTTCAAGGGGGCTGAAGTTGGCCGTGTTTCTCTTGGGGCTTTTGTCCATCAGCGTCAACACCTTTGCTTGTTCCTCTTGTGGGTCAGGGGACTTCTCTGCTCCTGAATCAAAAGATTTGCAGTGTTGAGGTCCCATTCTGATATTTTGGCTGATGTTTTGTGGGTGATTAAAAGCTTGATGAATCAAGCAGGGCATTTAACTGAGGGGCTTACACGAGGGGCTGGGGCACTGCTGGCTCCTCCTGCAGCGACCAGAGTGCACTGGGGACCTGTGGAGGCACTGCCACCCACCCCGGAGCCCCAGTGCCCTCTGGCAGTCCCCATCTCCCTCCCTCGATTCCAGCAGGGAGCTGGGGCTCCCAGGGCAGGCGCCTTGGTTCAAATGCCTTCGGTCGGGTTGGGATGAATCCGGCCCTTTGTGCCTTTGTGCGCCAGTGCCAATCCTGTAAATCCTCGCTCACTGAAGGACCTCGCTTATGTGAGCAAATATTGCCATTGGGGTCGGCGAGGGAGGACAACTCCTACATTTACAGGGCTTCAGGAGCATTCAAAATGTTGAATAATGCCTATTATTCATTCTGGAAGAGTCACCACCTCCAAACCGATAGGCTTTGCAAAATACACGGCCCGTTGTGTAAGAATTCGGGGCTTTTAATTACAAAATGTGCCTCTGTTTTATTGCTAGAGAATGGCTCAGCTGGCAGATTGACCCCAAAAGATTTCTTGTTTACCCTTCTCTTTGAAATCTGAAATGAGGGACAAAAAAAAGCGCAAAGGGCTTGTTTATGTGCCGAGTATGGTCCTGATTTAACGGGAATGCCCCTGGGGATAAGTGTAAGGGTGGTGGGGGGCTCTGAGAGAGATTTGGGGCTGAATGAGGCAAAAATGGCAAACAAACAAATGGCCCTTGGAAAAAAATATGCAAAAAGACAAGAAAAGAGCAAAATAATCTGGTTGTGCATACACCTGGCGAGGTTTGCTATTGACTCTGGGCGAGCCAGATTTTCCTCTCTGGATTTTGGCAGGGAGGTGGGCCCGGTTGTTTGTGCCTGACTCGGTGAACATGAACCTCTCTCTGTTCTCCCTCCATGAATCCCGAGCTCCTTCCTTCCCCTTGGCCAACTTTCAATAGCAAGGAAGGACGGGGTTTCCACAAAACGTGGTGAGAGCGTGAAGTTCCTCCAGTGGCAAACACAGCCTTGTCTCTCCTGATTCCTTGCTGAGGGCTCAGACTGCCAGGCAGTGACAGAGAAAAGAGGAAAAAATGGAACTTTTCTCTCTTCTGCCCAAATTTTAGGGCTTTGCAGCAATATCAGCCCTGATGCAAGCTCAGTTCTGTTCTGCCAAGGCACTGAAGGGTTTGCATCAGATGTGGCATGGCAGAGTGAGCTTTTACAAGACACATAGGGCAGCTGAGGGTGTTGCTGGTCCCCAATTAATGTTGGCTGAAATGACAACCCCTGCTCACCAAAGCCCTCAGGAGAAGTGGTGCAGGAGGGGATGGGACCTCCTGAAGCAGCCGAGTGCCTTTGGGTGAGGGCATGTTCTGTCCAGCAGCTGCTTTAAATGTTAAATTCAGATGTTTAAAGAGGAGTTGAGTCTGAGGGGATTCATCCCGCTAAGCCTGAGGTGCTGAAGGCAGCTCACTTAGTGAGCAAATTGGAATTACTGGGGAGACAAAAAAATCCTTGATGGACACAGGTGAAACCACCCTCCAAGTAATTCAGGTAATTAGTCCCTGCAGTGAGGCAGGTGGGGGGCAGGATGGCAGATGCAGAGCCCCTGGAGCGCATTTAGCTGGTCTGGAACACCCAAGGGCTGAAGTTCACTGGTCTGGGAGAGGCTGTGGGGTCTGAGGGGTGAGATTTTGGTCTTGCTTGTGCATTGATGAGAAAATACTTGTTGGGATTTGTTCAGGCTTCCATCCCTGTCCTCTGAGAAGTGGAGCCCTCTCTGTCCCAACAGCGAAATGAAAGTAAGAACTCTCAGAAAGCAGATTTTCTCCAGAGAAAGATGTGTGTGTGCAGTCCCACGTGTTAGCTCTGGGACAAGCCTGGGAGAAGCGAGAGGTTGTTGACAGGAGATATTTTTCCCGTGGAGCGTTGCAGGGAAAGGCCCATCTGGAGCAGTCAGTGCGCTGAGGGACGACTGCAGCTCCTGCAAGCTGGATTTTCCCTCCCATCCCACCTGCCTTGGGTTTAATAACCACTCTCCCCTCTCTCCCGGGCCATGCCCTGGACTGGCAGTGACCCCGCTGCGTTTCCTCCCTTTCAGATCACCCAGCTGAAGATCGAGAACAACCCCTTTGCCAAAGGCTTCCGCGGCAGCGACGACATGGAGCTGCACAGGATGTCCAGGATGCAGAGGTAACTAACGCCTGTCCCCTCCTGGGGACCCTCCCAGGGCCGCCTGGGCTGTGCCTGGCCTGTCCCTCGTGGCTCGGCCTGAGCCAGGACACGCTGCTGCTGCCACTCCCCACCGTGGCATCTGCAGGGGGTTTACATCAGCTTCTTGAAATACTCCCAGCACGTGGGGCCAAATCCTGCACCTGCTGCTCCCAGGGGAATTCCTTAATTGCTGGGTGCCAGGGACAGGACCTCACCTGTGGGACGCTGTCTTGGCCACACGGGCTTCGTGTTTCTTTTAGACACATCCCCATCCAGAACAACCTTTAGCTTTGTGCTAAACTCTCATCTCTGAGGCTGCACATGGACTTAGACCTGTTAAAAACTAGGACTAGCTGGGAGCAGCTCTGGCCACCAGGCTACTCTGGAAGAATTCCTGAGTGTTCCTTTCTCCCGGATGCTTTAAAGACAAAGCCCCCAGCCTTGTTTTGGGAGTAGGTTTTTTGAGGATGCTCCAGCTGCCTCTGGAGATGGTGGTGGAGTGTCCTGTGATGTGTTGTTACTGGCTCTGAGGGGCTTTGGCAGGAGGGCAGTGTTTGCCTGCTGGGTTCTGGATGTGCAGAGCAGGAGCAGAGGTGTGGTGGTTTCAGGCTGAAGAAGGAAACGTTAGAAGCTGTTGGGATCTCCAGGGCCAGGTGGCTGAGGAGACCTTTTCGAATCTCGGGTTTGGCTGCAAGTACTTAAGCTGGAAACCGAGCCTCAATGTTGTTTGAAGATCCTGTTTAACGTCCTCTTCTAAATGTCAGGTCCTGCTGCTAATTAACTTCATGCTTTTCCCTTCACTTGGAACTTTGTCCGTGTGTCAAGCGGCTTCCTGGTGCAAATGTTTTGCAGGAATGGTGCCATGCCCATGATTCTAACTAAGACAGATGGAGATTCTCAACAGAGCCTTTCCCAGGAGGGGAGGAGCCACTCGGATCCTTTTTTCCTCTGGCTCCTGCTGGAGGGACCTGCTTTGGGACCTTCCGATGGGAGGGTTTTTCCCACTGCCCACCCAGGAGCCAGCTGTAGGTGGTCACCTCTGGTGGCTGTGGTTGCTGACCTGAGCGTGGCTCTCCTAGCCAGGAAAATGGTGCTGTCAGGCACCAAATAACTCCTGCAGCCCCGCAAACACACCCAGAACCCCCTCAGGCTGGGCAGATGTCCCCCTGTGTGCAAACATGTGCAGGCTCAGCCCCAGGAAAGCCAAGATATACGTGTAAAAAAGGTATATGTGACACTCCATCTGCCCCACCTAAATCATCTCTGTGGGCTCCTGAATGTGCCCTGTGTTCCCTGCCTGCCCTTTCCAGCAGATCCTGGCATGATCTGTCAATATTTATTTATTTATGGCAGCTCTGCCTCTTGAAATAGCTCCCCCCACCCTGTGCCAGTTTCCCAACTTCTGCTGGAACTTGAGTGATGATGTCCCCCCCCTCATTATTTTGCTGCCAAACCACCCTTTCATTCCAGTGCCTGGAAAGATTTGAAGGTTTGGATTCATGTTTTGGAGCGGGAGGGAGGAGGTGGAACAGGGAGGACTCTTAGGAAGGGCTCGGTGCCACGTGAGGAGCACGGCATCAAGCCACGCTGAGCCCGCGCTGAAAATTGCTTGGCATTTTTATGCAGGGGCTGCGGTTGATGATCCAGGGAGCAGAAACACTTGGAATATTTAAATACACCCACTCAGGTCTGGCGGGGCTGGAAGGGTTAAAAATCGTTGCCTTTACAGGATAATTTGTGATGCTCATTTTAATAACTTAGCAGAGGAATGGCTGTGTGCCTTTACAAAGATGGCATTTTTTTGAAGGAGGGCAGGATAAGATGATTATAGTAAAATAAAGACCCATTCAAGGTTGCAAATATGGGCCCACCTTTGTGGGTTTTTTATGTAGATATATGAATATATCCAAAATTATATATGAAAATACATAAACTCATGTATAAAATCAGTTATATATATTAATAAATGGTAGCTATGAAAAATAGGTTGTGTCTATGAGATAAAGAACCATTCAGGATTGAGAATGTTGCAGAACTATGCCCTGCCTTTTGTGGGTTTATATAGATTTAACATATAAATATATATTAAAATGTCATTAAATTTATATATTATATATTTTAATATATAAATGTATGTTTATGACGTTGTTTCCCAGTGATGGACCAGTCAGTCCATCCTGGTTTTAGGGGAATGATGTCCATTTATGCCCTTGGAGAACATGGTGGGATGGATTTTTAGTGCTGTAGGTTCATTATGGAAAAAGTAGCTGGAAAAACCCCAAGTTTTTATAACCGTGCAGAGCCTTTTGTACCAGAAACTGCTGACCTGACATTCACCACGGCTTTGAGTCCCTCCCTCTCCACAGCCTTCTCCTTTCCAAGGCCTCCCATTTTGGTTTTTCCCCCTCTTATTTCCCAGAAAAAAACCCCAATAACTCTGTCCAGGTAGAGCTTCCTTCAGGAGTGGTGTTCAGCCTTTCAGCAGGAGATGATCCCATTGACATGGAGGAGCCACGAGCTCCAGAGACATCCAGATTCCTGTGGATGTTCATTTTCTGTTCATTTTCCTCTTTTCTCCCACTGCCTTTCTCTCCTGAAGCACAAGGTGCCTTCAGCAGCTTCTTTGGTAGGATGGGTCCTCTGGCAAGAGGAGGTTTTTTCAAAGTTTTCAGGTTTCTGAGCATGAGATTGAGTTTGGGATTTTCTTGATTAGGGAAAAAAACCCCAAAACATTAAAAAGAAAGGAAAATGCATAGAGGGATGCAAGTTTTACCACATGACCCTGTGGCCATGCTGCAGCTGAAAAAGAGAAATCAGGTGAAAGTGAGGTGTTTGTAGTGCTGGGAATTTTGGGTGAGGTGTTCAGTTTGGATCTCTTGCCCTTCTGTGCTGTAAAAATCTCTGTCTTCCCTTGGAGCTTCTGCCTGTGCCAAGGGGAATTTGGTGTGGAGTGCAGGGGCAAAACACGTGGCAGGAACCCACAGAGGGTGAAGCTTGTGCAGAGACAAGATCTGCAGTGTGGGGCTCTGCCCTTGGAATTCTCCACCCGTGAGAGTCCAAAGAGAGCTGAGCTGATAAACCATGGGGTGATCGGCGCTTGCGTGCAAGTCACAGCTTTCATCACATTAATTTCTGTCATCTGTGGCTGCCAAAGAACAGCAGGGGAGGAGAGTTTGTGGGTCTGGAGCACTGAGGGAGCAATTCTGGTCAACCCTGAAACCAATTCTTGCTGCCCATCTGCAGCTCCCATTGTCTGTGGTGCTTCTTATGGGGGCTGAGGAGCTTCTGGAAGTGTCAGGCCCTGGTTATTTTGTGTTCAAATTAATGCAGTTTAGTCCCTGAAGCTTCTTACTGGGAAGGCTTTTGAGGGGGATGGTGATGCCATGGGATGATGGTCTTGGCTCCCTCAATGGGCTCTCTGAGCCACTTGAAAAGTGACAAAAAAATCCAGAGCGCTCCCCGTGACAGGGAGGAGTGACAGCGGCTCTGACGCTGGGGCTGTTTTCTCTGTCAAGGATCACGAGCCACAGTTTGCTGCCCTTGGCATTAATCCACAGCAATCTTCTTGGCTCCAAAGGAATTATTCCAAAGATTCCCATGTATCATCGGGAGCAGAAGCAGGGCCAGCACAGAGGACACGAAATCAGTGCCATGAGTCAGAGCTGGTGTGACAGAGGTGACAGTGCATTTTGGGGTGCTGGCAGGAGAAATGTGTGAGCCTCGGGGCTCTGAAGGGATTGTGCTCCCTGGCATTCCAACATGGGAATTCCAGGGAATTCAATCCAAACGCTGGCCTGCCAGGCACCAGGCTGACTCACGCACAGCGGTCTCAGTCTGCTGCAAACGACCTCGTCCTTCTCCTGTCTTCTCATTGCATCTTTAATCCACTTCCATTTCCCAGGTTCTGTCACTGGGATCTCCCAAGAGCCTCAGGCTTGGAGCTGTTACATCTGCTGGGGAGTGGATGCTTTCCTCCAGCACACATCCCCCAGGAAATTTTCCTGGTCAAAGCCTGGTGGAAGCTGCAGGCTTGAGATGCGTTCAGTAGGACGTGATGGAATTCAGACGAAATCCAAAAGGAAGCTGTGCACACCTTGCTTGTTCACAGCTCTTTTGAAGTGAAAAAGCCTCTCAGGAAACACGGGGTAGCTGCAGTTTCTGTCACTGCCCCTCCTTTGGGGGATCTGCCCAGCAGGATTTGATCTGCAGAAGCTCAGCCCAACACGAAGGGATGCAGGTGCTGCCTCTGGCCCACATCCCTTCTCCAGCTCCTCTCGTGTTCTTCTTACTCCAACATATTTTTCTGGAGAAATTTACCTTCTTATCTGCCTGCTAACGAGAGCTCTTGATCTCTACCTGGTTCTTTTCGTTGCTGGTTCTTGGATTTGTTGCAGTGATTTTGGGCTGCACTGCTCAGAGGAGTTGATAATGGACCACGGGATCATCATGGAATGGGTTGGGCTGAAGGCACCTTAAAGCCCATCTCATCCCACCCCTGCCATGGCAGGGACACCTCCCACTGTCCCAGGCTGCTCCAAGCCTCGTCCAGCCTGGCCTTGGGCACTGCCAGGGATCCAGGGGCAGCCACAGCTGCTCTGGGCACCCTGTGCCAGGGCCTCCCCACCCTCACAGGGATGGATTTTTTTCTAGTATCCAATCTAAACCTATTCTCTGTCCGTGTGAAGCCATTTCCCCTTCTCCTGTCACTCCAGGCCCTTGTAAATGTTCTCTCTCCAACTTTCTTGTAGGTCACCCTGAAACCTTCTCTTTTCCAGAGAGAAATTCCAGTCCCAGCTCTCCCAGCAGAGCTGCTCCTTCCCTCTGAGCATCCTGGAGCCTCCTCTGGCCTCACTCCAGCAGCTCCAGGTCCTCCCTGTGCTGGGCCCAGGACTGGGGCAGCTCTGCAGGTGGGGCCTCACCTGAGCACAGGGGCAGAATCCCCCCTGCCCTGCTGCCCACGGTGCTGGGATGCAGCCCAGGGTGTGGGAGGTTTTTTGGGTGCTGGGGCAGGTCCAGCTCTCCCCCACAGCACCCCCAAGCCCTTCTCCCCAGGGCTGCTCCCTCTGTTCACCCCTGGCCTGGACTGATCCTGGGATTGCCCCATCCCAGGTGCAGCGCCCGCCGTTGGCCTTGCTGAACCTCCTGCGATTCCCATGCACGGCCCCACCCCGGGATTCGGGACCCCTCGGGCCCTGGCAGGCAGGTCAGGGTGTTTGCTGCACTGGAGGAGGATGGGGCAGAGAACAGAGCCCCTATTCCTCGGTGGACATTTTGATTTGTGTTCCTGCACATCCAGTCTGGGATAGCCTCCTCTGAGGGGCTGCTCCACAGTCCCCACACAGACAGGGGTCACGTTTAATCAGAGGCTGACACTGCAGGAAGCACTCAGCAATTCCTCTCCTACCACGTCCTTTCCTGCTGTAGTTTATCCACTTCCAGACAGCCTCTTGAGAGTGGCTTGATTTTATTTCAGTGTGCTGGGAATCAGCTGGAATGAATGCATGCTGACAATTTGGTTTGGTTTGATTTTTTTTTTCCTGGGAGATGATCTGTTTATTTCAGTCACTTTTTCCCCCCACCTTCTTCCTTTTACTGTGTCTGTTATGGCTGACTTCCACTTCTTCCCTCCTCTTGAGCCTCAGCAGGAAGGACAACAATTGGTGGCCTGGGAAATATAAACCCCAAAGCCATTGAGTTGTGTTTGCACATCTGGAATCGGGGGTTGATTCTGTGCTGGATAGAGGGGACAGCACTGACAGGGTGACAAACATTTGTCCTTTTGTTGTGCCTGCCTGAGGAGGAGTTAAAACCTCCCAGAAATTTGGAAAGAGTGGAGGGGAATCCCTGTGTTCAACCTTGGGTCAGGTTTTAGACTAGGATTTGATATTGTGGACAGGGTTTAGACAGCTCAGGGGCTTCCAAGGGTGCTATAAACACATGGGAAAGAAATCCTTGTCCATACCATGCTTCACCTTGGCCTCCAGCAGGTCCTTGGGATCTGATATTTAATAAGCCTTTTGAAGCCTTCTTACCGTGAGCTACAGCAGCTCTGGAAAGCCTTGAGGTACACAGGGCTTTGTTGTAGAAATATCAAGAACATCTTCTAAAACAACTTGTTTAGGGCTGGTAGGGGTTGGATGCTCCAATGCAGGAGCTTCCTGGTTCTAAACTGTGGATTTTGGAAGAGGTTTTTAACCAGGTTTTTGTCTGGCAGCTGCATTTACTATGCCTTGGCTGGTACTTCAGGAAACTTCAGGTCTGCACATGAAAATACATGGAAAATTATTATTGCCTTAAAGTGTAGTAACAAGCAAGAAAGTGAACTGGATGTTGCTCTGTGAAGGTCTGTATTCATAATTTTTTCAGTTATTATTAGTTTGCAGTGGCCAGCAAGGTTTTTGGTTCTGAGATTGCAAAATTGTCTTGAATTCGCTCCTTTGGATTCTTGGCTGGCCACGAGTTTGTGGCAAAAGTGATCTTACAAAACTGGAGTCTGTCGTGGGCAGAGCATCACTCTGCCAGGGAAAGGGGAAGGTGTCATGAGAGAAAATGAGACTGAGTTTCTAATTCCACCTGGCAGGGGTGGGATTTGGGATTTGGAGTTGCAGTAGGGATTCACTTGTCAGGCCTGATCTGTGGGATGGGGTTTTTAGGATGAATTTCAAGTAGAATGTGGGAAAGTTCTGCAGAGCTGGTGTCCAACCCTGCGGGTTTGGGAAACCTCTGGCCAGGTGGGAGTTAAGAACAGAGTCCAGACTTCAGCATCGATGCTCTTGGGCCTCATCCCTGATTTCTCTCCCTAAATTTTAACAAAACTTTAAACCAAAACATTTTGTTTAACAAAACAAAATCAAAATATTACAGAGCCCCTTGTGTGACTCCTCCCTGTCCCCCTCTGCTATTTTAATACAGCAACTAAATATTCATTATTAGCTTCCGACAGGCTTTAAATAGACCAGTGACAAGGATTTTACAAGGTTTTTCCTTGTAAATTCATTTTCCAATCAACTTTTTAAAAAATTTCTTTTAATTTTGCAAATTTCAATGCAAAGAAAGCCTATTAACACCCCCATGTAAAACTAACTCATGCTCTGGCCCAGGAGCAACAACCTCCTCCTTGCTGTGTGGACGATTTCCTACATTGCTTAAGTCAAGATTTAATGCTTCCCTCCCCCCTGCCCCCACCAGCCTTTTTACATTGCTACAGGTTTTTTTGGACAGCAGAATTTCTGGATACGACAGAAACCTTTCATTCTATTAAACTATAGCTCAGGATTACAACCACTCTTTTGGGAATAGTGATTTTTAGGAGAAAAAAAAAAGAATTTGATCCATTTTAGTTTGTCCTTCAGGCTTTAAAAATGGTAGGTGTGTGCTCTACATATTGTGTCGGCTGAGGAAAAAATATAAATATTTTGAGATTATTGTTGCTGTAGAAGATGTCAAAGATTTATTTCAGCTCAGCTCCTTTAAGGAGGAGTATGTTGAATTACAGAGATAAAGGCCTTTGTGAATCAAAAAACGTCAAAGTGAAAGAAAGGGAATATTTGAGATATTTAGTGAGAAAATACTTTCCTTCATCTCCCTCCTACAATAGCTGATTTTTTGGCACAAATAGCACCCAACGTGTTTTGACTGAAATGGAAATGTTTCAGTCTGGAGAGACGTTATTGCGCTACCTCCCGGGAGCTGCTGTTTGGAAACTTGGTACTTCCAGCCCGTTCCCTCTCCTGCAGAATTCCCAGTTCCTGCTGTGTCCCACAGAGCACCACAGTCCTCTCTTACCTCCACGGAGATTGTCATATTCCCTGGGAAATGCAGCCTGGAAGGAACTTGGGACCCAACCCCACCCCATGCTCTGGGGTAAAAACATTGCTGTTGCAGACAAGGAGCTCCTTCACGGCAAGAAAGGAGCTGAGCCTCCCCTTGGACATCAGGAGGAGCTCCTCACTGAAAGGGTGGTCAGGCAGTGGCAGGGGCTGCCCACGGAGGTGGCGGAATCCCCACCCCTGGAGGTGTCCGAGGAATGATGGGATGTGGAACTCAGTGCTCTGCTTCAGTTGACAATGTGCTGCTCAAAGACCTTGGAGGTCTCTTTTGACCTTCATTATTCTAGGAAAATATTTTTTCATCAAGAAAAGGTTGTTAATCTTTTCCTGCTCTCAGCTCTCCACTGAAAGAGAGAAAATATTGGTTTGGGTGAGAAGTACCTGGGGTGGGGATGGCTCCTCAGTGCTTGTGTGGGGCTTGGCACAGCAAGGGTCTCACCTCTACGGGTCCCTCTGAGAATTTATGGTCAGAAACCCCCACAGAGATCTCATCCCATGTTCCAAAGAGACATCCTTTGAAAATGGTCATAGAATCCCAAGATTTCTCCACCATGGCCAAACCTACCAGTACAAACTGTCCTTAAGTGTCACATGGCCTGGCACCATGGTGCGTCCCTCCTTCTCCTCCACCGCAGCTCTGGGCACCCACTGGAAACAAAACGAGCCTCTGTCATTTTTTGGGAGGTGGATGTTGGCTGTGTGGGGCTGAGGGAGATGAACCCAGGCAGTCCATGCAGCCTCTCCTCAGCAACGAGAGCTAAGGGCACGTCCAGGCGTCGCCTTCTCGCAGAAGTCTCCTTGGAAGGGAAGCAAGGTGGGGGTGCAGCTTGGGCCTGTCGTGTTGGTACCATTTCCTCGAGGATCACGGTGTGGAGGTGGAGCAGGCAGCTCAAAACCATGGCCTGGGAGGGCTGGGAGATCCCTTAGAACCCAGGAGATTTGAGGGTCATCCCTGAGTTTTGATGGCTCCAGCTCTTGACCTTCCCCAGAAGCCACCAAAGCTGCCCTTCAGCATGAGATCTGGTGGAATTCAGTGCTGGATGTCAGGCAGGTCCTCTGAATCCCACCTCTGAATCCCACCTCTGAATCCCACCACGCATCCACTGCCATCTTGAACATCAGAGGGACAAATCTCTGCTTCCTTCCACTCCATCTCTCTTTTGTTCCCTGTGCACAGCCTGCACTTCAGCTCTGAGAAAATGCTGCTTCCAGGGGATGAAACCCCTCCTTTGGCTCAGGCTTTCCTTGGCAAGCCCCCAGTGCCCGGGGTTTGGAAAGCTTTCAGGGCCCAACCAGAGCCACATTTCTTTGGGTTTGAGCTCCTTGGTGAATTTCCTTTCCATTCCAGCTCGGTTGCTGATGTTTCTGGCAGCCACCACTGCAGTGGTTTGGATGAAAGCTCCCTGCTGGGGCAGGTTTATGTAATTGTTATTGTTAAATTTCGTAAATAAGTTCTGAGTTCTGCAGCGATAGGTCCTCTCTGAGGGGTGTAACTGGAGCTTCAGGGCTCCTCCTCTGCGTGGGGGTGGCCAGGTGAGCCTGTGGGTGGGATTTAAGGAGCTGTCCTTGCTCCAGCACGATGATTTTGAGCAGGTGAGGGGGGGAACTCAAAGCCAGCTCGGTCCAATGGTTGCAGCCTCCGAGGAGAAACCTTGTGTTGGAATGGGCCCTTTGTGGCTGCTCTGAGCTGGGTGGCACTGGGGCTGCTGTGCCACCCGATCCTTGTGTGTTTTAGCAAGTCTTTGGATTTGGGAGGAGGCTTGTGCCTCACCTGCAGTGTCTGAGCTCCCCTAGTCAGCTTCAGTTCTCCCTGCAGAGCAGGAATTATCTTTGGGGTTGCCGTGCTGCTGAGGTGTTTGGAGAAACACCTCCAAAAACCATTGTAGGGTCTTTGAGGAGAGGGGATTTCCAGCCTGTGCTGGCAAAGCATCCCGACTTCCCACCAGATCTGGGAGCAAGGGAACAACCCAGGCTTTCCCTGCCATCCTGGCTCTGCTGAGGCTCTGCTGTGCATCAAACCTCGGTGATTTATTTGTTTCTCTTTTCTGAGCTTGGTCTGTGGAGCAGGGATCCCCCATCCAGGACAACCAGGCTGACAGGCTCCAGGGAAAAGGAATGGGGACGACTACCAGAAGGGAAAAAAAGTGGACCTAAATATTTAATTCATTTCCAAGTGAGCTTGGCAGAAATGAGGTTTTTATTTACATGCACGTGCATATTGCAGAGACGTTATAAATAGTGTACAGCTTATAAACGCTACAATGTGTAAATATAAATCTTCTTTATTTTGCTAAAACTGCATTTATCTATTTCATGTGTGGGTATAAAATAGCAGTGGTGGAAAAGGCATGAATTTAAGGGGACTAAAAGGAAAGGGAATAACGAGCGCATGGATAAAGTGTGACGGGGCTGCAGCCTCCTGGGAGGGATGTCTCCATTTCACTGAAAGCCTAAACAAACTCCATGACACTAATGTGCTGCCTTCATTTATTAATCCTCTGATCTATTTATTAATTGATTGCTTTGCTGACTTGTTTCTGTTTTTTTTTTTTTTTTTGGTTTCTTTGCTTGTAGTAAAGAGTACCCGGTTGTTCCCAGGAGCACAGTGAGACAAAAAGTGTCCTCAAATCACAGCCCCTTCAGCGGCGAGACCAGGGTCCTTTCTGCCTCCTCCAACCTGGGCTCCCAGTACCAGTGTGAGAACGGGGTGTCCAGCACCTCCCAGGACCTGCTGCCTCCTGCCAACCCCTACCCCATCTCCCAGGAGCACGGCCAGATCTACCACTGCACCAAGAGAAAAGGTCAGAGCTCGGCTGCTCCCTGCTTTCCCCCTCCTAACGTGACTGACAGAGTTGTTTCCCGATGTTTCCCCTTGGACAGCCCCAGGGATAACTGTCTTTGTGGATGGAAAAACATCAAAGTGAAAGAAAGGGAATATTTTAGATATTTAGTGAGAAAATACTTTCCTTCATCTCCTGCCTCCAGTAGTTGGTTTTTTGGCAAAAACAGCACTCAGCAAGTGGTGCTGGAGGATGAGAGAGGGATGAGGGTTGTGGGCTGCTCCCCCAGGCTGAGTGAGACTCCTCTCACCTAAAATCCCATCTCAGCCGGGCTGGGAATGAGCTGTTTGGGAGCTGGCAGTGCCTTTCACCCAGGGTGAATCCACATTTGGAAAGATAGCTGGTGCTGCAGATAAAGATGACTTATCTGCAGCCCCTCAGACAGGGTTAATCTCCAGCTGGAGATACCTTGACAGTTTGCATTTTGCCCGGTTTTCGGCTCAGGGCTGTCTCACAGCTGGGAGAGTTTTCTGTCTGCAGAAATGCTCGGGCTGATGAAGGGTGCCTGGGATTGAGAACCATGATAGCCATGTTCCTTCCCTTCTGCTGCAACCAGCCTGCTTTAACAGAGCTTTAGGGATCAAACTGCGAGGGCTTTCCTGACTGCTCGGCTCATCCTGGCGTGAAGAGCCCCCGATAGTGACGGGATAATTGTTCTGGGCAGGAGTGAGTGGTTCCTGCTCTCTGCCTTCCTCTCCCAAAGCGGTGGGAACGCTTAGATGCAGCACCACTTGCAGGACTGAGATAGCAAAAGCTTTAGGTCAGTTTTACTTGGAAAAACATAGGGGATTTCCAGGGCTGGGTGCAACAAGGGGTGGGCAGGAGCTGGTTTGTGCTGAGCCCGTTCCCTTTGTTGGGATTTGCTCTGTGGAAAAGCTACCAGAAGGCAGCAAGCACAGTGGCTTTGAGTGCACCAGGAATTTGTCCCCACAGCAGATCCCTTCCCTCTTCCCTGCACGGCCCTATCAGTCAGACACGTCATTATTTTTAGCAACATAACCCCTGGAGCACTGGGATGTGCAGACACACAGTCTAAGGTGGGGAACACTGGGAGGTGCTGGCAGAGGAGGCAGGAGGGCAGTGGAATTCTCTCCCACGTCCTTGGTGAATCCCCTGGCCCTTGTAGGAGCACGTGTGTTGTGTACAGGTATGCAAAGTGAAAAAAGCTGAGGAATCCTAATATTTTCCTGAGATTGAGGTAATCAGTGGAAAACAGGTGGCATTTTCTGTCCCCTGCAGCTGACCAGGCGACTGTGCTCACATAGAATGTGTCAGAACTGGGACTGGAAATGGGGATGCTGGCCTTGAGCCGGCTTAAGGCAGGGAATAAGGAGATTGTGGCATCCCAAAGTGTCCCCCAGGTCAGGGGTGGGGTGTGTGGCCTGTTTTACCCCCGGACTGCTGTGGGGCTGTGGGTGTGAGGTGCTGGGGTGCTGCAAAGTCCCACTGCTGGTGAGGGAAGGTCCCAGCCTGTGATCCCTCCTCACTGCTGGGAGTTGCAGCTTCTGGGAGTCCTTTCTCAGCTCCTCTGTCCCAGGAGCTGAGCTGAGCTGAGCTTTCACCTCTCCTCTTCCCCCTTTTGCCGAAACTAACCAGGACAAGCTGGCCCGAGTGGCAACCAGCCCTTGGGACAATCCCTGACTGCTGCGTGTCCCTGCCCCTCAGGGCAATTCATCATTCGCCTCCGCATTGTAACGCGATAAGGAATCAACAGAGCTTTCCTTCCAGTTTTGGGATTCCCGCTAAGTGGTGTCTCCATGGGTGGTTTCCCTCAATCCCCCAATTATCTCACTTCCTCTTATTGTCACAAAAGCCACGACTATCTGCCCTGGAATAAAGCTCCCCGGCCCCTCTGGCCTGCGTGGCCCTCGCGACAGCACAGGGCTCGGCCGAGGGAGGCCTCGTCTGCAGGGCCGATGGCCCCTCATTATCTCAGCCATGGCTGGAGTGGCACAAGCAGTTAAGGGCCTTTTATCAACGCCGCCAAACGCTTTAATCAAAAAGGAGCAGTGTCCTGCCCGATACCACCGGCTTCTTCCGCGGGGTTGGGTGTCCCCGAGCCCCTGCTTCCCTCCCTGCGCCTTCTTCTCTCCCCTCCCCGTGCCGTGGGTAAATCGAAAACAGCCAGCAGGGCTTACAGGAAAGAAACACAAAGTTAATGGGAACCAGAGAGGCAGCCTGAGCTGCCGAGCAGCGCTTCGCAAAGGGAAATTAATTAAAAGGAAAAAAAATTCGCTAGAGATGAGCAATTTGGTTCGGATAAATCAGAATGTGATCCAAGGTTTCATGTCACTGAGTGTGGAACTTCCTTCCAGCACCAGCAAGGATCTTTGCTGGACATGGGAAGATAATCCTCTGTATAATATTACTTTTGTTTTGCTGTTCCAGCCTCTCATTTCTGACTTTTCCCTCACAGTTCTCCTGCTTTCCTACATTTCTGCTGAACAGTTATCAAGCCTCACCTCCTCAGAAAACCCAAAAGCAGGAGTTTGTTTGCTCCTATTGCCCCTCTGTCCATTTTCTGGACTGGAAATCTCATTGATTGTGTTGGATTATCCACTCCCCAAGCATTGACTCCTCCTCAGGCAGCTCAGGATTTATCTCAAGCAGATTATTTCCTTTCCCAGGGCTGTGGTTATGGATAAGTGCCCTCGGGGGCAGAGGGCAGTTCAGCTGGGTTTGAGAGCAGCTGCTGTCTGCATCTTCTGGGGTGAATTCCACCACTGTTTTCCAAGCCAGTCTTCCTCCAGTTTTGACATCTCCTGATGTTTCTCTGCATCCTTTTCAATCAGGGCCAAGCCCTGGGTTAGGCTCAGCTAGGAACAGCTCTGTGCTCACCCAGCTCAAAGGAACCTTGTTCAACTTCTGCTTTCCTGGTGACCTAAGACAAGGATTATTCTCTGTGGTTGGCAGTGTTGTTCTTAGCTGTCAAGGCAAGATGGATTCACTGTGGAGATCTGATATGGAATTACATTAGGGGAGAGCAGCAGGGCTGCCAGGGTTGTTATCTCTGAAGGCTTCAGGGAGGTGATGCTCCCCTGGCTGAGGAAGGAAGGAAGGAAGGACACATCCCAGAGCTCCCAGTCTGCTAATTCCCGATGTGCAGGTGGGAGGGCAGGCTCACAGCATTGGGAATGACCCCGGTGTGCTGCAATGGGGTCGCTGTTCCAGGCGTGGGGAATGGCAGGGATCATCCTGCCTCGTGTCCCAGCTCCACACTGGGATTCCTGATGGCAGGGGACAGTCCCTGGTCCTGAGGGGACGGGTGAATTCCAACCCTGTATCTCACCATGGAGCGGCCGCAGTTTTTGACGTGGATTTTTAGGCTGACACAAAGAGCAGTAGGAGCTTTGTCTTTTTTCTGGTTGTTCTCCACCTCTCCCTGTCCCATTGTCATGCTTGGAGAAGCCCAGAAGGCCTCAGCAGCAGGCAGTTCACCTCGTGTCCTTCATTCAGCCCCACATCCCGGTCAGGATACTGGGGCTTGTTTTCCCTTGCATTATCCTGTCTCTCAGACATCCTGTGGACTAAACAGCCATCCCTCCAAAACTCTGCTCCCTCCCAGCCTTACACAATCCCAACCACTTGGCAGATTTCTGGGATGCTTGTGATGCTGAACAGGAGGCAACTAGAACAGCCTCTCCCTGGGGAGGTTATAAAAGTTGTCAAGTTGGCACTCTGAGGGAGAAGAGGGACGTGGCAGAAGCCACTGGCTCCAACCAGCAAGGACCGTGTCCTTCAGCTCCCTGACTTGGACATAACCCTGGGGAAGGATTTCTCTTCCATCTCCTTGCTCCTCTGGTGAGGTCGGTGCAGGTACAGGGATGCCTTTCCACCTTCTCCTCAAGAACAGGCACCTCTTTGTTGAACTGACTTCTCCCACATCCCACCCAGCTTTGTTTTTTCACTCAGAATGTGCAGGACACAATTCAGGCGTGGGGTGTCTCCTTGGAGGACACGCTGCTCATCCCTGACGTTGGGAGATGCAATGGCCAAGGCTTGAGCTGTGCTGCAGCTGGAGAGGTGCAGAGCTGGAGAGCCCAGAGCAGGGTGGCTGTGGCACACTGAGGGTGAGGAAGGGACTCCCTGTGTGGGGAGGAGATGCTCAGGGGGCCGGGATACACCCAGGACTTGCTGGGTGGCCGCACTCCCTGCGGTTTCAGCAGCTTCACATCCCTGATGAGGAAAGGCTGAGGGAGCTGGGCCAGCCCTGACTGAGAGGGGACCCCGTCAGTGCCTGCAGGGGAGGTGCCAGCCTCTGCTCCGTGGTGTCCAGCCACAGGACAACTGGCAGGAACTGGTGCCTGGGAGCTTCCACCTGACCATGAGGAAGAACTTTCCTGAGACCAAGCACCAGTCAGGCTGCCCAGGAGGCTGTGGAGTCTCCTCACTGGAAATATTCCAGAATTTTCTGGACACAGCCCTGTGCCCTGTGCTCTGGGATGGCCCTGCTGGAGCAGGGAGCTTGGGCCAGATAACCAACCCACTGTGGCCCTTCCAGCCTGAGCCATCCCGTGATCCCGCTCTCCTGTCACGGGTGCCTCTGCAGGCAGTGCTGGCAGCTTGCTGCCTGTGGAAAAGATTCCACAGGTTTTTGGGGGTTGGGTGGTCCCTGCCCCACAGCCCTGCCATGTTCCAGTACAACACAGCCATATCATAAACAGTGCAACAGCTGGAATGACTGGCGTGCCTTAGGTTCCATGCCCTAGCATTTAGGACTTGTTTGCCCTTTAGAGGCGTTCATTTTGACTGAATTTTCCTTGCTCTTTCCTTCTTGGACAACCTTTGTCACTCTTGCAGCCTGGTATTGGCTCTTCAGGCTCGTGTCAGATCCATGCTGGAATCTGGACTGGATAAAACAACAGTTAGTGATAATCCCCCATTGTGTCTCCCTCATGAAGTTGGGATGAACTTCCTGTAATGCCCTGGAAGTGTGGGTGAGCTCTGGAAACCAAAGCAGTCGTGTCCCATTCTTCATTGTCTTCCATCCCGGGGAGCTGAGTGTCATGGGTGGGAAAGGAGCTCCCCTGACTTACACCAGGGGGACAGGAGGGGCCAGTGCAGCCTGAAGTCCAGAGGCTTTCCATGTTTACATTCTGTTCTACATGGCCCTGATCTTGGAATTGGGAGAATTCCATTTAAAAAGCCATTTGTGTGGTATTTACAGCCCAGCTGGAAGTAGTAAATACCGGAAATCTTGGAAGCGCTCACGCTGTCGCTCAAGCTCCTTCATTAGATAGATCATCAAATTCCTTGTGAGGGAGCCAGTTTCCACCCCATTCTTCAGGCTCCGTTTTCCTTGGATTCACTTCGGAGCAGCTTCTCCCGGCGCTGGCAGCTTCCCCTGCTTGGCAGCACCTCCTGCTTCGTGAGGCTTGTGCAGGATCGAGGGGCTGCTCCCCAGAGCTGATCACCAGCCTTGGCTTCCAAGAATAGCCACACAGTGGGGCATGGTCAGGACAACTCCCAGGATGGCCAACAACTCCCCTGGGGGCTCAGGAGCACCTGGAAAAGGACAAGGAGCTGCTCTCAGGGAATCAAACCCTGAGCAGGCAGCTCCGTATCTCCTGTGTCCTGCTTGCATTGATAGGAGGAGGTGAGAGGACCTTGAGGGATGGGATTATGGCCTTGAGCTGCACTGCCCAGGCTCCAGAGACTGAGGATGAATTGAAACTGCAACATTTGGCATTGCATGAGAGATTTGTTTGTCTTGTGCTCCTTTTGTCGCTGCCAATTTCCACCCCTTGATCTGCTCCACACCCTGGGGATGCTCTTCAGCTGCTCTGTGCTGGCTCTGGTCTCCTCCGTGAGGAGCGGTGGGACAGGACCAGAGAGCCTGGCCCGGTGTAAATCCCTCAGCCAGCACCAGCCGAGGCTCTCTGGTCTGCACCATCCCACCCATGATGCACATGGACCATTCTCTTCCCTCTCCAGCACTTTGAGGCTCCATAGATGGGAAAATCACCGGGAAGAGGGGCAGGAGGAAGGCAGAAGCTGTTAGGGCAGGCTGTGATCCTTTGCTACTGCCTAGGTCCTGTTTGGAGATGGCAACAAGGTCCTTACACACCTTAAAATCCCTTTCCACACAAAACATTGGTGAGCCTGGCTATAGAGGGGCCAGCAGAGTGATCCTGAGAGCTTACAGAGGGACAGAGGGCACCTGTGGGGCTTGCACTGAAGTCCTGGCTGGCTTTGTTTTTCCTCTTCACCTGTGCTGGGTTCTGGAAGTGGTTCCGTGACGCTGCGGCTCTGCCCGGCTGGGCTGCAGCAGGCAGAGAAATGTCTGGGCTAAATGGAAAAATCAGCAAGCTCAGGTTGTAAGTCAGGCAGTTTTACACAACGGAAAAACAGAGTTTGACTGGTTTGTGTTGTATATTTAAAAAAAATCAAAATAAAATAAACAGTCAAACCCCAAGCCAATGATTTCTGGTGCCAGCAGAGTGATGCGGTTTAATGCTGAAAACTTTATTAGCAGAACAATGCTGCATTTTACAAGACATTGTTTTTCCACCCCAGTGTTCTTATTACTCAGCGGTGGGTTAGGAATCCAAACTTTTTACACTGTCCATAAAAGCTCCGGCTGTTCTTCCAGATGTCCCTCCTGTCATGGAGCTGAGATCAGGGGAGAGGTTAGACCTGTGCCTCCAGCTTTTGGCTTTCAGGGACTCCATCCTCTCCCCTGCTCCTGCACGCCGTGGACCTGAGCAGGGCTCAGGAGGGTGACACGTTCCTGCATCATCTCCCTGCTTACTGTTCCAGCCGGTTTTAAAAACAGGATGGAATTGCTCCTTTATCCCATCCTGCTTTTACAGGGAAGGCAGAGGAGGATCTGGATTATCAGGGCTCTGTGTTGCTGAGGTGAAGGAGCCAGGCATTGATGATGTCAGGAGGAAAACAATGGGACTGTGGCCTTCCAGTGGAATTTAGGGCATTACCAAGCCAAAGGCCACTGTGGGGAATGTCCCCACGGTGTCCCTCAGTACCTGCTCTTTGGGGATTGTCGGAGCAAGGTGAACAGCAGCAGCAGTTCCAGCTGGACCTGGAAGACCCCTGGGTGGGAGTAATGGGTTATTTTACATGCAGAGAGGGTGCAGCTTCCAGGAGAGCCTCAGGGCTGTTCAGAGCAGTGAGGGTTATGTGCAGGTGTGTGTTTAGAAGAAACAAAAGGTGCCCGAGCTGCCCACCTGCCCCTCCTGAAGGTGTGACAAGAGCGTTCCCCTCGGAGCAGCCTGGCAGCAACATCTTGTGGGGCAGCTGCTCTCAATCCTCCTCTCTGTGAAATTGGGGTTTTTTTTCCTCCTTTGTATTTCAGGGGTGAAAAAATTCCAGCTCAGAAAATTGTAAAGGGTAATTTGTTCCAAATTTCTTTCAAATCTGACCTTGCTAAAAGGGTGCAGCCAGGAGGGCTCTAACCAAGTGGGATGTTTTCCTGCCTGCACCAGAAATCTTGTTTTTGAAGCAGCAGCAAAGTTAATCCATGTCAGAACAAGCTCCCCTACCCTTGCCACGCTGTCCTTAAAATCTCTTGGTGAAGTGCTTGTCCCTGGGAATTTTGCCATTCATTCCAGCAGAGCTGGATTTCATTTGATGACCCTGCGAATGAATAAATAAGTGCACATTCATTTATTCATTTGGCTTCACCCTGGAGATTTCACCTAAATTGTTTATCTCCTTCCCTCTGCTGGCCTGGGATGCTGCAGGAAACAAAGGGCTCTGCAAGATGTGTCTTGTTGCTCCTAGCTGTGAAATTTACTTTTCTCCTTTGTTCCCCTTGGCTCCAGCACACGGCCCTGTGTGGATTTATGTGCCCACAGCCCCGTGTGGATTTATGTGCCCAGCTGCCTTGGCACAGCTGAAGGCTGGGGCTGTCAACCTCCAAATCTGATTGTCCCAACCGTGCCATCGCTGGTGCTCTCCTGGGAGGATTTTTATTGCGATCTCCTTTTTTGTCTCTTTTTCTCGTGGAAATGTTTTGTTGTAAAGGATTTGAGTTGGCAGCATCAGCTCTGAGCCTCCTGGCTGGGAGTGGGGACCCTGGAAGGTGCCGAGGTCACAGGCAGATGTCATTCCTCGGGTCAAAGTGGCAGTGGGTAGGAGATGGGGAGTGTGTGTGGGGATCACCAGGCAAGATAAACCTCAGGATCCCTCCAGCATCTTGATTTTCCTGCCAGAGCTCCTGGCTAATCCCTTCCCCACTCCAGCAGGGAGGGCCAAGTGCAAGGCTTGTTTTCCACAGGGTGGATTGAGATCGGTTCCAAGGAACTGATGGGGATTTACACTGGGGCAGTGTGGGATTGTCCTCGGTGAAACCAGGACAGCAGGGAGGGAGGCTCAGCCGCGGGCGCCTTATCCTTGGTGGCTACCGGGACTTTTCTCTCCCAACAGATGAGGAATGTTCCACCACCGAGCATCCCTACAAGAAGCCCTACATGGAAACCTCTCCAGCAGACGAGGACCCTTTCTACAGGTCCAGTTACCCGCAGCAGCAGGGACTGAGCACGTCGTACAGGACTGAGTCGGCGCAGCGCCAGGCCTGCATGTACGCCAGCTCGGCGCCGCCCACGGAGCCCGTGCCCAGCCTGGAGGACATCAGCTGTAACACGTGGCCCAGCGTGCCCTCGTACAGCAGTTGCACAGTGTCTGCCATGCAGCCCATGGACAGGTTACCCTACCAGCATTTCTCTGCCCACTTCACCTCGGGGCCGCTCATGCCCCGCCTGGGCAGCGTGGCCAACCACACGTCGCCCCAAATCGCCGACACCCACAGCATGTTCCAGCACCAAAGCTCTCACCAGCCCATCGTGAGGCAGTGTGGACCTCAAACAGGCATCCAGTCCCCTCCCAGCAGCCTGCAGCCGGCAGAATTCCTGTATTCGCACGGCGTGCCTCGAACCCTGTCGCCCCACCAGTACCACTCGGTGCACGGTGTGGGGATGGTGCCAGAGTGGAGTGAGAACAGCTAACCAGGGGCGCAGGGAAGTGCCAGAGCCACGGGAGAATCCCAGAAAACGGGACAAGGAAGAGGAAAAGAATCCCCCTGTTGATAACAAAGCATTCTGCAAGACTCCTTGAAGGGAACGTTCGCCGCTAGCACTCGAGAGGGACGGACACTCACTGAAACCACGGCTGGAAGCCATCGGCCTCGGTGCGACTTGCCCCGACCCCCCTTTTGTTTTCTTTTGTTTCAAAAGAAAAGCCAACAGCCCAGCACACTTCTCCCCCTCCACGGCCCCACCCAGTTTGTGTTGCTGCCACCACCCTCGTCCCCCCCTGCCCTTCTGCTCTTTTTGTTCTCCAAGGGACACCAAACTCCTGCTGCCTTTCTCACCACGGTCAGAATGCTTGAACGAGAACAATTAGGATGTTACTTTTTTTTTTTTTTTTGTGGTGTTGATGTTGACAATGTTATATAATAAATAATAATATATATATATATTTTCTTTCCATTTTCTCAGAAAAAAAAAAAAAAGAAAAAGACACCAGCCCTTTTAACCAAGGGTGGATTTTGGAGTGGTGTTTCTTTTTTTTTTTTTAATTAGTGCTATCTTTGTTCCTTTTCAACAGAAAGAGGTACTGAGAACCCCCAAATAAAGAACTCCAGTACCTGCCTCGCCCAGGCATTGTACCAAGAGTGAAATTGCTCCCACAGGGAGCTGTGTCCTTACAAATTCCCCAAAATTCTCTCCAGGATCCACCCCATAAACCATCCCCTCATCTCCTTTCCCACTTGTAATTCTCTTGTTCCTCTCCAGGTCTTTCTTGGTCCCTCAGCTGTGTCTGACGGAAGTGTGGGGTTATTTCCAAGCTTGCAAACACCCACAGCTCGACTCCTGCTGGATTTTTAGCGGCGTGTGGACAGCCAGGCTCCGAGCCAGCTGCCACGGGGGGAGAGGGGGAGACGCTGCAGACACTGAGAGGAAAAAGTTTGCTCACAAAAATGATGATGATGACGCTTGTTTGCGATCCCGGGCTTTCATTTTCTCCCGTGTTCCTTTGCTTCCTCTCCAGAAGAAAAGGAAACAAAACGGGATATCAGTGTGGGTATGTGAAGCGAGATATTCAATAAATGCGTTTAAAAGGGGCAGAAAATGATCCCGAGAGGCTGGGAGTGGTGGAGGCAAAAAGAAAAGGAAAAGCAAATATGTGCAAGGAAAAATGTCTACTGCAGAGTACTTCAGGTGTAAAATTTCCTGGTCCTATTTATTTATACATGGGAGTTCCAATAACTCCGAGGATGTCACAAAAGCAGCTGATTCCAAGAGGTTCAAATTTTTATTGAAATGGAAGTTTGCTTTCTTTTCTTCTTTTTTTTTTCTCTCTCCAAGCTGTGCACACTCTATATAATTTACATATATTTTTAATTAAAAGTAATTCTAATTAACTAAAGAGGTATACCTGCGTGTCAGCCACTGGGAATGGGGGTGGGAATGTGTGGGAATGCTGATGTGGGAGGGAATCGAGACAGGTATCCAAAGCCATGGAGCTAAGGAAAAAAAATTATCCCTACCTAGTTACGCTCTCCCACTTTCATGTGCCAATTAATGGCTGATAAACCCCACACACTCCCAAGGGCAAGGGGGCACCCACCTATTTTTAATGTATTTTTGGGTTTGGGGTGGTTTTATTTGATTTTTTTGTTTCTACTTGATGCCTTTAATTTAATTTTTATTCATTTCTGCCGTGGCAGAGGAGGTGCAACATCCCAGGGGGGAAGGAAGGGATGGGCTGAGCTTGGGCTGAGTTTGGGGATGTGGCCTTGTCTGCTCCAGACCTGCCTGGGTCCCCCAGGGCTGTGCTCTCCTGGGGTCACGTTCCCATCAAGGAAGATTTAGAATTGACCTTGGTGGGTGCTGGGCTGGCACTGGGAAGCCCCAGTGAGGTGGAACTCCACCCTGCTCCCATGGAAGTGAGGTTGGTGGGAAGGGTTTGGCCCAGGGCGGGTGTGGGGTTGTGTCCCAGCCTCGGCAAAGGACGGGAGATGCTTCGGGAAGAGGAAACCAGGTGGGAAAATCGGCTCCAGGGGAACGAGGAGATTGCAGTGGGGAAGCCCAGCAGGAAGGTTGGCTCTGGGGGCTGCTGAGCCAGGAGCACCTCTGGAAGAGCATGGAAGGAGCTGAGGAGGTGTCTGAGCCTGTCTCAGGGGCACCGAGGGACACCCTGCAAAGGCACAGAAGGGCAGCAGGAGCAGTAGGGCCACTCCACGGTGATATTCCCACCTTGCTGTCCCAAGGATCTGTGGCATGGGGTCCTCTGGGCCTCTCCCAGCACTGGCTCCAATAGAACTTTCTTCTTTCGGCTGTCTCTGCTTTTACTGCCTCGTGCTTGCGGAACATTTCAGAGATGTTGGGTGAGACACAGCCAAAATGTGCTGCTGGAGCTCGCTCTGGGTATCAACAACGTTTGTGGGCAGAAGGAGACGCGGGTACCACGTGTGGGCCATGGCCGGGACCTCGGTTCTTGCCAAGCTTTTTGTCTGCATGGAGCCAACCCCGGGGATCACCCAAACATTAAATCACACAGGGCGCCTCCAGAACACGCAATGGCCCAAGGCTGATGAGGAAACTGCACTCTGAGTTAAGGAACACAACAATTACGCTGTATTTAGCTGCCATCTGCACGGTGCTTTCCCGGCTTCGTTATCCCACTGCTGATCATGTAATCATCCAATCCCCGGCCGGCGATTCCCATGTAATTACATGGGCAGTGGTTACCCGGTAAGTAAAGAGTCTCCCCAGAAATGCCTGCCAGGCTTCTCAAAGAGGATTAGGGAGAACTAAACTCCCATGGAAAATGACTTCTTAAGCTTCGGGAGGAAAGCCTCAAGCTTCCAACTCCACTCATTTCCTCAGAGCTCCTCAGGTTTGGTTTTCGGCTCTTTGGGGTTATGCTGAGATTCTGTGGTGGGTTTTGGTGCTGGGAAACCAGGAAGATCCCTGAGGATACAGCCTGGTGGAGCCACACTGGCATGGGGAGCAGGGAGGCCATCAGTGGCAGTCACCTCTTGTCACAGAAGCAAAATCTGGGGTGAAGGCAAAGGAAAGGTGGTGGGGAAGATCCAACACAGCCTTCTCCTCCTCTTTTGAAGGAGTTTGTTAATCTGGCATTTCCCATTTCAGTGGGCAGGACTAGGAGTCAGGTAGGATGTGAAAGGGAGACATGGCCCCAGGCTGGATGTGGATGTGCCTGTTCTACCTTGAGCTTCTACTTTTCCCCAAATGGTCCAAAACAACACCAGCAGCTGCCAAGAAGAAGGTTCTCCTCTCCCTCTGATTGTGATTTTATGTTCCAGAGAGCCTGATGTGATTTCTTTGATTTCTTTGCTTATGGATTTATTTCTTAGCCAAGAATAATAATGCTGACGATAACAATAAACAGCAAAAGCAGGGAAAAAATTACATTTGTCAGTGGAAGAAGAATTGGACAAAAAGAAGTTGCAAAATTCACCCTATTCAGAGCTGAACTGGCAATTCCTCCCTGTGAGGGTGGGGAGGCCCTGGCACAGGGTGCCCAGAGCAGCTGGGGCTGCCCCTGGATCCCTGGAAGTGTCCAAGGCCAGGTTGGACGGGGCCTGGAGCAGCCTGGGACAGTGGAAGGGGTCCCTGACTGTGGCAGGGGGAGGCACTGGATGGGCTTTGAGGTCCTTCCCAACCCAACCCATTCCATGATTCTGTAATAAGAAGCATTGAAACTTGAGGAAGACCCTCCCAAACAATCCTCTGGTGGTTCTCCATCAACCCCGCTGCGGGTGTTGGGGGTGGGCTGGACCTGGGCTGCTCCTGGGGACAGGGATGTTGGAAGCAGGGCCCAGCAGAGCTGTACCCCACGGTGAGGAGGGAACTGGGCTCCAAAGGCAGCTCCAGAGGAGGAGGAGCAGGGCTGCTGAGGTGGGTGGAGAAGGCAGAGGAGGCCCATCCTCCCCAGGGGCAGGGAATTTGGTGAGGGAAGGAGCTGAGGAACATCAGCCCGCAGAAGGCAAACTAGGCCTGCAGGGACGAAGCAGAGTCAATAGGGGCAGGAGGAGCAATTCCTCGGAGCACAAAACCCAACCTGTGCTGAGAACACCTTTTAAAGAGCGAGCAGCCAGCCCCGGGCTGTGGTCACAGTGCTGTTTTTGCAGCTGCCTCCCTGGGCTGAACACTCCCTGCTGGTACCTGGGGAGGATTCGGATGCCCTGAGAGGCACAGAGAGCTCTTTGTCTGCCCCTGTCAGCCACTCCACATTTCAGGTTTCACCAGCCACGACGCTGGGTGGGTTCGGGAGATTTTTCCCCACCAGCAGCCCCCAAACCTGCACTGGTGAGGTTTTTCCTATGGGCAGGGATGCTTGGAAGGGGCACAGTCACCCCTCTGCTGCTCCCAGGGCAGAGCCAACCTCCCAAAAATTGCTGTTGTGCCTCGAGGGCTGAGGGAGAAAAATATCCCAAAGCCTCAGGATTCTTGTCCATAAATCCAGCCCACAATATCATAGATTTTACAGCGCTGCCAGCTCTGACAATTTTATGATGGGTCTCATGTGATTTGCAAAAGTGTGGTTTAGTTTTTTCTCTTCAAATTTCCAGTTCCTGGAGACCAGTGAAAATATGAGGCTCTCAAAGGATTCTGAGTCTTTTCCCCACTGCCCTGTTTTTGATTTTTTTGTTTGATTTTAGGACATACTGTAAAGTTGGAAATTTTACTGGAGAGGAAAGTGAGGCAGAGAAAACACGACTGGGGGAGGTGGGTCCAGAACTCATCATGGGACAAAAAATATTTCGTTTTGGGGTTTTTTTGTTTGTTTGATTGAGTTTTTTTGTTTTTCTCTGTTAAAGTCAAAGCTTTTGCTGCATTATTTTTGCGTAACAAAAGTGACAAAGTTTGAAGGGGATGGCAAATGTTCAGAGAGTGGCTTGAATAAATCTCCACCCCCAATGGGGAGCGATAGTTTGTTCACATTTCGATTTTCCGCCTTCAAAATTTCAAAGGAACTTTTTCCACCTGAAGTCCTTTTAGAGGGAGGGGTTTCACTTGGGAGCCACCACACCCAGGGGCTCCAGTATCTCCTTCCTTTTTTCGGCTGAAACAAATCCCTCAGACTCAGTGCCTGGTTCTGCCTGCGGGGTTTGGAGGTTCTGCCCTGCACTCGTGAGGACTCAGCTACTGAAAAGCGGATTTAAAAGTGTTCATGAGACAAATAAAGGTGACAAATAAAGGTTCACCAGCCAATCAGAAGGTATGGTTCAACCCCTTGCGGTGACTCTGCTGGAACACATCTGAGCACAAGTGAGTAAAACAAAAGCAGGGGACGTGGTGGAACACGGGAACTGGTCACTGTGGGTGTGACCTGTGCACTGCTCTCACTCAGGGCTGCTTGGCTCTACCAGGGACTGAGGAAATGAGTGGGAATCTGCCTCAGGGTGAGAAACGTTACCTGAATTATGAACAGAAAGCACAACCCTAAACTGGGAGGGGGGAAGAGGCAAACACCTGCAGCAGAGCGCAGTGAGCCCTTTAACAGCGAGGGGCTGCGGGCTCCGGGGGTGTCTATATCCATAAATGTGCTTTTGTTGTGTCAGGTCAAACCAGATTTTCATTATTATTATTATTATCATCACTACTGTTGTTGTTGTGATAATCTGCTTCTGCCCCTCTGTTTTGTGGGAGCTGGCACGTGGAGAATGCCTTTACCACCGTGTGTCTGTGTCCCCTCTGTGCTGCGGTGACATCCGTGTCACCAACTCCAGGGACCCTAAATCCATCGATATTTCACTTCAGCTTTCACTCAGACCTGCTCTGCTATGAATCAGGAATTTGTTTGCTGCCCCTGGGTCTTCCCATGCCCCTGAAAAAGCAATGAGGCACTAGTGACGGAATACCAGTTCCTCTTTTCCTGCTCTTGGTGCGTGGAATTGTAAAACCTCCTTTCCAATCCCATTCCTGGCTGGGTTTGTGCTCCTGCAGCTCAGGGTGCAGCTGATCTTTGCTCCATGGTTGGCTCCTGCTCTGCTTGTTCCCCAGGCCCCCAGGTCCTGTTCTGCAGAGCTCCTTTCCAGCCCCAGCCTGTGCTGTTCCATGGGGTTGGCCGTGCCAGAGGGAGGGAGGGCTTTGCCTTTGAATTTTGGGGAGTTCTCCAGTTTTTTGGGATCCATCTGAGCAGCAGCTCTGCCTCCCAGTGTGCTGCTCCCAAACTGGGGGTCCTGTCCCATCACCCCAGTCTTTAATATATGACGTTTCTCCAAAGCATTGGTGCCAACACTGATCCTTGAGGGATGTTGCTTGTAGCCAACTACCACCGGGAATTTTGGCTGCTAAAGATCCCCCTTGGCATCTGATGGCCCAGCTAACTTTCCACCCACTCTGTTGTCTGTTTACCCAGTCCCTGCCTCATCAGTTTGGACTTGGAGATCACTGTTAGAGGCAGTTTTGGGTCCTGGTGTTCCTCAGAAGCTCAGAATGGGCAGTGCCCCAGTATTTCCCATCTCTAGATCACTGCAAACCTGAGATGTCTGGGTGCAACTTCTTCATCAGAGCTCCTAATGAGAAGTGGCCCACAAACGCCCAGGATGGCTTTTGGGGGGCACAACCTGGAGAAAGCAAGCCCAGCAGAAGCCCGGTTGGAAAGCTGAGTAGAATGATGAATCTGGGGCTGTTCCAGCAGTGTTGGCTCCCCTGCCTGATCTTGGCAGGGCAGGGAAGGAGAGGGAATTCCAGAGGCTTGGAGAGCTTTTAATTTAAAGCAGGGAGTCCTGTGGATGGTCTGTGCTGCTGGGACAGTCTGGAGCTGCTCAGGGGGTCAGGACAGAGGGTGGCTCTGCACAGACACTCTGAGAGTGACAGCACCAATATTGATACTGGGGTGGTGCCAGTCGAGGCGATGATGACAAAGCCAGGCTGGCAGTGACTGCGTGGGCAGCAAATCACAAAACTCTGGTTTGGGACATTTCCAAGTGTCCTGTGCTGGGGCTGTGCAGCAAAGCAGGGAGGCAGCAGCACCTCACAGCTCCAGGTTGAGGCAACCTTGCACTGCTGGGTGACCTCCAAAGCCTCAAAAGCACTTGCAAAGGAGAGTAAATCCCACTGTTGGACTCGTGTGGGGCTCTGTGCTTTTTGGCTGTGTTTAACCAGCACCAAACACTGCTTTTAGGCTTGGTGACATCATTTGCTCACCTTCCAGAGGAGCGGTTGTACTTTCCCCTCCATTTTAGCCCAATTACCTAAACCATAAGCTGTTTTTTATGTAAAGCATCTCCTAGAAGAGGAAGCATCAGAGCTGCTTCATTTTTGGCATAAAATATTGCTGCTGGCCACCCCAGCATCCCAACATGGTGCTCAAAGAAGGAATGAAACACAGGGAAGTCAGGAAGCAAAAGGCTCAACTCATTCCTAGCTGTGCTATAGCCTTAAATAATAATGAAAAAGAAATCTCAAATATTTCCCAACTGCCTTCCAGACACTGTGGTTCTGTCTATGCCAGTCCTTGAAGGTTCTTACCCATGAGGAAGGGAGCTCTGGGCCTGAGCAGGATTAGCACCACCCCAGGGTATTCCTGAGCCAGACCTGGGATTGCTTTTTAAGGTTGGTTTGCTTGGATTTTAATTCAGTTGACACAGCTGTTAATAAAGCACAGGAAAGCTGGGTGGCAGATGTCCTTTCTCACCTGGTCGTGCCAGTTTTAGGGGTTTTTAACAACTTGATCAGATTTTGATGGATGGGGGAAGAACCTCTTGGATCAGTAGTTGAATCCTGCTCTTTCCAGGGGGACAGAATTCCAGGAGAATTTCAGGACAGGTAACCCTCTGCCTGAGAGGTGCAGCAGGCTGGGATGAGCTAAACATAACCTAAATTAGGGCTTCATCTGGAGCCAAAGCTGAAGGGTTTGGGAGCCAGGAAAAGTTGAACGGGCACTATTTAAAGAATGAATTGGCTGGAGAAACTCTCCAAGCTCAATGTCACTCAACTGAGGACCCTCAACATTCAGCCCAAAATTCTCCTGGGTTTTTTGTTGAAGGTAGTTGAATTTTGCTCGTGAAGGTCCCAAAAGACAACTGCAGTGGTCCATTTCTTTAGGAAATAAAGCTACTCCTAACTCTCTGGACCAACTATCCCTTAACCAGGAGGCTTTATCCATCACTCTTGTCCATTCCCACTTGTCCGTCCATTCTTAGGCTGTGACTGGGAATTCCAACGGGAATATTCTTTTAGACAGGCTATGATGGGCCCATGCAGGGTTAGGTTGGAGAAAAAGGTCTTGTAGGGTTTGTTTAATTTATTTTTTTTTTTTGCTTAATCCATCCTGATGAGGTTCAGCATAGCAGAAATGTGTTCCTGGAATCCTGTGCTGGTGGGATCTGTTCTCCTCCGGGACAGAGGAGGGGGATAATGGGAATAAGTTATTTGTACATTAGGGATCATGGAAAGCACAGCCATTGTCCAGACCTGGCTCGTGCAGCTCACTTGGGATTCCATCCAGGACACGATCCCTGCCTGGAGGAGAGCGATTCAATGGTGGGATAAAAGGAACAAAATGGCAAAGCCAGGAAAAGCCCCCAGACTGCAGTAAAAGACAAGCAAACGCTGTTCTCTCCTCACACTTCGGAGTGACCCCGGCAGGAGATGCTCCCTTGAATCCCAACCTTTCCAAAGGCCTCGTGGCAAGGAGCAGCTCCTTGGTGCCGCGACCGTGAGCTGCCCCCTGCTCCCCTGGCTCGTGCTGGTGCTGAAGGGGCTCTTTCTCAGTGTCACTGATGGCCCTGACCTTTATGTTCCGTCTGTGCTGGAGTTCGCCGAGCTCCCCCTCGCCAGGGAGGAATGGGGCTGGGAGACCTGGCACTGCTTCCTCCCCATCCACCTTCCGGCTTTCCACGGCATGGAACAATCCTCAGGCTACCTGCCTCCCTTCCTCGGGCATGAGGGGAAGTGGCAGAAAATCCCTTCCATCGCTGGGAGTTTTGGAAACATAAAAGCTTCTCTTTGAGAGCAAATACTTTTTTTTTTTTTTTTTTTTCCACCCCCCCTTCTCCTTCTCATGGCATTAAGGCTCAAGAAATTCCTTGGAAAATAATTTGTCAAGGCCCTGCCTGATCAAAGACATATATAAAAGGACCCTTTTTTTTTCAAGGGGAAAAACTCCCCCTCCAAGCTCAGAATGAATTGGCAATTCATTTACCAACTGTCAGATAAAGTAGCTCAATCCCTATCACGTCTTTAGCTGGAGCTGTGGCCAGAAGGAAGCAATTCCCGGCCCACTGTGCGTCCATGTTTGGGGTATGTTAGTGATTAGAGTATTCCTGCCTGGGGGATGCAGAAAGATATGACTCAGATTCACAAAAGAGCCATAAATCTCCCTCCGTTTATTCAAAATGTGTGCTTTATAGCCATTTCCTGGCCAATTTCTGCCTCGGATAAATATGTAACATATCTGTGTGTGTACAGTTTTGTAGGGCTGAATGTTGGGCTTCCTCTCAAGAGCCAACTGGCTGCTCAGAGCAGCAGAGAGCCACACTCTAACTTTTCCTTTCATTCCCAGAAAAATCCCTCGTTGAGCCTCCATTGCCTGTGCTGGTGGCACCTGCTCCTGTTCTCCTCGAGCCGTGTGTCCTGGAAAAGGACTGGGTGGGAGATAGGAACTGAAGGACCCCAAAAAGGTCATCCAGGCCCCAAGACAGGATCAACCAGATTGGAAGGATGATGTGGAGCTGAAGGGAAAGGTGGGAGGAGGTGGACAGCACTGCTGGAAAAGGCAAGGCAGGGATATTCCCCTGGTTTTGGACCCCCCATCCCAGGCTGCACACGCAGAAATGCCCAATATCTTTAACTGTGTCATCTTTTGGCACCAATGGGCTGCAACCCTTCACTGCAATCAGCTGAAGCAGCTGAGAAACGCTCCCCAAGAACCATTTGCTCTTCATGTTCAGCCAGAGGATGAGTTCCAGGAAGAAGGAAGACAACAGGAACAACTGTGCTCCTGGAGAGTAACAGCGCTCAGCTTTCCGTCCGTGTCCTGCTCTTCCAAGTCACGCAGAAAGCTGATTCCCCTCGCTTAAACAACAGGAAAACCCATCCTCTTTGCAGGAAAGCAGTAAATTTGGGGGTCTGGCTGGTACTTTATTTTTAGCTCTTCCTTCTAATCCCTTAAGCCTGTAGTTCCTTTCTGTTTCCTTTTCCCCTAAACCAGGAGCTGCAATCGCTTGGCCCTGGTTCAAAGTCTCAAAGCCAAGGGCAAAGCTCCCAGATCCCAGAGCAGCCTGTGAGGGGCCTAAGGTTTATCTCCTGGAGGGTTTGATCCAAAAGCTGCTGGAGTTGGTGGGAATCTCACCCCCAACCCTCAGGAGCTTTTTTTACCGTGCCCTCAAACATCCCCAGCCTATCTGGCAGTACCCTGGCTGCACGTGGTGTTCAAAAATAACACGTGTGTTTGCAAGAAACGGCCTCAAAATGTTTCCTAAACTTTGGCCCAAGGCTAGAATTGATCTCAGATACCTAGTGTGATGCCTTGAATGAAAGATAAAAGAAGAAAGGCGTGGATGAGTGACTGGAGATGATGGGAATTTCTCCCAAAGGTGAGTGGCAGAGGAAAACATCACTTCCTGGAGTGAAATTTGTGTTACAGCTGTGCTTCGGGTGCTTTTCAGGGGAGAGGCACTGCCAGGCTGCTCTTTTTCTGCTCTTTGCTGCTTTTCAGTGATTTCTGGGGGCTTCACACTGCAGGTTTAGCCCCTTCCATGGGCCATTCCCAACAGGTGAATAATCCTGTGGCTCCCAGTGCCAGGAGATGTCGATTCTTTTGAACTATTTCCCTCTGCATCAGGCACTGCTGATCCTGGGGTCATTTATCAGCCGGGGAAAGAACTTCTGGAGATGCCCCAAGTGCTGGGTTTAGTAATTCTCCACCCGAGGTGGCACTGACTTCAAACAAGGAAGCAGCAGATCCAAAACCTTCCACACGAGTGTCTCTCAAGCTCTGTCTGCAGCTTTCAGCTGAATTTGGTTTTTTTCTCCTCACGGTATCTCCATTTCAGGCCCCCTCATGTAAACACGGAGAAGCACATGCTGGTTTGAGCAATGATTCATCCCATTAAAGTCCAAGTGGCTCCTCACAGGATGCTTTCCAGAACCAGGCAACAGATATAAAAAGGGCAGGGACCACGACTTCCCTGGGCTATCTCAAGTGCCTGATACTTCAGACACAACAGGCTCGATTGCAGAGGAGCTGGGCTCTCAATTAAAGCTGCTTAGAACAGGATTTATAGGGTTTTTTTCTTCAGGAAATCCACTTTGTTCAAACATCCCAAATGGGCTCAGATTGTTGGGGATTCAGGCAGCTCCAGCGACGGCTCAGAGCAGGGGTCTCACGTGAGAGAAGGGGAGTGGGATGTGACTCTGTGCACAGCAGGGTTTTATTATCAGCCAGAAAACAGAATAATCAAGTTGAGAAATGCCAATTTTCCGGCTTTTGACCCAAACATTTGGCCTTCAATAGATACAACATGAAAAAGGGGTTTTTTTTCCCCCTGATTTGTGACACTCACAGGGTTTTACACAGCTGGGGAGGGATGTGGCTGCTCCCAGCTCGGCACAGGAATTTGGGAAGCTCCTGGCTCTGCCTGGGGACCACGTGCAGCCCTGGAGAAGGTCCCTGGCTCTGTTCAAGCACCTCAAATGCCACTGGGAAGTGGCCTCTGTGCCCACAGGGCTCTGGGACCTGGCTGGGACAGCTCAGCTGCTGCCACAGGGATGTCCCAGCACATCCCAGCGCTGTGAGCGTCCTCCAGGAGCCTGTGGACGCAGGGAAAAGCCAGGGAGGATGGACAAGGAGCATCCTTGCACTGTATCTCGACTTGTTTTTGTGAGACCATCAAAGCTCTCTCAGGAATGGGGATTTTTTTGGTACCACCTTGTGCATTTGGGCAGAGAAGCTCAGGGAATTTTGGGGGATGTCTCCGGGAAGTTTTCCAAGCATCCATGACCTTCACTGCCGTCCCCTCTGCTGGCTGGAGCTCAGCCAGCCCTGCATGGCTTTGTCAGGCTGTTGCTGAGCCTGAGCTCTTCCCAAAAATAGAAATTAAAAATGTGTTCATTGATTTTTTTTTTAATGATTTTTTTACAAGCTGAAATGGAGCAGGGGTTTTACAAACACTGCGTTTTTCATGAGAGACTTAAAAGCCAAAAAAACCCCAAACTGTCCAAAACTGAAACTATGACAAAATGAATCTTTTTCATTACGAGATGATTCAATGCAGAGAAGTGTTTTACTTCTTTACTGATTTATCAGCTGTCTTCAAATAGACCAGGTAATTTAAGTTAAAAAATTATCATTCTGTTGAAAAATCACTTTATTTCCCTGGGGAAAAAAAAATGTTTCAAGAAGAAAAACTTTCTCTGGGTACCAGGGAAGTGCTCCTGGAGATGTTGTGGAGACAGGGAAAAGAAGCCAGCTGATTTTATGTATTTATATAAAATATTTTAAGGTGTCTATAAAATATTTTTAATCTGCTTGATTGGTGGGCAAGCAAACACAGAGGTAGAGATGCCAACATGGTATTTTTGGGGGGAGTTTCTACCTCATCAGACATTTGTAGAAGGTATCTATGGACCCCGGAGACTTCTGCAAAGAGAAAATTGATAGCAGGATATTACCAGGGAGAGAAGAGAAAATCCAAAAGCCCTGAGCGTGGCCAGGCAGTTGCTTTAGGAAAAAAAAATAACAGAATTTCCAGGAAAAGCCTCAAGATGCTCGTGGTGAGGTTGAACGAGGGAACACCTGGGGAAGATTGATTAAGAGACAGCCAATGTGTGCCTGTGATTTATGAGGAGTGGGCCTGGCTTTAGTAGGAGTTCTGGGGAGATATTGCTGCTGTGGTGCAGGACAGAAAGCTCCTGGATGCAATAGAGCTCCCAGACTGTCAAACATCACTTGATAAGGTTCCACGAGTGAGATTATTCACTCAGAGAGGGGGAAACAGAGCAGGAGGTCAGAGCAGCTGTGGGGCAGAAACCTGCTTGGAGAATTCTCTCTGTGCATCCAACTCAATAGAAGTGTGTGTGTAAAAATATAAATATATATATCTCCATATGTCTGTCCATCTGATTGTTCACCTAAAACAGTCACTCCTGCTCCTCCTTCCTGGCAGCTGGGAGCAATTCCGTGTGGCTGAATCCTGCCTGCTTCAGATGGGAGTTTTTTTAGGGATTCACTCCCAGGATGCCCCTTTGAACTTGAGTTTTGGGTTATTTTTTTTGCTCCCCTGTGGGCTGGATGATGGAGCTGGGATCGGGGTGGTGTTTGGAGATGCAGAGATCCATCCCTGCTCCTTTAATTGTGGCCAAGGCACTGAATCCCCCTTTTTAAGATGTGATGAATAAGCAGGCCATGCCTGAAGGATGGCTAAATGAGCACACAGTGTTTTCCAGCTGGATAAAGGCAGGGAGCAGATAAGAGAAATTGATAACTTTGGCTTTTGGGAGTGATCAATGGCCTCAAGATAGGCCTTATTAATGTTGGCAAAATGAAGGATTTGGAGCATCCCTGGAGCTTGCAGAGAGTCTGGAATGTGCAGCCCTGTATCCACTGCCTTTCACATGGATCAGTGGCGTTTTCTGTAATGTAATCTCTGGCTTTATTTGTTTTCATGTCATTTGGAATTCTCTGGGGAATTAGAACGGCTGGGCTGAGTTCCCTGTCCTTTGATAAGGTTGTCTCTTTTGGAATTCCACTTTCAGAGGTGGAGGTTTGAAAGATGTGTCCAGAAGGGAGTGAGGCAGAGAGTGGCAGCTTTACGGACTCTGCTTCTGCTCCAGGTACCCAGCTGCTTCTTTCCTCCCTGCTCCCCAGAGCCTGAACAACAAGATCTCTTCCATTCCCGATCAATAATCCTTCTTTTTGGCACAAAAATGGGCACTTCTGAAGCCATCCAGTGGGACATCAGAATGGTTTTTGGGTCATATTGAAAAGCCAGGCTGTAGGACAAAAGAGAAAGGAGGAAGGCCTAAAGCTGCCTCATAAATCCCAGAAATCTTTTGATGCCTTCAGCTCTACAGCTACAATGGGATAAAAACCGCAGCTAGCAGAAGAATATGGGACATTGCTTCCCTGGAGCAAGGAATCAGCTGGGAGCTTAGGCCAGATACAGTCATGGCATCACCTTGGGATGCCAAAAAAGCCTGCCCTGGTTTGTGGTTGTGAGGGAGGATTTTACTGCCCTATGAACTGAGGCAAATGGGGTAACACTTCTGAAGTGTTCTCTTTGATGGGGGTACCTGAATCCCTAAACGGAGGTTTTTCAGTTTAGGAAGAGACTCCACATGGTCACTGGCCCATACTCATATTGGGAAGGTCCAAAGTCAGTGGGACCATCAGAAAAAAAAGGAATTCCAGACAAAACTCTTCCCTGGCAGCACAATCAGAGGATGGAGGCAGTTGCCAAGAGGGCCACAAAGGTCTCATGTGTTTTTAAGACCCAGTTAGACCTTTTTATAGGAAAAGAACTGCATGTGGGAATCTCACAGGGAAAGGAGGGGAATAAGGTGCAGGAAGTGGGAACAGGGATGTGTTTTGGGCCTCACAGCTCTTTTTGAGAACTGTCATCTGTGATCTCTGTCCCGACCTTCCTAATTCCAACCTGAAAGGGGCTTTTCCAGTAAATTCCCGCCCTGGTTTGATTCATATGAAGCTGCCTTGAATCAGTTCCTGGGAAGAGCAGGCCTAAATGGAGCAGAGGCCAAAAGCTGTTCTGGGGAATGTCCCTGGGAGCTGCATCCTGTGCTTGCACTCAACTTTTGTATTTTCCTACAAGCCTCATAATAATTCACCCCAAAAAAAGATTCTAAACCCACAAAATACCCCTGGGAGCCTTTACCTTGCTTGTCCCAGGATTTGCAGTGCTCTCCCAGGACAGAATGGGATGGCTGCAGTGTGACCCCATCCCCACAGATGCTTTCCTTGAAAATTAACTTTCTCCAAGCCAAAAGAGCCCAGGGAGAGAACTCTGCCTCTGAGAGAGATCTGGTGTTCTTGCACTCAGGGCTGTGGGAGTCCTCGGCATCTAATTTTAGCTATTTAAAATTTAGGCCTCAAATTTAAGCTCCTCATCCAGGTTTTTTTTAACAAACACATGTCCTTCAGCTCCTGGAGGCTCCACAGGTCAGCAGAAAATACAGAGGGAGCATGTGGTGGTTGTAGGGATGCCCAGCCGTGCAAAACAATGCTCTGGCTCTGGGTGAGGACAGGGAGCTGGCACACACTCAGATTTCTGCTCAGAGCCTCTTGTAGGCCGAGACAGAAAGATAAACAGAAATGGGAAACTGTGGCTGGAGCGACACAAATGCAGCTTCTCCTCTGATATTTGCTCTTGGGGGTGGTTGCATTCCTTCAAAGCACAGAGCAAGTCAACAAGAAGACAATAATAATCACGGCAACAATAAAAAGCGTGTCCGCTCGGCCTGTTCCCCAAATCCTGCCCTGGCAGGGGCTGTGCTGCCTGCTCCTGCTGCTGCAGCCCTGCTGGGAAGCGATAAGGAGACACAAGCTCCTGCACTTGAAAGTGCACTCGAAATAGAACGAGAGATAGAGCTCTACAAAAGGAACCCGAGCGGCCTCAGGCTTCCCGCAGGCCTGGCTGGGGGCTTCGACACCCGGGAGCCCCTTGGAGCAAATTGAGAGCAAATTCTCTGTTCCCTTTGATGGACAGGGGGTCAGTCAGCTCCTCCAGACTGGAACGGTTCTGCTTTCACCCCACTCACTGACACTGAGGCCTCAGGGAGTGAACGGCTCAGGGACCATTGGCACTGCCAGGCTTTGGAGCCCTTTGGGCCAGGCCTCCCTCTCATTTCAGGGGTAAGGAAGCTCTGGACTTAGCAGTGTTAGAAAAATGATGGATTATATACAGAATATTCAGAAGGAATTCCTCCCTGGGAGGGTGGGCAGGCCCTGGCACAGGGTGCCCAGAGAAGCTGTGGCTGCCCCTGGATCCCTGGCAGTGCCCAAGGCCAGGTTGGACACTGGGGCTTGGAGCAGCCTGGGACAGTGAAAGGTGTCCCTGCCATGGCAGGGGTGGGATGGGATGAGCTTTGAGGTCCTTCCCAACCCAAACCATTCCATGGATTAACCAGGTATGAAGATAAAGACAAACTCCTCTTTGTTTGGAAAGCAGGAGCTTTGGGTGGCTTTGGGGTCATCACATGTGGCCCCTCTCGGGCTCTGTTGCTTTTTCTTACTGTTCATATCAGATGACAAACCCCTTCCAAACCAGCACCTAGAGAGACTGGAGGGCCTGCTGGATGATGGAGCAGGGAACTTTTCCAGCAGAGGTGGCTTTCCAGACTCTTTGCTTTCCCTGCACTTGGTGAGGTACTCAGGAGAGGAAAAAAGCCTCTGTGAAGCAAAAACCTTTGCCCACAGTCCAGCAAAACCCATAACACTGAACATCAAACATTTGTTTTGACCTCAAGGGAACATCCAGACCTTGGCCATGAGATAGGGTGAGAGCAGGGTGTTTGTCTGCAACAAATTTCAAACCGTCTCTGCTGCTGGGCATGCGCTGAGCATCAAATTTAGCTTGGTGTTCTGAGAGATGCCTTCCCCAGAGCTGCTCCTGTGCTGGGCATAGCTCGTGCTCCCTGTGCTTTTCCATTTTCCAGCAGTGAATTTAGTTCTGCACCTGCTCAGCTGTTTTCCAGAGGTGGATCCAGGAGCTCAGTAGCTGCATGAGGATATCTAATCCCCTTTTTCCACCCTGCTCCCACATGTGCTCCTGCCCTCCAAAGCAAACAGCAGCAGGCAACACGAGCACTGCTTTCCATGAATTGTTTTGCTCTGTTTTCGAAGAAGAGACCTGGGAAAATCTGTGGAAACTTTCTCGCTGGCCCAAGTGAGTTGAGAGAAAGAAAAACATTGCTCCGGAGTCAAAACTGAAATGGTTTTGGTTTTTCTTGTGTTCAAAGATGAACAGGAAAGGCAATTCATGAGGGAAAAGGGAACGGCTGCTGTAGAAACCACAAAAAAGCTTTCTAGGACCTGGCTCCAATCCTGCTGTGCTTGGATGAGCTGCTGGTTCGCAACCTGGATGTCACCAAGAGTCAGGCACGATCAGCTCCTCTGCAAAACATAAAACTGTGGGACGTGGAAGGGGTTCTGTAAGTAAAACTCCCTGTTGGATGGGGCAGGGAGAGGCAGCTGCTGTTTGATCGGAATTACTTCAGCCTGGAGCTGAGCTTGCTGAATCTCTGCTAAAATCCAAGCCTTGTTCTTCCTCTTGCGCCCCTCCCAGGATCAAAGACAGGCAATTGAAATAAAAGGAAGTGGTCAAAATGGTCTTGAAAGAGGAAATTCTTGTCCAATTCCAGGTCGTGGCAGAGGCTGTGTGTTCTGCCTGGGGAGATGAGAGCATCTCCCAGGCCTGGAAAAGCCATTGGCAGTTTTGAATCTAGAACTAAAGACTTCCTCCGCTCTGGCCCCAGAGAGGGAGAAAAAAGAGGAGTGTGTGTGCATGGAAAGGGTGGCTCATTCCGCGGGACGAATCCTGTCCTGGCGGTTTGGGAGGCAGGATGGCAGCCTCGGAGCGCCAAGCGAGTATTTTGGAAAAGCGAGCTCCAAGTTCCTCATCTGCAGCACATGGATGTGCTTCACCTCCTTCTCCTCCTCTTTCCTGCCAGGGTGCTGCCAGCCCTCCTGGGGGCCCTGTCCCCAACCCTGGGGCACAGTGTCGCTCTGTCCCTGCTGGCAGCAAAGCTCCTGGCACAGGAGGGTGGAGCTGGAGGCTGCTTTCCTCTTCCCCACCTCATCGTGGAGCTTCCCTGCTGGAAAACCTTGGCTTCTTCAGTTTCCCACACTTGAGCTCCTCCGCTCCTTCCCTGGGTTTCCAAAGTGCTTTGTGGGAAACCAGAACACCTGCTCTGTGAACTCGGATCCTGGAGGAAAGTTGGCAGAGATGTTCTTCCTGCACTGGAATGATGATTTTGATTTAAAATTGCAGGTAGCTAGGATTCCTCCTGTCTCTCCTGCAGCCCCTGGCGCTCTGCTTCAGGAATGATCTTGGCTGTGCCAGCTTGTGCCCTCTGTCCTGGCTCCCAGCCAGCATTCCCATCCTGCTTCCAGGAGGTGCCAGTGGCACTCCCAGAGCTCTGCTCTTCCTGCTGGATGAAGAACGGCTCCACTTGGCTCTGCCAGCTCTCATCCCTGCCTCATCCAACTGTGTGAAGTCAGGCCAGGAGTCTGATCTGGAATTAGGGAATGACAGTGAGGACTTAATCTGGTGTACAGTGAGTGGTCAAGGCTCAGCTCCCGAGATGCAAGGGAAGAGAGGCAGCTCTTGCTATTTTCCTTTTCAGCAACAGCCCAATAATTCCCTAAATCCAAGCTTTGGATCTCTTGGCTATTCTTTTGGAAAGGGGAACAAAAACAACATCACTAAGCCCGCTGCAGCCCCTTGAAGTGGACTCAAATGGAAATAAAAGCCCTTTGCGGAGGGAGCTTTGGATGGATTTTTCACTGAGTGTCCAAAAATTCCTTGGAAAGACCATGTCGGCCAAAGGCCAGGCTCTGGGCTGCGTACCTGCGCTCTGTCCAGATGGAGGAGAAACAGAACAGATGCACCAAGATGAAGAGAAGCTTTCAGAGTGTTTTCAGAGCCTCCTGCTCGCTGAAAGGGCTGGAAAGTGATTTAGAAAATAATCCTTTGAACATGAGGAAAAAATTGTCTTGGACAGTGCTCCCAGTGCCTTTCCAGGCTTCCAGAGGTGGGGAAATGGCATTTGCCTGCAAGGAACTCAACCCAAAATCTCCCTGGGGTCAGCTGCCTCTGTGAGACGCTGCAGTGGGAGGAGACTGCGCATGGGAAGTTGAATGAGGCTTTAAAATATTTGCCCTTCCTCTAATGGAGGTTAAAGCTGGCAATGCTTTCGTGGGTTTTTTTCCTATGGCTTTGCTGAAGTGTCCGAGGAGATCTGGGATTGCAGTGCTAGCCCAGGCTCAGCAGCTGCGGGCAAAAGGAAGGAAAATTCTTTGGCCCATATAGATGGATAAAGGAAAACTCTGCCCTTGCTGTCCCATCTCACACAAAGCAAGGCAGGAGGTGCAGGAAAGCAGCACCTCTCTGGCCACAGCATCAGTGTGGCTTCAGCTGCTGTGGGCCCTGGATGTGGAAATCAGACTCCATCCCTCTTCTCAGTTTTTCAGACATCGTTGTTTTTCCACTGCAAAGAGAGAAGTTTAAAAAAACCCCAGGGATTCACATCGGGGTTTTTCTACTCCATTAACTGTGGGCACAGAAAAAGGAAAACCACACATCTAGACAAGGATCAGCAGTGATTTCCATGGAAACCTGGGGTTTTTAACAACTCTGGAGACTGATGGTGATGTATGTTCGTTGAAGGTGAAGTTCTGGCAGCTGAGCTGGTGCTGAAACCACTGGATCGAATGTGGAAATCAACGTGGGACTAATGTTGAGCCTGATGGAAAAACACGGGGCTCACAGTGAGATACTCATGCCAGACAAGCAAATCAGGTAATATAATAATAATAATAATAATAATAATAATAATAATAATAATAATAATAATAACAACAACAACGAGGAAGGAACTTGACCAAGAATAACCAATCTCAGCCCTATGGACCCCAGAGTGTGCTTTCCATTTAGAATATTGCTTTGCAGCCTGCTGGCAGCATTCCTGAGCCTAAAAGCGGTGCTCAGTTCCCTTCCTGCTGAAGGCCTGTGTATTCCACCACTGCAGGCTGTTCTGGGATAGCAGGGAACTGGCCTGGACGTGGCCAGGAACCACATAGGATGGGAAAAGCAGAACTGGCAAGCGTAAAAGTCTGGGTTTACAGAGTCCAGTGAGGTATTGGAGCTGCAGCAAGTTGTTGAATGCAACAAGGACTGAACTGATCCAGCTCCAGGCCTTTGTTGTGGAAGACATGGAAGTTCCTCACCTCTGTGAAGGAAGAGACACTGAGGTTTAAGATCTTGCATCATATTTAGTCTTTCATTTTTGCTGTGATTTTTCTCTGTGGATTTAGGGACTTCATCCTTCATTTTTAGCTCGCTTTAAATGTGTAAATTGGTGTACGGCTGAACCTGTGAAGGGAAGTGCACACATCCATCACCACCGGTGTTATCCAAGGGTTTCTAGGCTTGGATGTCCAATCAGGAAACATCTGTGCCTTGGATGTGGAGCTGGGAGCAAGAGTTAAACAGAAAAAGGAGCTGCTGCCATGGAGAGAGGGCACAGGGAAGAGCAGGAGAGACCTTGCTCCTGCTCCCTGGGGCTCCTCAGCAGAGCTGGGGGGTTGTGAATCAGGACTTGGTGCAACCATTCCTGGTGTCTGCCCCAGGGCTGGGTTTGGCTGCAGCATCTCCTGAAGTGTCTTGGAACACCATCCTGGCAGTGGAAGGAAGTTGCCTTCTGATATTGTTGCTGGTTTGTGGATGTGACCGGACCGGGGAAGCTGGAGCTGGAATTCAACCCTGTCCCATCTTCTCCCGGACTTTCCAGGCCAGTGCTGAACCTGGAGGGCTCCATGGATCCAGAGAGGCTGGCTTGGATGGGCTCACCTCCCACTCAGCACGACTGGGCTGACTGGTGGCCTGTGCTAGAGAGAAGGGCTGGAACAAACCCTGAGTGTGATGTGGGGCTTCACAGGAACAGGGAGAAAGTTCCTCAGTCCATGCAGAGCAGTGGGAGACTCAGGCATGGAAGATCTGTGCCTGAAAAATTGTCTGCAGCTGTCATCCACTTCAACAGGGGCAGGATGGAGAGGGAATTCTTTCCTTACCTTCGCAGACCATCACTGCTGCACCAGCACTGCAGCAAAGCTGGCTCAGCGTGCAGAGGGGCAGAGAAAGTTGTCTCTTCAGAGAGACAAGCAGACAGACAAATAGACAGCGAGCCAGCTTCTCCTCTGCTCTGTGCACGGAACTCCAGAACTATTAAAGGAGCTATTTGTAACCAGGAACAGAATCCAACTGCTGGCGGAGCTCCCCGTAAAAGATTCCCAGTTCAGTCTCTGATGGCATTTTAAGGGGAACAGCCACTCATCAGCAATGTCAGGCTTAAACACTCGCAGCGTGTGTGCAATTGCAGAAATGCCCCGAGAAGAACCAAGGAAATATTTCCATCTTAAACTCCGATAAGGAGTGAAAATGTGCAACTCGTTCCATATGGTGGCTGCAAGGCCCGAGCCAAGCGGAAAAGCCGCGGAGTCTGCCAACCCCTAAGAACTTGCAAGCCTGATAAATGAGTGCCTTGCTTTGGGAAAGCCAGAGACAAAGTCACACTAGAAAGGAGAAAACAGAAGAAAAGTGAGGAGTCTTAAAAAAAAAAAAAATAAAGCCAAGTCTTCCCCATTTGTCTTGCGGGATGGCAGCAAGAATTTCTGGAAATGTTTTACATGTCAAAGATTTAACCAAGCTGGGATGTTTGTGGACAAGCCGTCATAGACAATGAATAAATAAATCAGGAAAAGAGTCTATCTCCTGCTTTACAAAAATTATCCTGGGCTGAGACAGCTGCATTCTTCTGGGATACTCTGTGCAGGCCAGGATGGAAGCACTCAAAGCCAGAGCGCTCTCGGATTTCTCCAGCATGGACATGGCAGTGCTGTGCTTGGCCATGCAGCAAGGAGGGAAAGGCTGGAGGGACAGAGAAGCACCTGGGCATCTCCAGCAGTGGGATGCAGGTTCCCAGCAGCGGGATGCAGGTTCCCAGCAGTGGGATGCGGGTTCCAGCAGTGGGATGCAGGTTCCCAGCAGCGGGATGCAGGTTCCCAGCAGTGGGATGCGGGTTCCAGCAGTGGGATGTGGGTTCCAGCAGTGGGATGCAGATTCCAGCAGTGGGATGTGGGTTCCAGCAGTGGGATGCGGGTTCCAGCAGTGGGATGCGGGTTCCAGCAGTGGGATGTGGGTTCCAGCAGTGGGATGCGGGTTCCAGCAGTGGGATGTGCATTCCCAGCAGTGGGATGTGGGTTCCAGCAGTGGGATGCAGGTTCCAGCAGTGGGATGCGGGTTCCCAGCAGTGGGATGCAGGTTCCCAGCAGTGGGATGCAGGTTCCAGCAGTGGGATGCGGGTTCCCAGCAGTGGGATGCGGGTTCCAGCAGTGGGATGTGGGTTCCCAGCAGTGGGATGTGGGTTCCCAGCAGTGGGATGCAGGTTCCCAGCAGTGGGATGCGGGTTCCAGCAGCGGGATGCGGGTTCCAGCAGTGGGATGCGGGTTCCAGCAGTGGGATGCAGGTTCCCAGCAGCGGGATGATGGTTCCCAGCAGTGGGATGTGGGTTCCCAGCAGTGGGATGCAGGTTCCAGCAGTGGGATGCAGGTTCCAGCAGTGGGATGTGGGTTCCCAGCAGTGGGATGCAGGTTCCCAGCAGTGGGATGCGGGTTCCAGCAGTGGGATGCAGGTTCCCAGCAGTGGGATGTGGGTTCCAGCAGTGGGATGCGGGTTCCAGCAGTGGGATGTGCATTCCCAGCAGTGGGATGCAGGTTCCCAGCAGTGGGATGTGCATTCCCAGCAGTGGGATGTGGGTTCCCAGCTGCTCCCCAGGACTGCAACCACCCCCAGCACCAGGAATGGCTGCTCAGGCCAACAGCAGTGGCTCTGTCTGGCACCGGGGTCAGGGATCAGGGAGAGCCTGGCCGAGCTGGGAGGGGGCAGAGGGTCAGGGCAGATCGGGGGTCTCCTGCTTGGGGCCTGAGATTTGCCAGGGCTGCATTCCTGGCTGAAGGGATCTGGCTGTGCCATGGATTTCTGGAGAGGAGTGGGAAAATCCACGGCTTGGCTGCCTGGAGGGAAGTCTGTGCCTTTGGAAAAGTCCAAGAAAAGATTGCTAAGCGAGTCACCTCCTCCAGCTGAGCACACTCCCATGTCAAATCAGAAATAGAGGAGGAAATCAACCATACAAACAAAATCCCCTCCCGTTTCTTCTCCAAACAGGGATTTTTTAAATCCAGGAGCTGCTTTCAAGCTGGGACTGTAGAAGCACTGAGGTTCCCTGCCATAGGAAGTCTCAGCTGGCTCGTTTGCCTAAGCAGATTTGTTGTGATGAGCTTTTTCTGTTACACCAGGACTTCAGCAGTGCCACCTGTGCCAGCTCACTGACTTCTCCCAAACCAAGAGTGTTTTATTGGGCTAAAAAGAGCAAACCCTGCAGGTTGTAAATTGCTGGGCAAGGAGATAAATGCTACGTGAACTGGCCACTATAATCCTGTCTGGAAAGTTGAAAGGAATTCCACCTTCTCGGGAGCCTAAAATACTTCTTTTCCTAGAATACCTTATTTTCCAGCTGTGTGCCACGTTAGTCACTCGCCAAAGTATTTGTTCCCTGGTCTGTGCTTCTGTCTTGCAGCTCCTGACAAAACTGGACGCTCAGAATTTCCCTGGCAAAAGGGAAATGAGAATTTCCTGTGTTTCGTGTGCGGTTCTAGGGCAGCTGGGTCATTGTGGTTGTGCCTGGGGACACCCAGGTTGCACCTGGATTTATGAATAAGGGGGATTTATCTGCTGGAGAAGGCTCAGACGGAAGGAGGCACCTGAGCTCTGGGAAGAAGCTTCACTTTGGCTGCCCCAGCCCAGTCTCCGCTGTCACCCCGCTGTGGCTTTTCCAGCACTGTCCCCTCCCCTCCCCTCAGTGTTGCCCAATGTGCTGTTCACTGTCCCAGGCTCGTGGCAGGGAGGTGCTGTGCCATCCCACCCCTCCCTGCCCTCAAGCCTGGCATTTATCATTTGCTGAGGATTTCTTGAGCCAGCCTGAGACATTGCAGGGATGTCCTCTCTAGGCCTGGGCTGGCCAAAAATTCAGTGGGTGGGAGAACTTCAGAGATGAAATGCTGAGACTTCTCAGATGATGGTCCCTTTGATTTCCATTTAAAAACAAGTTAAAGAACAAGCTCTGGTTATGACATCTCTGTCCTTGCAAAACACCCTCCCACTAAAAGGTCTGAGCATGAATTATAGGGCCAGATTTTCTTTTGTGTTTTAATTTTTGCCATCATTTACAGCTCGGAAAAATTCCTGTAAATCTGCTCAGTTTTCCCACGGTGCCTCTGTGTGGATGAGCAGATTCTGTCAAAGATTTCGACGTTGGATGCATAAACATAAATAATAAACATGGTTTGCTTCCCTTCAGCCCATTTTTATTACATAAGAGAGGATCTGGAGCATCTGAAGAAGTCCCTGAGCTGAGGTCTGGGATATTCCAGATGTGTTCTGCAGTTGAGTGTTCACCACTAGGCTTGTGCCATGCCAAGGAGGCAGCAAGAAAATTCATCTGTATGGGATAATGTTCATGCTGTCCCCAGACATTTATTTGTTTTAAAGCACTGCCAACTTAAGCAATCAGAAATCCCTACCAAACATTGCAACATTTGTTTATCAAGGTTTTCTACCACAGAAAATTCCTTTAATGAAAACTCGCTTGTGAAGGGCTTCCTGAGGCTGAAGCTTGGAAGATATCCCAAACTCCTGAGCTGAGGCTCTGGCTCGACCTTCCAGATGGAGAAGACACAGCTTTTGAGACAGGTCTGTACCTTGCAGCCCTAAACCACACTCTCTTGGAAAGAGTAAATCTGTTAAAGGCCATGTTTTGGGGACTTTGGGATGGCTCAGATCAAAGATGCAGCTCTCCCCAAACCCTGTCTCTGACAGTACCAGCAGCAAATGTTCGGGGCAAGCCCACAGCAAGTCCCTCATGATGCTTCCTGTGGGCCTTCCAACTCCTGGCAACTTGCAGCTGAAGGACTTCCTGAGCCAGGGGTCGTATCCACATCCTTGTGTGGAATTAATTGCCCAGGATGGATCTCTCCATGTTTTTAATTGTTATTTGAACCCATTTATGCTCTTGGCTCCCACAGCCTCCTCTGACAGCAGGTTTTACCACTGAATTAAAAACAGCACCATAAATCAGAGTAGCCCTCAGTTGTAATCAAAGCTTTGGATTTGGATGAGTAGGGGTAAAGTTCCTTAATCACAACCGTGGATTTGATCCACAGCAGTGGAGCCTCCTCCTGCAGCAGGGGCAATACACAGAATGAGTTTATGGCGAGATCTTGGAGATCCTGGTGGTTCAGGAGCCTTCAGCTCCCAGCTGCCTCCTGGCCTGTGCCGTGCCCGGGTCTGCTCAGCCTGGAAGAGTTCCCTTGGAAAAGCTTTGGACTTGTTCCTCGTGGTTGTGCAGGAAAGCCTGGCTCTGCTGGGAAGTTAATTCCTGGGCAGGCCCTTACTGCAAGGGAAGGGGGAGCTTGCACCTGCTGGGAGGAACAACCTCTCTCCCCGTCCCTTTGTGGCTGTGCAGACCTGGACTAACCAGTGCTGCTGGAAGAGGAAATTCTGGGCAAGCTGGGATGATCCCAGATTTTTTCAGCCGAGGCATGAGATGTTCCTCTGCTTTCCCAGCCTGTAGGTGGCTCCCAGAAGGTTTTCCCATCTATCAGAGCAAAGCTTGACTTTCATTTGGAAGTGGAACATGGCCCAAAAACAGTTCTGAGAGTGAGGTCTGTTCTTCTTCCTGACATCTTTACCTCTTTTTCCCAAGACTGATTTTTTGGGAGGTTGACAGTGGCAAACCCCACATAATTCTGCAAAGTTTTCTTGCTGGGAAAACCCAACCAGTGCTGGTCACCTTGGCACCACCAGCTCCTCATAATTTCTCTGAGGAGAATCTCACAGATTCCTGTGATTTCTGCTGTGAGGTTTTTTCTGAGGGGAGAATAAAAGGGGGTCTGAATCTTCCAGCTGAGTAAAATCATCTGCACTGGTAAATTCTCCAGGAGAAGCACAGCTCGGTGCTTGTCAGGCCAGGATGTGAAACGAGCAATCCTCATCAGATATCACATCTTCTGCTTCGTGTCCAACGTCCAGCAGATCACTGTGATGGGAATTGAGCCTGGCTGAAGGGGAGCTGCTCATCCCATTCACCTTGGAGAGACCAAAGGAGCCACCTCCACGGGAGACTCCTGTTTGCAGTGTTTGTGCTCCCTGTGGGATCTCCTCCCCTCCCTAAAAGGGCAGCAGATTGTGCTGCTCCTGCTGTCCATCCCCACTGACCCTGCAAAGCTGCAGAGGATCCACGCAGGGAATCCTTTAAAGTGATGGAAGCTGCATTTGGGGGAATCATCCTGCTCTGGTTCCCTCCTGGAAAGGCTCACCTCAGGTAAGGCTCAGCTCTGGGTTCCTGTCCAAGCTCTGAGCTCCCATCCAGAGCTTTGCTGTCGTCACCAGCCCATGGGAATTATGGAATCTCAGCATAGTTAGGTTGGAAGGGACTCTGGAAGGTCATTCCCAGTGCTCCCAACCCTCTGGAGCAGCCTGTCCTTCCCCTGCAGCCCAGCTGGGCAGCCGGTGCTAGAGCATGAATTTGAACATTCAAATTTACAGCTTGGGATGCATCAGGAAAGCATCAGAAAGTGTGGGGGGTTTTGGGTTCTTTTTGCTGATGTTTTGTAAGTTCCTGTTCTTCCAGCCTCCCCAAACAGTGCTGTGGGAACCATTTCCCCTTTCTTCTATTTCTTTTCTATTTCAAGTTGAGTTGTGCTGTAATTACGTGACTCAAGGCGCTGGGGCTTGAGGAAAAGCAAACAAATTTGCTATCACCAGGTTCAGGAAAGGCACAGGGTTTGTTTTTTGTCCAGGGTCTGTCTGGCTCTGAAGGAGCCTTTCTTACTTTTCTTCAAAATTCTATTGAATTTTACCTTTATGGGCATCCTTGGGGCCCACTTGCCTCACCTGCAGAGTGGCTGGGAGTACAAACCATCCAACCCAACCCATTTCCCTTTAGCCAGGGTGGAAAACTCCCATCCCCAGAGCAGGGAGACTGAACCAGGGGCAGCTCCACAGCTTTCCAAGGTGAGCAGTGAGCCAGGCATGAACTGATTCATTAAAGATCAGTAATTCTGGTTGACCACATGGTTCTAAAAGACCCAGGAGATGCTGCAGCTGGGCAGGGCAGAGACATTCCTCTTCCCTCTGAGGGCAGAATCTTCCTCTCCAAAACTCAGTGACCTTCTGCTCGTTTCCCCCCCAGCTCCTGCTGCTTTTTCATGCATGGAGGGGAAGGATTTGATCCCTCCCTCCCTCCACAGGGGGCCCGGCTCTCTGAACCCATCCCTGCCTGCTCCGAAAAGGACTTGCAGCAAAATTGAGTGACAGGAGAACGGTGTCACGCAACAGCTCCTGCCTGGGCCTTGGGATTCAGGGATGAACAGCCGGGGTTTCTGTCCTGGGAAGAGAGGGACAGCAGTGCCAGCTGAGCTGAGCTAAACCTAGGCTTGGCTTTATACCTTTTGTAGATATAATGCAGATAAAAATGCACAGTCACTCTGTGTTGTCATGGCGCTGCAATGATGTTGTATCTCTCTATGAATTGCCAAAATCTGGATGGTTTGCATGTAAATAATAATAATAATTCCAAGGGGTTTCTTTCCTCGCTCAGCTCAGTGGTTCCACAGCCATTCCACCTTGGCTTCTTCCCACTCAGCCTCTTTAGAGCCCATCCTTGCTCCCACTGCTGGGTGCCATGAGGATCTTGGCTTCGTGCTGTGCTCCCTGGAAAGCCCTGCCCTAAGTCCTTTCTGGGTGCCAGCTCCTTAATGCCTCTTTGCAAAGCCTAGAAAATTTAATCTGTGAAACAGCCAGGAAGAGTTTTGCCTGAACAGAGCTGGATTTAACCTGTTGCTGCCTTTACCTGCTGCTCTGGGAAGAAAATCAGGTTGAAACAGAGTCAGGTGCTTAGCAGATATTCCTTTCCTCTCCATATTCCAGCCCTAACATCAGTGGATTTCTGGCTCTTGGTTCAGTCCATGAGCAGGTTTTCATGCCACTATTAATTGCAGAGCAAATGAACCTTCTTCAGACCTGAAGATGCTAAAATTTATGCAGATATGTTGTTGGTGACTATGAAAAACCAAAGATAAACCATAGCTGGAGCGGCATTATTGCCAAGAGATTAATTGTCAACGTTTAAAAACTCGGCAGCGTTTCCACAATGGGACTTTTGTCATCTGATGCTCTATCTGCTGGGATTATCCTTTTAAAACTTGGCAGTGGCCTCAGAAAGCACAGCCTCTAGCTTATATTTTTTTCTTTTACATATTTTTTTTCCCATTTTGGCAGCCCTTGCAGAAGTCCCTTGGCCATTTCAGCCCTTCTGCTTTCACCCAGCGAAGCCCCGGCTCTGCAAGCGCCGGATTCCTGCGCTCAGCATCTTTGGGACACCCATGGATCTGTGACAGGGAACTGGAGTGAAACAAGGGGTGGCTTGGAAAAGAAACTCCTCAGATCCAGGAAACATCCGCTGCTGGCCCATCCCTGCTGGTTTTGGTGGAGCTGTGCCAGGGTGGAGCTTGGCCCGGCGTTTTTCAAGTTATTATTCTTTCATTGATTATTTGCTGGAGTGTATCGAAAGCCTGATTTTTCCATCTGCTTCCTCATGAATTATCTTGCTTTCTGTGATGAACACATTTTGTTTTCATGCTTGGCTTTCACTTTGCAAAGCCTGGGTTAATGATAAACGGGGTTTTTTTGGGAATCGTGGGCCACGTGCACAGGTTTGTTATTCCAGAAGCAAGCCAGCAACAAGGTATTTTTATGGAGCTGGAAAAAAAACAAAGGCAGAAAAATTGGTTCTGAAGGCAAAGCAGCATGTTTGAAATACTGAACTTTTTTTTCTCCAGTTTATGAAAGTTTTAATAACTACTCCTATATTTAAAAGCAGAAATCAGTTGCAAAGACACAGACATTTTAAGCCCGCCCTAACTTGCCTGTAGTCCAGATGACAATTTAGATAATGACCACTTAAATAGAATCAATCAATGTTAATTAGGACAATTAAGTTCATTATAAAAGGTGATTGTAAACAAGTCGATTGTTTAGATAACAATTAATTATCTCCCTAAGGCCCCATTTCCCAACACATTCAGCCTCGGTGACCTGAGCAGGGCTCCCTCTGCCAAGTTCACCCTTTCCATGGGAGGATGTGGGACTGGGAGAGCTCGGCAATGGTTTTAAAACCTGGAGATCAAGGCCAGCTGCTGAAAGATAAGTAATTTAAAAGCCTATAAAATTGCACGTTAAAAAAAAAAATGAAATGCTTATCAACTTCTCAAATCCTAAAATTGTAGCTGGGTATTCAGTTGCTGCCAGTTTGCCAAAAGCAGATGGATTTCAGACATAAAATTCTCCCTGCCCAGCTGAGAACCCAAAGAAGTCACAAATCAAGCAGACATTTGGGCTCCAGCCACGTTTAGTTTTCAGGATGTGCAGAGAAGAGCCCACCCAACCTCCTGCAGCAGGAGGAGACTCTGGAAAATCCTCCAGGAGAAAACAGGTCTGGAGTGCAGGCAAAAGAGGTGTGGTGCTGGGATTCCCCAGGATGGGGTTTGAAGTGGGGGACAAAACCCGTTCTGCCAGCACCTGCAGGAGGATGCAGACCCTCAGCTGACCCTGTCAAGGGCTTTCCAAGGGGTGGCTGCTGCAAGAGCAGCGTCCCAGCCCCTCGCCGGAACAGCTCCTCCGATGGAATCCGCAGGGAATGGGGCCCGAGGAGCCCTTGGTGGGCAGCAGTAAAGGGGCTCCAAAGCCCCTGATCCTCTGATAACAACTGGGGCTTGTAAGCACGGCTGGGGAGGGCTTATCCCTCTTTGCACCACCAGCGTGCCTTGGGCTGGAAATTCCTTCCAGCTGGAAAGTCCAGGAAAACGCTGATAAGCCCTCGCTGTCCCCCCAGCTGGGAATGATGGATTTTCCAGAGGTAACTCCACGTACCCGGCTCCCTGCTCCTCCCCAGCGGGAGCATATGGAATATATTGTGGTCTGAGGGAAATGCATCCTAGGAATTCCTCCCGTGTCTCTCCAGGAGCATTCCGGGTGGGTTCCAGCAGGTGGCATGGAGCTGCACCCAAAATCTCAGCAGAGCTTTGCAGCCAAAAGTTTTGCTGTTCCTTGGGTTTGGGGCAGGCTTGCAATGGAAGCTCCAAACAAGACTTTCCAAGGAGAGGGGACAACAGGGAAATATCCAAGGTCTGCCTGGAAAAAGCTGCTCCTGCCAAGGGGCTGATGAGCAGTTTCCAGAATGTGTTTTTTATCCTCTGCTGCCTGAGGAACCAAATCAAACACCCTCGTTACTCCTCTGCAGGCATTGCCTGGGAGATGCCCATGGATTCCTGGAATATTTCAGTTCTCGAGGTGTCCTCGACTGAAATTTTTCTTTGAAATTTATAGAAATTTAGGTTTTGCCGGTGGTTATTTTTTCAACCAAAATCAACAAGCCAGATCCTGCGGTTTTCCGGCACTAGAGAGGACAGAGCCATTCCCACGGGATCAATCCACTCTGTTTTTTCACTGGTGGCCACAGTTCACTTTGGGTAAAAGGCGGGATCAAGCTGGAACCCCAGCACAGGCACATCCATTACAGACAGTCAGAGCTGATGGGAGCTCAGAGCGGAGATAAAAGTCTGGGCGTTGGCCCACGAGGATGAAATGTCCCCTGCATGGAAAACCACTGGGTCCTCTTCCAGGAAAAGGCACAGCACACTGGAAATGCAGCGAGCCTTGGGAAGAGAACTGGGAAAGTCAGAGCATTTCTCCCACTGGAAGGGCTGGGTCCTGCTGCGGGCTTGGAGCAGCTGTTTCCAAAGGGCTTTCCCATGTGGAGGAGTTTTCCCTGGTGAAATTTTCCCCACAGCACCGAGTGGGCCCTTGGAGCATCCCAGACACCAGAATTGTTTTTGTTTTTGTGTCAACCCTGCATAAAAAGGCAGGGCTTAACTTAGGCCAGACCTGTGCCAGTCAGGCTTTGCTGCTGCCTCAGTCCCTGGCTGCTGATCTGCAGAATTTGTTATGTTTTTGCCCTGACCCAGGAGCATTCCTTGCTGCTCCTGCTGTAGGGAGTGTCAGAAGCCGGACACCTGGGAATGCCAGGGCCCAGTTCCCTGCATCCTTCTTTTTGTCTCTGCCATGTTTTGCCAACCACCTTCTTGCCCAGTGTCCTGGAAAAAGGGACGACCCAGAGCACCTGGGTAAGAAAAGGGAAAAGAGCTCTGAGAAAACATCTGGGCAAATCGATCCCTGTTTTCCCTGGAAAGGACCTTCCTGTGGGGCTTTGCTCTGTGAGGAAAGGCTGGGCTGTGACCCCGTGGTGGGTCCCAATAAATTTTGGGAGTGTGTCTGGAGCCCAGCACTGAGGGACGTGAGGTGGAGGAGAGGGATTTTCCTCAATGAGCTCTCCACATCTCCAAAGCAGATTTCCAGTTGTCCAGACTCCAGCCACCATCCATGGAAGGTGATGAGCATCATTTTTCAAACCAGCTGCTGTTTCTGGGGGGAAGGAAAGAGCTTTGAGGTGTCAGTCCCTTCCCATATTCCAGAAGTGGCCTTTGGTGGCTGATTTGGGTCAATGGCCCCAACCAGCATCACCCCAGGGGAGTCACGGCACTGGCTGGGAGGAGCTCCTACAAACTGGGTTATGAACAAATTCCCCTCACTTGGAGCTTGATGGGAATTTGCTGCTAAACCAAGGGAATTTAAAAGCTGAGGAGGTGTCCAACACCTCCGGACACCGGAGATGCCCGAGGGTGTAACAAAGTGCCACTGGAATATCTGACACCTTGCCAGTGAGCCGTGCCTAAAGGGTCAGGCAGCAGAGGTGTCACAAAATCAATAGTGCTGGGGTGGAGATCTTTGCAGGGCAATGGCTGCGTGCTTTGGGCTTGTTTTGGGTTCGTGTTTTGTGGGTCATTGTTGCTGTTGGGTTTTTCCCCTCACTCCCATCAAAGTTTGCAGTTCCCGTGTAAGTTTTTCAGGTTTAACCCTGGGCCAGACCAAGATTTGAAGGGTGGCTGCCAGAGAGCTGAGGTCCATTAGGACACACAGAGCTTTTGGCAGGATTTGTGCTGAGAAATATCTGGGAGGGTAGAAAATAGGAGCCGTGTCCTGTCCCCTGGGGAAGAGCTGAGTTCTGCAGACAGAGCTCCAGGCTCCAGCCCCAACCCCAGCCCGACAACTGAGCCAGACAAATCCAGTGGCTGCTGGATTACAGCACCAACGAGGAACGTGTGTTCTGTGCTGATCAAAAGTCCCAAGCCCAGCCTGCTCTGCCTCTGATCTGCAAATACATCACTGGTTTTTATCACTCAGTTTTGCTTTATCGCAGCGGGGCTGCTCTCAAGCGCTACAACCTGATTATCTCGCAGGAGGCTGCCAAAAGCATGTCAGGGATGGTTAAAGGGAATAATAAAGGAAGCAGGAGGAATCAAGTGGTTTGAGGAGGAAATCAGAGGGAATTCCTGGCTGGGGAAGGCTGGGACTTGCAGTGAAAGAGGAGGAGGGGCCAGCTCAGGACTCTGAAGCCTCCTCAGATTAGTGATGTGTTCAATGGAAATGCTGGGCTGGGCTGGATTCCCCAACCCTCATTAAAAAATATTCCCACACGTGCCTGAAATCTGGAGGAAAAATAGCATTTAAGGCTGAACATCAAACCCCCCAGAGAAAAACACTTGATTTTAGCCTGTGGCTTTGGGTTCTTTAATGCTCAGAAGAAATGGAGTCAGTTCGGTTTGTAGGACAATGAACAGCAGCACAGCCACATTTTATTTTGATGAATTAGATAACAAGCAGCGATATTCTTGTGCCAAAAACCCCTCTTACAGTCAATTTGAAAAGAACATCATTTTGTACTCAAGAAAACTTGAGAATTGCTTTTGACATAAACAGACATTTTTAGCTTGCAGTGGTCTGTAATTAAATGATTTGCTTTAAAATAATCAAAGTGTTGGAGTTTCCTCCCTCACTGAGCTTTGCCAAATTATTTGTGTTTAAAAAATGTGTTACAGAGCTGTTTGCTCTGATTGGATTTCTACTTATTTGGCTTCAAAATACAACTGCGGCTGACAAAAAGTCCTTTAGCTCTAATCAAGATCCAATTAATCAAGCCTTGTTTGTTACTGGTTGGGAGCTACCATGTGAGCAAAGGGGATCTTCTCCAGTCAGAGAAATGGGGTTTGATGTGAACTCAGGGTCTCGTAACGAGGTCTTTTTATTGCTCTTGTAACAACTTCCATAGGAATAGGATAACAAGAGAATGAAACCAAATCTGGGCAAGAATAGATATTAAAACCAGGCTGTCTTTGAGTAGGTAGAGTTATTAAAAATTTTTTAGCTCTTCAGTGTTGTTGAAGTGTATTTTGGCCCTACACCCCTCCCTAGGGCTGGATGGAAATCCTCTTGGTTGTCTTTCAGTGTCCCTGTTTTAGCAACAGCGTTGGCATTTCCTCACAATCCCAATCCTCTTTACGTCAGGAAGACTCCAGAATTCCCTGCCTTATGAAAGGCTTTTCCATGTATTTTAAGGTTTTTTTAAGTTGAAGTTGATCCATGAGGCTCAGGGCTTATGGAGCTTGGTTTCTCATGGCCCCATGTCTCCGGGCTGGATTAGCAGGTGCCAAATAAAGTGTGAGCTCTGCTTGAAGCATTTCCTGGTCCTGGTGCCTTTGGAAGAGCTCTCTCCCATGTGCCTTTTCCAGCGTCTGCCAGCCTTGCTGGGCTCCTGCTCCCAGGAATTCAGGGTTCCCCTCCCTCCAGCCATCAAACTGAGCCTACTCCCAATGCTTTTGGGGCTTTTTCTGTTTGAGTTGGCTGAGACGGACCCACGGGTTTCCAAAGTGAATCCTGGAGGGAGCCAGGTGACACCCACGGATGGTGCAGTTCCTCGGGAAGGACTGAAGAAATGAGTTCCAGGCAGGACCCAGCTGGGGCGGGGTCGTGTCGTTGTTGAAATAATTCAGGAGTGGTTTGGGATGGAGAGGGAATTCCTGCAAGATGTGGAGTGACAGGGCAAGGGAGGATGGGGTCGCACTGCTGGAGAGCAGGGATGGATAGGATATTGGGAAGGAATTGTTCCCTGGGAGGGTGGGCAGGCCCTGGCACAGGGTGCCCAGAGCAGCTGTGGCTGCCCCTGGATCCCTGGCAGTGTCCAAGGCCAGGCTGGACATTGGGGCTTGGAGCAGCCTGGGACAGTGGGAGTTGTCCCTGCCCATGGCAGGGGTGGAATAAAATGAAGTTCCCTTCCAATCCAAACCATTCCAGGATTATATGAAGTTGTCACAACATTTTTGGGAATTTCCTAAATCACTTGCAGTTTGTCACCTACCTTCCTTCGCATGATTTTCTCTGAAACAAAGAAACCATGAATTCATTCCTGATCTCATATCAAAATATTTATGCCCACAAATAATTCTCCAGTGCAGAAAGGAGACAATCGGGCCCTTGGTCTCTGCACACTTGGAAATGAGCTGAAAATCCTTCCCTTCCCATGCATCCCACCCCAAACAGCTTCATCCTCTTCGTTTTTTAGGGAAAGGGGGCCTTGAATCCAGCAAGTGGACAATGGCTACTTTTCCTCCTCTTTTTGCTGGATGTGGGGTCCTTTTGGCGTTCAGCTGGAGCTGATGGTAGCTCTGGGGGTGCAGCAGGCAGGGAAGCAGGGAAAAAAGCAGGGAAGGAGGCAGGGAAGCAGGGAAGAGGGAGGGAAGGAAGCAGGGAAGAGGGAGGGAAGGAAGCAGGGAAGCAGGGAAGGAAGCGGGCAGGCACAGCAGAGCGCTGTCAGCAGCCAGCAGCATTCCTGTGTGTTGTCCAGGGCCAGGCTGCTCTCCTGCTCCCAGGCTGCTGGACACGGTGTTCCCTGCCTGGCTGGACACGTGGGAGCTCAGAGACTCCAGGGTGGGAGCTCAGAGAGTCCAGGGTGGGAGCTCTCAGACTCCAGGGTGGGAGCTCTCAGACTCCAGGGTGGGAGCTCAGAGACTCCAAGGTGGGAGCTCAGAGACTCCAGGGTGGGAGCTCTCAGACTCCAAGGTGGGAGCTCCCAGGCTCCAGGCACACCTGAAGGTCCGGGATCCAGCGGTGCCGTGTCCTTGTGGAGTGACAAGTGTGAGGATCGATATTCCCAGGTATTATTGCTCCTGGGGCTGGGCTCAGCTTGTTCCATCTCGGCTGCACAGGAGAGGTGGAGTGGAAAATCCAGAAGGTGTCAGGGGAGAGGTGACACCAGGGAAGGGGGAGCTGGAATTTCAGCATGGTGGCAATTTGAGGACCCTCTCCAAAGCAGGAGCTGCTGCCTTGCTGGGGCTGGGTTTCTTCCAGGAAGGAGAGAGGCCTTCCAACATTCTTAGCTTCAGTTTAGTTCTTACATTTGTTTTTCCTGCTCAGGGGAGGCAGAGGAGGGAAAGCTGCAAGGTTTGTTTGTTTGTTTACACGCACTGGTTTTGCTGCACTGTCCAGAATCACTGAGCTTTAACCCCTTCAGTTCATGGGATAACTGAGAGGGCAACAATTCCGAACACTTGGCACCCTGAGCAGCCTGAAAATCCCAGACTGAATTTGTCTGTGAGGTGTTTTTGCAGACATGGGTGAGGATGCAGGTTTGAATTAGGTCACTCCAACACACAGCCTTGGGAACAGTGATCCCAAAGCAAGGGAAATGTGAGTCCGAGCACCTCATCCTGACCCCATCCATGAAGGTTGGAGCAGGCTGGAAATCATCCTGAGGGCACCAACAGACCCAACCTGAGGGATGTCCCATCCCTGGAAGTGTCCAAGGCCAGGTTGGACAGGACTTGGTGTAGTGAAAGATGTCCCTGCCCACAGCAGGGGGGTGGAACAAGATGAGCTTTAGGGTCCCTGCCCACCCAAACCCTTCCATGACTCCGTGATGCAGAGCCCAGCAGCTGCAGCCCCATTAGGAAACTCTGCCTCAAGTGTTGCAGTTGGGCTGCCAAACCCATAAATCCATTAAAATCCTTCCTAGGATTGAGGAGGAGCTCGAGTTTGCATGTGCCACCTCCAGGCTGGGATAAATAATAATGATGAGGACAATGAGTGATGGAGAGGATTTTAGCAGCATAATTAATGGTGATTTATGGTGCAGGGCAGCAGGGAGAGACAGGCTGGGACAGAAGGAGTGGGTGAAGCTTCTGAATGAGAAAGGGAAGGGGATGACAGTGGGGAGTGAAAAATGAAATGTGCCTTGCTAAAAAAAGCAAGTGGAGCTGGCTGGAGCCCCGCGTGGAGCAGAGCAGGTGACATAAATAATGCCAGAGGATCTGCCAGTCCCAGAGCTGGGGTGGCTGTAATTAAATAATCACTGGTGTCTTCAGTGCTGCAAGACAGAACGGGAGCCAATTAAGCAGCAGTGAGGGAGAAAATGAGTTTAGTCTGGGTACAAAAGTGACTGAGTTATGTGACTTTGAGGGTGGCCTTCACGGGATTGGAGTGAAATCACCCAGCCTCTGGCAGGACAGCTCATTCCTCAGACCCTCCCCAGCCACAGGGAGCTGCTGGAATCTCCAGGATTCCCTGGGCTCCTCTCTGGTGTCCCAGGGGAGCCTCAGCCCCGCCACTGCTGCTGTCACCGTGTCCCCAGCCCTGAGCTCCTGAGCCCAACACCCACAAAACCGGCACAAAACCAGCACAAAACCAGCACAAAGAGAGCGCTGGGACTCTCCAGGCTCATCCTGCCCCGGTGCAGGGATCTTGGCCACGGACTCCACCATTATCTACAGTTAATTAACTGTGCATCATCTACAGTTAATTAAGACCGCCTCCCTGATCAGCACCAGCAGTGCCACCGTGTGAAGCTCAGGTGAGGCAGAGCTGTGCCCTGCTCCCTGGGCTGGCACGGAAAAGGGAATAAAAGGGAATCCTTCCTTTGCTGTGGTGCCAATGGCAGCTCCCTGGGAGCTGCAGCACATCTGAAAGCAACATCTGAATTTTTAAAATATGTATTTATTGTGAGTTTCATCTGGCAACAACCCCGGTCTGGACACAACAGGTTGGATGAATGCAGGATCTACCCCAAACTCCCTCGGCTGGGAAGGAGGGCAGAGGGAAATCAGTGGGGAGCTGACTGGCCTGAGCAGCAGGAAAATGCCCAGGCTGGGCTGCCCCACTGCCCTGAGAGGGGCAGCAGTGCGGGTTTGGGGGGCTGGGGGCTCAGGGGGTGCTGCTCTCCCAGGCCATCCCAGCCTCCGGCTCCCTGCCTGGCTGGGTTTGTCCTCTCCCCACACACTGCCCTCCAGCCAGGGCCTTTTCCCTGCCTCCTCCCCCAGCCCAACAGGAGCTCCGGAGGCCTCCTGATCCTGATCCTGACCCAGCTGTGCATGCCCTGGGACGCCTGGACAGGGTCTGGTTCTTCCTCCAGACACAGCTCCAGGGATGCCCTTCCCCTGGCTGCTGCCAACACGGGAATGGCAGAGGAGTTTCTCTGACTCTCAGGGACTCACTTTGGAAAATTAATTTAACTCGGATGCTCTGAGCCCAGGGACACCGGCAGGACAAAGCTGCCGGGGAGGAGGTGGCAGCCTGGAAGGACATCAGCTACAAGGGAAACAACAAACCAGCTCTGCAACTGCTGAAATATCGATTGGATTCTTCCAGCAATGCTGAACACGTCCCTGCTCCCACTGGGCCACCTGGGCCTGAGGGCTTGATCCTCCCTCCACCCTTTTCTGCTGGCACCAGGCAGGAAAAGGAGCAAGCAGGACCAGTTATTTCCAAGTCTTTGCCCAGAAAAAGAGCGATTTTACCTCCCTGCAGGGCTCAGAGCTGCTGGTTCACAGTGAATCCCTCCGGGGACTCCCCCTCCTCATCTCCTTCTCCCCCATACTGCCACATTTCTGTCCCTCCTGCCCCTATTTCTGTCCCTGCTGCCCCTACTTCTGTTCCTCCTGCCCCTCAGGCAGGTGGCTGAGGGTACCCTGGGCTCTGCATCCCTGCTCCCGGCCGCTCCAGCATGCATGGATTCTGTCAGAGCCGTGCTGGGAGGTGGCCAGTGGGCCCCCAGCCACACGAGCCGTGCTGGTCTCCTTTCCCCACGCACGAGTCCAAAAGGACACCGTGACTCACTCCTTTTCCACAGGCAGCGCTGCCAGCTCTCGAAATACTCCATGTTTTTCTTAGAGCCTTGGCTCCTGCAGCCCTGCAATTACTTGAACTTTCATTTTCTTTAAATAAAGCCAATTCCTGACACTCGCAGAGAATCGCCGGAAAATGTGACCTCCTACAAGCTCAGGAGCCACAGAGTGAAACCCCCACCTTTATTCCTTCTTTTTTCAATTTTTTTTCTTTCCTGTCACATTTTTTTATAAATTTCCTTGCAGATTGGGGTTGTTGGAAATTGTCTTTCTCTGCCTCCAGCCTTGCAATGTTGAAGTGATCCGAGGTTTGTGCCTTGGTGGTGCTGACATCTCAGGTCCGTGGGCTTCAAGCATCTGGTTCTGAGTGTAAAACTCATGAATCAACCTTGTGCTTTTCGGCTTCTAGTGTCCTGGGCTCTGCACAGCTCTGCACAGCACGAATTTGGCTCTGGATTTTGTGATTCCCTGGGGGATTCAGGCCATGCCTGCCTCGGGTGGGATGGATGAACCACACAGGACAGGAATGGCCATTTCCCCCTTTATTCTGAGGAGGTTAGGACAGGTTTGCTGTTGTACCCCCCAGCGTTGGTGTTCAGTGCCAGGTGAGATGGAAAAGCTCATTTTCTGCTGGGATAACCTCTGGAGAAATGGTGTTACTGGGGATGAGGATCCCACCCAGCAGCACCAGGACGGAGGTGCCACAAAAGGATCCCATCCCAGGCCACTCTCCATCAAGGCCTGGAGACACAAAGGCAAAGGAACAAGGTTGTGTTTGCCTCGTTCTGTTCATGAGCTCTGAAAATTCATCTCCTGTCCTCAAGCAGCACAGAAACGCAGCCAAGGTGCACGGATGGGGGCCAGGGAATTGCCTTGGAGGTTGATTTTAGCAACAAACCCCCGAGATCTCCAGAAGCTCCCTATGAAAAGTAATCCAGAGACATTCCAAAACACATTTTTTCCAGAGGAGTCGGGGGGGGGGCCGCGTGCATTTTTAGCAACATCCATCAGCACACTGGCCCAAGTCACACGTTCAAATCGAGGCCTAGAAAATATGGAAAAGCTGAAATAATCCTTGGAAGCAATCCAGGGACTGGTCATTCAGCCTGCAGGACCTCTTACGAATAACTCTGTAACACAAACCTAGTGGAAGCACCAAGAGCCAGCCCCTTGGTTTTCCAGTCCCAGTTTCTCATTCCAAGATGAACGGCCTGCATTTTTGGGAGGGAAAGGAGCAGGACTGGTTTGTCTCCTGGCTGGGAGAGTTTGGCTTTGAAGAGCTCAGCCTACAGGAACAGGCAGCACTGTGAACTTCCTCACCTCAGGCTTTCTCTTGGCCTGGATCTCCTTTTTATTCCCTGTTATTTAAACTTCTGTTACATGGGCAGGAAGTTGCCTTCATTCCACACGAGGAGAAGCCAAAGCCTTGGAGACCCTGGACACCTGCAGGTCTCTGTCTCTCATCTTTCTTTTCTCTCTCTCATCACAGACATCTGAAGCTTTTCATTCTTGAGGCTGTGAAACAGAGGGAGAGAAGCAATTTGAAACTACTGAAAGGCCTGCAATGGCCTCCCCTTAGCTCAGGGCTCTTTTCTGCAGCTCTGTGTCCCCATTTTCCCAAAAGCAGTTGGCAGTGGGTAGCAGAAGGGAGAGGGACTCACCAAAGTGAGAGCTGGTCCTCTGTTCTAATGAAAGCTGGCTGAATTCAGATTTTCACAGGAAAAACCTCCTGTTTTCCCTATTCCCCAGAGAGAATCCCCTTTGCTGAAAGGGGATGGAGAAATAGGCGTGGGAGGTTGTGTTTCCCAACCACCCCATGAGTCAAAAGCTGTGGAAAGGCCGGGAGAGGGTGGCTGGGAGCAGAGGGCACAGGCAGTGGGTTATTCCTGGGTCACACTCCCGGCAGCCTTTGGCCCTGCAGAGCATCTCAGAATCATTAAGGTTGGGAAAGACTACGAAGATCATCAGGTCCTTTTGCATCAAAGCATCTCCGAACCGGCACCTGGCAGCTCTGAGGGGTCTCCTGCTAAGCCCAGACCGGCCGTGGGCTCATCTTCCACCCACCATCCAGCCACCCCCACACCCAGCACGCTTCGGCATCTTCTTTCCTGATGTTGGGAATGAGGAAAAGGAGATTTAATCCAGAGACTCCCTCACTGACCTGCGATTCATGCTGAAGCAGTCAAGCACCTTCCCCTTGGTTCTGTGGTTTGAAGTGTTTTTTGGAAGTATCTGTTTATTACAGCTCAATAAAGTTTTATTTTGTGAAAAACCATGATTGATTTCCTCTGCTTGAAACAACAAGCAGGCACCCTCCCCGGCCAGCACCTCCTCCTCCATTCATAAAAACGTGTTAACAATTCGTTTAAAATTCATAGACAAGCCAAGCACAGTTTATTCCTGAAGTTACACAAATTAATACAAAGCAGCACACGGCCTAGGCCTGGCATAAAGTCAAAGCGTGCTCCAAAGGCCTCCCTCTGCTGTACAATACCTCGATGTGCTCTTGGAAACTCCAGGAATCAGCAGATAGTGCTTGGAGTTCCCTCCTCCCCTGCCTACTTCCCTCTGCTCTCCTGGTGGATGTGAAATTATCTTTGAGGTCCCAAACCATTTTCTGATTCGTGCTTCCCTGAACATGACACAGAGCATTGATTAAACCTAAGGCTGCACAAATTGGTGCCCCTTCGAAGTCTGGTCCTGCTCCGAAACTTGTGTTTGGGAGTTACCCTAAATTTTGGCTTCTCCTAAATTTTTCTCCTTTCTGTTGCGTAGGTGCCCAGGGCTGAGCGTTGTGAGCTTGGGAACAGAGGTGCTTTGGTGCCCAGGAGAGTAACCCAGCCTTGGGAGGGTGTGGGTTGGGAAGGAGAGCTCCAAGGGAATCCAGAGTGCAGAGAATATTCCTCTGCCTGTTTTGAAGGATTCGACCCCCCTGGACAATACTATTTTTGACCTTTATCCATGGAGAAAACTGCCTACACTCTGGGAAGGATTAAAATCTACACCAATGTGAACTAGATAGAAGAATATTATGTAAGAATGTCACAGGGTGGGGAATTCAGAGGTTTAGGGTTTGTTTATGTAGTAAATAGATAAACAGTGAGGTTTCCAAAATGGTGGATGTTTACATCATTTTAGACATCGTGCTCCTTCTTCCAGACCTCCATTTTCTGCAGTAGAAGTAGCTTAGCATGATTGGGTAGAATTTGCCACAGTTCCTGCCTGCGTTACAAGGTGATTTACTGGACATTGGTGGAAAAGTAAAAATATCTGTTGTTTCAAACTTCTATTGGGTAAAATGCCTTTAAAAGGGCTGCAAAATCTTGATACGAGGTCACTCGCAGCATCTCTCTACTCTCACTATGTTCCTTGTAACCTTGTAGCTGATAAGAACTTAACAAACAACTATCTAAGAGCAAAGAAGGCTGAAGGTCCAGTTCGTCTCCTGAGACTCCTGGCAAGGACTCCAACAAATCTCCCCCATCCGGGGAGGTCTAATTAAGGCACAAACTGTGTCAAGCTCCAAGGGAAGGCTTTTCTCTGGGAAAAGCACAGGTCCAGCATCCTCCAGGATTCCCAGCTCCACATGGGGCAGTGAGAGGTGGCCTCCACTGCGGTGCCCCTGTGCCACCAGCCAGCAAGGTCCCTCTGCTGGCCCCAGCAGCCTGGGCAGCCCTGGGCAGGGGGGGAGCCCTGCTGCCCTTGGGAGGCGTCTCCTCACATGGACTTTCCCCCCGAGGCTCTGCCCTGGCACAGACACCACAGCAGGAGCAGGTGCAAGCTGTCATCCTGCGGCATTAATTGCCCTTAATTAACCTGATGAGCCTCACCTGGGGCCTCCACCCATCTGTCCTCTTCCTACAGCCCTGGAGCTCTATCAAAGGGCAGTTCTGAGCCTTTGCTTCTGGTCTCCTGGATGGATTGTGGATGTGCCACAGGGAATTTGTCCCCTGGGGTGCCCCTGGATTGTGTGCTGTGGGCAGTTTGTCTCCAGCCTCCCTCCTGCGTGAACCTCAGCCCTGTGAGTAACTTTTCTGGTGTCCTGGAGGGGCAGAATTGCTTCTTGCCCTCCTTACCCTGTCCTTGCCCTGTCACCAAACCTGTGTAGGGGTTTGCTGCACCACAGCCAAGTGCCTTTCCTTGGGGGTGTTCAGTATGGGCAGCACGATTTCCTGACATCAGCTTTCCCTTCCCAAGGACTGGGATTCTGCTGTCTGAACGTCCCGACAGTGATGCTTTTGTGGGGAACAAATGATCCTGTTAAATATCCCGACCAGTGTTCAGTGCTGGATTCTCTGTTAGCTCCAACGCTGCTCTGCTGGGCTGCAGTTTAGAGGGAACTAGAGCAATAATTTGCTCTTCTGAGTGTGTTTTTTTGTTTAATTACCTGTTCAGCTCCATCCCCGATCCCCAAAAAGCATCTTTTTGCTTTTTTACCCGAGAAAGTCACTGCTGAAAGGCTCCTCTGAGCAGGGAGCCTGGGCTCTCTCCCCCTCCCTGCTCTGTCAGCACAGCCCCTGCTCTTGACCCCGAGCGAAGCTCTGAAGTTCTCATTTGTCAGCAAAGGGAGGGAGAGCCGGGACACATCGATTGTCCTTGCTGAAAGCACCTGGAAGTGGCAGCGAGGGAAGTGTGAGGCCAGGTGGGACTTTGGGAAGCATCCCTTGCTGCCCCTGCCCGCATCAGGCTGCGCTCAGGTGTTGGCTGATGTTATCAATAAATTGTCAGCCTGGGGTTCTCGGTGAGGGTCACTGGCTCTGGGCTCGGGGCACCTTCCCCTGGGAGGCTCCTGAAGTGCAGCAGGGCCACCTGAGCTGAGAGCGAGGCTGTCCTGCCTGCAGGGACTGCGCTGGGATGGTCCTGGCTCTGAATTCCAGCCTTTTCCACAGGGACCTGTGAGATCCGAGATTGACAGCGTCAAATATCCCCCAGCCGTGCTCCTCTTTCCCCTCTGCTGACCTCTTATCTAAAGTGCTTTCTGCTGCCCTCAGCAGCTGAGTTTCATCACACCAGGGAGGGCCAGCAGCCTGTAACCCCTTGGCAAATCCCACTGCTCCCAGGATGCATCCAGGGGGCCACAAAATGTCACTTTTTGGCTCTAAGCGCTGCGTTCTCTTCCCCAAACCTTGTTGTCGAGAGGTTATTCCATGGTGTAATTCCCCCAAGATGGGAGGGAATGATCCTGGGCCTTGCCTAGGGTGAAATACAGTCGGAGTCTGGCCCTAACCTGGAATTAGCTGCAAAGCCAAGGGAAATCCTTGGCACCACCTTCAAAACCTCTGGTGCTCCTGGGCAAGGCAGGACCTGAGCACGGCTTGGCTTTGTGTGCTGGAGAGCAGAGCTGCCCTGGAAAGTCCCTGTGGGAATATTTAGGTAGTTTCTAGCAAGATGAATTTAGTGCACATGGGAGAGGTGTGGGGATGAGGAGGCAGACGTTTCATCAGCTTTGGCTGGGTAAAGAATCAAGGTTTAGCCTGGCTGTTCACAATCTTTGAGTCGCTGAATCCCCCTGGAATTCCTCGTGAGACCTGCACAGGGATTTGAAGCTCCTGATTACAGACCTGCCTTCCCTGGTTACCTCTCAGGGATCCTCCACAGCTCTGGGCTCATTGTGGGCTGAGGATTTGGCTGTGCAGGGTGGCACCATGAAGGGCACAGCTCTGCCTGTGCCACGATGCTGTGTCTGCTGCCACTTGGGGCCTACGAAAGCTGAGGCTGGGAGGTTTTGTTGAGAGCTGCTCGTTTTCCAGGCCCGTTCCAGAGTTTACTGTCAGTGCCAACACTCAGTGCTGGAGCTGTATTTGCTGAGCTCACACAGCAGTGGGTTTGAGCCTTTCCATTACAGTGAAGAGGCCGGGAGATGCTGCGGTGACAGAGCCGCGTCCCAGCTCCCCTTTTCCAGAGCTGAGGCGGGTCCAGCTCTGCACTCCAAGAAAAGAAATGATGTGCTGTGTGCCTCAGCAAGCTGCAGCTCTCCAGCACCGACATCCAAGTGCCATTTCCAGCCCCGGGAGCGATGTGGTGGGGATCAGTCCCTGCAGATCCACGGCCTGTTGGCAGCGGGACACGGCCACACAGCCGGCGTGGAGGAGACACTTCCCTGCAGCTGGTTAAGCTTAAGCAAAATGCAGCTCCATTACAGTCTCCTGAATGAAATTCCCAATTGCTTTGGGAACCTATTTCAGAGAGGAAAATGAGGATCATGTTTCACCAGACAATGCCCGAGCTGAACAACTGGAGCTGGTTTTATAGAAGGCACAGTTGATTTTTCTCCAAACTTTTTTTTTTTTTTTTTTTTTTGGCAGGAGAGGAAAAGAGAAATCCTGGTGGATGAATCCTTGCTGGAGAAAGGGAGTGTGGGTGGAGGCAGGATGGCAGGAGATGGTCACTTGTGAGTGGCACAGAGAATTCCTGCTGCTGAGTGCCCTGGGAGAAATCCTGGGAATACAGAGATTAGCAGTGATCTCAAGGTAAGCACGTCACACCTGCTGGATTCCAGCTGTTCCTGTGGTGCCCGAGCTGCTTTTGGTTTGTTTTGGGTTTTTTTCTGAGGGGTCTGATGCTAACTCAGGACTAGGAGAAGAAAACCTGGAATAAAGATGGTGCTAGAGTTGAAAATGCAGGGAACAGTCACTCCAGGATGAGAAACAAAAGCAATTTGGGTGTGAGGATGGCGGGGGCCTGGCTGGGAGGAAGAATGGAGCTTTAACTCAAGAGAAAAAAATGAAAGCTTGTTTTTTTCCTTTCCTGAACTGGGGAAAAGCTGATATCTCAGGTTGGATGGGGCTTGGAGCAGCCTGAGATAATGGAAGGTGTTCCTGCCCATGACAGCGAGTGGGAATGAGATGATCTCTGAGGTCCCTTCCAACCCAAACCATTCCATGAAATTCTGCATATTCAATTCCAAAAGGAAAAAGCCTCTTAGAGTAGTCAACAAATTCCATTTTGGGAGCAAGGCTGATTTGTTTTGAGCTGAATGTAGAAAATGAATGTCAAGGAAAAGTCACTTCCAAGCAAGAAAGCCCATCCTTTGCGTTGGGGAAAATGTCAAAAGGCCACGCTGACATTTACGTTTTTTTCTCTCTCCACTTTGTTCCTGAACAAAAATTTGCCAAAGCCAACAGGGTGTCACTTTGTGATGGAAATCTGTTTTGACAAAAAATTTTCCAACCAGCTCTACTCGCTGCACACAAACATTTCCGCTCTCGATTCCAATGGGGATTTGGCAGGGAGCAGGGTAAGGATGGAGAGGGGCTATTCCTTTCAGGCCCTGTCAGGGATCTATCGCCCTGTCAAAGGCCCGAGCATGGCTGGAAGCCTCTGATTCCAGGGACATCGCCAAGGTTCCCTCTCTGCCTGCCTGGCTGACCTGGGCAGGAATTAAACCTTCCCTTGCTATGAAGTGCTCACCTGGGAGCTGGATTTGGGCTGGGCTGCTGCTGGCCCAGAGCCAGGGCCTGGTTAGGCCTTGCCTGGATTGTTCTGCTGAGTTACAGGTCTACCTCACCCATTCCTGTGGGTGTTTTCTCATTCCTGATGCAGTTCCTGGATCACTGTTTGGACAGAGACTCATTTCCAGGGGCCTGGAGTGACAGGATGAGGGGGAATGGCTTCAGACCGGCAGAGAGTTGGTTTAGGTTGGATATGGGGAAGGAATTGTTCCCTGTGAGGGTGGAGAGGCCCTGGCACAGAGAAGCTGTGGCTGTCCCATCCCTGGAAGTGTCCAAGGGAGATGAAAAACTGGAATAAAGATGGTGCTAGAGCTGCAAATGCAGGAAACAGTCGCTCCAGGATGAGAAACAAAAGCAATTTGGGTGTGAGGATGGCGGGGGCCTGGCTGGGAGGAAGAATGGAGCTTTAACTCAAGAGAAAAAAAAGAAAGGTTGCTTTTTTCCTTTCCTGAATTGGGGAAAAGCTGATATCCCAGGCTGGATGGGGTTTGGAGCAGCCTGAGATAGTGGAAGGTGTCCCTGCCCACGACAGGGGTGGAATGGGATGATTTGTGAGGTGCCTTCCAACCCAAATCATCCTATGATTTCATGGTATTGAATGAAGAGAGGAGCCCAGCCATCTGCTTATTTTTTGGTGTTTACAGACTGAAATTTGTATATTCTTGCTGCAATTTATCTGTACAACATGGAAACCCAGCGCATGGGATGGAGGAGGTTTGAGAGTCTCTCATTACCTTGTTGGGATCGGATCAGAGGGAACATCCTCCTGGGAATGGGGATGAGAGCCCAGGCCATGCTGGCTCTCTCCTGGGAGGAGGACAGCCCAATCTGTGCTCCAGCTCTGAACACGAGGGGCTTGCCAAAAAAAACCCAACAAAAAAAAAGAAAAATTAAAAAAAAAATCTGAACACAAGTGCTTGGATGTTACTGGCAGGGAAAAAAAAAGCCACGGCGGCAATAAAATTAATTTCCTTCTCTAATATATACAAGACTTTCTCCAAGAGAATTATGAGGCAAGCTGATCAAAGTCTGTAAGTGGTACTTATGCTATCAGTTTCACCCCCTTAATGCCCTGCTGTCAAAACAAAATCCCCTCGAAAGGCTTTGAGGAAAATCACATGAGCATAATGGCTTTGAGAAAAATGGCCCTAAGTACTCAGTAACATATACAGAGAGGACTATTAGATGGGCTGGTGTAATTGGACTTATTTTCAAATGTAAACACTCTTCTAGGAGCAAGTTACTGCTTAGCCACGGAGCAGAGCAGGGCTGGGTTATCGAGGGAGAGGGGAGCACGGGGACCTCCGCCCTGAGACACGGAGGTGACTTAGAATGAGATAAAAGGAGGAGGGAAAAAGCAGGGGAAGGATGGGGCTTATTAAAGAATCATTTTCAGGCATGCAAAGGATGAGATTCAGGTGGGGTGTGACGGTGCTGCCGTGCTGCTCGCAGGTAGGAGGCAGTGAGAGTGACCTCGGAGCCTTTATCTGCTGCCTGCGATCGTTTGAAGCTGTTCCTGCTGGGGTTGGTGCTGCCCTGACAGCCCTGGGAACAGGAGGGCTCTGAGGGTTCCCAGCTCCAGGCAGAGCCGTGTCCAGGCCAGGCCGTGACCACCCAGCCCGGGTGGGGACAATGGAGGTGACACCCCAGGTGCAGCACCGGGAGGGAGCACAGACAGCTCTGATGCTCTTCACCTCTGGAGGCTTTGCTGGTGCACCTGTAGGGAAAAGCCATTTTCGTGTTTTGGTCCGTGCCCCTTCCCCAGGGTGCTCCATCCCCTCCGGAGCAGTGACAGCGCCTGCTCCATGAGCAGCTCTGCCGGCACCTCCTGCTGCCAGCTCTGCCCTTGGCCCTCACCTTTGGGGGCCCCTCAGGGCTCCTTCGCTGCAGCAGCAGTGCCCCAGGGGTGTGCAGTGACCGGCAGGGGATGAACAGATCAGGGGCTTAAACGGGTGCTGTGTTTGGGGGGTTCTGATGTTGAGGCAGGAAAACTGAGCATCCCTCATGGTTTGGATGCTTCTGGGTGGAAAAGCTGCTGCTGAGGGTTAATTTCAATTTCCCCCTGTGCAAACAGTGTCCAGTGCAGACTCCAGGGCCCATTCCTGCAGTCCTTGCTTCCCCTTCTGCACTGCAGCCCCCTCTGTCTGAGGCCAAGGGTCCTTGGAGTCTCTTTCCCAGAGCACTGGACCTCTTTGCCAGGTGACTTTTCCCCCTGGGAACACCAGCTCAGCCCACCAAAAAGCAGGATCAGGGATTTTTGGACAAAATTCTGAAATGTTTCAAAGGCTTAAGAAAACCCATCCAAAACAACCCAACAAAACAATACCAATAAACCCAGGCAGTCTCTACCACCTGGCTTTTTCAGCTGGTGACTGTAAAATGAGTCTTCCCTGACCATCCTTTTGTGCTGGGGCACAGACAGAGTCTGCTGGAGTCAAGGAAAAGATATTCCTAGGCCAGGCTCATCCAGATGCCTGACATCTCATAGAGCTATTTCCCTATCTGTCCCTCTTTCCTGGCCTTACTGTCTTGCTCTCCCTTTGGAGGAAATTCCTTTCCTGGTGATAACCATGTCTGTAGCTCATATTTCCTCTTTCTTGTTGACAGTTTTAAACCAATAGATTTATGAACTTTGAAGTAATAGAAATATTTCAGGCATACCTACCCTTGCCCTTATCTGGAGCAGGCAGGGATTATTCTTTTTCTGGACACTGCACTTGTAACAGGAGACATTTGCCTTTCAACCCATCCTTTGGAAAGCCAAGCCTGGTTTGCTTAATGAGGGCTTTGGTAACCTCTGATTATTCATGTGGGAGTCCCCAGCTGTTCTGCCAGTTTTTACCTCGGCTGGGACCAAGGAGGTGAATCTGCCCTCGAGGTGACGCCCCTTGATGGGTGTGTGGGACCAGGGGTGATGGATGGGTGCCCAGTGAGGAGATTGGGGATTATTTCCCATCCAGGGTGAGCAAACAGCTCCACTCTCTGCTCCCTTTTTGCAGTGCCTGGCCCAAATGTCCTGCTCCAGCTGAGAATCCCACGCTGCATCTCAGACTTCAGCTCCTCTGCAGAGCCTCACCCTTCGGAATGGGAATGACCTGGTTCACAGCGCTGCAGGCAGGGTCAGCCACAGCCAGGGCACATCAGCTGCCCCCATGCCCGGACTCGGGCAGGCAGGGGGGGTTTTGCCCCTTCCAGCCCATCCAGGGTGTCTGTCCTGGGGGGACACAGCTGGGGCTGCCCTGGGCACCCCGGAGCATCGCTCTGCTCTTCAGACCTGCTGAGTGTGAATTCCTCCTGCAGGGACTTCACAGACAGAGCTCCTTCCCCGTTTAACTCAGTGGGATCCCGAATTAGTAAAAACGGGTGGAGGGAGTAGATGCTTCCTGCAGGAAGTTTCTGTCTGTGGGAGATGACAGGACAGGGCTCGTCACGCCGTGAGCTGATTTACAGCAGCCCATCCCACGAGTGACACGAGTTGGAGAGAATCACAGAGGCAGCAGCAGCAGCTCCCCACCTGAACGTGAGTGCTGAGGCCCGGGGGGTGTGAAACGATTGGTACCAAGGACTGGCACCTCCCAAAATTCCCCGGGGCCAGAGGAGAAATGCTGCAGGTGGGATAATTTGGTGTTAATTGAGATTTTGCACGGCTGTGAACTCCAGTGAGGCAAATTTGGAGAAATCCTGCGGTAAAAGCATCTCTGGGTAGGGGCTGGATTTAGGGGAGGCTGAGCCTCAGTCCCTACAGTTCCAGACCCCAAAATGATGCTGTGGATGACGAAATGACAGCCCTGCAAGGTGCTGCTGTCGGGTGGGAGGGTTTCCTTCCCCACCGGGCAGCTTCTCCAGTGTGATCCTGCCACCACAGCACCTCCTCCCTGACATTGCTGGGGACAGGATTTTCCGGTGGGATGGGGAGAGTGAAGGCATTGGAGGCCCCCAGGGTGCCAGGGGTGGGAGACGGGAGAGGCAGATCCACCCCAAGCCAGCACCTTCCCAGGGGAAAAAAGGATCAGAGGAGTGATCCTGAAAGAGCTGGGACAGCTTTAAGAGCCAGAAAGTGACTGCTGGCTGTGTGCTGAGGATGTGCCTTGGGATCGGAGGTTGTCCATCCCCAGGCTGCTCGTGTTCCTCCTGGAAACAGGAGGGGTTGGCTGGGTCTGTGCCCAAATGAATCCCGGAATCATCACAGAACCATGGAATGGTTTGGGTTGGGAGGGACCTCAGAGCCTGTCCAGTGCCACCCCTGCCATGGCAGGGACACCTTCCACTGTCCCAGGCTGCTCCAAACCCCATGCAGCGTGGGCTGGGGCACTCCCAGGGCTGTGTGAGGGCACAGATCCGCACACTGCAGTGAGCAGCAGCTTTTGTGGCTTTTTTTTTTTTTGTGCCATCATTTCTCCCCTTCCTCACGGGATTCTGGTGGCTCTGATGCAGCGCTCGAGGGGGCAGCACCGCGGGGAGATCCCACACTGGTGTTTCCCCAGCTGGATCAGCTGTGGGCTTAACAAAATAAATCATTTTCCGAGGCTATAAATCGCGGGCCTTTCAGCAGCTCCTACAGTAACTCCCATGTGCAGAACAACAGCAGACTGTTTATCCAAACTCGCCCAAGCATCTGCAGCACAGTTAATGATCTCCCAGCCACCCACACCCTGCCTGCGGCCCGGGAGCTGCTGCCCAGAGCATGGGAGAGGAAAGCAGAGGCTTCAGGGCAGGAGAAACTGCATTTCCCCTTCCAAACCCCGAGCTGGGATGCTTTTGGAGGGTATTTTCTGGCCTGCTCTGCTCCGTGCTGGGATTTCTGACCAGAGGCACGGCAATCGGCGCTGTAAGGGTTAAGTTGATGCGCTGGGATGCTCCCTCTCTCCTCTTGATCGCCAGGTCTTGTCTCTGTTAAACGTCTCCCCCTCTCTTTTACCTCCAGCCCCTCTTTTACAAGGCTGGGCTCGGGAATTTCGGCCATCCCCCATCCATTAGGGCGCAGTGACAGCGGTGCGGCCCCGCTGCGGGGGCACCGCGCCGCCCCGAGCCCGCACAGTGCAGCCCGGAGCAGCCGCCCCGCGGCTGTGCAAGGCTCGGCCGCCCCCAGACGGGGCCGTTTTGGGGGGCACAGGCAGGGCCGAGCCCGCTGGCCGGAGGTGTTTTTGGGGGCTGCAAGGCGTTTGCCCCGAGACCTCTCCAGGGCAGCCGGAGCCGCCTCGCCCCCCAGGAGGAGCTGGAGATGCTCTGCTTTATCGGAGCTGCTGACCTCTTACCCTGCGGCAGGCCAGCCGAGGCTGGATCATGTCTGGGCTAATCACCGGGGCTGCGGAGCCCTCAGGGGCTGCACCCAGCCCGGCTTAAAAAGGAGCTCCCTTTCCCAGACTTCCCTTTCCCCCCCCCCCCCCCTCCTTTTTCTGCATTTTCTCCCCCTCTCCTCTCTGCTGACTCAGTCTCACGTTTCTCACATCTCCATTTCCACACCGGCTGCCATCCCTCAGCCACCCCGAGCATCCTTCCCGTCCCTCCCGTGTGGCAGGACAGGTTTGCTCGTGTGTGGTCTCCCACCTGGGCCAGCAGCGGGGGATTCTGCCTCTGCTGCCCGGGCACCGCTCAGCGACAACAGCGGCAGCGAGGGCTCTGGCCAGGGGAGATCAAACAGGAGCTGCAATGCTGGGCTGGATGATGCTGGCAGGGCAGCCCAGGAGCTGCCAGGGAGTTGTGTGGGCAGAGGAAGAGGCGATTGCTTCCTTTCTTTCCAAAAATCGATTCATTTTGCAAAAAAAAAAAACAAACCCAAAAAAACCAAACAAAAAAACCCCAACCAAACAAAAACAAACAAACAAAAAAAGCCACCCAACCCCTCTCCCCCCCAAACCCCAAAAAAGGACAGAGAAATCAATAACTCTTCTAATTTTTAAGTTTCTGAAAAGTAGTTAGAAAGAAATCCGGAAATGCGAAGTTCCCAAGCTCTACCTGCAATTTCTTCTACTTATTAATAGTTTCCCTGGCTCTACCTGCAATTTGTCCTAATTATGAATAGTTTCTCCCACGAATATTAATGGAAGCACTCGCCTTCCTCAGAGCCCTCCTGCCAAACCCATTTATTTACAGAGCCGCCTGCAAAGCCCAGCACAAGCCCCTGGCCCGAGTTAAACTGCAGCTCGTTTGCCGAGTTACCCCCGGTTCCCAGTGGAGTCCTGTCCCGGGGGCGGCCGGAGGAGCTGCGGCCGTGCCCTGCCTGCCCAGGAGCGCTCGGCGAGCCCGGCTGCGCCGGGAGGCTCTGCCTTCATCCGCAGGAACGAGCTCCAGGCTGGTGAAACCCGCGCAGTGCCAGGGCAGCGCCGCACCCGGGGCTGCGCCGCCACTGCTCCCGCTGCCCTTACAGGGCTCGGGCTTATGGCTCGTCCTGGCGCATCAGCCCCAAACCAGCCCCAGATGTCCAGGGAACCATTCCCGAAGGGCAGGAGAGGGATAGAGAGGCACCTGTGGGTGTGTGCCCGCCCCAGCTCCCTGCCAGCCGGAGCTCCCGGGGACATCTGGGGGCTTCTGCTCCGTGATCCTCGGCCCTGCTGAAGTCCCTGCACCCTGGAGGAGCCCGCTGCTGGGAATTCCTCCTGCAGGAATAGGTCCCGTAGAACTGCTCCGGCAGGATGGCGCTTAATGTGTGAATAATTACAGCTTTTCGAGGGCAGAAGTAGATTCGGACCGTGGGGAGCTCTTCCAGTCTCCCCCTAGGCCTTCTGAGACCTTTCTTTCTGTGCTTTTAAGGGGAATTATCCAAAGGAGGCCACTCTCCTTTCAATCTATGGGATCAGTGTTTAAATACGGCTCGGCTGGTAATTCAATTAATTGATTCAATTTGGGGCTGGTTTGAAAATGGCTCTTCCAGGGCTCTCCCCAAAGCTGGGGTTTCTCCTCTGCACTGGCTCTGAGCACCCCAATCAGCACCCAGGCACGTGTGGGGTGACGGGAGGAAAGCAGAGCAGCATTCCCTGCTCCAGATCCCTCCCTGCTGATCCCCAAACACACCCCATGGACTGGCAGCAGCAGCACCCTCCCCACCACAGATCTTATTTTCAGGTGGGGAAACTGAGGCACTTGAAAACTAAGTGAGCCTCCTTGATCACAGCTGGGTAAAGGCAGAACTTGGCCATTAAAATAACTCTGATTTCTACCTTCCAGATTTTAGGATGCTGGAGAAGGCACAGGTCCCTCCACAAACTGAAATAACATTGTCAAGGAGTTCCCGGTGCTGTCAACTTTTCTAAACAGCAAGAAATCCAAATTTTTGCAATGAACCCCTCCAAAACCTGAATGTTAAGGAGACAAAAAGGCAAAATTGGGGCTTGGGTCTCAGAGTGCTGAGCCTACATCGTGCAAGGCCCAGCAGCCACCCTGGAGAATCCCTGTCCGTCTCCATCTGCCCGGGAATGACAGAGATGGATGCAGGGGCCGTCCTCCCAGCAGAGCTGCAGGCTTTGGGAGCCCCTGATGAAGATGTAAAGCCATGTTTGACACGCCAGCTCTTTTGTTGGGGCACTGGTGGCTCGTGCCACCCGCCTGCCAGCCAGAAGCCACCATGGGCCTGCCCAAAAGGGTCACTGGGGCTCGGGGCCCCTTTTGTGCCTGCAGAAAAAGCTGGGGCGATGGGAAATCTGCCCAGAAAAGAGCTGCAAGAAGCATTTTTTGGGGGGGACATGGGGTAAAAAGACCAGCAAACAAGCGAGGTGTGTCACAGCAGGGAGAGATGCAGAATGAAATGTTTGCTCGCCCCGCAAAAGCGGGGAAGGATGAGCAGCTAAACCCCAAAGGGGCAGAGCTGCTGCCCTGAAGGAGTTAATTCCCCGAGCACTAAGTGGTCAGCAGCCCAATAAATTACGGCCTGGAAAGACAAACCCCAATCATCATTAGTCACGGCTCATTGGCCTGTTAAGGCTCCTCAGCCGAGTTTATCTCTTCCCTCCTGTCCACCCGCAGCCATATTTCATGCTCCGAAAACAGCTGACCCCCGGGGTCAGCCAAATGAAAGCCCCATTCAACAGGTCCTCCAAGGCCTGGCCACGGAAAAAAACGGCCGAGGTCAAAATAACACGGAGCTGCCGCAGCCTCGGCCGCTGGCCGCCCGCAGCAGACGCTGCCCACACGCTCAAGTGACCAGGACATGTTAATCCGCTGCAGGATCAGCAGGGTCAGCCCGGGGCTGGGAGGAACAGTGGCATAATTAGGTGAGGGTGACCTCCATAAAACAGTAATGGGCTTCCAGAGCAGCCCGTGGCGCTCTGCACCCTCTTCCCAGCTCCCTGGGAGCTGGGGATGGCTGCGAGGGATGGAGGGAGGCCCGAATGCTGTCCTTGCTCCTGCTGCTGGGCACCACGGCCCAGGGTTCACCGCTCAGGGTGATTTTAGTGGGAAGCGTTTTAAAAGAAAGGAGTGGGGGGAATGTCTTAATTTCCATTAATTTCCATTAAAAAACCACCATGAAAATATTTGGAGCAGTCAGGAGCTGAAGTAGGCGGTGTGGGAAGGCCCTGCCTGCACAGAGCAGCAGGAGGAGAGAGGGGAAAGGGGGTGCTGAGGAATAAGGGGGGTTTGAAGAACGGGTTTGTAGGGTGTTATTTTCCCAGTACCCTGGGAATTCATGCACTTAGGTTTGGGAATCTGCCTTGGAAGAGCTTGGAGAGGGATGAAGGGAGAGGAACTTCAGGCCAGCCACAGCTTCAGCTTCCTCTGCAGAATAATGATGAAAGTCTGTGCTGGAGGGCACAGAGTGGCTCAGGGTGAGCTCATGGTTTTCATGGTGAAGGTATATGGCCACCTGAAAACTCCGAAAATGCTCTTAAAATAACATTTAATGCCATGAAATTAATGCTGGAGATCAGCAACAAGTGAGAACACAGCTGGGCAGGGCTTTAATTCTAGAGAAGAGTTTCTCCGTGGAGGGAAGAACAAGAAAGATGGTGAGGAAAACACCTCAGATTTTTACATTTTGGATAGATTGGTTTTGAGCCAGAATGGTTTGAGGTTTTGGCTATGAAAGGGTTTATGGCAATGCAGTGTGAAGTTGTAAACATTTCAGGAATAATCCTCATTTAAATTGATGGATTGAGACTTAAGGGTTTGACTGAGGAACAAGAGAGATCAAATCAAACTCCTGCTTTACCAATCCCTTGGGAGTCAAACTCCTGTTTTCCAGCCCTTTGGCTGGCAGAGCAGCATCACCTTTAGGAATCCAAAGCTGTGCCAATACCTGAGACCAGGGAAACCTCGTGGAGGTGTTTATTTCTGGGGACTGAAGGTTTTCCTGCAGCAGCAGGAGATGCTGGTGCTGGAATGTGCCTCCTTCTCCCTCTTCATGAGCAACCTGTGCCCCTCCAGGTGCTAACAGGCTCTGGAAGAAGAACTGGAATATCATTTTCCTGGAGCTCGAGGTCAAATCTGGGGCTGAGCCCACTTTGCCATCCGTGTCTCTGTTAAGGAAGGGTTTAAACCAGCTCCCCGATCCTGTGATCTCTGTCATCAAGCACCATAAATCAGGAGCCTCTGGCTCAGGGCTTTCCCTTGTTTTCCAGGGAAGCAGAGGGAGGGCTGAGTGTCAGGGGTAACTCTGCTGAGGCAATGCCTGCCTGAGGCAGCTCGTGGGGGTCGCATTTTAACCCAGCTGTTTGCCTGCCTGTTTATTGCAGCATGCCGTGGGACGTTTGAACACAAAGCAGTGGAGATGGTGTGGTTTGGCACATCCAAATTCCAGGGAGGATAATGGTGGGAGGATGCCAGAGGCAGGTGTGGAGCATCCCAGCCCTGGATCTCTGCCACGGCCGCAGGAGAGCTCAGATGGGGGAAAGGGAGCTGAAAAAGGGAGAGGAGGAAGAGGAGGAGGAGGGCGGCTGTGTTTCCTCCTTTTCCTGGGCTGGAGAGGGGGCAGCTCCTGGCTCTGAGCACCATTTGCAGCCAGGGATTTGCAGGATTTGGGGAACCCAAGGCAGGAGTCAGCACTGGGTGGTGAGGAGAGAGGGCAGGGACAGGTGTCCCGGTCCTCCGGAAGGCCGGGGCTGGTTCTGGCTCCCAGGGGTGCAGGATGGGGTCCCTGGGAGGGGGGGTTGGTTCTGGCTCCCAGGGATGCAGGATGGGGTCCCTGGGAGGGGGGGTTGGTTCTGACTCCCAGGGATGCAGGATGAGGTCCCTGGGAGGTGGGGCTGGCTGGGAAGCTCTGCCTGAGGGATTTTGGGCAGCACAAGGATGTGAGGGAGGTGTTAGGGAGCTGGGGAGTTCTGAAATGGGGTCTCTGTCTCTCCCCCCTTCATCCACCCGGGGTCCCCCAGCCCATAACTCCTCTGCTCTGTAACTTGGATGACTGAACTGGGCAGTGCCGTCCCCTTCCCTCTGTGGGTCCACCAGGAAAACTTCCAACAACCAAAAAAATTCTGTTCCACGTAAAAACCGTGGGGCTTTCCACAGGATTTGTTCTTTCCCTCTACTTGGAGACAAAACCTTTGCTGCAACAACACATTTTGGGAGAGTTCGCTGCAAAGCCTGATCCCACCTGGAGCTGCAGCCCCTGTTCCCGAAGGAGGAGCCTTTTTCTGCCATCCTGGATGCTGGGATGGCACTGACCCTCCAGCCAGGGAGCAGGGATGTCACCCCATGGATGCCATCCCCATCCCGGAGCCGCTGGAGCAGGCCTGGCCCTCCCAGCCTGCAGCAGGTGTTTGTGGGAGCCCAGGGAGCTGAGCCGTGATTCCCAAACCCTGGCTGAGCACTCCAGAGCTCCCTCCCCGCTGGCCACCGGCTGCTTTGAGGACAACGAGTGACTGGAGGTGGGATGGATTTGCTCCTGGACAAGGGAGGTGAAAATAGGCAGCAGAGGAAGGGCACGGAGCTGGCAGCAGGTAAGGTTTGGGATTTGCCCCCCTGCGTTCACAAACTGGTGGAAAAGCAGTCCTGGAAGCGAGGCAGAGGCTGGGACACATCTGGCTATTTATTCCCAGGCTATAATGAAGCCATTAGTTAATTTCAATAATTACCTTCTCCTGGTGGTGTTTCCCATGCTGCCACAAGCCAGGGGTGAGAGCTGCTGGGCTCTTTCCTCCTCTCTCTGTATCAAACATCCCTCCCTCCCTTTTCCTTGGGCAGAAGCGAAGGCTATCCCATTTTCCCTGCCTTCCCCCTAAGCCATCTCTCCCTTGCCAGAGCATCTGTGGAATTAAATCCCATTATATCAGCTCCTTTGGAAGGCCTGGATCAGCAAGGCCCAGTGCCAGCACAGTCCCACGGAGGGAGCAGGGAAGGGATGCAGCAGAAATGCCTGAGCAGGACGTCAGGCACGGCGCTGGTGGAAAATGTACAGCTCCAGGCTCGGGCTCTGGGCCCCCTTTTCATTCCTTGTGACACCGAGCGAGCGAGACTGAGCCACCCCCACGTTTTCATCCGCTCCAGTGGGGCTTTTCCAGCTCCCAACACCACGGGGTTGGGAAGAGGGGCCACGGAGATGCCGGCTCCGGCCAGCAGCAAATCCAGCAGATCCAGGAATAAAGGGCAGGCGATATTTCATAAGCTCAGGATGGGATTTAGCTGTCCAGCAGAGCCCAGCAGAAGGAGCACAGGCAGCGTTTCCCCAGCACCGGGGATTTGCTGGAGCCCCACTTCCCTCCTGTCCCCAGGTAACAGAGGCATTTTCCAGCTCTGTTTGCCGGCTCCTCCATTGTCCTGCCTTTACCAGCTCTGCCAGCACACAGCCATGGAACGTCCTGAGCAGGAAGGGACCCACAGGGACCTCTGAAATCCAGCTCCTGGCTCTGCACAGGGCCACCCAACAATCCCTGAGAGCATTGTCCCAGCGTTCCTTGGTCCCTGCCAGGCTGTGTCCATTCCCTGGGCAGCCTGGACAGGGAGATTTTAACAGCTGCCCTCCAGAATTGCTCTGGAGTTTGGGAGGAGGACTCGTCTGGGCCCAGGACTCTGTGGTGATGTACGAAGGAGGATGCAGAAGAGGGGGGATGTCCCCTAGAGCTGCTTGCAGGTGGATTTGCTCCTCCCAAGGCTCTCTGGGAGGATGAAATGGGGATGTTGGAAGCTGGCAGGACAAGGACTGGAGATCTCCAGGGGTCCCTCCTAGCCTAGTGCTTCTCCAGATGCTGGAATTAAATGGCCTGATGGGTGCAGCTGCCTGCAGGCACCAAGGCAGGTGTTGGGATGTTTCCTTCTGCTTGAATGATCTCACACCTGGCACTTCACCCCTGCCCTCTCTCCTGCTCTGCCCCCAACTCCTCCTCTCTCCTTCCAAACCAGAACTGCCAGAGGTTTTGTTGCTCCCAGGCCGCCTTCCCTCCCCTCATCCTCTCTCCCAGGAAAAGCTTCCTCCTGTGTCTCATCACATTTCCCCTTCCCACGCTCGGGCTGCCATTCCTGTCCCATTCCAGTTCCACTCTTCCCTTCCTGAGCACGCTTCGATTGGATATTAGGAAGTATTTTTTTCCTGAAAGGGTGCTCAGGGCAGTGGTGGGGTCAGCAGGGATTCAAAAGGGAGGGAGAGATTTGAAAGCCGTGTGGCACTGGGGGACAGGGGCTGGTGGTAGCCTTGGGGGATGGTTGGATGCGATGGTCTCCGAGGGCTTCAGGCTCACACAAATCCCATGATCCTGGGGGCCACAGAGAATGTTCCTCAGACCCTCCAACAGCAGGAGGGAGTTTACAATCCTCACCTGGGCGTTGTGGTGTCCCCAGGCCCCCCCTGGCAGTGCTGACACTGAGAGTGGCCTGGAGCACCCGTTCCCAGCCTTTCCGAAGGTGGGAGCTGCACAGTGACACCCCCCCTGCCCGGCCACCCTCCCCGCCAGGCAGCTTCCCCTGGGCCCTGCCTGCTCTGGCTGGGCTCTGCTGGCTGAATCCTGGGATCTCAGTGCTTCTAGCCCAGATGCCAGTGTAGGAACCAGGACACCCCCTCACCCATCTGCTCCCTCCCCAAGTCCTGGATTCCATCTCCAGCTCAGCTTTGAGTGGCAATATTCGCTTGGGCTCTGAGCCATCCTCTCAGCCCTCGGCACCACGTGGAGGTGGCAGCTGGTTCAGCAGAGCTGCTGGGGCCCTTTCCTGCCCTGCATCCCCTAATTGGTCAAGTCGAACGTGGCTCCTCCACTTGCAATTTGTCAGGGCTTTATCTGAACATCTGCATCCCGGCCTCTTATTAAGCCCTTAGGAAAACAGAAGTGTCTGATGGCTGAATAGCTTTAAATTTGGAAGCAGAGTGGGAGTAGATGGGAGAAAATGCATCGCCCTTGATGTAATCATCAGAGGAGGACAGTTCTGAACAATGACCAGATCGTCCTCGCCCCGACGATGACAGCAATTTCTGACTTATCACCCCCCAGCACTATATTAAGGCACTGAGATTGCAGTGTTACTCATTAGCACCACATCTGCTGGAAATCAGCGTGGGGAAGGCTGCCGAGGGTGCTAAAAAGCTTCAGGATGGCACAGGGAGGACACTCCCCCAAAAGGGAGGGTAATGTCCTTCCCCGGCTGGGGGTGCTCCGTGCTGATGGGCCAGAACCACATGGGGCAGCCCTTGGGTTGAGCTGGTGGGGACAGGGGGCACTGAGAGCTGCAGGTCCCAGGTGTGCCCACCCACGGGGGCTTGGCTGAGGCTCTTCCCTTTTTCCTGCCTGTTCCCAGGGGTCTCTTCCCATGCTGGCACAGCTCTCAGCAGGGCACACCAGGTTGAACCCATGTCACGCTGCACTTCCACGCCACAGCATGAAGATCCCATTTCCTGCATTTTGAAGTTCTCAAATATCCTCATCTCAATGCAGTCCTAGCAAAAACTTTGATTCATAACGACTCCAGATTGATAAAGGAACTTTGTGCCATTTATCCCGCCTTGCACCAAGACCTGCCCTGCCCTGGCTGCCCCAAAAAGCCCTCGCCCTGCTCAGATTCCTCTGACAGGTGAACTCAACTTGTGGATGACTTCAGGAGGGAATCCCTGATTTTGTTCCCTGCCTGGCCTGGTGAGCAGCCAAACTCCACGGCCCCCCAGGTTCATAGGCTGGAGGAAAACCTCCTTGCAGTGCATTTGCTGATTCTGAGGTTCAGCAGTTGCAGCAACATTTGAACAATTCTGCAGGACCGATCCTTGACTTCTCCAAGCAGTTTCGGTCCCCCACAGAACAAGGGATCAGGAACATCAGGGCTCCAAAGGTATTTCATGGCCTTGTGGCTAAAAACACAGGACTGTGAGGATCTCCTGGAGCTGCCATGGTGGATTTTCTTCTCTCTGAAGTGCAGGTGATTTCTGAGCCTCCCCAGCCACCGCGATCCGTGGCAGCTGTGGTTTTATTTCCCAAGGGCGATGTGGAGGACGAGGAGCACTGCGGGCAGGCTTTGTGCTGATGTGTGGCTCTGCACAAGGATCCAGAAATCCCATCCCGCCTTCCTGGAGCTGCCCTGCTTCCCTCGGGAGCCAGGGCCGCTGATCTGCAGAACCTCAGCTCGAGGAGCTTTCAAAGGACCATTTGAGCAGCTGGTGTGAACCATCCATCAGTGCTCCTGTCTTCGCTCCAACCCGCTCCGTTCTGCGCTGCCTTAACTCAGTTATGATGAAATTTCAAGCAACTGCTCCTGACAAATGAGACTTCCTCTAGTGGGTTGCTTCTTTAAACTGTTAACACATGCTTAAATATTGTCAGAGCTCAGAAGGAGAACGTTTAAGCTCCCAAAGATCCTTCATTATCAAAGGCAGCTGCTGGCGTGCAGGGGATCCCTGCTGCCCGACTGTGCATCCGTGGGAGAGAATCCTGGCAGGGATCCTTCGGTTATAGGAACGAGGGTGGCTGCCCTGGGAAGGGGGCTGGAGGTTATAATGGCAGGGGGAAAGTGGTGGAAATGCAGAGGGGACAATGCTGGCTTCCAGGACCTGGAGGGAATCTACAAAGAAAAGATGGGGAAGGACTTTTTATAAGAGCCTGGAGGGACAGGACACAGGGAAGAGGGCTGGACAGAGGGCAGGGATGGATGGGATGTTGGGAAGGAATTGTTCCCTGGGAGGGTGGGCAGGCCCTGGCACAGGGTGCCCAGAGCAGCTGTGGCTGCCCCTGGATCCCTGGCAGTGCCCAAGGCCAGGCTGGACATTGGGGCTTGGAGCAGCCTGGGACAGTGGGAGGTGTCCCTGCCCATGGCAGGACATTGGAACGAGGTGAGCTTTACATCCTGGGATTCTGTGACTCAAGACTTCTCCCCATTCCACACGGACCTCAAGGAGCTCGAGTTTCCAAGGAAAGGTCTTGCAAGGAGAACAAAGGTTTTGTGCAGCCCTGTCCCAGCTCAGCTGCCCGGCAGCCACGGCCGCTCCGCCCGTCCTGCAAGGACAGAGCCCCCGGGAGCTTTCCTGCCCGCTCCTCCCAACCTTTCCTGCCCCAGCTCCCACCAGTGCTGCTGTGCCAAGTCTCTCTGGTGGCAAATAGTCATTAATTGATTCGCCGGGACCAAGGAGGAATCCAATCCAATTAGAGATAAATAATTGATGCCATCGAGCGCCGAGATTGGGATGTTATTGATCGGGGCACGAGAGGGGCCAACAGCTGTTCCCGGTGTCAGCGCCACGGAACCTGAACTGAGTCAATGACCCTCCAGCAGCCCCTGGGAGGGCCAGGGCACACCAGCCCCAGATGAACCATCTGAGGCCTCCATGCAGCACAGAGGAAACCACTTTGATCCTTTCATCCTTGGCCTCTCGCACCGAGGGCCTTGAAAGAGCTCCTGAAAATTTCAAAGGATGCCGAGGTAACAACAACTTTTGGTGAGACCTCAGCCACAATTTTCAAACAGACATTGGTCATCCTGCTGAACCCACACCCTGCAGAGACATGAAATGTCCCCTCCAGCAGCACCAGGGAGGAGCTTGGTTGGACAAGTAGGATAGGGCAAGAAATAGTTCTGCTGCAGCTTTGTGGTTTGGTGGCTCCAGACAACGTGGAAAGGAGCAAGAGGGAAAATCCTAATGAGAATGTGGCCCTAAAGGTACAAGAGGGAAAATCCTAATGAGAATGTGGCCCTAAAGGTACCCTGCCACAGGAGGAAGAGGAGGAGGTTGGGGATGGTGTGTGTGGGGTGAGGATTGCTTTCCTGGGGTTTGCTCCCCTTTGTCTATTCCCAACAGAAGGGCATTTCAGGAGCCGGGTCTGGAATGTGGGCAAGGATTTTTCTGAGGAGGATCAGAAAAATGTGGACTCTGCCCACCCATCGTTTTCAGCATTTTAATGGCTGAAGAATTGCTGAAAACCTGTGAACCAGATGGAGATTTACCCCCAGCTCTGGTGGAATTTGGATTAGCGGGTCCTTACAGAGCTCAGGGAGAAGAGGTGGAAGCTGTGAGCGGTCCAGAGAAGCGAGGATTGCTCACTGATATCCCCTGGAATGAGCACACGGTGATCTCAGGCAAAGGCAATCTGTTATTTCCACTCCAGGACATTTATTTGGGTCAGGGTAGGGAAAGCTGATTTACTTGCCGAGGTCCCAGTGGGCTGGTGAAAGTGTAACTACCACACTTAATTGTGTGAGTGTCCTGCCCGGGGCCTGTTCATTGCACTCAGCCACTTGGGGAGTTTTCTCTCTGCCCCTCCCCTAAATCCACTCGAGTGAATTTGCCCTGAGTGCTGCCGGGCCCTGTGAAACCACGGAGAGGGGATGGAGCCGGAGGGAGCCGGGACCCAGCTCCTTGAAGAGCTTCCAAGAGCCTGCGGAGGGGAACACCTAAAGCTCTGTCCTCTGCTCAGGGCTTCATTTCACACCTCATCTGCCAGGGCTGGGAGTCGTTCAGGGCATCCCAGAATGGGTTTGGAGGGATCTTAAAGCTCATCCAGTGCCACCCCTGCCATGGGCAGGGACACCTTTCACTGTCCCAGGCTGCTCCAAGCCCCAATGTCCAACCTGGCCTTGGGCACTGCCAGCGATCCAGGGGCAGCCACAGCTGCTCTGGGCACCCTCTGCCCACCCTCCCAGGGCAGAATCTATTCCCAATATCCAACTTAACCAACTCTCTGTCAGCCTGAAGCCACTCCCCTGTCCTGACACTTCAGTTCCTGATGAACAGTCCCTCTGTGGTTTCCTTGCAGCCCCTTCAGATCCTGGAAAGCTGTTCTGAGGTCTCCACTCAACCCTCTCTTCTCTCAGCCTGTCATCATCCTCGGGCCCTTATCTCCAAGAGAAGCAGGAGATGGATCTCCCCAGGCAGGGGGAGGCTGCCCTGTGATGATCCACAAGGCAGAGGGCATGGAGGACGAGCATTATGAGGGTGCCCCTCATTGACAGAAGGACAAGTTCTGATTTCTCGGCCTGGATGAAAACAGGGCCGGTGCATCGGAGCCTGTCCCTCGGGTACTGAGCTCCCCTCTCTGTGCCTAGGGACAGAACCCCAGGGAATGGCTGGAGCTGGGCCAGGGCAGGCTCAGGTGGAGATCAGGGAAAGGTTCTTCCCCCAGAGGGTGCTGGGCACTGCCCAGGCTCCTCAGGGAATGGGCACAGCCCCGAGGCTGCCAGAGCTCCAGGAGCATTGGAACAGCACTCCCAGGCACAGGGTGGGGTTGTTGGGTGTCTGTGTAGGAGACAGGAACAGCAGTTGGATCAATGGTCCTTGTGGGGCCCTTCCAGCTCAGGATATTCCATAATCCAGATGGATTTCCAGCCCTACATTCCCAGCTCAGGGCCAGAGCCCCTTGGCTTCCTGAGCCCCGGAGCTGCCTTGAGCTGCACCGGGCCCTGTGGACCTGACTCTGCCAGCCCTGCCCTCAGCCACCGCTGGCTGCAGGGCCCTGCTCGGCGTGCTGCGGTTCAGGGCTCCTGCCTCACACTGCCTCAACTCTGCTGCCTCTGCACTCGGGGACTGGCCTGGCATTTTTTTTTCCAGGCAGGAAAAGGTTGTTCTGCTGCTGGAACCATCGTGGTATCAACCCCCGGGAGCGCTGCTGGGTTAAAGCCCCCAGCACGAGGCGCTCGGAACGTGCCAGCCCCTGCTCCTAAGGAAGGAGAGAGTTTTCCTCTGCATTGATCCCCCAAAGCCTGGAGCACCAGGCTGCTCCTGAGCGCTGTGCCGGCACAGCAGCCCCCTCCCCGGCAATCCGAGGGCAAAGAGGTGCCAGGATCCCAACAAAAGCCCGGCTGGCAGCATCCATCGCCGCCGGGGGCTGCGTGCGAGCTCGGGGTGTGAAAGCAGCCCGGAGGCGCTCCGTGAGCTGGAGCTGCTGCATTAACTCGCGTTCAGGGCGCTGTGTAAAGCACTCAAATGGATAAAAGCAGAGGGAAATCATCTCCCCACCTGACCTGGGGCTCGCAGCACCCCGTGGACCTGCTCCCTTTTCTGCGTGCACGCTTCCAGGTAACAACCCTTCCCAAGAAAATCCGGCGTCTTTAGGAGGAGCAGGTGCTGTGCAGAGGCAGCAGCCGAGCCCGCAAATGGAAAACTCCCTCGCAGGCGGATGGGAAACGCGTCCTGCTCCGCGGGAAGAGACCTGGGGGAGGTTCGGTCCCACCGAGGTGGTGCTGGCTGCAGAGATTTGCGTGTTTAGTGACTTCATGCACATCCACTCACCCATTTCCTTCCCCGGCCTCGCAGGGATTGCTCGTTATTTGTTTTCGCAGCTAATTAAAGCCTCCCCGGGCTCAGCCCCCCGATTAGGGAGAGAGGGCTGAGCCCGCAGGCAGCCAGGGTGGAGGATGCCCCAGCCCACAGGCGGACCCCAGCCCGCCCTGCAGACCCCACGCTGCAGTTGGGACATCATTTACCCCGATATTGAAGCGTTCTCTTAAAATATATTGAAGGGGAGATTGGGAAAATGAAGTGCATAAGATTTATCCTGCACCAGAGGATTTCAGCATCCAAGAAAGCCAGAGAGTCCAGTCCCTCAGACTTAATAGAAACCTCCTGCTTTATTAATGTTGCCTGATTTTTTTTCCCCTTGTCCACAGGTCCTGGGCAGAAAGTCAAAGCTGTATTTGAGGAGCTTTCCTGGAGGTTTTCATTAATAACAGGGCCAGGGAATCCACTGCAAATGTAAAAATAATAGATTTGAGAGCTCTAAAAGGACGGAGATTTACTCACTGTGGAAATATTAGGGAGAAAGTGGGAGTGGGAGGTTCCCGGGGCCCGGCGCTGCCTGGCTGTGAGCTCTGGAAGCTACCCGAGGAGCTGCTGGGAATGGGAGAGGAGGGAATGTTGCCTCCGAGCGGCTCTGCGAGGCAGCTGCGGCTGCTCTGCTGAGCTCCGGGAGCCGCGGGTATTCCCGAGAAACGGAGAATTCCCTTCCCAGGCTAACGGGAAAAGGAGGCTGGGGAGCTTTCATCAGCCACGGTGTTCACCCTCGGAGCTGCTGCTGCCCAGCAGGCCAGGAGGGACCCACAGGAGTGGGGTAGGAGAGGGGGATCGCTGCTTCCTGCAGTGCCCGGTGCTTGTGGGAACGCTGGAAGCACGTCCCCTCCTTCCGAGGCTCCTGCTCCCCACTGACCGCACCTCTGTGCCCGGGCTCGCTCGGCAGGGCTGTGACGGCCAGCAGCGTTTCCAAACCCGCATCCCGACAGTTTCGGTGCGGGAGGGTCCCCGCTCCGGCCGGGCCCGTGCACAGGAGCTGCTGCGAGGAAGGAGCCGCTCTGCTCCGGGACAGGAAGGGTTTGCCCTCCGCAATCCACTCCGCTGGAAGCGGGCATCTGCTGAAGCTGCTTGGGACGGGCTGGGTGTATGGTGGAAAATGGGTTTAAAAGGGATACCGGTTCCTCGGGAAGGAGGAGCACAGCCTTTAGCTCGGTGCCATCCTCCAGGTACAAGCGAAAACCCCCAGTCAGAGCTTCCAGCCAGCTGAGACCGCTGGATCCCAGAATTCCAGGGGGGTGGAGGGAGGGAGAACTGAGATTTCCTTCCATCTGGGCAAAACAGGCAGCGAAGCCTCTGGGTGCAGATGGAGCCGGCTGCAGGCTCGGATGCCGAATCAGCCCTCCGAGGAATGCTGGGGAGCCCCTGCCAAGCCCCGCTTCCCTGGGAGGCGGCATCCAGCGTGCCCCGGAGCACTTCAGCTCCTCCGCAGCCCCCCAGCCCCGGCCGGCTGCGCTGGTGGCCCGGGGGCTGCAGGCATTTTCCCAGCGCTCTAATCTAACAGCACCAGTGGGAATGTTTACAGCACGCTGCCACTTGAGGGCTTATCAGCCTCGCCGCCTATCTCCCACCGCCCCAGCCTGATAAAGGGAGGGGCTGCTGGCACCCGGGGGAAGCGCCCGGAGCAGGGGACGTGGCTGGGGACTGGCCAAGCGAACGCAGCGGGGCTGCGGGGCTTCTCCAGGAGCCCCTCTGCGCCACCGAGGATGTGCTGGAGAGAAGGAGCAGGGCGGATCCTTTCCCGCAGGGTCCCTCGGAGCGGCTCGGGAGCAGCAGCGGCCAGGCCCGGGGCACAGGGAGCGTCCCGTGGAGGGGCGATGGGGTCTGGGGGCACGGAAACGCATCCCTGGGAAAACTGGAGGCAGGCCACAGCATCGTTTCGGTGGGAGCATCAAGTCCAAGTGTTGTCCCAGTACTGCCACGGCCACCACTGCCCCACCTCCCCAAGTGCCACATCCACGCAGCTTTTCAATCCCTCCAGGGATGGGGACTCCACCACCACTGCCGGGGCTTTGGTGAAGAAATTTTCCCTTTTATCCCATCTAATCCTCCCCCGGTGCAACCCGAGGCTGTTTCCTCTTGCTCCGTCACTGGGGGGAAGGGTCTGACCCCACCGCAGCGGGCGGCTCCAATATTTCCATCAAGGAGCCAACTGCTGACACCTGCCTGCCTTAGGAACAGGTTTTCCCTAAATTACCTTCATCAGCTCAGCTGGGGCTGCCCCCTCTGCTTTGTGCCGGGGCTGAGCTGCGGCACCCCGGGAGTGTCGGCATGGATCCTAAAGGTTCCCCCTTATCCACCCGCAGCGCTTAAACCGAGCAGAGTTCGAAAATACTTTTTTTTTTTTAACTTTAGGACAGGCAGGTGCCCTGCCGTGTCCTTGCGGCCGCCGAGCAGCCCCTGCCCATCCCCTGCGCATCCCTGGCTCCGGGCGTGGGACACTCCACCATTGCCCTCTAGTGGCCCCCGGCCCGGGGAAGGGGCGCTCCGGGACCCGGGGGCTGCGGGGTCCCAATCCCGACCCGGCTCAGCGCAGCCGGTCCCGGTCCCCTGCGTATCCCCCGGGCTGTGCCAGGAGCAGCCGCTTTTGGGATTCGGGCTTTTCCTGGGATCTGGTGTGCAGCACACATGGCTGCGGCCCCCAGCACGGCCGCTGTGTCCCTACCCCATCCCTCGGGATGTTCCCCAGCTTGGCAAGTTCCCCCAAGCAGGGAATCTCAGACTTGAGGGTTCGGAGGGTGGTAGGAACAGGGAATTCGTTCTGGAAGCTTCCCCAGCTTTATTTTAAATGTTTTTCATAGAATACACGGAATCATTTAGGCTGGAAAAAACCTTTAGGATCGCTGAGTCCAACCAAACCCTCCAGGTCACCAGAACCCCCCAGTGTCGGTGACAAGCCGGTGCCAGTGCTTGATAATCCTTCTGGTGAGGAAATGTTCCCTAATATCCAACCGGAACCTCCCCTGGTACAGCCTGAGGCCGTTTCCTCGCCTGCTGCTGGCTGGGAGAAGGGAGAGATGTTTTAATACGAAAGCGGCGGCTGCTGCTTCTGCCAGCGTGGCCAGGAGGGACCCCCAGGTCCCACATGGGATCCAACAGAGTCCCCCAGCACAGGAAACAGAGGAAATGGAGGGGTAAACTCCGGGAAGGAGGGAAGTTTGCGGAGGGAATGGACTGGGATCCACTCCTGGGATTGATGGAAGGCGTGTGAACGCAGGGAGAAAGAGGCTGGAGAATCACCACGGATTTTCAGCGGTGCTGGGAGAGCCACCCACGGCACACTTTGCCCATATTCACCCTCCCCTTCATCTTAACACGGACCTTTCGGAGAGCAAAACTATCCTGCTCTTCCCAGAGCTCTGTTCCCAAGGTGTTGTCCTGAACGGATCCATCCTCTGGTGGGGCTGGGTGCTGCTCTTGTGGTCCCTGCAGTAACAGGAAGCGTTTGTGTGGCTTCTCAGCACCTGCTCCACCCCCGCCAGCAGCCCCCAGCCCCATTTCCCGTTTATGGATAAACCAATGCAGCCCTGGCAGGCCTGGAAACACGAGGGAATAGAAAGGAAGGTTTCCTTCTGGGAATGCTCCCTCCCTGGTGGGATCTCCCAAGGGGCTGGGCAGGGCACAGAGTGAAATGTGGTGTCCTCCCGTTCCCTGCAGGTGTTTCTGGAGAGGTTTGGGATCCTGGGCTCTTCCTCCAGCCCTGGTTTAAGTAGGACAGGGATGGGCAGCACTGGGATCATGATCCCTGCGTGTCCCACAGCCTGACATGGAGAAGGGAAAGGGCATTAGGTGAGACTTTAAAGTGCGTGGAATTTTTTAATATGAAGGTGCCACTAAGGAAAACCATAGATAATTATTTTTTTTCTCTCAAAAAGAAGGGCGGGGAAGATGTGGGAGCATATTCCCAATGTGTGCAAACCACAGCCCAGACTGTGACACTGAGCACAAACTGCAGCCACGGGTGCCAGGTAAGCGGAAAATGAAACTGGGCTGTGGGTTGCAGGGAAAAACACAAGGGCAGGGGGAAAACCCAAAAGGAGAGACTGGGAAAGTGATCTCGAAAGTCAGAAGAACATGTGGGAAAAACCGAACCCCAGGATAATAACGGGGGAGAGGAAATAGCTGGGAGAAAGCAGAAGTGGAGCCATTGCAGGGGGTTTATTGTTCTCACCTGGTGGATTTTATGTCCTCCATTACCCAAATCTGTCCCTGGGTGACTGTAGGGTTTCATTAACTCCCTCTGTGACTCCCTCAAGGGTTTATGGCCCAGGAGAGACCCCAGTGGCCATCGCTGTTCAGAGCCAGTGTCCCAGCAGCCGCAGATGTGCCCAGGCCACAGCAGCACAGGGGCCCCTCGTGCCTCTCCAGGCTGCAGGGCCAGGGCTGGTGGTGCTCAGACGTCATTGCAGGGTCCTGGGTGGTGTTTCCATTCCTGCCCTGGAAGTTTGGAGCAGAACAGGAGCACAGGAACAGCCCTTAAAGCTGATTTTGCAATGCAGGAGTCGCTTGTGTCCCTTCCCACAGGCAGAGGGGGGAATGAGGAGGTTTTGGTGAGGTCATGAGGAGCTGGGACAGGGGCAGCTGGACAGGCGCAGCTCCAGCTGAGCCCTGTCCACAGCCTGGGCCTGCACTGGGATTTTTCCCTCGCGGGAAGAACAGGGCTGAGGGAGTCTCATTCCTGCAGCTCCAGGCTCTGACTCTCACCCCTCAGTGAACCCAGAGCTGTATTTTGTGCCTTCCAAACCGAGCTCGGGGTCGCCCAGCTGCCCCCGCCGGGGCTGATCTCCTGTTCCCTGGTCAGCACCATCCCCCCAGAGGCTCCCAGACCCGGCTCCCCCGCGCTGCCAAGGCCTGTCCTGCAGATCCCTCCTCCCCTGCAGCCCTGGGCTGGGTGAGGTGCCCTTTCCTCGGACACCCAGCAGCAGCTGCTGCTCAAAGCCTGTTGTGATGCTGTGCCAGCCTGCGAGCGGGGCTCGGGGCACCTCTCCTGCCCGCCGGCCTGGGGGGGAGCAGGAGCCGGGCCCTGGAGCACAAAAGGGGCTGTGTGGCTGCTGTTTGCCCTCCGAGGGCTGGAGGAAACTTGGCAGGGAGAAAAAAAGCCTTCAGAAGCTCCTGGGATGGCTGGGATTGACGTTAAGCTGCTCTCAGGAATAAAAGGAATCTTGAGTGGGAGCAGGTCTGGTGGAAGGGATGTGGGCAAAGGGGATTCATCTCCAGGTATCCAAGAGGAGCAGTTCACTGTCACAACTGCAGTTCATGTGCTCACGGATTGCCTTTGTCACCTGCGGGAGGCTGGTCCTGCTCCACTGAGAAAACCTTTGGTTTCTGAGGGGGCTGGAACAAAACCACCTCAGCCACATATCTTTAACCTGAATGTCTTTAACCTCAGCTCACGGAGAACAGCAAGAAGGGTTAAAAACCCCCAAAATCTCTATGGAAGAGGGCGTGGTGCACGTGTCTGAGCTGCAGAGCTGGAGAACACAAAGGGGGTGGTTTGGAAAGCGGGGCAGAGGAGAGCGAGCAGAGAGGCACAGAACATGGAACCCCCCCTCCTCGGGGGGAGGAAGGCTCCGTCCCTGTGCCGCTGTGAGATGAACTTCCCGGGGGTGTTCAGCCTTGCTGTGGGTGTGCTCCGTGCACAGGGCAGGGCCATGGGTTCTTTCCGGCCTTGTGGCTGAGGGCAGGCTCACCCCAGCCCAGCAACAAAATCCATCTCCTCCCCAGGCGGCTGGAGCGGGGCTGGGCCCGCTGTGGGGCCGAGGCCACTGTGGGGCCGGGCCCGCTGTGGGGCCGAGCCCGCTGTAGGGCCGAGCCCGCTGTGGGGCCGGGCCCACTGTGGGGCCGAGCCCGCTGTGGGGCCGAGGCCGCTGTGGGGCCGGGCCCGCTGTGGGGCCGAGCCCACTGTGGGGCCGGGCCCGCTGTAGGGCCGAGCCCGCTGTGGGGCCGAGCCCACTGTGGGGCCGAGGCCGCTGTGGGGCCGGGCCCGCTGTGGGGCCGAGCCCGCTGTGGGGCCGGGCCCACTGTGGGGCCGAGGCCGCTGTGGGGCCGGGCCCGCTGTGGGGCCGAGGCCGCTGTGGGGCCGAGCTCATTGTGGGGCCTAGCCTGCTGTGGGGCCGAGCCCGCTGTGGGGCCGAGCCTGCTTTGGGGCTGAGCCCACTGTGGGGCTGAGGCCGCTGTGGGGCTGGGATGTGGCCAGGAGGGCGGTGGTGAGCGCTGGCCAGGCCGGAACAGAGCTGGCATTGAGGGCCAGCAGCCTGCCTGGCAATCCCTGCCTGGCAATCCCTGGATCTCAGCTCCCTCTGGGAATGCTGTCCTGGTGGTCCAGCCCTCAGAACCTCACTGTGAGCATTCCCAGGCAGAGAAAGGCACTTGCAGGGTACAGGAAAGGCTGGGGAGGGTTTTCCACAGCATCTCAGGACTCCTCTGACAGTCAGATCCGTGTGAGGGGATTCTCCTGCTTGCTTAGGCTCTCCTGAGATCCACCAGCATCTTGAGAATTGTTTAGGCTGGGAAACATCCCTAAGAATCACCCTGAGGGAGATGATTCCCCCCTCCATCCTGGCTGTGAAACCCCACCTGGAGTACTGCACCCAGGTCTGGAGTCCTCAGCACGAGAAAGGTGGGGATCTGCTGGAGCACATCCAGAGGAGGCCACAAAGACATCCAGGAGGCTCTGCAGCCAGGCTGGGAGAGCTGGGGGTGTTCACCTGGAGAAGAGAAGGCTCCAGGGAGACCTCAGAGCCCCTTCCAGGGCCTAAAGGGGGATTATAAAAAAGTGGGAAAATGACTTTTTCCAGGGGCAGATGGTGCTAGGACAAAGGGGAAGGGCTCTAAGCTAAAAGAGGAGATTTGGATTAGATGTTAGGAAGGAATTGTTCCCTGGGAGGGTGGGGAGGCCCTGGCACGGGGTGCCCAGAGCAGCTGTGGCTGCCCCTGGATCCCTGGCAGTGTCCCAGGCCAGGCTGGACAGGGCTTGGAGCAGCCTGGGATGGTGGGTGGCATCCTTGCCTGTGGCTGGAATGAGATGATCCTCGAGGTCCCTTCCAACCCAACCCATTCCATGCTTCTGTCAGCTTGGAGTCCAGCCAAGACCCCTCTGGGCCCCTCATAATGAAGGTGCCCCGGGCCTGCTGCCTCTCCACAGTCCTCAGCTTGGTCCTGGTGGTTCTCCAAGGTGATGGCTCAGGAACCTGCAGAGTCTTTGTGTGCTGGAGCTGTACCAGAGTGCCTTCCTGAGCCTCATTCCCTGCTCAGCCAAGTGCTGACGTCCTCCCACTGCAACCTCAGCCCTGGGCCCCGCGGGGGGAAGGAATCCCAGCCTGTCCATCCTGGGGGTGACACAGCCCAGCACCAGGAATGCCGGTATCCCCATGAAAGGCCTCCTGTCTGAGTCCCTGTGAGCTCCGGGGAAGAGCCTGGAACCCCCAGCTGTCCTGGCCGTGGGGGAGCAGCTCTGGTTAAACACCCTGCAGGGCTGGGGGAGCTTTGTGGGGCTGCTCTGGACCTGGGGCCTGCCCATCTCCCAAGCCTTGTTGGCCAAGAATGTTCCCTGTGGGTCACCAGCTCCCTGCTGCTCTCCCAGCCCTCAGCTGCTGCCCAAATTCCCTTTGCTCCTGATCCCAGGGTGTCCCTTTATCCCCCGATCCCAGGGTGTCCTTTTGTCCCCAATCCCAGGGTGTCCCTTTACCCCCTGATCCCAGGGTGTCCCTTTATCCCAAATCCCTGGGTGTCCTTTTGACCCCCAATCTTTACCCCCCAATCCCAGGGTGTCCCTTTGTCCCAAATCCCAGGGTGTCCCTTTGCCCCAGGGTGTCCCTTTGACCCAGGGTGTCCCTTTGTCCCAGGGTGTCCCTTTGTCCCAAATCCCAGGGTGTCCCTTTGTCCCAGGGTGTCCCTTTGTCCCCTGCTTTCCCCCATTTGGCTCCCTGTGCCAGGTGCCCAGACCACCTGAAGCTGTAAAATAAACCCTGAGTTTATTAAACACCATTCCCGGGACGAAAGCAGCTCGTGCCCCGTGTTCCGTGCTCTCCTTTCCCTCCTCCACCTCGCTGCTCTCCAGGAAATCTCGTGACCGGTGATTTATGGGCAGTAAAAGGGAGAAGGAGCCTGACTTGGGACTTGCTTCGGGCGAGGCCTCAGGGGAGTTCTGCGAGGCTCAGCTTGCCTGGAAGGTGTTCGGTGCTGGTGGCTGCAGGTGGGAGAGCCTTGCCCAGCTCCGAGGGGAAGCAGAGGAGCGTGAAACCCTGGAATTAGCTTGGGCAGAGAGGGCAGAGGGGGAGCAAAAGTGGCTTGTGAGAGCTCTGAAGGTGAGGATGGCTCCAAGCAGAGCTGGCCCAGCTGCAAGCCATTCTCAGGACAAACTAACTCGTGCCACCAAATGTCCGTATGATTTTATGGCTCTGCTCTATCCATCACGCCTAATACGTGGCTGCATAAGCCAGGCTTAAGTAATGAGTCATGACAGGCTGTACATTTCTGGGTGATTATGGCATGTGTCATAAAGCAAGGGGCTGGAGGCAATAATCCCCTGGAAACACATTGCCCCGGGGTGTCCTGTTACCCTTCTGGAACCAAATGGCAAATGAGAAAATAATGAAAACAGCCAAGAGCTCGAGCTGCAGGTAGGGCAGGGCCGCCAGGGGATGGATCCTGCAGCCCCAGGCCGTGGGGACCACGCAGATCCCACTGTCCCACCCCACGGGTGCTGCTGCCAGCCAGGCCCTGGCTGCTGCTGGTTCTGCCTCCAGGATCCTGGGAGAAGCAGCTTTTCCTTGCTGCTGTGAGGGCTCTCCTGGGCTGTGCTCAGCCCCAGCTCACCGGAGTGATTCGTGAGTCCTGGGAGGTACTGGAGAGGTCTCTGCTCCAAACGCGTTCAGTAAAAGCTGAGCTTTGTCAGAGCTGGGCTGCGATGGCCCCTGGGGGTCCCTTTCAGCCCAGGGCATTCTCGGATTCCTCTTTTGTTCCCTGCGCTCAGGGTGGAGCATCTCGTGAGTGGTTTGGGATAACAACCTCTCCTTTGCTGCCTGGGCTCCGGAGCAGAATCTCGGAGGGGAGAGGCTGCCAGGCTGGCACTTGGCTTTTCCTCGCTTCTCCACCTCCTGGCCTCCACTCGCTGCACCCGCTCCTTTTCCAGGGAGTAGGAATTTCCTTTCCAGAGAAAGCTGGGAACAACTCAAGGAGTTGCCCCAAAGCACAGGGATGTGACTGTCCTGCCTTTTGGACACAGCCAGGAGTGACCCGCCCTGAACTCAGTGTGGACCTCGAGCACGAGGTTGGACTTGAAACCTCCCAAGGACCCTTCTGAGCTGGAATTTCAGTGATTCCATGGAAATCCAGTGCATTTTGGGGGTGTTTAGGAGCAGAAGTTGCCTCTCTTTTCCATGAAATCTCATCCACGAGGAAACCACTGCCACCAGCAGAAGGCACCAGTTGTTCCACGGGGTTTTATCTCCTTTCTTAGCCTCATTTGCACCAGGCAAGGGATTGATCCAGAGGTTGGTGGGAGGACTTTCACCACCACGTCTGTGATATCAGCGATCATTCCTGTGGCTGTGCAGAGAGTTCCAGCCCCCATGATGAGCCCAGGAATGTCTCCAGCTCCCTGCTCTTCTCCCCACAGGAGCAGCAGAAGATGCTGGGAATTTACAGCACAAGTTTATTTCTTCCCTCGTTTTTCTCTGTTTTCCCCAAGCTTAAGGAAAACGCCCAACAAAGAAAACTGATTTTTTCCCCTTTTCATATCAACAGGATTTGCCAGGTAATGATGGATTGAGGTCCAAGATGTGCCAATTGCCATCCTGGAAAGGTAAAAAGCTTTGATATTCCACAGGATCCAAGGTCTGTTCGCAAATTTTGGGCTTTTCAGGAAAAAGTATTTGTCACCCTTTCAGTTTTCTTGGCTCGCCAGGAGCAGAGTTTTTTCTATCAACTGCCTCAAATTTTTGTTTAAGAGAGAACTCAAAACTGTTGGTGGAAATGAGGGGCTTTTCGTCCTCTTCTCCTTCTGTGGGAAAAATCCAGGCTGAGGAATTCCAGTGCCTTGAGAGCCAACTTAAAACTGCAATTTTTAAGTTTGAAAACAACAAAACAAGATTTTCCCCTTCTGCAAAGCAATTAGAAACCAGTGTTTTTCGTGCAGGAAAACTGGACAAAAGCAGTTAAGTGTGGAGGAAGTCTCAAATGCTTCCTGACTCTGGGAAATTTTTTTTAATCATTTGTTTCAATAAAAATCTGACATTTTAATAGGAGAAAATGTTATGTTTGGACTTTTGTGTACATAGTTGATATTTGCCAGCATCAAAATGCATTCTGACATTTAATGTTTAATAATATGTCATGAGATATTCAAATATGCTTTAAACAAAGTGGTCCAGAGAAATAATGCCCGGAGTGAAATGAAATTTTCCAGCTCTGGAAAGTTGAGGAAAAGCTTTGTCCCTCTTCAAAAATTTCGTAGAAATGGAGAAGTTCTTGCAAAATATTCTGATTTTGAGCCAAATGTGGGTTTGGAAGGACCAAGAGCTTCACCTCCAGGAACTCTTTGATGAATTCCTTTGGATCCATGGCTCTCCAGTTCCACTTGGAACTCCAAAATGTGCTTTTTTTTGGTCATTTCCTCAAATCAAATTATCCCTGCAGAAGGAAAGGCAAAATTGGTCATTATCCTCATTTTACTGCCCGGGAAGCCAAGTTTTAGAGAGAGAGCTTGGAGGGAGAGCTGGAGGGGAAGCCAAGCTTTAGTGGCCAGCTCGGTGCTTCCCACACCGTGGCTGTTCCTCCGAGCCCGAGCGAGGCCTGTTCTGGGTTAGGGATTGTGGGAAGGGCTGTGGGAATCAACCTCGCCGTGAAATCCACTTTTCTGGGGCTTTGCTGTGCTGAATCCCAAATAAACTGGGATTTTTACACACGGCAGCTGGGCATCTTACTTCAACCTAGTGCCGTTTCCCAGTTGGATTTTGCCATTTCCCAGTTGAATTTTGCCGTTTCCCAGATGAATTTTGCCATTCCCAGTTTGATTTTGCCATTCCCAGTTGAATTTTGCCATTCCCAGTTTGATTTTGCCATTCCCAGTTGAATTTTGCCATTCCCAGTTGAATTTTGCCATTTCCCAGTTGGATTTTGCCATTCCCAGTTGAATTTTGCCATTCCCAGTTGCAGTTTGCCATTCCCAGTTGCAATTTGCCATTTCCCAGTCTAACCTCCCTGGCAAGGAGCTGTCCCCACAAGGAATTCCCTGAATATTACCCAATTTTCTGTTCATTTACTGCCTGGAAGCGTGGCTGACCCAGGGGAGGGTGCTCAGGGTTGAATGAAGGTCGTGTCCCGTTTCCTCAGGCTCTCCTTGATCCTGATTTTAGGAGAAGCTTCCTGAAAACAACGTGACAAGTGGCGTTTGTCCCGTCACAGTCAGGCTTTGTCCCATCAAGTCACCCTCAAGAGATCTGCAACCAGACTTGAGAGTTAAAACCTGTTTCCTTTTTATTTTTAAAGTGCCTGGTTTTCCCTGAGGGAATCTCTGTAGTCCTTGGGAAGACTCAAGGGTGATGGAATAAACTGGGGTTTTTTAATATTCAAGTGTTAAAAACTGGTTCAGGCTGAAAGGGAACATTGGAAACACGATTAATTTTTTTTTTTTCCCCAAATTCCTATTGAAAACAAATAAATAACCTTATGGAATGGCATCCATAAGGGTTTTTTTTCATGGAAACAAGTTTCAATAAACAAGATGCTGATGTGTGAGCTCCCTGCTTGCTGAAGAGAGCTCTAATGAGCCAGCTTTAGCTGGGAATTGATAATAAACACAACTTCCAAATTCGGTTAACCACAGCAGCTTTGCCCTTGGTGCACGAGGCCCTTTGACCCCAAACCTTGGGGGAGTTTTGGGATGAGCTGGGATTGAGGCACCTGGAGCAGGATAAGGTCCCACCTTCTGGATTCCAGTGCCCGTTCCTCTCCTTGGCAGAGCCAGCAGGAGGAAGTCTCCAGAATGTCAGCTGAATTCATGTATTTCTGCTTCTTTTGTCCTTTTCCAGGTGCCATTCCCACTGCTGCACTTGCAGCTGGAGTTGTGTTCCCATTCCGCTGACGAGCAGGAATCTGTCCCTTCCCAAATCTTCCGTATCCCAGCGCTGTTTTCAGGAGGATCTGACCCCACAGCTCCCGGGAGTGCAAACAACCAGGGCAGCTCCGAGGTTTCACCCGGCCGGAACCACAACAGAACCACGGAAACGCGACCCTCGAGGAAATCCCTGATGTCCCGTGGCAGCCGCAGGCAGGGACAGCCCCTGCTCCCATCCTGCTTCCAAGCTCACGGACAGTGGGCGAGTCGGGACCGAGGGAGGCAATAAACTGGGGCCAAATCAGGAATTAATTGAACACTTGCTTTTAATTTCCCCCCCTCCTGACCCCAGCTCGAGATCCCTTTGGCAGTGCGCTTCCCACGGGAGGGAAGCGGGGGGGGGGTGACAATTGTTCCCTCTTGGTTGGGGTTTCCATCGTTTTCTGCTTGGTTCAGGCAGTTTCTGGACAGTTCTTTGCTCTTTTCCCGCCAGCCCTTCCCCTTTTCCAAGCGTGGAGGAAGATTTGAGGCTCTGCCTTTAGCAGTGCTGTCAGTGGGAAAGATGTCACTGGTGTCAGGGAGTGGTGATTTAGTCACTCCCAGAATTCCAGACTGGAATTTGGGTGGGAAGGGACCTCACAACTCATCTTGTTCCAATTCCCTGCTGGGTTTCACCATCCCAGGCTGCTCCAAGCCCCATCCAACCTGGCCTTGGACACTTCCAGGGATCCAGGGGCAGGCACAGCTTCTCTCAGTCAGGGATAACAATTCCTTGTTATCACACCCTGTGCGGTACCCGCAGGTCATGGGCTGTTTCATGGATTTAGGAGTGTTTCCCATCACATCCCAGCTTTCAGCTCTGTGATATAAATAAGTACGCCCAATTAATATAAAACAAATATAAAATTTATTTCGTGTCCGAGAGTTCAAACACGCAAAGCCACGATTGAAAAGGAGACAGTGCCAGGCCCGGGATTGGAACTGGGTGAACACAGGTCTGACCTCTGTCGCATCAGACCTCCCTCTGTTCACCCCCACTGCTTCCAACGGCTTGTTTTTATACAGTTTTTCCCATAAAGTCCGGATCTTGGATGTTATTTTTGCCAATCAGCATATGCATGAAGTATGCCATTCATGAAACTGCGGTGGGCAAAACTATCCTGTCCTTGATGAATGTCCCATCACCAGAGGATGTTATCTGATGGCTCATGATGTTCCATATCTTGGTTCCAGATCCAGTCGTTAGCACCTGAGCTTGGGAGGGGATTTTTCGTAGATCTTTAATCAGTTCTTCTGAGAAGTCCTCCTTGAAAATGTAAATATCAGGAGCCAGCTTAACTCCTTTCTTGATGAGTCGTTATTCTCATAGCTCAGTTTTTGGGATGCAAATCAGTCTCCTGTAAAGGTTACAATTCTCCCAGGGCTGGTTCTGTTCGCTTTTAACATTGGTTACATCTTAACTTTGGTACATATTTTGATACTGTATATTTGAGCACGAATTACCCATTTTTATTTATAACGTCTGGATTCTCCCGGTCTGGAGTGACTCCAGGGAGGTGCTGTGATCCTTGGGAGCAGGTGAGTTGCAACTGAACCTGCTTTTCCCAGGGGATGTGTCCTGCTGTGGAAAAACATCTGCTGCTGTGGAAAAATGAGCTTTTCCCTCACCTCCAGGTGTCCCTGGCACTGGGAATTCCCCGATCCTGCTCCTCCCTGGTTTGCAGCATCTCTGTCACCTGCAAATATGGGAAACCTCCTGGGAGCGATGGGAACAACGCTTCTGTGCCCCAGGAGAAGCAGGAACACTGGGGGCAGTTAGGGGCTGCTCTTCCCTCCCCATTTCTGGGTAGAAAGGACCCATGGACACCTCTGGGTCGCTCCCATGGATCTCCCTTCCAGCTCTGGTATTTTAAGCTGAATTCTTCTCTTTGCCCTCAGGACGGGGCTTCCCTCAGCCCTGCTCCCGGAGCAGTGGGGCCATCCCTGTGGGACCATCCCTGTGGGGCCATCCCTGTGGGGCCATCCCTGCGGGACCATCCCTGTGGGGCCATCCCTGTGGGACCATCCCTGCGGGACCATCCCAGTGGGACCATCCCAGTGGGACCATCCCAGTGGGGCCATCCCAGCGGGACCATCCCTGTGGGACCATCCCAGTGGGGCCATCCCAGCGGGACCATCCCTGTGGGACCATCCCAGTGGGGCCATCCCAGCGGGACCATCCCTGTGGGGCCATCCCAGCGGGACCATCCCAGTGGGACCATCCCAGCGGGACCATCCCTGTGGGGCCATCCCTGTGGGGCCATCCCTGTGGGGCCATCCCAGCGGGACCATCCCTGTGGGGCCATCCCTGTGGGGCCATCCCTGCGGGACCATCCCTGTGGGGCCATCCCTGTGGGGCCATCCCTGCGGGACCATCCCTGTGGGGCCATCCCTGTGGGGCCATCCCAGCGGGACCATCCCTGTGGGACCATCCCAGTGGGGCCATCCCTGTGGGGCCATCCCTGTGGGACCATCCCTGTGGGGCCATCCCAGCGGGACCATCCCAGCGGGACCATCCCAGCGGGACCATCCCTGTGGGACCATCCCAGTGGGGCCATCCCTGCGGGACCATCCCTGCACCGGGCAGGGTCTGCCCTTTCCCAAGGCCATCCATGGCCTGATGGTCACCACGTCACTCCTGATTTTGGGGATCACGTTCCAGGAGCACATTTTGCAGCAGGATCTGGAATTGCAGAGGAGATCTGAAGCTTTCTTTGCCCTTTTTGCCTCTCCCTCTCTTCCCCCAGCATTGCCCGGCCCCAATTACAGCCCGGGGCGCTCTGGGACGGGACATTCAAACCCAACAAAGCCCCGGCCCCCGCCCTACAAAGGCGATATCTCCTGGGCTTGGGCCCTAATGAGAGCAAATTTTTTGTCCAAACATTTGAAGCGAGGAGGTGCCTTCTCCTGGCACCCCCCGCCGGGGTTAATATCATTATCCAGCTGGCTCTGGTTGGGAATTAAAACAAGGGCATTCCCTTCCTTTAATGAGAGCTGACAGTGGCTCCAGCACTTCAGAAGGGAATTAGGGAAGGAGGGATGGAAGCGGAGTCTGTCTCCCCGGGGTCTTATCCACCGGCCCTGCTGCCCCGGGGGATCAAAGGCCACTCACCTGCTGCTGAGCGCCAAATCCCTCGGGATACCACGCTGGAATAACGACCTTAGCACCAAATCCCTCGGGATACCACGCTGCAATAACGACCTTAGCGGGCAGAGCAGTCCAAGGCTCCGCTTTGACACTTTTGGGCATCATGGCCGGCCCTAAAATGGGATTTTGGAGTGTTAGACCTGGCCGGGTTTTGGTTAGGACTTGGTGGAAAGAGAAAGGTTTGGGTGTAGCCAGGCTGGTGAAAATGCAGCAAGTGAAATGTTGTGGAGAAAATGATGCATATAAATCTATTTTAAAGTTGTTTTTTTAATGGAAAACACTAAGTTTTCAATGGGACCTTTTTGACTTCAGATAAGTGCTCCAGAGAAGGGGGTTTATTTTTAGAAATAAAAAAAAAAAAAAGAAAATTGCTGATCAGAAATACCCACCAAAACCTCCCCGTGTCTCATCACTGAAAACCAGCGAGTTCAGCCCATCCTCCTCTCTGTCTCAGGATAGGTTTGATTAGAAATGTCAAAAACATGTGGGACAAAAATGTGGATTTTTAATCCCATTTTAAAGGACCTTTACCCATGCGTGAAGTCTCCTTTTGAAGTGCTGCAGTGGCTCTTGCCCAGTCTGCTCCGAGCCAAAGATGCCCAAACAAAGGGAAGCGTCTGCAGTGATGGCTACTTGTGGCAGGATTCCAGAATTCCAGAGGACACGAGCAGGAATTCCATTTCCTGGGACGCCAGGGGAGGTGCTGCTGTTCTGGAGGCGGGGAGGAGATACTGAGCCACACAAAACAGAGCCCAGGCTGTGAAAATGGATGGAATGGGCTGATGGCAATAATTGCAGGGAATTTTCCTGGGGTTTTTGGGTGTGCTGGAACAGTTTATAGCTGCCCTGTGAAAGGGATTGGGAGGGAAACGAATCCCCAATCCATGGATCACAGAGAGGATGCTCACTGCACTGCTCTGCTGTGGAGCTTCCTGAATGATTTCAGGATAAATTCAGCCCAAATCCCACCATTTCATGGAATGGTGTCCTCCTCAGGAGCACCCCAGCTTAAAATTCATGCTCTAGCATAAATTTTTGTCTAGGAATTACTGGCACAGATCTGGGGAGGCAGGATGCTTGCTGGAAGAAAATGGGAGAGTCAACAGCTCCAGGGTATTTCCTTTCTCAAAAGGCCAGACCAGAGGTGCTGCAGGGGACCTGGTGGTTCTTGCCTCCCCTTGGTGGCACTGGGAGACAAGGGACAGCAAACAGCAGCTTCAGGGCACTCCCAACACCAGGAAAACCTGGGAAAATGCATTGCAGTTAAAGGTGTGGTGGGGGGAAAAAAATCCCTTTCCCTGATGTCCATCACAGAGGGAAAATTCTTTTTTTCCTTTAACTGGAAAGCTGAAAATGAATAATTAATTTGAAAATGAATGCACTTTTAGGCTTCTGGATGAGAGGTTTTCAGTTTCCAATGGAGGGGTGGCGGAGCTTAGGGAAAGCCAACACTCTTAGGGGGAATCAGCCTGGTTTGGTGCTTGGCTCTGGAGCGGGGCAGGGCCACGTGGGAGCTGCAGGGAAAGGAGCATTAACGACCTGAACCCACTCATCCATCCCTGGCAGGGCCGGGGGTGCAAATGGAAGTGGCCTGGGCCATCCCATCCCATCCCATCCCATCCCGTTCCCTGCAGGCTGGGAGGGGGAGCCAGGCAGGAATCCCCGGGAGCAGCAGTGCAGGCAGCGCTCAATAAACAGGCAGCAGTAACCCGGCTGTCTCCAGCAGGAAATCAATCAGAGGGGGGGCCTCGAGGTTGGCTTTTTCCCTGTCTGTCCTCCTCCCTTCCCCTCCTCTTTTCCATTTTCCAGGCAGGTGGCTGAGGTGAGGGCTGTGGGAGCAAAGAGCCGCTTCGCTGCTCCCTCTGCTCACAGCTCAAGTGCAGCACTGCCCGTGGCTCGGGGCCTTGGCGCTTCTCCCGTCCCCCATCCCCTGGGAAGCTGGGGCTGGGACGGCTGCCAGGGCTGCAGTTGGAGCTGTTTGCATCCCAAAGGAGGTGCAGTAGCCCTGGGTTTGGGCCTGACCAGCAAGACCCGGAGCGGGACATGGAGGTTTCCAGGCTCAGGGTGAAGGAGAGGAGGGTTTGGAAGGATGTGCTTGCTCTGGGTTTGGCTTCTGAGCTCAAGCAGAGATGAGGAAAGGCTGGGAAGGGGTTAAATACAGGGGTTAAAACCACTGGAAGCAAAGGGGCAGCATGAGGGGTTTGGCAACAGGAGAGCAGAAAATGGATGGGTCGGCCTTGATGGGTTCAGCAGGACTAGCTGTATTTGGGAGCAGACCCAGCCAGGGGTTTGGATCTGGGACCTGAGGGGGACCCAGCTTTGAGACCAAATCGCTGATCTTTACATCCTCTGTCACTTGTCCCGGGTGGTTTGTGACCTTGCTCCTCACTTAATCCCCCAAAATTCCAAACTGCCCAGCCCTTTCCACTGCCAGCTGCATAGAGACCTGAGCACGGGAGGAGGAGATGGCATTGGCTTAGCCAGGAACTGCCAAACGACACCTTTGCCAAGATGGAGAGGAATTTAAGAGATCAAACACCACCACGAAATGGGATTTCAGAAAGCTCTCTGCTTTGAAAACATCAGAATCTCTGGTGCTCTGGGCTGTAATGTCATGTTCTCACAAAGCAAAAACTGTCTGAGCCAAAACATCAGGTCTGAAATGGCTACATCAAGCAGCAAACCAGTAATTAGCCCAAATAACAACGAGGGGAAATGACACTGAGGGCAGGGAAGGGAGGGTGGGCATAGAGCAGGGGACAGAAGGCCCTGGGACCAGCTCCATATCCCTGCGGAGGTGCTGCCAGAGGGAGAGACCTTGATATATCATCTGCCCCTTTGAACAATCCCAGGTCAGCCAGGCAGCTTCATTCATCTTCTCCCTCCGGCAAGGAAAGGAGCAAAGTCTCTGCCTGGTCTGGATTCCAGATGTGTGGCAGTACCTGGGATGCTGAGTCTCAGCAGCGCCCTCGGACCCGGAGAGCACCGGGCGCTCCTGATGACAGCGGCCAGCACATCCCTGGGGACAGCCAGAGCTGCTCCGGCCTCCGGAGCATCCCGGGCCATCTCCTGGTGGAGCTCACCCATCACCAAGCAGCTACAACCTGCATGAATGCTCCTTACCTGCTGCAAACACAAAGCACCACTTAAATTCTTCCTCTGACCAAAACCTTCACACCGCGGTCATTGAGACCCAGCTACCAAATCTGCCTCAGCTGCTTTTAATAATCTGGACATCCCCCGAGCTCCCAGATGCCAGGCTTGGCTTTACTCCCCTGCAGGAACTTGTTAGGCTGTCAGCCCTGAATGTTCCAATATCCCAGGTGAGGCACCTCCCAGCTTCATTTAATTATCTATCTCCACTGCTACACATCTATCCAGTCCCACAGCTTGTAGGGTGAGATAGGTGGCTTGGAAAGGGATGGGCTGAGGGAGTTTTGCTGTGCCTTTTGTTCTCCAAGCAGCGGGTCTGGGTTTGAAACCACAAGCTGACAAAAAGGGTCGTGCTCAGGACCGGGGGCTCACGTGTCTGATCCATACCGGGTGTGCTGGGCCGGATAAACCTGTGCTTTTCTGTTCTGTGAACAAGCCTGATGCTGGCAAAGGAACCCCGGTCCTGGTTCATCGTTTCGGGGAGGGGGAGAAGGGAATCGGGGGCACAGAGCTTCACCTGGCTGGGGCAAAGGGGTGTTTTCCCCTCTCTTCATCTGGGCTTTGTTTGGATTCTGCAGGAGGAAAATCTGCAGTTTCGTTCAAGCCAAGCCTAAATGGAAACATTATCTACAGAAATGTTCAGAATGCCTTCGACTGGGGTTTTTGCCTGCCTGCACGTGATGTCATCTTTTAACACTTGTCTGTGTCAGGCACCGCGCCTGCCCTGGGCGAGCCCGGGGCGGCCACAGCGCTGCTCGGGCTCGGCTCGTCCTGTCCCCAGCCCAGTCCCCGGCAAGGGAAGACAAGGCCCTAAGTTACGGCTTTACCTCCTGGCTGCGTTTCCTGCTCCCCCAAACTCGCTGGAAACAGGGAGGAAGATCCTCCAGGGATTTTTCTCCAGTTGCCTGCGAGCAGAGACTCTGCCAGGCTGGGGCATCCTCGCTCCCTGCTGCGAAGTGCAGGAGGTGCCCCGGCTGTGACAGGGACAGGGAGGGTTTGGGAACCGAGGACGTTTCATCCGAAGCCTCTGCTGCGCGCTCCCTGCAGCTCCATCCCGCTCCAACCCCCAGCCCGCCGCTGTTATTCCAGCAATCAGCTGCAAGACAAACCAGCTGGCCCCTGCCGAGGTGTGGAAAGTCCACCGGGGGATTAAGCTGGTCTTACCATCAGTCCTCACTTGTGAAAATACAACCTACTAAGTTTTCCTAGATGATGCAGTTTTCAATTGCTTTTGTTTGCTTTTCAGGCAGGTCTTAAATCAGGCTGTCAGTCAGGCTCCCTCCGTGCCCCCGCCTCGCCTCCGCGGCGGCTTCCAGGCGCTGCCGCAGGACCTGCAATCCCTTTCCTATTTCCCATTTCTTTGTGGGGTTTTCCCTCCCCCCGGCAGGCAGGGAGGGGCTGTGTCTGGCACAGCGAGGCCGGAGCTCTGCAGCTCCGTCCCAGAGCTCCCAAAGCGGGGTGCAGGCGCCGATGCTGCAGGGGGACTGCGGGGACACCGCGGGGGCACCGGGTGTCTCTGCATCTCAGCTTTCCCCTCCATCATCTGCCACGCTGCAGACTCCGAAGGGAGGGTGGGGAGATCCCATCAGTGTCCTACAAACCTCTCACCCCTCTCCTCACACCTGCCAGGGGAATTTCCTGTGGAAAGCAGAGGGAGAGGCTTTATCTGCTCTCCCTCCCCTCCCTGGGCTGTTCCATCCCTCTCCTGGCTGCCAGACCCATTTGTGCAGCGTCCCGTTGGAAGGGAAGGGCTGAAGTTTGTTAGAGTTCCTTGCTGGAGTCTCCAAAAAGGGTGCCACGGTTTTTTGGAGGGGGAAGGAGCGGCTGGGAGGTGCAGGGAGCAGCTCTGGAAGGTGCAAGCGGCGAGTTCAGCGGGGCTCGGCTCGGCCCCGCGCTCCGTCCCACCAGGCACATTTTTATATTTGTTTAGGTGCTTGAGCGCAGCGCTGTCAGCACATGGGGAAGGAGGTGGTCCTGCCGGAGTGTGTGCAGCAAATCCAGCACAGCCCAGGCAGAGACCGGCTCCGCCTGACATCTGGAGCAGGCCGGTGCCTCCGGGATGCAGCAGAGCTGCTCCGTCTATGTTCAGGGAGGATAATCCAGGATTTCTGGCCCTGCAGAGCAAGCCCTGACCCCGATCTCTGGGCATTCAGTTGCCTCTCCAAGCCGTGGCGCACAGGTCCCTCTGGCAGAGGTGGCAGATCTCCAAGGACCCCTGCAAATCTGGCCCAAACCTTGCTCGCAGCCACATCCCTCCCCCCGCCCCGGCCTCAGCGTTCCAGGTGTTTTCTTCCGCCCTTGTCTCATAACACAATTCACAAAGGACAAAGCTCTTCCAGATACGGGAATGTGGGTGCCAAGTGCGCTCCCAGCAGCCCCCTAAATCCTAGCCCTCCGTGTAATTTAACCTGCAGGGGCTGTGCCTGGGGGAAGGCGGGGGCGGCTGCTGCCTTTGGATGTCACCCGGTTAACGAGAGCAGCGCGATCGCTTCTCTCCCTGCACGGACAGCAGCGGGCAGGGCACGGGCGGGGTTTGCTCAGCTCTGCTGCTGGAGGAGCCGATTCCTCTGCTGGGATAACCCAGAGCTGGCGGAGCTGGGGCGGTGCCGGGAGTCAGGGCTTGCAGCTCTGCGGGAGCACCGTGCTGAGCTGCTGGCGGCTCGCACCCCTGATAAGGGAGGAGGCAGAGAAAAGCCAGGGCCTGTCTCGCCCTGGAGGAGCTGGGTTTGTGTTCAAGCCATGCAGAACGGTCCCCTCCTGGCAGAGAGGCGTGTCCTCCCACCGCACCTGCACAAAAATGCTAATCCTGCTCCAACACACCCCGCTGTTGCCCCGGACAGGCAAGGAATCATCCCATAATATTTTCCTTAGTGAAAAGTGTGGCTACCCGGGCAGAAAAGCAAGGCAAGGTGCCCTAAAGCTGCTCGAGGGCAGAGGAAGATTTGGGAGTGCCGATATCCCAGTGAGTGGTGGTTTTCTGGCTGGCTGTAGGATGGGAGAAGGAGCTTCCCAGGCTTTTTTCCTGCTCTTGCTGATGTGGAAATGGCTTGGGCAGCTGAAGAGCCACCGTGCAGACACGTGGGCCCTGCAACAAGGTGAGAGCGTGGCTGCTGCTCACTTTAAAGCTAAATCCACAGGACCTCCTCTCTCCAAGCCTTGAGCTGGTTTTACATCTGATTTTAGTCAAGCCTGAACATCGTTAGCACTCAGATAAAGCTTTGTTTTCCTTCTCTTCTTTGCATCTCCTCCCAAGCGATGGAGATGATTGGAGAAAACTGCATCTTCTACTACTCCAGAGAGTCAAGAAGGACCCAAATTCCCGGTCTTGATGTTGGACTGGCTTTGTTCTGTGCAGCAGGAATACCAAAAATCCCGAGTGACACACAGAAGTGGCTGTGCTGTTAAAGGCTCCAGCCCACGGAAGGAGGGGAAATGCATTCTCCCCTGTGCCAAAGCAAGCTGGAACACCAAAAATCCCTCACCTCGCAGCCCCGATGAGAACACCAGGCTGCCTCCCCCCCACACATCTGCAGCACTGCTGCTCCTGGTGCCCCCAGGGGAAACAGGGCAGCACCAAGCCCTGCCAGCTGTGTCCCGCAGAGCGCAGCGTGGTGCCAAGGCCTGGCACTGGCGGGGGCAAGGCTGGGATGCACAGCAGGGCTGGGAAGCCTTGGAGGGATGCTCTGGATGAGAGCTGCATTTTTGCCCCATTGGCAGCACCGCTTGAGTGGCTTCATCCCCGGCAGCTTGAGCAGGGCTTTGTCCCATTCCCAAACTCCGCAGGGATGTGGCTCGCTCAGCTGGCTCAGCTCGAGGAAGGAGAAGCACCTGGCTGGTGTCAGAGCTGGTTGTGGCTGAGAGAGCAATGGGGCATCACTGCTCTGTGCCTTGAACCAGGATCTGCTGGATCGGGGACCTGCTGGGCTGCTGCTCCCAGGATAACTCCCAGCCGCTGCTGCCTGGTGTCCTTGGAAAGCTGCTGCATTCATTGCTGCTGTTGCTTGGAAAACGCTGCTCAGGGGTCTTTACCTGTGAGCTTGGCTGTGACTGAAATAGGAACACCTCAAGGCAAAAAAGGATTCCTGAAAGAACTCCAGAACACCTGCCATGGAATGCCAAAGGGTTTACGTTTAGCTGAACTCCTCTTCCCATGCACCAGCCTCCCTGGGAATCTGGTTTTTAACCGGGCACAGAAAAACGGGGGAAATGGCAAAGGTTTTCTGTTTGATCTGGATTAACCAGGAGCATCCAGAGCCAGCACCACTTCCCAGGGGACAGCCGGAGGCAAACCAGCCAGTGCTGTGGGATGCACATGGCACTGCCATCCCACTCACCGGAGCACATCTTGGGAGGGGATTTGGGGATTTTGGAGCCACTGGAAGCAGAGCTGGCTGGGAATGGTTTTGCTAAAGCACGTGTTGGAGTTGCTTGGTCGGATGGAACTTCTCAGAGCCATGTGTGGTGCCTGCCAAGGCTGAGGCTGGGAACGCTTTCCTCCATCCGAAGGGAGAAAAAAGGGGATCCAGGAGGAGCAGTGGCTTTGCGGAAGCGCATCCAGGCTGAGTGCTGGCTGCAGCTCTCTGCAGTGGCCACAAGCACAAGGAATGGCTGCCACTGACACCTCCTTGGCCACCCGAGAGCCCTGACCGAGGGACCCGCCATGGTGTGGGTGTCCTCGGTGAGGGACATTGCCAGAGCCTCTTGCTCCGTGCATGGTGCCTTGGATGAAAGAATTTAGGTTGGAAGGAACTTCCAAAAGTCATTCAGTCCAATCCCCTGCCATGGGCAGGGCCTTCTTCAACCTCAGAGCCCCATCCAGCCTGGCTTGGATGTTTCAGGGATGGGATGAGCTGGCAGTGGGTGATTCTCCTTAACCCCCACCTCGAAGCAGACCCTTGAGCCCAAGCCAACAACACTTCCAACCCCCTATGCTCTCCCTTCCCTTTCTCCTTCTTGGAGGCAGCCAATTCCATGTGGTGGGAAACAGGAAAATTTGGAGAATTCTTCAGCAGGCCATCAGTGTTGCTGCTGCCCTGGGCACGGGAGAGGCTGCGCTGAGGGCAAGCTCCTTTCAGCTGCTCCTCTGTGTAAATCTGACCCACGAGCTCACCCAGCTCAGAGACACTGCCTCCTGAAAAGGCAGTAAATCAGCCAAAACCCTCAGTCAGAGCTGGCTTGGGAATGTTTTATGGTGGAATTAGGATAATGAATGAGGAGCCTGCTGTTTGTGTTAGTTTTGGCTTGCGAGCTGCAGGAAAAGTCTGGCGCAGAGCTCGGTGATAAACTTTCCTCACCAGCGGGCCCTGAGGTTGGAAACAACTTTTTAAAACCTCCAGGGCCCCGGAGGGTGAGAGGCTGGCACAGCACAAGCTGAGTGAACATTAGGGCTGAGATAAGAAGCCTGGGTGTGTTTTGGGGCAGGATGAGCCCTCACTGCCGGAGGATCCAAGTTCTCCAAAGCTTTGGACACTCTGCTCCTTGGGCTTGGCCCACCACACGTGGCAGGAGCAAAGTGAGTTGGCCAAACCTGCAAGAACCCAGCTGCTTCCATGCTCTGAGGAGCAAACTCGCTGGGAAGCTTTGGGATTGCTCCACACCTGGTGGTGTGGATTTGGGATTGCTCCACACCTGGTCACCCACCACACGTTCCTGTCCAGCTTTGCTCTCAGATCCCTGCCTGAGCTCATGCGTATAAAACGAGCTTTGTGCTCTGACTCTGCCGGAGCTGCAGGGGCTGGAGAGAACCTGGCTGTGATTTTCCCAAGCTTTGACGTGGGTGTGGATGGCTCCTGGGTGGAGCTGGGCCAGCTTTCCTCTGGCTGGGGGAAGATAGTCTGGAAAAACCCAAGGAACTGCTGGTTAGTGGGACACAGTCCAGATGGATGGGGAGCATTTCTGTGTTAGCGTGAATGATCCAGTAACGCAGTTCCAATGCATGATCCCTAATCCATGCATGCTGCAACAAATTCCCATTTTTCTGGAGCATTCTCTGCACTCTGAAGGCACTGGGAGGAGTGAGCACCTGGATGTGCCAAGCTCCCTCCACTTCATAATCCAGCAGGGCTCTCCAAAGAGCTGGAATTGCCTCCCTTTTCTGGATCCAGGATTTTATTTCCTGGTGGTCCTTTTTGCCCCCTGGCAACTCCTGCTGCTTGGTTTTGAGTAGGACACTCCTTTCACCAAGGTTTAGGATCTTTCTCCAAATCTCTACCCCAGCAGATGGACCCCAATCTTAATTCTTCCACAGTGTTACCAGAGGTCAAAACCTGGCAACACTCACGGTCGCATTTTCTGCTTCCATGGTTGATTTTCTACTTTTCAAGGGCTATAATCGATGTCACCATTCCAGAAGAAATCCCAACTCACCTGGCCTTGCCATTTTTCACCTTTTTGGTGTTTTTTTTCCTCTGGATTTTTGAACTTTGCTTTCTCAAATTGTTTAAAAAGAAGTGTTTGATGATGGGGAATGACTCAGAGCCGCATCAAAGCCTCTTCCACCTGGTGAGCCACGAAACGCAGTTTGCAGGTGAGGCCTTCCCTTTGATCCACGCTGGATAAGCCGAAGCCTTTGCGGGGGCTGCTTATGGTGTCACTGTTGTCACCACGGCCGAGTAGAGAAGCGACACAAAGTCCAGGCTCAGGGATAAAGAACAGGCACTTTAATCAATTCTCAGAAGACTTTTAAACGTTAGTTTGCAAAGTGTATTAAGTGGCATAAGGTGATTGGTTTTACCATCCACCCCCTAAGGGGATTGGTCAAGTTCTAAGACACCATCCCTGAATGTTTTCTAGTTAGAACCATAACAATTCTGCCAAACAACCCGCAGGTGCAAGGAGTTTACAGTACTGGAGTCTTGTTCAAAGTAATCTGCATGGGAAAGACAGAACTCTCACAAACTGCTGCAAAGAGCTGAAGAAATTCTCTGCTGAGGCTTTTTCAGTATCCATATTAAAGGGTGGAATTTGAACTCCCAAAATTCAGAAAGGGCAGAATTTTCTGCCCTGCTGCATCCCCCGTGAGCGATCGCAGGGGAAGAGTCCAGGCTGGGCCTCGGCCTTTTCCAGAGGGCCCAAGGACGTGGGCTCAGACGCACGAGACAAATCCCAGCTCAGTTCAGCTCACCCAGCCAGCCCTGCCCGCCAGCCCCAGCCAGGGAAATGCTGCCAGGGATTCACCCGGGCCCGCACAGGGAGCGCTGCCCGCGCTGAGCTCTGCTCCTGCAGGCCCAGCCACGGCTGGATGTGCCCAGTCTGGACTTTTTGTTGCATTTTGAGCTGTTTTGGTTGTCGGGCAGGAGCAGCGGGGCTTGGAGGGAGGAGAACACCACGAGGCCACCCCAAAGCCCCCCGGCCACCACCCAGCCCCGGCCTCACCGTGTCCTTCCGTGCCCCCTCTCCTCCTTCCCTGAACCCGACCACACTCGGTTCAAGTTGATCCCGGGTTTATTTTGGAGCTGGATCAGCCTCCCCTGAGGCCAGGCCCGTGGCTGCCTCCTGGCCAAGTGGCTCTCTCAGGGGCAGCCTTTATCTCTTTGAAGATTAGGGGGCTTTAATATGGCTTTAAAGTGAATTTCATCCCCCCCCCACTCCTCTGTTTTATTATGATAATTGATGACCAGCAAACTTTTCTTTTCCTTTATCTCTTAAATATGTTTCTTTACCCTTAAAAATGCAATATTTCTTTTAACTGGGAATATGGATGGGTCTGTGTGGAGCGGGGCTGCCTTGGAATCATCTGTCAATTTGATTGTGTAAAGCCTCTGTTTTCAGCTGGCATCCAGTGCAGATTTCAAAGCTGTGACTCACCCCTTCATTGCAGAGTTAGGAGTGAAAAAAAAGGTAATAAAATAAAAAAAAAAAATTAAAAGAAACGTTTTTCAAGTGGTCAATTACTGAGTTTTATTTTTGAGCCTCTGTATCGGGCAGTTTTGCCTGTGCGTGCTCAGGAAGGATTAAAAGCACTAGAAGATTTCAGTAGCAAGGGCTACAAAATGAATGGTTGGCCTCAGAAAGAGGAGGTTGGAGGAAATTAAATGATTGTAAATGAGGCTGAAAGGCCAAAATTCAAAGTTTTTTAACGAAGGACAAGGCAGGAAAGGGGAAGTCACGGGAATAATTTAATATATGGTCAAAATATTGTGTTTGGGTATAATGTAGGTAAACTCACATAGCAAATGCTTGGAACTAAAACTGCCTTCTCCCTCCCTGCGATAAATAACTAAACAAATCCATATCTAATGGATAAATACATAACTATACATATAAATAACTAAAACAAACCCACTCAGAGGTCGTGTTAAACTGAAACCCAGACATTTACTCTGAGAATGTGAATATGCTTTTTTTTGAAGCAAACTTTCCCCCCAGTTTATATAATTTTACCCAAAATGCCATTTTTATCAGTGTGATCACAGCTCCACTGGGAACCAGGCTGCTTTGCTGGGCCTGATCCCCCAGTAGGTGACAGTGGCTCTGTGCTCCTGCCACCAGTGGTTTCTGCCCCAGAGTCCCAGGATTTCCCCAAGCCAAGTCTCCAAATAATGTCAGGAAGGAGCACAAGCAGCAGCTCAGGGTTTCCTGGCCTGTCAGAGATTTTGGTGACACCTTATCCTGGGCATCTTAAATCCACATGTGGGGAAAGGAGGCATTAAAAACGAACATTTGTGATGCCTGAGGAGCATCGGGGCTGGCTCTGGGGCAGGATGGTTCCAGGAGCAGGGATGGTTCCAGGAGCAGGGATGGTTCCAGCAGCAGGGATGGTTCCTAAGGGCTCAGGGCTTGGCACGCTGTGGGTGGCAGTGCCAGCTTCCAGTGCCTTATTCCAGACTCTCCCACTCCAGGATGGGGTGGGCTCAGCTCCCTGCAGGCTTTGGGAGGTGGAGATGGGGTGAATCCCGTGGATGTTTGTGCTTGGAAGCTCCCATTGGGATCACTCTGCGCTGGGAGCACTTGGGAGCCACCAAGGCAGAGTCAAACCACAGAACCACAGAATTTTTTGGATTTAAAGGGACTTTAAAAACCATCTCATTCCATCCCCTGCCACAGCAGGGACACCTTCCACTAGACCAGGCTGCTCCAAGCCCCATCCAACCCGGCCTTGAACACTTCCAAGGATGGGACAAAGCACCCCTGACACCTCCAGAGACCCCACAGAGGCTGTGGGGCAGCAGAGCTGTGGTGGAGCGGGGGGGGGCAGGAGGTGGGTGGGATGCAGAAGCTCTTGGAGCACAAATTAGGACTTTTTAACCCCAAATTTGCGGGCAGCTGCTGGGAAGCCCTTCATGATGCCGAGAGGAGCTGGGATATGATGGTTGTTCAGCCTCTGCAGTCAAGAATGAGAGGGATGTGAAATGCAAAGAGCTCACATGTCCCCTCTCATTCCCTGAATTTCCTACTCCTTGCACCTGGCAGTGTCTGGAATCATTCCTCCCCTCGAGCACTGATGTTCTCCCAAGTGTTTTGCAGGTTGGCACCTCCAGCCTCTCCTCTGGGCCTGTGTGGGGAGTGCTCCTGCCCGGCTCTGCTGTGATCACGTGGAATTATCCACATTCCTCTTTCCTTCACCAAAGGCTGTTTGCTCACAAATTAACACCAAACTCCACTTAGATGTGGCTTCAGTGTTCTCTGAGCCTCTGAAGACCAAGACCTGGTCACCAGGAATGTGCCAGGGGCCCTCACACCCTCCAAGAGTGACCTAGACCTGCTTGCAATTGGCATTTTTCAAAAGGTGGCTCACCATGGTTGGCAAACCCAAAGTGAAGCAGAAGGAACGAGACAGGGAGCGCATGCTGGAAGGGGATGGTGGGGTGGGCAGGGAGGAAGGAGAGCAGAACTGCCAGGCTGAGACCAGAACATGCCAGAGTTCGGGTCTAAGAACAGGGGATTTGTGGAGACTCCGCGTTCCCTGGCTGCTGTCAGCAGGTGATCTCCTGGTACTGACGTGGCTCGGTCCTGCACACTCCCAGGAAGGCGATGGGGTGGCAGGGGACAGCTTCACAGGCAGAGCTGGGAGAAGCTCTGCTGAACTTCCCCTTGTCCACTGAGGCACCCCCTGCTATCGGGGGGCTTTTGGGGGCACCTCCAGTGGTAGCAACAGGCTGGGGCTGGGGCTGAGCCTGCGGAATTAGGGATGAAAAGCTGCATCACAGGCCCGGGGAGCCCACCCAGGGCCCTCCAGCCGGCGGAGTGCCAGGCTGAGGATGGATCCAAGGGCCATTGAAAGCCCTCATCCAGCGTATATTTGGTTTGCCTTGTGTGACACGGAGAACCTGAGTTATTATTTGATCCTGCTCTGAGTAATAACCAGATAAATGGGCCTGTGGGTTTCCAAATAAACATTTTAATAAATGAGGGGGGAATTAAAGGAGAGCTGCTCCCCCCCTCTCCCCTGCTGCCAATATTAATGTTCAAATGAAGGCAGGCAGTGTCTAACAGAGCCCCGTGTACTGTAAATACATTTCTTGCACTGTCACATATAAACACAGCAGAGACGGAGATCAAAAGGTCTCGCTGTGCCGAGCAGAGCCGTGTGATGAAGTGAGCATGTTGCTTTGTGCCTGGGGTGGGGTGATGGGACGCCTGAGAATAACAGACTGGCTGGAGACGGAGCAGCCCTGAAGGCCTGGGGGGCCTCAAAGGGGAAAAAAAAAAATCCCCACTAGCAGCAGGAAAAATAAATAATTCCGTTATCTCTGATGAATTTCTGCCTTTGATCTGGTTTTTCCTCTCCCTCGCGCTGCCTTTTCGTTCCCTCTTCTCCCCCCTGCTCGCAGCCCCCCCCGCTCCCCCTCGGACACTTTTTCCCCCCTTCCCCTCTTGGTTTGATTTATCCCACGGCCGGCTCGGGGAGCCTGACGGGCGCTGATGGATGGGCAGAGCTCGTCTGCCCAGCCCTGCCCCGGCGTCTGCCAGGACATCCCCGGCTTCCTTTCATTCCTGGAAGCCCGGAGAGCCCCGCCGGGCAGCCCGGAGTTGCTCCGTGGGTTGTGCTTCCCTCAGCTGCGGGGGAACGATGCTTTTGTGCCTCTCCCCAAGCCCAGCCTTCCCTCCGCACGCCGGGGTTACTCAGCTTAACCCTGACAGCTGCTAAATAATCGGGTGTTTCTTCCAGGGCCAGGGCCGCCTTTCTGAGCCAGGCCAGGCCGCACGGCTGCCTCTGATGTTTCCCTGCAGCTTTGCCAGAGGGAAAAAGAATAAAGCTGGGGTTTGGAAGCTGCAGAGTGGGGTTGGGATGGTGGAAGAGGATGAACGGGGAGCTGGGATGGGTTGTGGTGGGATTCATCCTCCTCAGGATGAGCCACAGGGATGCTCCTTGCACGGAGAGGAGAGAGGAGCAACACCAAGGGAGTGCTTGCCTGCACCTTAGGCTCAGCTCAGCTCTGAAATTCAGGTCCTAGGGAGGCCCAAACCACGGAAAAAGTCAGCACAAGGGAATGACTCAGGGGGCTCTCAGTGCCCAGGGGAAGATGTCCTTTAAAAACCTGAATTTCTGTCTCTCTATGCTTGACAATCCATCAAAACCCCACCGTGGGCCCACTGCAAACCCCTGGCCTCCCTCTGCCGCCACAAAGGCACCAAAACAGTGTGGCTCAGGCTGGAGGGAGCTGTCAGGAGGTGAAACAAGCCCCCAGACTCATCCCTCCTGCTCCAGGCACTGTCCCACTGCTCCACTGGCACCGGCACAGACCCTGGCTCGATGCATCCTCTGTTTCCTGTGGCCCAAAGCCAAAATTCACACAGTGGCTTGACCACTGGGTTGATAAAAGGTCCATTAAAAAAAGCCCTGCAGCTCTGCTTTGACATCTCCTGTCTCCCAGCCCAGCTGGTTGAAACTTTTGCTTCTCCATCCCATTTGATATTAACAATTTTCCTCAAAACCCTGTGAAATACCAGGTGTTTCTGATTCAAGCCCACAGATCCAGCCCACCTTGGGCAGATGTTTCCCCCCTCTGTATTTCTTCATGCCTGTGGTGCTGTTCTGGCTGATCGTTCCTGATTTTCCATCCCCTGGAGGTGTCTCAGGAATGGCAATCTCTCCCTCTGGGCTCTTTGGCCCTAAATGAACTCATCCTTTTTCCAGAAAAGAATAGCTTCAAAACTGATGCTCGAGCCTAGGTGATTTGTATTTTCAGGTGTTTGCATCGATACAGAGTTCACTCATCCACTTCCTTCTGCAAAATCCTCTCCTCTGATCCTTTTCCTTATGCAATTCCCTGTTTTCTCTACCTATGAAAAGAAGTTTTTGAATGGAGAAAACTCCTTTAAGGAGTTTTGTAGTTAGTGTGCTTGTGGAAGCTGCTGGCAGTGAGATCCCCCCAGGCTTCTTATCCCCACCAAAAACCACATAACCCTTGAAAATTCCTATGTAAATGATGTCATGAAGCCCTAAAATCAGCACCAGTGCTGCTGCTGAGCACCACGTGGGGCACTCCTGCCCTCAGCACTCCCAGCAAGGGTGAAGAACTGAGAGCAGAAAACACAAGGAGAAGAAATCCCTAAGATAAGGGCCCAGAGCAGGTTGGAAGCAGAGCTGGGAGGAGAAATTGGGTCTCTCCAAGCATTTTTGGGGGAGCTGCAAGGTGAACAGTAGCAATTCCAGTGCCAGGGAAGGTCACATCCAGCCCCTGGAATCATCCAGATGTGGTTTGAAGACATCCAGAGATGGCAAATCCATCACTTCCCATGGAGAGCTGTGCCAGCGTTAATCACCCTCACTTACTGAAGTGAGCCCTGGCTTTGCTTGCAGCTTGCAGGGCCTCAGCTTCTGATTTTAGCTTTCCTTGCAGGCCCACAGGCCCTTCCTTTCCTGACTCCCTGGGCAAGGGCTTGGAGAGCTTTTCTGGGCAGGTTATCTCCAATGCTTTATTAATTCACTTTTTTTCTACCGCTCAATGCCAAACTCTGTCCTCCCATTGTGATATTTTATTAATAAGAAATAAACAATCGTCATTCTAATTTAAATAAATGGACATATTTCCTTACCCACAAATAGGAGTTTTTACATTAAAAAAAAATTATGATTTAAATATTTTTTCCCACCAGATTTCCCTAAAATGACCATTTGCAAAAAAAACACCCAACAATCAACAATGAGGGAGGTGTCCCCTGTGTTTCTGGGGCATCGTTTTGGTCCTTTGGGTTTCCCCTCTCCCTGTTATTTCCAAAGCAAATACCACCTCATTTAGGGAAAATACTTTTGAAATGCCATTTTATTTCCAGCCCTGCACCACAGACCAACTGTAGGACTCCACACACTGAAGAGACACAAGGAAGTCAATCTCCACTCTGATTTTAACCAAGAATGCGATGTCCTGATGAGCACAGCTGGTAAAACACCCAGGAGGGAAGGAGAGAGGATTAATTAGCTGGACAAGCTGCCAATAATTAGAGAGGGGGCAGGACTGTCCCTCCCTGGGGTGGTGAATGCTATATAAAGCCCTGGGGCTGCAGGAGCTGCTGAAGTGCTGCATTGGGTGCTGGCTGGGTGAGCTTTCCCTGGGGTAGGTGGGATTCTTCCCACAGGGTGAAGGGGTGGGAAGGTGCTGTTGGCTTGTCTGTGTTATTTTTGGGGTGGGACTGTTCTGTCCTGGGTGCTGCTGGTGCTTGGGGAGCAGCGCTGGGAAGGATGCCCTGCAGGTGTGGCTGCAGGGAAATGCTCTGGGGTGGACAAGGGACAGAGTTCAGTCACTCCCTCTCCTGTTGAGAGGATTCCATCAAGTCCCTTCCTCAGGCAGAGGCTGCTTTGTGTTTTTCCAGGGCTCCTGTTCCAGCTGGGGCAGGAGGTAACACATGAAAGCAGCTGGATAATCCTTAAAAATCCTGAGACCCTCTGCCTTGGGGCTCGGCTGGCTCCAGAACTGCAGTAGGAAGGAGACATGGATGTGTTGAGTTCTAGTTTTGGGGTATTTATTTGCTCGTTCTCCTAAGTTAAGGTGCATGAGCAGCTTCCAGGGGGGAAGCGAGGCATGTGCCCCCGTGGCCTTCACTGAGCAGAGGCTCAGCTGAGTCTGGTGTGTCCCTGAGCCCTGCTGGGGACAAGGGGTGCCAGACACCATGGTGAAGCTTTGCACCTTCCCTCACCGCCTTCAGAGGCCTCTTGGTTTTGGGAAAAACCCTCAAATTCTGTGGATGAAGCAGCCCTCAGTGAGCAGAGCACTCAGGGTCAACAGCAGCCACTGCCTGCTCTGTAAAATAAATCCTTGGGCACAGAGTTCTTGGGAAGTGACTTGAAACCTGGGAGGTTTTAACTCTGAAAGGTTTTTCCTGTGCTTTAACTCTCCGCATTTAACTGCGGCTTTGCTGCCCTGGCTTTTCAGGCTCTGTCACACAGGTGGAGGTGCTGGGGAGCAGCTGAGGGGGCTGCCGCTGGCACATTGAGGAGAAGTAGCTTGCTGTGCCCTCGGCTGAGTGACTCTCAAAGGGCCAGGGCTGCCGGCCCTCACGGGGAGCAGCTGCGTTTGGCCCTCACGCCGGCGCCTTATCTCTGCCCCAAACATCAGAGAACTGATCTTGCTCCTGAGGCCAGGGCCTGACAGCCTTGTACATTAGCACTTTTTTAAAGTGATGTCCACTTTTGAAATAGTACCTGTCCCAAGAGTGGTCACTTCATTTGACAAATGCCAGTGATGACAGCTGGACGTTACAAACTCCAGCGCAGCTCGCACAGAGGTGAGGGGGAGAGCCGGGTTCCCCTTGGCTGTGTGGGGTTATTTGGATGTGGTGCCCACCCTGAGCCCACAGCTGTGGTCCCAGGCCTGTTTGGGCCCTGGATATGGGCTGTCCCCGTGGGATGTGGGCCTGGATCCCAGCAGCAGCATGGTGCATGGAGCATCATCAAACAGGGTGGCTGAAGGCAGGGAGAGAAGGTCAATTTTCCCAAAAGAACTGTGGGGTTTTGCCACCCTCTGTCTGCCCAGAGCAAGGAGTGAAGCCAGGCAGAAAACCCCCTCGTCTCCTCACAGGAGGGTTTGAACTGAAAGTTTCTGGGTGAGGCTCCAGCTCCCAAGCTGTCCTTGGATGTGCTTTGGCCTGGAGAGACCTTGCTCTGGTGGCCAAAGGGACTTGCCTGGCTCCATGGGGCTGCTGTGGGCACTGTGCTGAGGGGCTGGGGCAGCCTGGGCAAGAGGAGACAGGGCTGAGACACCACACAGCTGAGCAGGGGGCAGAGAGAATTCCCTCCCTGCTCTGCTGAGCCTGCCAAGAGCCCTTGTGCAGCACTGGGCTGTCCAAGGCACCACTAAAACCTGCACTGAAACAGCACGGCTGAAGTGACAAATGAAGAAAGCTGGGAAACACCACAGTTCGGGCTGCTTGATGAATTTTCTGCCTTTTATTTAAAGAGGAGGTTAAACACATCCCCTCCCTTGGACTGTGGTGCCCTGCAGAGGATTTCTCTGACAGATGCCTGGGGGTGCTGCAGCGATGTTTGTGCTGTGTTTGGTGTGAAGGGGCGGCTCGCAGCCCCTGGCTGAGGGGTGCTGGGAGCAGCTGGGATTCTCTGGCCACTTGCCTGCAATGTGGGATGCCCACCCACTGCTGGAAAAGTGAACTCTCAGCCCTGGAATTCACAGGGAATGGGCTGTGGACAGGAGTAGAGGGAGCACGGGGTGTCAGCAGTGCTTGTTGGGGTCTTCACTCTTTTCTGTGACTACTGAGCCTCTCCCCAGAGTTTCCCATATTATTCCCATATTCCCAGCAGGATTTCCTAGGGAACAAAATGTGGGTGAGTATGTGAATGCTGAGCTCTGGGAAACACCAGCTTTGCCCAAAGTCTTGCACTCCTCAGTGCGTTTGGCTCCTCACTGCCAGCGATGCTGCAGCTCATGGGCAGTGCCCAGCTGGGTACTGGACACCTCAGGGCAGCCAGGGATTCATCCAGAAACCCCTGAGCATGGAAAAATTTTCAGATAGATGCAGAAAAAAAATGTGTTTTGGGAGGCTTGGGCATAGCTGAACTCTTCTGCTGATGGACAGAGGAAAAGGATTTTAGTGCTCCTCAGGCATCTCCTTGGCCGCTGTCTCTGCTCTGTGGGTTGGGGTGTGTAGGTGTTCCTCTCCCTGGTTTGGTCCCACCTCCCGGTGTCCCACACCCTTCTCCCCTGCCAGCCCTCTCTCCCCTCAAAAGAATGTTCATAAAGAGCATCACAAGCTGAAAGGGATCCCCAAGGATTATCAAGTCCAGCTCCTGGCCCTATACAGGACAGCCCCAATAATCCCACCCTGGGCCTGCTGGACAGGGCAGAGCAGGGAGAGCTGGTACCTGAGGAGGGATGGGTGTCTCTGCTCCCAGCTGGCCCAGGAAAGTGCTCCAGGCTCATTTGTGCCCCTGGCAAATGGGGACTCTGAGAACTTGTTCCCAACTCAGCAGCTTTTGGGCAATTGTGGGTGGGAGGGGAAATTGGATGAATTTTTTCTCCCTTCATGGGCTCTTAGATGTTTTCCCCAAGCACCAACTCTGTCTCGTAGCCATCCCTGCATCTCTTGGTGCCCACCCTCCCACACAGCTGCCACATCTCCCTCCACCTCCTCACCTCCACTGAGACCCAAGTTATGATGTGAAACTTGAACCCTTCTGGACAACTGGCACAGCCCAAGCTGAGCCTGCAATTTCCTGGCTCATAAAAACATGAGCTTCCTTCAGGCCCAGGTCTCTGCCAGGTCACAGCGATCCAAGTCCCACACCACCTCCCCAAGGCCTCTCCACCCCCAAAACATTTCATGACACCAGCTATGAGCTTGATTTTTCTTTTTTTTTTTTTTTATTGCTCCATATGTTGGAGACACATGGAAAAATGCACAGGAGAAATCCCCCTAGCCAGGGAGCAAAAAGCCCCTGTGTTTACAGGGTGTTGCAAATAATCTGAGGCAAAACAAATGTTTAAGGCTGCCTCAACTGCCAATTTTGAGTGCATTGTTTTAAATTGGGGGAAACAGGCCAAGGGGTAGTTGTTAATGGGCCAGTAATTTTCTTCCTTTCTAGGCACCCCAGAGCAACAAATATCAAATATTCCTTGGCAAAGGAATCAAGCGTGGGGGCCTTTTTATTTAATGTATCAAAAGCCAGTAATTTTCTTCCTTTCTAGGCACCCCAGAGCAACAAATATCAAATATTCCTTGGGAAAGGAATCAAGCGTGGGGGCCTTTTTATTTAATGTATCAAAAGCCATCATGGCCTCGCCCTCGGAGCACTGCTGCTTCCAGTGAGGAGCTTTTACAAGCAATAACCTGTTTGGGAAGCAGAGCAGGGAAGCCACACGGCCTAGTTTGCAGCTCATTGTTGGGCCCGGCTTTTACAAGCCACGCTGGGGGCTCCCAACAGCCGAGCTCTCTGTAGCCCAGTCCATTAAACACAGCAAGCAGAGCTAAGGAGCGGCGGGGCCGGAGCCCCCGGGGATCCTGCTGAGCCAAGCCCTCTGCTCTGCAATAAACTCAGCAGCATCCCACTTAGAATTCCAGCAGCAAACGGCCCGGGCACAGGGGCTAATGTACTGCTGAAGGGAGGGTCAAGTGTGAAAAGAGCCAGGCTTGGGGTTTTTCCACAGGGTTTGGTCATTGCTGTAAGATCAGTTGGCCAAAAAGCTGCTGGCTCTGACTGTGAGCTGAGCCTCGTGGCGGTGACTTTGGGAGCCTTGTTGAGGTTTCTCCTTCTGAGATCTTGTGGGGGTTAGGTTGGTGTGCAGCCCAGGAGATGTGGCAGCACCCAGGGAACAGCTGGAGCTGTGTCAGGGGGGTTTAGGTTGGATATCAGCAAAGGTTCTTGCCCCAGAGGGTGCTGGGCACTGCCCAGGCTCCCCAGGGAATGGTCCCAGCCCCGCAGCTGCCAGAGCTCCAGGAGCGTTTGGACAGCGCTGCCAGGGATGCCCAGGGTGGGGTTGTTGGGGTGTCTGGGCAGGGCCAGGAGTTGGATTTGATGACTTTGAAAGTCCCTTGGCACTCAGGACACTCCGTGTGTGCTGGGAAATGTCCCCAGCCCCCGGCTCCCCTGGGCCTGTGTGTTTCCACCCTTCCCTGGATGCGGTGCTGGAACACGAACGTTTCCTGGCAGGTGCCTCAAACAAAGCCAACCTGAATTTTGGGGGTCTCTTATTTCTCTCCTGGGCTGCAGGAGAAGGAACGGCTGTTGCCTCCCAGCCTCGAGGTGCCGTGAGAGGGTTGCTACAGGAAAAAGGGGAGAAGGGATTCAGCACTTGCTTTTCCAGCCCCCATCTTCCAAGGACACAGGCACTCCTTGCCTGCTTCACTTTCTGGATTTGCTGGTGTTTTCCCAAGAAACAGCCACCCAGAGTGCTTCAGTTCCCCCCTCATCTCCAGCCCATCCCCTCTGAGGCAGCAGCATGGAAATCCTGCAGAGCAGAGCCTGCTGCACGCCGCGCTTGGAGATCACCTGGCTGCCACAAAACTGCAGTGGACATCGTGGGGGGCAGAAAAAAGAAACAAACCACGAATTTTTACATGAAACTTGGCCTGGCTGAACCCACCGGTGTCCTTCCTGTGCGGGGGCTGCCCTTGGTTCTCAGCTGCTGTCACTTGAGCTGAACATCTTCATGTCACCTGAAGAGGATCTGCATCTTCTTGTCCTTCCCCCAGCGCTTTCAGTGTTTCACTTGAAGGCTTTGACCTGTTGGCAGCTCCTTTTCTCCCTGCTGAGGCTGGGGGAGGGAAAGGAGTTGCTAGACAATGCCCAAGGTCTGTGGGCTAACACGGGCTGCCGTTTTCACCAGTGGTTTTAGTTGGAAAAACAGAGATCTGACAGTCTGGGAATGCTGTGGGAGCTCCGGGCTCTAGCACATTGCTGGAGAAAAGTAAATTTCCCCTTGAATCCAAAGTGCTCACCTCTAGTGTTTGCAGAATTGTCCTGGCATCTGTCTGCTTTGAAGCAGCCTTGTCATTTCATTGGTTTTTATCTTTGATTCTGAGGTTTTTGTTTACATCGACTGAGTTAGTTTGGAGTGAAACATCTTAATTTCTGATGTATTTACTTGCCAACCCAGGATGCTCTTGTGTGAGTTGGGATAATTCTGCTTAACTCCCCTCTGTGATAATTCAGCTGCGCATTCTCCTGTGCAGGTACCTGCTACTGCCCCATCCCTGTAAGTGTCCAAGGCCAGGCTGGGGCAGCCTGGGATAGTGGAAGGTGTCCCTGCTATGGCAGGGGTTTGAACGAGATATTTAATGTCCCTTCCAGCCCGAACCATTCCATGATTCTGTTGCACTCCTGAGGCAGAAAGCTTAAAATGATGAGTCTGAAAACAACTTACTTTTTATCTAAACAGTCCTGGGTGCAGTTCTCTGCGCAAAGGCAAGTTTAAGGAGGAATAATTCCCGCTCATTACAGGGTTCGGGACTGGGACAGGCACTGCCAGGGCTGGGCTGTGCCGAGCATCCCGTGGAGCAGCGCCGGTCACTGGAGGATGCTGCAGCCAGGGGGTTGCCACGGAGACGGGACAGTGGCGAGCCCGGGATGCCGACAGTGGCCGGGGACCCCTCGGGGCGCTGCGCGGCCCCTCCGCAGCGGCGGCCCCGCGGGGCTCTCGGGGGGCTCGGGCGAAGGGGCCGGGTGACACCTTGTGGTGGCGGCTCCTCGCCGGGGCCGTGCGGCCACAGCAGAGCCCGCTTGGCCCCTCCGCCCAAAGCCCGAGGTCTGGGACATTCCCTGGAAGCTCTCCTGCCCCAGGCGCCTGCCCAGCTCGGGCTCAGCCGGGCTGGGAAGATGGAGCCAAGCCAGGGAGCCCCGGGGTCCTGCAGGAGGCTAAAAGCCATTTTCCCCTTTGTGCCAATCAGGATCTGTGCCAGGGAGTGAAAATTTCAGCCGTGCTGACCAGCACAGGTTTTCCGGGGTTTTCTGGGGTCATGCCTTGCTGGGATCACGGGGTGCTCAGTTTAGTCCATCCTGGCTCTACACACCGGATTCAAACCTGGGATCCAAGAGCGAACTCCCTGCTGTGGGATGCCAGGGAAGCCAGAGATATCAGGCCCTGGAACCCCTCAGGAGGCACAGGGCTGTCTGTCAGGGGATGTTAAACGCCGGGATTGGAGATAACTCGGGATGAGGTGTCCCTGCATCCCCAGCGGCTGGGGCTGGAATAACTCCGTGCCTGTTTTGCTTCTCTGCCTGGGTGCCTGAGGAGGATGCTGAGCCAGCTGCGTGTCCACACCGGCCCCTTGCTGCTGGTTTTTATGGGCTTTGTGTCTTTGGGGAATCTGTTTCACTCCCAGATGTTGAGATAAAACATCGGAGCTCTGAAAATTCCTCAAACTGTGGGCAGTTCCTGTCCAGCTTATTTAAAGCGCAGACACCAGCTATTTCACCCCAAAGTAATTCTGTCGACATAAACAAAAACCTCAAAATCAAAGATAAAAACCAATGAAATCAGAAGGCTGCTCCAAAGCAGACATGGCAGGACAATTCTGCAAACGCGAGAGGTGAGCAGTTTGGATTCAAGGGGAAATTTACTTTTCTCCAGCAATGTGCTAGAGCCCGGAGCTCCCACAGCATTCCCAGACTGTCAGATCTCTGTTTTTTTCCAATTCTCCTCCAGCACAGGGAGGAGGGACAAGCACCCTGCTTTCCTGGGAAATGGGGAGGTTTTGAAGTGTCTGGCTCTTTGGGGTGCAGGAAAAGGTTAATCCCTGGGCAGGGGGGATGGTTGGGACGGGCATTTTCATATTCCCCTCGAGTGTGGTTTGGCTCCTGGCTCCCAGCACCTCCTGCCGCTGTCCTGGATCCCGCAAGTGACAGGGAGCTGCCTCCTCTGGGGTGCTGTGGGAGCAAGCAGCAACTCCCGGTGTGTCCGTGCCTCCAGCTGCAGAGAATTCCAGCAGCAATCAGGGAATAAAGAGGCCCGGGGGGGGTTGGTACCTGGAGGTCACTGGGCTCCTGCTCTTCGGCTCGGACACCCCTTCCCTGGCTGCCAGCAGGTCCCTCCCCTGCTCTGTGTGATTTTGGTGGCACAAGGTCCCTGCTTTGAGGGGTTTTTTGGGGGTAGGGCCTTGTTGGTTCACCCAGCTCCGGGTAGGAGCAGGAATTGGAGTGCACCTGGGATTTTGTATTTGCGGGGGGACTGCAGCTGCAGGTGCTTTGATGCTGAATTAATCGAGGGGATTCCGTAGTGCTGGAGGGAAGGAGACATGGAGTGAGACCCCATTTTGGGGGTTGTGCTTCTTCTTGCCCTCATGAACCCCTGGTGGGGAGCAGGTTGTCCCCACAGAGGCTTTTGAGAGCTCCTCTCCAGGCAGCTGAATTGATGGGCAGTTAATGGTTCGAGAAGGATGGAAAGGTTTAACCCTACCCTGCCTCAGCCACCATTTTTCTGCTCGGGTGGGCAGGAGGCTTAAAATGCCACTTTGGCTGGCAGAGAGCTGGGGGCCAGGGGAAGGCCGGAGAAAAAAGCTTTTACTGCCAAAAATAACTCTGGAACAAAACGAAGAGGGCGGAGGGCAAGCAAGGAAACGGAGAAGTGCCTCCTCCAGGGGCCAGCCCCGGAGTTCTCATCCTCTGAGCAGGAAAGCTTGGCTGGATTAAAGACAGTCCCCTGCTGCAGAGCTAAAACAGGCACGTGTGAGAGCAGCGGGGGATGGTGGCACGGGGCACCGCGCTGCCCCTCCTCCTCCGCGCGCTCCAGGCCGAGCATCCCCCGGATCATCCTCCCAACAAACTCTTCTCTCTGGCTGCCCGGGGCCGGCACACGCCGGGGCCACGGCCCCTCTCCTCGCCTTGTCCCTGGCTCTCGCACAGGGATGCTGCCGCTGCTTCCCACCCCAGCACTGCTGTGACTCTGGCACGGGGCAGGAGAGGGGACCGAGGGGCTCCTGTGGTCCCCTGTCCATGGGTGTGCTGCTCCATGCACATGTCTGTCTCAGAGGTGCAGGATGGGATTCCCAGAGGGTGGGAAGGTTTGTGGTGCTCCCCAGGCTCTACCAGCAGAGAGGAGGGGCTGGGCTCTGCTGGGCACGGACCCAAGCAGGGCTGGGGACACATCTCCAGCCCCCCTCACAGAGCAGGCTTTGATCTGGACAGAGGGAGATGCCTGTGGCAGTCGTGGGGAGCTCTGGAACTGTTACAGGTGGGACAGGAGGAACCTGCTGCTTTGTTGGCTTTTTTTTTTCCCCACTCCACTTGATTTAAGACCCATTTCCCACCCTCAGGAGCTCAGGGCTCCTTGAATGACCCGTTACCTCCAGTTTGGCATGGATCCTGTCAGAGGGAGAAATCCCTGAGCTGTGAGAACCCAGGAGCTGGCAGCTTTTGAGCACCAGGACACCGGGAAAAATGGAAAAAACTCCAGTGCCAAAATGGCAAAAAATCAGAATAACACCCCACAGGGGGTGACTGGGCCAAGAGCAGTTCCCTGAGGGGCCTGGGGAGCACAGGAGCCGGCCTCGCACCATGAGGGGCCTTGCCCGTGTGTCCCGGTGCCTGATGCAGCAAAACCCCTGTGCACGGAGCCCTCCTGCCAAAACTGCGACTCCCGAAGGAAGGCGCAGGGGCATTTCTCAGAGCAAGTGTTGGTTGGGTACTGAATTGTCAGTGGTGCCAGGAAATGCTGCTATTCCGTCCCTTCCCGGGGCTGGGAGATGATAAACAGCGGGGGCTGCCTGCATTCAGCTGTGATCCATCACGGCCGGGGGGGCCCGGCCCCAGCGCGGGGTGAGGGGAGGTCGGTGATTGTGTAAACAGGCACTTCAGAGTTCACCCCGAGCTGGGATTACTGCAATTCATTAGAGGTGTCAGCCTGCTTTGTAGTTCCTGCCTCGGAGAGCCCCTTGCCTGGCAGCTTCCAGCACCCAGCCCTGCCAGCAGAGAAACAAACCTCTGCAGGGGGCAAAGCTGCACTTGCAGCACCACCCTTAAATTAAAAAAACAAAAAAAAAAATTAAAAGCGAGGTTTGGTGTTGCTGCTTGGCTTTACTGCGGTCACAGAGGCTCCTCCTCCAGGGGAATCTGGGCCTGAGGAGGGCTCTTTGCTCGTGCCACAGGCAGGGCAGTGAGGTGCACTGTGGTACCTGGCCGCCACCGCTGGCATTAAGGCATTTGTTCAGGGAAAGCAGCACCACGGCACGGATCACGCCCTGCTCTCCCACCGCCAGCACTGGCTTCGTGCAATTCCAAACCCGTTCTGGGCAGCTTCTTTTTGGGTGGGATGGGGAGACACCCATCAGCCCACTCCAGCACTGGAAGATTCTGATGCTCTGAAGAAGCAGTGGCAGCGGGAGAGAGACTCTTCAGCCCTGGGCTGCAGGAAAAATTCCTCAAGATAGCTAGTTATTCCCAGTATCTACCACTGTAATTTAGTAAGGAGAAATGGACAACAAACCATGTCTGATAAACAGCATGCTATTGCTGTGCTCTCTTACCATGTCTCCTCTCAAAAGATCTGTGGCTGACAAAGATGAAGGAATTTTTAGAGCTACTTTGGTTATTTCAGAGAAAGATTAAAATGGAGCAGGGATGGGGTGATTAGGAGGCTGTCATTACTGATCGTTTTCAGCGCTGCCTTTTGTAGCAAAAATGCTCCATGTGCCCTGTTGGTGTTGTGGTGGTGTTTAGATTTTCTGAGTGCCTCAGGCCTGAGCTGGGTTCCCATCCTGGTGGAACTGTCCTGCCTGTTGCTGGCAGGATGCCCTGGAACAAACCCTCTGCCCCACCATCCGCAGCGAGCAGAACAGCACGAGGACAGTGCTGCAAGGCTGGGCAAAAAGGGGCACTTTGCTGTGGGAGAGCGGGGCAGGAGAGGCCTTCAGTGGCCTGGCAAAGATACTCAGAGTTTTTGTTGGTTTCTGTACAGCAAAAGGCTTCCCCCTCCCTCAGAGATACTGAGAGATGCTCTTTGCCGTGTGCTCCTTTGTCTCCTGCCTTCCTTTTCCTGCTCTTTTTCCCTCCCAGTGTCTCCCTTTAGCCAGGGCAGCTCCCAGCCAAAGACCCTCCCCTGATGTTTGGTTTTTTCCCCCATGCAGGAGCTAAAGCAGCCCTGGATGAAGTTACGGAGGCTGGCAGTGAAATGTCAGTGTGAGATCTTGCTCCCCTTGGGTTTCAGCCCCTTCAGAGCTTTGCCTTGAAGGGCAGGAACATCTTTTCCTGGCTGGCAGCTGGAATTGCAGCCCATGGCAGTGCGGGCCATGGGTCCCAGAGGGGCAGTGCCGAGGCCGCCAGGCTGCTGCTCCTGCCGTGCCTCCCCCGGGAGCTGTGCAGGGCCAGGGGACAAGGTCCAGCAGCCGGGTGGGCTCCCGGAGCAGGCAGCAAAGGCTGCTTTGCTGCACGTTCTGCAGCTGGAAGCAGAGGCAAGGAGGGAAGGGAAGGGAGTCCCTGGCAGAATGGCGGAATGCTTGTGGCTGGAAGGGACCCTGCCCATGGCTTAGGATGGCCTGAGGGAGAGACGCCCGTGGCCCAGGGAAGGTGCAAGTGAGACCATGTGAGGACAGCAAACAGATTTTATTGGACGTGCATTTTATTGAACGAGAAATGGGAGGGATGCAATTCTAGTGGATGTGTCTTTTATTTTGATATTCTTCTTCTTCTTACTAATTCCTATTTCTTCTTCATCGATGTCTTCTTCTTTTCTTCTTTGCCTTCTTCTTTTTAATTACTGCTACTACTCTTGCTTCTTCTTCATCTTAATCTTATTCTTCTTATTCCTATTTTTATTTTTCTTCTTATCTACTAATGCTATTCTTCTTCTTCTTAATCGTATCCTTCTTATTCTAATTAATCTTATTCACTTATTTTGCTTCTGCTTCTTCTTTTTCATATTCCTATTGTCTACTACTATTTCTTCTTCGTCTTCTTATTCCTATTATCTTCTTACTCAACTTCTTATTTTTATTATTATTCTATTGCTTTTTCTTCTTCCTATTTACTACTGCTATTTCTTCATCGTCATAATCTTCTAATTTGTATTCCTATTCCTATTCCTATTCCTATTCCTATTCCTATTCTTTTTCCTATTTTTTTTTTTCCTGTGTGAGCAGAATTTTTTAAATTTTAAAATTTTTTTGTTTCGGGTTTTGTTTTTTGTTTTCTTGTTTTAAAGGACTATTTCTGAATCTCACTTCCATTTGTTGAGTCCAAGTCCTTCAGTGAGGTCCGGGGAGGTTCAGATTCAATATCTGAAGCGGTTTTTCCATGGAAGAGGCGTGAGGTGTTGGAAGAAGTTGCCCGGGGCGGCGCTGGTGGAGTCCTTGTCCCTGAGGCGCTCAGGAGCTGTGCAGATGCGGCCCTTGGGGCCGTGGTTTCGGGGCGACGCCGCTGCTGCTGCCAGGGTGCCCGTGGCGCTGGGTGACGGGCAGGGTCTCTTGCCACGGCCATGGCTCTCTGGGCTTCCCCGGCGAGCGCGCCGGCAGCCAGGGCGCTGCATGGGTGCTGTTTGGGGCTGGCCACGGCGCTGACTTTGGGTGCCGGGGAGATGCCTCTGGCACGGCCCGAAGCAGCCGGGGCAGCTCAGGCTGCGGGGCCTGTCCAGGCCAAGGCCGCCCGTGTGGCTCCCGGGGGCCCGCGCAGGCCCCGGCCCGGCCGCCATCTGCAGGCCCGGGCTGGCGCGGGCGCTACTCCTGCGTCCGTGGTGCCAGGCAGCGGCAGCGGAACAGCGCTCGCAGCGCTCGCAGCGCCCGACTGAGGCGGCCGGGCCGTTTGCTGGGGGCAGCCGGCTGGGGAGCCGAGGGGCTGCGGGGGCTGTGCGCAGCAGGCCCCGGCTCCTGCCAGGCCAAGATGGGAGAAGCCGGGGGTCCCGTGGGGGCTTGGCCTGGCAGCGGGGGACGCGAGGCACAGAGCGGCTCCTGTGCCCGCTGCTCGACCCAGGCCTCCCGAGGGATGGGCGCTGCTGCCAGGCTTCGGCGCCGGACTTCCTCATGGAGCTCGATGAGGCTGAGCCCGTCCCAGGAGGCGTCGTTCTTCAGCGAGGGCGCGATCCTGACGCTGAAGACGCGCGTGTATTCGCTGCCGTCTTCCTGGATGAAAACCTCCTGGTAGGTGTACTCCTGCCAGTCACCGACTTCTGCGTGGCACGGCTCTGGCTCCATGTTCTCATCCCGGTCGGAGAGGTCTTGGGAGCTGCTGGCCTGTCCTTGGGGCAGCTCTGGCTGTGCCACACCTCGGCACTCTTGGGACCGCTCCAGCTGGGTGTGGCATTCTCCGTCTTCGTTGCCTCCAGCTGAGGTCCCCTCCTTGCTCCCTTCCTCTTTCAGGAGAGACCCCCTTTCTGCCTCCTCCCGCTGCTCCTTAGGGCTCTGGGCTCCCAGCGGGTTGGACGAGGGGCTGAGGGGGCAGCAGGGGCTGTGTGCGGCAGGGCCCAGGCTCTGTGCCCCCGCTGATGGCACCTCCTCGCTGGGGGCAGGAGAACGGGGCTGGTTCTGGCTGCTCACGGTGCCTTCGCCCCCCTGGGACAGCTTGGGTTCATTCCCCACTTCTTCCCCTTGGGCCTCTTCCCTCGGGCACAGTTCCTGGGGCTGAACGTCTCTCAGCTGGGCAGGCTTTTCTTCCATGCCGGGTTTCCTGTCCGCCTCCTTGAATGCAAAGGGCCCCTCCTCCTCTTCAGCCTCTGGCTGTGGCCGGACTGAGGCACTCTGTGCCCCCACCAAGTGCCAGCTGAGGGTCTGCTCTTGTGGCCCGCTGGGCACCGGGGTGGGTGGCTGGGAGAAGCTGGGCTTTGCCTTGTCCTCTTCCATCACTAAGCTGCTGCAGCACAGAAGGATCGCGGGAGCTGCTTCCTTCTGCGACAGCGGCTCTCACCGGACTGGGCACTGCAAGGTTCTGTGCCCCTTGGATACCCTCAGCCAGGGCAGGGCTCTGTGATGTCACAAGGGTCTCTGGGCACCACCATGTTGCGCACGGCCAAGGGCCCTGACACCACGCGCCTGTGTCACAAAGGGCCGCCCCCGGCGCCCCTTCCTTCAGCAGCCGAGGCCGCTGGAAGTAGCCCTAAGCAGGCCCTGGCCTTGGGCCCTTGTAGCCCTTGGGCTCTGGGAGGCTTTGGCCACGGTGCCGCTCAGCAGCCCGATCCCCACCCTGCAGAGCCCTGCCTTTGGCGGGTGGGCTACTCAGGGCACGAGCCATTGGCCACATGGACTGTAGCGGGTTCAGTTCATAACTGGTCAGAAACACCAATTTAGTGTAGACCAATTGAGGTCAGATTATGCAGTACCTCCCTGATGTCCTTTCTGTGAGATAAGCATTAGGAGGAAAAAGCAAAGCAAGCACAAAACTTCAAGAATATAAACAAGATTATTGACAGACTTAAAAGAGGGGGAAATAAAAAGATAGACTAAACCCTCAGAACACCTCTGTCCCCCCACCTCTCCTTCCTTCTACTGACAACATTAAAAAAACCACAACCCTTGAGATTTTTAGTCAGTTCACCACCTATATAATATTTTCTGGTTTTCAGTTCACTTAGGGAGAGGAGTCTGTCTTGGTGAAACTATGGAAACATCTCCACAAGAAACAATCTCTTGCAGCTTTAATGTCACAGTAGGGCAGCCGCCCGGGATGGTTCTCTGCTTGCATGTGAAAGTCCCTTCCCCCGACTTACAGCTTTCGCCACAGCTGCTTTCGAGGGTTCCTTTAGCTAATGGGGCACCATTTGTAAGGATGAGCTGTTCAGAAACAAAAGTTCTCTTCACTTATCTCAGTGTCTGAGAGGCGTAAGGACACCATCTCTGGGAGTGTCTTCATCTCTAAGAACAGAGGTCCTTTTCTGTCGTGGGATCTCTGCTCAAGTCTCTCATCAAATCACAGCTACTTCAGCATTTACTTATTGCAGCACAGGTACTGTTGCTCACAGCAAGTTACAGCTACTTCAGCGTTTGCTTGCTCTAGTAAAAACACTTTTGCTCACGGTTGTAGTTTGAACACTCCACCCCCCACGCTTTCAAGAAATTACAATGGGTATTCTGATATATCGTAGTCCATAGTTTTTGCAAGAGAATTTCAGCTTCTAGGATTGAAGCATTTCCTCATTCTCCTCCCTCGGGGTCTCAGCTCTTTCTTCCTCACTGACTTGGGCATCTTTGTAGCGTTTTCTTCACGTGCCTTCACCTTTCTCTGTCCTCTGACTGGGGAGAGGATTGATGTCTGCAGGCTTCATCTGGTCTGGAAGAATCTTACAGCACTAAGAGAGTTAATCTCACCCGGGCCCGGCCAGGCCCGGCCCTTCCCCAGTTACCTGTTCAGCCACCGGAAACAAGAGAGGCTTTCCCAGGCTTTGTTCCTTCTTAAAATGTGGATAACAGAGGCGTGTCAAGCTCTCTAAGTGGTTTAAAAAATGTTGCCAATATTCAACCTAGCCAATTGATTGGTTCTGTTGGGTCTAGAGGAAGCTGTAAGCACCTCTTTGCAGAGAATCGCTTCCTTGCAGATGGAGCCTTCTTTAACTACAATTCCCAGCTATGCTAAACCACGACATGGGTGCAGCCAGGGTCTGGTGGGCACTGGCTCCATGTGCAGCTGCAGGCCGGGCACGAGGGGTGTCCCTCAGGGCTGTGCCTCGGCCCTGGGGCTCTTTGGTGGCGTCCCCAATGGCACAGGCAGGGGATGGAGCTCCCCCTGAGCGTGGCAGGGGCACCGTGGCAGGGTTTGGCCGTGCCCAGGGAGCTGGGCAAGCTTGAGGAGTGGCACCACGAGAACCTGACGAGGTGTCCCAAGGCCAAGTGTCGGGTGCTGCACCTGGCCCGGGGCGATCCCCGAGTCCCGGATTCCCCCAGGCCAGAAGAGCCCTTCCTATGCCTCAGTTTGGCGCTGCCTCCCCGGGCGCTCCCAGCGCCTCCAGAAGCAGCACATGGCTGAGCCTTGGGCCTTCCCGGTGCCCTTGCCCACTTCCAGCAGGGCTGGCCCGAGGGGAGCACCCCCAGCCCGTGCCCCTGCCCCACAGCCCCGTGGGCAGCGTGTCCGGCCCCCCTGGCTGGGCTCCAGTGGGGAAGGTCCTTGCAGCAGAAAGTGCCGGAAAGAGCCTGGGGCTAAAGACTGTCTCTCCTGCTGGCGGTGCTACTTCAGAGCATTAAAATATAACAATGCTGGAGTGGGCTGATGGGGGTCTCCCCCTCACACCCAAAAAGAAGCTGATGGTTGGATATTATTGGAGAATTTCTCTGTAACTGAGCCTGCCAGGGGGTTATTTGCAGGGAGACGCTGCTACAATAAATACCCCGATGCCTCCCCCAGGGTCTCTGTGTGTTTCAACACTCTTGGGCTTTCTTGACACTTCTCAAACGAAAAGAAATTCTTGGGGCAGCAGCAACTTGACCTCTCACCATAAAATACTGCTACATAAGTTGGTTTTCCAGTGCATCCAGCCCTTACTGTGGGTATCCTGGCATTTAAGGAGTTCTGCATCCTCTTCTGTAGCCATGATATCCTTATGCATCACCCAGATGTGCTGTTTGCATCTGGGGGGGCAGTAAATATCAGCTCCGGCTCTGTGTGCTGCTGTGGTGTCATGGAATGTGCTGGCACTGTTCCCCATCCTCTGAGCATTCCTTTCCTTCAATAAATTCTACCAAGCCCAGTCTTTAGAAAGTGCTGCAAGGCTGGGCAAAAAGGGGCACTTTGCTGTGGGAGAGCGGGGCAGGAGAGGCCTTCAGTGGCCTGGCAAAGATACTCAGAGTTTTCGTTGGTTTCCATACAGCAAAAGGCTTCCCCTTCCCCCAGAGATACGGAGAGATGCTCTTTGCCGTGTGCTCCTTTGTCTCCTGCCTTCCTTTTCCTGCTCTTTTTCCCTCCCAGTGTCTCCCTTTAGCCAGGGCAGCTCCCAGCCAAAGACCCTCCCCTGATGTTTGGTTTTTTCCCCCATGCAGGAGCTAAAGCAGCCCTGGATGAAGTTACGGAGGCCGGCAGTGAAATGTCAGTGTGAGATCTTGCTCCCCTTGGGTTTCAGCCCCTTCAGAGCTTTGCCTTGAAGGGCAGGAACATCTTTTCCTGGCTGGCAGCTGGAATTGCAGCCCATGGCAGTGCGGGCCATGGGTCCCAGAGGGGCAGTGCCGAGGCTGCCAGGCTGCTGCTCCTGCCGTGCCTCCCCCGGGAGCTGTGCAGGGCCAGGGGACAAGGTCCAGCAGCCGGGTGGGCTCCCGGAGCAGGCAGCAAAGGCTGCTTTGCTGCACGTTCTGCAGCTGGAAGCAGAGGCAAGGAGGGAAGGGAAGGGAGTCCCTGGCAGAATGGCGGAATGCTTGTGGCTGGAAGGGACCCTGCCCATGGCTTAGGATGGCCTGAGGGAGAGACGCCCGTGCCCAGGGAAGGTGCAAGTGAGACCATGTGAGGACAGCAAACAGATTTTATTGGACGTGCATTTTATTGAGCAAGAAATGGGAGGGATGCAATTCTAGTGGATGTGTCTTTTATTTTGATATTCTTCTTCTTCTTACTAATTCTTATTTCTTCTCCTTCATTGAAGTCTTCTTCTTCTTCTTCTTTGTCTTCTTCTTTTTAATTACTGCTACTACTCTTGCTTCTTCTGTTCTTCTTTGCTGTCTTCTTTTTAATCACTGCTACTACTACTCTTGCTTCTTCTTCTTCTTCGTCTTACTCTTATTGTTCTTATTCCAATTTTTATTTTTCTTCTTATCTACTACTACTATTCTTCTTCTTCTTTATCATATTCTTCTTATTCTAATTAATCTTATTCACTTGTTTTGCTTATGCTTATTCTTTTTCATATTCCTATTGTCTACTACTATTTCTTCTTCATCTTCTTATTCCTATTATCTTCTTATTCAGCTTCCTATTTTTATTATTATTCTATTGCTTTTTCTTCTTCATCCTATTTACTACAGCTATTTCTTCATCATCATAATCTTCTTGCTCCTATTTCTATTCCTATTCCTATTATTTTTTTTTCCTGTGTGAGCAGGATGTTTTAATTTTTAAATTTTTTTTGGTTTTTTGTTTGGTTTTTTTGGTTTTTTGGTTTTTTGTTTTAAAGGACTATTTCTGAAACTCACTTCCCTTTGTTGAGTCCAGGTCCTTCAGTCATGTCCGGAGAGGTTCAGATTCAATATCTGAAGCGGTTTTTCCATGGAAGAGGCATGAGGCGTTGGAAGAAGTTGCCCGGGGCGGCGCTGGTGGAGCCCTTGTCCCTGAGGTGCTCTGGAGCTGTGCAGATGTGGCCCTTGGGGCCGTGGTTTCGGGGCGACGCCGCTGCTGCTGCCAGGGTGCCCGTGGCGCTGGGTGACGGGCAGGGTCTCTTGCCACGGCCATGGCTCTCTGGGCTTCCCCGGCGAGCGCGCCGGCAGCCAGGGCGCTGCACGGGTGCTGTTTGGGGCTGGCCACGGCGCTGACTTTGGGTGCCGGGGAGATGCCCCTGGCACGGCCCGAAGCAGCCGGGGCAGCTCAGGCTGCGGGGCCTGTCCAGGCCAAGGCCGCCCGTGTGGCTCCCGGGGGCCCGCGCACGCCCCGGCCCGGCCGCCATCTGCAGGCCCGGGCTGGCGCGGGCGCTACTCCTGCGTCCGTGGTGCCAGGCAGCGGCAGCGGAACAGCGCCCGCAGCGCTCGCAGCGCCCGCCTGAGGCGGCCAGGCCGTTTGCTGGGGGCAGCCGGCTGGGGAGCCGAGGGGCTGCGGGGGCTGTGCGCAGCAGGCCCCGGCTCCTGCCAGGCCAAGATGGGAGAAGCCGGGGGTCCCGTGGGGGCTTGGCCTGGCAGCGGGGGACGCGAGGCACAGAGCGGCTCCTGTGCCCGCTGCTCGACCCAGGCCTCCCGAGGGATGGGCGCTGCTGCCAGGCTTCGGCGCCGGACTTCTTCATGGAGCTCGATGAGGCTGAGCCCGTCCCAGGAGGCGTCGTTCTTCAACGAGGGCGCGATCCTGACGCTGAAGACGCGCGTGTATTCGCTGCCGTCTTCCTGGATGAAAACCTCCTGGTAGGTGTACTCCTGCCAGTCACCGACTTCTGCGTGGCACGGCTCTGGCTCCATGTTCTCATCCCGGTCGGAGAGGTCTTGGGAGCTGCTGGCCTGTCCTTGGGGCAGCTCTGGCTTTGCCGCACCTTGGCACTCTTGGGACAGCTCCAGCTGGGTGTGGTACTCTTCGTCTCCATTTACTCCAGCTGAGGTCCCCTCCTTGCTGCCTTCCTCTTCCAGGAGAGACCCCCTTTCTGCCTCCTCCTGCTGCTCCTTAGGGCTCTGGGCTCCCAGCGGGCTGGACGAGGGCCTGGGGGGGCAGCAGGGGCTGTGTGCGGCAGGGCCCAGGCTCTGTGCCCCTGCTGAGGCCACCTCCTCGCTGGGGGCAGGAGAACGGGGCTGGTTCTGGCTGCTCACGGTGCCTTCGCCCCCCTGGGACAGCTTGGGTTCATTCCCCGCTTCTTCCACTTGGGCCTCTTCCCATGGGCGAAGCTCCTGGGGCCGAACGTCTCTCAGCTGGGCACGCTTTTCCTCCATGCCAGGTTTCCCGTCCGCCTCCTTGAATGCAAAGGGCCCCTCCTCCTCTTCAGCCTCTGGCTGTGGCCGGACTGAGGCACTCTGTGCCCCCACCAAGTGCCAGCTGAGGGTCTGCTCTTGTGGCCCGCTGGGCACAGGGGTGGGTGGCTGGGAGGAGTTGGGCATGGCCTTGTCCTCTTCCATGTCTATGCTGCTGTAACACAGAAGAATCGCGGGAGCTGCTTCCTTCTGCGACAGCGGCTCTCACCGGACTGGGCACTGCAGGGTTCTGCGCCCCTTGGATACCCTCAGCCAGGGCAGGGCTCTGTGATGTCACAAGGGTCTCTGGGCACCACCATGTTGCGCACGGCCAAGGGCCCTGACACCACGCGCCTGTGTCACAAAGGGCCGCCCCCGGTGCCCCTTCCTTCAGCAGCCGAGGCCGCTGGAAGTAGCCCTAAGCAGGCCCTGGCCTTGGGCCCTTGTAGCCCTTGGGCTCTGGGAGGCTTTGGCCACGGTGCCGCTCAGCAGCCCGATCCCCACCCTGCAGAGCCCTGCCTTTGGCGGGTGGGCTACTCAGGGCACGAGCCATTGGCCAGCTAGGCGCAGCCAGGGGCTGGTGGGCACTGGCTCCATGTGCAGCTGCAGGCCGGGGACGAGGGGTGTCCCTCAGGGCTGTGCCTCGGCCCTGGGGCTCTTTGGTGGCGTCCCCAATGGCACAGGCAGGGGATGGAGCTCCCCCTGAGCGTGGCAGGGGCACCGTGGCAGGGTTTGGCCGTGCCCAGGGAGCTGGGCAAGCTTGAGCAGTGGCACCACGAGAACCTGACGAGGTGTCCCAAGGCCAAGTGTCGGGTGCTGCACCTGGCCCGGGGCGATCCCCGAGTCCCGGATTCCCCCAGGCCAGAAGAGCCCTTCCTATCCCTCGGTTTGGCGCTGCCTCCCCGGGCGCTCCCAGCGCCTCCAGAAGCAGCACATGGCTGGGCCTTGGGCCTTCCCGGTGCCCTTGCCCACTTCCAGCAGGGCTGGCCCGAGGGGAGCACCCCCAGCCCGTGCCCCTGCCCCACAGCCCCGTGGGCAGCGTGTCCGGCCCCCCTGGCTGGGCTCCAGTGGGGAAGGTCCTTGCAGCAGAAAGTGCCGGAAGGAGTCCTGGGCCAAAGACTGTCTCTCCTGCTGGCGGTGCTACTTCAGAGCATTAAAATATTCCAGTGCTGGAGTGGGCTGATGGGGGTCTCCCCCTCACACCCAAAAAGAAGCTGATAGTTGGATATTATTGGAGAATTTCTCTGTAATTGAGCCTGCCAGGGGGTTATTTGCAGGGAGACGCTGCTACAATAAATACCCCGATGCCTCCTCCAGGGTCTGTCTCTGTGTGTTTCAACACTCTTGGGCTTTCTTGACACTTCTCAAACGAAAAGAAATTCTTGGGGCAGCAGCAACTTGACCTCTCACCATAAAATACTGCTACATAAGTTGGTTTTCCAGTGCATCCAGCCCTTACTGTGGGTATCCTGGCATTTAAGGAGTTCTGCATCCTCTTCTGTAGCCACGGTGCCCTTGTGCATCACCCAGATGTGCTGTTTGCATCTGGGGGGGCAGTAAATATCAGCTCCTGCTCTGTGTGCTGCTGTGGTGTCATGGAATGTGCTGGCACTGTTCCCCATCCTCTGAGCATTCCTTTCCTTCAATAAATTCTACCAAGCCCAGTCTTTAGAAAGTGCTGCAAGGCTGGGCAAAAAGGGGCACTTTGCTGTGGGAGAGCGGGGCAGGAGAGGCCTTCAGTGGCCTGGCAAAGGTACTCAGAGTTTTCGTTGGTTTCCATACAGCAAAAGGCTTCCCCTTCCCCCAGAGATACGGAGAGATGCTCTTTGCCTTGTGCCCCTTTGTCTCCTGCCTTCCTTTTCCTGCTCTTTTTCCCTCCCAGTGTCTCCCTTTAGCCAGGGCAGCTCCCAGCCAAAGACCCTCCCCTGATGTTTGGTTTTTTCCCCCATGCAGGAGCTAAAGCAGCCCTGGATGAAGTTACGGAGGCCGGCAGTGAAATGTCAGTGTGAGATCTTGCTCCCCTTGGGTTTCAGCCCCTTCAGAGCTTTGCCTTGAAGGGCAGGAACATCTTTTCCTGGCTGGCAGCTGGAATTGCAGCCCATGGCAGTGCGGGCCATGGGTCCCAGAGGGGCAGTGCCGAGGCTGCCAGGCTGCTGCTCCTGCCGTGCCTCCCCCGGGAGCTGTGCAGGGCCAGGGGACAAGGTCCAGCAGCCGGGTGGGCTCCCGGAGCAGACAGCAAAGGCTGCTTTGCTGCACGTTCTGCAGCTGGAAGCAGAGGCAAGGAGGGAAGGGAAGGGAGTCCCTGGCAGAATGGCGGAATGCTTGTGGCTGGAAGGGACCCTGCCCATGGCTTAGGATGGCCTGAGGGAGAGACGCCCGTGCCCAGGGAAGGTGCAAGTGAGACCATGTGAGGACAGCAAACAGATTTTATTGGACGTGCATTTTATTGAGCAAGAAATGGGAGGGATGCAATTCTAGTGGATGTGTCTTTTATTTTGATATTCTTCTTCTTCTTACTAATTCTTATTTCTTCTCCTTCATTGAAGTCTTCTTCTTCTTCTTCTTTGTCTTCTTCTTTTTAATTACTGCTACTACTCTTGCTTCTTCTGTTCTTCTTTGCTGTCTTCTTTTTAATCACTGCTACTACTACTCTTGCTTCTTCTTCTTCTTCGTCTTACTCTTATTGTTCTTATTCCAATTTTTATTTTTCTTCTTATCTACTACTACTATTCTTCTTCTTCTTTATCATATTCTTCTTATTCTAATTAATCTTATTCACTTGTTTTGCTTATGCTTATTCTTTTTCATATTCCTATTGTCTACTACTATTTCTTCTTCATCTTCTTATTCCTATTATCTTCTTATTCAGCTTCCTATTTTTATTATTATTCTATTGCTTTTTCTTCTTCATCCTATTTACTACAGCTATTTCTTCATCATCATAATCTTCTTGCTCCTATTTCTATTCCTATTCCTATTATTTTTTTTTCCTGTGTGAGCAGGATGTTTTAATTTTTAAATTTTTTTTGGTTTTTTGTTTGGTTTTTTTGGTTTTTTGGTTTTTTGTTTTAAAGGACTATTTCTGAAACTCACTTCCCTTTGTTGAGTCCAGGTCCTTCAGTCATGTCCGGAGAGGTTCAGATTCAATATCTGAAGCGGTTTTTCCATGGAAGAGGCATGAGGCGTTGGAAGAAGTTGCCCGGGGCGGCGCTGGTGGAGCCCTTGTCCCTGAGGTGCTCTGGAGCTGTGCAGATGTGGCCCTTGGGGCCGTGGTTTCGGGGCGACGCCGCTGCTGCTGCCAGGGTGCCCGTGGCGCTGGGTGACGGGCAGGGTCTCTTGCCACGGCCATGGCTCTCTGGGCTTCCCCGGCGAGCGCGCCGGCAGCCAGGGCGCTGCACGGGTGCTGTTTGGGGCTGGCCACGGCGCTGACTTTGGGTGCCGGGGAGATGCCCCTGGCACGGCCCGAAGCAGCCGGGGCAGCTCAGGCTGCGGGGCCTGTCCAGGCCAAGGCCGCCCGTGTGGCTCCCGGGGGCCCGCGCAGGCCCCGGCCCGGCCGCCATCTGCAGGCCCGGGCTGGCGCGGGCGCTACTCCTGCGTCCGTGGTGCCAGGCAGCGGCAGCGGAACAGCGCCCGCAGCGCTCGCAGCGCCCGCCTGAGGCGGCCGGGCCGTTTGCTGGGGGCAGCCGGCTGGGGAGCCGAGGGGCTGCGGGGGCTGTGCGCAGCAGGCCCCGGCTCCTGCCAGGCCAAGATGGGAGAAGCCGGGGGTCCCGTGGGGGCTTGGCCTGGCAGCGGGGGACGCGAGGCACAGAGCGGCTCCTGTGCCCGCTGCTCGACCCAGGCCTCCCGAGGGATGGGCGCTGCTGCCAGGCTTCGGCGCCGGACTTCCTCATGGAGCTCGATGAGGCTGAGCCCGTCCCAGGAGGCGTCGTTCTTCAGCGAGGGCGCGATCCTGACGCTGAAGACGCGCGTGTATTCGCTGCCGTCTTCCTGGATGAAAACCTCCTGGTAGGTGTACTCCTGCCAGTCACCGACTTCTGCGTGGCACGGCTCTGGCTCCATGTTCTCATCCCGGTCGGAGAGGTCTTGGGAGCTGCTGGCCTGTCCTTGGGGCAGCTCTGGCTTTGCCGCACCTTGGCACTCTTGGGACAGCTCCAGCTGGGTGTGGTACTCTTCGTCTCCATTTACTCCAGCTGAGGTCCCCTCCTTGCTGCCTTCCTCTTCCAGGAGAGACCCCCTTTCTGCCTCCTCCTGCTGCTCCTTAGGGCTCTGGGCTCCCAGCGGGCTGGACGAGGGCCTGGGGGGGCAGCAGGGGCTGTGTGCGGCAGGGCCCAGGCTCTGTGCCCCTGCTGAGGCCACCTCCTCACTGGGGGCAGGAGAACGGGGCTGGTTCTGGCTGCTCACGGTGCCTTCGCCCCCCTGGGACAGCTTGGGTTCATTCCCCGCTTCTTCCACTTGGGCCTCTTCCCATGGGCGAAGCTCCTGGGGCCGAACGTCTCTCAGCTGGGCACGCTTTTCCTCCATGCCAGGTTTCCCGTCCGCCTCCTTGAATGCAAAGGGCCCCTCCTCCTCTTCAGCCTCTGGCTGTGGCCGGACTGAGGCACTCTGTGCCCCCACCAAGTGCCAGCTGAGGGTCTGCTCTTGTGGCCCGCTGGGCACAGGGGTGGGTGGCTGGGAGGAGTTGGGCATTGCCTTGTCCTCTTCCATGTCTATGCTGCTGTAACACAGAAGAATCGCGGGAGCTGCTTCCTTCTGCGACAGCGGCTCTCACCGGACTGGGCACTGCAAGGTTCTGTGCCCCTTGGATACCCTCAGCCGGGGCAGGGCTCTGTGATGTCACAAGGGTCTCTGGGCACCACCATGTTGCGCACGGCCAAGGGCCCTGACACCACGCGCCTGTGTCACAAAGGGCCGCCCCCGGCGCCCCTTCCTTCAGCAGCCGAGGCCGCTGGAAGTAGCCCTAAGCAGGCCCTGGCCTTGGGCCCTTGTAGCCCTTGGGCTCTGGGAGGCTTTGGCCACGGTGCCGCTCAGCAGCCCGATCCCCACCCTGCAGAGCCCTGCCTTTGGCGGGTGGGCTACTCAGGGCACGAGCCATTGGCCACATGGACTGTAGCGGGTTCAGTTCGTAACCAGGCAGAAACACCAATTTAGTGCAGTGGTTTGAGGTCAGATTATGCAGTACCTCCCTGATGTCCTTTCTGTGCGATAAGCATTAGGAGGAAAAAGCAAAGCAGGCACAAAACTTCAAGAATATAAACAAGATTATTGACAGACTTAAAAGAGGGGGAAATAAAAAGTCAGAATAAACCCTCAGAACACCTCTCTCCCCCCACCTCTCCTTCCTTCTACTGACTGCGAGGGACAGGCGGACGGAAGATTACGCAATGTGACGGGAAGCAGGGGCAGCACGGAATCTTCCTCCCCTCCATTCCTCTGATAAGCATCAGCCTAGGAATGCGACCCCCCTAATCCCAGTAGTTTTCCACTCCTTACTAACCCTGGCTATCCCACAATCCCCCTTTCCTGACTAGAGAAGCCCCTAGACTATATAACCTCATGAGATAAGATAATAAAGGCCATTTGACCATCCACCACATTGGTGTCTGTGTGTCCTGGACCGAGTGGCCACGGGTTAGGCCGGGCTGCCGTGCTGACATCTTTGAACCAGGTCGCCATGCCTTCATAGCAGAGGGCAACATTTGTGGTGCCGAAACCCGGGAAAAAAAAGAAGAAAAAGGAAGAAGAAGAAAAAGAAGAAAAAGCTCGGGCAGCGGGCATCACCTGGACAAAATCTGCGGCCGGAGCAGCGAAGCTGACTTCAGGCGGGGAAGACTTTCCCAAGAGGACCCACGGTCACCATGGAAGCGGTGGCAAAGGTCGTGAGTGCACTCTATATACAATGGGGAATTAAGTGTAAGCTGAAGGATTTTTATCTTGCTATTGCAAAACTCCTGGAGCTTGGGGCGATTGAACGCCCCGTAGAAATTTTGCACCTGGAGATGTGGGAGAAATATACTAACGTTCTAGCGGAATATACTAAGTCCTCAGGCAGCGGTAAAAGTCTCAAAGCGTGGGGGAAAGTAGAAACGGCTTTACGCCAAGCAATGGAGGAACAAGAGACCTGGAATGCCGCGCATGCATGTTTATTAGCCACTCCTAAGCTAGGGGTGGGAGCAGTGACACAAACAGACCCCGAGAACGGTCTATCAGAAAACGGGGGTTTGTGGGGACTGGGCGCGCTTCCCTCCTCCCCGAGCCCAAATCCAAATGCCCCGGGGCCCCCAGAGAACCTCCCGACCCTCCCGCCGAGCCCGCCGGGTCCACCCTCCCCCACGGAAACTTCCCAAACACCCGCAGTTTCCTCATCCGTCTCTCCGCCGCCGGCCAGCGAATCCATGTTGGAAGCGCAGCAATATGCGAGATCTTTTTGGGAAGAATTAACAAACGAAGCGAGGGAAAACGAGAAAAGAGATAGGGAAGGGGCAAGGGCGGCCGCCCCCGCCCCCGCCCCCATGCGGCTCAAAATGGCAGGGGCGAGCAAAGAGATGGGCGGGGCCAGGGTCTGACCGGCGGGAACGAACAAAGAGTGGGGGTGTTCGCTGCTGCGCAGGCGTGGGAAGGGGGAGCTGCAAACGCGCTTGCGCGGGAGAGCAGCAGAGGGTGCATGCCCAGCCAAGAGCCTTGCTCAATGCTGTTTCCATCTAAGGGAGAGACCTCCCCTTGCGGGGGGCAGGGCCAGTCCAGGGGGCGGGATCGGCAGCACCCCCAGGGGGAGGAGCGGGGCCGGAGCCGCAAGAAAAAGCACGGAATCCCGGAAGTGCTCTGGCACTCGACTTCCGGCTTTGAGTCCGACAGCAGCTCCTCCAGCTCTGAGCTATCGGAGACTGACGGAGATACGGATTCGGAAGAAGTAGAGCTGACGCAATTTAAAGCGAAAACAAATAAAGCTCTAATTTGTGCCAGAAAGCAACTACAATACAAATTTGCTGACTGGGGAAAAATAAAAATAGCATGCGAGGAATGGGTCCCCTCGCCCACAGTTCATGCCTTCCCTGTGAGAGTCACTGGGCAAGACGGAAACCAGCAACAGGTTTACAATCCCATTAATCCTAAAGACATACAGACAATAGTCAAAGCGATTTCAGAAAAAGGGATGGATTCTGCCATTGTCTCCACCCTCATAGATGGTCTCTTTTGCAATGATAACCTGCTCCCCTTTGACATTATACAAATAGGTCGCATGATTTTTGATGGGGCAGGAATGATTGTTTTTAAACAGGAATGGAGAGACCAATGCACTAACCTATTGGCTCAGTCTTCTGGGGCAGGGCAACCACTGCATAGTTCGAGCTTGTCTAGGCTGACAGGAAAACATGATGAGATGATTACACCTCAGCAGCAAGCCGCACAATTACGGGCTGAGGAAGTCAGGGCCACAACCCGAGCTGCAAGGGAAGCAATAAAAGCGGCTTCCCGTGTGGTTGCCAGACCTTCCCCGTGGTCCACCATAAAGCAAACAGAGAGTGAAAGCTTCACGCAGTTTGTAGACCGCCTACAGGCGGCGGTAGACGCCTCTACCCTGCCTGCAGCGGCAAAAGGGCCAGTCGTGATGGACTGTTTGAGACAACAAAGCAATACCAGGACCAAGGAAATTCTGCATTCCGTTCCAGTTGGAGCCAGCCTGGCTGATATGATTAAACACGTAGTTAGGGAGGAACAACTGACTCCCTTTCAGGCGGTCGTACGTGATCTAACCAATGCAATGGCATGCTTTAAATGTGGTCAGGCAGGCCACATCGCAACGGGCTGTCCCCAGAAATCACAGCCTCCCTCGGCGGTGCCTCTATCTCAAGCGCGCGCGAGAGGACCCTGTTGGGGCTGCGGGAAGAAGGGGCACCTCGCTAAGGAATGCAGGTCCCGATCCCGGGGAAACGGAAGAGGGAGGGGGCGTGTGGGCCGCACCCAGCCTCCTCCCGCTGCGAATGCAAGGCGGCCCATCTATGCCAACCCCCAGTGGGGTGGGGGGCCCTTATTCCCCATGCCCCCGCAGGAGACAGCCAGCCTTGCACCCACACAAACGGTGCAACTGCAGAATTTCACAACACCGCCAGCAGCACTCTCGCATCCACCACAGCCACAAGCCGCGATTGTGCCGCAGGGCCAGCAGGGGGCGCCCCAGGGCAGAGTCCCTGGGTGGCCCTGGCCATGAAAATAGGGAAGGAGCCCCTGATAGTGTGGGGGACATGCCGCCTCTATGGCAGTCAGGATCCCCACGCCATAGGGCTTCAGTTTTGGGCAGACACGGGTTCGGACTGTACAGTTATCCCTCAAGCACATTGGCCACAGCACTGGCAATTTAAAGAAGTCCCCCCAGTGAATGGTGTGGTAGGACCATCCCGGGCGTGGAAAAGCACCCAGCTAATAGCTATAACACTTCACACAAAAAAGGGACCAGAACAGACAGTGGCAATCTACCCTTACATTCTACAGAACTCTCCACCTTTGATAGGAAGGGACGTCCTCGCTCTGCTGGGAGTTAAAATGACAAATTTATCATGAGGGCCACTGCAATTCATCCACCGCTGCCAATTAAATTGACTTGGAAATCATCAGAAATCGTATACGTGGAGCAGTGGCCTTTGTCAGAGCCTCGAATGGCAGCTTTGCTAGAACTAGTTGACCGCGAGCTACAAAAGGGTCACAATAGAACCCTCTGTCAGCCCGTGGAACACCCCTGTATTTGTAATCCCCAAAAAGTCTGGAGAAAGTTACCGCCTCATCCACGACCTGAGGGAAGTGAACAAGACAGCCAGAGCCATGGGCCCAGTTCAAACACTGCTGCCCATGAACTCAGCCATCCCAGAAGGACAGCCATGCGCAGTGCTGGACATCAAAGACTGTTTCTTTTCGATACCCTTGCACCCTGAGGACAAGGAACGTTTTGCTTTTTCTGTTGTGTCCCCAAATGGCAATAGACCCAATCTTCGCTTTCAGTGGAAAGTGTTACCACAAGGTTTCGTAGATAGCCCAACCATATGCCAGATCACCGTGGACAAGGCACTGACACCAGTCCGACATTCCCATCCTGCTGCAACCATCATCCAATACATGGACGACATCCTCGTCGCTGCACCATCGGCAAGCCAAGTGGATCATTTAGTGTCCACAATCACAGAAACTCTCCAGGCCAACGGCTTCGAGATCGTGAGCGCGAAGATCAAGAAAGGACCCTGCGTGACCTTCCTGGGAGTGGGGATCACAAATTCCTATGTGACACCCCCCAAGGTGAAGGTCCGCCGAGACATCAAGACACTCCATGACGTGCAGCGCCTCGTGGGATCTCTGCAGTGGCTCCGCAACATCGTCCTGATCCCTCCCGAGGTCATGGACCCCTTATATGACCTCCTGAAAGGAAAGCACCCCTGGGAACCCAAGCAGCTGACGCCACAAGCAGCCAGCTCCCTTGATTTCATCGAGCATCAGATGTCCACTGGCACTCTGGCCAGGTGGAACCCAAGCATGCTGCTTGATTTATATGTCCACTTTACACCGAAGGGAGGAGTGGGTGCACTGGCCCAGGGACTTTTAGAAAAGTCCCGGCCGATCCAGTGGATAGTCCTTGGAAAACCGGCTCGTGCTTTCTCCCCAGGAATCGAATGCATCGCTAACCTCATCATGAAGGGCAGAAAACTTGCCTTGAGACACCTGGGAACTGAGCCGACAAGAATCCACCTTCCCTTCCGCAAGCAGCCAATCATAGAATCAACCACGATACCGGAGTACCTAGCCCTTGCTCCCACAGGCTTCGGAGGAGAAATCTCCTACGCCACCAGACCACCTTGGACCCAGCTACTGGACATTGTGGACATAGACATGCCACCAAAAGTCACCGACCGCCCGCTGCCAGGACCGACGGTCTTCACAGATGCTTCTTCCACAACTTCTACTGCAGCGGCGGTGTGGCAGGCAGGAGAACAGTGGCATTGCATCAAGGCATGTGATCCCACATTGTCAGTGCAACAGCTGGAAGCAGCAGCGGTGGTCTTGGCGTGCGGACTCTTCCAGGAGGAACACCTCAACATCGTAACAGACTCTATATTCGTGGCAAGGCTCTGCCTAGCCATGTCAGGACCAGGTGTATCAACATCTGCAGCAGCCCTAATGCTGGAAGAAGCACTCTCCTCGCAACAGGGCACCGTGTCTGTCATTCACGTCAACAGCCACAATCCAATTAAAGGTTACTTCCAGACTGGCAACGACAGAGCAGACGCCGCGGCAAAGGGAGTGTGGACATTGCAAAAAGCTCGTCAATTGCATGAATCACTCCACATCGGAGCCAAAGCGCTAGCGAAGAGATGCGGGATCTCGACAGCGGACGCAAAACATGTAGTGGCCACCTGCCCTCATTGCCAGAAGTCACCCCTATGGTCCAGTGGGGTCAACCCGAGAGGTCTCAAGCCCTCAGAAATCTGGCAGTCAGACTTCACTTTATGCCAACTGCTGAAGCCTTGAGCGTGGCTTGCAGTGACAGTGGACACTTATAGTGGGATAATTGTGGCCACACAACACCCCAAAACTAACTCTAAAGCCACAATTCAGCACTGGCTGACAGCCATGGCCTGGCTTGGCATCCCCAAACAGATTAAAACTGACAACGGTTCCAGTTTCATCTCCAAACCAGTGCAAGAATTCGCCTCAAAATGGGGCATAACTTTAGGGCAAGGTATCCCGTATAACAGCACCAGGCAGGCCATTGTTGAGCGAGCAAATCAGACCCTGAAAGCCAAGTTAGAAGTACTAGCAAAAGCAGAAGGCTTCGAAAATTCCATTCCCTCAGGGGACCAGGCGCGTATACTGGCAACCGCTTTGCTAGCACTGAATCAATTCTGTAGGGGGGATGAAACGAACACTCCCGCTCAAAAACAGTGGGCCACCCGAGCACTAGAGGAGGGCCCGAAGGTTATAATTAAAAATGAGCTGGGTGAATGGGAACGGGGCTGGAGGTTGGTGCTTACGGGGCGAGGGTACGCAGCTGTCAAAAAGGAAGGCAGAATCAAGTGGTGTCCACTGAAATCAATAAAGCCAGACCTTCAGAACGAGCAGAATGAGGCTAATGAAAACTGTGAGTTTCTGTTTGCAGGACATGCTCGTGGGACGCCCCTGTAACGCCTACACCCCTGTTCCAGAAGAAAGTGACAGACCTCCAAGCCGTCAAGCAGCACCTAAGAGTTCTGTACCGGCGAGACCCAGACGTCAACAGTGTTTTTGTGTGATTTTGCTATTAGGGCTTGTTGCCAGAGGGCAAGCCAGTCCAAACCATTACTCTCATCAGCCATTCAGGTGGGTCATGCAACACCTGTCAAATGACAAGGTGCTCAGAGAAACCATCACACCAAACGCTCCATCCTTTGTGATCTGCATTACTGATCTGTTCCCTGGAAAACCAAAAATAAACCCCTATTCCCCTCGGGTTACACATATGCATCTATCCTATTGGTGCCCAGCCTCAAACCCAGGAAAGAAGTACTGCAATTATCCGGGGTGGGGATATTGTGGGTACTGGGGCTGTGAAACCATTGTTACGGATGCCAGACTGTCAGGACCTGGGTGGGAGCCTCAAAAGCCCGATGAATTTTTACAGTTCACCTGGGCACCCACCGGTTGTAAACAACCTGTCTTCCTTCAGGAAAAATATTATCGAAACTATTATAAAATCTCTAAATCTCGGAGGTGCACTGACTATAACATGACCGTTTTGCAGCCAAATCACCCTAGTTGGGCCACAGGCAGAACATGGACAGTAGTCATTCAAGAGTCAAAAGAGTGGGTGAATGTGCGAATTATCAAGCTTCAGCACCCTGCATCCTGGGCAATTGGGCCAAACAAAGTTATTAAAGATGTGCTGAAAGGGAAAAACACAACCCACTCCAAAGCCTTGCCCACGGAGGTCACTGATACCCTGATCGGTCATGCAGATGCCTCCCAGATAAATCGTTTAGCCGGGTCTGACTCTGACCCAGTCTTTCCTATGTTAGAAGCTACCTTTCTATCCCTGAATGAATCCAACCCGAACCTAACTAATTCCTGCTGGCTTTGCTATGATGTTAAACCTCCCTTTTACGAAGGGGTTGCTTTAGATATCCCCTTCAGTTACTCCACAGCCGACGCCCCTCACCAGCGCAGGTGGGGTACTCCCCGCAGAGGAATCACCCTGAGTCAAGTCACGGGCAAGGGCAGATGTTTTGGCAATGCGACCTTAGCAAAGAAAGGCAACATCTGCACCAAAGTTATCAAGCCCAACAGAAAGAATAAGTGGGTGGTTCCGTCTGCATCTGGGATGTGGGTTTGTCAGCGATCTGGAGTGAGTCCTTGTGTGTCTCTGGCCAAATTCAATGATTCCACTGACTTTTGTGTCCAAGTTCTAATTGTTCCTAGGGTCCTGTACCATTCAGACGAAGAAATGTACCACCTCTCTGAGAAACCCGGCCGACTCCACAAAAGAGAACTGTTAGCGGGTGTAACTATTGCAATGCTGCTCGGCCTGGGAGCAGCCGGAACGGCCACAGGTGTCTCAGCTCTTGCAACCCGACACCAAGGACTGTCTCAGCTACAAATGACCATCGATGAGGACTTGCAGAGGATCGAGAAATCCATCTCCTTTCTAGAAAAATCAGTTTCCTCACTCTCAGAAGTGGTCCTGCAGAACAGGCGAGGACTGGACCTCTTGTTCATGCAACAAGGAGGCTTGTGTGCCGCCTTGAAAGAGGAATGCTGCTTTTATGCAGACCACACAGGAGTTGTCAGAGACTCCATGGCAGAACTCCGAGATAGACTGGCTCAGAGACAGAAAGACAGGGAAGCCCAGCAGGGCTGGTTTGAGTCCTGGTTCAATCAATCACCATGGCTCACCACACTAATTTCCACATTGATAGGTCCATTGGCAATGTTGCTTTTAGCTTTTACCTTTGGACCATGCCTGCTGAACAAACTAGTCTCTTTTATCCAGACCCGTCTGGAACGGGCCAACATTGTGTTTTTAAGCCACCAACAAATGCTGTAAACCAAACTGTAAACACTTGTCAGTCGCAAGACTCTTTTAACTCGCCTTGCGAAATTTACTCAGGTGTACCAAACCCCTTTTCCCTTGTTAAGTTACTACCTCGTACCTCACTTCAGTGCCTATACCTACGACTACCTCATTCATTTATGATAAGAGGGGGGGAAGTGCGAGGGACAGGCGGACGGAAGATTACGCGATGTGACGGGAAGCAGGGGCAGCACAGAATCTTCCTCCCCTCCATTCCTCTGATAAGCATCAGCCTAGGAATGCGACCCCCCCTAATCCCAGTAGTTTCCCACTCCTTACTAACCCTGGCTATCCCACAATCCCCCTTTCCTGACTAGAGAAGCCCCTAGACTATATAACCTCATGAGATAAGATAATAAAGGCCATTTGACCATCCACCACATTGGTGTCTGTGTGTCCATGGCCCGAGTGGCCACGGGTTAGGCCGGGCTGCCGTGCTGACATCTTTGAACCAGGTCACCATGCCTTCATAGCAGAGGGCAACACTGACAACATTAAAAAAACCACAACCCTTGAGATTTTTAGTCAGTTCACCACCTATATAATATTTTCTGGTTTTCAGTTCACTTAGGGAGAGGAGTCTGTCTTGGTCAAACTATGGAAGCATCTCCTCAAGAAACAATCTCTTGCAGCTTTAATGTCACAGTAGGGTAGCCGCCTGGGATGGTTCTCTGCTTGCATGTGAAAGTCCCTTCCCCCGACTTACAGCTTTCGCCACAGCTGCTTTCGAGGGTTCCTTTAGCTAATGGGGCACCATTTGTAAGGATGAGCTGTTCAGAAACAAAAGTTCTCTTCACTTATCTCAGTGTCTGAGAGGTGTAAGGACACCATCTCTGGGAGTGTCTTCATCTCTAAGAACAGAGGTCCTTTTCTGTCGTGGGATCTCTGCTCAAGTCTCTCATCAAATCACAGCTACTTCAGCATTTACTTATTGCAGCACAGGTACAGTTGCTCACAGCAAGTTACAGCTACTTCAGCGTTTGCTTGCTCTAGTAAAAACACTTTTGCTCACGGTTGTAGTTTGAACACTCCACCCCCCACGCTTTCAAGAAATTACAATGGGTATTCTGATATATCGTAGTCCATAGTTTTTGCAAGAGAATTTCAGCTTCTAGGATTGAAGCATTTCCTCATTCTCCTCCCTCGGGGTCTCAGCTCTTTCTTCCTCACTGACTTGGGCATCTTTGTAGCGTTTTCTTCACGTGCCTTCACCTTTCTCTGTCCTCTGACTGGGGAGAGGATTGATGTCTGCAGGCTTCATCTGGTCTGGAGGAATCTTACAGCACTAAGAGAGTTAATCTCACCCGGGCCCGGCCAGGCCCGGCCCTTCCCCAGTTACCTGTTCAGCCACCGGAAACAAGAGAGGCTTTCCCAGGCTTTGTTCCTTCTTAAAATGTGGATAACAGAGGCGTGTCAAGCTCTCTAAGTGGTATAAAAAAGTTGCCAATATTCTACCTAGCCAATTGATTGGTTCTGTTGGGTCTAGAGGAAGCTGTAAGCACCTCTTTTCGGAGAATCACTTCCTGGCAGATGGAGCCTTCTTTAACTACAATTCCCAGCTATGCTAAACCACGACATGGACACAGCCAGGGGCTGGTGGGCACCGGCTCCATGTGCAGCTGCAGGCCGGGCACGAGGGGTGTCCCTCAGGGCTGTGCCTCGGCCCTGGGGCTCTTTGGTGGCGTCCCCAATGGCACAGGCAGGGGATGGAGCTCCCCCTGAGCGTGGCAGGGGCACCGTGGCAGGGTTTGGCCGTGCCCAGGGAGCTGGGCAAGCTTGAGCAGTGGCACCACGAGAACCTGACGAGGTGTCCGAAGGCCAAGTGCCGGGTGCTGCACCGGGCCCGGGGAGATCCCTGAGTCCCGGATTCCCCCAGGCCAGAAGAGACCTTCCTGTCCCTCAGTTTGGCACTGCCTCCCCGGCCGCTCCCAGCGCCTCCAGAAGCAGCACTTGGCTGGGCCTTGGGCCTTCCCGGTGCCCTTGCCCACTTCCAGCAGGGCTGGCCCGAAGGGAGCACCCCCAGCCCAGCAGCACCTTCCCTGTGCGCGTCCTGCCCTGAGCCTGGCCTGGCTGGGCCCGTGCTGGGCCACTGAGTGCTGCTCCTGGAGGGCCAATTGCAGCTGAAATCACACGTAATAAATGAAGCTTTTTACAGATTGGTGCTGGCAGTGGTGACACCAAAGCTGAGCTCAATTCTCCCCTGTGTTTGGGTGCGCTTGCCCTCCGTGTCAGAAGCCTCGTGATGCCGAGGGTGCCCGGCTTTGCCCGGGCTTTAAATGGAGCAAGGATTGGGGTGATTAGGAGGCTGTCATTACTGATCGTTTTCAGCGCTGCCTTTTGTAGCAAAAATGCTCCATGTGCCCTGTTGGTGTTGTGGTGGTGTTTAGATTTTCTGAGTGCCTCAGGCCTGAGCTGGGTTCCCATCCTGGTGGAACTGTCCTGCCTGTTGCTTGCAGGATGCCCTGGAACAAACCCTCTGCCCCACCATCCGCAGCGAGCAGAACAGCACGAGGACAGTGCTGCAAGGCTGGGCAAAAAGGGGCACTTTGCTGTGGGAGAGAGGGGCAGGAGAGGCCTTCAGTGGCCTGGCAAAGATACTCAGAGTTTTCGTTGGTTTCCATACAGCAAAAGGCTTCCCCTTCCCTCAGAGATACGGAGAGATTCTCTTTGCCGTGTGCTCCTTTGTCTCCTGCCTTCCTTTGCCTGCTCTTTTTTCCTCCCAGTGTCTCCCTTTAGCCAGGGCAGCTCCCAGCCAAAGACCCTCCCCTGATGTTTGGGTTTTTTCCCCAGTCCAGGAGCTAAAGCAGCCCTGGATGAAGTTACGGAGGCCGGCAGTGAAATGTCAGTGTGAGATCTTGCTCCCCTTGGGTTTCAGCCCCTTCAGAGCTTTGCCTTGAAGGGCAGGAACATCTTTTCCTGGCTGGCAGCTGGAATTGCAGCCCATGGCAGTGCGGGCCATGGGTCCCAGAGGGGCAGTGCCGAGGCCGCCAGGCTGCTGCTCCTGCCGTGTCTCCCCCGGGAGCTGTGCAGGGCCAGGGGACAAGGTCCAGCAGCCGGCTGGGCTCCCGGAGCAGGCAGCAAAGGCTGCTTTGCTGCACGTTCTGCAGCTGGAAGCAGAGGCAAGGAGGGAAGGGAAGGGAGTCCCTGGCAGAATGGCGGAATGCTTGTGGCTGGAAGGGACCCTGCCCATGGCTTAGGATGGCCTGAGGGAGAGACTCAGGATGGCTGCGGGGGCTGTGCGCAGCAGGCCCCGGCTCCTGCCAGGCCAAGATGGGAGAAGCCGGGGGTCCCGTGGGGGCTTGGCCTGGCAGCGGGGGACGCAAGGCACAGAGCGGCTCCTGTGCCCGCTGCTCGACCCAGGCCTCCTGAGGGATGGGCGCTGCTGCCAGGCTTCGGCGCCGGACTTCTTCATGCAGCTCGATGAGGCTGAGCCCGTCCCAGGAGGCGTCGTTCTTCAGCGAGGGCGCGATCCTGACACTGAAGACGCGCGTGTATTCGCTGCCGTCTTCCTGGATGAAAACCTCCTGGTAGGTGTACTCCTGCCAGTCACCGACTTCTGCGTGGCACGGCTCCGTCTCCATGTTCTCATCCTGGTCAGGGAGGTCTTGAGAGCTGCTGGCCTGTCCTTGGGGCAGCTCTGGCTTTGCCGCACCTCGGCACTCTTGGGACAGCTCCAGCTGGGTGTGGTACTCTTCGTCTCCATTGTCTCCAGCTGAGGTCCCCTCCTCGCTCCCTTTCTCTTCCAGGAGTGACCCCCTTTCTGCCTCCTGCTGCTCCTTAGGGTTCTGGGCTCCCAGCGGGCTGGACGAGGGCCTGGGGGGGCAGCAGGGGCTGTGTGCGGCAGGGCCCAGGCTCTGTGCCCCCGCCGATGGCACCTCCTCGCTGGGGGCAGGAGAACAGGGCTGGTTCTGGCCGCTCGCGGTTCCTCCGCCCCGCTGGGACAGCTCGGCGTCATCCTGCTCTTGTTCACCTTGGGGCAGCTCCTGGCCCGTGGCGATCCCCGAGTCCCAGATTCCCCCAGGCCAGAAGAGACCTTCCTATCCCTCAGTTTGGCACTGCCTCCCCGGCCGCTCCCAGTGCCTCCAGAAGCAGCACATGGCTGAGCCTTGGGCCTTGCCCACTTCCAGCAGGGCTGGCCCGAGGGGAGCACCCCCAGCCCGTGCCCCTGCCCCACAGCCCCGTGGGCAGCGTGTCCGGCCCCCCTGGCTGGGCTCCAGTGGGGAAGGTCCTTGCAGCAGAAAGTGCCGGAAAGAGCCTGGGGCTAAAGACTGTCTCTCCTGCTGGCGGTGCTACTTCAGAGCATTAAAATATTCCAGTGCTGGAGTGGGCTGATGGGGGTCTCCCCCTCACACCCAAAAAGAAGCTGATGGTTGGATATTATTGGAGAATTTCTCTGTAACTGAGCCTGCCAGGGGGTTATTTGCAGGGAGACGCTGCTGCAATAAATACCCCGATGCCTCCTCCAGGGTCTGTCTCTGTGTGTTTCAACACTCTTGGGCTTTCTTGACACTTCTCAAACGAAAAGAAATTCTTGGGGCAGCAGCAACTTGACCTCTCACCATAAAATACTGCTACATAAGTTGGTTTTCCAGTGCATCCAGCCCTTACTGTGGGTATCCTGGCATTTAAGGTGTTCTGCATCCTCTTCTGTAGCCACGGTGCCCTTGTGCATCACCCAGATGTGCTGTTTGCATCTGGGGGGGCAGTAAATATCAGCTCCTGCTCTGTGTGCTGCTGTGGTGTCATGGAATGTGCTGGCACTGTTCCCCATCCTCTGAGCATTCTTTCTTTCAATAAATTCTACCAAGCCCAGTCTTTAGAAAGTGCTGCAAGGCTGGGCAAAAAGGGGCACTTTGCTGTGGGAGAGCGGGGCAGGAGAGGCCTTCAGTGGCCTGGCAAAGATACTCAGAGTTTTCGTTGGTTTCCATACAGCAAAAGGCTTCCCCTTCCCCCAGAGATACGGAGAGATGCTCTTTGCCGTGTGCTCCTTTGTCTCCTGCCTTCCTTTTCCTGCTCTTTTTCCCTCCCAGTGTCTCCCTTTAGCCAGGGCAGCTCCCAGCCAAAGACCCTCCCCTGATGTTTGGTTTTTTCCCCCATGCAGGAGCTAAAGCAGCCCTGGATGAAGTTACGGAGGCCGGCAGTGAAATGTCAGTGTGAGATCTTGCTCCCCTTGGGTTTCAGCCCCTTCAGAGCTTTGCCTTGAAGGGCAGGAACATCTTTTCCTGGCTGGCAGCTGGAATTGCAGCCCATGGCAGTGCGGGCCATGGGTCCCAGAGGGGCAGTGCCGAGGCTGCCAGGCTGCTGCTCCTGCCGTGCCTCCCCCGGGAGCTGTGCAGGGCCAGGGGACAAGGTCCAGCAGCCGGGTGGGCTCCCGGAGCAGACAGCAAAGGCTGCTTTGCTGCACGTTCTGCAGCTGGAAGCAGAGGCAAGGAGGGAAGGGAAGGGAGTCCCTGGCAGAATGGCGGAATGCTTGTGGCTGGAAGGGACCCTGCCCATGGCTTAGGATGGCCTGAGGGAGAGACGCCCGTGGCCCAGGGAAGGTGCAAGTGAGACCATGTGAGGACAGCAAACAGATTTTATTGGACGTGCATTTTATTGAGCAAGAAATGGGAGGGATGCAATTCTAGTGGATGTGTCTTTTATTTTGATATTCTTCTTCTTCTTACTAATTCTTATTTCTTCTCCTTCATTGAAGTCTTCTTTTTCTTCTTTGTCTTCTTCTTCTTTTTAATTACTGCTACTACTCTTGCTTCTTCTGTTCTTCTTTGCTGTCTTCTTTTTAATCACTGCTACTACTACTCTTGCTTCTTCTTCTTTGTCTTACTCTTATTGTTCTTATTCCAATTTTTATTTTTCTTCTTATCTACTACTACTATTCTTCTTCTTTATCATATTCTTCTTATTCTAATTAATCTTATTCACTTGTTTTGCTTATGCTTATTCTTTTTCATATTCCTATTGTCTACTACTATTTCTTCTTCTTCGTCTTCTTATTCCTAATATTTTCTTATTCAGCTTCCTATTTTTATTATTATTCTATTGCTTTTTCTTCTTCTTCCTATTTACTACAGCTATTTCTTCATCATCATAATCTTCTTACTCCTATTCCTATTCCTATTCCTAATCCTATTCCTATTTTTTCTTCCTGTGCAAGCAGGATTTTTTAAATTTTAAAATTTTTTTGTTTGTTTTTCGTTTTTTGTTTTTTTGTTTCAAAGGACTATTTCTTGAACTCACTTTCATTTGTTGAGTCCAGGTCCTTCAGTCATGTCCGGGGAGGTTCAGATTCAATATCTGAAGCGGTTTTTCCATGGAAGAGGCGTGAGGCGTTGGAAGAAGTTGCCCGGGGCGGCGCTGGTGGAGCCCTTGTCCCTGAGGCGCTCAGGAGCTGTGCAGATGTGGCCCTTGGGGCCGTGGTTTCGGGGCGACGCCGCTGCTGCTGCCAGGGTGCCCGTGGCGCTGGGTGACGGGCAGGGTCTCTTGCCACGGCCATGGCTCTCTGGGCTTCCCCGGCGAGCGCGCCGGCAGCCAGGGCGCTGCATGGGTGCTGTTTGGGGCTGGCCACGGCGCTGACTTTGGGTGCCGGGGAGATGCCCCTGGCACGGCCCGAAGCAGCCGGGGCAGCTCAGGCTGCGGGGCCTGTCCAGGCCAAGGCCGCCCGTGTGGCTCCCGGGGGCCCGCGCAGGCCCCGGCCCGGCCGCCATCTGCAGGCCCGGGCTGGCGCGGGCGCTACTCCTGCGTCCGTGGTGCCAGGCAGCGGCAGCGGAACAGCGCCCGCAGCGCTCGCAGCGCCCGCCTGAGGCGGCCGGGCCGTTTGCTGGGGGCAGCCGGCTGGGGAGCCGAGGGGCTGCGGGGGCTGTGCGCAGCAGGCCCCGGCTCCTGCCAGGCCAAGATGGGAGAAGCCGGGGGGCCCGTGGGGGCTTGGCCTGGCAGCGGGGGACGCGAGGCACAGAGCGGCTCCTGTGCCTGCTGCTCGACCCAGGCCTCCCGAGGGATGGGCGCTGCTGCCAGGCTTCGGCGCCGGACTTCCTCATGGAGTTCGATGAGGCTGAGCCCGTCCCAGGAGGTTTCATTCTTCAGCGAGGGCGCGATCCTGACACTGAAGACGCGCGTGTATTCGCTGCCGTCTTCCTGGATAGAAACCTCCTGGTAGGTGTACTCCTGCCAGTCACCGAGTTCTGCGTGGCACGGCTCCGTCTCCATGTTCTCATCCTGGTCAGGGAGGTCTTGAGAGCTGCTGGCCTGTCCTTGGGGCAGCTCTGGCTTTGCCGCACCTCGGCACTCTTGGGACAGCTCCAGCTGGGTGTGGTACTCTTCGTCTCCATTGTCTCCAGCTGAGGTCCCCTCCTCGCTCCCTTTCTCTTCCAGGAGAGACCCCCTTTCTGCCTCCTGCTGCTCCTTAGGGTTCTGGGCTCCCAGTGGGCTGGACGAGGGCCTGGGGGGGCAGCAGGGGCTGTGTGCGGCAGGGCCCAGGCTCTGTGCCCCCGCCGATGGCACCTCCTCGCTGGGGGCAGGAGAATGGGGCTGGTTCTGGCCGCTCGCGGTTCCTCCGCCCCGCTGGGACAGCTCGGCGTCATCCTGCTCTTGTTCCCCTTGGGGCAGCTCCGGGAGCTTCACTCTGTGTTCCCATTGATAGAGCTGCTGCAGTGCCCCAGCTCCCCACTGCATGCTCAGGCCCATCTTCCACTGGCTCAGCCCATGCAGACTCAGTACCGCTCAGAGGGACACTTCCCTTGCTGGCATTGCTGGCACCCATGGGGACAACTCACGGCCTGGCGCCTCTTCCCATGGGCGAAGCTCCTGGGGCCGAACGTCTCTCAGCTGGGCACGCTTTTCCTCCATGCCAGGTTTCCCGTCCGCCTCCTTGAATGCAAAGGGCCCCTCCTCCTCTTCAGCCTCTGGCTGTGGCCGGACTGAGGCACTCTGTGCCCCCACCAAGTGCCAGCTGAGGGTCTGCTCTTGTGGCCCGCTGGGCACAGGGGTGGGTGGCTGGGAGGAGTTGGGCATGGCCTTGTCCTCTTCCATGTCTATGCTGCTGTAACACAGAAGAATCGCGGGAGCTGCTTCCTTCTGCGACAGCGGCTCTCACCGGACTGGGCACTGCAGGGTTCTGCGCCCCTTGGATACCCTCAGCCAGGGCAGGGCTCTGTGATGTCACAAGGGTCTCTGGGCACCACCATGTTGCGCACGGCCAAGGGCCCTGACACCACGCGCCTGTGTCACAAAGGGCCGCCCCCGGTGCCCCTTCCTTCAGCAGCCGAGGCCGCTGGAAGTAGCCCTAAGCAGGCCCTGGCCTTGGGCCCTTGTAGCCCTTGGGCTCTGGGAGGCTTTGGCCACGGTGCCGCTCAGCAGCCCGATCCCCACCCTGCAGAGCCCTGCCTTTGGCGGGTGGGCTACTCAGGGCACGAGCCATTGGCCAGCTGGGCGCAGCCAGGGGCTGGTGGGCACTGGCTCCATGTGCAGCTGCAGGCCGGGGACGAGGGGTGTCCCTCAGGGCTGTGCCTCGGCCCTGGGGCTCTTTGGTGGCGTCCCCAATGGCACAGGCAGGGGATGGAGCTCCCCCTGAGCGTGGCAGGGGCACCGTGGCAGGGTTTGGCCATGCCCAGGGAGCTGGGCAAGCTTGAGAAGTGGCAGATTTAGCTCATTTTACCGGGCAGAAACACCAATTAGTGTAGCAGTTTCAAGGTTGAAGTGGGCATTACTCCCCCCGATATCCTTTCTTTGAGATAAACATTAGGAGGAAAGCAAAACAGGCACGAAACTTGAAGAATATAAAGAAATTTATTAACACCCAGATGTAAAAAAACCCCAACAGAACAAACTTTCATAGCTCTTTCTCCCCGTCACTTTTCTCCTCCCCCAAACAGTGTCATAGTTCTAGTAAAGGAAAAGAAAAGGGTTTTCCTCCTGCTCCGCGCGGTTCTACAAACTGCCACCATTCGCAGATTTGCTTACAAGTAAACACTCTCTGCTACGGTGTAACACATCTCTTTTCCCTCAGCCCTTTCACAGCCCTTGCGAGTGCTAAATCACAGGCCCTCACATGGGGTTATTTACTAGTTTAAGGATGAATCATTTTCCTTTTGGGCTTGAACACAAGACCTCCTTTGCCACCAGGTTTTGATCCTGGCATCGGCACTCTTCACCCTTTTTACAAGCCACTCAGGAAAAAGAAAATGCCCATGCCCCCACGCACTTTAATATGGATTAAAGAGACAAACAGTTTGCAATAGTACAGTTCATACCATGGCGAGGCAAGGGATTTTTTTAAGCTCCGCGCGGGACCACGCAGCACCGCCCCTGTAGCTTCGTCCCACGTGACCTCGCTTTCTCCTTCTCTCTGGCTCTGAAAGCTGCCATGTTGTAGGGTGTTCATTTGGGCTCCATGGCGAAGAGAGCCCTTCCTGCTCCCTCTGCGCTGCAGGGTGCACAATGTGGAAAAGGGGTGTCTTCCTCTGTTCCCTGCGAAATTCTGGCTGCACTGGAGGCTCCGCCAGCTTCCCTTTCCTCAGGACACCGCGTCGGACAGCCCCTCAGCTTTGTGGCTGGCCATAGCTATTTGCAGCTAAGGAATAGTCCCCCTCCCAAAAATCCAGAGTCCGTGCTGCAGCAAAAATCCCCCCTTCCCACTGGGAGAAGGGGGAGGGAGGCAGAGGGGCAGGGGCAGGGGCGCCCGTCCCCAGCCCGCGGGCCGGGCGGTGGGGCGCATCCCCCTCCCCCCCTCCCGTCCCTGCACCGAGCCTGAACAGAACCTGCCCTTCTCACTGGGAAAAAAATATGTAAAACTTAGAGAAGCATGATTGATCTAAAGGGCTGACTGTCAGTTTATGATCAAGCCACTACACTTGAGCAGTGGCACCACGAGAACCTGACGAGCTCTCCCAAGGCCAAGTGTCGGGTGCTGCACCTGGCCCGGGGCAATCCCCGAGTCCCGGATTCCCCCAGGCCAAAAGAGACCTTCCTATCCCTCAGTTTGGCGCTGCCTCCCCGGCCGCTCCCAGTGCCTCCAGAAGCAGCACATGGCTGAGCCTTGGGCCTTTCCAGTGCCCTTGCTCACTTCCAGCAGGGCTGGCCCGAGGGGAGCACCCCCAGCCCGTGCCTCTGCCCCACAGCCCCGTGGGCAGCGTGTCCGGCCCCCCTGGCTGGGCTCCAGTGGGGAATGTCCTTGCAGCAGAAAGTGCTGGAAAGAGCCCAGGGCTCCTAGGCAGGAGCTTGGGGACCACAGGAGCTGATTCGGCTGTGAGGGGCATCCTTTCTGCCTCGGAGCAACCCTTCTGCACCCAGCCTCACCAAGCGAACGTCTTTGTTCAGCCCCAGGGCGTGGGGAGCCCATGCCCTTCTGCAGCCCCACCTGGATGCTGTGCTTGGTGCCCCTTGGCAGCATCAGGGGATGGAGCAGGGCTTTGCCAAGCCCCGGAGGAAGAGGAGGAGGAGGAGGAGGAGGAGGAGGAGGAGGAGGAGGAGGAGGAGGAGGAGGAGGAGGAGGAGGAGGAGGAGGAGGAGGGGGAGGAGGAGGAGGGCTGGAGCTCTCTTCCCTCTTGGAACAGCTTGTTCCGCTCCCCTCGCCAGCCTGCTCTGCTGCAATGCTTCACCCAACACAAATCCCCCCTCCCAGCTGTGGGGAAGCCCAGGCTGGGATAATAAACTGCCGGAGGTGTCCAGGGAGAGGCTCATGTGGAGGTTGCAAGCCATGGGGAGGACGGAACACTGCAGGGGCAGCCCCACCAGCTCGGGTGGATGCTCTGGGGATGGTGATGCTGGAGACAGAGGGAAGGGAGGGAGAAAAGTGATGTTCACTCTGCCCAGAGGGGAATAACAGCTCCCCAGTGGGGATGAAACCTCTCCTCCCAACCAAAATATCCCTGCAGGCGTGGTTGGGATGGCAGAGGGAGGTGTTGGATGGCTGCTCCTGCCTGGATCCTGCAGCTGTGCCCAGGGGTGCAGCACTTCCCAAGGGGAATTACGGCCTCAGCTGGGTGCTGGCAGCAGATGAGCTGAGGACTGTGAGTCCTCTGTGGGTCCTGCTGTGCTCTCCAGCCTGGAGGGTGTCTCCATGTGGATCCTGGTCGAGTCCAAGGTCACCTCCCCGTGCTGGTGCAAAGACCTGAGAGGAACAGGCCAACAAATGCTGAGAATTCAGCTCTGCTTGCGCACGTGGGGGCCTGGTGGGTCCCTCTACAGAACTGGACTTCATCATCGCCCTGCAGGTGACACAGCAGCCTCAGGCCTGCACGTTTTCGGGCACGAACGAGCTGCACTGATGAAGGTTTCTCCTCCCCTGGGGCACCTGCTGCTGAGCCCTGTTTGCTCCCACCAGACCCATGCTGAGGAGATGCAAAGTGGTGCCCAGCCACTGAAGAGGACAGAGCCCCTCACTGCTGAAATTCCAGAACTGGCTCAGGAGTGCTTGGTTGAAGGCTGGATTTGATGATCCTGGGGGTCTTTTCCCACCCTAATGATTCCATGATTCTAAACCAGTGACTATTAACCCAGGTGACAATTTCCATTGCTCCCTTATCTGCCTCCTAAATGCCACAATCTGCCCAAATCCCATCTGTCCACTCACCAGCCTCACTGCTGCGATGTCAGTGTGCTGCATTCCCAAACAAATCCAACCTCTCCCGCCCTGTTGCCAGGGGGTGTGTGTGAAACATTCTGAGATGGACCCATTCCTGAAGCCTCGGAGCCAGAACAAGAAGAGTGTCAGCTCCCGGCTCTGTAATTGCTAATAAACCATCTGGCCTCGCTTGTTTTAATTGCGTGCAGCTCCCACGGAGGGTCACTGAGGAGAGAGGGTGCCCTACATTCCCACACTGGCATTTCCCCAGGGATAACTGTGCCATGCAGGGATCCCAGCACCGGGGCCTTTGATTCCCGGCCGAGGCAGGCAGGTGCTTCCAATATTCCGATGCTCCGATGTTCCCCGGCTCAGCCTCTCTGAGAGGGAGAAGTGTTTGCAGGATGCATCTGGTGGGGGTTCAGCCGGGGTGGTGGCGAGTGCTGGCGGGGCTGCCCCGCGGCCTCGTGTCACAGCCGTCCCCATCACACGGGGCCCTCCCCGTGCTGCTGTCACCGAGCGCGGCCCAGCTGAGGTGTCGGCGGTGGCCTGTCATCCTGTGCTGCCTCGGAGCAGCCTGAGCAGCACCCAGTGCTGTCCCCTCCCCTCCTGCAGCTGCCATCCCTCACTGCTGCCGCTCCGAAATTCCCCTCGTCCACGCCCGGGTGTCAGCTCTGCTTTGCCCGTTTGGGATGGGACGGAGCAGCCGCATTCCTGTGCTCAGGGTCCCTGGGTTGTCCTTAGAGCTGCAGCACAAATAGTCCGGGTGTGGCACGGGGAGGCTGTGGGGGCACTCCTGGCAGCGTCACCAGGCTTTCCCTGTGCCTCAGTTTCCCTCGCTGCTCTTTGGTGCAGGACCTGGCTGTAGTGGGGGCTGTGGATCATGGTTTGTGGGGGACATTTTGGCAGGTGAACCCCTTGGGCTGGGACTTGCATGATGTTACTGTGTCTGTGGGGATGTGGCAGCACTGATCACTCCATCCCTCCTGCCTGATTAACGCTTCCTGGGACCTCATCTTTCTGGGAAATCTTTCCAAGGGGTTCTCACGTTCCCTGGGAACACCCAGCACCTCCCCAGCCCCATATTCTGTGGGTCTGGCACAGGCGCACCCTATTCATTCCCTGCCTGCTGCCTGTCCTGGTCTGGAATGGGCCACCTGCACCTGGGAGGCTCAGCCCAGAGAAAAGGAGCCTCAGGAGGATCTTCCTGCTCTCCACAGCTCCCTGAGCAGAGCCTGGAGCCAGCTGGAGGTTGGTCACTTCTCCCAGGTAACATGACAGTGAGGAAACAGCCTCAAGCTGCACTGGAGGAGTTTGAGGTCGGATATTAAGGAAAATTTCTTCATGGAAAGAGTTGTCAAGCACTGGCAGAGGCTGGTCAGGGCAGTGGCAGAGTCGCCAAAGCTGGAGGAATTGAAAAGTTGGGTTAATGTGGCTAAAGGACTAAAGGATGTGGTTGGACCTGATAATCTTGGAGAGTTTTTCCATCTGGACGATGCCAGGAGCTCAGTCCCCGCCCTTGCCCAGCAGCCTCTCCCCGTGCCCTCAGCCCGCTGTGGAGGCACCACTCCGGAGCCCTCAGCTGCCGCTCTGCTCCCACTGCTCCCTGCTTCCCAATTTCCCCCGCCTCTTTCCTCTGTGCCCCTTCCACCAGCTCTTAAACCCCAACTCTCCGTCCACCCCAAAAAAGGCTCATCCCTGCCGAATTCCCAGCCTGCTGCAGGAGCATTTCCATGTCTTTATTTTCCCAGGGTTTGCTGATAACTCCTGTCTCCATCCCGCCGGCCGTGATGGACTCGTTATCAGGCACCTCACGGCGAGGAAGCGACCTGTGACCCCGCCCGGGGACAGGGGTGACCCCGAGGGAGCCGCCCTTATCGGCCCTGTGTGAAAGCTTCCCTTCCTGCCACAGCAGAGGAGCCTCGGCCAAGCCCAAACAGCCACGGGGAGGGGGAAGGTGTGACCTGGCAGGACCGGGGGTGCGGGAAGCACCAGGCCCGTGGGGTAGGATTGTTCCTGCTGGGAACGGAGGGTGTTCGCTGAGGCTGGGAAGAGCTGGAGTGAAACCCACGAGGCTGGAAGAGCCGAGAGTCGCGGTGGAGAAGGGCTGGGTGTAGCTCAGGAGTTTGACAGGCGCCTTGCCTGAGCCCACCTGCTCCTCCGGACGGGCTTCCCACCGGGATTGTCGGGAGAAAGCCGGGCGGGAGATGAGAGCGGCCGCAGGGGAAGGTGATACGGGACTGTGTCCCCTCTGTCCCCAAACCCCGGGTGTCTGCTGGGAGGGGCGCACTTGTCTTCCCCTTTCCTCCCAAGTGACCTTCCCATCCATCTTTTTGGAGGCGCTAGAAGTCTCAGGGCATCACTGCCCCTCTCTCCCCTCAGCTCCCTCTCCAGGGAGCAGCTGCAGGAGCTGCAGGGTTGGGAGGATGGAGAAGCGAGGGAGAGCTGGGCATCCCATTTCCCATTGCAGAGAGGATAACGCCGTGCTCCGGACAGAGCCCTGCTCAGGACAGAGCCCTGCTCAGGACAGAGCCCTGCTCGGGGCAGAGCCCTGCTCGGGGCAGAGCCCTGGGGCAGATGGAGCAGCCCTGCTCCCCTCACCCTGTCGGGGCATGGATCCATCCCTCTAATGGGCTGCGGGCTGTGCCTGGGTGGGTCCCTGAGCCGACCCCCCGGCTCCCCAGCAGGGATTAGCTGGGATGGGTTTTTGCCAAGTCCCGGCTGTCACTGTGCTCTCACCTTTGATCAGGAGTCGGCATTCCTGAAGTGCTCCATCTCCCACATGTTGCGCTGATCAAAGGCAGCTGTTGCCCGGGCCCTCCCCTGAGCCCATTTGCACACACACACCCAAAAATACAGAAATAAAGGAAACCCGAGGCGGTGGAAAGGGTGATGGATGAAGGAGAGAGCGGGCAAGGGGCAGCAGCAGGAAAATCCCTCTCCCTGGTGTTCTCATGGAGGGTCCCATGCACACCCGTCAGGAAGGCTGGTGGGGAGTCTTGTCAAGGGCTGAAGGGAGAGCTGCTCGGGGCAGCTTGGAAAAGGAGCTGGACCGGATCTGTCACCTGGAGGAAACAGTGGTGGGTGACAGCAGCAGCTGTGGCACAGCACAGCCAACATCTCCCCCAGCTTTAGGTGGCGTCAGGAGAGGGCCTGGATCCTTTAACCCCACTCCAGCCCCGGCAGGTTCTGTGTGCTCGGTGCCAAGCTCCAGCCCATCCCCTCTGGAGAACCATGGGAGGCTCTGCTAGGCAGGCACGTGGGCTGTGATGGGCAGAGTGATGCCAGGAGCGATTTGACCTCATGGACCACCTCCTTCAGCTCTACCAGCCACCACCATCAGCTGCTCACAGGGAGAGGAGAAGGTCTGAGACCTGCTCTGGTGGTGGCTGCTCTCCAGGGCAAGGGTGGTCCCATGACCTGTTCTGGCAGACAAATTATTGCTCACGGACAGGATTTAACCTCTGTCCCCCAGCTGCTGCAATGCAAAGCACTTGCATTATCTGGATTTCCAAGTCCTTGGCGAATCCTGCTCCATGGCAAGTCACGGTGGCATCAGCAGCTTGTTTGTGCCCAATGTGATGGGGGAAATCCCTCCTGGCCTTCCTCATCCTGTCCCCCATCTGACACTCGGCGCTGCAGTTCAGCTGCAAGGCCTTGAAAAGACACGATCTCCACAAAAATCCCACAGGTAAAAGGAGGGCAGGGAGCAGGAGCAAGGCACACGCTTCCATCTGTGCCCTCGGCTGAGGCAGCGGGTTCAGGTGAGGGGAGCTGTGGTTGGCAGCCAAACTGTGCTGCCCATGGTGACACTGCAGCAGTCACACCCCCAGGCAAGGACAGCATCCTGGCGCTCTGGCAGAGGCTCTGGCAGGCCAGGCTGGGCAGAGTCCCAGGCATGAAGCCCTTCAGAAGGGCAACTTCTCCTCCTCCTCCTTTTCCTCCTCCCTCTCCCTTGGCCCATCCCGTTGTGCAGCACTATAGGGACACGTGTCCCAGGCCCTTCCTTCCCAAGCACCAGCTGTGTCATTAAAAGCAGCCTTTCACCTCCTTCAGGATGGTCAGGACAATTTGCTCACACGAGGAGGCTCTGGCCATCTGCCCTCCCAAGATTTAATGTCTCCAGCAGCAAGACCAAGGAGGTTCAGGCAGCATTTCCTACGGTGCTGTTATTAAAATAATGTTACCCCGTGCAGCAGGTGCAGCACACCACAGCCGGGCCGTGAGGGTTTCTGGGTCCCCTTCATGCCTGTCCTCGCTGGTGTCTGTGGGTTAATCCAGTCAGGAGAAGGTCCTCAGCCAGGCGACAGCCCTCTGCAGGAACCCCCCGAGGCTGAATTTCGCTCATTTCCCACAGCTGGAAGAAAAGGGAAGGGCTCAAGGGTGCCAAGGAAACCGAGCACCTCCAGTGCTTACTGCCACGGAGGGTGTGGGCACTCTCAGAACCCCCCCAGCCCCCAGACCTGGCCAGCAGTGTCCTGGGAGCACCAGAGCGGCTGCCTGGCGTGGGGGATCCTGTCACAGCCAAGGTGACCCCGGCTCAGAGGGATCTTGTACCTTCCCCGTTCACCTCCAGCAGCGTCCGGCGGTGGCCGAGGCGCTCCCGATCCGACAGGCATGAAGGGCACCCCGGGGCTGTGCTCGTCCTTCTGGGCAGGGCTGGCGGTGCCAGGGCTGGCAGTGCAGGACACCACGGCACAGCAGTGGCTCTGGCTCGGGGCCACAGCTCTGCTCGCCCAGCGTGGCACCCGAACAAGTTGGGAGGAACCTCTGGTGCCCCTTTGGGGGACAAAGAGCAAGGGAAGCACCTCTCCAAACACCACAGCAGCCTTTGCATCTGCACTCTGCCCTCGCATCCCCAGGGGCAGACAGGCTCTGCAGCCGCTTCTTCTTTCTTCAGCACCTGCTGAAGGGGCAACTCTCTGACCTCTCTGATCCCCCTAAAACCCCCAGTTCTCCAGAAAAAGGTGCTCTCAGTCTCACATTTGTAAACTTAGAATCTTGACCCACCGTGAGGAGCAGAACCCACAAAGGAAATCAAATCTGAAGTCATTGTGTGTAAATCTTGTGCTGCTTGTACTGAAGCTTTGTGCCTGGGGAGGGATAAAATCAGTTGTTTGCAATTTCAGCAGAGCTGAAACCTCCACAGGCTTTGCCAAACCCGTGTTCCTGCATGGACACTGGAATCGGGAGTCAGTGGGATACCTGGCCCTGTCTCAGCTAAGCTCTGCTCCCCGAAGCTCCCCAGGAGACAGGGCTCTCTCTGCTCCCAGCCATGCTCAGGGCTCACGGCTACAGCACCTGAGCAGGGGGAAATCGCCCCCAAAGGCAGAAAAGGCAGTGAGGAGGCAGATCGCAGCCCAGGTGCAGCTGTGGCGGGAGGTGAGGCCCCAAAAAGAGCAGCAGGGCCGGGCACAGCCAGGATCAGTCCCTTTGCCAGCAGTCAGGAGGCAGGAACGGGCGAGGTCAGCGCTGTGTGGGCAGGAGCTGGGTGCTGCTGCCGGCTGTGCGTGGCAGGTGAGGCGGACACGGGGAGGGAGACGGGGGACAAGTGTCCTGGAGAGGACAGGAGCGACAAGGGCAAGGTCTGGATGCGTTAGTGACGGCGTGAGGGTCCTGTCAGCGGCAGCCTGCATCCCCAGTGACAGCCCTGACAGCCCGGCAAGGACGAGGCAGGAGCGGAGGGCGAGGGGGGAGGGGGCCGGGTCCCTGTGCCGTGGCTCCTCACTGAGACCCCTGTGAAGGGCAGGGGAAGGGACAAAGGAGTATCTCCCCAGGACCCCCAGCCGGGGCTGTGGGGCGGGAGAGGCTGTGCTGAGCGCTGTCCCTCTGAGCAGGGCACTGGGGGCACTCCCAGAGCATCCCACCCTCTCCTGCTCCCCGTGCCCCGAGCCCGGCCGTTGTCCCTGCTCTCTCTCCCTGCAAAGTGCCTTTCCCTTGCCATTCCCCCATGGGGAGAGCACGGGCTGCACCCCAGTCCCGCCAGGACACTGCGGTGGGGCTGCCTCCCCCAAAGCTTCCTGCCCTGTCCCCCTGCTGCTTTCAGCCTTGGGGCGGGCTCGGCCAGCGGGACCAGCCCCAAAGGGGCACTAGGAGATGGTGCGAGGGGGTGGAATTGCCCCAGGTTATCCCTGGGGTAACTCCAAACCGTGGGGAGAAGGGGTGAGGGCTGGTGCCGGAGCTCAGAGCTATGCTGAGCATCTTCCTCTGGGAATAAAGGTGTAAAGTTGGTTTTCAGGCTGGCATGAGAGCGGGGCTGAGGGGCTGCAAGCGGGAGGAGATGCTTGGAGAACAACAGCTCTGCTCAGCCTCCAGCAATGGGTCCGGGAAGCATAAAATATCCTGAGTTGGAGGGGTCCCACAAGGGCCATGGAGCATCCAGCTCCTGGCCACCCTCTGGGGGGAAGAGCCTTTTCCTGATATCCAACCTAACCCTGCCCTGGCACCGCTTGGGTCCCGTCCCTGGTCACAGCAGAGTCGGAGCTGCCCCTCATGAGGAAGCTGTAGGTGGATGCTCAGGTAGGAGAGGGCCTGCAGTGTTTAGTAACCCCCAAGGGATTATTTATTCCGACACTTTTGCTCTTTTATCCCTCGGAGCTCTCACAACACACCACCCTCTGGCTGGGGGTTATTTACCCATTCCTCGGAGGGAAGCTACTTTTATTCATACAGTCCCAGAATGGTCTGGGTTCGGAGGGATCTCGTTCCCATCCCCTGCCGTGGGCAGGGACAGGTTCCACTGCCCCAGGTTGCTCCAAACCCTGTCCAACCCGGCACCCTGAGTACACCCAGGGATCCACAGTTTCCCTGGGCCAGACCCTCTGTCCCCCTTCCCTCCTACGTGACTTTTAGACGTGACATCGAGGCACTCTGCGCATCGCCCCCAGGCAAGCCCGACGTTTCCCGAGGGGCTTTGGCTGCGCGGCCGCCCGGAGCCGAGAGCGGCGGGCGCGGAGCTCCCTCCTGCGGCCCCGCCGAGCAGCGCGGACGGGCCGGGGAGCTGCAGCCGCGCCTCCCGGGGAAACCCGGGGGTGCTCGCCCCCTGCTCACTCGGCCCCTCCTCCGCACCCCGCTCCCGGTGTCCCGGTGATGCTCCCGCGGCCCCGGCCCCGCAGGCCCCGTTGCTAAGGGGCCGTTGCTAAGGCCAACATCCGGGCCCGCTCCGGCGCATGCGCGCAGACGCGCACCGCCCACGTGACCCGGGGAAGATGGCGGCGCCCGCGGCGCGGCGTGCGCGGCGCTGAGCGCTCCCTGCTCGGCGCCTGTCGCGGCCATGTCGCGCCTTATCGTGAAAAATCTCCCCAACGGGGTGAGGCGGAGGGGCCGGCCGGTGGGGAGGGGCGTGCAGGGCCTAGGACGGGTCTGACGGACGCTGCGGGGGGAAGCGGGATGGCGGGCAGGGTGAGGCACAGGGACGGGAGGGTGTGCTGGGCATGGGAGAGAGCGGGGACACCCCCGGGGAGAGAAGGTTTGAAGCGGTGGGAGGATGAGGTTTTGGAGGAGGAGCAGAGACATGTCCCGGGTAAGGCGCTAGGAGGGGATAGGGAGGCGCGGTCGTGTGCTGGGATGGGGAACGCGGGGACGCCTCGGGGGGAGCGCAGTGGGAGGCTCCTGGAGGAGTCGGGAAGGTGCCCTGGGGTGCAGGAAGCAGCATGGGGGGCATGGGCTGGGCGGGGGGCAGCCCCTCGGGGCGGGGAGCGGCTCCTGTCGTGGCTGCTGTTCCCCCCTCGCTGTCTGGGGTCTCCGCGCTGCTGTGCCCGGCGGGATCCCGCCCTGTTCCCCATCCCCGTGGAATGTATTCCCGGGGGAGATGAAGGGGTCTGGTGGCGGAAGGAGGGGTTTCTGTCAGTGTTGCTGTGACGCACCGTGGTTCCCGCAGCCTTTGAGAGAGAATATTTCGGTTTGGACTTGGCCACAAAGCATCTCTGTGTCAGTCCCACGGCTGATTTCCCTCCCTCCCGTCCCAGATGAAGGAGGAGCGCTTCAGGAAGCTGTTTGCTGCCTTTGGCACGCTCACTGACTGCTGCCTGAAGTACACCAAGGACGGCAGGTTCCGGAAATTCGGCTTCATTGGCTACAAGTCTGAAGATGAAGCTCAGGCAGCACTGAACCACTTCAACAAAAGCTTCATAGACACTTCCAGAGTCACGGTGAGCTGATCTCTGAAAATACCTTCCTGAGATTTTTAAGGAAAGGGATATTGGGAAGGAATTGTTCCCTGGGAGGGTGGGGAGGCCCTAGCACAGGGTGCCCAGAGCAGCTGTGGCTGCCCCTGGATCCCTGGCAGTGCCCAAGGCCAGGCTGGACATTGGGAGCAGCCTGGGGCAGTGGGAGGTGTCCCTGCCATGGCAGGGGTGGGATTTTAAGGCCCCTCCCAGCCCAGGCCATGCTGGGGCTCTGTGAGTGCTCCCAGCTTTCCCAGGGTGAAGGGATGTGCAGCCCTGCCTTTGAAACCAGGGTGGGAAGAGCTGCTGCAGCACAGCCTCCATCCCATCAGGGCTGTAACAGTGAAGTTACCCAGCAGGTACAGCACACACTGCTGAGCGTGTGCTTAATCACAGTCCTGATTCCTTCCAGGTGGAGCTGTGCAAGTCTTTTGGTGACCCTACAAAGCCCAAAGCCTGGAGCAAGCACTCTCAGAAGGCCCCTGCCCCAGAAAAGCAGTGTGAGAAGCCCTTGGCGAGTGCAGCTCCTGTAGGCACCAAGAAAGTGAGTCTTGCCTGGTCCCTGCAGGCTCTGCTGGGTGTCTGTGATGGAGAAGGGTGGCCTGGGGTGTGGAGGAGGGACCAGAGCAGCTGGCACACCGGGGCTGGAGTCCTGGGGCTGCTCTTTGGTGCCTGAGGATCTCTGCTCACTGTGCTCTTGGGCTACCTGGCGTTGCCTGTGCTTCTAATGAACCTTTCTGGGCTTTTTCCCAAGGATAAAAAGAAGAAGGATCCAGTGGATAACTTAAAGAAGGTGAGTTCAGGTTGGGTTGCAGTCCCTGCATTCCTGCTGCTGAGTAGTTCCTTTCTGTCCTATTTTCCCTGCTGGGGATTCAGGCTGGGACAGCCCAGTTCTGCTGTGAAAAGTCAATTTAACAACCACAGCGCTGGGGTGCAATTTTTTAATGGTCACTTCCTCCTGTGTGCCCACACACTGCATCCAGGTCACTTCTGTTTCAGCAGTTCTGGGCTTTACCCATGTGTGAGTTCTGGCACATTTAACTTGTCTGGGGTTTTTTCTCTTTTTGTTGTTTTGTTTTCCCCTTTAAAGTACTTTCTAAGCACCAATTATAAAAAAAGAGTAGAAATGAGATGCCTTGAGCAGGCTTTAATCACCTTGTCAGTGTAAACTGAGCTCCCCTTAAGGGGTTTTTGGTTTTACCCTGCTGGAAATGAGGTGATGTCTTGGATTTCAGGTTCACCGTGAGTCTCTCTTCACAGCTTCTCTGCTTTGTGTCTTTCACAGCTGCAAGAAGATAAAACGTTCCAGGAGTTCTTGGTGGTTCACCAGAAGCGGTCCCAGGTGGCCACGTGGGCTAATGACACTTTGGCAGAGGAGCCCAAGAAGGGCAAGTCAGCAGCAGCTGATTACCTCAACTTCGACTCAGAGGAGTCAGAGGGGCTGAGTGAGGCGGGGGATGAGCCCTCTGAAGATGAGGAGGAAACCAAAGGTACCCGAGGGAGCTGTCACCCTTTGCTTGCCTTGGTCACGGTGACTGTGCCAGGATTGGGTCCAGCCTCTCCAGGAGGGTGGGGCCTCACCTTTCTGGGAGCTGGGGCTGTGTGGCTGTTTCCCCAAATTCGGGGGGATGTGGGAAATGCAGTGTCTGATGTTAGGGGCTGGCATTTGTGCCACCCCTGTGTCTTTGGGGAAGAGCACCAGGACAAGCACCTGCAGCTTTCCTTCAGTGCTTTCCTGCCTGCAGCCACTTCACCTCCAGGATTCCCAGGGCTGGTTTCTGTTGTTTAGGAACCTGTGGGTGTCTGGGAGCTCATCTGTTCTGCCCTGGGTGCACATTTCTGGGAGCTGGGCCTGGCAGGGTTGATGGGAGGGGACAGGGCTCAGGATCCTGGCTCCTGAGAGGAGAACTGGAGTAGTGGGTGAATCCTGAGGGCTCAGAAGTCTGGGCTCTGTGTATTTTAGCATCCAGTCTCCCTGCAGCGGGGCTGGGTGTGGGTTTGGAGCTTTTCTCCCTCCCTGCAGGGGATTGCCTTGGGCTGCTCTGGAGGAGTGAGAGGTGTTTTCCCTGCTGCCCCTCATCTCTTTGGGTCCCTCTAAGGCAGCTGTGGTTGTGTCCAAACTAAACACTTGAAACCTTCTCTGAGGCCTCCTGGGGGTATTCAGTTAAAATTGTGACAAAATACTTTGTCCTGGAGTACCTCAAACCCCTTTCTAACGTGTTTTATACATGAACTGCTGCTTTGAAAATCCAGACTGTCAGTCTGGAAGTGCTGAGATAAAATTGCTCTGCTGTTCTCCAGCCTTTCCCATGGAAAAGGTAGAGGAGAGGGAGGTGATGGTCATGGTTGTGTCAGTTCTCAGCTTTTTCCTGGCCTGGGGGGAGAGCAGCAGTGTCTGTGTGAAAAAACTTCTCTGATCTCTCCTCTCTGTCAGGAAAAAAAGGAGGGAAGAAGGCAGCTACCAGCAAAGAGCTCTCAGATATGGATTACCTGAAATCCAAAGTGGTGGAGGATTCTTCCTCCTCATCCAGCGCAGAGGAAGAAACAGAGAGCGAGGAGGAGGAGGTGGAAGAAGAAAGTGGGACTGAGGAGGATTCGGGCATTGCAGAAACCCACCCAGAGAAAAAGGGGAAGCCAAAAGCCCAAACAGAGCAAGAAACACCCATGGGGAAGAAGAAGAAAGGATCCATGCTGGAGGTACAGCTGAATCTGGCTTCTGTCTTCCTGAAGCAGCAGCTTTATGGATAGCAGGTGTCTGTCAGCCCCTGCAGGGCTGGGCTGCAAGCGTGGGAGGGCTGCAGGGCCCACTGGGTCCAGCTTTCCTGGCCTTCTTGAGGTGACCCATTTAAAGATTTTGCTGAATCTCCTCAGGGCTGACTAAATTCCCAGAGATGGGGCACCTCCAGCTATGTGCTGCTAGTGCCCTTTCCAGAGGCTTTTTTCCCTTCTTGCAGGGAATGCTGTCCTGCAGAACTGAGTTTTTGGTGCCAGGGTTTGACTGTCCCAGCCCAGCCTTGCACCTTCAGCAGGCGCCTCCTGCCCCACACAGTTGTTCTTGATAATCTCTGCCCCTCTTCAGCTCCTGTGTGTTGGACAAGCCCAGCTGGTTGTGCTGTGACTTTTGTTCTTTCATTCAGCCTTTTCCCCCTTTTTTCCCCTCCTCTGTGCAGAGCCAGGGCAGCTCAGGGGCAGCCAGCACTCCGTTCACAGTGAAGCTTCGTGGGGCCCCCTCCAACATCACCGAGGCAAGTTTGGTTTCCCAGCTGGGGAGGGAGGCTCGGGGGGGTCTCACAGTGTAACTCTGCAAGATTTTTCCAGAAACTTGTCACTTTTCACTGTTTGGAGGGTTTTGTGGGCGGTCAGGGGAGCTTTTGGACTGTCCTTGTGCAGAGATCTGTTTGTTGCATGGGGTGTTTTATAGAAAACCAAAGTCTGCAACTTGCTGCTTCCTGTATCTGAGAAATTACCCAACCAGTTCTAATTCTTCCTGCAGCAAAAAATTCGGGAATTCTTTCTCCCTCTGAAGCCAGTGGCAATCAGGATGGGAAAAAAGGCTCAGGGGAAGAGTTCAGGTGAGAGATGTGTGTGGAGGGGGGTTGGATCTGGGAGTTAGGGGACCTCTCAATCACCCCTCAGCTCTTTTAGTCTGCAATTCTAAATCCCTGGCTCATGGCCTGGTTCTTCCAGACCTTTCTGTGACTTTGCAGCTTTCCTGCCCTACTTGCTGCCCACAAGATGCCCTGGGCACAGTAATGTTGGCTGTGCTCCCTTAGGAGTAGCAGCAGGAGGGTTTTTTTTATTGCTCTGCATCCAGAACTTTTTTAAAGGCCCCAAAGCATTTAGAGGGAAAAGCCTGTTCCTCTGGGAGAGCTGCAGCAGAGCAGGGCACTGTGCTGGTTTGTGTTTGTGGGCTGCAGGGCAGCCTCAGGCCAGGCTGGGTCTCCTGATGGGCTGGGTGTGCAGCAGCTCCTTGGAGCTTTGCTGTGCTCTTTCCCTTTAACAGTCCAACCACGGATGCAGCTTCTCTTTGCTCTGGAGGCACCTGTGAAAGCTTCCTCCAGCTGCTAAGTCAGACTCTTTAGATTCGTGAGTGGAGAATAAGCTTTGAAAAGGCAGCCTTCCAGTCTGACATGGCCATTTCCAGGCTGGATTGAAACTCTTCATGGGAGCTGAATGCTTTATCTATAGGAATCTATACTCAGGAAGCCCAATTCACCCTTAATTACCCAATTAGTGGCTGTGTATTCCCCACATGATGCTCAGCTGAACCTTCCCTTCCTCCAAGGTTACATCTTTGTTGACTTGAAGAGCGAAGCAGAAATGCAGAGGGCCTTGAAGCGGAAGAAAGAATTCCTGGGTAAGGGTTGTTTGTTCCTCCTGGCTGGGGCTGCGGGAGCTCAGCTGCTCGAGTGCTCCCTGCACAAGCAGCTCCTGTGATGGGAGATTTTCCCAGGTGGATGGGGGGGGTTGTTCCTGGGCTTGGCCCTCACGGGATGAAGCGGGGCTGTGACGGGAGCCGTGCTCCGGGGCCCTCATGTCCTGCCGTGTGCTCGGGGTGCTTCCTGTCAGTATGAGGCCAATCCTGGGTGAATGCAGCTTTGTTCAGACAGTGCTGCAAGGCTGTGCTGCAGTCCTGGGCCTGCCCCAGCCCTTGGAGCAGCTTCTGGCATCCTGTTTGCAGGACGGGGGTGGCTGCCTGGGCTGGGCTGGGGCTCTCTGGAAGGAACGGGGGCTGCTGTTGGCACCCTGGCTCTTACGAAGATTGACTCCTGCAGCCCCTACCTCCCCTTTGAGTCCTGCTAGAGCCTGTGGGGCTGTGATTGTGTCACTGCTCTAAACCTGGGCTCCTTGCACATGTTGTGTTGTTGGCCCGTGGCCTGGGCAGTGTCCAGTGTGTCTCTGTGTGTTTGTGGGCTAGGTGGGCGCTGCGTGGAGGTTTCCCGGTGCAGGAACACCCCAAAAGAAACTGTTCCAGCCACTCCTCACAGCCAGCCCTGGCAAAGGAGGCTGAGGGACGATGAGGAAGAAGAGGACTTGGCTGAATCAGGGAGACTCTTTGTCAGGAATCTGCCTTTCACCAGCACTGAGGAGGACTTGGAGAAGATCTTTTCCAAGTATGGTGAGTGTTGGCCGTGGGACTGGAACTTGCAGGGCAAGTCTTTGGTCTTTCCTTTGCCCTGAGGTTTTTCTGCTGGGTGGGAACGGACAACTCCGTGTCCCAAATCTCTTGGACATGGCCCAGCTCCCATCATCTTTATGGGTGTGGGAATGTGAGCCTGCTTGGCAGGAGGCTTCCTGCAGGTCAGAGGTGACCTTGAGATACACCCCAGGTTTGGAATGCCAGGTGGAAGATTGAAGTTTCCCTCTTCTACCTCCAAATTAAACACATTTAAGGTTATCTTGGTGTTCTGGGGTGGAGAGGGTAAGGCTGTGGGGTCTTTGCCCCTGACTGAAGGTAAACACTCAGAGCTTGCCTGGTTTGTGTCACCTGTCAGAGCCCAGGAGCTGCCACACCTGGACTTGGGGTGCTTGTGCTGGGCCCACCTTGTCCCTCTGCAGCTCCTGGCCCAGGCTGGTGGCTCAGCACTCGTGCAGAGCTGCTCTGCCCTCCCGGGCTCCCCTCAGCCCTGGCTGTGTCTGGGGGGTGCCACCTCAGGGCTGGGCAGGGCCATCTGTGACCACCAGGCCTTGCCTCCTGCAGGACCTCTCTCGGAGATCCACTTCCCCATAGATAAACTGACCAAGAGGCCCAAAGGATTTGCTTTCATCACCTACATGATCCCTGAGCATGCCGTGAAGGCCCTGGCAGAGCTGGATGGGCAGGTGTTCCAGGTACAGCAGCTGGTGCTTTTCCTGAGCTTTGGGCTGCAGCTGGTGGGAATGGTTGTTGGGAATATGGCTGAGAGGTCACTTCTGGGCTTTGTTAAAAGGTTCAGTCCCTCCTGCAGGTTCCTTTGGTTGGGTGGCTTGGTTTGAGCAGCTCTGCAGACAACAAAACCCTGGTGAAGGTGGGGAAGGAGCTCTGAGTCTCTCTCACACTCTGTGGCCACTTGGACTTGCAGTTGTGTCTCCTTTGGGAAGGAAAATTCCCTCCTTCCGCTAAGGCTCTCTGACTGGGGAAGGTGCCAGGAAACTTCCTCCACTCTGCTTAGTTTGTGGACGTCTGTGGATTGTTCCAGAGCTGCTGGACCTCTCTTTCCTGTCTTACAGGGCAGAATGCTGCATCTCTTACCCTCCACGATCAAAAAGGAAAAAATGGAAGGTGGAGATGCAGAAGATTCTTCCTCCTACAAAAAGCGCAAGGAGGCCAAGGACAAAGCCAACAGTGCCAGGTACAGCACAAGCTGCCAGATTCCCAGGAAGTGGCAGGAATGCATCTGGGTCCTCACAGGAGCTGCAGGGATTCCCAAAGTTGATAAAGCATTTGCTGTGCAGCTCAGTTTCTTTCCTCTCTTACCTCCCTGCCTCCTCTGCCCAAGGGGCTGCAGTAGTTCAGTGTGCAGCAGAAATTGGGAGTGACAGGCTTGAATGGCTTTGTGTAGGAGTTATTTCTCTAATAAAAGTTAGCCCGATTCTGGAATTCTTCAGGGGGGTGGTTTCAGATCTGTTGGGCCTTTCTCCTCTGCTTGGCCACCTGCATTTCTAGAGCTTGTAGCAGCTTTTTCTTGCTGTGTGACAAATCCGTTTGAAAGAAGTGTCTGATACTTTCTATCTCAAAGGGAGAAGGGTGCAAACTTGCTTGCAGGGGGTTTGTGGGTTGAGGAGACCCCTTGGAAAGGTGCATTCCTCTGAGCCAACACCTGAGCTGCAGAGCTGTGCCTGGTCAGCTCTGGGGAAGCAGAGCTCAGCTGCCTGCACTGCTTTCTCTTTGCTCTCCTGTCGTACCTCCCTCATCCTACCCCTTCCCTAAGGATGTTCCACCCTCCTTTCCCTCTCTCCTCACCCTGCCTGCTCACGGTGGTGCTCAGAGCTGCCTTTTCCCAGGGCTGTTGCCTAGAGGGGCCTCAGGACTGAGCTGGCTGCGTTCTCTCTTGGCAGCTCCCATAACTGGAACACGCTGTTTGTGGGGACCAACGCTGTGGCCGATGCCATGGCTCAGAGGTACAACGCTCCCAAAAGCCAAGTGCTGGATGCTGTGAGTTGGGTTCTGATGGACCAGCTGGGGTGGGACATCACTTCCCTGCCTGCTCCTTCATGGCCAGAGCCTTCCTGGTGTCATGCAGCAAAAGCTTCAGTGCATCCATGAGCACGGCACAGGCTGTGCTGCTGCAGCGCCTCTGTGGGCTCTGAGCCCATTGGCCCCCTGGTCCCCAGCCCTCCTTCCCTCTCTGCTTTCCTGTGCCTGAATTCCGCATTCCTACACAACTGCAGGTTGGTGGGAATTTACACCCGAAAAGCTCAGATCCTTCCTGGAACCTTCATTTTGCTTTGGGATGCGTTCAGGTTCCAACAGCAAAACTTCCAGCGGCTCCAGAGGAGCTGGAGCATTTTACCTTCCAGCTGCCTGCCATGTTCCCTTTGCATGTGCTTCTGGGAGCAGCAGGTGACTGAGTTCTTGCCTGCAGGAGAGCAAAGACAGCGTGGCAGTGAGAGTGGCTCTGGGAGAAACAGAGCTGGTCCAGGAAATCCGCCGCTTCCTTGTGGAAAATGGAGTCAGCCTGGATTCCTTCAGCCAGGTGAGAGGCCCAGCTGGAGGCACCAGTGGGGATCTGCCTCTTCTAGTCCTGGTGTTCTCAGCTCTCTTGGAAATGGGTAATTAAGTCCTCAGCGTGCTGCAGGGTTGTACCCTCCCTGATGAGTATGGGGATGTTGTATCCATTTGAAAATGCAGCTGCCCTCGGGATGGGTGAAATCTATCATGTGATGCCTTTGGGATGCTGGTCAGCTTGCTGGAGCCAGGGGGGAGCCCTGTGCCCACCCCAGGGTAGGTCTGCAGCTGACACCTCCATCCATGAACATTTGTGGAACTGGGACGTGCATCTCACAAGGAGTGTTTTCTAAATGGCTGTTGATCCCTTTGGATCCTGGCAATGGCCCCAGAGGGAGAGCACAGCATGTTGGGTCTGAAATCTCCAGTTAGAAAATTGCTGGGTTTGCTCTTTTACATCCCATATTCCCTTTCTTTCCCCAGGCTGCTGGAGAGAGGAGCAGGACGGTGATCCTGGTGAAGAACCTCCCGGCCGGCACGAGTGCCGCGGAGCTGGAGGAGGTCTTTGGGAAGCACGGCAGCCTGGGCCGAGTGCTGCTGCCCCAGGGAGGCATCACGGCCATCGTGGAGTTCCTGGAGCCAACGGAGGCCAAGCAAGCCTTCACCAGCCTGGCCTACTCCAGGGTGGGAGCACTGCCAGGGGAGGGCTGGTCTTGGCGAGGTGGGAAGCTGCAGAAGGGCTGCTCTGAGCCTGAGGGGCACAGGGAGTGTGGGAAGTGTTATCCCAGAGCCACTGGTGCTCCAACCTCTGCCCTTTGGGTTTAGGGAGCTCCTGGAGCAGCAGAGCAGAGCTCAGCCTGCAGAGGATGCTAGAGAAGGGGGCTGTGACACAGCTGGAGGGTTTCTTTTCCCTTTCACCATGCAGCAGTGACCCATGGCAGGCTGTGGTCTGTGTGAGGCTGGATCCTTTTGTGACAGAGTTCAGGCAGCTGAAAAGGTTGCTCAGCTTTTCCACTGCTGTTTCCCATTTCCGAGGTGAAAATGATGCTGAAAGCAGAGTTTTTCCTCCAGGCCTTGCCCTTCACTGCTCATTTCTCTCCTGTGTTCTCTTCACAGTTCCATTCTGTGCCATTGTATCTGGAGTGGGCTCCCATGGGTGTTTTCCTCAGCCCAGCCCCTCAGAAAAAAAAAGCTGGGGTTGTAGAAAAGGAGGGTGAAGCAGGGCTGGGAGCAGGTAAGAGCTCTGGCTGCCTTGCTGGGGGTCTCTGTCTGTGTTTTTTGGCTGTTGTGCCAGGGCCCAGGGTATGTTTTGCCTGGGTTCCAGCTGTGGGGACTGCTCTGCCCTCCCTAAGAGCACCACCTTTCTCCCCATACCAGGGGCTCCCCCAGAATTTCAGTGGGCAGCTCCCCCAAAGTTTGGCTTTGTTACATCTTTCAAAGTTGGGTTTATTCTTCTTGTTTCAGGTGAAGCTGTAAAAGACTCAGAGGAAGCAGCAGCGCAGGAAGAGGAGGAGGAGGATGATGAGGAAGAGGAGGAGGAAGAAAATATTCCTGGGTGTACCTTGTTCATCAAAAACCTGAACTTTGCCACCACAGAAGACACCCTGAAGGAGGTGAGCAGTAAGGACACGGGGTTCAAAGGAGTTCAGCTGCAGCCAGTGTGACCTGGTGGGAGATGAGAGAGCACTGGGTTGGACTGGAAACATCACTCCAGGTGTCACTTAAGACAAATGCATCTGGAACTGTTTTGGTGGGGTTTAATTCCGCCTAGAGACAGGTGGAGGCAGTAGGAAGTCTTCCAGCATTCCTGATTTCCCGTGTTTTCTGTAAAGCTGCTCCTCCTTGGGACAGGCCCTGCTGCAGCTCTGCCACTGCTCCGTGTGTGAGGCAGGGAATCAACAAAGGATGACTTCAGAAGATGCTTTTCCCCTCAGCTCTGCTGACGTTGAGCTGCCTCGTGCTGCTTCACCTCAGCAAAGCACTTGGGAGAGAGCATGGCAGTCCTGAAGCCGTGTGGGGTGTTAACACCAAAATAAGGAAAAGCAGCTGGAATTTCCCATCTCTGGCACTTGTTGTAGCTGTGTAAAATGCCCCATCCTGTGGCCTGAGAATCCTGGACCTGTGGGACTGTGTAGAGACTCTGGTCCAGATGTGGAAAATAAATGTCCAGAGGAGGGCTGGGACTTGTCCCCTCTTTTTCTGGCTTTACAAGGGAGTCAAATATATAGTTTGCTCCCCTCTAGCCCTCACTTTTGGGAAGAGCTGTGTTCTAGGGACATCATGGGAGTCACCCACCCTCAAGGCCTCTACCTGGCTGAGGGCATCTCGTAATCCAGAGTGTTCCTGCAGAGCCATCTCAGATCTCTGTGCTGTTTCTGAGGAATGGGGGAGGATTTCTGGGGATGTGTGTCTTGGTATCTTTAAAACTCTGTGTGTGTGTGTTTGTACAGAAATAATTTCATGAGACAGGGCTCAGCCTGTCAGGTGTGTGCCAGGGGAAGAGGCCACGCTGTCAGTTGAGTTGCAAGCCTGTGACAAAGGGAACTGAATCACGTGTCCCAATTCCTTGCAGACGTTTTCCAAAGTGGGAGCCCTGAAGAGCTGCACAATATCCAAGAAGAAAGACAAAGCAGGTACTCAAGATGCTGCTGTTCAATTCCTTCCCTCGGCTGGTTGCTGAGGGCTCAGGTGTGGCGTTGCTTCAGCATTCATCTGGCTGAGCATTTGTGTTCCTGCTGGCAAAATCCTCAGTGCTCCCAGAAGTGTTCCTGTCAAAATGGCTGCAAACCAAACCATACCCCGGGGTTCGGCCTGGGAGGTTAAGCTCAGCTGTGGGATTTGTGGAGGTGTGGATCTTGGGATGGAGAAGCCAAACTCCTCCAGGATCACAGCAGAGAGCGGGGTGCAGGCTGACGGGCGCCGGTGCCCTGCAACGATCAACCCCTGCACTGTCCCGGGAACGGCCAGATCCTCGAGGATGCCTGGCTGAGAGCTGAGCTGGGTGGGCTTGGTTTGCCTTCTCTGTGCCAGTCCTGAGCCCCCTAGGCTGCAGGGAGGAGTGGCTGTGCCTGTTGTGCTGGCTGCTCTCGCTTCCCGAGGAGCTGGATCCAGGCAAGCGCTGGCTGGAGGCTCTGTGGCTTCTCTGGGAGCTCCACGGCAGCACCACTGAGCATGGGCTGATCTCACAGTACTGATCCCTGCTGATCCCCCCCTGCCACTGGGGTCATCTCTGCTCTGCCACCACTGAGGTTCTGAAGCTGGACAGGGTCTGTTTCCTGCCCTCGTGTTCCTCAGGGCTGTGGTGTGAGCGCAGCTGCTGCAGCCCTTTGCTGTGCAGGGAGGGGAAGGGATGTCTCTGTCCGGCTGTGGAGGTGGCAGCTGCCCACTGCAGCTCAGGAACGTTTGTCCCCACAGGAGGATCACTTTCCCTGTCTGCGCAGCAGCTGCTTTGCAGGACTCCGTGTTTTGTTTAAGGAAGTGGTGCTGAGATGATGCAGAGCTAAAAATCAGCTTTGTGTGCAGCATCTGTTACCTTATCAGCACCAAACCGGCTGGTCCAGAGCAGTGCCTTGCTCAAAAAAACTCAGCCAGGGTTGCTCCTGAGGAGCTTCCAAGTCCAGCCGTGGCCAGGCCAGCCCTTTCCATGGGATATTCAGCTTTTGTCCCCCCAGTTTTGGCAATCAGTGCTTGCTCCTGGTTTTTGTATCTTATATCGTCACTGCTTTCTTAACAAGTCCCTCTCTCTTCTGACAGGCACCTTGCTGTCCATGGGCTTTGGGTTTGTGGAGTACAGGAAGCCAGAGAGTGCCCAGAAAGCCCTGCGCCGGCTCCAGGTGAGCACGAGCCTCGCCAGCCCGGGGTTCTTCCCAGGGGCTTGGATGGACCTGGAACGTGTAGCTGAGGATGTCAGTGCCGTGAGCTGCACTGGGCAGGTGGAGAAGCCTCTAAAATGGGCCAGGACTATGAGGGAAGAGTGTTTGTAAATGAACAAGACCATGGAGAAGTGTTTCCTGGTGCTGATCCAGTGTGGAAATCCCAGGAAATGTACAAGGGCTGGGTTTTAAGGAGGTTTCCTGCCAGCTGCCCCTTGCAGGGGGTGGAGACCCGGATCTCCCCTCACAGATTAATGCTTATTTAGTGCTGCTTTGACTTCTGATTCTTCTCTATGTTTATTTCTATTAATTCTATCTCTCTTCCTGCTGCTTTGTTTGGGCTCCCAGGGCTGCACCGTGGATGGCCACAAGCTGGAGGTGAAACTCTCCGAGAGGGCTGTCAGGTGAGGCTCCCAGTGACCCTCGGGGGTCCTTCCCTTCTTCCCCACACCCCCAGGGGCGTGCCCAGGAGCGCTCCAGCTGTGGAACACGTCAGCCTTGGCTGTGCTCTACTCAGCTTTGCTGGAAAGGAGAAAAGAAATGTGGAATGAGCTGGAGCGGGGCCCAAAATTGAGCCCCAAGTGAGAAACAGGCAGAGCTTTCTTCCCTGCTCAAGGAAAAAGCCTCTGCTTTGGTGACAGTTCAAGTAGCACTGCAAGCTCCAGCGGGTTTGAAAAGTTCTTGGAGACAAATTTTCTCTGGGTAATGAAGTTTTTACCTGTCCATCTGAGAGAACAGGAGCTTAGGAATAATACTCTGGTCAATTCCAGACAAAAGGAGGTTTCTTGCTTGATAAAAATGTTTGGGTTTAGCCCCTTTTGCCTGGGCAAGAGGAGATGGTTACTTGTGGGTGAATTTACTTGGAATTAGCCTTGGTTTTCAGGGATTGCTTCCTAGTTCTTACTCAGCACAGAACGTTCTAACTGCAGAGCTGCAAATTAATCCAGATATTTGAATGTTGGCACCTGAGCACTGTCCTTTAGACACTCTGGAAACCCTACTGGAGGCGGTATCTGTTAAATGTCAAAATTTGTTTGAAAATCTGGTTCCTGGGGCCCACAAGCAGTCTGACAGCTCCCTGTGTCTGCACTTCGTATTTCAATTCTTTCCTAAACCATTTTTATCCAGTTTGATTTGGAAAATCCCTTCAGCAGGTATCCAGCCCACAATGGGAAGTGCTTTGCTGTATGGAATAAGCTGCTGTCTTTTGTGTTAGGCAAATTCTGACCTTGTCCAAATGCAATACAATTCCAGAGGGGGGAAAAAAAAAATTAATACTTCATTACAAAACTTCATTTGATGTTTTATAAGCCAGGAAGAAAAAGAATCAAAATTAGCTTACATTAAGCTAATTTTTTTTAAAAATATAGTCATTAGTGCATTCTCCTGACAATTAAAGGGCAAGATTTGGTGTCAAAACATGAGGTAGTGGCAAATGTGGGATCAGGACCTCAGCTGGAGCAAGAGGGACTGCTTCATTTTCAGATGTAGGATTTAAATTGCTAGAATTTGGTTTTTGGTGGCCTGTGTGGCACTTCGACTGTCCCAACCAAGGATGCCAATGTGAGCTGGTGCTTCATTTTTCCATGTTCCAAATCCTGAGGGAGCTGCAGTTCAAAGGGATTCTGCTGCTCCGTGATCTTTACCTGCCCTTCCTGTTGGCTTCCAGGCCTGCTGTGAAACCAGCCCGAAAGAAACAGACTGCCAAGAAGCAGAAAACTTCCAAGATCCTGGTCCGGAACATCCCCTTCCAGGCCACTGTCAGGGAAATCAGGGAACTCTTCAGGTAGGAAAGAGCTTTGTTGGGTCTGTGGGTTGCCCTGGGGTGGAGCTGGTGTGATTTTCATGCAGGGTCTTTCTCAGGCTGTAAATATTGTGAATTTTGTTGTCCTTGTGGAAGAAAACAAGGATTTTACTGAGTGTGGGAACAAACACAGTGAGGCTTGGGAAGTGACACCAGTGTGGAATTCTGGCCCATCACTACAGCTTGGGTGTCCCTATAAATGACTTAGCCTTGGATATTTTTGCCCCCTCCCTCCTGGAAGGTATGCAGGCAGCAGCATTCCCGATGCTCTGCAGTCCAGAGGGAACATTTCCACTTTGCTTTCCCCTCCATGGGCGTTCCATGACTGCTGCCTCACACATTCAGTGGGATGTTACCCCACACCTGTCGGGACGTGGAGTTCTGGTGCCTGTAGTGCTCTCTCTGACAAGAAACACTTTGAGATCTGCCTGGGCTAGTGCTGAGCCTTGGGCAGGGATTTTGGGATCGCCTCTGTGTGTCCTCAGCCTTTTGTGCTGGGGTTTAAGCCTTGTTCCATCCTGGAAAATAAGTGGGACTTTGTGACAGGATGCCCATCTTTGCTGCTCCCAGGACAGGGATGTTTTTCCCCCTGCCCCAGTGCTCCCTGCTCTGCTGTTGGCTTGCAGGAGGGATTTTTCTAGCTGCCATCCACAGGGTGCTGTGCTGGGTGTGAGCTCTGTGGGCCTGTCCCAGCACACTCTGGGTGCTTTTGTCACAGCTGGGGCATTTCTTTCCAAAGGGGAAGCTTGAGGTGGTGCTTAACCCTTTGAAACCTGCCCGGACCAGGCAGTGAGAAGCCTCTGGCAGTTATTGGTTGGTGTTTTCCTGTTTCATGGAATTCCACCTCCTTTGTTTGTGCAGAGATGTGGCTCCTGTGTGGCTGGAGGCTGCTCCCTTGCAGGGTGTGAGGGAATCTGTGTTACAACACTCATTTGGGCTGAATTACGGGGATTTCACTCAAGGCAGGGGTGTGGTGATGGTCACAACAAAAAGATGCTTCTGGAAGAGCAAAAGGTTCTTCTTGTGCTGTGCAGCTGGGATGCTTTTACTTCAATTCTGCCCTGAGAGATTCAGGCAGAGCCCCTGGGCTTCCAGGCCCCACGCTGAGTTTCCTTAGCACGTGGAGCTCTGCTGCTTTAAATCCCAACACTGGGAACTGCAGACGTGACCCTCGTAAAGCTCGAGCCAGCAAAGCCAGGCCTAAGGTGGAGTTCAAGGCGCTGGGGGTTTTGTACCTCACAAACACCGAGACTGTGGGATGTTTTTGGTGTGGGTTTTTTCCCTCCTGTCTTGTCTGGCACCTCAGAGCTGTGGAGAGGAGGGGCAGAGGAACATCTGATGGATACTGCAGGGAATGTGCAGCTTCCAGCTGGTCACAGTGCTCCCGGAGCATCCCTTTGGTTCACCTGGGGTGCACAGGAATGGGGGGTTTATCCTCAAAACAAAACCCAGCAGCTCGGGGGGACACATTCCTTTCACTCCTGCCGTCCCTGCTTTGCTCTGGAGCAGCCCAAGCCAGGCACAGCAGAGCCCTGCCCCACACTTCACCCTCCTGCACGGCTTTGTTTGTGCCTTTAAATCAGCTGCCTCTGCTCCGGGGCTTTGGGCTCTCTCTGCCTTTAGGAACCTGTCTCAGTCTGCCTTTTGTTAGGGATTTCTTGGGGCTGGCAAACAATCCTGTGGCAGTGGAAGGGCTGGCAGGGCTGCAGGGGGCACTCTTAGCCTGCCCAGGACAGCCAGCCTGGGGACAGCCAGGGACAGCCAGCCTGGGGACAGCCAGGCCACTCAGCACCACGCAGGGTCACGGGCCCAGGTTTTACAGGATGAGCATCTTCCCTATTGTTTCACCTGCTCCAGAGCCACCTTCCAGCCCCGCAGCAGGAGAAAAATAAATAAGTATTAATTTTAAAATAAATAACTATTAATTTTAAAGTAAATAAATATTAATTCAAAAATAAATATTAATTTGTGTGTATATTTATACTCTGCATACACACATATTATATATATATCCACACAGTCTCTATGTATATTACCCAGAAAAATACACAGATTATGCCAATATCATTTCCAAAAATATCTATAATACTTTATATGTGTGTATATATATATTTAATTTTTCCCCCAAACAAATCTTTCTGTTTTGAGCTTTGCCAAGGAGCTCTGTCCCCCCTCTCAAATGACCCCACAAAAGGTGTTGGTGACACTGGAACAGCAAAACAAGGAGCTGGGTGTTCTGAATAGTGGATTTTTCCGGCTGCTCAGCTCTGGCAATTCAGGGAATCCCTGGCCTGGCTGATTTCACACTTTTGGATGTTGTTTTCATGGGTCCGTTGCTGAAATGCTCAGCCTTGCCCTGCACCATTGCCTGTGTCCCTGCAGCCTGGAGGAACTTCTGAATTCTGGAATCTGGGGATACCCAGTTCTGTTCTGTTTCTGGGCTTGGAGAAAGGTGGTGGTGCTTAATTAAGGTGTTTGAGGGGAGTCAGGAGTGCTCTGCTCAGCAGCTCAGGTCCTGCACAATCCTCCTCTTGCAGCAGAGCTCTGCAAGCCTCGAGTGCTGCCCATGCCCCACCCCAGCCCCAGTGCCTTTGCTGGGTGTGACACGGGTTCAGAGTGTGTCCTGCCACGTTCTCCTGGGGGTTCTGGCCTCTCTTGCACCCTCGAGGGATTTATTTATCTTTTTTTTTTTTCTTGAGATAGGTGTTATCTTCTTCAGAGGGAGAAATGCTGTTCAATTATAGGGGCGCTTTTGGGTGAGGTGTGAAGATTTAGCTTTTGTGGGTGTGTTTTTTCACCTATTTTTGTTCTTGATTAGATTCTACTCTTCTCTTTACTACCTGGAAGAATAACAAAAGGTAAATGGTGCTCAGCTCTTCCCAAAGAGCCACAGTCGGGGGAGGAGAGACAAAGGGATTGCTATCCCATGAAGGCTGCTAATTTTTGCTCCCAAATTGTGGGGCTTTTATGGCAAGACTTTTTTCTTTTTTTTCAAAAGGAGCTCTAGACGTGGCAAGCTGAATTGGAGATCTGTGAAAGGCCACACTTTCACAGATTGGAGCCCTGGCAATTTCTGAAAATTGGGCTCCTTTAAGAATCTATCACATGAGATCCACGCAGCCTTCATTGGCCGTTCCAATTAACTCTTTGTTTCAAAGCCTCCCTTCCATCCTCCTTGCCCCTGTGTGCACCAACTCTGTGAATATTGAGGATCAGGCTGTTTTGCAGCTGCTTCATGATGTTGCGAGGAGCTGTGTGTTTCATTTGCCTCAAAAGGGGAATGATAAAATTTAGAAGAGCACTTCTTAGAAGATTCCTGCCCAATCCAAGGCAACCTGAGGGACAGGCACAGCCCGGGGTGTGCTCAGAGCTTGGCAGAGCAAAGGATGCAGTTACTGGAGTTGTGTGTCTGGGGGATCAAGTTGTTTCTTCCCTTCTTTGCAGAATATATCCGAGAACTTACCGTTTTTGGTTTATCTTTGGTTTCTCTTGAATTTGCAGCAGCTCTTAGTTCAGCCCTCCCCTGCCACTTAGGCAGGATTCTGGGGGTGATCAGGTGCCAGCGCTGGGTGTGGGAGGTGCTGTGTCATCCCTCTGGCCACCCCTTGCCTCCTTCCTGCAGGAGCTGTGGTCAAACACTGCACTGAGCTGTTAGATCACAAAATTATCATCAGCTGCGAGCCTGGGCTTTAGTTTGACTGAAGAAGCAACTGAAGGTATTGTAGGACACAAGGGCTTATCAGGTGCATTTGTCTCCCTACCCTGAGTTTCCTGCAGAGGAAGTAACTCTGCTTCTTGCAGACACCTTTGGGGTGGGTCTCTTTCAGTTTTAGCTCCTTTGCTGGCTATTTTCTCTGCCTTGACAAAGACGTGGCAGTTACTGCCCCTGGCAAAGCAAAGCGCCTGGGCCTGATCAGGAGGAAAAAGAACCATTCCCTCTGCTGGAGGGGAAAAGTGGAGTGGGACAAGACTTGAGAGTCAGCCCCTTCTGGGAGATGAAAAAAATCTCTGCAGGGAGATGCAGTGGATAAACTGGCAGAGATATTTTTTTTTGAGGCAGTCTTTATGAAGTTAATTTTATAAGATGATGCCTTTCACTTCTCCTGACCTATTATAATAAAGTGTAGTTACCAGAATGGGCTTTTCATTTCCCATTATAAAGGACACGGTGGGATAATGAATCCGTCTGCCAGACATGCTTGCTGTTCACACCTTTCTCCCAGTAATGGAGTCTACATGACTGGAGACAATTTCTCCTTCCCTTGTTGAAGATGTTGAAAATCTGTGCTCGTGAAAGACACAGGAGGAAAAAAAAAATTGGGGAAAAACATGAGTTTGTTAAGCGAGTGCTGGGCAGAGTTAATTAGAGCATTCCATGCAAACAGAACGTCCCAGTGCTGTCAGGGCTGCTGGGTTTCACTTTCAAAACCCTAGATGTGCTGGCAATGGCTCAGAAGCGCTTGCTGCTGCTCAGATTTGGTCTCCACGCTGTCCCCCTGCAGTCAGACAGCCCAAGGGCTTGGGGACAGCAGCAGAGGTCACAGTGAGCCTCTCCCTGGGGTGTGGGGGGCTGTTGGGGCAGGACAGGGCTGCAGATGCTGGGTGGCCTTTGGGAGAGCCAGGAGGAGCCATCTGAGCCAGGACAGAGCTGCTGCTGTGGTGGGGCAGCAGAAGGACCAGAGGAGCAGGGGATCGCTGAGCTCCTTTGCAGTGCTGACACCTCTGCCTGTCCCAGGGTGTTCTGTGAGAAGAGAGGGCCCAGAAATGAGTCTGGGAGGAGCAGAAGGGCCCTGGGGAAGCAGCCGGGCATCCTGCACCCAGCCACCGGGGCTTGGATCCCCCGTTCCTGGCTGCCCCTGAGGCCTGGGAGGGCTGTGGGAGGTGTCCCTCACCGGGAGGCACCGGCTCAGAGGGAGGCCTGTCACAAGCAGCACTGGAGCAGCAACCGGAGCGTGTTTCAGTAATAATAGCTGTAGGGATGCCTCTGAGTGCCATGTGGGATCACCACATCGTGTTCTCCAGGACATAGGTGGGTCCATGAGATCTCCAAAGCCCTCCCCAGGCTCCTCCTCTGGATTGGGGCACCCTGGGGGGCCTCTGTCCCTGCCACCGCCCCGATCACCCGCGTTCTTTGAAGGTTCTTGCCAAAACAGCATCTTTGGATGTGTTCAGTTTGTGTTTTAGAGAAAAGGAAGCTGCCTGGTTGATGGCTCCCTCTGTCCTGGCTGAAGAGCTCATCCCCACTGGTTGTTTTTAATGTCTTTGGTTTGCAAGGGGAGCAGAGGTGGAGCTGCTGCAGCGAGTCCAGAGGAGGCCACAAAGTTGATGGAAGGGCTGGAGCCTCTTCCAGGGCCTAAAGGGCTCCAGGAGAGCTGGAGAGGGACTGGGGACAAGGGCTGGAGGGACAGGACACAGGGAATGGTTTCCCAGTGCCAGAGGGCAGGGCTGGATGGGATATTGGGAAGGAATTGTTCCCTGGGAGGGTGGGCAGGCCCTGGCACAGGGTGCCCCCCTGAACCAGCCCGTGGCCTCTGCTCTCCCACACCTTTGGGCTCTGTGCCCTGGATCTCCTGCCCGGCTGATCCCAGGTGCATCCTCGCAGCCTTGTCCCAGCCCTGGTGCGTTTCTGTGCCCCAGCTGCAGAGCCAGGGGATGCTGCACAGGGAAACCCAGGGTGCAGGAACTTTTTGGGAAGCAGCTTGCAGGAATGTGCACCAGCCTCACGGGCTCCAGGTGGGAATACAGGGATCTGCTGGGCCGCTTTATTTCTCTTACTGTCTCAAACAGCAGAAATTAATCTGATTTTTTTCCCCTTTATCAAGTCTTCTCCTTGTGTACTGGAAGCCCAAACACGGCAGAATTGGGTTGATGTTCGGTGCCCAGAAATGGAAGTGGCCACTTTAATTTGGCCACTCTCCAAAGCGAGCCATGGGGCTGGGGGAGAGGGAGATGGGTTTTCAGTGCTGTTTTGCAGTTTGAATCATAAAGGTGTTTAACACAGATAAGGAAATGTTTAACTCTGTGTTATCTTGGCGAGGTTGCTTTAAAAGGTGGCTCTTCCCAAGAGCAGAAGGAAGCTTTTTTTTTCAGCACATCCCTTTCCCAGGTTTGAATATTCATTATATCCCTGATTTTTGTATTTATTTCTGTCCCCTTTTCTGCTCTCTACGTACTCCACACCCCCAGCTCCCTTTTCTGCCCACCCAAAGCCTGGTTTTGCCCTGTGCAGACGAAGGGAATTTCTGGGCTGCTTCCTCCCTTCTCCTGCCACAGCACCTCTCTCCAGGGCACCCAGCCGAGCTTCCCGAGGGAACTTTAATTAGTTTTCCACACAAATTCTGCCACTCAGCAGCCTGGAGGGGTTCGGGGAGGTGGAGTGAGGTGGGGACGGGGCTGCTTTTGGAATGTCTTGTTCAAATCCCACTCTGGGCTTCTGCTTTGGGGTTTTTGCCATTTTTTCAGTGCAAAAAAATGTCATCTGTGGGCAGGTGTTTCTTCGTAGGGAGCAAAACCAAATCCTGCTTGTGCTGTCCCCTGGAAATATCCCACTCAGGGTTCTTAGTGCTGTAAGATCGCTTTTTGTCTGAATTAAGAACAGTAAGTGCATAAGAAAGGAAAAATAAGATATTTTCTTGCCTTATATTGTGGCCAGTTCTTGTTCATTCCCAGAATTTGGTCCTTTGGGGGCTGGCAGCTGGGGCATTGCAGAATCTGGAATGTTGAAATTGCACTGGACTCACTTAGCTTGTGTCTCAGCCTTTCATCAAGGCACAGTCAGGATGATTATTTCCTTGCTCTTAAAATTCCTCTGTCTGTTGGATTTCTTGGCTCCTACTCCTTCACGGTGCTGTTGATCCCTCCACCCCCCTGTCTTTCACTTGTGTGGGTATTTTCCAGTCTCACTTCACGAGAAGGTCCTGAACAAGCCTCTAATGAATCACAGCTTTCTCCTCACACTGACATCGTGTCCTTTATTTGCATCTCTGTTTGCATCATTATTTTTTTAACCTCGAGCCTGCTGCAGGCTTTCTCCCAATCCAGTGGATTCTCAGCCTTGGGATGTGATTGCAATTAAGGCCCTTCCATTCCAGTTCCTCGCCTCCCCTGAGGCAGTCCCTGTGCCCAAGGGCTTTGAACTGTGCCAGCAGCATTTCTGTCTGCACCTCGTTCTTCCTGAAGAAATGGAGGCAAGGCAGAGCAGGATGACCATCTGTCTTCTCACCTCTCTTTCCTCCTCCCCCAGCAGTATCCTGAGCACTTCCAGGCATCTGGCAGAGGACAGGAGATCTTAAATTTGCTGCAATTAAGGACAGGAGGAAGCTCCTGAGCCTTGTCCTCTCAGAAGGTGCTGTTGTGGGACTGACCCTTAGTGGGCATCCGTTGTCAGCTGCCTGTGAAGATGGGATGTTTTTTCCGCCCACGTTCCCATGTATTACACACCAGGGAAGCTGGGAAAGCCAATTTTTGTCCTGCTGCTCATCAGTGGTCTGTGCACATCACGCCGTCCCCTCACAGGGGTCTCTGGGCCTTGCCCAGGGATGTTAGGACAGGTCTGGACCCCCTTCAGCCCCTCATCTTTTCTTCTTTTTTCGGCACCTCTTTGTGAAGCCTCACCTGGAAAAGCAGCAATGTTGACTTTTCCAAGCCCAGGAGTGTCAATCTCTGCATCTCAGCAGGCTGGGCCTGCTCACAAGCAGCACCATTGAGATCTGTGCCAAAATTCACCAGTAAATCCAGTTCCAGGTGGGCTGCATGGGTCCTCTCTGCTTCTCTTTAGCCCAGCTCTTGCTCTCCCTACTCTTTGATCCCTTGCCAGCAGCTGAAGGGTTAAAAGAGTCTGGGGGGGGGGGGTGAGGAGGTGGGGACGAGGTGTTTCAGCTGCTCATTACTCACTGCCAACTTCCCCCAAAATCATATTAATTTCACGCTGTCACGCAGGACTGCGCCGTCTCTCCCATCAGCAGCCGGGGCTGGGGGGAGCGTGGGTGCCCCTCATCCCCCGTGGCTGCCCTTGGGGGAGCTCACTGGCGGCCTCCTTCCTTGCCCAGGTGCCACCCAGCCGGGGCTGGGGCTGCTCACCTGGTGGGGGGAGCTGGGGAGTGCCGGCCGCTGCCTCCCCTGGTCATTTTCCACCCCGCTGCTTGTGCAAAGACCCCATGAAATTGGGTCTGCTGCAGCAGGGAGGGAGGGAGGGAGGGAGGGGAGCTGCCAGCCCGCCCTGCCCTGCCCTGCCCTGCCCTGCCCCTACCTGTGCTCAGCTTAGAAGTTGCTTTTTGACCACTTGGCTCCGTTTTTAAACGGCAGCAAGCACAGCCCGGCTCTGCCGGCACAGACCGAGCTGCCTTTTCCTCCTGTCTGATTTCTCCCCCTTTTCTGCTGCTTGCTTGCTGCGTCTGCCAGAGCTGTCACCTCTGCAGGGGCCTCCTGCCATCAGCTGGGACTCTGACAGCTCCCACACGAGCTCAGCGTTCCTCAGCCCATCCTGGCTGGAGCTCACTCTCCGTGGCAGCCGTTCTGCTCTGTCCCCTGCCATTTTTATTGTTCTTGCCCCTAGAGCCTGCCCCACCTTCTTTCAGGTGTGTGCTTGCATTGTTTTGTGGGTTGTGAGGGAAGGATGATCCCTTCCCCTTTTCTCTCATTGTGGCCATGCTTCTCGGAGCTCTTGGCAGGGGACAAGGTGATTTCCAGAGCTCTCTCCCAACCCAAACCATTCACTGAACCTGTGAAATCTCTGTCCTCTTCATCCAGCACTTTCTGAGTGGGTGCAGAGCGATGAGCTTTCCATGAAATGGAGTGGGAACATTGTCACTGAATCCCATGGTGGCTCAGATGGTGCTGGCACCAATCACTCTCTGCCCTGCTATCTTTTGGGAGCTTTCCAGGTGACCTGTGAAGACAAATCCCAGCAGCCTCTGAGCTCCAGCAGGTGCTGTGGTCGTGGCAGGGGTGACCAAAGGGAGCAGGAAGAGAGCCACCCCTCCAGTTTTGGGGACAGGATGGGCACATTGGACTGGCAGCAGTGAAAACGCAGCCTGCTCACAGGGCTCCTCCAGCAGGAGGAGGAAATGGGATGTTCTGCTGGCTCTGGAGCGTGGTGGCTCCCAGCCTGCCTCACCAAGGAGCTGTTGTGTGCCTGCTTGCAGTGCTTTGCCCTGTTCTGGCCCCGGGCAGGTGTCACATGTGGCCAGCCTGGGCTCTCGGGGACAAGCCTGGCCCCAGGAGCGCTCGGCACCCTCGTTGTGTCTGAGTCACCACAGCAGCTCCCACGTTCCCGCTGCACTTGCGTGCATTTGATCTTCCCCCCGTGTTCCTCTGTTCTCCTGGTGAAAATAATTAATCAGGTTATTTTTCTAAGTCATCCTGCAGCTTTGCAGGGGCAAGACTTAAATAAGGATTCTCTTTAAAGAAGAGCTGTGTTAAAATAGCTGTGTGCCTATAAATACCTCTTTGCTTCTATATTTGTTCTCCAGGTCGGTGCAGGAGGTTCTACAGTTGAATATGAGATATATTTTTATTTTTTTGGGGTTACTGATGAGCTGGTATCTTAACAGCAAGGCTGCCTTCTCTGAAGGATGCCCTGGCTACACCTTTGGGTTCCTTCTGTGTTTCCTGCTTTGCCAGTTGTGCAAATTTCCTCTTGTCTTTGAAAGGAGCTGACTCACAAGAATCCTCCAGCAGCAGAGATTTGCACCAGACCCTCCTGCGAGTGCTATTTTTAGCATAACTTTTTTTTTTTTGACCAGAGCTGCGTTCTGATCAGGATTTTCAAAAGAGCCCAGGAGAGATAAATCCCCAAATCTGAGCACTGTTGGAGCTGCGGGTTCCTTTGAAATCCTGACCCTCTGGTGGTCAGGGCAGTGACTTGGTGGCTCCTAAGCCCTGGTCCTGCAAGGTGCTGCATGCTGGGAGAATTGTGGCTTAGGAGTGCGAGCTCTGAGAGAGGCTCTGGGGGCTCTTGTTGGAGGTTGTGCAAGGTGACGTGTCACGAGGGCTGTGGTGCAGGTGTCGTGCATTTGTGCACCTCAGGGCCAGCTGCCAGGGGAACAGTGCAGGGAGGTGCTGTGGGGGAAGATGTCCTGATAGAGCTGCTCCTTTCTCCACCAGGCTTGAGTGCCTTTTGTCTCCCCCAGGGAAAAAAAAAAAATAGTAATTACGGTTGGGTTAAGAAGGAAGGTGTTGGATAGGGAATTTGGGAGTGGCAGAGCCCAGGAAGGGCTGGCCTGTGACAGCGCAGGGGACAAGAGCCCTGCTGGGACCAGAACCAGCTCAGAGCTCTGTAAGGCTGCCCAGGAGAAGAGAAGCAGCAACAAAACCTGAATGATATTAAAGTGGGATTTTTCCACCTCCATCCTGGTTTGGGATGACCTCCTCCACCACACATCCACCAGTTATCTTTAAATCCTCTGAGCCACCAGCTCAAACTCTTTTGGGGTGGCTTTGAACTCCCAAGCTCACGTCGGTGTTCAAGTTCAGCAGCGCTGCTTGAACCTGGGGCTTCCTAAAGCTTGTGGTGTTCCCTGTGCCAGCTCTGCATCTTCCCCCGTGCCTTGGGAGCTGCAAATTGTGAGCACTGAGGTGTAGAGTTTCAGGAGGAAGCCTTTTCCTGCTCTAAGCAAACTGAACGAACCATCGTTGTCTTTAAAGCATGGCAATAAATGTGGATAATAGGCAGGTGTCTTCTACGGGAGGTGTCAGTGAGTCCCGGGTGCTTTTCCTTGATGGCACCGACTCTAAAATAGGTTTATGGCAAGAAGTGGATTAAAAAAATACTCCCCACCCCAATGGTGCAGGCTCTTCCATCAGCAAGGCGCAGGAAACAGAGCAGGACATATTCAATGCCCCAGGGGCAGGCACAGGTGGGAAGGGACATCCCGGGATCTCACTTTGCAGTGGGACTAGGAGAAAAATGGGAACAAATCTGGAGCTGTGACTGTGTCCCTCCCTCCATCCTAAAGGCGTGTGAGGCTGCTGGGTGGGGCTCCGCACATCCGTTCTCCTGCTGCAGGGCTCTCATTCCTTTCCTCCACGCTAAAATTCCAGCGTGGGAGCCGGCTCTGGAGGGCGGAATGGCTGTGACGGTCACACCACAGCAGCTGTACCTGGCTGCCTCCAGGAGCCGGGGGGAAAATCGTCATGGGCTGGGAGGAGCAGGGGGCTAAGGAGCCGCAGAGGGAGAGGCTGCAGGGCCACGATGCTGCTCCTGCCAGCACAGCAAATCCAGGGCAGGGAAAGGCCCCTTTTCCCACCAGCCTTCAAAGCCAATCTCTGCCGATGGCAGATTAAACACGGCAAAATTAAGAAACCAAACCTGGCTGCAGCACCTGGTTAGGAATGACTTAAGTGGAGGGATATTAAAATTTTAAGACTTGCTGCTGTGCTGCTGATGGAGGATTTAAAAAAATAATAATTACTGTTGTGGGGTTGTTTTTTTTTTTCTTTCTGCTTGGTTTTCAGGATTGGTTTCTATTTAGCGTGAGGCCTAATTGCGTAATTACACGATAGACTGGAGGAGAATTTAGTGTGTGTAATACCAGTTATAAAGAAGAGCCCTAATTATGTAGATCTTCTCAGGTAAATAATACATCAGGGGCATGGAGTGGCCTAATTACTGTTCTGAAAACCTGCCTAATGACTAATTTACTTGGAATTTCAGAACGCTTTTGATAAGGTCCCTCATAAGCAACTGTTAAGGAAAATAAATCGAGGAGGGATAAAATGTTTTGCTGTGTTTTTAAACAAGCCAGTTAAGCCATGGGAAGCAGCCACTGCCTCCTGCTCCAGCACCTTGAGGAGAGGGAAGATTCCCAGGCCCCCTCCTGCTGTGGGGCCAAAGCCCCACAAAGTTCCTGATCCCGCTTTGCCGTAAGCTCCAAGGGAGGCTGCTGCCTCTGTCCGCTAAAAATGGGATTCGTGGGTAAATTCCCAGCTCCTTGGAAAAAGCACATCCATGTCCTCACAGTCCCTGGCACACACAGTAGTTGTGATGTTGGGCATCTGAATAATCCTTGAAGATCCGTGCCAAAATTCGATAAATCTGGGTGGAGCTGAACTTGGAGATTTCCGCAGTCACTGAAAGAGTAGAGTGAGGGCAATCCAAAAGCTGGCTCAGCTTCCCGGGTCTGTTTCCTAGCAGATCTCATGGACTTCCTCCATTTGCAGCACTGTATTCCAGGAAGCCTGGCTTTGGCCCTGCCCCAGGAGGCTCTGGCAGCAAGGACAGGTCTTCCCCAGAAAGCTGGGCTCGGGAAGGGATCCGTGGCTTGGAGCGAGGCTGGCACGGAAAAAGAGGAATCACGTAAAGCAAAACCCGGTTGTGCTGCAGCAGCAGATCAAGGGGCCTCCAAACAAAGAGGCTGCTCCTGGGCAGAGAGGAGAGGAAGCTGGAAAAGCTGGTGCTCCGTGGAGTGAAGAAGGCGCAGCCGCGGCCGTGCCGTGTCCTGCTGGCTGCTCTCACGGATTTCACAGATGCTTGGATTGTCCAGCAGGACAGGGAATGAAGGATCAGTTTTGCACCAGGGACCTGCTTCCTGCTGTCCCTTCAGCCGTGGGCAGGGGGGACACTGGGACCCCTGCTCTGCTGCCACATCCCTCCACCCCCGGCTCCACCGGAGCTGGAGGGAGCCGCAGTTTGACTTGGCTCCAGAATGCAGAACTTTCCCTCCCACCTTGTCTTTCTGTGCCTTCATTTGCTGATTTGCAGAGGTGAAGGAGACATTGATGATGATGATAATGGGTAATAGGGGAGATGGGTGCCAGATTAGTTCCTGAACTCTCTAACAGGATTTAAGCTAACAAGAGAGGAAGGCTTTTTTCCTCCCTCCTTCCCTTTCCCTTCCTCCTTTCAGATATTTCCTGTGCTGGGGATAACAACACCAAGGAGTGTTAAATTGGCTCTGAATGTCCACCCCTGGCTGTCCACATTCTTGTAACGATTTCATTAGCTTGAATTATCCACGTTATTTTCTTGTAATGGGATTAGCTGTCCTGGAGTCAGCTGAAGTCCTGGAGCGGGAGGCAGGAGGGCCCTTCTGCTGCGTATTCCATTAACTCCCTCATGCAGGGGGTGGAACTGTCCATGGCTCAGCCCAGGGGCAAAACCATTTGCCAGGGTCCTGCCTTCCTCAAGGAGGAAGAAAGGAAAAAAGGACCATCATTGTATTTTTTTCCCTCCCCCTCATCATCAGCAAATGGGTGCAGAGGCAGAGACGGGCAGGGCCGTTTTTGGGGAGGGAAGGTCCTGTTGGGGGGTGAGGGGGGATAAAGAATAAAATGAAGAGGAGCATTGCAAAGGGATTGAGTGAGTTCTGTGTGGCTGCAGCCTGCTCCTGGGGCTGAGGCTGTGCAGGGAGGGAGGGAAGGAAGGGCTTGTGTGTCTTTCAGGCTCGCCATCCCTGCCCGGAGCCGTTTGGGATGAGCGGTCACGCGTCCGGCTCAGCTGCCTGAGCTCCGGCATGGGGCTGCCAGCAGGCATGAGGGGGGATTTGGGCAGGGCTCGGGATGGGAAGGCAGTGAGAGGAGAGGAGGAGGAGATGGTGGCAGTAGATGGCAACCCAGGAGAAGGTTGGCAGCCTTGATAAAGGTTTTCATCATCAGCTTTACAACGTGGTTTTCCTGTTTCATTGTTCTTGAAGGGATATAAACCAGAGAGGGGGATTGAGGATGGTTCTGTGCAGTGGGACCTCTGTGCATACCTGCAGAACACTGAGGGGGATTTTTGTGGCTGTTTTCCAAGATGTTCTGCAGTTTGACAGTGGACACATTCATGGTGTCAGTTGTGCTTTCCCCCTCAGAACTTGGCAACCCAAGAGTCCTTGATCAGCTCAGGGCTTGGGGAGCACCGAGATCAGTGTGACGAACACTTCCGTGTGTTTGGGGCTTGAAAATACCCAGCAGGGCCTGTCCTGAGGATCTGGCAGGTTAAATGCTGCTCTTTGGGACCGGGAAGGCATTGAAACAGAGGGAAAACTTCCCAGCTGAAGAGATGTTTACAATTCGTTAGGAAGAATTTCTTTGGAAGAAACTGTTCCCTGGGAGGATGGGGAGGCCCTGGCACAGAGTGCCCAGAGAAGCTGTGGCTGCCCCTGGATCACTGGCAGTGCCCAAGGGCCAGGTTGGATGGGGCTTGGAGCAACCTGGGATGGTGGAAGGTGTGGCAGGAGGAAGAACTGGATGGGCTTTAAGGTTTCTTCCAACCAAACCACTCTGCTTCCACGTTTACCCTGATCCGGAGGTAGCTGTCCCATGAACGAGCAGCTGTCACAGCTGCCTGAGGCTGTGGGGTTTTCTGGAGACCAGGGAAGAAGGAAGGGGAGGGGAGAGGTTTTCTGGAGCCCACCTCTATCCCCATTCTCCTGTGTCTCATGGCTGTGCAGGCACCTTGTGGTGAGCAGGCAAAGCCCCATGAGCCGTGTGTTGTGCCCAAGCTGGAATGTGCTGTTTAATAGCAATATCCTGTTCTATAATTAGCAGGCAGAGGACTTGCCTCCCAGCTGGCCTGTGCCAGGATAGCATTACACTCCCAGGGAGTGATGCTCCTCTGACCTGCAGCCAGCTTGCAGTGAGGAGCAGCCATCTCCTCCTCCTCCCTGTGTTCAGCCAGGGGAGCGGGAGGCAGCTGGAAGAGCTGCCAAAGCACGGGAGAGCAGCTGATAGCCAGCAATGCCCGGAGAAATGCTGCACCTCTCATGCTGGGAGGGAGGGGATGTCCCTTTGGCATCTCTGGGATGCACCCTGCATTCCTGCCGAGCTTGGAGTGGGTGACTTGTCAGCTTGTGGCTGTGTCTGTTCTGCATCGTGGCTCAGCCAGGGCCAGCACAGGCTTTTTCTGGTTTCCCAGCAAATCTGGATGGGCACAAAACAAAGGTTCTGATTTAGGAAATAGGAGTTGCAGTGTTTGTCGAGGCTGTCATCCCTCCCAGCCAGCAGCAGGGAACTGTGCCAGGCCTGGGGGAGCGAGGCATGAGGACAGATCTGCCAGCCTGGCTGGCAGGGCCAGCAGGGACAGGGGAGCCCAGGCACGGCCACATCCTCCACACCCACCCACACCTCTGCCCTGCCCTCCTGGTGCTGATCCCTCTGGGGATTTCAGAGAATTGCTGTTGGACACCATTTTTGCTGGATCTACGGGCAGGAGGCTGGGAGGGACTGGAGCAGCCGTGTGCGTGGCAGGTCCCATGGGGCTCTGCAGTCCTGCTGCCTCTGTGGCAAAACTCTTTGCTTTTGGCCCCCCCAGACCTTTCTGTATTAATTGTGAGCAGCTGCATGGGCAGGGGGGTCGTTTCACAAGAGATTTGGGATTGCTGCACACCTCGGCCGTGCTTATTACAGGTGAAATCCCATCCCAGTGTGGTGCCACCAGGAACTGCGGGGCTGTCCTGCCAGAAATCCTGCCCCAGGCCGGGCACGGGGGCCTGGTGGGCTCACAGGGACGGAGGTTAAGTCTTGTGCAAAGTTAAGCCAGGCCGACTGCAAACAAGTCAGTGTCTCGAGATGGAAAGGGCTCTGCTCCCACAACCACCAGGTCCTTCAGGCCCATGCAGGGGCTCAGGAGCACTTGGAGAAGGCATGGAGGGGTGGGTGAGTGTAAATCCAGAAACCGCTCTGGTTTCACACTCACTGATGCTGGAAACGTCCCTGTGAACCATCCTGCTTGAGGAGAGGAGCCTGGGCTGTGCTCCGTGCTGGCAGCAGGGTCGCTGGTCTGTGCCCAGTTTGAGAGGAGAGAGGCCCCAGCCCCCAGGGGAGCCCCCACCCTGGGGCGCCCATGGGTTTTTTCACTCCATCTGTGCTGGAAGGGGAAGGAGCTGGCAGCGACACCAGCCATGACTTGCTGTGCTGCCCCTGCCTCCAGAGCCATCCCAGCCCCTGCGAGCCCATTCCCAACAGCTCCATGGGATCTTACGGAAAAGCTGCTTTCTTCCCTGCCTTGTCGCTGTGCTCCGCTGTCCCTGGGGTGAGGTGCTCCCTCCCTTTCCTCCTCCCGTGCCCACTGCCAGGCCTTTGCCCGTGGCACAGTCCATGCATGGCCGTGCTGGAGCCTGGGTGCAGCTGGAGTGGGAGCCGACGCCCCAGCACCTGGCTTCCCTCTGGCTTCCCTCTGGCTTCCCTCTGGCTTCCCTGGGCATGGGAGCCTGGCACGGCGGGGGCTAATTGGGTTTCCTTCTGCCTCTGCCCCTCTTTCCCCCCAGATCCAGAAGCAATAATTGGAAAAGAGAGGTGTGAGTCTGTGCCTGGCACCGGGGAGGGGAACATTAAAGGCCGGAGCTCTGCGCTTCATTCGCAGCTCCCGGGCTGGTAATTGCTGTGTTGTGGTTTCTAATTAGCGCCGCAGTGGGGGGGACTCCGCTCCACTGCACGGCCCCACCGGGGTCAGCCCTGTCCCCTCGGCTTCCCTCACCCCTGCATCCATCCCTCTGAAAGCTCCTGCTGGCTCCCACTGCCCAGGAAAAGCTCGTGTCCAGTTCTGCTCTGGATCTGGATCTGGATCTGGATCAGGTCCCCGCTGCCTGCACCCCTCTGCCAGTGTGGGAGGGTGGGCAGGAAGGAAGAGCCAGTTTCTCCCAGCTCTGCCCCGGCTGCTGTGGGTCAGCACAGCTTCCCTGGCACCCCGGATCCAGAGCCATACTGCCCCTGCAGGCACCTCCTGGTCCGTCCCGTGTGCTGGCTCTTCGTGCCCCAAGGCCGCGTTGGTGCTTTAGTGCACGGACTGAGCGCTATCTGAGCCCATCCTTGGAGCAAACCCTCCTTCAGCAAACGCTCTGCTGCCCCGGGCACTGCCCTTGGTATCTTTCATGGAGAAAGAGAGGGAGAGAGACTGGAGCATGCCCATGGCTCCTGCCCCCCATTTTTCCTGGCTAGATGGGCACCTCCATGGCTCAGGAGCTCTCACTGCCTCTCCCTTCACTCAACTGCAGTGTTTGAGATGCCCCGGGGACCTCGGGAGTCCCTGTCCCCCCCAGCCCCTTGCAGGAGGACCTCTGGAAACCACAGGGTGCTCCTGCTGCTCCCGTCTCCGAGCTCTCCCCCCAGCTGAGGCTGCTGCCTCCCCTGCGCTCAGGTCTGTTTGTTTGTTTGCGTAGCTCCAGCTCGGAGGGGGCAGGAGGGAGAGCGGGAGGGAAAGCACCGAGCGCGAGGCGTGCGGATTCATTTCGAAGCTTCATAATGGCGCATTTACACACCACGTTGCCTAAGGAAATTGGGTGGATGAATGCCTGGTCATGCTGCCAGTGCAGCAGGTTAACTCCCAGGATTTAGCTTATATCATTTCACGAGAGCGTTTATGGCCTTTACTGTGTTTATTCCCGGGTGCTCTTTGGCACCGCCGTATCCCAGGCTCCTTTTGTGTATGCACGCCTGTGTGGAGATTTTCAAATAAAATAACACATCTCTTCAGACCCGGGCCACATTAAATATTTATTGCCTGCAGTTTGTGCATATGTGTTTGATAAATGGTGTGAGGGGAGGGGAGGAGAAGGGGAAGCGGGAGCTCGGCAGCAGCAGAAGCGTCAGCTTTGTCCTGGCATTTCTCCAGGGGATGGCACTGGAGAGGGGTGTCCGGCATGTGCTGCTTCCAGGCTTTTTGGTGCTCCAGCCACGAGTTCCTTCTCTGGGACAGGAGCCTCCTTATCTCCCATTGACACTCCAAAACTTGCCTGAAATGCCGTTGGATATGGAGGTTGTTGTATTCTGCTGGATTTGCCCGTTTCCCTTTGTGCATCTGGAAAGCTTAAATCAAACCAGTTTATTCCAGCCCAGAGGCTGCAGGAGGGGACAGGCTGAAGGGTTAGAGCGAGGAAATCCAGTCATAAAAAATGCCCAGGATCCCTGGAGGGGAGGGGTGACACCTCTGGGGATGGAGGAGCTATTCTGGAAATAGCAGTTCCCTGTGGGGCCACGCTCTGTGTCCTGCCTGTGTCCTGTGTGCTCCAGCCCCTCTTTAAAGGTGCAAGTAAATCTGTTTGGGTGGGATTTGGAGCAGCCCTGGTAACCTGGAGCTGCTCTTTGCCCGCCCTGAGCAGGGCCTGGCATTCTGGCTGGATCTCCTGAGGGCAGGAGAAGCAAAGCAGTTACACTGGAGAAGTTTTTTGTCTTGTTAAGGTTTATGTCCAGAGCGATCCTTGAAATCGAAGCGGAGGTTTTAGCTGTGGTATTTGCTTGGGAAATGGGGCTTGCAGGGAGGCAGAGGGGCTGCAGGACACCTGGAGCAAGACTCACCTGGTGGGAGAGACCCACTCAGTGTGGGTCTGCAGCTGGCACTGACGAGGTTTGTGGCAGAGGGGTGGTTCTTCCTTTCACCTCATGCTGTCTCTGCTTTCCCTTGGATTCACAGCACTTTTGGAGAGCTCAAAACTGTCCGGCTGCCCAAGAAAATGGCAGGAACAGGATCCCACCGGGGCTTTGGCTTCGTGGATTTCGTCACCAAGCAGGATGCCAAGGTGAGCTGTGCTGCTGCCCTGCTGGCACTGCCCCAGCCGGGGGGGAAGGGGGCTCTGTCCCCCCTGATTTGGGGCAAGCTGGTGCCATTCCCTAGGAAAGCTGCACTCAGGCTGAAACCCTGTGTGGGCACCAACAAAACCCATAACCCAGCCATAATGGGGATAATTTCAGTGCAACAGGTAAAATAACTCAAATTTCTTGTAATACAGAAGGATGGGAGCTCATTTTTAGGGTCTGTCAGCAGCACGGTGAGACAGGATGGTTCTGACCCAGCATTAACCCATCAGGAAACCTCTGTACATGTCCCACCTCCGCCACCACCTTGACTTCAGGGCAGTTTTGGGTATTGTGGCTGTTTCCTGGTTTGTAACCCGTGCAAGGCTCCTGTTCACCAGTTCTTCTGTGTCTTTTGAGAGCCCCCTGGGAGCAGGGGCTGCCCTGGTGCTTTCCCAGTGACTGTACCAGAGGATCCGTAGTTATAAGTTGGCCCAGTTCATCTATTTTTGAAAGCTTTCCTGTATATTTAAGCTCCGTGCTTTTAGCAGAAGCAAGGGGATTGCAGCCTGACAGTATCCTGCTCTTACCCTTTGCCAGAGATTCTAGAGCAGGGTGGATTCCATCCTGCTGCTGATTCCTGGCGATGTGCACAGGGGCTGAAGGGAGTGGTCGTAAGCACAACGCCCAGGATGTTACTGCGGAAGGGAAGGCACCACATGACCCCCCAAAACTGCAGATTTTCAAGGCTGTGAGCAGAGATGAAGGAGAGAGGGGGAGCCAGCCAGAGCCTGTGTTTATGTTTTTAGACAGCATTCATTGATCCAGGATCACAAGGGACTATTAGATCATCCCTTCCAGCCTGACCTCCTGTATAACACAGTACATGGAGTTTCTTTGTTAGTCCTGTATTGATCCTAATTCAAACTTCCCTGTGCTCAGCTTCCCTCCTCCCCCTGGGGGTCAGCTGGGGGTGCAGGGATCCCCCCAGGAGCCTGTACCTCGAGCTGTGCTCGTGGCTCTGCTCAAAGCAGCTTTGCTTTCACCTCTGCTTCACTCCACAGTCACTCAGGCTTTGTTCCTGGGGTTTGAATTAATCTTTTCCCAGGGAAACTTGAGGCTTTGGATGGAAAGATGCACAGAGGGACCTGGCTGTGGGGGGTGTGAGGCAGCACCCGCTTTTCTGCTGCTTCCTGTGGAAAACAGGCACAGGCTTGGTGTTTGCCTCCCATCCCTTTCCATCCCTCAGGGACTGATTGCAGCTGCACTGGACAAATCAGAATCTCGGTGACAGGAGCCATCTCGGGTGAGGGGAGAAAGCCAGGCAGGACTCTGGATCAGGGCACTGCTGCCCAAGCTCATGGAGGGGAGCATGCAGGGAGAGAGCTGCCCTGTGGAAGAGCTCTCAGCGGGGTTTTCTTCTTTCCCAGCAAAGCAGCTCTTCTTCCTTCTTCATCTTTTTTTTTCCACCCTCATCTCTTTGAGGGATTTAATTGTCTCACAAGTGGCACATCAAGTACACTCCATTGGCCGTCTGGAAAAGGATGCACGGTGTATTGATGAATAGGATCCTGAATATTGTAAACACGCTCATAATTGGCTTAGAGTTTATTGCTGAGTGAAATGAGAGAGGAGGGGAGTGGGCCTGGAGACCTCTGAGCTGAATAGCTCTGACTGGCAGTGACGCTTTCACTCAGAGTGGTAATCTGGAAATTGCTTATAAGCATCTTATAAAACATGATGGGTTTGTAATAGAATAGTTAGGCTGGCTTTGTTGGGCATTTAAAGCCTGTGACCTCCCGTGTTTGTCTTTTTCTCTGAACAACCACGGCTGCTGTGGGAGCGCACATGGAGATTTTCCACAGCCAGCACGGAGATGGGGGGGCTCCCCCTCCCATCTCCCCGAGGCTGTGCCTGCAGATCTGCCCCATCAGGCTTGGTTTGATCTTCTCAGCCTCCCCTGGAACTCAGACCCGCCAGCAATACCAAATTAACTCCAGCTAAGGAAGCACTCACCGTTTCCTGACGTTCCCTGTGCAGAATTGTTGGGGAATTGTTTTTATTTTTGAACTATTAACTGGAAGCCGAGTTCCCACTTTTCTCCCCTGTTGATATAAAAATACATCTGGTCTCCAAATAGAAATTGCCCATTTGGGAGAGGCAGCCAAGGCTTTCAAAATGCACACACACAGAAGGAAAAATGCTTGCGTGCAGCTGGCATCGCGGAGAGCATCCTCAGTTGGGACTGGCTCCTGCGAGGGAGGGATATTTATCAATCTCCTAATGTTGTTGACCCTTTGTCCCTCTAATGGCTCCAGCCTGGAGGCTCTTTGGCGTGAGTATTTAATAGGGCAAGGGGGAATCTGGAGGCAGAGCAGCCCTGGCCTCACACGAGTGCAGCAGCGGGGGCTGGAGCTGTCAGCCCTGGGGGTGACAGACGCCGCGGTCCGGCCTCTGCTCCCGGCCTTCCCAGCTCAGTGGGCTCTGCTCCAGAGCTCTGGCTGCCTCATCCCAGCAGCCTGGCCTTCCTGGGGGTTAATCAGCCACCTCTTCACTTGGAAATTCCCTTTCTGAATCCCGCAGACGTTTTTAAGCTGCTGTTCCAGCCTCTCCCTTTCCTCTCCCCGCTTTTTCCCACCACGCTGAGCCGTAACATTCAGCTTGAACCAAGCTTCGCAAAAAATGCCCAGAAATGGCATTTTTAAGCATGCTCACATCCTATTCTCCAGGAGGAGAAGTCCACAGGGTTTTCATGCAACCCCTGAAGCATCTGGAAAGCGAATGAGGCCCGGGAGAAGATTTGCCAGGGATCTTCAGGCTTCAGTGTGGCCTGGCAGAGGCTGGGTTACCAAATGCAGCAGCTTCATCAGAATCGGGTTTGGGTGTTTAAAAAGGAGCTTTTTGTGGCCCCTTAAAGGTGTTGGAGGATGTGAAGCCCTGGGAATTAGAGGTCTTTTGTGGGGAGTCTCTCTCTTGGATAGGCAGACACCACATCTCCCTTTATCCCTCATTTGGATACAACTCCACAAACCTCTGGCCCCTTTGTTCGTCCAGAGAGGCGTCCTGGGAAGGCAGATGCTCAGGTAGAGGAGCTGCACCCCAAAAATAGCACCTGCTTTCTGTGAAAGCCAGCCTGCTTCTCCTCATTTCATACTTGTCACCTAATTAAAATACATTTTTTCCCTGTCTTTTCATTTGGAATAGCAGCAGTGGCAGATTTCCTCCTCTCCCTGGAAGATTTCCAGCGGTGTGGATGTATGGGGGTGGCATTTCTCCCCTTCATACCTTTGTCTTTTAAATCATCAGTGGTTTCTCTTTTTTTTCCCCTGAAAAAGTCTTAATTCCTCTCAGAGCAGTGAAGAGCTATGTTGTGTCTTTTAGATCGTTTCCAAAGAAGTGACACCCATGTGTTTGTCACCTGAAATGTGCAGCTTCTCCTCTGCATTCCCAGCTGGAAGATAGGGAGCAGAGATCCCAGTACAGGCTGGAGCTCTCCTTCCTCCTGGGTGCAAACCAGCTCCTTCTGGGGATGTGTTTGGTGGGAAGGGCCAATGTCACCGGGCTGGTGGCAGATGTGTCTCACCCAGCAGCTTTCTTGCACACAACACAACTTGATGGCACCATCTGCCTTCCCTGTTGCTCCGCGACCTTTCCCAGGGCTGCCAGCAAAACCAGAGGGTGGCAATCCCATGAGGAGGAGGAGGTGGTGGCAGAGAAGTGGCCCAGAGGAGCAGAGCCCACCAAGTGCCACGTTCATCGTGGTCTGCCCTCCTCCGTGACCTGTGGAGCACAGATGGGCTGTGTGCTGTCACCCAGCCTTCCTCTTCCTGCTGCCGTGGGAAGGAGAAGTTCAGAACCAGGAATTAACAAAGGAAATGCAGTGTTTAGAGCTGTGGGTTGTGTGCCAGGCTTCGCAAAAGGCTCCTGGTGCCAACGCAAACAGCCCTCACAACTCCCTCCCCCCGGGTGTTTGTTTAAGCCAACACATTGCTCTGCTAATTGGGAGATAGGCCTTGAAAACACAGCAGCAGCAGCAAATAAAAACAGCTGTAGCTTGCAGCCCTCCCAGGAGGAATGTGGCCCTGGAAAAGGGGGCACTCTGCCCTGCCAGGATCACCCCGGGAGCTGGGGGTGGTGGGATAATGGGAATTTCACCCAGGCCATGGAGCAGGGGGAGCTGGTGCTCCTCAACTCTGTTTTATAGCACATGAGGGTTCTGTGAGTGACAGGACTTTGGGAGGAGAGGAGCACTCAGGTCGCTGGGTGCTGGTTACTGAAATGGGGTTTTTTCATTAATTTCATAGCACAGCAGCTCCAGGAGCATCCTGAGGAGCAGCTGTGGGCAGCAAAGCAGGACAAGCCCCTCTGCCCAGAGCTGTGGCATTTGAGCTGATCCCAGCCTTAGCTGGGGATCTTAAAAGAGCATTTTGAGCATTCCTCTCTGCCCGTGCCCAGCCTTTCCTGTGGAGCACTTTGTGCTCCATGAAAATCTTTGGCCAGTGTGTTTGTGTCTTTGCACCGTGGGCCCAGTCTTGAATTTCCTTGAAATAAAGACAAAATCAGGCTTGCCTGGACTGAGCCACTGTTTTCTGGGTGTCTGTGCTGGTTGCCTGCAGACAGAGAAAGCCACCTGAGCTCTGGGCTGGCTGGCACGTTTGTGTTCAACATCACCCAGAGATTACAGCTGCATGGATGTCATCAAACAGCATCTGACACGAGGAAACCTGGGTTTCTGCATCACAGCAAACCACCACAGGCAAAAAGAGCAGAGGGCTTCTGGGCTGGCTTCTGCTCTGCCACATTTGCTGCCACCACGGCCAAGTCACCAAATGGTTGGCAGGGAGAAGGCAGTTTTCCAGCTTGCTTCCAGAGCAGAAAGGAGCTTCTCTCTCACACCTGAGCTGTGCTTTCCTGTGTTCCAGCAGAGAGCAGGGTGCTAGAGAGTTGTGAGGTTGCCCATGAGGGTCCTGGTTTGCTGTTGACCCACCCAGTGCTGCTTCAGGGCTCCAGAGACTGCGGCTTTCCCAGCTCAGGGTGGTCCCATCCTGTGCTGGATTCCAGCCCGCTCCCCCACGAGCAGCAGCCTGCAGGAAGGGAATTTGCTCTACTGCAAGCACAGAGAAGATAAATGACTGAGTCAAAGCCTCTGATGGAGATGGATCCTGCCCCATCAGAGCAGAGCACTCAGAGCAGGATGTTCTCCAGTGGCCTTTCCGCTCCAGGGCAGAGGGAGGGACATTTTTGCCTCTCCTCCTGTGAGCCTGTTCTTATTTTCTCCTTAATTTTTTTTTTCCTTTTTTAAATCTGCAGAAAGCCTTCAACGCCCTGTGCCACAGCACTCACCTGTACGGCCGCAGGCTGGTGCTGGAGTGGGCAGACACAGAGGAGACGCTGGAGGGCCTGCGCCGCAGAACCGCCGAGCACTTCCACGGTAATGCTGCTGCCCTGGCACTGCCCGCCTGGCACTGCCCGCCTGGCACACACTGCGGGCTGGCAGGCCGATGCTGGAGCCCCAGGATGCAGGGGGAGGCATCCAGGCCCGGCTTTGTCTGACAGCTCTGCCTGTGAGCAGTTAACTCTGCGTGTGCTGCCTGCCAGCCACAGCGCCGTGGCTCCCTCCCCTGGGTGCTCCCAAGCTGGGCACAGGCTCTGTGCAGGCAGCACACGGGTGCAGAGGGACAGCTCGTGGGGTGATGGGTTGGGATGCAGAAGGGGCTGCTTGGCTCAGGCTGCTGGGAGCAACAGCTCCGCAGATGACAGCACTGCAGGCTCCTATCGACAGCCATCGACAGGCACAAATGCATTGCTTGGCAAATATTTATGTAGGAAGGGCTCCCCTGGGCTGCAGGGCTAAGCTGGAGATCAATGCTCTTCCTCCTGCATCCTCTCCATCAGCTCGTGCCCGTGGCCCGGGGGTTTGGCAGGAGCCGCCGGGGGGCTGTACATCCCTGGTGAGGGAAGAGCGGCACATCCCGGTTGTTCAGTGATCCTGGCTGATCCAGTGATCCACGTGCTCCTGAAATAGCACTGGGCTGGTTGTTTTAGGCGGGGAAGCTGCAGTTGGGTGCTGGCAGGGCTGAGGGGGGATGTGCCCACCCAGCACTGCAGCGGGGACACGTCGGGCTTGCTCACAGGAACGCGGCTCCGACGTGAGGAGGGAGCTGCCCCCATCCCTTCTGTGGGCGTGCAGAGGGTGATAGTGAGAGAGAGGGGAAAAAAGGCTGCCAGCACTCGGCCTCCAGCCCCCTGGAAGGGAGATGCTCCTTCAGCTTTCCTCCCTAGGGTAGCTGGAGGCTGGTTTTCCCACACAGAGCAGGGATGGAGAGGACACAGAGCACACATAGCAAGGCTGAGCACACACAACAGCCAGGCTGGACCGTGCATCTCTTTTCAGTGGTGACACAGACCAGAAACCTGGCTTTTTCCTGCTGATGCCCATTTTCCCACTCTCCTCCTCCCCCCACAAGGCACAGGAGCAGCTCAGACATCCCCGCGCTGTTTGTGGCTGTCCCATGAGTTCTCCTCTCCCAGCACAGTGCGGGTGAACTGTGAGGGTCTTCCCACAGCTTTGCAGGCTGCAGTGGTCAGGCCCCTCTGGGGACGAGCTGGGAATGGGAAAGAAAAGATAATTTGAGGTCCTCAAGGCTCAGGAAACAATCAAGACCGAGGTCTGTGGTGTCCCCAGCCCCAGTGTCAGCCCCATCATCTCTGTCACAGTATTTCCAAGTCCCAACCTGGGCTGTGACAGACGTGTCCTGCCACTGACTGCTCTCTGCTACAATTATGCACCTTATTTCCAGAGACCATTTAGAGAGATTGGGCTCCCAGTCCCAGGTCTCCGCTGTTATTTGTGAGGGAGAAGTCTGCTCTCCCAAATCTTTTCTCCATGCAGGCGTTTGTCATGGCAATCAAGCCACTTCTGAGCCATCTTTTCAATAGGTCTAATAGATGCAATAAAATGGAATAGGCTTCCTTCCCATTTTGTGTAGTTTTCAGGTCATTCTTTATGGCTTGTTCTGAGGCTTTGTAATGTTCCAGGAGAAAGTGAGGAGCCCGGGAGTGGTCAGTGCCTGCCATGGGTGGGTTCAGTAGTTCTGTCAGGAGTGAAGCCACAGCCCAGCCCTGAGGCCTGGGACCTCAGCCCTGCACTCCAGGCTGGCTCCCAGCACCGTCTGGGCGAGGTTTAAGGCTTTTTGCTCATTTCTGAGAGTATCTGCTCTTCATCCTGGGGCAGGAGCATCTTACATTAGAAAAAAAAAAAACACTTTGAGTTTCGTTTGCACCCCACTTTTCATTTGGGGGACCGACTGCTGCAAGGTGGCTACAGAGCCCGAGAGCTGGGACAGGGACAGGCGAAGCTTTGATGCTGCTCTGGATAAATTTAGTGACTCTTCAAATGGGAAGGAGAAGCCAGGGAAAGGTTAGCCCGCAGTTGTCCCTGGAGCCTCTAGAGCAGCCCCTACCCTGGAGCAAGGTTGTGGCAAATGCCCCAGCAGGGCAGGGACAGGTGACAAACCCTGCCAAGCAGCAGCGTCTTGGCCGCGGCTTGGGCAGGGGATCCTCCCTGTGGAAAACAAGGATCGCTGATGCCACTGAAAGCAGCAGGGTGGCTGCTGTGGCCCTGTGAACAAGGCACCCCGCTGGCCTGCAGCTGGGTTTGCCAGCCCTGGGCTGGGGCAGCCGTGCCTCTGTGCCCTGCACTCCAGGGCCACCGCCGCGCTTCTCCCGCATCCCCAAAGCACGGCAGCACAGCTCCCCAGAGGCCTGGAGCGGCCGCACCGCCTTCCCTGCCCGGGAGGCCAGGGCAGCTCGGCGCTGGGGCAGCCCGGCAGGCAGTGCCCGGGAGGCCGGGGCAGCTCGGCGCTGGGGCAGCCCGGCAGGCAGTGCCCGGGAGGCCGGGGCAGCCGGAGCAGCCCGGCAGGCAGTGCCCGGGAGGCCGGGGCAGCCGGAGTAGCCCGGCAGGCAGTGCCCGGGAGGCCGGGGCAGCCCGGCAGGCAGTGCCTGGGAGGCTGGGGCAGCCGGAGCAGCCCGGCAGGCAGTGCCCGGGAGGCCGGAGCAGCCCGGCCGGCAGTGCCCGGGAGGCTGAGGCAGCCCGGCAGGCAGTGCCCGGGAGGCTGAGGCAGCCCGGCAGGCAGTGCCCGGGAGGCCGGGGCAGCCCGGCAGGCAGTGCCCGGGAGGCCGGGCCGGGCCGTGCGGGGCGGGCGCGGCTCCCCGGCGCTGCAGCGCCATCGATCTGTGTTGGTCGCTGGCCGCCGCTCCTGCCAGGCCCGGCGCGGGCAGCCAGCTGTGCCGGGCCGCTCGGCCTGCTCCTCGCCATCGATCAAAGAATTAAATTGACAGATGGGGAATTTCGCCACGCCGGGAGGGGAAGGAACGACGTGCGGGGGGGTTTTATAGGGAGGGCGAGTGAGGGAGGTGTGTGAGGAGGGGGTTCGGTCGTGAGGGGCTGCGGGCGGCTGTGAAGCAGCCGAGCCCCGCTGCGGCTCCTCCCTGGTTATTTACAGCTGCTGCTGGAAGCAGGGGCTTTGCCAGGGAGAGCATGGTCCTGATCCTTCTGGCGGGGTGGGAAAGCCTTCCCTGCCACCATCACCGTTGTCACAGCACCATTGTCACATCGTTCCTGGTTTGGCCGCAGACCTCCCCCGGTTTCCTTCTCCCTCACCTCCCAGCCCTCGGGCTCCCTTTTTCCTCCTTTCTCCTTTCCTTTTTTTTTTTTTTTTTAATTTTTTTTATTATTATTATTTTTTCCAAGAGCATCTGTAACTAATGCAAACACATGCCGGAGCCGGAGAGTAAAACCCTGCAGGATTAGCGTGGCATCCGCAACCCTGCCACGTTCTAATCCCGTGGTAATCCCCCTCCCGGCCCACCCCCGCCGGCTTTGCCCATTGTTTAAAGGAAGCAAATGGGATCGTTAGCGGGCAAACCTTAACCAGCTTGGAGCAGCAGAACGGAATTCGAACCAATTCGCTTCCCCACCCTCCTGGGTTTTTATTTTCCCCTTGTCAGACAAGAGGGTGATGCTCCTGGTGCCCCCGTGGCCGAGCTGGTGAATCTGGGGGGGTGCAGTGGGGGAATTTTCCCTACCAGCCCCCTGCCCATGCCACGGCAGGTCCCGCTCTGCTGAGGGACGATCCCTGCGCCCCCAGCATCCCATATCCAGCTCTTTCTCTGATGTGTAGCTTCATCGTTGCAGGATCTCCGTGTGGGGCCTGCCGGGGTCTGGTAGGGAAGGGGTGGCAGGTACAGGACACAGCTCTTGCAGTGGATTCAGGAGATGAGACCACGTTTGATGCCATTCCAAAGCAGGAGAGCTGGGAGCAGAGTAAAGGAGAGGGAGAACTGCTGAGCTGGCACCTTCCTCCAGGGTGGGTTATCCCTTGTGCCTTTGGGTGACTGAACTGGGAAGAGCTGCTGGAGGGTCTTGGGGAGGTACCTTGTGTCCCCCTGAGCTCAGTGGGGTGGGTGCTGGGAGGGCAGCAGGGTCCTTAGCACCCTCATCCCCCTGCTCGTCCTCACAGCCCCCAGGGAGAAGGGAGGCAGGTTCTGGCTTGCTGTCAAGGAATTAATTGAAAAATAAAATCATTAGATGGGAACTCCAGAAATGCAAAATTGTTGGGAGTTGGGGGGAGGCGGAGGGGGGGGATGTGAGCTTTTGTCAGGTTAATTTCTTCTGTATTGATGTTTTGTGACATTTACTTGTTGTTTATCTCCCGCAGCAGCTGTAATACTAAAAGAAAATGCACAGCTTGTTCCATTTATTTATTTTACACCTTTTCTTTAGTCCTATGGTATGTTTGTTTGTTTGAGAAACCCGGCGAGGCTTTTGATGTCTGAAAGCAGGATTTAAACAGCTGTTCTCCATGTGCTGCTGGGGAGCTGGGGGGAGAGGGGGCTGTGCCACGTCTCCTGCCGGGAGGGCACCGCCTGCCCAGCGCAAAGGAGCTGCCAGCCTCAGGGCAGGGACCAAATGGCTTTGTCACCTCGGTGCTGGGTCGGGATGCTCCCTCAGGTGCTGGCAGGGCTCCCCGCTCTCCTGCCTCCAGTGGGAAGGATGTGTGCATGGTGCTGTGTCCCACGGGGGTCACGGGGCAGTGCTGTGCTGTGGGGCAGGAGGGCCAAAGCAGGGACATCACCCCCCGAGGTGAGGGAGGAGGGCTGGGCTGCTGGAACGGGGTGGTCTCAGCGAGGATCTTGGTGGGGCTGTGTCCTGCCAAGAGCCTGGATGAGCCCCTGGTTAGTCCTGCAGCCACTTTTCCGCAGGGAACTTGTGAATTCCATGGTGAATTTGGGTCAGCAGGAAGGGTTGGCATCACCAGCGCCTGTTTGGGTGCTGTTTGCTCCCAAACTGAAGCATGGGATGGGAGGTGTTGGAATCCCAGCTCCTGCCAGGACCTGGCTGGGGAGGAGAAGTAGATGATACCTTCACCTGGAAGGGTGTCCTGCTGCCTCCAGCCCCCTCAGCCCCTCCCAGGTGCTTGTATGCGGGTCCAGGTTGTGATTTTTGCTTTTCTTCTTCCCCACTTCGCTCCCACCCGGGCCTGGACAGACTCCCCGAAGAAGAAAAAACGATCGGAGGTTTTGAATGAAATCATGGAGCACCTGGAAGAGGAGGAAGATAACAAAGATGAGAACATCTAACAGCTGCCTGGAGTCTGGTGAGGTAGGTCCTGGGACAGTGGGGCTGGGCTGGGCACAGCTGGCCCTAAGGGTCACAATGTCCTGGCTTGCTGCAGGGCCAGTGGTGCTGGGGCAGGAGAAGGTACAGTTCCAAAGGCTCAGCAGCCTCCAAGCGGGGATCCCACCCTTTGCCTCTCCCCCATCCCCCCACAGGCTCATGGCTGTGGTCCCAGCGGTTCCAGCCCAGACCTGGGCTCGGTTTGGGCCCCATGGTGAGGTGAGGGCATGCGCTGGGTGTGCTCTGTGAGCTCCCCTGGCTGTTGGCATCCCCACGGGGGAAGGCAGCGGCATTGCTGCTGCAGCAGGAATTGCTGTCAGGGTGTGAGCTGTCCCTCTCTGTGGCTGGGGGACAGCAGCTGGCCTGCCAAAAAATCAAAGTCCCCATTTGGGCACCACCCTGCAGCTGCCACCATGTCATGGACAGGCAAAGGCCTTTTCCCTGCCAGCACCAAAACCTCCATGGCTTCTCTCCCTCCAAAGCCCCACACCCCGAGGTCTGTGAGTCCTGGCTGGCATCGCTTCTCCTTGGTGTGCCTTGGGGTGGCATCTCAAGGCTGGAAAATACAGGATGGCAGGAGGGAGCCAGGATGAAATGGCTCCCTGAGGTCAAACCCTGCAGCCCTGGCAGCCCCTCACATCTTTTTGAGAGCTCCAAGCTCACCCTGCACGGGTTCAAGAGAGGTGAGACGGGTTCGTGGTGTCCCTTGTGTGTGTTTGTGGCCACAGTGGAAAGCCTGGATGTCTGATAGGAATCTTGTTCACCAGCCACAGCATCTCAGCTGCGTTAATCCATCCCTGCCTGCTCCATGCAGTGCCAGGGCTTTGGGATCATGTCTGTCCCTCTGGAGCAGCTCTGGTGCCGGGATACCCCCAGGTGTGTGTGCTGTGAACCCCTTCTCCAGCCCGAGGATGGAGCTGGGCAGGGCTGCAGGAGCACAGGAGGGACAGGACCCTGCTGAGAGCCCAGCCCTGTGCTCACAGATGTGTCCATCCCCAAAGCAGGGCTCAGCACTGCTGGGCCTGAGGCTGCACAGCCCTGGGTGCAGTCCCAGAGCAGGCTGAGCTCCTGCTCAGGCACCTGAGCTGGGACACCCCTTGCTGGTGCCCCAAACCGTGCTGCAGCTCCAGAGCCGTGCTGCAGCCATGGAGAGGCTTCCCAGAGCCAGCAGCAGCCACTCCTGCCAGGACCTGGCAGGGCTGGCTCAGGGGACGGACCGGAACTCAGGGCTGGCTTTGGGATGTCCCAGGGCTGTGGTGTAACACCCTCGTCCTGTACAGCAGCAGCAGCCCTGCAGCACGTGGGGACACTGAGGCACGGGTGTGTCAGAGGGGGGCAGTGTCACCTGAAGCGGTGACAAGCTCCGCTCCCCTTTTTTCGCTTGGCATTGGTGAGTGGCGTTCCCAGCCCTGCTCCCCGCTGCTGCCACCACCTGCCCCAGCCCTGGGCTCACTGCAGGGGAACTTGAGCCTTAGCTGAATTAAATTCCCATTTAGCAGGGATGTTTCACCACCCTGGCTGTGAAGGACCAGCCCAGGCCCAGCACAAGGGACAGAGCAGCCAGGCAGGGTCCCCTCCAGCATCACCCAGCTCGTGGTTTCAGCAAAGCTCTGCAGCGCTGCAGGTTGGGCTTGGATTTTCCTGTGGGGTTTTTTTTTCATGATTTTTTTTCCTCTTTCCCTTCATTGTCTTTTGTGGCAGGGCAGGTTTCTTGCTGAGTGTCTCTGAGGTCTGCAGCGGCGACGAAAAGGATTAGCACAAGCAGAGCATGTAGGCTTTAGAGAACAGAGCAGAGTTTGGTTTCAACATCTAATTCAATTTGTTCTGCCGAGATTGAAATATGAAATGGTTGCCAGTCAAACGTTCAAAGGGGGAGGAGGGAGGAAAGAAGAGAGGGAGCCTTCTCAAATTTAAATTTTAATGAAAATTAATTTAACCCTTTGATATGTTTTAAAACATGTTCTTTCCTGGGCTGGGAAAAGCTGGAAAACATTCATGAGGGTTTTTTTTTTTTCCCTGTACCTTCAAACATAATGAAGATTTTCTTTTTCCCTTAATGATACTTATCTTGTGGAGCAGTTTGACACTGGTTAATTTTTCAGGCAATTTGGTATCAAGAAAATCTGTTTGATGTGAGCGGGGGGGGGGCTGTGTATGTGTATACAGATATATGTGTGCCTGGACATTAATTATGGAAGTGCTGATCCCAGCTCTGGAGAACAGTTGGAGTTAATTCCTACTCCACTTCTTGGTTACGTGTTGCGAATCCCACACGTTGCACCCCTAAAATTACAGCAGCAATTCTCTGAGAACGAGCACACACCTGCTAATTACCCTGAGTTAAAATGATCACTTAAGTAGCTCTGCAGAAATTCAGCACTCCCCACTGCCTGGGTTTATTTTTTCCCCCTGATCTGAAGCAATCCTAATGATAAAATAATGCAAACTCTCTTACCTGTCCACGTAGCTGAAGCTGGGAACAGCCTCCCTGTGGTCCTTAACCTCGGCAGCGCTGCTGTAATGCTCTTGTTTGGTTTGGGAGGGGGAAGAGTTTGTTCTCTGTTACTCAGGAAGGTTTTGTCTGTACCCGATGATTGCACGCTGATTGTTGTAACCGGCTGGGATCAGCTGCAGCCCTGACCCTCTCCTTGTCTGGCTCTTGACACCCCAGGGTCGGTGTCACCGTGTGTGCCTGTCACCCTTCAGCTGCCCTGGGCAGAGCTGGGCACAGGGAGGGGGTGATGCTCATCTGGGTGTCCCTTTTGGGGTGGGAGTGCTGTCCCCAGGCTGTGCTGGCAGCAGAGAGGATGAGCAGCTCCGAGCCCAAGTCACTCATCAGCCTTGGCCCTGCAGGCAGGAGCTGGGGTTCAGCCACCCCAGCTGGGCTCTGGGATGTCTGGGCTGTGCTCAGCTCCTGCTCTCCCCACCAGAGAGCTGGAACCAGTGGTTTACACTCAGTTCTGCCTGCTGGGCACGGCGCAGGGTCCTGGTGGAGCCTGCAGAGCCCAGGCTGAAGCCCTGTGTCCCTGGGTTCTGTCAGGCTGTGACAGCTCCATCCAGGGGGAGACCCGGCCAGCCGGACGAGAGCCGGAGCTGCAGCAGCTGCTCCCCAGGCACCCTCCAGATCCCCCTCCCCAGGGCCAGCTCTGCAATTGGATTAGGATATTATTCAAATGCAGCTTTTTCACTGAATGGGAGGGTTAAGGGGTTTTAATGTAGAAGCAGCTCTCCCTAACTGCTGCCTGTTGCCAGAGGCCTGTGGGCTTTTATCTCCTTACGGGGACGGCCGGCAAAGCAAGGGCAGGCACAGAGGATCTCCAGGGATCCTGGGTTTGCTGGGCACTGCCAGCCCCTCTGCTGTGCCACGGTGCCCTGTGAGTGCCCAGAGTGACTCGTTCCCTTTGGAAAACTCCTGATCAATCTGTTTTCCTCCCTGTCCCAGGGGAGGAGGCAGGAGAGTTGGCAGGGATGGGCAGGCAGCATCTCTGAGCTCTTGTTGGTTTCTTTTCATCACCACTGCGCTGCCCCTGCCTACAGCTCAGGAATTTCAGCTCTTCTCATCCCTGTAGTTCCACCTTGCCTGGGCTTCCTCCCAGGTGTGTCCCATGGAATGAGGTCTGGGAAGCACTGAAGGGCCAAGCACCCTTTGCCGGGGCTGCAGGAAGATCTCGTCTCCCCTGTGTCCTGCCTGCTGCTGACTCCAGGGGCTCTCGAATCTCCAGGTTGGACTTCAGGAAGAATTAGCAAATGCAAATTGAGAGAGTTGGCTTGGATGTTGGCTGGAGATTTGGGGAGCTTCTCCTTAATCACAGAATCTCAGAAGATGCTGAATTGGAAGGGACCAATATTCCAACACATCTGGACTTTACCCTGGCTCACAGCTCCACCAGCGTTTGGCACCACATTCCAGCGTCCACCTCCACATTCCAGCAGCCACCAGCACCTTCCTCAGCAGGAAATACAGCAGCAGGAGGAGGAGGCAGCGTGCAGCTTCCCTGACTGAGGCACTCTGCCTCCTGTTTTCCCTAAACACATGCACTGGAGAGGAAGAGAAATCTTTGCATGGCCGGGCTTGAGAGCTCAGCCTTCGCCAGCCATGAATAATAATCAGGCTCAGTAATTCACAGTAAATAGGGATCCAGATTGGCTAATAAGGGATGCTTTCACCCCAAACTGGAGCTGGGAAGGGAGGCAGAGAGAGCAGGAGCAGGCGTTGGCTGAGGGGGTGTGCACGGTGTGACCTTAATCGGTGACAATGGGAAGTGATGCCAGCACAGGAGCCAGGACATGGGAATCACTCTGGAGAAGGGAGGGTCTCACCTCCCGTGGGACCTGCAGGAGCACAGTCCCTGTGTTCCACAGCCCATAATTAGTGCCATGTAATTAGGTTTGTCTCTCTGTTCCAGCCGCAGGAGCGTGGTGGACCAGGGGGTACAGAGCCAGTGTCACCATGTCCCCACGTGTGACACCATCCCCAGCTCAGGGTTTAGCCAAGCTGCTGGGACAGAGTGGGAGGGTGATGAGGGCTGTGGTGTGCGTCAGGAGAGGTGATCTGGGGGGGGAAAAGATTTTCTTCACGTTCACTCCACTAAAACTGGGTGTTTCCTGGTTAATTTTCTCCCTCAGGAGCGAGCAGGGCAGTGGTGGGAGCTGTGTTCAGGTGCAGTGGGGTGGGGCTGGGGGGCTTCATCTGATGGGGAGGAAACATCCCATGGATACCCCTGTGAGCAGGGAATGGCTCCCAAGTGTCCAGCACCGCACAGAGCAATGACAGAGCCCCTCCCTGCTGCTTCCCAGCAAATATTCCTCCAGCAGCACCTGAAGGCGCTGTTAGATCAAGTGAGGGTAAAGGAAACCAGGAAAAGCCCCTCTGCAGACCTCAGCCCATGGTCTGGGCTGTTTAAATACGTGCAGTAGGAGCTGGAAGCGCAGCTGATGAGGAGCTGGAGGAAGGCTGCCCCTGCAAGGGGTTTGCAGCTGCTAAATGACTTTTGAAATTGAGGAGGGGCCTCCAGCCACATTCCCAGTGCCCTCAGCTCCCCTGTGTGGGGTGGCTGGAGAGCACCACGCTGCTGCTTGGCTCCCTTTGCAGCTCTCCCAGTCCTGCAGCAAGGAATGGCTCTGGATTCAACCCAATCACAGCAGCTCTGCCCAAAGGCGATTTCCCTCCTGCCCTTTCCCACCCTTTCCCCATCTCTCCCCTGCCCACACCACTGGATTAAGGATGCTCCCCGCACGCTGGGAGGGACGGAGCCAACAAACCTCCTTCAGCTCCCTTTTCCCCGTGACTTGGCTTCTTTAGGTGGGAAGTGGCTTTGGGATGGGCAGTGCTTTCTCTTGGGGCGTGATGGGTGCTGTTTGATGCCTCAGCACCTCAGAGTTGATGGATGGCACCTCCCCATCCCTTCCCCACAGCTTAAATCGTCCCCCACAGCCCAAAACTGGAGCTGGGATTCAGCAGGGGCAACAAGGACAGCTTTGTAAGGCCTGAGAGGTGGGGAGAAAAGCAGGCTCTTGCCTCTCACACGTCACCCCAAATCTTTTATTGGAGATTTGAAGCCCCTGTTAGCAGCCCTGAGAAGTCCAGAGCTTTTCTGCTTCATCAGCTTAGAAACCAGACCACAAAAGACAAAAATCTCTCCAGGAGAGATCTGGGGTAGGCAGCCACCCCCTCAGAGCCATCCTCTGCCCACAAAACCTGGCAGCAAAGCCCCGGCTTAACCTCAGCCTCAGCAAGGCTGAGCCCACACTGGAGCCTTCACAGCTGGCTGGGGCAGGGACCTCTCCTGGTGTTTTGGGCAAAGCATTAATTTTTGCCTGTTGGGGTCTGGTTTTAAGCTGATGATGCAAAAAACATTTTAATTTCTCCCCCAGGCTCTGGGTGGGTGTGTGGGGTGAGCTGGGGTTCAGCGCAGGGCTAGGAGTGTCCCACTGGATCTAAAGTAACCTGGGCTTTTCAACAGAGCCAGCATAGGCAGAGACAACCCATGGGCTGGCTCTGGTGGCTCCCAGGTCTCCGTGACACCTAAAGGGGAGGCAGGAGGGGGCGGATTGCGGGCAGGAGCTGCTTTAATGCTGTTTTCAGCCGAACTCAGCCCAGTGTGCCAGCCCCGGGAAGCAGGGGGATGCAGTGCCCCATCCTGGGCTGCCCCAGGAGTGATCCCAAGCCCGTGGCAGAAGAGCCGGTGCAGGGGTGCGGAGGCATCACACCGAGGGGCTCTCAGCCCATTCTGCCCCCCAGCAGGATAAACAGGCCAGCCCCTCATCGCCCCAGGCAGCTGCAGCTCACAGCAGCAGCTCCTCCCGCCAGCATCCCTGCTGAAAACCCAAACCTGGGAAGTTTCTGATTTTACTTTAAACAATGAGGAGCCAGGTCACCCTAGGGCGGTGTCAGCTGGGGGTCTGCAGGCCCGGCGGGCGGCGGGAGGGGGCACAGCAGGCAGGAGCCTTGGACTTCGTTAGGATTCAGCCGCTGGATCTCCCCTTTCCCTCTGATGGCTGAGTGTGATTGACACTTACAAATTACCCAGCCAAAAGTGTCGAGTCTTTGACCCCTGAGTAACATCTTTGGCAAGCCTGAGATTTGCCAGCATTTTGTCATCTAATTACTACAAATCCCTTGAAAATTCACTGGCTGGTGAATTTTTAATGCGGGACAATTTCAATGTGATGCATCGCCCAGATGGGCACGCGCGGGCTCCTTCCCTCTCCCCCCGCCGCTGCTTCCCTGCCCGCCCTTCTCCTTCCCTCCTTTCCTTGCCCCCCTTCCTCTCCCATCCCATTTCTTACCTCCCTCCTGCGTCTGTGCATCCGTGTCCATGGATCTCAGCCCGCCCTGGGCATCTCCATCCAGCTCGGTGTCCCCCCAGCCCGGCTCCTGTCCCCTTGCTGAGGGAGCTGCTGCATGGAATTAATTGTTTTTCCCCATCTTCTCAGGTCTCTGGCTGGCAGATGGAGCAGGAGCAGCCTCCATGAGGAGCCAGCCCACTTGTTGCCAGCAGAGTCCACTCGTCCTGTGAACCCAAGGGCTGATTTATGCCGTGTGTCCAGGTCCCAGCATTCCCAGCCTTTGAAACAGACTTTAAATTCAGAGAGGAAGGAAACTGTTGTCTTCTGGCAGCTCCTGGGCATCACTTCTTAAATCAAGGCAGGGATGTGATTCCCTTCATCTCAGCCCAGCCTGGGGGAAGAGGAGCCTGGAGCAATGGGCACTTCCCTGCTGACCTGGGGACTCCAACAGAACCCACTCTTAACGTCTGAGTTAGATCATTTCTGTACATTAAAAACCACATTCTGTACATTAAAAATTAAAATACTCTTTTAACTTTGCCAAACTGAGCCACATCTGGGCTTTGTTTGGCTTTGTTCCTTCTCCACAGGCAGGTGGTTTTTGGGGCCGATAGGGAGATAAGAGGGAGGCCTGGGGTTTGCTGTGCTGGGCTTTGTGCCTGTGTCACTTCTGTCCCCGTTCCCAGGCAGTCGCCTCCCGTCTCTCCCTTCCCAGCTTTCAAAGGGAAAGAGGCTTTGCTTTTCAACCAGGGTACTGCTTTACATATGTAGGCAGCTGATAAAGTATTTTCACTTCGCCCCTTTCCCCTCTGGGAATCGCTGTCTTACGGCAAAACTGTTTTGTCTGACAAGGGCTGCAACAGATTACACGTGTTGGCTGCAAACACGGGGCCTTTTCTTACCCCCTTCCCCCCCTTTTGCTTTTTTCTTTAAAAAAACCCTGCATCTCTATCTCTGCACAGCCAGGAGGAGCTCTGCCCTGAGCCCCCCTGAGCAGCCCCGTGTTGGGACCCGCTGGTGGCATCAGACCCCCTGCGTGCTGCCTCTGGCCAGGTTGGTTTTGTCACCGAGGTTAATTTGAGCCTGAATCCATGAAAATGCCCCTGATTCCATCAGGGCTGAGCACTTCAGCTGGGCTGGCTCGGGGTTTGGGGTGGGAGGTTTTGGGAGCCCTTGGCACCCGCAGCGTCCCTGGAGGCCAGCGGGGCTCAGTGATGCCCTCGAGGTGCCGAGGGCCAGGCAGGGAGCCACAGCACATGTGATGGGCTCATCCAGGACACCCCTTCCCAGCCCGTGGGCCACGGATTTCTGCCATCTCTAGCTGTATGCAAGCTGGGATAGGTTTAGGATTTGCTGTTCAAACTGTCTTAAAACCCTCAGGGGGCTCCAGCAGCAGATGAGCAGAGCTGAGAAACCCCTGCCCAGGGCTGTCCCCAGGCTCCATCTCCCGAGCTGCCCCTTCCCAAAAATGTCCCTGGCACCCAGAGGGAAGGGCTGGGAGAAGGTTTAAACACCAAGGACGAAGGGAACACCAGGACTCATGGATGTTTCGCTGCTCAGAAGCTGCACACCAGGGCTGAGACGTGCCCAGATTTCAGAGGGAGAAAAATGAGGCCCCTGTAGTGCCTGGGAATGGGCACCCAAAACCGGGGGTGCCAGAGGGGCTGGGAGGGGGCAGCTGATCACCAACTCATCCAGGCAGTGCTTGGGTGCTTTAAAGGGGAAATACAACAAGTTTAGTGAGGGGTTTGAAGGATTAGGACCTGGAGTCACTCCAGGGTGCCTGGAAGTGTCCAGCTCTGCCTGTGCCACCACTGCTGGACACTGGTCCCAGAGACCTCTGGGGACCCCAGCACGAGCAGGCTTGTACGCATCCCTGAGCTGTGTCACCATGGAGGGTGCTCAGCCCCAGGGAAAAGCCTCAAGTGCTGGATCCACCCAGCCTGAGGGGATTTCGGTGATGTTTCTGTGGGACAAGGTCCCTCAGCAGCACAGTCTGGCTTTGGGCACCTCATGCTGGGCATTTTCACACCCGAAGATACCCACAATGATGTGAATCCTTACCTGCTCTTTTCCAAATTAGTGCTTTCCTTTTTTCCCCCCCATTTTCACATCTTCACTTGTGAAATCCCATCGAAGCAAGAGGTCTGGGCCCAGGGAGTGCTTTGCTTGGCCCGAGTTGTTTGTGGAGATAATTAACTGTGAGTTCTCAGCTGAAACCTGCCAGGGCAGCGCTGAGGGAGGGCAGCTCGGGGCCTGGGCCATCCATGGGGGACGGACTGGGAGAACCACGGGTGAGGAGCACTCAGGAGGAGCCGGCTGAGAGCGACCCTCGCTGGGCTGCCTCTTCTTGGTCCCTCAGCCCAAGGCCATTCAGTTCTGGGGATATCCTTTGTGCCCTCTCCCAGCTTCTCTGTGCCCCACTGGAGCCAGGGATGGGCACTGCATCCTCCCCTGCAGCTTCTGGTCTATCCCGTGGTCCTTTTCCCATCTTTTCCCATCTTTTCCCAGTGATTCCTGACCTTCAGCCTGCCATGGCTTCACCCACTCCTGCTTCTTGCAGAGCCAGGCCTGGCGATGCTCCCAGCAGCCGGGGGGCACAGGGGGTCACCACCCTCAGTCAGCCTGCTCAGGGGTGACACTGCTGCTCTGGGCAGGGCTCCCCGCACCCCAACACCTCCCCAGGGCTTTGCCAGGTCTGGAACCCTGCCGGTGCCCCTGGCACTCCATGAGCCCCCTGCTCCCGGCGTGCCTGGGTAAGGAAGGAGGAGTTAGTGCTGCTCGCTCCAGCAGGCAGTGCCCCAATGCCAGGGAACAGCAGAGTTACGAAAACCTGGTTTGACTCCGTGTGTGCTCCCAGAGTCTCTCTGTGTGTGAGGAGATTTTGAGGGGCTGAATCCAGCCCCAAAGCACTGGGAGAAGTCCCTTCCCCTCAGTTTTTCCCTGCCCCCTGCCTCAGTTTCCCTTCCATCATCGCTGTAAGGGGCCCACCATGGGGAAACCAAGGAGATGTGTGATGGGGGCCGGATCCTGCCCCGGGGGGTGCAAGGTATCACCAGCATCCCTGGATTCACCAGCTAGGGTGGGCCAGGGTGGCTCAGCTGCCAGGGACAACCTTCTGCTCCCATTTAGAGCTCAAAATCAGAGGAGCTGGAGTGAGCTGGCCTTGCTTGGTGCCCATGCCAGTGCTCCCAGCCTCCGGAGCTGTGTGCCCGAGGCTGTGGGCAGGTTTTGGGGGCTGCAGCCTGGCTGGGAGCAGGCAGCAGGAGGGTCCTGCAGCAGGACTGTGCTGCAGCCTCCCTCCCATCCCTACACCGAGCAGGAGAGGGAGCGAGCGGGAGAAAGCGGGAGGGAAAGGACGTGTCAAATCAATCATATTTAAACAAAAGCCTCTTCGGCCCAAGGGCCCTTTTAAAAGCTGCTTATTTAATTAAAAGTCCCATTTTCCATATTTATGGCCCTTATTCAGTTAAATATTAACCGCCTGGGCCAGGGCTGGTTTATTCTTTGGGAAGAGGCAGAGTTGGGAGGTTCATCAGGGGTTGATCAGGCAGATGGATGGAGGAACCTGGGACAGCACATGAGGGCTCGTGGCAGTGCCTGGGGCCCGCGGGGACGCCACCGCTGCTGCCCTGTCACCTTCCAGCAGGACACAGGGGTAAAAATAGGGAAACTGGGGCTGTTGGGCTGGTGTGGGAGATGAGCAGGGACAGCTCCTGTAGGGAACAGCCTGAAACACAACACCAGGCACAGTTTAAGCACCCAGCTCCCCTAAGCTGTGGCAGAATAATCATAAAAACACCTCAGTTTGTCCCTGGGGTCACGAGACCATCACTGGTTCCTGGCCACAGCCTTGCCAGGGCTGGTTTCCCTGGGATTTCATTCCCAGCAGCTGTGCCAGCCCTGGCTCTGCCGGGTTGGACATCTCAGGGCTGTGCAGGACCTCACTGAAGGTTCAGCAGTGGTGTCACTGCTCCAGGCTGGAAAGGAGGACCTCTGGGGGATCCTTGGACTCATGGAGGGGGCCAGAGCAGCTCAGCTCTGGCTCCAGAAGGTGTGGGAATGAGGAGAAGCTGGAGTTTGTGTTTGGGTTGGCAGGGACCCTAAAGACCAGGAGATTCCAGCCCCGCTGCCCTGGGCAGGGACAGCTTCCCCTGGAAGGGAGGAAAGGAAAACCAAGGAGCAGAGGAGCAGTGGTGCTCCAGGAGGTGTCCGTGGGAGCATCCCTCACCTGGCTGGGCCCCGGTGCTCACCCTGCCCTGGCAGGAGGAGCTGCAGCGTCCCCTCAGGGCTGGGCCCTGCTTTGGATGTGCCGGGAGATGCCCTGCGAAGGCTGCAGGAGAGTGGAGCCTGGACAGACCAAAATCTTGCTCTGAGCTCTGTCCACCCCTCCTGCCCTTGATTTTTTGGGAGCCAGCTCCGTGCAGCTCCACATCCCAGTACGGTCAGCACAAACCCAGTCCTGCCTTTCCCTCCCATCCCAAACAAACGCGGAGCCGGCGGCCGCGGGGCCGCCGCGCTGGGAGGGAGGTGCTGGCAGGGCAGGGAATGAAACGGAGCCGGTGATTTCCTCCGGGGAGCGGGGCAGGGCGGGGAGCGGGGGGTGGTGGCAGGAGAGGGAGAGACACCGGGTTATCAGAGAAGTGTGAAGACAATAATGCAATCTGACATTTCTGAAATGAGACCCCCCGGTTGCCCTGGCAACGGCTCACGTGGGACCAGCTCCCGGGAGACGGCTCCGAGATGTGCTATAAATGATGTTTGATTAGAATTTAAATCATTTAGGCGGAGAGAAGATAGGCCTTTTGTCAGCGCGGGGACCCGCGGGGGTCACCCACCCGGCAGCTGCCAGCGCGGGGTCCGCCCCGAGGGTCACCCCGGCGTGGGTCCGCCCCGAGGGTCACCCCGGCGTGGGTCCGCCCTGACCCCTCCGGCCGGGACAGCAGGAGGCAGCTCCTGGCCGCAGCAAACACGGCACGGCAGGAGGACGGTGCCTCTGAGCCCTGCCAATGGACCTGGCACCGGGACCTGGCACCTCGGCAGCGGCACCTGAGCTTTGGGCTCTCCCCAGCCGGGGCAAGGCCACCAAAACTCTGCCGTGGCTTCTGCCAGCCGAGAGCCTCGGCGTCTCCAGTGCCCTGAGGGAGATAGTGGCCCCTCAGAGCCAGCTCTGCCTCCCTGAAAATTCCGGAGCAGGGAATGAAGCGTGGGGTCACCTCCAAGGAGAGTGCCCTTCCCCCGGCTGCCTCCGGGGACGTGTCCAGGTTTTCCCCACCACCTCCAGACCACGGCCCGGGAAATACTCCAGCAGCCAGAGCTGCCTGGGGGCAGGAATTTTGCTGGACAACCATCCCCTGAGCACTCCTTGCTCCTTCCAGCTCCCCGGTGCACACAGTGAAGCCTTTTTTTGCTGTACAAAGCCTTCCTTGGGATGAAATACATTCCCCTGGCTCCGGGGCTCGCAGGACTTCACGCATGGAGCGGCGGAGCCGGAGCCGGGGTCGGCAGCCGTGGTTTATGTTCCTGTCAAGCCCAAGCCGCAGCTGCTGGGTTTGTGGGGTGAGGGCTTCGGGTAATGGAATGCAGGGTAGCTTCATCTCGGGGCAAGGCCTCCACTTGGCTGCAGCACGGAGGGGACACCACCCCAGTCAGCCCAGCTGTCGTCACCCAGCTCAGGCAGAAGATGACTTAAAGGCACCTGGACCTTCCTTTGAGGTCTCCTGGGTGGTGGCACCATCAGGGCCAGGAGGCCGCCCCGCTCTGGGGAGGCTGGGCAGCTGGAGAAGCTGATTGTTTGCTTTAATAGCACCAAGCCTGAGCCCCGGGATGAGCCTGAGTGAGGCTGAGCAGAAGTGCCTCATTCCCCAGCTGGTGGGAGAAGCAAACCAGCAACTGGGCACAGGCTCTTTTCCTGGGAAATTCTAAAATTCCTTGCTCTTCAATGCCGTAGTTTAGATCCCGTGAATCTTTAGAGCTTGCTTTTCAACTCCCTGGAAATGCCATCTGATCATGAAATTAGAGCTAAACTAATAAATCTCAACAAATATTAATCTAATGAATTTAGCTCCTTTTTGTTTGTGGACCAGCAAGAAGGGGAATTGCAATGTTCTCGTACTTATTAATTATCTGAATGTATTCAACAAACCTCTCCCGACTGCTCTGGGCGGGAGCCTTGGCCATGAATATTCCGAGTTTTGTTTCGTGCCTGTGACCACCCTGCACATTCAGCTGTGGGGTTGGGGGGAGAATTCAACCAAGGGGATGCTGGGTCTTACAGTCATTGAAAGGTTTGTGTTGGGAGGGAGCTTGGAGCTCATCCCATTCCAACCCCTGTGGTGGGACACCTTCCAGCCGAGCAGAGCGCCCCAAGCCCCTCCAGCCTGGCCTTGCCTTGCAAGCTCCGAGCTCTGCTGTAGAATTCCCCACTTCTGGCTGTCTGTCAGCTCAGATGGACTCTCTGCGTGTCTGCAGGATGAGCTGGGTGGGAGGAGAAGCCTTGAGTGACGCAGGATCTGGGCGTGCACGTTTTTGGGTGAGGGAGGCACAGGGCTGGGCTCGGGGGCTGGAAGAGGCTCCTGGCCACCTCTGGGTGGTTCTGCTGGGTGTCTTCATGACTGCGAAGCCACTGAGGGACACCTGTGGTGTCTCCAGCCAGCTCGGGGGCGTTGCACTGAGCTGTGTCTGTCGACAGATGTTATATTTGGGCTGGTGGGAAGGTTTTCCTCCGGGGAGCAGCTCGGCTCAGCCGGGCAGGGCGGGCTTGGGGCTGCTCCCCAGAGCACCCCAGCAGGCTGAGGGCTCTGCCAGCCCAAAATCGCCGCTCCTGTGCTGGTGTGTGGCTGCAGAGCCAGCCCAGCTCAGGGCTGCAGGGGCTCAGCCAGGACCACAGGAACCCGCCCAGCTGGAGCCCCCCTTCCATAGCTCTGCCTCTGGAAATGGGTTTGGAGCAGGAGACTCCCTGGGCAAGGTCCCTGCCAGCTTCCAGGGCAGAGCAGGGCTGTTCCTCCCTGTGCTGGAGCAGCATTTGAATTAAAGGTGCTGCCCTCAGCTCTGGAGCCTCTCTCCTGGCAGGAACCTGGGCAGCGGAGCCAGAGGGTTGGAACCTGGGGTTTGGGGCTGGATTTCCCTCCTCCAGCGCATCCTTTGGGATTTGGGCAGCTCCATTTGGGGAGAGGGGCTGGCTGAGCCCTGCAGGCGGGTGAGGTGTGGGCAGGAGGGGCTGTCGGTGACACCTCGTTAATTGGCAGGAGCTGGAAGCGCAAGCCCATGGCAGGAACGGGCTTGCCATCGCCTGGGAAGGCGTCCTGCGGCTCTGCACGGACAGAACGTGTCACTTGTGGCTGGGGCCAGGAGGAAAAACTAACGGGGCTTGTTCCAGATTGGCCGTGAATTAACTGCGGTCCCCGCCTGAGCCGCCCCCGAGCTTTGAGCCGCCTCACAGAAACACAAAACTGCTCTTGGTTGTTGTTCTCCAGCAGCGCTTTGCCTGTGGGGCTCGCCCTGCCCAGAGTGGCCCTGGGGATGCACCCTGGGTACCCCCGGCCCCAGCTCCTGCATCCTCCTGGATGCTGATCCCTGGCACAGCATTAAGGAGCTGACGTGGCCCAAGGTAGTAAAGAGCGATCCAGAACGGACATAAAACTCAATATATGGCTGTGCCTGATTAAAGACAAATTATTTTTGGCAAATATTAATGTTCCAGCAGGAGTGTCACAGCAGCCACTCCGGCACTCCTGGGAACATCTCTTTATTTCCTTTCAGCTTTTCAGTTTGATGTTTGAAATACCCACCCAGGACTGGAGCATCCTTCTGTGGGAAAGGCTGCCCTTGTCACCTCCCTGGCACCAGCTGCTCCCTTTTCCCTGCCTGAAAGAGCGGGGAAAAGCTGTGTTTGCACCTCAGCTGAGGTCTGCAGCACCTGGCTGGGTGTGGAGAGGGTTTTCCTGCTGGGAAAACACCTGTGCAGGGAGCTGGGAAGGTCAGTGCCTTTGTTTTTATCACAGACCTCCCGGCAGTGGTAAGGGGAGCTGCCGGGTGTGGTGGCCTTAGGAGAAGCTGATCCTTGGGAAGGGTCACGGGTGGCTGAGGGATGGTGCTGTCACCATGGTTTTCACTGGAGGAACCTGGAGAGGAGCTGCTCATAAAGGACAAGGAGGAATGTCATCATATGGACAGAGGACAGGGTTAGATTGGATACTGGGAAAGAACTGCTCCCTGGGAGGGTGGGCAGGCCCTGGCACAGGGTGCCCAGAGCAGCTGTGGCTGCCCCTGGATCCCTGGCAGTGTCCAAGGCCAGGCTGGACATTGGGGCTTGGAGCAGCCTGGGACAGTGGGAGGTGTCCCTGCCCATGGCAGGGGTGGCACTGGGTGAGCTTTAGGGTCCCTTCCCACCCAAACCGTTCCATGATTTCTGAGCCCCCAATCTGCCAGGGAGGTCCCTGGCAGAGATGAGAGGTCCCAGCTCTGCCTCTGGGGAGGCTTCGAGCAAAGCACGGAGCCAGGAGCTGCTGCTGGAGCTGGTGACTGGCAGGAGCTCTGTCTGTCCGGAGCATCTCTGAGGCACTAAAGGCCGCGAGCTCCCCGTGGCCTGTGACACCTCCAGAGGAGGAAGAGCCCTCTTCCCCCTTGGTGGGCTCCCCACAGCCGCGGCTCTGGCTGAGGGCAGGAGTCAGGGAGGCGGTGACAGACACGGGGGGCACTCAGGGGAGCAGCTCCTCTCCCTGGCTGAAGCCCTGCTCCCGGTGTCTCGCTTCCAGGTGCCCATTTCCCAAAACGAACCTGTGCTTAACCCTTCCTACAGCCCCGCCTCTGCAGAATCCACCTCCTGAGCTCGCCTGGTCTCCTTTTTGTTTTTAATATTTTCTTTCTCTCAAGACATTTGCTGCTTCCCCTCGTGCTAACGCGGGCCTCTTCCATCACCAAAGCGCCGCCGGGGCAGAGGCAAAAGGCATCGAGAGCTCTGCAGCCTGTCAGGAGCCCGTCCCTGCCAGGGAGCGCCGGGACGAGGGACAGCGGGACACCGGGACGAGGGACAGCAGAAGGAGGAACGCCGGGACGAGGGACACCGGGCGCAGATGGGGCCGGGCCTCCTCCGTCACCCCTCGCCAGCAGCAGCCCCGGCCCCTCGGGCCTCTCGGCTCACCCACTCTGCCCCCTCGGCTCTGTTTCCTCCTGTTTTCCCCTTTTTTCCTGAAGATGTCCCCGTCCCAGCCCTGCGGGCTGCCCAGCTGTGCGTGCCTTCTGCTCAGGCCCTTCGGCTCACGAATATTCAGGCAGGGAGCCCAGGTCCGGGCTGGCTGGTGCTGGAAGAGCCGCACCCCAATCCCAGTGTCCCGGTGATGGACGCGGGGCTGCGGCGGGCTGGGGGAAGGTGATGCGCGGTGGGAAGCGAGAACAAAGTTGGTGTCTGGCAAAGCAAACTGGTTTGTGCGGAAATCCCTTCATTTCTCCGCGGGAAATCGGGGGTGGATCCGTGTCGGGTGCTGCCGAGGCAGCTGTGCGAGAGAGGAGGGGAATTTGGGGTGGTTTGGGGTGGGGGGTGAGGCCCCACCGCTGGCAGCAGCACCAGGCCCCGAGTCCTGCAGGGGATCTCTGCCCCCGCTGCCCTGTGCCGGAGGGGTGGGGACCTGGAGGGGCGGCACGGGGGGGTTCTGACCTCCAGAAAACCCCGCTGGAGGCAAGGAGTGCTCGGATAGCCACGCTCTGCTGCCAGGCCGTGCTTCCCAGCCCCGCTCCCGGTGAGGAACGGCCCTGAGCATCCCCCACCCGCTTTTCCCCGGGCGCGGGGCCGAGCTGGGGATGCAGCAGGGCCAGCGAGCCCCGGATAATAAACAAGCAGAGCTTAGTGAAGCTGTTCTGCCAAATTTACACCCGCTCCCGGCGCACGGAGGAGGTGGCAGGGGCCGCGGCCGCTCCCCGATCGCCGCATCCATCACGGGATGGCCGCGCTCCAGGAGGCATCGAGCGGCGTTAGCGGGGACGGCGGCGGCTGTGTCAGCTCCGCTCGTCCATCACGGCCGGGGACGGCGCTGGCGGCGAGCACCGGCCGCGCAGGGATGCTGTGGAAGCGGGGAGAAGCGGCGGGATCCAGCCCGCAGCTCTCGCTCCCGGCCCCGGCAGCCACACGAGGACCAGGGTGCCTCAATCGCCATGGCACAGGGTGGGCTGCGCAGCCTTTTAAAGGGAGTTTTCCAGGGATTGCTGCCAACTTTGTGGAGCCCTGGGAAGTGGGAGCTCGGGAAGGCAGCTTTGCTCCAGCTCCTCGATTCTCTGGGAAGCCACGGTGCTTCCTTCTGTCTCCCAGCTCTTGTTTTGTCTCTGTTCCCGTCTCCTCTCACACGCACCATTCGAGTGCCTCTTACCTCCTTGTTTCCTCTGATGGCATCAGGCTACAAGTGGCTGAACAGTTAAAATGAACACTAGCACGATGGGCTTCTCTTTCTATTTTTTTTCCCCTTGCATCCACTCTGGAAATGGGGATTTTTGCTCTTCCCTAGCTCCATTCCCAAGGGATGGGGCCTGTCCCTTTCCCTCTGTCCCCTTCTGACCAAATGTCAGCCAAACTCCAGGAATGCTGAGGGACCTGGAAATGCAGAGGTCTTAAAACATGGTGCTCCTGTGCTTTTGGGATGCAGGCTGGTGCCTGGAGGGAGCAGAGATCCTGGGATGCCTTCACCAAACGGAGCTGCAGGAGCAGTGCTGGGCCGGGTGCCCACCATTCCTGCAGGGAGAGGAGTCCTCACACAGAGCAGGGAATCAAACCGGAATCTGAGCCAGAGGGAAGGGGCTTGTGTGAATCCCATCTATTGCTTGGTGCTCCTGGTGTTTTCCTCTAAATCCTGCTGGGATGGAGGTGCTGTGCTCCTGTGAGTGATGGGAGCCAGGCTGGGATTCTGTGTTCTGGGAGCACTGAGTGGCCATGGAAAGCAGCTCCTGGCTGGGCTGTGGGGGCGTTTCGGGGGACCCAGGATGGGGGGTCAGCCTGAAGCCACCCCTGCGGTGTGATGGGTGCTGGCATAGGCTGCTGTGACCCCGAGCCTTCCCTGCACCATAGAAACCCACAGATTCAGCTGCCTGGGGGATTAATGCAGCTCGGCGCCTCCAAGTTCATTGCTCAGAAGTTCAGACCGACTTCAGACCCCAAAAAACGTTGGTTTCCCCTCTCTGAACTATTTTTCTCTGGTGCTGGCAACCAGCAACTGCACCATCCCAAACCTTGTGAGGAGGGTGAGGGATCTTCCTCCTCAAGCCAGGCTGAACAAGGGGAAAACAAACGAGATTGCAAAGAAGCCCCTTGTGATGTATGGGGTTAATGGAAACATCTCTGCTGGTTTGAAGGAAATAGATAACACTGCCAGGCCAGAGCTTTGTGAATGGAGTCTCCTTTCTGCTGTTCCTTCCTCCTCCCTACTGTACCCAGACAAACCGCGGGTGACTCCACAGCTACAGGACTTCAATACCCTCGGAATTAAGGGATTCCTGAGCGTGTTTGGGGACAGGTGGGGGTGGCTGCGGGAGGACACTGCAGCCCCTCTGGCCAGGGCTGCCCGGGGTCGGGGATCATTCCCAAGGCAGCAGCAGCCACGTGAATGCAGCCAGGCAGGAGCCCCTCACCGTGCCCTCGGGGCTGGGCTGGGGATCGCTCTGGGGCGATGCTGCACAGCAGGGACAAGGGAAAGTCCCGCTCTGCTGCTGGAATTAATGGGATTTGGGGGATTTTGGATGGTGCTGGGGGGAGGTTCCCCAACAACCTCGGTCCCCATGTCCCCCAGCCCAGGCCCTGCACCCCAGCTCCTGATCCACCCCCAGCCCTCATCCATCCCCAGCTCCTGATCCACCCCCAGCCCTCATCCATCCCCAGCTCCTGATCCACCCCCAACCCTCATCCACCCCCAGCCCTCATCCATCCCAGCCCCTGGGGTTCCCAGCTGCGCCGTGGGCTGCAGCCCGGGCTGCTCCGAGCTGTTCCTGCCTCGGGCCGCCTCTCCCGCCCTGGCTGGGCGTGCTCCATCCCCATCCTCCCCCACGGCTTTGCTTTCCTGCTTCTTCCCTCACAGCTGCTTTCTCCTTCTGCTCCTGCTCCCCTCTCGCTCCCTCCACTCTGCCTCAGAGACACACATAACTCTCCCGTGAAATATATACAGTGTAAATATATAAAAAGCCGGCGTTTGCCTGCTGCTTATGTATTCATGAAATAGTAAATAAATTTTATGGGATAATGTGAAGGCTGCCAGGGAGCAGGAGGATGAAAACTAACCCCTAATGAGGCTCCGTGTCAGTTTGGCACACTCGGGATCGATCTGCCGCTTCCATTTAGCGCCCGAGCGTGGGGGGGAGGAGGCGCTTCCCCGGCGTGGCCCCGGCAGCGACGCCGCGGTGACGGTCCCGGGGTCACGGGCTCGGCGGAACGGGATGGGGCTGCGCTCTGGGGGCGCTGGGCTGGCCCGGGGGAGCTTTGGGAGAACGCAGAACGGCGGAAGAAGGGGGATCCTGGGGAGGGGATGCTCCGGCTGGCCTGGGGAGGGATGTGGGGCTGAGGCAGGAAGGGATGCGGGGAGGGGAGCAGGGAAGGATGCAGGGCTGGAACCAGGCTCGCACAAAGAAGGATTCAGGGTGGGATGCAGCTTGTGTGAGGAAGGACACAGGGAGGGATGCGAGGTGGGAAGCAGGCTTGAACAAGGAGGAATGTGGGGAAGGATGCAGGGAAGGATGCATGGAAGGATGCAGGCAGGGATGCAGGGAAGGATGCAGGGAAGGATGCAGGGAAGGATGCAGGGAAGGATGCATGGAAGGATGCAGGCAGGGATGCAGGGAAGGATGCAGGCAGGGATGCAGGCAGGGATGCAGGCAGGGATGCACTGGAAGGATGCAGGGAAGGATGCAGGCAGGGATGCAGGCAGGGATGCATTGGAAGGATGCACGGAAGGATGTAGGGATGGATGCACTGGAAGGATGCAGGGATGGATGCACTGGAAGGATGCACGGAAGGGTGCAGGGATGGATGCACTGGAAGGATGCAGGGAAGGATGCAGGGATGGATGCAGGCTTGCAGAGGCTGCCGGGTGGAACGAGGACGCTGCCCTCAGCAGGCAGGGGAGATGTGGGGGTGGCCCGTGGGGAGGGGGCTGCGGGGCTGGGGCAGCCGAGTGAGAGCCCAAGTGCAGCTCTCGGCCGAGGCCCCGGCCCTGCTGCTGAGAGCCCAGCTCTGTCCTTCCACCGAGATCCGACCTTGGGAAAAGGCAGCTCCTGGGGCTGCCCAGGGCTGAGCAGAACTGGCGTTCTTCCCTGCAATCCTTCCCCAGGGAGCACCGGCTCCCCCAGGGAGGTGGGTGATGGCTGTCCCGGGCACTGGCAGGGGTTGGTCCCCTTGCTCCTGTTCTCTCATCCCAGCGGGAATAGTGGGGACACGGGGTGTGGAGAGGGCTGCAGAGGAGAAGGGCTGGGGTTTGGGGGGACCCACCAAAGCCGGTGAGACCCTGGGCACCCCAGAGCCCTGTGGGACTCAGCCTTCCCACAGGATCTGCCCCGTGTTTGAAGGGCTGTGGGTGCAGCGCAGCAGGATTTGCTCCAGTGCTGGGTCCCCATCCCCTGCTGCAGCACGGGATGGTTTGGGGCTATTTGGGGTATGAAGGGGCTTTTCCTTTATTCAGTGTTTGAGGAATAGGGTCCTACATAAGAGGGGAAAAGCAGGAAAAACCAGTGTGTGCTTCCAGACACCTGGGGATGTGGGAATCACTGGGCACACCTCAGGAGCTCCCATGCCCAGGGAGGGATTTGGGGATTTTTGTAGCTAAAACCCAGCCTGGGTTGCAAAGGAAGCAGGAATGCTGGTCTGGTTAATACTCTGGGTCAGCAGAGTGGGAACACCACCCCAGGCACGGGGCTGCGGCTGCATCTTTTCAGCATCCCAGAACAATTTAGGGCTTCGTTCAGAGAACAGCCAAACTGCCTGGTGGAACACCCAAGGGGTAAGAAATATCTGCACACATAAAAACATCCAAGTTTTATCCTCTTTGGTGCACCCACTTCTGCAGCCACCCTTGGGTGCAGCACGGGGGAGCCCAGCGGTGCCATGGGATGCAGGATACTGCCTCCGCTGCTGCTGGAATTTTGGCACTGGGTGGGTTTTCCACCAAGGACCAGGGATCTGAGGGAAAGCAGAGGCTTTGCCAGCATGTGGGAGCGCCGCCTTGGGTGAAGCAGCGGCGTTTCCCCTCCATCATCACCCACCAGCCGCCAGCGCCCTCACAGGAGCTGCCCCACCAGGGCTTCGGAAAGCCACCGGGTCTGGGGTGTTTACTGCGCTGTTCCATCCCATCCTCACCGGAGCAGAGCTGCAGCCTGGATCCCCGATGCTTTCTGTGCCTTGTGAGGAGCTGCACAAACTCCCTCGGCCCCGCACGGCCCCAGCCCCTCTCCCGCAGCCCCCGCGGCTCCCACGGGGCGGGACGAGCTCCGGGGGCCGCCGGCTCCCCTCGGCATCCCCTCGGCATCCCAGCCCTCCCCTCCCTTCCGCGCCGCCTCCTCCCCTCCCTCCCTCTCTCCTTCCCCCCTCGTATTTTTTTTTATGGACGGAATGAGATGGAGAAGTAAAAATTATTAACCCCGAGGTCAGCGCTGGCTGCCTCATTCCTCTCTAGCTTCAAGCACTTTCTCCCTCATCTGTTTCACAGACAGCGATGTTCGGCTCAACACATTTGCATATACTTATTGCATTTTTTTAGTCTTTATCTATTTATTTATTTTTAAAGAGACAGAGCTGCTCCTGCCTCTTTCCCCCCCACCCTCCACCTCCTGTGAGCTTCCACCAGCCGCTGCTTGGGATTTGATTCAGGCACAGCTCGCTGAGGGAGGCAGGGGAGTGCAGGACCTGCAGGGATGCTTGGCTTCGCTCTCTTCCTCCCACCTTGATTTCACCGCTGCTTTTTGCACGGTTTCCCTAGAAAATGGCTGAGTTGTCCCTCCTGGCTGCTGGGGGAACAGGAGCAGGGTGGAGGATGGCCAGAGGGACGGGTCCATCTTGCTCGTCATCCGTAATTCCCCCTTGCAGAACCGGTGGGGAAGGGCCACAGGAAGCTCCTGGTGGTCCAAAGCAGGGTGGAGATGGAAACTCCTCACCATTCCAAGGCCTTTCCTGGGCTTTGCCTGGCCAAGCACAGCTGTTTCCTCCAAAGCCATTAGCACATGGCAAAATCCGGACCCTCATTTAGGAGGCAGCAGCCCCAGGCTCAGCATCCTCCTCCTCTTCACGTCAGTGAAGCTTCTCCCACCAACCCCAAGGAATGCCAGGGAGGGGGGAAGAAAAAATAAATAAAAAATGGGGAATGTTACATCCTAAGCTCAGCATCTCCCCAAAAACCCCTCGCAGATATCCATAATGGTCCGGCAGCTATTAGAGGCGCGGGAAGGAGGGAAGGGAAGGAAATGAATGCCGGGTGAGAAGAGAAAATTCATAGCCCAGCTGATACGCCATGATAAATAATTATGAGTTATTAATTTTAAATTACATCTTTAATGCGTTGCATGATTTTAATTCCCACCACAGTATTAATATAGGGACTCTGGGTTTGATTAATTTAAAGCGGAACAGAAAGGTGTCGATTCCCAGCGCTGCCGGGGACCTCACGGGGCTGCACGGGGAGGGCCTTTATTCCAGGATGAGCGTCGGGACGGCTGCTCCTGCGCTGTGGGGTGGATGGGAATAGTGGAAAACGGGGTGTGATTTGAGGGGTAGACAGCAGCAAGGTGTTTTAGAGCCCACAGCTGCTTTATTTCGGGGGAATGCATGAGGGAAGAGCATCACGGGTGCGTTCGGAGAGCTGGGAGCCCCCATCATGCTTCCCGGGTGGATGAAGGCCACCAGAAATCCTCCCTCGAGCGCTTCATCCCAAATCCACGCCGACAAAACTAAAACGGGGACCGTCACCACCAAAACCCGCCGGGTGCCTCCACCCTCAGCCCGCACCTCGGGCACCCCCACGCCGCTCCGCCGGGGCCGGAAAGCTGCTCCAAGTTTGCTTGGCGAGTAAACTTCCCCTGAGTGTGACAATCGCTTTAGCACCCCAGCGAGGATTTACCGGGCTGCTGTTATCGCTTTGAAAGTCGGAGTTCTCCAAATGGGCATGAGAGAGCAGCCGGAGAGGTCAGAGCCAGTTAGGCTGCACAGCCGCTCAAAGCCCCCTTCCAAGCGGCATTAAAGACGGGATTAAGTCTAAGAGGGTTATGGAGGGAGGAGTAAAACAGCCTTGTCCTGCACACGGCGCCGAGATAAGGCTCTGTTCTCTAGGTGTGAACTCCCGCGTGCGCCGGCCCAGGCACTCCGGGCTTTGCGGCAGAAATTGGAGGGATAATACCGGAGGCGGGCGGATCAAGCGGCAGCCGAGGCGGCCCCCGGCAGGCGCGGGGCCGGGGTGGTGCCGCCGCGGCCGCCCCGCTATTTATAGGATTGGTTAATCCAGGCACAGGCAGCCTCCTTTCCCACTGGTTCGGCTGGGGGACGGCACAGGCATGGGGGGCCCGCGTGTGGGGGCACCCCCTGCTCCCATCCTGCCTCCAGAGGAAAGGCTGGGGATGCGTTTGGGGTCAAGGCTGGGCTGGATGTTGGCTTGAAGCATCACCTTATCCTGAAGGATCACATTTATCCTGAAGCATCCCGTTATTCTGAAGGATCATCTTCTCCTGGAGCATCTCGTTGTCCCGCTGCATCCCGATGGGCAAGGCATCTGTAGGGTCACACGGTGCCACCCTCACCCCAGAGCGAGGGCTTTCTCTCCCTTTCCCCTTTCCTAGAGCTGGAACCAGGTTTGGAAAGGCTTCCCACGTCCTCCTGCATCTTCCCAGGTGGTGGAGCCTGCAGCTCCTGGTGCTCTGCCAAAGAGGAGACACAACCCTGAAATCCTTGTGGGAGGGGGGTTTGCTTGGGAATGGAGATAAGGATGGAGATAAGGATGGGGCTGGAGCACCAGCTGCGTTTACCCTCCCAGCCCCTCAAAGCAGCCAGGGAAAGGCCCGGCTGAGGGGGATGCTCCTCACCAAGCACCCTCCAAGGGCAGTGGGATCCTTCCCTGTGGGATCCATCCACGCCTTGCTTCGCCACTCTCTGTGCGCTGCACAGCCCCAGGAGCTGCTGCCGGCAGAGGGAGCAGGAGCCGAGTGGGATCTGAGCCTCTCCCCAGCACGGCGTTGGCGTTTTCCCTTTTCTTGGCTGGGTCCCGAGGCCGCTCTCGGAAGAGCCAAGTGCCGGTGTTCTGTCTGCACGCTCAGAGCTGTTCAATTAAACAGTTCAGGGAATTAACTGCGTGCCACGAGCTGCAGCAAACCCGCTCGCAGCCAGGGACCGCTGCATTTGCTCCTCGCCAAGAAAAACCTGGGGAAACAACGCTAATAAAGAAGGATAACTGAGTCCCTGCCTGCTGCACGGAGCCTTTTCTTCCTGCTTTTGCCTCGCTTCTTTTGTTTTCCCAGCTGGGAGGGCTCTGTGCTCAGGATGCTGCTCCCTCAGGAGGTGACCGGGATGGGGATGCCCGGAGCTGTGGCTTGGCCGGAGCCTCCCTCTCCCTCGCAGCCCAGGAGGGATTTGCCAGGCGGGAGCGCTCCAGGCTCAGCCGGGAGCTCAGCCCAAGGTCAAAGCCTGGCTGGGCCTGTCCCGGGGCAGGCAGAGCTCAGCGGGGCCAAACATTCGGGTTTTGCCTTCCCAAATGTCCCCCGGAGTTTTGGAGCCTCTCCTGGGCGGCCTCGTGCCCTGTCTGCTCATCCCCCGGGCCCAGCACTTGTCCCCTCTCTCTCCTCGCTCCTGATTTTGTTGTCCTGCGTCTCCCACTGTCCGTCCCTGTGTCAGGCAGGGCTGGGTGTTCCTACTGCCCATCCCAAGGGTTTGGAGCACACCGAGCATCCCCATCCTGCCTATTCCCAGGGCAGGGAACAGAACTGGTTTTTCCAAGGGAGCTCGGAGACACTTTTCTACTTAGGCTTTCTCTCCAAAGACAAAAAAAATTAAATGAGTGAAGGGTGGGAGCATTTGCACACCCCCAAATCTCCCCGAGGGGGTTTTCCAGGGCAGGTTGTCCCTGGTACTGCCAGGGGAATCGGGGATGGAGCCCCACTGGCTCCACACCCACGTTGTGATGCCCTTTTGCTGCATCCAGGGGTTTTTCTGCTCCATCTCCCACGCTCAGATGAGGATCTCCAAGTATTTTGGGTGAAGGGACCGGCCGAGCTCCCTGCTTGCTTCCAGGGCTCCAGGCCCTGTGCCTGGGCTCCCTCCCCACGCCGCTGTCAGCAGGAAGATGTAGAGCAATCACAGCTCTGTGCTGCAAATATTAATTATCCACTAACTGCTCTCCAGGCAGCCATTAGCTCTCAGCTCTCCGACAGCTGTTCCCAGCCACTGCCCGAGGGATGCTCCGGAGGGGGAGCAGCCTGGAGGTGCCAGGGGTGCCATGGAAGGGGTCCCCAGGCTGCCCTGTCCCCAGGGGTGGCTGAGCCACTGAGGGCAGCGAGGGTTTGGGCCCTGGCACTTTTCTTTCTGTGCAGAATATTCCCATTCCAGCATTTTGGGGGTCCATGCTTCCCATTATCTTTCCATCCCTGCCACAAGGGGACGAGGAGCATTTGCAGTCCCAAAGAATTCCAGATTTCCTCATTACTTTATCCCACTGAACAGGGCTGCAGGATCTCGCTGTGATCACTTGCAACCTCCTCATCCTCTGGCTCTTTTTCCAGAGGTCTTTGGTTTGGTCTCTTCTTCCATAAAGTGGTCCCGCTCCCACCCTTACCCTGGTGCATCACAAACCTTCTCCTTTTTCCTACTGCCTGGGCCAATCCAGCTTTTTCCCCGTGGGTCCCCCCAGGATGGGAAGCTGTTGGCCACAGTCAGGGTGAGCCCACACCAAAGGGGAGCTGCCCACACCCCCTCGGTGGCCCTGGATGCCCCCAGCCCCAAACCCTCCCTCACCTCACAGAGTCTGGCACTGGTTGCACCAAGGAGCTGCAGAGGACGGGGGAAATTCCTCAGCACCCTCAAGTTCGAGGATGGGAAGCACTGCCCAAGCCTCAGTGGGGCACACACAGGGACGATCCCACCATGGATCCCATATCCCTCTTTCCACCCATCTCCCACAGGCAGAGGCACCAATGAGGAGCTCGTTAACGAAATAAATGAGCGAGGTAGGCCCGTGCTCATATAAATCTCTCGGAGAGAGCGTTCACACGTTCCATATTTGAGCCGGCCATCATTTAAATTACTGCTCTGCCTCCCCTCAGCCCAGCCCCTTATTACCAGGGCTTTAATGCTCAGGGCTTAATTGCGATCGCTGGCGAGCTCCCCCCACAAGCTCTCATCGGGAATTAGCTGCCTCTCCTGCCCACTCATTATCCACCCACCCCAGGAGGCTCCAAAGGCAGCCAGGGAGAAGGGCTGGGTGGCTCCCAAGGGGTTTTTCTGGGCTCCAGGGAAAAGCCCCTTATCACGGGAGCTGCCTGCAGAGTTAAAAATAATTATATACATTTCAATATTTTCCTCCAATTGCCCAGGGAGCATCTGGGAATGCCTGGAGAAGCTGCTGGGAGCAGGAGGAGTCTTCTAAAAGAAGCTGAGCTGTGGGGATGGATTCCACCTTCCTTTTCCCATTGATTATCCCCCTGTCCATCCCCTCACTCATCATTCTGTGATGCCATGACTTCTTCCCCTCAAAAAGAGGCAGGAAAATGGGAAGGGGCTGTGAAGCGCCAGGCTGGGAGCAGGGAGCACCTGCTGGAAGGAGGGAGATGGGACCAAAAGGGAACAATTTCGCCTCTCTGGAAGATGAGCCAGAGGACAAGGGGCTTGTAAGGGATCACAGCGAGGTTTTGTGACCCTGGGAAGGTGAGATTGTTCAGCAAGCCAGGAGGGAAAGGGGAAAAAAACAGTCAGGGAATAATACATCGATTAAAAAATACTGTGTCTGTTCATCTCTTGAGGGGGAGGATCCCAAAAAAGCTCAAAATTCAGGCCAGCTTTGTCCAGGGGTCCAGTGCAGAGTGGAAAAAACTATTAACCCCCAGAAAAATGCAAATGCTTGGGTTTGGACATTTTCCAGTGGCAATATTTGCCCACCTTGTTGCAAGACCAGAGGTTTCCTTTACCAAACTCGTCTCTAACCCAGCCCCAATCCCCCCCAAGGCACAGCAGCGATTTCCCTGTGTCCTGCAGAGACCCAGGGGAGCAGAGCCTTGTGCCAAGCGCCAGGTCCGAGGCCAGGCAGGCGGCAGAGGGCACAGAGGGGATGCCAGGGCAGCGTGGAGTGGTCCAGGGGGTGCCAAGGAGGCTGATCCCAGCACGCCAGAGCCTGGCATGGGGGAAGGCATCAGTAATTGGCAGCGTGGGCTCGGCTGCCCTTTCGGTGGCGTTGTGTTTAATTGCACTGGCTGCCGGTTCAGGGGAAGAGCTGCTCGGGGGCCTTATCTCTGCTTTCACCATTTTTCTTTCTGGGAAATGAAGTTAAAAATCCCTTCACAGCAGCTCCAGTGGAAAAAAAAATTAGTCCCATATCACTATTTAACATGCACTGCTAAAAACTAGATAAACACAGGCCGTCACTTGGAGATTAGCTCCTCACATGACTAAATGATTTATTTAGAAGATTCCTTCTTTTCTCTCCCGCTCCCTTTCTCTCTCTCGCTCTCCCTTTTCCTTGGCTAAGAACATATTAATCAGAAATTAGAGGCAGGCTGAGGGATGGAGAACAGGCTGACAAAGAGCAAACAGGGAAAAGGGGGAAAGGGGAGCAGGGGCTGGAGGAAGGAAGGATGTGAAGAGGGTAGGGGTGAAAACGGGATGGGGGAAGGAGAGGGAAAAGGCCAGAGGGGGACCAAGAAATGGATAAAGAGGGAAATTTGAGAGAGGGGCAAGAGGACTTGGGAAGAAATGGGGATGAGGGGAAGCAGGGAAGAGGGGTCTGCCGCAGAGGCGAAAGGGTGGAGGGCAGGAATGAAAGCGAGGGAAAAATGTGCAGAGGGAGGGGGAAAGAGCCCTAATTGTGTGCGGCAGGAATGCGCAGGGCTTAGCCCGCGCCCCGGGGGACTCCTGGCCCTGAATGATTAAGGTACTTATCAGGCAGGGAGCTGCGGAGGGGCAGCCCCCGGCCCTGTGAGCCTCCCTGCGGCCGGGCCCGGGGATTTGCCCCGGCCCTGCTCCCCGCTGCAGGTGCTGGCGATAAGAGCATCCCTGCCCGGCCTTTCCGCCTCCCTGCTCCGCCGGCAGCAGGGCAGCCGGGCCGGGGCTCCTCGCTGGGGATTTGCCAGAGCGGGATAAAGGGAGAAACAAGCCTGGCAGGATTAAAGGGGAGGGTCTGTGCCGGGATAGGTGCTGTGCAGTGTCCCTTTTCTTTCATCCACGCAGATAACCAGGCCCGGAGGCTGAGGCCTACAACGATAAGGAGATTAGGAGGATTGGCTCATTTGTAGCGAGATCCTCCAGCAGGGATACCGGGCTCTCTATAGACCCACCAGAAGGTTATCTGAATAGGCTAGACTTGAACTAACCCCGAGCCGGGCCCCGGGGGACGCTCCTGGGACAAAGCAGGGCCGGCTGGGGGGGGAGATGGGCCGGGGCCGTGCCAGGGACATGGAGAGGATCCAGGGATTTCCAGGGGCCTGTTCCGTGCCCGGAGCCGCGGCCCCAGCGGCGCCTGGAGGGCTCCAGGGACAGCGTTTGGGGCACAGGGAAGTGCTGGGATGCCGCCAGGGCCACGAGGATGGAAATGCAGCATCCATGGGCACTGGGAGCAGTTACCGCGGTCCTCTGTCCATGCACACCCCTGGCGCGGCCACCCCACTCCGTGCCAGGAATTTCCTCCCCAAACCCAGCCACTGGAAGGGACCCTGTGGGTCATCACTGATTTTTCTGTGTCCAGGAATTTCCTCCCCAAACCCGGCCACTGGAAGGAACTTTACATTTTTTATATAAGCTGAACAGATAAGAATAAAAGAGCCTGCTTCTCCTACGCATTAAAGAGGATAAATTCTTGGAAGACTGGGAATATGTCTGCGGCAAGGGACCCAAACCTCTCAGCAAACCACTCCTCACTCAGCTTTATCCTGCACAGGTGGAAAGACAAAACCACATTTTCCTGCCTTCAGCCTTCCAATTCCCCTCCCAGCTTGGACAAACCAGCACCCACTGAGGAAATTGAAATAAAATAAGAATTATTTTACACACTGGATGTTATTAGCAAGGAGCACTCTGGTAATTTGGGGTTTAGGTACTTAGCCGACAACTTTTGGCTGGTTCAGTAATTTAACTTCCTTAAAAATTTCAGCAGCAAATATGTACAGCTATCTTTTTATATATGGATATAAAATTGTACATATATATTTAATTTCAATGTGAATAGATTATAGTAACTCCAGGCTTTAACACAGGTTTACCATAATGTTAACTTTAATTTTAATTCGATTAAGTTTTTAAGGCAAATGTAATTCATTTAAATTAAAAAGTCCAGCTTCAATGAAAAATCAGCTTTTAATTATAACATCCACCTTTTCATTTCTTTTTTTTTAATTGATTTTGATCCCTCCCTTTGCTCAGAATGATAAGGAACATCGTGGGGGTGACTGTAGCCACTGGGGTCTGTCACTAGTCAGGGCCAGGCCAGCCTCAAGAGCCTGTCCATCACCTCCCCTGGCCACATTTCCTTTAGTTCCACATCCAAGGGCCAAATCTGAGAGGAGGGGCAAGGACTGGAGTGACCCAGCCTGGCCTTGGACACTGCCAGGGATCCAGGGGCAGCCACAGCTTCTCTGGGCACCCTGTGCCAGGGCCTCCCCACCCTCCCAGGGAACAATTCCTTCCCAATATCCCATCCAGCCCTGCCCTTTGGCAGTGGGAAGCCAATCCCTGTGTCCTGTCCCTCCATCCCTTGTCCCAAGTCCCTCTCCAGCTCTCCTGGAGCCCCTTTAGGCCCTGGAAGGGGCTCGGAGCTCTCCCTGGAGCCTTCTCCTCCCCAGGTGAGCACCCCCAGCTGTCCCAGGCTGGCTCCAGAGCAGAGGGGCTCCAGCCCTGGAGCAGCTCCAGGGCCTGCTCTGGACTCCTCCAGCAGCTCCAGGTCCTTCTGATACTGGAGCCCAGGGCTGGGGCAGCTCTGCAGGTGGGGAATCACCTGGGCACAGGGGCACAGGGGCAGAGCTCCCCCTCTCCTGCTGCCCACGCTGTGGGATCAGCCCAGGAGAGGGAAGGACGCATGGGATGGTGACCCCCAGCTCTCCTCAGGAGGGTGCAGTGCTGCTGGAGCTGGGGCACGGGCACTGGGGAGCGGAGCTGTGCCCCAGCAGCCCCCGGCAGCATCGCCCCATTCCTGGGGGAGATACGGGCAGAGATGGCGTCTGCAGCCCCCACAGCCCCTGCGCCGGGGCTTGTCCGCGCTTCTGACTCCAGGAGCCTGGAAATTATTTTTTTTCCATGCTCACCAGGCCTTTCCATTCCTGCCGCGGTGTTTTCCTTCCCTCCTCCCGTGCCCGCCCCAGCCGGGAGCGCAGCGCTGCTCGGGCCGCCTGACAGCTCCGCACGCAGCCTGCTCCTCCTCCCCCGCCGCTCGCTCCTCTTCCCTCCTTTCCCCCTTTTTCATACTGGTTTTTTTTTTCCTTTACGCTCCTTTCTCCTTCCTCTTTATTTTATCTCGGTTTGGCACAAACCTGTCCCTGTGCAGAGCAGCTGCCATCTTTGTTCGGGGCCATTATCAGCGGCGGCCCGGCCGCGCTGCCCGCCAGACAATCGCTGGCTAATGAAGAGACCGGCTGAGAGCCTTTGTGAGCGGCGGCCGAGGAGGATCTGCCACCGTGTCCCTCAGCCGTGCTGCCCTGACACCCCGCCACAGCGCCGGGCAACGGGGACAGGGCTGGGAACGGGGAAAAAAACATAGCAGGTGGAGGAGGGAAGAAGGGGGAGGAGGAAAAAGGAGAAGGAGAAGGAGAGGGAGAAGAAGGAGAAGGAGAAGGAGAAGGAGAAGGAGAAGGAGAAGGAGAAGGAGAAGGAGAAGGAGAAGGAGAAGGAGAAGGAGAAGGAGAAGGAGAAGGAGAAAGGAAAAGAGAAGGAGATGAAGAATAAGACTAGAATAAGATTGGGACTAGAATAAGAATAGGAAGGAGAAGAAAGAGATAGGAGAAGGAGAAGGAGAAGGAGAAGGAGAAGGAGAAGGAGAAGGAGAAGGAGAAGGAGAAGGAGAAGGAGAAGGAGAAAGGAAAAGAGAAGGAGATGAAGAATAAGACTAGAATAAGATTAGGACTAGAATAAGAATAGGAAGGAGAAGAAAGAGATGAAGGAGAAGGAGAAGGAGAAGGAGAAGAAGAAGAAGAAGAAGAAGAAGAAGAAGAAGAAGAAGAAGAAGAAGAAGAAGAAGAAGAAGAAGAAGAAGAAGAAAATAAAGGAAAACAGAATAAGGAAAATAAGCAGGAAAAAAAAAAGAAGAAAGAACAAGAAGACCAAAAGAAAAAAAAAAGAGAGGAGGGGAAGGAAAGAAGAGAAAAAAAATAAGGAAAAAGGAATAAAGAAGAAAGTAAAAGAAGGGGTGAAAGAATAGAAGGGGGGGAAGAAAAAACAAGAAGACCCAAAAAAGGGGAATGGAGAAGAAAAGAAGATGAAAAAGAAAAAGGAAGAAAGAAGAAAGCAAAAGAAAGGGAAACAAAAAGGGGGGGGGAAAGAAAGAAATAACAAGAAGATCAAAAGAAAAGGGGAGGGAGAAGGAAAGAAGAAGAAAAAGAAAGGAAATAAGAAGAAAAAGAAGAAGGAAGAAAGAAGAAAACAGAAGGAGGAAAAAAAAGAAGGGAAAAAAAGAAAACTGAGGACAGAAGATAGTGGAAAGTGAAGGGGAAAAGAAGCAGGTGCAAAGGAAGAAAGAGGAAAGTAAGAAGAAGAAGAATAAAAAGAGGAAAATAGAAGAAGAAAAAAGAATTTAGAAAGAGGAGGAAAGGAAGGAAAAAGAAGGAAAGTAAGGGGGGGAAAGGAGATTAAAAGAAGATTTGAAAAGGGTGGAGGAAGAGAAGGGGGAAAAGGAAAAAATGGAAGGAAAATAAAGAGAAGAAAGCAGAGTAGTGGGGCAGAAGGGCAGAGCCCGGGCAGGCTTTGGACGCTCCGGGACGGGCGGGAGCGGCTCGGGCCGCGCTCCCCGCTCCTGCCCCAGCCCGGCGGGGTGGCCCCGGGACAGCCGCTCCCCACAGACCCCGGGGTCGGCCCGTGCCGGGGGCTCTTCTGTCCCCGCAAAGGCAGCGGCGCTCGCTGGGCGCCAGCCCAGGCTGCGGGGCCCGGCTTTTGGGGGGCCCAGACTACAGAGCAGGGCTGGGCTTCTCCGGGGGCCAGGGCGGTGTCACCCCACACTTTTCCAGCTTCTTCCCCGGCCCTTGAGCCCATCAGCTCCTCGGCCAGGGGAGAGGGAAGAGGTGATGGTCCCGCAGCTTCGCCCCTCCCAAGGCTCAGCAACCCCCTGGAAGTGCTCTTTTGGGGTGATGTGTGGGGTCTGAGACAGCAACTGCCCATCCAGGAGGGGGGGGGGGTGCCAAGGGGGGATCAGAGCGGGCCTGGGGGTGCTGCCCAGCTCCAGCTGCCCCTGGAGCACACACAATTATCCCACCGAGGCCTCAGTGCCCGATACAAAGCACTGTGGCAGAGAAATGTCAAGGATCCTCATCCAGCAGCACCTGGAAGTGCTGCTGTGCCCAGGGGCTGAACCCCCACCCTCGCAGCCGTGCCGAGGCTCCACGGGAGAATGTCCCGGGCTAGGCAGGGAATGTGGGGCACGAGCCGCGTCAGTGCCCCCAGCACCCCCCAGCCAGGCAGGGGCTGCCCAGAGCCCCGACTGCTCCCTGCTGCCTGAGCTCCCAAAGAGGAGGGCAAGGAGGAGAGGGAAGCAACATTTGGGGCTGAATTCTTTGAAGTTTGGGGTTTCAGTTCCCTCCCTCAAGCCGAGGGCCCATGACAGGAGCAGTCCAGTGCCAACACCAGCCCCGTGAGAGGGACGTTGCCCGCAGGGAGGGAGCGCTGGGGCTGCGCGGCACGGGAAGGAGGGGACACGGCGGGGCTGCAGGGACACGGTGAGGACGGAGGGGACACGGCACCCGGCAGAACTCAGGCGCTCCCTGCGGGATGCATCCTGCGGGATGCGCCGGGGCCAGGCGGGAGCGGCGAACGGCAGAGGGGGCTGCAGGTCAGGAGGAGTGGGGACATGGCAGGGACACGGCAGGGACACCGCTGGGGACGGGCACAGAGCAGCTCGGGGCTGCCAGGCCATGGACAGGGGGGGCTGGATCTAGCCCGGGCTGGGATGCAGCCGAGGGGCGCAGAGGGCACCAGAATCCCGGAATTCGGTGGCAGCGCTGCCGCTCCTCGCCGCAAAACGCTGACATCTGTCCCCCAGCGGGGCCCAGGTGGCTTCCCCAAGGTGGAGCTGGACCCCAAAAAGCACCAGGGTGGTCGGAGGCAGCCCGGGGAGGCAGCTTGATGCCGAGCGCTGCTGCTCCGAGCGTGTGTGCACAAGGTGAGAGGAGCTGAATCTGTGATTTCCCCAGCGGGTTCTGCTCCCGCTTGCTGCAAAGTTGTGAACAAAATGCCCGGCCATGCATTGAACGGGCTTACATCGCTCTCCATATGGAAATGAAGATAATCCAAGTCTCAGCTTTGTGTTCTCTAGGAGGGAGCAGGGAGGGAGCGGGGGCCGGGGGGATGGGGCAGCTCGGTGCTGGGGATGTATCCTGCCCCAAGGCTCCCTCCCTCCTCAGCCAGTCCTCATCCCGAGCCGGCACTGCCACTCCGGGGTGGCGAAGACTTTTTGGGGACACAGCAGAGCCAATTTCCAGCGCCTGGACAGCCCCATTTAAAGCTAAGCCGGACCATGCACACACTGAAATCCGAGCCTCATGTCCTGATATCCCCTCTGGAATATTTGGTTGCATAATTCAGCTGGTCTCTCCCTCTCACACACATCCCACCCACCCACGCCTGTTCGTTCCAAATAATAACAAAGAGGGATTATTCTCCCTAAACAAAGTCTTGCTAATTAGAGAGACTTTTTTATTTGTCACTTGTAAAACCCTTGAAGTGCTGTTAACAAATCATTTAACAAAGACAGAAAAACCCCAATGAGCAAATAAATAAATTATTTGAGATTATATCCGAAATGAAATCAGCCTTAGCTGGGCAGTTTTTAAGGCCGTGGTTTGTGTGTTTGCCCCCGGTTTGCTGTTGGAGAGGACGTATCCGGCGGTATTGTGGCGGTTTGTGGATTTTGCCATTCGTGTGGCTTGGTTTCAGTTCTGTTCCTCTCTTTTGGGTCTCCTTTTGTAGCACAGACCTGCAGGAACCCACCACTGACATCAGGAAGAGCTGCAGAATCGGGCCCGAGGAGGAGGGGGGTGGTGCAGGGGATGGGACATCAGGATCCTGCCCGGCCCCTGTGTGTTTATTATCTGTGTAACATTTTTATTTCCCTTGGCCGCCCCACGGGTGACACTGGGACCCTCAGTGGCACGGCCAGCCCTGAACCCCCACGCCGCAGGGTCAGGGATGGGGCCATCCTGCTGTGGTGGGGGAGTCCTCACTGCGGGACGCGGGGGTGAAGGGTGGGCACGGGAGGTGAGCTCCTGGCTGGGGGACCTGTTCCAGCAACAGGGAGAGCTCTGCCGTGCCGAGCCGCTCCCCAGGGCACGGGGCCGCTGCACTTCCAGCGTCACCCCAAACAAACCCCGTGGCTTCGGCAGCTCTGCCCCCGCTGTCCCCGCGCCCGCCACCAGGTCCCGGTGGGAGCACGACCTCGGCCTGGGCTTCTCCCACCTTCCTGCATGGATAAAATGCACATCCCGGCGGAGCTCGATGTCCTGGCTCCCCCTGTAGCCGGTGGGGAGAGAGGCACCTCCAGAGTCCCCCCTTCCCCAGCAGCCGGGTGAGCCCAGGACTTCCCCGTCCGCTGCCAGCCCAGGGACGGCCCCGCTGCTCCAGAGGTGCCACCAGCGCCCCAAAACCCTCATCTGGGGGCTGCCCCCGCCTGCCCCAGCACAGGGCTCCTCCTCGGGGCGGGGAGCTGCAGGTGGGGCACCAGAGCCGCTGTGGGGCACCTGCGCTCCTTGATCAAACAGGAGCAGGGACTGGTGTCCTGCGCCCGGGCTGGCCCTGAACCCCCGTGGCACGGGCAGGGGCGGTGCTGCGGCCGCGGGGCCGGTGCCACGCTCGGGGAGCCTTGGCACGGCGGCAGGGACCCCGAGCTGGCTGGAAACGGGGACAGCCTCTCCATCACACCACCCCGCGCTGGCAAATTGCCGTGACTTAACAAATTCCCGCTGCCGAGCTGAGCTGTGGAAATCGCTCCAGTGCACGTTCCCAGCCCCCTGCACATGTGCGGGCAGCGCTTTTTGCTTAAGCCACATTTTCCTGCGCCGCTTGCGAGGCGCCTGAGGGGTCACCTGGCGGCAGGGGCGGGCGGGCAGCGCTTCCCAGCCAGTGCCACCTCCCTCGGGAGCGGGGCTCTGGCAGCCGGGCAAGGTCCTGCACCCCTGCGGGACCCCCAGCCTCGGCCTGGGCTTCACCTGGACCCATCCCCATCCCCATCCCCATCCCCATCCCCTTGCAGCACACAGGGAGCTGCGTCCAGCCTGGCAACAACCTCACCCCGCCCCGGGCATTTGGGATTTTCTGGCATCGCTTCATGCCCCATGTGATAACACAGCAAGGCTTTGTAGCAGAGCAGGGGGGGTTGGAGCAGAATTCCCCCATCCTGAATTCTGTCTGCTTTAGGATTGTCCGATGGGGTGAGATCTGCCCCCGTGGGGTGGGCTGCTGCTTTCTTCCTTTACCCAGAAGAAAAGGGGACAAAACCTGGCCGAACATGAGACTTCACCCAGGGCTGTGGCAGCTTTTGTGACCTGAGGCCTCCCCACGGAAGATCCCCCTCCCTCGGCGGGGAGCTGGTGCCTCTCTGTGCCCCCACACACCCGGGGCTGCCGGGGGAGCACCAGGCTGACAAATGCCCCGGGACGGCAGCGTCAGAGATGCTGGATAAAAGTCATTTGTACACGCTCCTGAGCCCATGGCCATGGCAGGAGTCGTTCCCACTGAGCCTGTGATGGAGGGAGAAGGGGATTTGTGGCAGGGGTCCAACGGAACCCAGAGCTGGGAGGATGAGTTTCTAGGAATTAAGAAAAATGCACCACCTCCTCTCCAAGGGCTGAGCTCTGAGCCTGGAGGTACCAGGGCTCAATCCCTCCTGCCACCCTGATTTTGGGGAGGCAAGTGGCAGGGCCAGACCGGCACCTCCAGGGGCCGGGCAGGCTGTGCACAGGAGGGGGAGAGCTGATGTCCCCGGGGTCTGGGCCACACCGTGACACCGTGGGTGTGCACCCAGCCCTGCTGCAAAAATCAAGGCTGGCTGGTTAATTAAAGACTTGGGCCCCGAGATCTGCTTATTCAGGTCTGTGGTAGCGCTGCCATAAAATTGTCACGCCCCATTTCCCGGCAGGGACTGAGGCAGCTCCTGGAGGAGCCGCTGGCTTCCTGTGGAAGGGGCTCCTCTGCTCCCTTCGGGGTCATTTCTCATGTGCTGCAGCATCGCCGCCAGGTTTTGTCCTGGGAAAGCTCAGCAACAGCTTTCACCCTGTCCATGTGGACCCCAGAGCCTGGATATGGGCATCCATCCTTCCCCACATCCATCTGTGAGACGGTCACCAGGAGGAAGCAGCCAGAGAACCTCGGACCTGCCCAGATCTCCTCTCAGCACATCCTAAAAAACCACATGCAAACACAGAGTGACACCCAGAGCTGGGGGGGTCCCGCTCTTCACCCACCCCAAACCACGGGTTTTTCACCCAAATCTGGCTTGTTCCTGTAGAGGTAGGCAGCTCCCTCTGCCTGGGCACCTCCGTTAGCATCCCAGCCCCTCATTCCTCGGCTTCAGAGCCGCCCCCAGCCCCGCTCCGCACCACATGACCCCGGGAGGGGCGATTTGGGGTGGGCGAGAGCAGAGCAGGGGAGGGGAGGGGGTGGGGGCGGGGGGCGTTTGCCGTGTATGCTTTTTATTTCAGTAATTCTTTTATCTTGTTCTCGCACCCTGAACAGTATAAGCGTTCATCAAAGTAATTGACGTGGATGAAATTAGCGCTTCCTGCTATGTCGGACAGATAAACTTTGCTGAATATTGATTTTGCACAAAGAAAATGACATGTGCTTGGTCCTCACCCTTTATCTGGACGGAGCAGGGAGATGCTGGGGGAGGCAGGGGGGAAGGAGGCGAGCCTCCGCTGGAGAAGCATCCATAAGAATTACTTTTATCTCTTCTTCCACGAGAAGACAACAGAAGATAAGGCTGGGAGACAGTGGGGGGGAGGCGGGAGGGGGGGATGAGGGAGAGGAGCCCAGCAGAGACCTCCGCCGTGGGCTGGGCGCCGAGCTGTAAGGGGCTGGGGGCTCTTTGTGCGGCAGGCGCGGGATTTGGGGGGAGGTAACCGGGCTTTGCAGGAGTGGGAGACACCGGGAAGGAGCAGAGGGAAACACGGGTCCGTCTGTCCCCTCCCCGGACCCCACCCTCGGAGGGCAGGGGGCTCTCCTTGGAGAAGGGGGGATGGACACCCCGGGGAGCGTCGGAGAGGGATGTGGCAGTCCCTCCGTGCCCCTGCACTGGATCTGCGGTGCTTGGGAACGCCGGGAATGGTGTGAACACCACCAGTGGGAGCAGGGGGGCTGTGGGAAGGGAAAGGAAAACCATGTGTGGGCAGGAGATCTGATTTTGGAGCTTCACTCTCCCCGGTGTGAGGCACCGAAAAGCAAAGCACCTCTCTTTATCCCGTCCTGCGGGGAGCAGAGCCAGGGGTCACCCCCAAAACGTCCCAAAAGGTCCCTCTGCTCCCTGAGGGACTCGTCCCCTGCTCCAGCCGTGGCACGGCAGAGCCACACCCAGCCCGAGGTTTTCTGTCAGCACCAGGCTCGGGGAAAGGCGCAGCGGGGAACGGAGCTTGGCCCGGGGCCCCCTTTCCCCAAGAAAGGCCTTGGAGCAGCGCGTGGAATATCCCACGGCGTGAGCAACCTCTGATTTGTCAAAGGCTTCAGGAAGCTCCTCCACAGACCTCCTCCTGCCCTCAGCGAGGAGCCGGGCAGGGTCACCGGCTCACTCAGGTCCCGCTGGGCACCTCCACCTGCTAAGGGCATTTTTTTGCAAAGTCCAACACTCCCAGCCTCGCTCAGGAGCTGCTCGGGGAAACCTTAAAAGTCTCCCAGTGTGAGGCTCAGAGAGGACGGACCCAGGAAGGCAGGCCTGGGCCAGGAGCAGCCCCTGCTCACCGTGGTGACCAGTGGTGGTTTTATACATCATTGATGGATATTTTATTTGTAAAGACTGGAAAAGGAGGGTGTAGAAAGCAATGATCCTGAATTTCCCACCTCGTGCTGGGCAGGGCTGGACAAAGGGCAGAAGGCAAGGGGGGAGAGGCCAGGAGAGGGATTCTAGGGGGAATTCACCCCTTTCCTGAGCACATCTCCATGCGGAGCCAGGAGCAGAGCTGAACATTTTGGCTCAGTTCTGAGGGAAGAGTGGCTCAAATGAGCTTCTCTGATGGTGGTGGGTCCTTCACTTTGATTTACTGGGAGCTGGTGGGGTGAGTCTCCAGCAAACCCCTCTCAGCAGCTTCGCAGAGGATGGGTTCTTCCTGTGCAAGGTCCCTCGGCCTTTAATTGTTTTCTGCAGGCTAAACCACAGGTGCTGGAATTCCATCCAGGCATTTCCAAGGAGCTGGGCTCAGCACCCCTTCACACTGAGCTGAAAAACCTGTGTTTAATGCCTCAAAATCCAGAGCCCAGGATGTCACTGGGGGTTTCCCAGGGGGAGCTGAACCCCCCCGAGACCCCGAGACCTTCCTTGGGGCTGGCTGTGCTGGTGAAATGCTCTGCTGGGTCAGCACCAGCCCCCAGCTCTCCTGCTGCCCCCAAATCCTGCTGGGGGCAGTTCAGATCTTGCCAAGGCAGAGCCAGTGGAAGTCCGTGGTGTCCCAGATTCCCAAAAATGACTCCTTGAAACACCATGGGGATGAGCCAGCCCAAGCCAGCATTCGTTTAGCTTCCCACCATCCCTACAGCAGCTCAAGCCACCAGCAGCGCATCCAGCTCCCTCGGTTTTCCTGGAATATCCACACCTGATCCCAGGCCACAAATCACTTTCTATCTGGGAAATAAGGAACCATTTCTGTGACCATTTCCCTCGGGTGATGCTCCCTTGGGAAGGCTCCATTTAAACCCTCTGCACCCTCAGTCACCAGCAGAGAATTCACAGCCCTGGTGGATTTGTTCTGCTTCCCACTTCCCACGGGGGTCTCCTCCATCCCTGGGTCTTCACCAGGTTTCATCTCAGCTGGATCATTGCAATTTCTGACTTCTCTTTCTTGATCTTTTTTTTTTCCCCTGGATATATTAGGCCTTGGGAAAGAGAATAAAAAACGCAGCCTTTGCTTGCTGCCTGTATTTTCTAGACACAGTGCCCTGACATTGAGAGCAAACAGTTATTAAATAAACGCATTGTTAGGCATGCTTTTAGTCCTGACACCTCTGGTAAATCTGCATTTATTATTTAGTGAATTAAGTGGTTTTAAATCAAGTTATAATCGGTGGGTGCCCTTGTGCTCGGTATTTTATATCCTCCTGTGCATGCTTTGTTTGCAATTTCTGTACAATTTCTTTAGCGCATTATATATTTTCCTTGGAACAGCATCACACACAGCTCGTGTGGCTCCCCAGCTCCCCAGGAATGCTCCTGCCATTAACAGTTTGATGCCCAGCCCTGTCCCCTGTCCCTGTCCCCGCCCTAGACCACAGAAGGACCCCATCCCCTCCTGTCCAGGTCTATCCAAGGGAAAGAGACCTTTGTAAAATCCCCTTTATTGCTGAATTTCAGTGACAGCTGCCCACTTTGTGGGGTCTCAGCCTGGAAAGATTTTCCTGCAGGAGACAGACAATGTTCAGGGATGCTCGTGGACCTCAGGGCTGGTGACCCCAGGGCTCGTGATGCAAGGGGGAGGTGCCAGCCGGCATGGGCAAGGACCAGCCAAGCTGAGCCTGATCTCAGCAGCCCTTTGGGTGTCTCACTCTGCTTCTCCTCTCCTGAAAAGGCATTGGGGAGCAGAAGCTGAGTGAGAACTGGGACACTTTGAGCTCAGGTTGGTGTTTTGGCCACCTCGGCAGCACTACAGAGGCCACCTGCCCATGTGTGTGATGCCCCTCCTGCCTCCTTGGGCTGGGGTTTTTCCTCTCCTGCATGCCCAGCAGCCATGGGGCTTCCCAAGGAATGGGACCCTTGCTGGAGACTCTTTCACCTCCAGGCCTGCCCCTCTCCGCTCTCCCCAGCCTGCCCAGTGTCCCTGGGAAATGCCAAGCACAGTTCAGGAGGAAAGAGCTCCCAGCTGCTCCCTGCATCCCAGTCACTCCCCAGGCTGCAACCAGCCCTCGTGTACCATCCCTGTGTCCTACACCTCTCCATGGTGTGGTCGGCTTCTTCTCTCCATGGTGTGGTCACCTCCATCTGTTCATGGTGTGGTCACCCCCATCTCTCCATGGTGTGGTCACCCCCATCTCTCCATGGTGTGGTCACTCCCATCTCTCCATGGTGTGGTCAGCCCCACCTCTCCATGGTGTGGTCAGCCCTACCTCTCCATGGTGTGGTCACCTCCATCTCTCCATGGCATGGTGACCTCCATCTGTCCATGGTGTGGTCATCTCCCTTTCTCCATGGTGTGGTCACCTCCATCTCTCCATGGAGTGGTCACCCCCACCTCTCCATGGTGTGGTCACCTTCACCTCTCCATGGTGTGGTCACCTCCCTCTCTCCATGGTGTGGTCAGCCCCACCTCTCCATGGTGTGGTCAGCTTCTTCTTTCCATGGTGTGGTCACCTCCATCTCTCCATGGTGTGGTCAGCTTCTTCTTTCCATGGTGTGGTCACCTCCATCTCTCCATGGTGTGGTCACCTCCTCCTCTCCATGGTGTGGTCACCTCCATCCCTCCAAGGTGTGGTCATCTCCTCCTCTCCATCGTGTGGTCATCTCCTCCTCTCCATCGTGTGGTCATCTCCTCTTCTCCATGGTGTGGTCACCTCCATCTCTTCATGGTGTGGTCACCCCCATTTCTCCATGGTGTGGTCACCCCCATCTCTCCATGGTGTGGTCATCTCCACCTCTCCATGGTGTGGTCATCACCTCTCCATGGTGTGGTCATCTCCTCTCCATGGTGTGGTCACCTCCATCCCTCCATGGTGTGGTCACCTCCCTCTCTCCATGGCCTCTTCTGACCTGGAGTGGTCAGGACAGAGCCTGGACACAGCGCCCAGCACGGCACTGCCCTCTGTGCCGAGGATCAGGAGTGAGAATCATCTCACCCCACTTTTTGGTGTCTTCACTCAGCTACCAAAGCCTGACCTAGCTGAGACCTGCTTTTTAAGCCCACCCAGCCATTTTCTTGGCTGCTACGGTCACAAATGCGCAGAGGAAAGGCCTTGACCCAAACCCCATCATTTTCCAGGGTGATTTCCCCGGAAGCTTGCAGGAAACCCTGCCCTCCCTCCCCTGCTGGGCCTCGGCATTGCCCAGGGGCTGTTCTTCCTCCCCCCAGCTGCTCACGTCCCACATCCTGCTCAGCCCCACCGTGGTGACAGCCTGGTGCCTGTGCCCACCCCTGCCCCTCCTCACCCCATCCTGGGGCTGCTGCCTCCCATCCTCCCTCACGACCTCCCTCCCTCCTGGCCCCCTCTGCGCCTGTTTTCCCATTTATCTCCTTTGCCTGGTGAATATACATAAATATGAGCAACTGTGTCTGCCAGTGACCTTACCTGCCCTGACTAAATTCATGTAGTGTCTGTGAAGATAATTCGAAAGCCATAAGAAGATAATAAAAAAGGAAAGATAAAAAAAAAAAAAAAAAAGGGAAAAAAAAAGGGGCAAGCATTGTGGTTTGTGTTCTCTTATCTAACCTTCTGCAGGCCCCGGCTGGGAGTGCAGTCCCTCGCTATTTAAAGGGATGCTGCAGTTGGGAGCTGCACGCAGCAGCGGCGCACGGGGAGAGGGCTAGCACAGCCACGGCTGCCACCAGAGACAGGGCGGGCCAGCTCCTTGTCCTCTCTGCTGTGACCTTCTGGGTGGGGAGGGGAAATCCTGCTGCCAGCAAAGTCCCCCCAGAATTATCAGCCTGGCCTGATCCTTCCCAGATCTAAGGGGACATCCCAGAGGGAAGCCCATGGAGGCAGCAAATAGATGTGGGACCCCTGCAGGAGCAGCTGCTGCAAAGACCGAGCTCAGAAAGAGAAGAACAAACCTCTGGGTGTGATTTTTATGGGTTTTTTCATCTAAAAATCCCGCTGCAGCTGAAGGCAGGAGAGGGCATTGATTGCAGGGACGGAGGGAATTATCAGAGGCGTCATCGCAGCAGTGTCATCGCGGAGCAGAAGGGCTTGTCAGATAGACGGCAGCCAAAATGATCCAGAGGAACAAAATACGGCAACGAGACCTCGAGGAGATAAAGCAGCAGGCTGGGGAGAGAAATCCTGAGATTTCCCCAGCCCCAAGGAATGCTGCAATCTCTGAAACCGCTTCCCCATGGAATTGAACCTCTGCTGTCCGAGCCATGCTGCAGCCTCTGCTGGGGCCTGGCTGTGCCCATCCTGCCCTGCCCTTGAAGGCACAAGGCTCACACCAAAACCAGCCCAAACAACACCCAAATCCCTCAGAGCTTTGCCCAAAACCACTTTGTTTTTTCTCACTTAGCTTTGTGGCTTTGCGGCTTTGCATTGCTGGGATCTGAGCGTGATAAGCCAAACCGCCACAGAGCTGGGAATAAAATGCTATGGAAGAAACAAAAAAAATACCCTTAATGTGCAAAAGAAGGATGGGGTTAATGGGGTCACCACAGCTCTGGGTCTTGGTCCAGCAGGTCTCAGCCCTCGGGAGCAGAGGGATTCCTGCAAGGAGCCAGGTGCTCCTCCTTTACGGCTCATGAAGCACCCAGAGCTCCTTGGGTGGAGACCTGCCCTGGGTGAAGCTTTGCCCTCAGTCTGATCCTGCTTCTGCAAACCCCAATTCCCAGAGGAAGAGGAGGTGCGGGGGCACAAAGCTCCCGCTCCTCACCCCTCACAGCCAGGGAAGCAGGTAGGACCTGATGGGGAAGGTCCTGATGGGGAAGGGACAGGGCCAGCCCCGGGCAGCGAGACGAGGGACACCCACACGAGGGACACCGACACGTCCCCCTCGCCGGCGCCCACCCCCGGACACGGCGGGGCCTTTCTGCCGCCTTTGTTCGGCAGCTCCGGAGTGGTGTCGCCACAAAGGCGGAGGTGAAAGGGGTTAATTCGGGGGACAGAGGTAGGATGTGAAGATGCAGAGCAGGACAATGGGCCGCCTTCCTCTTTTGTCAGCGCGGCCATTGTGCCGCGTGTGAAAAATGAAATCTGTTTCATTTTCCTCCCAGATGCGATCAGGCGCCTCTATTTAGAAGCCATCAAAAAAAGCAATCCAAGTGCTCCCGGGGGGGCCCGGGGGGTGCAGCCCTGCCAGACACGGCTGTACCCCACCCCACCACTGCTTTCATTTCTTTATTTGTTTGTTTGTTTGGCGTTTAGCGCTTATTTGGATTTAACCCACTCCCTGCCCCCGGCGCTCAAGTGGCTGAGACAACACTCGAAGTCAGCAGGGAGAGGTTTGGGGAAGCAGCAGGGGTCGGGACGGGGGCTGGCAGGAGCGGGGCAGAGAGGCTGGGATGAGCCCAGCTCTCCGTGCCCATCCCAAGGCCATGGTGTGGGATGTCCCGCCTTGCCCCTGCTGCATCCCTCTGTCCCCCTCTATTTTTGCAGCTCCGGAGCAACTGATAATCAATAATTCCCCTTCATCCTTGCAGAAGCAGATGAAAGTGGAAGGAAACCCAGCCCCACTGCTCTCCCCCTCCTATCTCTGCCCAAACCAATCCCTGGGTTTGCTACCAACGTGAGAAATTTTCACCTCCAGAGAAGGTGTGAAACTTGGCAGTTTTGTTCCCTCCAAAGGGAATTACAGCCCTTGCAGAATGCAAACAAACAAACAAATGCAAATTAACCAGCAAAAGCATGGGTTTTTTCTATACACGTTTTAACCTTTGCCTCAAATTAACAAATCCAGCTGGAAACCCTCGAGTTTTATTTTTTCCCATCCAAATCCACAGCTGGCTGTCCCTTGAGATGTCAGTGTGGGTGACAGTCACCTGGCAGCAGGGGGGACATTTGGGTGGTGGGCAGAGCAATCCCTGAACCCCAGTCTGCTCCAAGAACCACCCCCCCCCCAAAAAAAAAAAAAAACCAGGAGGGAAGGTGGGCAGAGCACAGGCAAAGCAGGGGGTGCTGGAGAGGGGAGTTGGAGTCACCATCTCTGCTGCTGGGAGCTCGCTCCTGCTCAGTGCAGCCATCTGAGACCCAGCAACACTGCCAGCTCTCTCCTGCGCCCCTCAGGCCCCATCCCCTTTGGCTGGGCATGGCCAGGTGTGGGCAGGACCGTGCTGGTCATCTCTTCTGCACAGCCGCCCTGGCCAGCCCCATCCCTGGCGCGGTTTGGGAGCTTCCCCAGCCACGGGGTGGTGAGGATCAGTCCCCCAAGGGAGGCTGGGTTGGGGTCAGTGCTGGTGGCAGCTCTGTGAGGAGCAGGTTCGGTAGCCAGGAGACTTCCAAGCGTCCGTCCAGGTCTGTCGGCACCACATCCGTGTGGTGATGGGCAGGGAGGGAGGCTCCGTGGGGGTGACAGACATGCCCGGGCCGCCCAGGGATCCTCGGGGATCCTGTCCGGGGATCCTGGGGCAGAGGAGAGGACTCATCTGCTGCCGGGGCCACTCTCAGCAGCTTCATTCCCGGTCAGGGGACACCTATCCTGCTCCTCATCACACCCCAAACACCCCCAGGCACGGACCCGCTGCAGTCACCACAGGCAGAGTTCGGGGCTGGAGGGTGACAAGAGGACGTGACTCAGATCCAACTTTTCCCAACCTCCCTCTCGCAGCGACAGCAGGTGGGACCGGGGCAGGGAGCACAGGTCAGGACCATCCTCCTCCTCTCCTCCTCACGGCTCTTTGTGCCAGAGCCGGGCAGATGGGTATCCCTGCCAGCTCGGCGGCCGCAGCCTCCTCCGAGCCCGGCTTCATCTGCCAGCCAATAACCCCGTGCTCCCCCGCACCTCCGCATTGTGTCCCACACGCGCCCCCGCCTTCTGGCAGCCCCGGGCGGGCTCCATCCCCGCGGCATCCCGGGAGAGGCGGCGGGCGGGACCCCGCGGCCGGGGGAAGGCAGGATGGCAACTTGGCGGAGAGACCGTGGGTGTCAGATCACATAAATCAAGCTCCAGAGCCTTCCTATTTAACACACTCTTCCCCTTCGAGTTGTCAGTGAAACCGTTAATTAATTAGCTAATCCCGCAATGAAGTGGATTCTAAATGGATCTCCCCTCCCTTCCCCCCATTTAGGTAATTACTGCTGAGGGAGCTTTTGTCAGAGTAATTTTCCAGCAGGGACAGCCCCGGCTGGCGGAGGGAGATGAATTTAAAGAGGGGGGGAAATAATAATGCAGAAGGGGGAATAAAGGAGGGCTCCTCCTGCAGGGCAGCGCGCTTTGGAGGCACAGCGGGGCCAGGACACCTCTCCTGGCCTCTCCCGGCCGAGGAGGTGAGCAGCACAGGACATGTCCAGCACCCACGTGTGGGAGGCAGCGGGGAAAGGCCATCCCAGCTCCGGGCTGCCCCCGCAGTGATGCCAGAGCAGCAGCCCAGCTGCCCTTCGCTCACACGCGGGCTGCACCTTCTCCCTGCCTCCCCCAGGACATGGCCAGGCTCTGGACAGCATCAGGGTGCTCCACCCGAGGCCACTGAACGGGGCTCCCATCAGTGGGAGATGTCCCTGCCCATGGCAGGAGGGGTGGAACCAGATGAACTTTAAGGTCCCTTCTGGCCCCAACCATTCCATGACTTCACGATCCCTGCGACGACGGTGGTGAAGTCACGGCAGGTGTCCCACACCAGGTCATGCCTGGCTGTGTCCCCCTCACCCAGCACCCCCCCGTCCTGCTCTGAGGAGCTCCCCACAACAGCCTGGTCAGGGAGAACGAAGAGAAAACCCCAAAGCCTCCAAGGGGGTTTCCTTTCCAAGCCAAGCGAATGGGGATGGGGTTTCCATGGCCGAGCGGAGGAAACAGCCAGGAGGCCTCAGCCCGGCACCTGTTGGGGTGTTTATTTCAGAGTCAAGGCACCGAAATAGCACTGGCACATCAGGAGCAGCACTCCTCCTTCATATCTTGCTCTTTCCATGCCCCTGCACAGCTCCCAGCCCTTTTTGTTCCTCACTGTGTCAAGCAAAGTTTCTGAGTGAAGATTTTTCAAAGGCACGCCGGGTTTTAGATCCTCAACTCCACGTCCCCAAGTTGTGCTGTGTCCAGCAGAGATAGGGCAGGAGTGGTGCCAGCTGCCTGCTGCAGCCCAGCCGCCTTTGAACTGCCGGGCTCTGCTCCGAGCCGCGTTCCAAATCAAAGGATACTGCTGGAAAATCACAGCTCGGCTCTGATCTGGCTGCAGAGAAATCTCCGGGTGCAGAGAAATCCCAGTGCAGCCACACAGCTGCGAGCACACCCTCCCCCAGCCCATTCCCTGCCTCCAGGCACCGGGGGAGCTCTGAGGGGTGGCAGGAAGAGGAGTCTTGGGGATTTCTCCCTCATCCTAAAAATCTCCCTGGGGTATTTCTGTGTGCTGAGCTGAGGAAAAAGGGAGCGAGCCCCTTGCAAGGGGCACCAGAGCTTCCAAGCAGAGTTTGCTCCTCGCTACAGGAAAATCTGTTCACTGAAGGGAGGTTGCTCTCATTTAGCAGGTGCCTGCAGCCTGTCTGTAGGGCAAACATTCCCATCTCTTCAAGAGGTTCCCCAAGCAGCCAGCCTGCACCTGGCAAAGAGATTCACACTTTCCATCCTTTCCCACATACTAATTTCCCCTGGGACACAGAGCGGCAAAGTCTCCTTTTGGAAGCTCACTGTATCCCACCAGGCTCCCAGAAAAACCTAATTATGACCCAAAATTACCTGAGAGCAGCACAGGTGGTGAAGGCAGAACTCCTCTTTCTGACTCTGGGGTGCAGCGAATGGGGTGGTGCAGCTGAAAGTGCTTTAATACCCTGCTTTCCCATCCCCAGATATAGCTGGGGGGAAACAGGGATGCAGCTCTGCAGCTCCTCATGGCTTAGCTCTGCTGGTGGTACAGGACTTCCCACTCCCATCCTTCCACAGGGTTTCTTCTCTTCCAGCTGCCTGCAAAGTCTGGCAGAGGCAGCTCTTGGCTGTTTCTCCTCCCAAGGAATAGATCAGACCTCAGCATTTCACTCTAAAAACCAAAAATGAAATTAAAAATCACATCCCAGGACAGCCCGGAGAAATGCCAGAGGTAGCCTGGGCACAGGACCTGCTCTGGGGCGTTCTGGTCCAGCAGTGGTGAGGACCCCAGAGACTCCTGGGAGGGGATGATGAGGCTCTGCCAAAGGCAGGGAAGATCTTTTGTAAGTTGTCATGGAATATTTGGGGGTTTTTAGAGTGAAGTCTGGGACATCTGAGAGGCCGAGCAGGACACAGTGGGACTCAAAGGATGCTGTCCTGGGCAGCAGCATGGATAGGATGGTGTGGGGGCACTGCTGATTCCTGATGGGAAACCAAACCCAAAACCTCACCCAAAACCCCGCAGCTGGGCCATGCCACCCCTTCACCACAAATGCCTCCGTGGAAGGGTTGCTCCCACCAGGACAGCGTGAGGAGAGTGAAAACCAGCGCAGCCCGGTGGTTCTCCCTCCGTCAGCCGCCATGCCAGAGGCTGTGACCGCCTTCCACCCGCATCTCCCTCCTCTCTCCCGGCAGAACCGAGGGCAGTCAGCTGGAAAATGAAGACCCGGGGTTGAAACCAGAGGGGCACTAGGAGCCGGCAGAGAGGCAGAGCCGCCGGGAGCTGCTCTGTGGCATCGCCACCGTGCCCTCCGCAGCTCTGCCTCCCTTCCTCCGTGCCACCGTGGATGTGCCTCCCTCGGTGCCACCCCGCTGACCCTCCCTCGGTGCCCGCTGTCCCTCCCTCGGTGCCATCCCGCTGTCCATCCCTCGGTGCCATCCCGCTGTCCGTCCCTCGGTGCCCGCTCTCCATCCCTCGGTTTCATCCCGCTGTCCGTCCCTCGGTGCCATCCCGCTGTCCGTCCCTCGGTGCCCGCTCTCCATCCCTCGGTGCCATCCCGCTGTCCGTCCCTCGGTGCCATCCCGCTGTCCATCCCTCCGGCCGGGCGCCGCCGGCCCCGCCCGGGTGAAGCGGCGCCGACAGCCCCGGGATGCGAACGCGCTCCTGCCGCCGCTCCGGGGCAGCTGCCGCGGGCAGGGGTCCAAGGTCAGTAAGTGTTTAATGGGCCTCCTGCGAGGACCTGCGATGAAAGGCGGGCGGCAGGGGAGGCGAGCAGGGAGCATATGTCACCGCCTGGGCTCCGGGGCTGCTTTCGGTGACACGGGGATGCTTCCCGTGCATCCCGTTGCTTTCCCAAAGCCGTCTCCTTTTCCAGCGGCGCAGCAGGGACTGCTGTGGCCTTCAGCAGCCGTGTGCCAGTGACTCGTGTGTGGGTGACAGACACCGGGGTGCCCAGGGCAGGAGCTCCTGCCGGGACAAAGGAGCTGCTGCTCTCCAAACAACTACCACCGACACCACATTGCACAGCAAACCCAAACCAGGTTCGGTCCTGGCTCTGGTTGGTGCCTCCCTGTACTGATTGAGAGCCGAGGCTGAGCAGAAGGGAAAGGTCTGTGCACATTTACAGCGCTGTGGTCAGGAGAAACAGAGGGAAAACACAGGGCCCAGACCATCACGGTCCTTCACGTCCGTGTCCAAGCACGGCTGGAGCCAGGCAGCCCTGACACCTCACCACGGGTAAAACATCTCCACGCTCCCGGCCAAGCCACGAACAGCAGTGAACAACCAGCTGGTTCAATGGCCATACTCAGTGGTCTCAGAGAGCTTTCCCTTAATGCTCCTCTGATTTCCGCAGAATCACCTCACCGCCAGCCCAGCATGGAAAGGGCGTTACACGCTGACCCAAACTCTGCATTTTGGAGTTGCTGAAGCATTTTGGTATCTGAGTGTTAAATATATTGACCTCTTCATTGCTGTAGCTATTACACCCTGTAGAGCCTCCACAGAGCTACTGGTGACTCTTCTGTATAAAACAGCATCGGGATGAATGTGGGGATTTGGGGTTGTTTGCCTGTCTGGCAGTTTGGTAACTCCAAACAGCCACCCTTTCACCAAGCACCTTCCAGTCAACTACAAAAACCTTTTCCTGCTGCTGCAGCCAAAGGCTCAGGGTCCTGTCCTCACAAGGCCGCTGGTTACAGAGAGCCATCCAAATAAATAAAAAGGCTCTGAGCCCAATCAGAGTTGAAGTTCACCCACTCCTCTGCAAAAACTCTCTCCTTTCTCCAAAGGGAAAAAGAGCCCTCCCTGCCTCTGTCCCACACCAGCTCTCCTTTCTCCAGCCCCACATAACCTGGCTCTTGACCCTTCTCGTGGCCAAACCCACACGGACTCAGGGTTCTGCTCACCCCTTACCAGCTGCCTGGAGCCTGTTGCCCGGGCAGGGGTGGCATCCCAGGAAAACACTGTCCAGGCTTGCGTTTTCCCACGTTTCTGGGGGCTGGCAGCAGAGGAGAGCTTGGCTGCAGGGAAGACTGCTCCATCATCTGCCCACTGTGTGCACCTCAGCCTCATTTCTCACAGCTCCCAGGTTTTGGGGGGTGGAAGGGAAGAACAGGGGATGTGGGGAAGAGCAGAGGGCTGGTGCTGAGCTGCACGTCCGGGGGTGAAGCAGGGTGGGGAGGAGGCCGCTGGGGACGTGGGAGGCGAGGTTTGCTTTTGCAGACTGAATCAAACGCTGGGAAGCTGGTGAATTAGCTCTGTTTGCTGAGCAAACGCTGCCGGGGAGGGACAGGCAGAGCAGGAGTGTTTAAGCACACAGTCCTTTATTTGCTAGCAAACATCTCCAGCTCCTCCTCTCCCTCCCCTGCTCCTCTGCTCGCCTTCCCCAGCTTGTGCTCCAGAGAGGCTGGAGGATGCCTTCCAAGAAGAGGAGGGGGGAAATCCCCATAAGAGAAGCATTTTCCTTCACCAAGGTGCCTGCACCAGAGCAGCCAAGAGGAGAGTGGTGGCTTGTGGCCAGAACTTTCTGTTCTAAAGAAACTATTAAACACACTCATGTTCAGCATGACTCCTTTGGGCTGTGTTTTCCACCTCAGACGAGGGTTGTGCTCTGGATGGGGACCCTGAGGGCACTGCAGGACACCAGCCACACCACAGGGACTTGGGTGAAGCTGGTGCTGCTGAAGACTCAGGGCTCAGCCCTGCAGAGCAGAATTGCTTCTTGACAGTCAAGACTGGATGGGGCTCTTTGGCCTCCACTGGCTCTTTGGGTTCTGATGCTGATCTCAAATCAGATCTCTCCTGATCTGATCTCTCCCAGCTGCAGTTCCATTGATCTGGAAGAAATAACTGGGCCTGTCCTGGAGCTGCTATGGGAACAGGCATTCCTTGTCCCTTGGCTGGAAGCTGCCAAACTGAAGCGCCAGGTCCCCTCTTGTGCTGGGCCCATGTCCAGGTAAAGACGAGAAATGTCCTCTCTCAGTCACTGGGACTGGCAGATGAGAGCAGAGAAGAACCTGGAGGAAGAGGTGAAGGCACCAGAGAGGTGAATTCTACCTCATGGCCAGGGGTTGGTCAGCATTCAACTCATAGGGAGCTGCCAAAATCGCTTTCTCTTGAGATGTTCATAATTTCACCTGGTCTGGAGTGCCTGAACACTGAGTGTGATCTCCACCCATCCCTGTCTGGGCACCACAGGGCTCAGCCTACACCTGATGGTCTGAGCAGCAGCACGGGGAGCTCCAGAGTGACCCTCAGCCCATCCCTGCCAGACACCAGTCCTGCTGCCTGGGACATCTGACGGATTCTCCTCAAGGAAGAGGAGACAAGACGGGACCTATGCTGTCTATCACTTTCCAACTTCTACACAGGCCCAGACACATCTCTGGAAATTCCAGCTGAAAAACTGTCTGCCCACCCTGAAATTCCTCCCAGCTACCTGTTGATGGCCCACATCCCTCTGCTCCTGGATGTTTCTAAACCTCCTCCCACATTCCTCCACCAGGCTCTGGCCTGCTCCAGCCTTTGGCCAACAAACACATGGCACAAATCATCTTCCAGCTCCTGCAAAAATGCTGGGGCCAGGTTGCCACCTCCATTCATAAAACTTCCCCCCCACCAGCAACTGCTGGACTGGCTTTTATGGAACAATCTTAATGTTCATTCACCCTTTGAAGGCCAGGTGCTTGGACAGCAGCTGTGCTCCACACGCTGCTGCCTGAATTACTCCTGGCTGGCAACGTGCGAATCATTCATTATTAAACTGCTCATGTGCTCGGCCTGAGGCTTAATCCAATGCCACCACCGTGGATACAGGAGAAATCCAGCCATCTGGAAGAGCAGGAACACCCTTTGTGCCTGCCTCTGGCGGCGGTGGCACTGCCCTTCGTAGCGGTGGTGGTGGTGGCAGCTTTAATGCACCTCCAAGGGAAAGCTGTGGCCTGGCACCTCCTGTGGCACCCCAGAGGAGGGGGATTAGAAATGAAAATACACAAAATGAGGCTTTCTTGAGGTGTAGATTATTGGTGGTGACAAATCTCTGCAGAAGTGGAGCGGTGCTGGTTTACACCGCCTGGCAGCTCGGTCCGGCACTGGGAGCTTTGTCTGGGATTAGTGGGAGAAATTGCCGGGGAGGGGAAGAGTCTCATTACCTTGTCCCAGCTAATGCCTCGCTTTTCTCTGGTGCACGTTGCTGTCAGGAGCTGGATCTAATTAGCCATTGCAGGAAATGCTTCGGCTTCTCCCATTCCCTCCTGCTCGGAGGGGAAGGGGGGGAGTTAATCCAGGCCAACGTGGGAACAAACCCGCTTGTGAAAGCAGGTCCTGATCCCATAATTCGCTCTGCAAAGGAGCACGTGCCCAGGCACACCAAACCATCCCGGGAGACTCGGACAGCGCACCTGAGCTCCCTCACAAAAACACCCAGCAGCTTTGCCTGCCCCGGGCAGCACCGACAGCAGCCACCACACCCTGGCTGAGCAGGGAGCAGGAACCTGCCCTGTGTCATCACTGCTCGGGGCAGGGGAAGAGGCAGCAGGAACCCTCTGATCAGAGGGGAGCTCAGAGCTCCGTCCTACAACAGTCCCAGGCACAACCAGAGTGAGAACCAGACCCAGGCTCTACCCAGGGGTGGGGGAGAAGCTGCTTACAGCAGGGCCAAGGTCCATCCAGGAGGAAGAACCAGAGACAGGCTGACCTACATCACAAGTCCAGGGGGGAAGGAAGGCACAGGACCACCCTTAAGTGGAGCTCCTGGGCCACGGGCACAGGTGGGTGACCCCGCTGGGGCTGGTTAGGGCAAGGAAGGGCAGGAACACTCTCAAGGCCCTGACAGGGCTCATCTCAGCATCCCCATTCCCCCCCGTCAGGTATCAGCTCAATAAAGGTATGACCCCTGCCATGAGATGGTCTAATCTAGGCACCTGGCCTTGTCCCCTGTTCTTTTCTTGCACTGGAGCACATCTGAGGGTTTTGGCCTTTCGGTGCAGAGGGCTTGGCTTGCAGATGGAGCTCAGGGACTGCCACGTAGCTCGTGGTGAAATGAGCACGTGGAGCTCATGCCCTGCAGGTACCTCTGGTGTCCTGTGTGGGTGACATCACTGTTCGCAGCCTCACAGACCATGATGATCACTCCCGGTCTCTCTACACAAGCCACTGTGTCTCTCACTGTGTTTATTAGTTGGCTGGGACTAATTAGCTAAAAACCCTGACTCCCTTCAATGTTGGAGCTGTGTCTGCAGGCTGAGCTGTTCAGCGGAGCTGTGACAGCAGGCACTGGTGTGCTTTAGCTCCCACAGGTGCTGAGCGTGGCCTGTTCATCTCAAAACACCGTGGTGGTGGTCAGCGCTCAAACAGCCCGAGCATCTCCTCCCTGCGAGGATGGCTTTCATTCGCTGCAATGGATTCAGCATTACAGGCGAGCCCAAGGCTCTGATTTACTCCGAGGCCAAAAGGTGGGACAGGAGAAGAGGAAGGAATTTACCACCTCCTGCTGCAGAACCAGCACTGGGAAATATCTCCCTGTGCTCCATCAGCTGTGGTGCACAGCTGGGCACAAAGGCACATCTCCCTTTCTGTACTGGCGCATGGACTCCAGGTCCAGGGCAGAGCAGGGATGTGTTTTGGTGGCCTGTCTAACACCTTTAGAGGTCACCGAATCACAGAGTCAGGGAATGGGTTGGGTTGGAATGGATCTTAAAGCTCAACCAGTTCCAAACTCCCTCCATGGACAGGGACACCTCCCACTAGACCAGGCATCCAGCCTGGCCTTGCCAGTCTGCTCTTCTTCCTCTCCCTGTGCCTTCCCCAGGCTTTCCTGGTGCCTCCATCGGTCCCAGCTTCCCAGGCAGAGCTGGAAGCAGCGAGCAGTGGCTGGAAGGTGAGCAGGGACATGGCAACCCAGAGAATTGCTCCACAGACTCCAGGTTTGGTCCAAATGTTTTTGTTGCTGCCTGGCTGTTTGTAGACCTAGTGCCAGTTTAGAGCATTGGTTTTCATCAGCCTCAAGCACAGCTCAGAGAGAAACCAGCTGGGAGTGGGCTGTACATTCCACTGTCCCTGGAGAGCAGTGCAGGAGCTCACCTCCACTGCTGGATGTGTCAATCCCTGCCCCTTTTCCAGGCTTTCTGTCTCCAGCAGAGCCAGCTGGGTCCTGACCATGCCCAGTCCCTGCGCAGAGCCGTGTGCCAGGGTGGGGGACTGCTCCTTCTGCAGAGAGCTCAGCATGGCCACTTCTCTTATCAGCTACCGAAGGCTGATAACCAGCGCCCTCAATCAGTTATGAGATCTTGGAGATCACACCGAAGGCTTCCCGTGGATAAACCCCTATGGGGTGAAAAGGTGAACGCCAGCAGATTCGATCTGTTTGCTGTTCTTGTTTCCAGCCATGAAGCTGAGCAGCTGCCTGAGCTTCTGGAGCAGATGAGGGGTTCTGACCCCACGGAGTTGGTGACACTGAGCCTGGGCAGGTATTCCCACTCCCAAAGCTCCACTGAGCTTTGCAGAGGGTGGTACACAGCCTGCTGCTCAGAGAAGTTCCCCCCACCAGGCAAATCTCTCCTGGCTAAATGTGGGAGAAATCCAGGCTCTTCCTCAGTGTCCAGTGGCTGGAGGGGCTTCTGCTCTGCTGGCCTTTGTAGCTGTGCAGGTACACCCACCCCAGGGCTATGGTGGAGTCTCCAGCCCGTCCCTGTATCCCGGGGACACTTCCCAGCTCCAGCAGCCCTTGGACGGCCTTTGGTGTGAGATCCGTCAGCATCCTCCGAGGCTGGATGGCTCCTCAGCCTGAAGGACTTCGCCATATGCCCTACATCTGGAGCAGAAAAGCCTCCTGGGATCAAAAACCGCATCAAAAAAAGTCAGGGAGAGCTCCCAAAGCCCTCCAGGGTGGCTCAGGTGTGTGCAGATGCACTTGTGCACACACACTGCTCCCCATCTCCTCTCCCTCCTCTTGCTCCTTCTCCCTCTTTCATCCTCCTGAAAGGAAACCTGATGATTTCTGGGCTTTGTTGGTGGTTAGGAGGACACTGGAAAAAGAGTCTGAGAAAGTGAAAGAGGGTGCACAGGGCTGCAGGAGGAGAAGGAGGGGAGAGCAGGAGAAGGAGGGATTCTCGGTATCTACAAGGGAATTAAAGCGCTTTTACCAGAGTGAAGAAATCAGCTAAAGAATGGCAGGCGAACAAAAGCAGCAAGGCTATGGACAAGTCGCCCTGAATAGATCCAGATCCCCTTAAGTTTGTAACACCCCCTACACACTTCTTTTTTCCCCTTCCCCCCCTTAAGCCTTTGCTCCTCACTCCTTCCAAGAACAAATGCAGAGCAAGGGGAAAGAAGTAAAAAAAACCCCACACCACCACAAGGGAGGGGAGGAGTGGAAGAAAGCTAAAAAAAAAAATCAAATAAAATAAAAGGTAATCCTCAGCCACTTTGCCCCTCTGGGGGCTGCTCTGGGCCAGATTAAAGGTCCGGTGTGAAACCATTCTGCTATTCAGATGCGATAAGCAGGATTTACAAGCAAAGAGAAAGAGAGAAAAGAATGGGCGAGAGGAGAAAAGGAGAATTATTTGTGTCTCTTAATACTTGTTAAGCACTTCTCTTTTGCTAGACCAGACAAGACACAGCTCTGCTCAAAGTCCACGCACAATCTCGCCCGCTTGTCCAACAGCCCCCTCTCCCTCCCTCCTTCCCCTCCCTCCCTGCCCTGCACTTTCTTCGCTCTCCCCCTGCCCCCCTCCAAAGCAAGCAGGCAACACTTTGTTGCTACTGAGCTGAAATTGGTCTCCTCTCCGAGCGGCACACAAAGAGAATGGCAATTAACCTTCCTGTTCCCTGGTGACAGCGATCTAATCAGGGCTGCGCCCGGCGCTGCCCGCGGCCGCCTTTGTGCGGGCTGCGCTGGGCGCTCCCTGCGCTGCCACCCTGCCGCATTCCAGGCTCGGGCTGCCAGAGAGGCATCCAGCACGTGGTGGCTGCTGCGGCTGTCAGCCGGGATCGCCAGCTCCCTGAGGAATACGGCAGGGACCTGTTGGAGCGGCCACAAACGTGCTCCGAAGGCTGGAGCAACCCTCCCATGGGAAATTCTGCAAGAACTGGGGTTGTTCAGTCTGGAGAAGGAGACCTCAGAGCCCTTCGGGTGCCTGAAGGGGCTCCAAGAGAGCTGGAACAAACTTCTTGTCAGGGCCTACAGCAACAGGACAGGGGGTCGTGGTTTTAAGCTAAAAGAGGTGAGATTCAGGAGAGGTAGGAGGAAGAATTGTTTTATGCTGAGGGTGGTGAAGCTCTGGAGCGGTGGCAGATGCTCCATCCCTGGAAATACTCACAGTCCCGTTAGATGGGGCTCTGCAACCTGAGGGTTGGTCTAGGTGCCCTTCAGAGGACACTTCCAACCCAAACCATTCTGTGATTCCATGAACTTCTGGCCCAGTGCAGACCTGGCCCAGGTTGCCCCAGTTGCTGGTGGCCCACGGAAGGCAGAGGCTACAAAGGCATTGCAGGAGGTGTCTGGGGGTGCCTTGGTGGGACCCCCGGGTAGGGCCAGGACCGTCCTGTGGAGCTGGGTGGGCCGAGGGGTCCTTAGGGCCACACCTTAGGACACCAGAGTGTTTGGCCTCTCCTCGGAGCTGCTGCTCGTGGAAGGTTCATCAATCCTCGCTGCTTCTTCACATTCCTGGGAACTGGATGACGGAGAACAATCCCTGTGGGAGGAAGGAGGGAAAGGCCAGCCCAGCCTCCCATCACCAGCACTCTTCTCTGGATGAGGAAGGCACTTGTGGTGCTTCACAGCCAAGAACTACCTGCTGAGACCTGCAAACAAAATCCTTGGGTTTAAAAGTTCTATAGAATATTTTTCCTTTCCTTTTTTTTTTTTTTTTAAAGTGGAAAATGGGGTTGTTCGAAAAGCCACAACCATCCTTTACAAAAGAACCACTACTCACCAGTGACACTTCTCAGCAATACTCCTCCACTCCATATTTTTCCATTTTTGTGGGGATTGGGGATGAGGAGCAGCCGGTGCATTACTAAAAGACCAAGATGTAAGTGCTGGGTTTGTGCCGCATTTGAGGGTGAAAACATGAACCTCCTGAAGGTCAGTCAAAAGTGAAGAAATGTTTTCTTCTCTTTTTTTAAAACCTCTGACAAATCCCTCTGCTGACCAGTTCTCTAATTGTGACAAAGAATGAGGCAGAGGTCTCAGAGTCAGCCTTTTGCTGATGAGCCTTACCTTAGATCTCAGCAGTGCAGGAAAATGACAGTGAATTGTCCTCTTGCAGACAAAAAGCTGCAGCAGACCAACCCAATAAACACCACCACCCAAAAAAACCCAAACTTGATTCACTTTTTTTTCTTCTCTTGTTCGTTCTAAGAAAAAAAATCTTAAAACTGCTGCTAAAGCAGTGAAAATTCACCTCTTCCTCATGTATTAGCACTAAATTTTCCTTTTGTGGCCAAGCAGAAGACCTGGACCTACAGCTTGAGGGCAACCTGATGGAAGACGGATATTCCAGCCAGGAGATTTGGCATCACTGCCCACCCCCCCTCCCCCCCACGAAGGAAACCTTGTCCAAGAAAACCAATTCCTGATAATGTTTGCAGTGTGGAGCTGAACGCCTGGAGCCTTCTGGTGGCGAGGGCTCCTCTGTTTGTCCTCTCCAGGGCCTGGCACACCTCCGTGACGAGCTTTGCAATCCAAAAAGTGCCAACACCTGGAGCTTCCTAACCCGCTTAGGGGTCCGGCTGCTCCCTGGGAGCCCGCAGGAGCGGAGTGGATTGCGGGAATGCTCCTCCCGAGCTCGCCCAGCACCAGCCATTAGGAAGGTGATCAAGCCGCTGCTCCGCCGCTGTGTCCCGCAGCGCTTCGGGGGATGATTGCCTGCACCTCCGAGAGATAGGCACCAACATCTCAATTACACCTAGGAAGGAGCGTAATTGAGCCTAAATTGATTCAAACAGAGGCAATTAAAGCAAAACCCGGCCCCCCGCTGGGACGCCGAGGCGCGGCTTATTTTGAACTCATAACCACAACAAAAAATAATCATTGCAGGGCAGGATGGAGCCGCTCCTCTCCTGCCAGGTTCAGCTGCCGGGGGGGATGCCCGACCCTCCCCGGCGGGCTCTGGGGCGCCGAGAGGGCGTTCAGCACCATGGCCAGCGGCGGGGCTCGTCCCTGCCCGTTCCCTGTCCTGCTCCTGCCCCGTTCCCTGCCATTTCCCTGCCCGTTCTCTGCCCGTTCCCGGCTCTGCCCTGCCCGTTCCCTGCCCGTTCCCTGCCCGTTCCCGGCTCTGCCCTGCCCGTTCCCTGCCCGTTCCCTGTCCTGCTCCTGCCCCGTTCCCTGCCCGTTCCCTGCCCTTTCCCTGTCCTGCCCCTGCCCGTTCCCGGCTCTGCCCTGCCCGTTCCCTGCCGTTTCCCTGCCCGTTCCCTGCCCGTTCCCTGCCGTTTCCCTGCCCGTTCCCGGCTCTGCCCTGCCCTCTCCCGGCCCGTTCCCTGCCCGTTCCGTGGCCTCTCCCTGTCCGTTCCCTGCCTTTTCCCTGCCCGTTCCCTGCCTTTTCCCTGCCCGTTCCCTGCCTTTTCCCGGCCCGTTCCCTGCCCTCTCCCTGCCCGTTCCGTGCCCGTTCCCTGCCCTCTCCCTGCCCGTTCCATGCCCGTTCCCTGCCCTTTCCCGGCTCTGCCCGGCCCGTTCCCTGCCCATTCCCTGCCCTCTCCCTGCCCGTTCCTTGCCCTCTCCCTGTCCGTTCCCTGCCTTTTCCCTGCCCGTTCCCTGCCTTTTCCCTGCCCGTTCCCTGCCTTTTCCCGGCCCGTTCCCTGCCCTCTCCCTGCCCGTTCCCTTCCCTGCCCCGGCCCGTTCCATGCCCGTTCCCTGCCCTCTCCCTGCCCGTTCCCTGCCCGTTCCCTGCCCGTTCCGTGCCCGTTCCCTGCCCTCTCCCTGCCCGTTCCCTGCCCTCTCCCTGCCCGTTCCCTGTCCTGCCCCGGCCCGTTCCCTGCCCGTTCCCTGCCCTCTCCCTGCCCGTTCCCTGCCCGTTCCCTCTCTCCGCCCCATCCCTGCCCGCTGACCCCCGGGCTGCCCACCAGGGATGCTGCTCCTCCTGCTCCACACCGAGCCAGCAGCATTCCCAGCACATTCCCAGCACGGGTCCCGCGGCCTTTCCTCCACACAAGGAGCGGCTGGGGTCCTCTGGATTGTTCTGCCTGCAGGAGACCAAGGAGAGACTCGTCAGGGGCTGCGGCTTCCTCAGGAGGGGCAGTGGAGGAGCAGCTCCGATCTCTGCTCAGGGACAGCACCCAGGAACGGCTGGAGCTGGGCCAGGGCAGGCTCAGGCTGGAGATCAGGGAAAGGTTCTTCCCCCAGAGGGTGCTGGGCACTGCCCAGGCTTGCCAGGGAACGGGCACGGCCCTGAGGCTGCCAGAGCTCCAGGAGCGTTTGGACAGCGCTGCCAGGGATGCCCAGGGTGGGATTGTTGGGGTGTCTGGGCAGGGCCTGGGGCTGGGCTGGGTGATCCCTATGGGGCCCTTCCCACTCAGGATATTCCATGGTTCTACGATTCCTCCACCCCGTCATGGTGTCATGGCTTTGGCTCAGTGAACGCTGCTTTCCGAGGATGTTTCTCCATCCTGGGCTAGGTGGAGACTGGAGGGATCCCCAAACCACCAGATCCGTGGCTGGGGCTGGGAGGGACCGCTGGAGGTCACCTGCGTGCGCTCCCTTCCCCCGAGCACCTCACTCAGGATTGTGTCCAGACAGCCTCTGGGTACCTCGGAGCAGGAGGCTCCACAAACCTCTCTAGACAACCTGTGAGGGAATTCTCCCCGATGTTCAGGCGGAACCTGCTGGGTTCCAGTTCCAGCAGCACCGAGCAGAGCCTGGTCCATCCCCTTGTCACCCCCTCCTTCAGACAGTGACAGAAATCCATAGGATCCCCTTCCCAGTTTTCCCTGCTCCAGGATGGGATCGGCGTTGCTCTGTGTGCAGAGCAAACAAGAAGCATCAATTAGCAGTAATTACCACCCCCTCCCCATAACTTAAGAGGCTAATATTAGCCTTCATTTTTAAGAAAGGTAATTTGACGACCATAAATTACAATTATAAAAACTTCATTAGAGTCGGTAGCAATCCATCCACCATTGTTCTAATTACACACTGTAGGAGTAATGAATGCTAATGGTTTAATGTACAATAATTACCACAATTGAAAAATAATAATAATACAGAACAACCTCAGTTATCCAAATGTCATGGGGGACGTGGAATGGGTTGGGGTAATCGTGGTTTCAGATAATTGAGGGGCTCTTCAGCGTGATGAATCGGTGATGTGACCTCTGGGTGGGGAGTGAGGAGTTTTAAATGAATGCAGTGTGGTCAAGTGAGGGAAGGCACCGTGCAGGGAGGAAAAATCAGGCATCTTCTGTCTTAGCTTGGAATTTCACTGAACATTTTCAACCTGAAGCGAATTTATTGGGTTTGCAACTGAACCGTGCCACCTCCTGACGATTGCTGGGTGTGGCTGGCAGGGTTTAAAGCAGAAATCCGGGACTGTGTTTGAAATGATGGGCAGAGCACCATTCCAGCCCCTCGTGGCACAGAGCACCCTGGATGTAGGTGGTTCCAGGTGGGATGGGGCTTCAGGAGGTCTCCAGTCCAACCCGTTGTCCAAAGCAAGCCCAACACTGGATTCACACCAGGTTTTTCAGGCATTTGTCTTGAACCTCCAAGGAGGGAGATCCCACAATTTCCTCTGGCCCCTCTTCCACTGCTCGTTTATTCCCATGGCGAGTTTTATTTCCTTATGTCCCAGCAGATCCTCTCGGAGCAGCCCAGATTTAGGCATCAGTTCCCACAGACCCGTAGCCAGCCCTGGCTTTGTGAGAGATCCCTGGAGGCTGAAAGAAGATCCCATCCATGTCCACGGACTGATTAGGAACAATGAATTCTTGATACGCTTCCTCTTTAATAGGATCCTAATTTATAAAAACACAGATAATATATCAATGGAAATTAACTTCACACTTTCCTTACCCTGGCAGGTTGAGCTGCAGGTGAGTGCAATGTAATTAAGAAATTAAAAGGTAATTTCCACATATGCTTTCTGCTAATCTAACTCGGCAATCATTTAATTTACAGCAGGGGGACTGGCAAGGAGGGAAGCCAAAATAAATAAGATAATAGTGGGTTTAATCGCTCGGTGGAATGGAGAAGGAGTGGAGAGGTGTCTGCGTGCAGCCACAGGGAGAGGTGAGGTGAGGTGAGGTGACCCCTCCGGTGCTGCTGATTGAAAGCCAGGCTCGCTTTTAATTTCACTTCCAAGAGTTCAAACTTTGAGCCACCCGAGTTTTCTGGTTTCTAAAACAATTTTTTTTTTAAAGTTAGCTTTAAGTTTCTTCTTCAAATTGTTGTTCTATTTCCCACAGTTAATTGTTTTCACGGCAGCTGACAATTTTGACTTCAAGATCTCCACAGAATAGTTAAAACTCTTTTTTCTGGATCACTGAATTCCTTCCCATTCCCAGCAGCTGAGATGCACAGAGCAGTTGACAAGGAGTAGCTTTGCACTGGGAAACCCCTGGGGAAACTGAGGCACAGACCGACCAAAAGCTTTTTCTCAGCGGCTTCAGCCCCCAGCGCTGCTCACAGCCGGCGGTTCCCCTCCCTGGCCCCTCCACCCCGCGCCTCCCTGAGCTCCAGGTGCCCCGAGGAGGATGCGGGGATGCAGGGCAGAGGATTTGTGCTGGAACACCTGGAGCCATGCATGCCAGAGCCGCCTCAATAGCGGCGGCAGCTCCAGCCGCGGGGCCTCAGCGGGGGATGCTCCTCATGGAACTCCGGCTTTTTGTTCCCAAACCTGAGCTGGGCAGGAGGGCTCCTTCCCACCCCCTGCTCCTTGCAGAAGCTGAGCTGCTTCCTCTCATTCCCTGGGATCCCAGCAGCATTCATATGGGAGCTTAATCCTCCGGAGATGCGGGGACAGGGGATTAGTGGTGGTCCCGGAGAGATGGGGCCCAGTTCCCCTCCGAGTGACCAGCAGCAACCAGCGTCCCACCAGACCCTCCCGGAGCCCCTGTCCTTGGGACAGCAGGAGAGCAAGGACCGAAGGACCTGTGCCTCGGTGGCAGGAGGGCTTTGGGGGCTGCTGTGCCACCCCTGAGCGGGGCTGCATTATCCCCTCTCAATAATTTATCGGATGAGTTGCAGCCTGCTTTTGCCCAATGAATTATTCCCAAAGCAGAGGGAGGTTATATTTGTACTCCTCAAGCAGCTCTAGAAATGGTCAAATAATATTTGCCCAGCAAATTGTTAAACGGCAATTCCTCTGTCACTCACCGAGTGAATTATTCACTGAGCACTTGTTTACCTGGGGCCGGGGCTGCCTCCCTGCCTGTGCCAGTCCCATCCGCTCCCTGCCCAGTCCCTGCCTGCTCCTTGCCTGTCCCTGGAGCAGGGAGGGCACCCGAGCAAACAGGCAAAGGGGTGCACATTTGAGCCCCTCAAACCCGGCCAGGGTCTGTGCTTCCTTAGGAATGGGGGTGGGGAACAGCTCCTGGGAAGCATGTCTGGAACTGGACAATACCTTCAACGCCCCATCTCTCTTTTTTCCCCCTCTTTTCTACCCTTCCCCCCACCTTTTTTCCCTCCTTTTCCTCTTTTTCCCCCTTTTCCCCTTTTCCCCTTACTGTCAATTTTGCCCTTTTCTCCTTTTCCCTTCTTCCCTTTTCTCCTTCTCCCCCTTCCCCCTTTTCTCCTGTTCCACTTTCCCCTTCCCTTTTCCCATTTTCCCCTTCCCTTCCATTTCCCCCTTCCCCTGCCCTTCCCTTCTGTTTCCCCTTCCCTCCCTCTCTCTTCCCCGCGCAGCCGGGCTCTGTTTCCCACTGCATTTCCCCATGCACGGACTGGGCCAGCCTGGGCTCCCCAGCCAGTAATTCTCCGATTGGAAAATGTTTCAGGGCAGGGGCTGAGGAGGGAGAGGCAGGAGTGGGGAGCCGAGGGGAGGGGGAGCCAGGAGGGATGAGATGGGAGTTCTCAAACTGCGAGCCCTAATACCAAGCATGTGGCCATATATTATTTTAATAAAGCCGGCACATCCTGCGCTCACGACAGCTGCTGTTCCCTTTCTCTCATCCTGTGAATCTCATTTATTCCTCATTAGCAAAATCACCTGTTTGTCAAATAGGGACAGAGCTGTAAGACATTAAATTGTGCAAGGGCTGCCGGGGGCCTGGGGAGCGTGGGGAAGAGCGGGAGGAGGAGATCCTGCACACAGATTGAAGCCAGGACTGCACAAAGATCTCTTGAAGGTTGAGATGGAAACGAGCATTTGGGGGAGTGGATTATCCAGCAGCTTCAAGCGCTCTCATTTTCTTTCCCCTCTGCCTGAGCTCAGTGCCCTGGGCACGATGCTGTGCCCAGCACCTGTGTGCAGGGGGGTTCAGGTGCACCCACCCCGTGCTCACCCATCACCTCTTGAGCAGCAAACAATTTAAACCCATGGTCACCCGCCAGCAAACAATTTTCCCTTTGGGAAGAGGTCAGGTACAAAATTTCTGAGTCACCATTATTGGTTTGGGTTTTCTCTAAATTGAGCAAAGGCGTTGGTGGGACCGACCTGTTCTCTCTGAGAACCGGGGTTTTGATGAATCAGGATTTTCCACTAACATTACAAAAAAAGTCCCTGGACTGCACTAAATTAAGCGTCTGTCTCCCCCCCAGCCTGGCAATGGAGCCTTTTTCTGCTGGTTTTGCAGCTTACTCGCTGCTTTTCCTAATGCCAGCCCCGGCTTTTCGCTTTATCAGTTGAGTGACATGAGGGGAAGCAGCTGACTGCCAACCAAGCTTTCTGGTTTGCTGAAATTCTCCGTGTTTTGGGGAGATTTGGAGGTTTTGGTTCAAACTGGATCCCACCCAACCATGTGTGTGGGAAAGATACAGGGAGAAACTTGGGGAGGACAGGGAGATCTCAGATCCCAGCCCTCCTGCGTGGTTTGGGTGCTCCTGGTGCCTCCTTGCCAAATGCCAGGGGGAAAGACCCAGACAGCAGCTCCCATGACTCCAGCCCCTTCAGGAAAGCCTGAAACTCCACGTTTTTCCCAGGAGGCTCTGTTGCAGTTTGGAAAACCCCAGCTAGCATGGGAGGGTTTGATGCCAGCACTGAGATGGAGTTGGGGGCTGTGCTGTGGGAAGCTGTGATCTGCTCTGCAGCCGAGGGCTGCCCAGGGGGACATCCACTCACTCCGTCCCCAGGTGAGGTGGGCCAGTCTGGGATCTGCAGTGGGCACTGCCAGCTCTCAGAAAGGTCATTTTAAAACTTGAGGGGAGATAGGGAGTAGCAGGTGAAGGAGAGGTCTGTGTACCATTTTTCTACTATTTTGTTGTGTACTACTCTCTTTGCTCCTCTTCCTTTTTTTTTTTTTTCCTCTTGTTCTGACCATCCCTCCATCCTCTCTTCATCTTCATCATCATCATCATTATCATCATCATCATATTTTTTTGCACATTTCCCTTCCCCAGCACACTTCCCTCTATTTCCTCTCCTTTTCACTCCCCTTTCCCCATCCAGCTCCTCTCCCCACCTCTCCATCTTCCCCCTACTGTTGAATCCTCCCTCTTGACCCTCTGCACATCTCCCCACCTCCATCTCAACCTGTTTCCGTCCTGGGGGACCCGTGTGGGGACATCCAGTGTCCCAGCCTGGTGGCCCACAGGCCCTGGAGCCTCCAGTCCAGCTGCCTCCATCCCTCAGTCCCTCGGGGGACACCCTGTGACCCACCTCCAGGCTGGCTGCAGGTGACAATGGTGGCCCCCTCCCAGCTTCCAGCTGCCTTTGATGCAGCGGCCTGGCTCCCGTGCCCATTGCAGGGCAGGAAAGGTTCTGTGCAGGGGCCAGGAATGCGGAGGTGGATGAGCTGCCCTGTGTCCAGAGGGATCATCCCTCAACTCCTCATCCGCCCCAACCACCTTGCCCGGGTGCCAGCGGTGTCCCTGCCGTGCAGAGCAGCCCCGTGTCCCCCTCCCCACCTGCGTGGCGATGCCGCCGTGTCCCCCCGCCTTCGTCCCCCCTTCCCTCCTCTCTCTCTCTGAAAGTCATCAGGCCTAGCGAGGTCTTCTCCCACTTATGCAGCTCATGAATATTTAACAGCATCTGCTCTGGAGGCGATAAAGCCTACCAATCCTTGACAAATATGGCCTAATCTTTTCAATTTCGGGGTGCAAATATTCCTTCGGAGTCCTGTTTGTCACCTAGATTAATGACTCTGGCTCCCATAAGCCTTTGGTGCTAATTCAAGTGGTGGCTGCGCGGCCGGCGCGCGGCGAGGGATGCTGGGACACATCTGAAGGGGAGATTACTCACTCGAGGGCCCTTCGCTGCAGGGTTTTGTTCCTCGGGTGGCAGCGGGGACCAGCAGGGGGGTCCGGGTGTTTGTTTGTTTGTTCCTCTTCGCAGCTCCTGAATATCCGTCCTGGATGCGGAGCGGTGGAGGCGGGAGCTGCCATCAGCAGGGGGCTGGCTCGCACAGCTCCCCGGCTCCTGCTGCCGGGCCCCCAGGGTGGGCTGTGGCAGGAGACATGGGCTTGCCGCAGCCCCGGCTCCACATTTTTGGGACCCGCTGCAAACAGCGGCTACCGGGCCCCGCAGCCAGCTCCAGGCCCCTGCTCCGAGCCGAGCCCCGTCCCAGGGCCTGCAGGCCGAGGCCTGGGTACAGCAGCCAGAGCAAGGAGAAAAGCCTTTCTCCAGCCCGTCCCAGGACCCCTCCTCACAGCCGGGGGAGATGCGGGCTGTGGGCTGGGCAGTGCCCGGCTCTCGGACACGGTGCATCGGTTGTGGCCGGGATGTGGCGGCGCAGGAGCCGCGGCAGCGCCCGGGCAGGCAGCAGCAGAGGCCCAGGCGCCTCGGGCACACGGGCCCGGCTGCTGCTGTGTGCTCCTCCCCTGATCCACAGGGAAAAGTACCGAGGGCAGCGAGCAGCGCTGGGCGGGAGGGGCTGGAAATCGATGCCGGAGCTGATCAGTGCTATTGGCAGCTCTGCTGAGGCCCTGATGGCTCCCGTTCGCCGTCCCCTGCCCGCAGGCGCTGTCCCCATCAGTGGGACCCAGCACCACCGAGCGTCAGCAGAGGCATCAACGCAGCCAGAAATCGAAAATTTGTTATTATCCAGCAGGGGAACAAAGGCCTGGCTGGTGTATCCATCACCACTCCAGCCCTCGGGGGTGGGAATATGTAGGGATTGCAGATTGTTTATTTATACTGGGGAGATGCGGGATGCTGGTGGCCCAGAGGAAGGAGTTTCCTCCTCCATGGTCCACCCAGATTTGTCCAAAGGTTCTGGGGCTGCCTGAGAGTGGTGCCCTGACTGACGGCAGATCAAGGTCCTGGGGTTTGGAGCATGCTCCAGGTGAGGAGTGGAAAGGAATGTTGAGATTTACTGGAAGTTTGCAGGTGAAGCTCCCAGCGCCGTCAGGTTGTGTTGCAAGGAAGCTCCAGGGGATGCGAGACTCTTGGAAAGAAGGTCCAGAGAAACCTCTGGTGCTCTTGATGCAAAATTATTTATTAAATTCTTTCTAGTGGAAGTATCTAAGAAGGTCCAGTGTGGAGGGTGTGAGACCTTTAAGGTTCTTATAAATATCTTTTTTTTGGCTCTGAATCATGAGTGTTGGTAAGGGTAGAACAGCCCTAAACTGACGGCTCAGCTCTGCACCAGGGAGATGATGTTCCCCTGAAAAATGTCCTGACTTGGGTGTACACAGGATCATGATCCTGAGCAAAATGCCCCTGCTGCTGCCAGATTGGAAAATCTTCCACCTGGCACAGGGAACTGCAGAGCACGGTGAATATTTACAGCTCATGAGCAGGAAGGCTTTATTTTTAGTTTTGTTTTACATTTCTGTAGTGGAAAATGCTTCCTCAGCCAGAGAAAAATACAATTGTGGATAAAATGGAAGTGTGAAAACATCCTCTTTTTTTTTTTTTTTTTTTTTTTTTTTTGGTAAGCAATAATCAGAAAAATGCTACTTTTCACTAGTTAAAAACAGAAGGAAAACTTCTGAACAAAGCAAAAGAAAGTTTCTGGGTTTGTTTCCACCTCAGAATAATTTGGGAGAAAAAAAACCTTGCAAGCCTGGTTCCCCAGCTCAGCTCCTCGTCTGGGCTTCGCAGCCGACAGGGTCACCGCAGTTCTCGTTTATCCTTCACTGATCCTGCTCCTGGTACTGACTTCTGCTGGATGCTCCGTGCTGGGAATTCGAGGCAGCGTTTGCAGCCCCAGCTCGGGGGGGCTGAGCTCCCCAAACCCCCCAAGTGCCGGGAGGGAGCTGCAGCCACCGCGGGTCCCCGCACGGCCAAACCCCAGGGACTCGATGGGGTTTGGGATTCACCTGGGAGGGACGGGGACCCCCACAGCAGGCACCAGCAGCTCCAAGGAAAGTTGTAAAGGCCGGTGTAAGGGAATAAAATCCCGCTGCAATGCGAGAGGACGGTACAAGCAGTGCTTCCTCCACCTCATCCCCATCACCCACCCTTGTCCTTGGGGAAAATCGAAACCATCGGGGCAGCCTCTGGAATTTCCCCTGCGCGCTGCCCTGCCCCAGCCCCTGCGCAGGGAGCGGGGATCCGCTGTGGGGTGGCACTGGCGGGCACCCTCCCCACTTTCCGTGCCCCATGCCCGGGGTGCCGGGCACATCCACAGCCGCCTGTGCTGGCATGTCCGCGCTGCTTCCCGCTGCTCCCTGCCCCCTCTCCCTCTATTTTTCCCGCTGAACCGTCTCCAAACGCCTTTGTAATCCCGCAGCATCGTTAGGGCCCTCCTGAAACCGGGGCGGAGCGGGGGAGAGAGCGGCTCATTAGCCGGCCCTTTGAAGTGGGCTCTGTTTGGGGTTCATTTGTATGCCGGCAGAAGGGAAACCTCTGTGTTTCGAGGATGTTTTTCTGGAGGGGCTTCCTGGAAACATAACAAACATGACCCCGAGGAGCTGCCTCGGCCCGCGGAGACGGGCGGGAGATGAAACGCGGGGCTGTGCTGGGCACGGCACAAAGGCAGCTCCGCTCCGGCAGCAGCACGGCCAAGTTCCCGTGGAGAGCACCGAGCTGGCTCGGGGCGAGTTTGTTTGTTGCACCATCTCTGTCTGAGGGAGGCAGGACTCACGGCTCAGCCCCGCACCCTCCCACCCCACCTGTCCCCAAAGGCCATCGCCTTCCGAGCCGCTGGCACGGGCAGGGACCAGGTGAGATCAGGGCTCAGGGCCCCGTCCAGCCCGGCCTCCAGCGCTTGCAGGGGTCGCAGAGCAGCACAAAGAGATGCCGGGCTGGGTTCCTGCTCAGTGCCACAGCTCCTGACAAAGCAGAGCCGGGGCTGGGGGGCTGCGCTCCTGAGGGGCCATCGCCTCCTCTGCCTTCAAGTCAAAGGAATCCCGAGCTTGAGGGTGTTTGGAGTCATCTCAGAAGACGTTCCCAAGGTTCTCCGCCTGCTTGCTGCCACGCAAGGATGAAGGATGGACACCTCCATCCCTCCCCAGCCAGCAGCTGCCCTCAGAGCACGGCTGGTGGGAATTACCAGCAGAGGAAGAAGCGACCCTCAGCAAACAGAATGTGGATGGCTGTGCCTCCCTCACCCTCTGTGCCTCCCAGTCTCCCTTTCTCCGCCTGCTTCTCCCTGGCTCGGTGTTGCTCAGCCTCCCCTTCTCCCCCCGCTCTCCCGCGGCTGCCGGTGACAGGGAGCACTGGGACAAAGACGGATGGAAGTGACAGGCGAGCTCCGGCCTGACCGCCGGGGTGATGCATGGGGAGCCGTCACTGGGTGCTCGTCCTGAGCGCTGCAGATGAGGGACCGACCTCCTCTGCCGAGGGGTCAAGGAGGTTTGAAGGGCATCATGTGTTCCCTCGGGGAGGAAAACAGTCCCCTGTGTTTCGTCCATGCTCCCGCCGGCGCCTGGAGCACCTCGGTGGTGTTTTAGAGCATCGTCGCTGGACTGAGTTCCTCACTTCTGCCAGCAAAGCAGCAAAGAGTCATTCCAGACCTCCTCCTCCTCCTGCACTGAGAGCCCTGAGGGAGCGCTGGAGCTCTGACAAGGCTCTGCCAGCACCCGGATCCCAAATCCGTAACACAGCAGAGCTTTGCAAGCACCGGTCAAAATCCAGAGCTGGCAGTGGTGGAGAGCTCTTGCAGCCTCTGCATCCCCCTGAGGTCCCTCTGTGTCCCCTCTGCCGAGCTGAGGTGCCTCAGGGCAGTCTGACAGCCCTGCCGAGCTGCCAGGCTCCCTGCTTGGAGAGCTGTGCTGGATCTGGGAGCTGCTGGACTGTCAGAGAGGATCACTGTGGGCTTTTCGAGTCCAGGGATGGGGAGCCATCCATTGGGGAAATGATTCCATCATCCATTAAGGATCACAGGGAGGTGAGCTTGGCATGGATCTCTGGGAGTCACCTGCCTTCAACTTCCCCAAGGCAAACCTGACCAAAACCTTCAGCTTCTCCTTTGGTTTGAGTCTGTGGCTCTGCATTTACAGGATGGAAGTTAATTCCTCTGGTGTACTGTCACATCCTCTGGGTTGAAGATCCAGTGGACTCCAGGCTGGGAAATATTGTCAGACAAATCCACTGTCCTTCAAGCTGCTGTCTCAGGATGACTGGGAAATTCAGCTCAAAGCCACAGATTCCTGTCAAATTTGGCAAAGCTGCTTGCCTAAATAAATGTGTTTTTAGCAGAGATACCACACTGGAGAAGTTGGACCATTTCAACTTGATGTTCTCAACTGAAGTGAAACAAATTCAGATCTTTAATTTTCCTTTGATAAAAGAGTAAAAGACATGTTAAAAATAGTATGAGCTGCTTTATTTTTAACCAATAATTTCAGTCAACTCAAAAGAAAGAAGAAAAAAAAATGTATTGGGGGGGGGAGGGGGAGGAAATGAGAATTTTTTCCCCAATAAACCAGCCAAGATGAGCCAGGATCTGGGAATTTGTTGTGCCAGGTCCTGTTGCTTCCAAGGAAGGCCAGGGAGAGGTAGAGGGGTGACAGCCCTGGGTGGGGGGCACTGCCCAGCCGTGCCCATAAACCCAAACCAGTGTGTGCAGCGAGCAGGTTGTCCGAGACAGCTCTGCCTCCTCCCCGGGCTGTAATCCTGCCAGGAGAAGCGCTTGGAAAAGAGCAAGGGAGGAACAGCCATCCAAGGCTGGACAGATGCGGCCAGTTGGCAGCAGCCGCTAAATTAGCAGCCAATTTCCCGTGCACAACCTGGGGACCTGGGCTTTCAGCTGAGCACATTAAGGCTGGAGCCCCTTTTAATTGCTGTAGATCTTAACATGTGTCCCTCAACTCTGGGGTCCCTGACAGCCTGGACAAAGGCAGCTCTCAGAGTGGGGGAGATGCTGCTCCCTGCTTTACCTGGGGTCTCGCTCCGGAGCTGGCGCGGTTGGCGTGAGCAGGTTCAGGCTTTGGGGCTGGATTCTCTCTTACCCCAGTGTGCAGAGCAGGCAGAAGCACCATCCCTACGTCTCCCAGTCCGTGGATACCAAAAGTTAGGACAAGGCAGGAGTTAACGGAGGCTGGGTGTCAGCAGGGATGCAGCCACCCCGGGATGTGCTGCCGGTGCTCGAGGCAGGACACGGAGCTGAGAAAGCTGTGAGACCCTTAGCAGGTCCTGTCAGCCTTATTCACACCTTATCAGATGGGGGAAGCCCAAAGGGCTGTGAGGGAGGTAATTAATCTTGGTCTCCAGCAGAAAGGCTCCTGGAGAGGAGGGGGGAGGTCAGAATGAGGCACGGTTTGAGGAGAGATGGGAACTCGGCAAACGCTTGAATGCTTTTTTTGCCCTTAATGTGAAGTTCACCCCAGATCTGGAGACACCTTTGTACTTCCCCCCCGATTTAATTTGGATTTTTATTTGGGATCATCAGTTTCTCCTCACCATAAAACACATCATCATCACTGTAAAGCACTTTTATGACACCTTTATCTGATTATCTGAAAGCACTTAATCAGCATTAACTCATTAAGCTTCCCCAGGCCGTGGTAGGAGGGAGGAAGGGGTCGGTGCCAGCTTCCAGCGAGCATCCCTCGGTCCCCACCTCCACAAGCATTCCAGAGGGAATTCCCTGCTTTCCCCCGAAGGAAGACACAAGGGTTCCATGGTAGGTTGGCTCGCAGCACCTTTCAGCGGTCAAAGGAAAACCACCACACAGAGACTTCCTGCATCCCCAAAGAGGTGCAAGAAGTGGTCCTTGGGATGGGATTGGGGTTTACCTGCTGGCCCTTGTCCTAAAACAATTCAGAGGCTCTCAGAATATCATACAGAGGGTGTCTGTCTGCAAAGCAGGACAGAGTTGTTTAAACAACTCTCACAATTCGTGTGTTTTTGGCAAAAATGCCAGAGAAAATACCCATTTGTTTTGTGTCGGCGAAGCACAAACCTCGCTCCGGGAGCTGTGGAACTTGCTGAGCCCTTGCAGTGCCCTAGCACGGAGTCGCTGAATTTGGCCCTGAGGATAAAGGCCTTGAGCACCCCACCCTCCCAGGCTGTTTCTGGAGGGGGCGGTGGATGTGGGATGCTGCCAGCTCCCCTCACACGCACATCCCGGAGTCTCTCCGGGAACATACCAGGACAAGGCCACCCCCACGCACAGCAGCACTCAGTGGTTCAGGGATGGCCATTCTCCCGCTTCCGTGGCAAATTAGACCCCTGGAAAGGGCTGGTGGGCAGGGTTGCCCATCTGCTCCTGTTTTTGTCCCTCAATTAGGCCTCGTGTCCCACGTGCTCACTGTGGTTCATTGGTTTCCGCTTCACGTTCCGCGTGGTTCCCAGACACCGCCACAGAGCAGCTCCGTGCTGTCTCCAGAGAGGTTCTGCCTTTGGATTCTGGCCATCCTTTTTCCCCCCACCTTTTCTTCCCTCCTCTTTCCCAACTGTTTTTGGCCCCCAGGCTCGTTCAGACAGCACTGCCCTGGGCCACCTCCAAGAGTAGACCCTAAGCAACCGTGCCAGGTGCTCCAGGATCCTGGGATGCACCAGCAGCACCCACCCAGCCATCATCCCACCCCCTGGTGTGCTTTCAGACAGCCCCAACCCTGTCTGTAGAGCCTCCTCTGCCCCCAGGGCAGTGCTTCTCCCCCACATCCCTGTCTCCCTGGCTGGCAAAGCCACGCTTCCCCTGCCATTTCCTCCTGATCCAAACCATCCCTCCCTCCTCACTGCTGATCTCCTATCACCCGTGGGCAGGGATTTTCCCTGCAGGTGTGGAGCAGGTCCTTGCTGCCGAGACCCTCCCAGGTCCCTCTCAATTCTAGTGTGCCCAAATCCTCCACTCTTTTCTCCAGCAGAAGTTTGATGCAAACATCTCTCTTCAAACCCAGGACAGCAGGGATGAGGGGACAACGCTGCCAGGAATGGCACAGGAGAGGAAACCCAGAGCCCAGCAAGGCTAGAGGGTTTGTGGTGAGAAGAAGGGATAAAGATCAGCTATTTCTGAGACCACTTCAGCATCGTGAGCTTGAGGGGAAAAACATTTGCATCTGGACTCAGAGAGGTGGCTGGTTTTTGACTTTCAGCCTAACTGAATAATGTGGTGTGGGTTTGGGACAGGATTAGAAGTCCAGTTTTCATGTCCTGGGGAAATCTGCCAGAGTTTACGTGCAAAAAACTGGAGGTAGATGGGAAAAAACCCCGGTGCTGGTGTTGGTGGGACTTTGGGCGTGTGGCTCTGCCCCCCATTGCACCCAAGGGTGTGGGGTGCCAAGGACCCAGATCTGCTAGGCTGCTTGTGCTGGGAACTGTCCCTGGGTGGGCTTGGGGACAAAATGTGGGGGTCTCCCACACAGCCCCAGCTGGAAAAGCTGGTGGGGAGCAGCCAGGGCAGGGAGGGGGCTCAGGAAAATGATCTGGGGGCTTTGCTCTCCTTGGGTCACTGCTGCTCTTGGGGGCCCTGGCGGGGTTTGGTTACCCCTCACACAAACTTCATGCAGAGCCAAAGCATCACTCTCTCTCCCCAAATCATATCATTAGAGATTATTTGGTTGATACAAAATAAATTTGCAAACCACCTTGGCACGTGTGTGGGTTGAGTCTGTGTTTGTGTCGTGAGGCAACAGAAGTTCATGGAGGTGTCTCCTTCCCATTTGAGCTCCTATCCCGACTTTTCCTTGGCTGTCTGGATGGTGGTGCTGCTCCACTCGATCCAGGCATTTTTACCTCCCAAAGATATAATTATTTACTTCCCTTTGCAGCTGCCTGCAGCTCTCGATGGCCAAGCAGTTCTTTGGCTGATAAAAAAAAAATAAAAAAAAAAAAGAAAAGTTGAGCATCAGTCAGTAAATCAGTGGCAAGAGAAATGCTGAATGGTTGAATCTTACACTGTAACCTATTTTAGCTGGGTTTAGAACATATATCCAGGATTGTGCATGGAGGCAACAGGCTTTGAAGGCAAAACCAAAATAAAACACTCCAGGGAAAGCAGAGCAATCCCTGGTTTTCATGGTTGTGGCCAAGGTAGCTCCAGTCCCTGCTTGAAGGTAAAAATCCTTTCCCCTGTGCAGAACTGGGGATTTTGAATTTGTCCTGAGTTAAAATTTAGAAATAAAATTCTATATATTTTCTTTTTTGAAATGGGGTTTTAAGTCAGGACCAGGAGGGAATCATGCAAATTCAGAGCTGCTTTCTGCACCTCTGGGTCAGGCAGGTCTGGGAGTGAGCCCCCACTTAGTGCAATCCTGCCTCACCAACACAGGGACGGGTGACCCTTGTCCCACAGAGTGGGTGGGACACCCAGGCAGGACACAGACACTTCCAACAAGCGCTCATCCTCCCCATTCCACACCCCATGAATGCATCTGGTCCGGGCTGCTGGGGAAGAGAGAAGGAAAACTCAGCCCTGGGACACAACACCTGCTCTTTCGCTGCTCACAGCCTGCCTTTTTCTTGAGTTTCTACAAGATGTTGGGCAAAATACCCCCAAGCAATCCTGTCCTGGGGAGCTGCTGGATCCAGCCGATGTTAGCAGCTGTTTGCGCTCCTGTTCCAGCCTCTTGCCAGTGAGATGGAAGTGGAGGAAGCCCTCAGCAAGCTGCAAGGAGATGGTGACACTCCCAGAGCATCCCCAGACACTCAGAGCTCTGTCCCGCCTGTCCATGGCCAGAGGCTCCTGTCCCATGGATTGGCTTTCAGGAAGAGTCCCTGCAGATGCTTTCTCCCAACCCATCCCAGATCCTCCCGTTCCCCCCAGTGCAGAGAGGCCAAGCACACCCAGCCCTGCTGCTGCTCTCCGGCCCAGCCTCACGCCGTGCTGAGGGACAGCATCTCCCCAGATGCCGTGTCCCCTTCCTGGAGGCTGGAAAGCAGCAATCCCCCAAGGAAAGCTGCTCCAGCAGAGCCGCTTTTATCCCAGACCAGGCTGTTTCCTGCCATCTGCGGGTGCTTTCCTGCTTCCTCCCGGGTGAAGGGACCACTCGCTTCCCTCATTTTTGGAGCAGCAAAGCAGAAGAGCAAAGGGCAGATCCTCCATGGGCACAAAGCGCGTGCATCCAGCCTCATCCTCGTGGTGGGTGGATCCTGCTGGGCACAGAGCATAGCCGAGGACTCCCCAGCTTCCTCAGGACGCTATTCCCAGGCCCATTCCCACCTCAGCAGGCTGTTAGCAGCTCCAAGGCAAGCAGAGGTGGCAGCCCTGCCCTGGTCTCTCCCAGGGGAGCTCAGTGATGTTCAGACTGATCCAGTTCAGAGCCCAACTCACACTTGGAAAAGGGGATCTTGCTCCTCACAGCAGCGACTTTTTAGGAGGTTTTTGCAGTGTTTCAGAGGGAAAGAGCTGGAGGCTCTCTGAGCTCCCGCGGGGACCTTTCTCCAGCCTCAGGGACCGCACAGCCAGGTGTTGGTATCAAACCCTAAAATCAAAGAGACAAACAGCGTATGGGAAAACGGGGTGTCGGGTGATGGAGAGAAGGTGTGGGAAGGATGGAACGGCAGGATGCACACAGGGATGGATGGAGGCAGGGAGGGATGGACCGGGGCAGGCCACCGCGGCTGAGGTGCAGGCAGACACTTGACTGATGGATTCAGTAGACAAGAGGCACATCAGTGCATTATTTCCTCCTTTTCCTGCTCCCGGGAGCGGAGGAGAGGACAGCCAGCCCCGGGGCCGTGCAGGGGAGCCCGGCAGCGAGCAGGGCCGTGAGGCAGCAGCAGCAGCAGCCGGGGGAGGACAGGCGGGGCCGGGGTCCCACACTCCATGGGGTGCCCGGCCGGCCCGAGCGTCTGTTCCCTTTGAAGCGGGGGCCTGGCGCAGAGGATTTGGCAGGCCGGCGCTTGTGCTCGGCGGCAGCCCCAGAACAAGAGGATTGGCTCCCCTCCCTCCCTCCCTCCCTCCGGCACATGGCTCTCCCGCCCCTCGGCCCTCCCGATGAACGGCAGCCCAGCCGGCAAGCCCCGGCAATCTCCCGTCCCCCCCAGCCCAACCTCATTGTCCCCGGGAGATGCCTCCTTCCCCCTCCCCACCTCTCCCTTCTCTTCCTGGCAAATTCTCCCCCTCCTCCTGGATCCAGCCGCTCTCATAATAGCATCCTTTTCATGGAGACAAATTGTCCAGCCGGGGGCTGCACCTGAGGGCTTTCGCCCTTTAACAAATAGCCTTTTAATTTTCTGCCAGAAGGGCATGGAGAGGGGGGGAGAGGGAAAAGGGGGGGCTGGAGAGGGGGCTGCACAGAGGAGAGAGAATCAATCAGACATCCATCTTCATCATTGCTGCCAAGGGACCATTTGCACTGGCTGGATGCCCCTGGGGGAAGGTGGGGTGAAAAAGAGAAGAGGTTGGGGTGAGGGGGAGGCAGGAGGCGGTGAGGGGCTGGGGAGGGAGCTCTGCGGCTCCCGAAATCCACGTGGAATGGTTGCCCTCCAGAAAAATAAACAGCAACCCTTGGAGCCCAGGGAAGGGAGGACAGGGTTGTTTTCCAGCTCTTACTCTGCTCTCCAGAGAGGTTGGGTCAAGTCCAAAAGAGTCAGCAGCTCTGGCACAGGGCAAAGCAGCAGCCAAGGAGAGCCAGCTCAGGCCGTGGGAGATCCCCATTCCTGTCCCCCGGGAAGTCGGGAGCTCCAGGTGAGATGAAGAACAAAGAAACACGGGGAGAAGCTCCACCAGCACCTTCTCCTTCCAAGATGAGGTTATCACAAACAGCACACACAGCTGCTACAGCAAGGCAGAGGGCTCAGGGAGCGCGGAATTCTCTCCCTGACGCCTGGACAGTGAGGAGTGAGCCAGCAGGTGAAACCACCACATCATTTGCCTCTCCTCTCCTCTCCTCTCCTCTCCTCTCCTCTCCTCTCCTCTCCTCTCCTCTCCTCTCCTCTCCTCTCCTCTCCTCTCCTCTCCTCTCCTCTCCTATCCTCTCCTCTCCTCTCCTCTCCTCTCCTCTCCTCTCCTCTCCTCTCCTCTCCTCTCCTCTCCTCTCCTCTCCTCTCCTCTCCTCTCCTCTCCTCTCCTCCAGATTCTCTCCTGCAAAGGGATATCAAGCCACAGTATCAGCTTTAGCTGGAATCTGTCGCCTCTCCCACCAAAAAAAAAATAAGCAAAGAGGTTAATTAGATGTTTGCAATCCAATTTACATCTTGTTTGTGAAACCAGCATTTCAGCTGCAACCCAGCCTGGGAGCCCCCTGTGCCCTCACTCTTTTGCTAAATTTATTTCACAGCTTTGCAGAACTGGCTCAGCCGGGTCAGAACTCTTCCATTATCATTTTATCGCTGCCTCTTACTCTGTAATTACAAGCTGCTTCCCTCGCCCCCTCCCTCTTCTCCTTCCCCAGCCCCCTCCAAGCACAAGGTGGGAGATGCTGGTCTTGCATTAAGCTCCTTCCACGATTTGTCTCACCCACTGAGGCCGGGGACAGCTTGGCCCTGGTTTCAGCAGATAAGCCAGGGAAGATGGCTGGGAGAGCAGGGGGAGGATGCTGCTCTCCAGTCCCCCCTCCCCAAGGATTAAAATATTCAGATGCACCGATGAATAGCAATGAGAGCTAGAAATGAAGGCCTGGAAACTCGGCATTGGAGAGGTTGGAGTCAAGCTGGCAGGAAGGAGATGAGCTGCAGAGCCATGGGAGGCTGTGGCACATCCCCTCCTGTGTCCTGGACCAACCCCAATCTGTTCCCAGGGACTGGCTGGGAAGGTGCTGGTTGGAATGGGCCAAAATTATGCCAGCAGAGACACGGAGATGTCCCAAGCTCTCGTCTGTGCCCTGTGGAGGTGTGCAGAGAGGCTTTGGGAGCCCTGCTGGCCAACATTCCCAACGAATTCCAGTGGGAGGGAAGGGTCCTTGAGGAGCATCTCAGATGCAGAGCTGGGAAGCTGCTCCTCGCTGGGCTCCCAGCAGCTCCCTGTGCATGCAGGGCAGACGCGGGGGGTACATGAGTGCCAGGGCTGGCAGGGCCACCAGAGGGCTGTGCCCAGCCAGCAGGGCCACCAGAGGGCTGTGCCCATCCCGCAGGGCCACCAGAGGGCTGTGCCCAGCCAGCAGGGCCACCAGAGGGCTGTGCCCAGCCAGCAGGGCCACCAGAGGGCTATGCCCAGCTAGCAGGGCCATCAGAGGGCTGTGCCCAGCCAGCAGGGCCACTGGGCCCCGCTGGGACATCCAGGACATGTACAGCAGCAGCGGGACCCCCACACCAGGCACCCCTTGGCATTTTATCCTAGACCCTCCAGCAAGGGGAAGGGGCCACATCCCCCCCCAGGGAAGGACCAAACTCAGGCTGAAGGACTTCCCTGGGAATTTCAGGGAGAGGAAGCGACAGGCAGAGGGATGCCCGCACCTCTGGGGCTCTGTAACATCTTGGCCACGGGGATGAGGCATCACAGGACTCAAAAAGTGAGTTTAGGGTGGAGGTGGCCACTGCCCCTGCCCTGGGAGAAGGAGCCACTGCCGTGCTGTGTGGACAGGGCCTGGATGCAGCTGGACACAGCCAGCAGGGCCCTGCTTTGTTGCAAAATTTGGCTTCCTTTCAGTCACCTGTGAGCATGAATCAGACGAGAACTCGCGGGCAGCATGAATACACACACACAGGGCCAGCTCAATTGCCCATGAGAAGGTTCATGTAATTAACAGGCAGCCAGCTTTTCTTTCCTGTGACAAAGAAAGGCTGGGGAGGGCTGGGGGGTATTTTCTGTACCCATCCCCTGAGAGCGAGTTCCAGCAGGACTGTTCAGGACCAGAGCACAGCCTGTGACCAGGCCCCAGGGGAGGGAGGGATGCACCGCAGGCCCCTTTGCCCAGCCCTGATTTCCCTTCATGCACAAACTGGGTCCTTTCCCATCCTTGGCAGAGTTAAAGCCTTTCCTCTGCTGCACCCACAGCGCAGGGAGCCCCTGTTTGACAAAACGGCAGAAGGATGGATCTTCCTGCTGTGCCACGCTCTGAGCCATCCCCACCATGCACTGGAATCCCCCCAGGATCACCGGGGACAGCATTTAACTCACGTCCATCACACCCCCACGCCACAAACACCCAGATTCCCGACCCTGGAGCACAGCTGACTGCCTGTGCTGCTCAGCCCAGCGTCCACAGCCGCACAACCAGCACCAAGCACAAAGGCACCTCGGTCCCTCCCTAAAACAAAGATCAAAGCCCCAGCTCGGAGCTGAGGATGCCACCCCCTCCCGCCGCTCGGAGGAACATTAAAACCCCATTAACCTGGGGTTGTTGTTAATCATGCAACATTACCCAGTGGGGACAGCCCTGACGTGCGAGTGCCCAGGCTGCCGCCGGCTCCCCCGGCCCGGCTCCAGGTGACACAGGGGAAGGTGGGATTGGTTTTTAACCGCACCAGCTCCACAAAATGAATTTCCTGCGCGAGGCAGTGCAGGAAAGCTTCGCTGAGATTGGAAATAATCACCCCGAGGCAAGGCAGGGACCGGGCTCCAGACGCCTCTCACCCTGCGGAGGATAATCCCCTTTGTGACTGGGCTAAGGGCAAGGCGAGGAAACCACGATTTATCATCTGCTTGAACCACATCCATCCTCTGGAAGATGATTTCCAGTCGTGCTGCTGAGCAAACCCGACGGCAGGCAGGGATCCCAGGCCAAAATCAACCCCGGAGCTCAGGAGATGGTCACTTTGGAGACCTCCTAGGACACAGAGGGGACACCTTCAGCGCACTCTGGACAGGCTGGTGCCAGGAGAGCAAAGCCTCTGCCTGCACGTGTGTATGGAGGCTGAAGCCCCATCAAGCCCTCACAGCTCCGTGATATTAAAGCTTTCCCCTCATGCATAGAAGCAGGCAGGGGGGCTAATTGCTTCTTATGACACTATAATGGTAGGACTATTTACACTAGATTAAAATCCAATTCATAATGAGGTATAATAACTTTGCAAATGCCAGGATTTGTCAAAGGGTGAGGAGCACCGCCGACACAGAGCTGAGCAGCCTCGGACTTGGGGTCCAAGCCCTGCCAGGAGAGGAAGGGGCTCCTGGCAGAGCGAGGGTGGGGTTTTGTTGGGTTCTCCTTCTTTGATTGCTTCTTCCATAGGTTAAGCAGACGGGATGGTGGGAGGGAGCATGGGGACAGGCATGGCCTGGGAACACTTTACAGCCAAGCAGGCAAGGGCAGTGCCCAGAGCAAGGGGCTCTGCAGTGCCTGGAGCGGGTGAAGCAGATGGGGACAAGTGGCTGGATCAGCCACAGACCTGCCTGGGCTTCACCTCAGGAACCGAGCTCCTTCCCCAGGGAAGTTCTGCTCCAGACGCTGGTAAAACACGGGTGGATTCCCATGTTGGAATCCACCAGATGCCAGGGGTGCTGAGGCAGCCTCTGGACCAGGACCAGGCACTCGTGTGGAAAACCTCCCCTGCTGGATGTGGCACACCAGGCCACACCCTCAGGAACTCGCCCTCCCTGCCCGGAGGCACCGTGACCCTTCCCAGCCAGCCCCAGCCGTGTCCCACCACCCCTGCCAGGACAGAGCACACCCCCAGCGATGCTCCTGCAGTGAGGGGGGACAGAAAGAGAGGGCTGAGACTGGATCCAGCCCGGATTTGCTCCCTGCCTCCCCATTCCGTATTTACGGATGTGACCTTGAATGAGCCCAGCCACACATCACTCCTGACGCGCACCAAAGAGGTATTTATTTATTCCCTGCCAATGACACGGACTGATGGTGCCCTCTGAATTCCAAGTAGGACTCGGCTCTGTTTTGACAGTCTGGGTGGCTCTGCTGAAGAGCAGACAGAGGAAAGAGCCCAACAAGCTTCATTTACAAAGGGAACGCTGCCCCCCAGATCCCAGGGCTCTGTGCAATCCCTGGATCCCTCTGAGTGGGCTCAGTGTAGCGCTGGCCCCTTGCACGGGGGTTTAAGGAATGCAGCTCAGGCATCCTGTGATCACAGAGGTCTCCTGGTGGATGTCAGCCCCAGAGAGTGCTCCAAAGGACTCACCATGACCAGAGGGGGAACTGCAGAAGACAGCAAGTACCAGGCTAAGTGGAGATGGAGGTGAGGAGACGGAGCTCAGGTGAGCGTGAGCTCTGATGTGCCAACGTGAATCCCTCTCCCAGTGCCACCAAGCTCTCCAAGCCTTCCCACACCTCTGTTGGTGTCCCAAACCAGCCCTCTGCTAAAAAGCCTGATGGCAAAGCCTCCAGGAAACCAGTTCTTCAGCACACAATGCTGTGGATTTGTCACTCATCCTGCGGGACGCTCAGTACCCCCAGCTCGTGGCTGCTGGGTCAGCAGCACACACCAAGGACAAGGAGGGCTGGAAGGAATATTGATTTCCTGAAGGGTGAGGTCCTCTCCTCAGTATGAACTCTTCCCTGATGGGATAACTGGAAGAGCTGCCCTGTGCACAGGAGCACAGGAGGAGCCCTGAGTTATAAAAACAGCAAAAACCTTAACACATCCCATGCTCAGAAGAAAATCAGCTGGGCCTCAAGTGCAGCAAAGACAAACTGAATTGTGCCAAACTCCCCTTCACCTCAGCAGAGGGCTCTTCCTGGCTCCAGGGAGCATCTCCCCAGCGTCCAGCATGAGCATGTCCCATTACCAGGGCACAGCAAGCCCCGTTCCACCCTCTCCAAGAAATGTGAGAGCTTTTGGTTGGATTGGAGCCTTGACCACAGCAGCTCCTGGTGATGGCAGAGCCAAGAGAGTCCTGGCAGTCACAGGACTGGCCTAGGAACCCTCTGTCCTTGGAGGGCACGAGCTGCCCACAAACCCAGGGCTCTGTGGGGGTACCGGGGGTGTGGGGAGAGGGGAGAGGAGGTGTCTGCCACGGAGGGCCAGGCATGGTCACCACCACCATGGAACAGGCACTGCGACAGACCCCGACTCTTGATGGGGCTGTCAGGGTTGAAGGAGAACCCAAAAAGCAGAGCTGCTCCTCACACGGTTTTATAGGCAGATCTTTCCCAAGGGGAGGCAGAAGATGCTCCTCGGGCCACCCTCCAGCAGAACACTAGAGGTTGGTGGATGTTGGATGTATAAATATGTTTGAGCTGTAAAAGAGGAGATTTCAAGGAACCCAGCAGAAGGAATGAGGCCCAGGAACACCTCTGACTGCATGGCACCTCCAGCATCAATCCAAGAGGCTCCTTGGCCAGAGTGTGAACCAATTATCTTCTGGCAAACGCGATGCCCTTCAACTCAGCAGTGCTGAGAGGAAAAACACCATTTTCCCCAGTCTGTTTTTGTTTGTGAGAGGGAGAGAGAGTGGGAGCAGGCGGCGGAGCAGAAAGGGAGAGAGGGGATGGCACTGCATCCCAATTGGAAAGAGCCAGTGGCCACTGCCCAAGTAAAATTCCAACTTTATGACATAATGGGCTTTTTCTAACCAGCGCTCGCTATTAACTTCAGCACTGGCTTAAACCCCTTGGCCTCAGGCACGAGCAAAGCAGAGCTCACACACTGTAAATGTTAATGCTGCTTTAGCACTGTAATAAGCTAAAAGGTGGATGCAAGATCTGGCACATTAATTCCTTTTTTCATCTTTTTAGCACATTTCAGGGTAATATGAATAATAAATATTTGAGCTCATGAAGGTTAACGGATGGATAACCCTGGAGACTGGGACTCCCCAAGTAGGAAGGCAGAAGTTCCCTTCCACATGTCAGTGTCTCCAGCAGCGAGCCAGGGAATTTGCCTCCTCCTGAGAAGTCAGAGCTGCTTCTTGGCAGGGAAGTGTTTGACAATAAAACTTGTTGCCCGGCACACTTGTTCACGCTTCAAATGTTTGGGCTGGGGCACGAGTAGAGGTGGATGTTTCCAAGCATCACGGGGCAAATCCATGGAGAGAGGGAAACCTCCCCCATCCCAGCACAAGCTCTGTGCCCGTTGAACACAAGCCAGATTTGGTCAGCAAAGGGCTCTCAAAGCTGTTTAGGCACCAAATTCCTCCTGCAGCCTGGTTTGGATTCACCCGGCCTGAGGCTGAGTGGCAGAGCAAGGGAGCTGGGCATGCACCTCCAGGGTTTTGAACTCAGCCGAGGGAGTGTCCCAAAGGCAGAGCACCCGGGTGTCACCAGCAGCCCTGAGGCTCCTGGCCTGGCCTTGCGGGCACTAGGTCTAAATTACCAGATTTGGTGTCTGTCAGGCTCCACCCACACAACACCTTATGGAGAGCAGCTGGGCTAAAAGCTGCCATGGCTCTGCCATCGCCTCTGGACAAAAACATGGGGAACAGGGCTTTGGGAGAAAGTCACACTGCTCTGGCACCAGTCAGGTGCCACAGGAGTGCCTCAGCTCATCCCAGAGCCACGTGTGAGCTTCCAGGGAAGCAGCCTAGGACCAAACAAGGACTGTGTCAGCAGAGAAAGGGTAGGTCTGGTAACTCAGGGAAGGGTTTGAACCCTGTGCTGGGAGAGCAAACACTGGAAGAGGAGAATTCCCATTGCGAATCTATCAACAGAGCCCTGGCAGGTAGGGCACTTGCTGGGAGAAAAGGGCCCGGGATGAAAGGGAGTGTGATCCCTTGGGATGGAGGATGTGGGGCTTTCCCAGATTCCATCTGCTCTTCCAGCTTTGTCTTCTCGACCCTCACGGTGCAGACAATGCCTGAGGTGCCACGTCTGACAAACCCTGGTGTTCCAGCAGAAACCCCGCTGCCGCTTTCTTCTGTGCTGCCGGGCAGGTGGACACGAGTGCTGTGGGACCCAGGGACAGCCAGGGCACAAACCCTCCTGGCAGCCCCTGCTGGGGCGGGTGTCATGAGGTGTCCCTGCAGGCGGAGAGGCAGGAGGAAGGTCCTGGCGGGGACAGAGCCGGTGCAGGGATGAAATCCCCGCTCTGCTCTGCCAGGGCGGTGCGGGGGCTGCAGGGGCCGGCGGAGGCACCGGTGCTGCATCCCCGCGCACATTCCCTGTTGTCCCATCCCGCCCAGTGCTGCAGGGAACTGGGATGGGCTAAGAGCAGGGGGCTGGTGCTGCTCGGGGAGGCCGCTCAGGGAGACAGGGCGGCTGCGGGCCTGGCAGGGGACACGGGAAGGGCAGGCTGGAGGAGCCCCCCTGGATGGAGAGGGGAGCGGGGAGGGTGCTGGGGCCGCGGGGTGACCGCTGCGGATCTCCGGGACCCTCGGCGGGGAGCAACCCCGGGAGGGCGCGGCTGGGGGGCTGCGGGGGCCAGGGCAGGGCGAGCGGGGGGCGGCGGGCGCTGCCCACCCTCCGCCGTGCCCAGCGCGCTCGCATTTGCGCGCTCCGCGCTCGCCAGCCAGGGCTGCGCATCCGCATCCAGCGCCCGGAGCCCCGGGGCGGCGAGGGGGAGCTGCCCCCGCCCTTCGGGGGTGCGGGGGTGCCGTGCGGGGCCGGCCCGCGCCCCCCCTGCTGCCTTGGGCTTTGCTCGCTGTTGCGTGGCCGCCGAGCCCCCCTCCCCTGGCAATCCTTGGGGGATATCAAGGGCAAGGAAGAGAAGGGTTACCTGGAGGAAAGGGTTGCTAAGCAACCCCTCCCCCCCGACCCCCCCCAAAGCACCGCAAACCCAAAACTCGTTCCAGGCCTGCAACCAGATTAGCATATTAATGAGGCTGTAATTTCCCCGGAATTGTCTGCACGTCTATGCCCGCTCACAGCACACTGGCCCAGGAGTTTGCTATGCAAATAAACTGGTTTTACAGGCTGTGGCTTAATTAACTCATCAAGTTCATCTTCCTAACAAAAAAGGCAGACTAACTGCGGATTAATGGACCTGTGTTTGCTCTTCTTTCTCTCCCCCTCTCACCCACTCCCTCCCGGCGGCACTGCCTCCCTGCAGACCCTTCCATCCCCGGCCACTCCAGCTTCAGTGCTGGGGAGATCCTCCAGCCTCGCAAGGAGATAAATCCTGGGAAAGGAGATGGGGGGGAAGGAATCTTAATTCCGCTTCCAGCAGAGTCGGGGAGGTTTCCTCATCGACTTCAAGGGGAATAAGATGGATCAGGCCTCAAGGATGGTAATTACGCCTTCAGTCGAAGCTGGCAGGTGACCACTTATGAGAAGGAGGTGGCACATCGTGACACTGTCTCTTTAAAATGGTTGTCTCTGTGCGGATCAGGGGTCGGGGATTTTGGGGAGGCGGATTAAGGTACCGTTTCTAGGGGAGCGCTGGCAATCCTGCTCCTTCCCTAACGGTGCAGGGTCAGAGCAGGCAAGAGGGATGCTCTCCCTCCTGGGTTAATTAGACAGGCCCTTCCTGCCTGCATCCCATGCTCAGAGACAAGATGTCTTTTGAAAACGACCCCCAAAAAAGGTAAGTACAAGGATTTGCAGAGTCACTGAGGGGAAGTTCACATGGCCAAAAGTCTGTATTCAACAGCAGATCCCGGGCTGGGAGCTTCCCTTTCGCATCAACATCATTATGAGTTCACCTCCCCTTCCGCGCTTCTCTGTTACCCTTTTCCTTCCCTGGGAAGAAGGAAGCGCTTTCCTGCGGGACCTGGATGGGGCACAGATCGCTCCCACCCAGGCTGGGAGCGGGAGGAGCTGGCCGGCAGTGCTGAGCCCTCGGGCTGTGTGTGAAGTGACTCCGCTCGCAGATGAAAAGTCTGAGCGGATCTCTTCCCTTTTAATTCCGGCTGTATTGTTAGTTAATTGTAGTTTGACCTCTAGGGAGGTTTTCCATGGCTCGGAAGGTGGCCTGGGATACTGAATTCAGAGCCCAGGGTGGGAATGGCTGCTTTGCCAGTCCGATGCACAGAGCCCCGAGGAGTGCAGAGCGCCGACTCCCAAAAAGGCGACGGGAGACTCAGGAACAGTTAAATATCTGCAGGGAGAGGGTCTGAGCATGGACCAGGCTCCTCTTGGCAGTGCCAAGTAACAGGACAAGAGGAATGGGCAGGGACGGATGCCCAAGAAGTGCCACCTGAACGTGAGGAAGAGCTTCTTTCCTGTGACCAAGCACTGGAACAGGTTGCCCAGAGAGGCTGTGGAGTCTCCCTCCCTGGGAATATTCCAGATCCATCTGGACAGTCCTGTGCCACATGCTCTGGGATGACCCTGCTGGAGCAGGGAGCTTGGACCAGAGGACCCAGAGTGGTCCCTTCCAGCCTGAGCCATCCTGTGACTCCGTGGTGACCCCAGGGCCATCCAGCTTGGGCCCCTGGCTTCCCACCCCTGGTGGTCACAGCAGATCTCTGCCCATCACTGTGGCCACACTCCCACAGCCCCTCCCGCACTCTCAGGCCGCTGGAATCACCCCGTGCAAGCCCCCACGGCTTTGTGGGGTGGGAGGGGGCTGGTTCCCTTTGGCTGAGCTGCCAAAGACCCTCTGGCTGCTCTGTGCGCTCAGCTCTGCAACTTCTCCTCAGCAAAGCTCTGCAGAGCTTCATGCCTCCCTTGAAAGTTTAGGAGCATTCAAATGACACTCAGCTCAACACCACCCCTCTTCCAGCTGCAGCCACTTTGGGATGAATTTAAGTTGAAGCTTTCTTGCTGAAGTTGGTTTAGACTGGACAAAGTCCCTGAAAAAATCTAACTGTACTCAGAAGCTTCTCTGCATTCACAGGAAAATGGACTGGCTGACCTAAAAGGTCTTTTCCATCTCTAATTTCTGTGGTTTCATGATTCATCCCTCTTCTGTGAAAGTGTTTCCTACATGAAACATCTCGGTGGAGGGAAAAAAAATCACACTAAATAATCTTTTCTCATTTCCTCTCCTCATTGCCAGAGCCTCGGAGAGGTGTGGGATGTGTCTGCTCTGACATGAACTGAGCAGTGGAAGAGAAAAGGCGAACGAGGATCCAGCTTAGCAGCCCAGAAGGAAGCTGTTCATGGTGGGTGGGTAGGAGGGGTTGTGCTGGATTCATCCTTTCCCGGAGCACGCTCGTTCCTCACTTTCTCAGATCAGGAGGAACCTCTGAGCTGGAGAACAACTGTCTCCCAAGGACAGAGGAGTGGCCACGTCCTGAGGAGAGGACATCCCTCAGACTGCTGCTCCCAGGAGATGAAATAGCAGTTCCTTGGGATGCTCCTGGGAATCAGCCGTGGGCTCAGCATTCTTAACATCCTCCAGGAGTTTCTCTCCTAAGAGCTTGCCCAGTTCCCTCTCAATCCATTCAGCTCCTGCAGCGAGGGGTTCCAGAGGTAACTCCTTGCAAGGAGCACAGTTTGTCTTAAATCTTGCTTCTCCCACCCTCACCTGAAGGCATGGAAGGGGCTTTGGTTTGATGTCTGCCAAAGACATCACATAACCTCAGAGAGGAAGCAAAAACCTCCTGAGGTCAGGCAAGACATTGGGGTCAGGCAAGACTGGGAATGCACAAGTGCATCTTTCCATCCTAAAGCAGCAGCCCTGCGTGGGGAGGGAACTGGGACTGATCCCAAGCGAGGGCACAGGAGAGATCCCTTGGCTCGTGGCCACCAGGCCACCCCTCAGCTTCCCCAGCTCCCCATCCCGGTCCTGGAGGCTCCCCCAGCCCTGTACAACCCCAGGGAAGTTGTGCATCCCTGTTTCCCTCTCCTCTCTGGGTTTCTGATACCCCGGGGCCGAGGTTGTCTCTGCTCCCATGGCTCTCAGGTGACTTTGGCTCACAGCATGGCACCAACACTCCTCATGAGGGACAAACTGAAGATCACCAGGTTATTCCTATTTTCCTGCTGGATAATGCCTTTCAACCCAACCCATGAGCTAATCCTTCCTCTCCCACGTGTTCAGCAGCAAACGTGGGGCGATGTTCCTGGAAAACATCCACTTTCAACTGGTTTCTGCTTTAAAATCTGAATATGAAGTTGGGCGCAGGCTCACATCGGGTGATTTCCAGAAGGGCTGGGGAGCCGCTGCGTTTTGGGGCTGGCACCCCATTCGAAGCCACTAATCTGATGGCATCAGGGTGGGAAGGCAATGGGGGACAGAGCTGCTGTCCCCAAAATGAGGGGGAGAGGGGGAAACAAAACGGACAAACCCCTGCAGAAAGGCGAGCTCAGCATCTGATCCTGGCTCACTTAACAGCGAGGTTTTGCCAGGGATTTGGGGTTCAGAGGTGGTTGGAATGATAATTACCCATCTTCAGCTGTCACCCAGGAGGTGTTTATGTGAAGAATTGTTGTGATCATAATATAGGACTTTCAGCTCTTTTTATTTCGTTGATTTAGTGGATTTTCCTTCTCTCTTTCATTTTCTGGAAGCACTGTAAACCCAAAGTCCTCCAGCATCACCCCTCTCTGCAAAATGCAGATTTATTTTGTGTTAAACAAAGACTAAAGCTGAAGTGCTTACAGTCAGGGAATCACCCAAAATTTGAACACTTGCCAGGTACCATTTCCACCCATAAGAAGTACCAATCCTTTTTCCAGCTGACATTCCAGGACATTGAATTTTTTTTTCCTTTTCTCCAACATCGCTGCTACTTCAACAAAAGGGGGAAAATGGATTTATACAGAAGAGGGAATCCAAGAGGTGGAAAGCTACACAAGCCGAGCTTTGAAATTAAAATCTGCCCTTTTAGGATTAACAAGGAGAGTGATAAAACAAGGGAACAAATTTACAGAGGGACACATCAACCCTCTCCTCACGGGCGGCCCCTCAGCTGGCAGTCAGCCCGGGGGAGGCTGTGCCTGCCCACAAGTCACGGGGCAGGATGTAGAAATTACCCCCAGCTCACACTCCGTGGGAGGTCAGACTCCACGCTCGTCGGGGTCCCTTCTGGCCCTAAAATCCATGAATCTATTGATGCTCTGAGGCTTAAAAAGCAGCAGCTGCTCCTATGCAGCACCTAGTTCTCATAAGCGTTTGGAATAATGGATCCATATTGTGCCAATGCATACTAATGTTAATATACATTTGCAGCACACAATGTGATGGCTTTGGAGACACCCAGGTGTCAGATGGAATCAGTGTCACTGACACACCGGACCAGGACTCCGCCGCAGGTCCCTGTTGGCTTCTCCAGCAGGAAGCTTTGGCTTCTTTGAAATTATTGTGTTTATCCCTTATGTTTCTGGAGAAAAAAAAAAATCATAAAGGAATTGTACCAGGCCCACCACAGGATTGGTGCCTGCGGTTTGCAGCCAACCAAAGCCTGGTTTGCACAGGGCTAGGGATGGCGATGTGAGGGAAAACAAAGAGGGGAGCTGTATGAGGTGTGCCCAAGGAGTTCAGAGGTGCAGCCTTCTGCTCTCCCTGTTCATCTCCTCTCGTGCACCAACGCAAAGAAATGAGGAGCCAGGGCTGGGGCTGCTCCCAGCTCTGTCCCTGCTCAAGTTGGGAGAAGTTGCGCAAAGCATTTGCAAGCCAAAGGCCTGAGCCTGCCTCTGCCGGGTTTAATCCCCGCCAGCTTCCAGGCGCAGGCTTGGGTTCACGCCCTGCAGAGGGAAAACGGCCTCTTCAGCTGCTGCCTTGGATCGGGACTGTGGGGGCACAGCAGGAGCAGGCTCCCACCTCCAGCCCCACTCCCTCCACACCCACAGACCGTGTGTGGGTGTGCAAGCAGAGAGCAGCGCTCCGGGTGTGGGGTGTCAGGGGAAGGTTCGCACCCCAGACCCGCCCTGGGTGGTTTGCGAGGGTTTAGAGCTGTGTGCCAGTGGAATACCTCATCTTCATATGTGTGCATACAGATTCCTCATCCTCTCATAATTAGCGTCAGCCTGGCCTGAGTTCCCTGCCCAAACTCCCTTGTCATACTGATATGAGCCCTTTTCTTTACAGGAATTCAGGACAGCAGCACAGTGCCCAGCAAGTCCTCAACAGTCTGAGTGCTCATTATTCCAATTGTCCAATCGGTCCCAGTGCTGGGGACAAGGGGATTTTGTCATCACCCAGGCGCTGCAAGGGTTAAGGCTGACCCTGCCTTGGGACTCCCCCAGGCTGGACTGATCCTTGGCCATTCCTATCTCCCTTTGTGAGGAGCTACTTCCAAAGGAAAAGCTAAACCTGTGTTCCACTCCTGCGGTTTTTTTCCCTTGCTATTAAAAAAAAATAATAAAACCTATCAGCAGTATTTAAAAAAAAAAAGCAAGAAACCAACAGCTTCCCAAGCCCCCAGGAACTCTGATCCCCTTTAAACCCTGCACAGCCCCACACAGTACCCTGCCTCTGGATCTTCTCTCCTGTCTTCCAGACACCCTGGGAAGCCCAGGATATCCAGAATCAATGGGATACCCCCTCAATCAGAGCAGCTGGAGCTATTTTCGTGGTCCTGGTTGTGATTAAGGGAGGCAGGTGTGCATTTCCAGTGAGGGCTTGTTAGCAGAAGGAAGTGGGGATGGAGGAGAGGGGAATGCAGGAGAGGGGGAGCGGTGTGGCCCCGTGCCCAGGTGACAGTGACAGTCCGAGCACCCCCAGCACAGCAGCACGTTAGGCAGCTGATGAGGTTAGAGAGGTCCTGTGCAGGCTCCCCATTCCCTGAGGCAGTGGAGGAATTATCCCATCCCTGCCCAACACGAAGCGCTTCTGCCCCGGCTTCTCACCCGGGCTGTGAAATGGTGTTGGAGCGATCTAGGCCGAGCTCCTAGCCCCATTCCTGGTCCCAGGGCAATCCCAGAAAGGGCTCTGTCCTCTGACCTGCACAGAGAGAGGAAAACCTCATGCCCTGGTATGAAAAGATGGGGCTGAGGGACAGTTCGGCTCCCCTGGAGCCTGGGTACGTCAGAGAAGGCAGGGCCACGGCGATGGGTGTTGCAGGGGGAACGTGCGTGTGCAAGGCTGGTTTTGTGTGTAACGTGGCACAGTGTTACACAGAGCCGCCGAGCCGTGGGGGGAACGGGGATTTGGGGCGTGCAGGGAGCGCGCGTGTGAGCAGGGGCCGTGCACACGCACGGAGGAATGCAGGGAATGCGCGGGGGGCGGGGACGGGCGGTGCGGGAGAGGATGAGGCAGACAAAGAGCTCTGCGGGCGAGCAGGGGGACACCCCGAGCCCTTCCCGGGGGGGTCCCGGCCAGCCCCGGTGGGGACACCCCGCAGGAGGCCCCTGCTTGCCGTCCCGGGGGTGCGAGGAGCGTGAGCGTGTAAGGACAGGAGCGTTTGCGCCGATGCCCGAGCGTCGCCTCTCCGTGACACTCGGGTTTCGCCACTTCGTTTTCCCGGCCGCCGGGGTCCCCATGGGGCTCCCCCCGCCCCCGCCCTGGCACCGCTCGGGGCGGCTTTTTGGGGGTCGTTTTTAATCGCAGCCGCTGTAAAGTAAAAAAAAAAAAAAAAAAAAAAAACAAAACAAAAAAACCACGCTGAGATCCCGCGGGTCCCGCAGGGCCGGTGCCCGAGGCCGGCGGGGTCCGGGGCAGCGCAGCCCCGCTCCCCTCGGCATGAAGGACTGGGGGGGCAGTGGGTGTCTGACACTTCTATCGTGGTGTTGGCAAAATTTCCAGTCTTTCTGGCCGAGGCGGTTTTCGGTGGGAGAAGGGAAACGGGAAGTGAAAGAAAAACAGAGAGGGATGGAAAGATCGGAAGGGAATGTGTGTGAAATGCGAGGGAGAAACGAAAAACAGAGCAGCGGAGGGTGTGGGGAGAGAGAAAGGGAGAAAGAATAGAGAGAGGAAAAGAGAAAATTGAGGGAGGAAAAAGGAAAGGAGACAAATAAAAAGAAAATGAGGAAAAACGGGGGAATAAATACAAAGGAGAGAAACAGGAAAAAATAAAATGAGGAAAACGTAGGAAAAATATGAGAAAATAGGTGGGGAAAGGAGAAAAACAACAACAAAAAAGGAATAAAAGAGAAAAACAGGGAAAAAAACATAGAAAAATGGAGACATAGAGAAAACCGGGAAAAATATAAAGAAAAAAAAATGAGAAAACAAAAAGGAGAAAAGGAAAAACCGACCAAAAAAAAAAAAAGCAGAGAGGGGAAGATCGAGGTAGAGAGGGCGAAGGCGATGGAGAACAGGGGAGGGTGGCGGGGGCAGCCGTGCCCGGTGCCCGCAGGACGAGGCGGGGCCGGGGCAGGGGGTGGCCGCGCTGTTCAGCACCCTGGAGAGCTCCGCCGGGGCCGGGCCGGGGCCGGGGCTCGGGGCTCGGCGGGACCCGGCGCTGCTCGGGGCCGCCATCCCGGCAGGGCTCCTCCACCCCGGGACACGGCCCTGCCCGAGGCATCGGTGTCAGATCCGTCCTGCCGCGGGTCTCCTCTTCCACTCGGGACGTGGGCGGGAAGGAGCGGCGTTCCTGCTCCCCTTTCCCCCTGAAAACCGCCCCCTCGCCCCTCCCGTGGAGCTGCCCCCTGTCCCTTGCCTCCCCCCCTGGCTCGGGGGCCTTTGGGCCGTGCTCAGCCCCCCCGTGTGCCCCCCCGGGTCACCCCACGGTGCCCGGTAGCAGCGAGGTGGGAGCGCTGCGCTCCCCTCACCCCGCCCGCGGGTGCGGGCCGAGCGCTGCCCCCTCCCTGCTTCCCAAACAAATCCAAGGGAGGGAGGAGGGCCCAGAGGGGCGAAGCCTGCGGGGATCACCTCACGCCCCGACAGCTTCGGGGGTCCCGTGTGCGGGGGGTACCCGGGGTGAGACCCCCGGAGGGAGCGCCGGGGCGAGCTCCGTTCCCCTCCCTGCCTCGCCGACAGCTCCACAGCCCCGGGTCCAGCCCTGCCCCCCGTGTGCCCCCGACCCCCCCCGCTCCGGGGGCTTATGCCCCGCCAGGGCGGGCTCCCCACGCACCGGTTCGCTCCGTCCCGCCGCTGCTGCGCGGAGCTCCGCGGTTGCCGCCGGCTTTTCTCATGCAGATTCCCTCTTTCACACCTCCCAAACAAAAGCAAACGGGAGCATCGCCTCGCCGTGTCAACACACACGCTCATTAGCGGGGAGGCGGCGGGGGGAGCGGGTGGGAACGGCTCGAGCAGCCCCTCCGGGGGGGCGGTCGCATCGACGGGAGCTTGTAGCGGGCCGGGGATCACCCGAGGAAATTTGGAGCGAGTTCTTTGCCGCATTCCCCTCAAGTCACTAAGTTTCCGAAGGTCTGGGCTCGCCTGTCTCCGGCTGGTTCCTACCAACACACGCTGCTCCCAGCCAGGCTTTGCCCACCCGCGGGTCGGCATCGCGGGCAGCGGCAGCCGCGGGCGCTCCGGGCCGGCTCCGCGCAGAGCGGGACCCCGAGCCCGGGCCGGGTCAGCGCCGGGGAGCCGTCGGGGCGGGGGGATGGGGGTCCCGGGATGCTGCTGGAGCCAGGATGGGCTGGGGGGTGCAATTAAAGCTTCGCCAATTACCGCAGCCCGCAGTTTAAAAAAGGGACTGATTAAAATGGCTGTGGAGCCGGTGGGGGGTGGCTGTGGCAAGGTCGAGGGGAGCAGGGAGAAGCGGCAGCCCCCAGACCCACGAGCGGCAGCCCCGGCCGGGGTCCCGCGGGGGCTCGGGGCGCTCCGGGGACCGCGCTCCACACCGAGCTCGCACCGACGGCTCTCCGAGCTCCGCGGCCGCCGGCGGTACCCGCTTCTCTGCCCCCGCTCGACATTTTTGTGTCTTCACTTTGGTTTGGGATTTATTTTCTTTCTTTTTTTTTTTTTTTTTTTGGTGGTGGTGTGGTTTTATTTCGCTTTTTTCCCGTTAAACCACCTCAACGGAGCCCGGTCCCGCGGCCGCTCCGCCTCTCCCGGCGCTTCGCCCTGCATCGCCGTTCGTTTTGTGCCTTTTCTTCCACCGAAACCCCGTGCTGGAGCTCGGAGGGAAGGAAACAAAAAATTCGTTAAAATTAAGTAAACGGGATAAAAACCCGAATTAAAAATCCCCTGGCTGTTGGTTTGTATTTGGGCTGCGGTGCGGTTGGAGGGCTTGGTTTGTTTGTTTTCTTTTTCACACCCCCCGGCGATTCCAGCAACACCAGTGGGGAGCAAAGAGCTGGGGCATCCCCTCTCCCCGGCACCTTCCTCGGGCCCCTTTTGGGGATGGGGAGGAGGGGGAGAAGGAGCCGTGGGTCGGGGGGCCCGGCTGGCGGGGTGGGGGCTGCGTGGGGCTTTGTGCGCGGGGCGGGGGGGCCGCATTGTTCGCTGTGCACACTCGCACTCACCTCGTGTCCCCCCGCCCCAATAATACGGAAATTTCCATGTCCCAGCTGCCTTCCCCTTTTAACCTTGGTATTAATTTAGGACGGATCTTTTTAAACAGCCCTGTAATGCATTCAGACGCTGCTGGAGGTTTATATTTTTCTTTTTTTTCCCTTTTTTTTTTTTTTTTTTTTTTTTTTTTTTTTTTTTTTTTTTTTTTTTGTACCGTGGGTTATATTTACACCCAAAACAAAATAATTACACTTTTGTTGGCGAGAGAAAGCTGGTGATTAGACTGTGGCTCTTTGCAGCAAACCCTTTCTCAGTGGTACACCAGGACAATTTTTCACGGCTGGGTGAAATCAGACGCGGGAGGTAATGAATCCTGTGAGCTATTTAAATTTACAATTTGTAACGCAGTCACTCAGAAACGCCTATGGCCCGGCGAGGAGATGCTTGCTGGGTTTGTTTAATGTTAAAACCTGCCCCGTCCCCCCTCTTACCAGGGGAAAGGAGGGGAGCGCGGGGGGAGCAGCCTCGGCCGCCAGAGGAGCGCGGAGCGGCGCGGAGCCGCCGCCTCCCACCGCGCCCGGGCTCGGCATCCTCGGGCCGGCCGGAGCCGCGGAGCCCGGCCCCGCTCCGCGCTCCTTTCCCGGCGTGATCACCGCCTACAACCCCAAAAATAGTTGGAAATATCTACAAAGTCGGCGGCGGTGCATCCGAACAGATAGATAATTAATTACAAAACACAGGGGGAATATGCAAACCGCGTATTACAAATTCTACAGGGCTTAACTGATTGGAAACAGATTATTATCTTGTTTGTCTTTTGTCTGTTTCACTTATCCCTCTGCCGTCTGTTGTGTTGTAAGTTGATACACTTTATTCTTGAAAGGGGATTTTTTTTTTGCCTTTAATAATATAGTAAATTCCACCAACATCTTGTATAAGCGACGCTGCTTCTCCACGCATTACCCTGTTAAAACACAAAAGGTTTATTAGTTACATATAGGCGGTCTTATGGGCCCTGAATTACCATCTGTTACCATGGGGGAATGTGGCTGGGGGGAGCTTCTTGGGGCTCGGGGTGGTTTTTACCTCCTCCCCTTCGCCTTGGATTTATTTATTCCTTGACTTTCAAACGAAAAAGGGAGCCGAGGGCGGCCGCGGGGAGCGGGACCCCCCCGGCATCGCCCCCGAGCCGCGGCCGGGCCCGCGGGGGACGGGGTGGGGGTTCCCGGCCGGCGGTCCCGGCTGCGTGGGGAGAGGGCTGGGGGAGCAGAGGGTGGCCGGGACGGGGCCCAGGGGCTGTGCGGGGCCGCGGGAGGGGACACGGGGCTGTGCGGGCACAAACAGCAGCGCGGTGCCGCTCCCGCGCCCCGCACGGGCTGTCCCCGGGACCCAGATTATCCATAGGTTTGTCCATAGGGGCCGTGCCCACGCTCCCGCACGCCCTGGGACGGCCCAGCCGCGTGGGTGCGGAGCCGGCGCGGTGTGAGCGCATCCCCGCCCGGGACACGCGTGTGCCCGCGGCTCTCCAGCCCCTCCACACCGCGGGTTCTCTCCGCCGTGCGGGGCCGTGGGAGCGGGGCCTGCCCGGTGCTCCCCATGCTCTGTCCCTGCTCCCGTGCTGGATCCTGCCCCGAAATCCGTGGAGGCTGCGGCGGGAGCGGGCCCCCCACATCCCCGCACCGCTCTTCCGCTCCCAAATTCCCCAGAAGAGCCCAGGGAATCCCGCAGGCTTGGGCAGAGCCCGGCGGGAGCGCGGCCGCGATCGGCCGTGGGTCCGGTCCCTCCTTCTCCTTCCCGTGCCTTCGCCTTTCTTGCCCGTTTCTCCCCTTTTTAACTCGCTGCAATTTTAATTTCCTTTCTTCTCTTTCTCCTGGCTTTTTTCCTTCTGTCTTTGTTTTCTTTTCTTCCCCCTCCTCTTCCTTGATCCCTCGCTCTGGCGCTTTTCCTTCGCCCTTCCCTTTTGGTTTCCATTCTTTCCCATTCTCGCCGTTCTTTTTGTCTCTTTATTTCTTACCTCCGTGTATTTTTCCTTTTCCCTTATTTTTCCTTCCATTTTCCCCATCTTCTTCCTTGCCTTCTTTATATCTATATATTTTTTCTTTCTTTCAGTTATTTCTTCTTTCTTTGCTTCTTTGCCTTTCTTTTATTTTTTCTTCGTTTTTCTGTGTTTTTCCTCTGTCTCTTCTTATTTCCTTCCTTTTTTTCGTTTATTTTTATTCACTCTTTCTCTTTTTCCTTTCCCTTTCTCTGTCTCTTTTTTTTCTGTGTACATTTTCTATTTTTCCTCCTGTGCTTTTTTTATTTCCCTTTTCCTTCTCTCTTTTTTTTTTTCCCCTGAATCTCTTCTATCTCTGTATTTTCTTATTTCGATTCTCCCTCTTTCCACAAGCATCCCTACACACAAAACCTACTCCACTTCCCGCCGATGCCCTCGTGACGTGGCGGGTTTATTGGGATTTTGAGGTAGATTTCTCTTTTTATTTTTGCCGCTACAGGGAGCATTTCCCAGCACCAGGGTGCTCCACAGCCACGGGTTACTTCGGGCAGGAGCGAGGGAAAAGGTAACAAAAAGTATATTTTTTTAATGTAAAAATTCGGGGATTTTGGCCAGAGAAAACGATGCGGAATGGGGAAGGAAGGTTCGGCCTTCACCTGCCCCGCCGCTTTCCTCCTCTTCCTCCCCGCACGGCCGAACCCCAGCGCTGCCCCCTCCCCTCCCAAAATCCCCCAGAAACGGAGGGAGAGGCGGCGGGGCCGCCCGCGCCCCGACCCCGCTGGGGCAGCAGCCCCGGCCCTAGGCTGGATCTTCCTCCCCAAAACCCGCGCTGAGCCCGGGCCGGGCCCGGGGCTGCCCCCGTCCCTCCCGCGGGTCGCAGCTCCGGCGCACCTGGAATTAAAGAGAAAACACAGCGAGGGAGGGGCCGCGGCCGCCCCGGGATGCCCCGGGCGCTCTCCCCCCGCGGGGTGCGCGGAGCGGGGAAGGGCCGAGGGGGCGGCGGGCGCTGGGACAAAGGCTGGGGGTGGCGGGGGGCGTTCGGGGGGGCCGCATACCTCCGGGGGAACTTTTCATCCCGCTCCGCTGCGGGAAGGAGCCCCGGCCTCCTCCCCATCCCCACCAACCCCTCCCCCCCCCCAAATCCACCCCCCCCTTCTCTTTCCCACTTGTTGCTCTTCCAGACAAAAGCATCTCTTCCCCTTGTGCAAAACAAACAGAAAGCCCCAAAAACCAGGTGATGCTCTCGCCCAGAGCAACTCGGGACCCCCCAACAATTCCCCGAGCATCCCTTGAAAAGAAATAATCGCAAATTCAAATAAAAATTAAAGGAAAAGCGGTGGGACAGCGCTGTTCTGGCCGTGCCCCCCCCGGGCCCCCAGCCAGGTGCGTACTCACTTCGCGGCCCAGGTACAAGCCACCCTCAACAATAGAGGCGCGTTGTTTTTTTCCCTCTGTGCCAAGCACAAGGCTGGAGCCAATTTAGATATGCTATAAATTAAGAGGTTGCCATGGTTACCGCCCTCCCATTGGCCGCATCCCGGGTGACGCGGCCCGCGACGTCACCAAATCTGAATAAGGATGCGCGAATTACTAAGGCGGGGGACAAAGCTGGCGATGGGGACAGCATGAGAGTGGCGGCGCGGCGGCGGCGGAGCACAACGAGGCACCGGGGCTGCCGGCTGCAGGGGGGGGTTCATGCACCCCTCCCGCCGCGCCCGCTGCCGCAGAGCCCGCCAGCAGCGCGGCCGCCGCTCCGGCGGCTCCCGGGCCGATCCGCAGGCACCGGAGGGCCATTTGGGGGGGTCTTTAGTATTATTGTTATTATTATTTCTCGGGGGTGGTTTGGATTATTTTGGGGGGGGACGTCGTTTTTTCCCTCCCGTCGTCGAGGCTCCGGAGAGAAGAGGGGGAAGAACTTGACAGCCGCCCCGCTACCCTCCCCGGAATTTTTTGTTATTCCTGCTTCTATATTTTGTTAATTTTTATTTTATTTCATTCCTTTTTATTTCCTTTTGGGTTTTTTAATTTTTTTATTTTTATTTTCTTTATTTTATTCAATTTTAATTTATTTTATTTCGTTTCATTTGATTCGATTTTTTTTCCTGGTTTTTTCTTCTTTTTTTTTTCTTTTGCTGTTTTATTTTATTTTATTTTTGTATTATTTTCCCCTGCTTTTTTTTTTTTCTCTTTTTTTTTTCTATTCTTTTTTTTTTTTTTTTTTTTTTGCCGCCGCCGTGTGCCGGCGCGGGACTGGCTTCTCCTTTCGAGCGTCTCCATCCCCCGGCGGAGGTTATGATGGTGCATTGTGCGGGCTGCGAGAGGCCGATTTTGGACCGGTTCCTGCTGAACGTCTTGGACAGGGCATGGCACATCAAATGCGTGCAGTGCTGCGAGTGCAAGTGCAACCTGACCGAGAAATGCTTCTCCAGGGAAGGGAAACTCTACTGCAAAAATGACTTTTTCAGGTGAGTCCTCACCCCCAGCCCAGCGCGGAGCGGAGGGTGCGGAGCTCCTCATCGCGCCCGGCCTCCGCTGCCTCCCTGGGGTGTCCCCCGGAGCTTCGGGGAGCTCAGGGGGTCCCCTCCCGTCCCTCGCTGCCGGGGCTCCGCGCCGCCCCTGCCCCTCCGCTCCCTCGGGAGCAGCCCCCGGCCCGGCGGAGCCCCGGGGGGACCCGGCGGCTGCGCTACGGCCGCCGCTGCAGCCCGAGGCGGGGCGAGGCTGTGCCCCCTCCCCATCTCCCCGTGACCTTCCTCTGCCGGTCCCGCCGCCCGCCCCGTCCCCTCAGGCCTCGGCGGGCACCGGGGACCCTCTGCGGGCCCCGCTCCGAGCCCGGCCCGGCGCCCCGAGCCCCCCCGGGACCGCAGGCCCGGTGAAGACGGTGGCCAAAAGCTCCCCCCGCCCCTCCGGCGGGCCCCGCACCTTAAACGCCCCTAATGACCGCGATAAGGTGCCGAGAGGAAATTAGGGGCCGGCATGGCAAAGGGGGGGCAATGACTTATGACTCCTAATGCTCGCACTACATCAACGTCACGGGGAGCAGCGAGGGAGGCAGAAGTTGTGCCGCGGCCCGAGGGGAAACAGGGGGGACCCTGCGTGGGCGCCCCGGGGCCTGGCAGCCCCCGGGGACCGCGGGGACCCGGCAGCGACAGCCCCTGCTCCCTGTGCTGGGGGCAGAATTTTTGTTTCTGTAGGAGTTTTTTTTGTTTATTTTGAAGGTTGAGGAGTTTGGTTTGGTTTGTTTTTTGGGTTTTTTTTTTCTTGTATCGTTTTCTTTTTTGTTTGTTGGGTTGGTTTGGGGTTTTTTTGTTGGTATTTTTTGTTGTTTTATTTTGCTGTGTTTTTTATCTTTTGTTGTTGTTGCTTTTTCTGTGGGGATCTGGGTTTTGTTTTGTGGGGTTTGTGGAGGTTTCGGTTGTTTGTTTTTGTTTCTTTTTCCTTTTTTTTTTTTTCCTTGGGAGATCGTTCCCAGCGGATTCGGATTCCCTAGAAATGTTTTTAATTTTTTTTTTTTTTTAATACCTCCTGGGGAAAAAACCCCAAAAACACACCTAAACCCAGACCCGCTCTGGGAAGGAAGGGAAAACCGGAGATTTACAAAGCACTCTCCCCAGTCTGGAAAAATTCCCCCTCGGGAGAGCGGGACGGGCTGGGGACCGGGCTTGGGTCCGTGGGACCCTTCGGGGAGCGCAGTCCCCGCCTGGCCGCCCCTTCTTCTGATCCCCGCACCTGCCGCTCCCTTTTTCCGTCTCTCTCCCGTTTTCTCCCCGGGATTTTCAGGCCGTCGCCCCCCGGCTGAAACGAAATCCTGCCCCGCGGAGTGCGGAGGGGCCCCCCCGCCGCCCTCCTGTCCCTTCTGGGGCCAAATCCGGGCGAGGATGCTCGTGTGTGTCTCCCGCGGGTGGGGACACCCCAAACTCGCGCTTTGCCGGCAGCCCAGCGCCAGGGCTGCGCGGGGATGAAGGCTCTCCTCATCCTCGCCCCAAAGATGCGAATCGCCCGTTCCCCCAAACCTTCCATAGGGAGATGCTGGAGGATCGGGCTCCCGCGGTGGGATTTGAGGAGGGGTGCTCGGTACAGCACTCACACACAGCCCCCAGCCCATCGCTGCCGGGGCTCCAGCTCTTGCTTTTCTCCCCCTTCCCAGGAGGTTTGGTACCAAATGCGCCGGCTGCTCCCAAGGGATCTCTCCCAGTGACCTCGTCCGGAAAGCCCGGAATAAAGTCTTTCACCTGAACTGTTTCACCTGCATGGTCTGCAACAAGCAGCTCTCCACGGGCGAGGAACTCTATATCATCGACGAAAACAAATTTGTTTGCAAAGAGGATTATTTGAACTCTCCCAGTTTGAAGGAAGGCAGCCTCAACTCAGGTACGAGCGGCTCAGCCCGCCCGCCGCTCCGTCCCCGCCGTGCGTTCCTCCCGGCGGCACCTCCCGGCCGGGCAGGAGGTTTGGATCTGTGGGGTGAGGAGCTGCACTCCGCGGCCAGCCCGACACCCCCGGTAATCCCTGCCACCGGCAGGAGCGGGCAGCGCCGAGAGCGCCGGGCACAAGCCCCGAGCTGCCGGTACCTCCCGGTGTAGGCACCTCCCGGCCGGGAAGGAGGTTTGGATTTGTGGGATGAGGGGCTGCACCCCGCAGCCAGTGGATCCGCCGGGGGAGGGAGGGATTTGGGCTGAGAGGCTTGGAACCGGGTGGAAGCCTCTGTGGCACCCTCACGTGGGACGCGGACACGCGTGGGATGAGCTCCCCCTCCAGCCCTGGCTCCTGCCCCGCGCACGGCCCCTAAGGCAGCGGGGCTGCGGGGCGGGGGGAACCAGGATTCCCCCAAGGGCCGGCCCGGGAGCCCCTCACTCCCCAGAGCCCCCCTGCGAGTGTGCCCGGTCCCCCCGCGCCGTGGGCCTGATCCTTCGCCTCCTTTCACCCAGAGGCAAAGCTCCCATTTGACTTCCTTGGAAGCTGTCTCTGCGTCAGGAGAGCAGGGCCAGGCCCCCTCCTGCTGTCCCAGCCATGCCGGGCGCCCCTGCTCACCCCCTTCCGTGGGCTCTCTCTCCGTCCAGCACCCGGGGCCGGATCCTGCCACGCCAGTCAGTGGGGCCGCTGCTGTGAGCGAGGCGAGTAGAGCTTGGCCTTGGGGGGGTGCTGGCTGCAGGGTCCCCGGGAGGAACTCGGTGGCTGGGGCGGGGGGGTGAGCCAGGCTCAAGGCCGTGACCGGGGGCTCCTCAAACCCCGACAGGGACCGGTTGCATTTTTCCCAGAGGCGCATCCCGCTTCCCGGCACGGGGGTACAGGGGGAGCGCGGGGGCAGCGGCGGCCCGGGGGATCGCCCCCTCCCCAGCTGCCCCCGCCTGCACGGCTCGGTGCGCAGGGCTGGAGCGGGCGGCGCTTGCCCGGAGCTCCGCGTGGTGTTGCGGGGGTGATGCTTTAGGGGAACCAGCGGGGCAGAGGCCGTCTGCACCCCTTGCTGCTCTCCAGCACCCCCCAACCCCTCTCCTGGAAAGCAGCCGGGCCGGGGAGGGCAGAGGAGAGGGGGGCTCAATCTCTCCCCCAAGTCATCCACCCCCCCTTTCCTCTCTGGGTCTCCTTTACAGTGTCCTCGTGTACAGACAGGAGTTTGTCCCCGGATCTCCAGGACCCCATGCAGGACGACACCAAGGAAACGGACAACTCGACCTCCTCGGACAAGGAGACCACCAACAACGAGAACGAGGAGCAGAACTCGGGCACCAAGCGGAGGGGGCCCCGCACCACCATTAAAGCCAAGCAGCTGGAGACCCTCAAAGCCGCCTTCGCCGCCACCCCCAAACCCACCCGCCACATCCGGGAGCAGCTGGCCCAGGAGACCGGCCTCAACATGAGAGTCATCCAGGTAGGACAGCCCCAGCCCACCGGGAGCGAGGGGAAGGGGTCCTGCTAGGAGCCCAGACAGTTCAAGGCTGTGACAGTGTCCCCCCGGGGGCCGGGAAGGTGTTGGGACACGGAGGTTGGTCCCTCAAGGAACGGGAACAAGCGAACCCCATTTGTCCCCTACCAACGGCACCTCAGGCCCAGCCCTGCACCCACCCCAGGCTCTCGGGGGTGACCGGGGATCCCCCACCCCGTGGTATGGGATGAAAACCATTCCCAAAACAGGAGGCAGCCTGGCTTTGCGCGGAGCCGAGCAGGATCCCCGGCGCGCCGGGAGAGGGATGCTCCAGCCGTACGGAAGCGAGGAGCATCCATCGCGCTCCGCAGGCAGCCGGCTCTTTCTCTCCGCGCTGCCCCCGTGAAGAAAATCCCTGCGGAAATGTAGGGATTAATGGGCTTTAATAGCGGCATTAATAGGGGAGGACTCTCCGGCTTTGCCGTAGCGGAGCTGCGATTCCCGGCTCCTGGCGGAGGGGAGCACGAGTCCCGCAGGAGAGAGCTGCGCTCGTAGCCCTGAGCTGCCCCATCCCTGGGGGAGTGAGACAATAATCCAGACGCCCCACCAGGCTGCCGAGGCGTGCGGTTCGGATGAGGCAATGCCCGCGGAGAGGCGGCCACGTCTCCCCTTTCCCTTTTATTCCCATCCTCACCGCCGGCTGTTCTGATTCCCTGCCTGCTGCCCCAGGTGCTCATCCCCCTGCTCCCCGCTTTCTGCCTGCTTCTGCCGTGATCCAGAGTCCTATCCCCTTTTTCCTTCTCACGTTTCCTCCCTTCTTTCCCCGATCCATAGGGGAAATTTCCCCCTCCTGTGTTTTCCAGCTGCAGGGATAGACAGGGATGCATCTGGGGATGCAGCTGGCGGAAGGAGGGGCAGGGTTTTAATTAACCCAGTTATTTGTGGGGTGCCGTGTCCCCATGCACTTCTTTGAAGTATCGGCAGCAGGAAGGAGGGGTCGGTGCTGGTAAAAAAAAAAAAAAGGTTAGATATTTGAAAAGCCGCGTGGGTGCAAGATTTCCAACGCTTTCCCCGCCCAGACTTTGGGGGGTGGGATGTCGCTGACCCAGAGGGGTCCCTGCTCGCCCGTCCGCGGTGGGCACTGACACGAGCCCGGCCGCAGGTGTGGTTCCAGAACCGTCGGTCCAAGGAGCGGCGGATGAAGCAGCTGAGCGCGCTGGGCGCCCGCCGGCACGCGTTCTTCCGCAGCCCCCGCAGGATGCGGCCCCTCGGCGGCCGCCTCGACGAGTCCGAGATGCTCGGTTCCACGCCCTACACCTACTACGGAGGTGAGGGACGGCCCGGCGGGCCCCTGCCCCGTCCCCGCTCTCCTCCTTTGTTCCTCACACGCCGCTCCTCCGCCGCTTTCCCCGCCCGTGCCCACACCCGCGCCCGCGGCCGCGCACACGCAGGTCCACGCACCCCCACTTCCCCCCGGCATCGCGGGGCCCATCTCCCGCGAACAAAGCCCCAGCTGCGGGGCTTTTGTCCCCCTTTCAGGCCGCATTTTTTCCAATTACCTCCCGGGCCCGCAGCATATGGAAGGTCAGCGCGGCCCCCCCGCTGCCCCGACGGGACGGGATGGGCGCAGCGGGGCGGCCCCGCGCCTCCCCTCTCCCCCCGCTCCCCGCAGAGCCCCCCCAAAAGCTGCATTTTCAAAGCCTCCCATCTGACATGGGGCTTTCCAGGCACCCCTTGTTGCCCTGCAGTAACTTTCTAGATCCCTTCCAAGCTGCTTAAACACACATATAATTTCCACATTACATATATATATTTTATATATTTTTCCTATTATATTTAATTTCCCCGATGTGTATATATATATATTTTCCCGTTATATTAATTTCTCCCTTTGTATATTTATTTTTGCCCATTCTTTTTATATCTATCTTTTCCCCATTCCATTTTTACACACCTATCTATTGATAGATACACGATATCTTTTCCCCCGATTAATTAAGCACTAAACCGAGCCCATTTTCCCGGCCCCCTCAGCTCTCCCAGCCCGGATTCTTCACCATCCCTCACTCCAGGCTGGGCAATAGAGGGTGATGGGCAGGTTGGACTCAAATCCCACACGCCCTTTGGGTCCTACACGCCCCTTCGGGAGCCAGCAGAGCGTGTTGGAGGGGACAGCACAGGGCTGGTTTGGGGTGTGGCGGGATTTCGGGAGGTTTTTAGGAGACCAGATCCAACCTTCTTCCCCGTCTTCCCACAGATTACCAAGGTGACTACTATGGGCCGGGAGGCAACTATGACTTTTTCCCCCACGGGCCGCCCTCCCAAGCCCAGTCCCCGGCCGACTCCAGCTACCTTCAGAACTCAGGACCCGGCTCCACACCCCTGGGACCCTTGGAGCCCCCCCTAAGCGGACACCACTCCTCAGAAAACCAAAGGTACACGGATATGATCTCGCACCCCGACACCCCCAGCCCCGAGCCGGGGATGACCGGCTCTCTGCACCCCATCCCGGGGGAGGTGTTCAGCGGGGGGCCCAGCCCGCCCTTCTCCATGTCCAGCAATAGCGGCTACAGCGGGGCCCTGTCGCACCCCAACCCGGAGCTCAGCGAGGCGGCGGTGTGGTAGGCCCGGCGTGGGCACGCGTGTGCGAGTGTGCGGGGGATCCCCGGGCCCCCCAGCCCACGCGTGTCCCCCCCAGCCCCGCACCAGGCGCGTCCCGTCCCCGGGGCCGGATGGAGCCCCTCCGCCCGATGCCAAAACGCGTCCCGGCATCGCCCACCCTGCCCATACCCGCCCCCGGGACCTCGGGGCCGCCCCGCTACCTCCCCGCTCCCGGCACCTTCCCCCCGCACCCGGGGGGCAGCGAAAGGTGCCCAGCCCCGCAGAGCCCGCCCGCGTCGGGACCAGCGCCTCTCGGACCAAAGCTGAACTCGCCTGGACACAGGTCCCACCGCCCCGGCGGCACCGGGGGACGGGGCTGCGGCAGGGCTCCCCCTGCTAATTAGCATCCTTTTTAATTATCCCCTGCCACAGGAGGGGGGGGGGGAATGGGGAATAGCAGGAATAGACTCCCCCCGTGGCACCTACCTGCCCTTATTTTTATTGTTCCCGTTTTACTCCCGAGGAGAAGGTGGGTTTGGAGCCGGTTTTTGGCGGTGGGGAGGAGGAGGAGGGGCTGTGCGGGGCCAGGCCCGGGGCTGCCCCAGTGACTGGCTGAGATTGGGCTCCCACGTGGTGGAAAAGACACCGGAAAGAGGCAGAAACAGGAAAAACACAACGACAACAACAACAAAATAAACCCCCAAACAAACAATAAACCCCAGAACTAAACCAACCCAACCACAACAGCAGAAATTTCACCCGAGCCTCGACGCCGAGTCCCACCCCAACGATTCCCAGAGGCTCCGCCAATTTAAGGATGTATTATAGTTTTTGCTTCTAGTTTCTTTATTTTGTATAAAGGAGAAACAAATAAAGTATGTTTTTGTGTTTACTGATTATTTATTGTACTTTAGTCACCGGAGGCTCCGAATTTTTCTATTTTGAAGGCAGGGAGGGGGTGGCACCGGGGAGGGAGGTGAGAGGATAGAGAGAGGCGGGGGGGAATAAAAGGAAGGAGAATGGAAAAGGAAAGAAAAAAGTTGTTTTCTGAAAGCGTCGTGGGTTTCCTGTCCCCGCTGCCTCTTGCGGAGGCTGTTAGTGTGAATGGCTCTTGTTGTTCAATGTGAATAAAAAACCTTTTAGTTACCTACTGTTCGGTCACCTGGTCCCTTTCATTTTATTTTATTTTGGTTTGTTTTAACACAAGCCCGGGAGAGGTGCTGGCCGGGCTCCCCCGCTGTCACCCAGCCCTGCGCGGGGTTTGGGGGGCAGCCCCCAGCACGCCCCTGGGCGAGTGCTGTGCACCCGTACGAGGTGATGCTGCTGCGCCTTCCCCCGGTGCCCCAGCGCTCCCCGCACTCCCGCAGCTCCCTGGCGCGGGCACGGGGAGCATTACCCAGCTCAGCACCCTTCCCACAGCCCAGTGCACGATTTCTTTCTCCTGGGGGGCACCCAGGACCCTTCCAGAGCAGCCCAGGGGCACCTGCAGCCCTGCTCGGGGGTGCCTCCAGCCTCGGGGGTCAGCCGGAGTGGGACACTCCACGTCGGGGTTCATCGATGCCCTCAGCAGTTTTTGCCCCATTTCCCCTGGGAGTACTGGTGGCAGCGGGGGGGTCTCCTCCCCAGCACCCCGGCTTCCTCCCCTGCTCTCTCCTGCTTTCTATCCTTTGAGATACAGAAATAAAAGGTCCCAGGCAGGCTGCAGCTCTGAACTAACATTTAAAATGCAAAATCATGGCATAGTTTTTCGCCCCCCGCCCCCCCCCCCCCAGCCGCTCCTTGTCTTGCAGTAAAACGATATAAACAGAATAAATTACCTTCCCTCGCTGGCTTACGAGAGTCCCTCTCTCCTGACCTGAATTTTAAGTCCTGGCTCGGTTGTAGCACGGAGCACCGATGATTTATGGAAAGCCAGCCGCTTCTCTGCATATTTTCTCTGTTCAGCCAAGTGGTGGAATTTATCCTTCCTATACCATTACTGCCATTATTAACGGGGTGACCAACGAGCCAGGCCGAGCCCCGAGGGAGCCCTCAGCCAGGAGCCGGGGCCAGCACAGACACGGCTGCCCCCTCACCCCCACTAGAAAAACCCCTTCTCCCCTTTTCTCAAGTGGGGAAGCTGAGGCAGGAGCGCAGCTGGCTGCTCCCCGCAGCATCAGCACTTCCAGGCTGTCGGTGGTACCCAGTGATGGGGACTTTTATAAGGACAGGGCATAGTGTTGGTAAATAACCCCCTCCCGCTATCATTTTGAGGATATAAAATGGAACACAAGGTCAATCACGGAGTCAACACTGGCTGCTATTATTATTATTATCATCATCATTATTATCATTATTATCATTATTATCATTATTATCATTATTATTTTTATCATTATTACTATTATTATTATTATTTAAAACTTCAAGGCATGGACCTGAGGGTGGTTTTTAGGCTGCTGGGACACCCCATCTCTGAGCCCCGGCCAGAAGAGGCTGCAGCAGGGGTTGGGGATGATGGGGCTGGCAGGAGGATGGGGCTCAGCAGGAGCAGCCACCACGAGCAGGGGTGATCCCCTGGCACAGCGGAGCTCTGCAGCTCCGAGCCGGGTGCAGGAGCCAAAGCCGGGTCCCCATCAGCCCAGAGGTCCCAGGAAGGCCCCAGCTCTCAGGATTCCTGCCTGCCTGCAGCTGCAGAGTGCCCACAGGTGACCCCAGCAGCTGGGGCCGTGGCCCCCATAGGGTGCCCCCAGACCACCTGCACGCCCCCATCCCTGCCAGGGACTCCCAAAGCCCGATCCCCCAGCTGGCACCTAGAGGCCAAGTGCCCCCTCAGGACGGGGAAAATCTCCCTGTTGGGGCACTCAGGGGAGTCACCCCACACCCCAGAGTCATGCCCATGTCACCACCAGCAGTGACCCTTCCATGGGACCTGAAGAAACACCATCGTGAGCTCCTGATTCCTCTGCTCCCCCCGAGCAGAAATCCAGGAATAAATTCCCTTTTAGAAGCTGTTGGGCAAACACCAATGCTATTCTTTTTTTTTTTTTTCCCCTGACCTTTTTGCCTTCTTTTTTCAGAAGGGGAAGGTCTGTGGAAGGTGGAAAGTAATCAGGTTTTGGACCTGGGATAAAAAATAGCTGGAATAGGTTGGGCTGACTCCTTATAATTAATAGTGTGCCTCGTAATAGGATTCTCCAGCCTTCGGTGCTCCCTGGAAACACCTTTTTACATAAGATATTGCTCACGATGGAGCGGCAGAGTTTTGATTTATGGGGGTTTGGCCTCCAAGAAGCACCTGGGGAGGTGGCCTGGCCGGTGGGAGGTAGAGGGACAAAGGGCCGAGGGCAGGGAGGGGGTTTCTGGGGGCTTGGCAGCCTGGTCAGGGGAAAGGGCTCTGTGGGGGGACATGGGTGAGGTGATTCTGGGGCTGACACCCCTCTGCTCCAAAAGGAACGAGGACGAGAGGGGGTTTGGGGCAGCAAAGGCTTCTCTCCCTGCCCAACATCAGGGGGTGGCGCTCAGGGCACGGGCTCAGCAGGGGAACCAGGTGGGGCTGGGGAGCACCAGCAGCAGCAGGATCCCACATCTCCCGGGAATGGGAGGGAAGAGAGGGGAGAAGTGTTGGGAGGACACAAAAAAAACCCCCGGAGGCGCCACAGCAAAGGGCTAAAAGCAAGCACACCACTACGGAGTGGGAATGGGGGCGAGCAGGAAAGGCCGAGGGAAAGGGAAGATGGGAAAAAGAGTGGGATGGGGGGAAAGAGGGATCTTAGGAGATCGAGCATGGGGTATATCCCCTCCACATGTTGGAGCACCTCGGAGCCCGCAGGTGTTAGACCCAGCCGGGGATCCCCGCGGATAAATCACCGTCACAAGTGCGTGGTTCTCGTCCGGCCGCAGCCAGCGCGGCAGGAAAGGGAGAGGATTGTAATAATTAATAATCATTAGAATAATAATGCATACAGACAGTAGCAAAGTAATTAGTCAGAGCGGGAGCGCTTGCTAATTGAGGTGGGGAGCTGCAGCCCAAAGAGCCTGGGGAGGAGCAGGGGGTGGGAGGAGAGGGGGCAGAGGAGGATACCTGGCGTGTCCCAGGGGAAAAGCGGGATGTGCGGACCCCAGTCCCGCCCTCAGCACAGGCAGCACCCCGGCTCCATCCCTGCCCTCAGTGCGAGCCCCGTGCCTCAGTTTCCCCACCCCTGCTGGAAAAGGCTGCGTGAGGAGTCCGGCCCCGCGTGCCCCGGGCTTTATTTTGGTTATTTTGGAAGGAAAGCAAGCAGAGCGTGCCAGCCAGGCTCCGTCACACGCCCTGCCCGGCTCGGGCGTCACTCCATCCCCAGCTGGCTCTTCAGGGCCCGCAGCTGAGCCGAGTGGATGTTGCTGCCGCCGCACACCACGACCACCACGGAGGCCAGCGGGGCCCGCAGCCGCCCCTCGCTCTGCAGCCGCTGCAGCCGCCCCGAGTAGAGCACGGCCAGGGCGGCCCCGCACGCCGGCTGCACCAGCATCCGCTCGTCGTCTGCGGGAGCAGGGGGACATCGGCACCGCCGCCGAGTCAGAGCTCCCCCGGCACCCCGACCCCAGCCACCCCCGGGCCCCGGCGGCGTCCCCGCCACCCCCGCTCACCCAGGAACTGCTCCACAGCCCGCACGGCCTCCGTGTCCTCCACCACCTGCGAGATCACCCGGCACTCCCGGGCACACTCCAGCGCCCGCGCCGCCACCGTCTTGGCTCCCAGGCACTTGGCCACGCTGCACGGGAGGGGACACGGCGGTCACGGCGGGGACACCTCGGTGAGCCCTGCCAGCCCCCGGCACGCCTGGCTGCTCACCTGGTGATGTCGGGCAGGGTGACCAGCCGGCCGGCTTTGAGCGCCTCGTGGAAGCTGTGAGCTCCCTGGGTCTCGGCGGCGATGATGGGGACATCCTGCCAGCCCACCTGGTGCAGGCCGGCCACGACACCGGCCAGCAGCCCCCCGCCACCCACCGCCACCACGATGGCACCGGGTTTGGCCTCCAGAGAGTCCTTCAGCTCCCGGACCAGGCTGGCGTGACCCTCCCTGCAGGGTGAGGGGCAGGAGGATGCAGCCTGGGGCCACGCCGGGCCAGCCTGGATCCCGTTCCAGGGTTGGGGAGCGTGGCCAGGAGCTGAGTCCTGGCAGCACTCACCACACCAGGGGGTGGTCGAAGGGGTGGATGCTGACCCAGCCCTCGGACTTCACCAGCTCCTGGGCTCTCCTGTTGGCATCATCCCACACCTGGGTGGGGGGCGATGGGAGTTCAACGGGGTTCCACACAGCCCCCACGACCCAGGGATGGGTCACTTGTCACTGCGGGCTGGGGGAGACCGGAACGGATGAGGGTTCCCAGGCTGACCCTGCTGTGATGCCGGGGCGCAGGGGATGCAGGAAGGGGACGTTTTGGGATGGGGTTTGCCAAGCACCGATGAGCAGGCTGAGGTCAGGCTCAGCCCCCTCTGGACCTCCCAGACGCCAGTTTTGGGGGTACCTTGCCGTAGACCTCGACTGTCGCCCCCAGTTCTTCCAGTTTGTGCACGGGAGTGGGGCCGCTGCTGCTGGGGACCACCACGGTGATGGGCAGCCCCAGCTTCCTGGCTGCGTACGCTGCTGCCAGCCCCGCGTTTCCCCCTGCGGGGAGTGCGGGGTCAAGCAGGGCTCCACCCCCTCTACATCCCCAGATTCCTCAGGAGCATCCCCCCGGCTCGGGATGGAGTTACCTGAGGAGCAGACGAAGTGGCGGCAGCCCTTCCTGGCAGCCTGAAAGGCAGGAGAGAAAGAGGGAAGGGGACGGCTGTGTCCCCCCACTGTGCCCCCCATGAGGGCAGCAGCAGCCCCCTGCACACACCATGCCCACACTCACGTCCTGGCAGAGGTGCCCTATGCCCCGGATCTTGAAGGAGCCCGAGGGCTGGACGTTCTCCAGCTTCATGAAGACCTTGGTGCCCACGGCCTTGGAGAGGGGCAGGCTCTCCAGGACGGGCGAGACGACGTGGAAGGGCTTCTGGCCCCCGACTGGCTGGGCTGCCATGGCCTGACCGCGGATGCTCTGCCGGGGAGAGGTGCTGGAGTCACCAGCTGCTCCCCGCGGGTGCCCCCCTCAGCCCCAATGCCCACTGCAGGCTCGGTGCGGAGCGCAGGAGCCCCTCGGGAGGGACCGGGCTGTCCCCAGCGTTCCCTCCCATCTCTAGGGTGCAGCAGCACCGACGGGCTCTCACTGGGAGATGCCCGGGACAGGCTGTGCCGCCCCCTCCTCCATCCCGCGGGTCCCCACCCCGGTGTCCCCAGGCGCACCCAGTGCTGGAAGCCCGGCGGGGATTACCTGGAGCCCCGCGGGACCTCGCTGCGTGTCTCACCCGCCGCCGGGACACAGGAGGGAAGGCGGTGTCGGAGGGGCCGTGCCGGTGTCCCCGGGTCCCCGTGCTCAGCCACGCAGCTGGCCAAGGGGCAGGGGTCAGACATTGCCCCGGCCCCTCTGTTTGCTCAGCGCGGATTTTACAGCCGCGGGGCTGGAGCGCTGCCGAGGGCGCTCAGCCATGGCCGGGCGCGCTGCCGGGTGACCTCGCGGGGACAAACACGTGTGGCTCCGCCAGCCAGGTCCCGGCAGCTTCCACATGCCCGGGAGATGGGATGTGGGCTCCCAGGAGATGGGGGAAGAGGAGACACAGCTCCCAAATTACTTTGGGGACCCGCAAGGGTTTGCACTGGATATTATCAGGTCTGGCCAAAAACTTGTACCATCAGGTTTTAGGATTTTGCCCCTGAATCCCTGGTATTGCCAGGGCAGCCTGCACCCCCCAAATCCCCAGCCAGAGCACCCCTCACTGCCTCCAAACGAGCCATCTGCCCACCCTGTCAAGCCCCCACCCATGGCAGCCCTTGGATCCTCTCCAAGCTTCACATCCCAGGGGGGCTCAGCCCCTCCAGCTGGGGGAGACACCCGAGCAGAGCCCCCCCAGCTCCAGCTGGCCATGCCATGCTGGGCACCCTGCAGACACAGATTACCCCTCGGAGAGGGGCTGCCCCAAGTGACCCAGCCAGAGCCTGGCCCAGACCCAAGGTCCAGCAGCAAAGCAGAGCCCCCTCCTTTCCTCTGGGAGCCCTCCTTGTCGCCCAGCCCTGGTGACACCCCCAGGGTAAAAGTCCTACCTCTGCTCTGAGGGGCTGGTTCTGTCCACAGCAGGCAAGGAGGAAGAAGGTGGGATCTGGAGGAAGGCCCAGCCCTGGCTCGCAGCCCCGCAGCTGCAGAAGGCTCCTCTGCTCCTCCGGCCAAGTGGGAGCAGCCTGGAAGCAGAGGGCACAAGGAGTCCCGAGGGGGGGACACTGCACTGGAACCAACACCCTCCAGACTGGGTGCACTGAGAACCCCACACTGTGCCCAGTTCTGCCCCAGGGCCAGGCAGACAGCAGTTGAACCAGAATACAGGATTTTAGTCCCCTAACCCAAACTGTGATGCAAAACCCCTCAGAGCAGCACTGCTGGCAGGCACGGGGCAGGGGCAGAGCTCTGGAGCAGCCCTGCTCCCGACAGAGCTGTTTTTTCGTGGGAACAAAACATCCCTGCTTCCCTCGCCATCGCTGGGCTCCCGGGTGAGCAGCACAGAACACAGCACCCCTGCACAGAGCCACGCTGCTTTTGGGACATGGGGGACTGGAAAGGTGGGAATGGGGAAGAGTTCTTGAACAGGGGCACAGGGGGGCACAGCTCCAGTGCCTCTGGGGGCCTTTGGAACGACCCCCCCACCCCACAGCTGGCAGAGACTGCAGCCACTTCCCTGAGGAGGGGACGGTGGCAGGAACTGGGAAAGGGGTGCAAGAAGCCTCCCCCAGCTCACAGGGATGAGGCTGGAGACCCCGTTGGGGAGGACACCCATATTTCAGCTCAGCCCTGGGGTGCTCTGGGTTCCTTTCCACCCTGCACCCACCTCTGTCCCTCTTCTGCTCCCCTTTGGCTCCATCCCTGCCCTGAGGAAGGCATGCCAGGCTGTCACCTGGGTACTTTCCTTGGCCAGGATCCCTGGCTGACACTGGCGGCAGCTGGGATGATATTTAAAAACGTTCTGTTTGTTTTTCCACTTTTAAGGAAATAAAAAAAGGGAATCAGCAACAGTGCCATTTCCAGCATGCCCCGTTCCTCCTTGCTGCTCCCTCACCCAGTGGTGGTGATCTGTCTGGGGAAACTGAGGCATGGGGACCCCAAAAATCAGCCCCCCCTTCCACAGTAACCCACACACCATGGGGACACCAAGGGACACAGGCTCTGCCACTCCCACCTTACCTGCAGCCCGTCCCAGCACAGTGGGGTATGGACACCCCCCCTTCCCCAGGGCATCCAGCCCAGATTTTGGGGTGCCAGCACCCCAACAGCCCAGACCTGCTTGCTCCCTCCCTCCCACCCCTCGCAGCCCCCGGGGAGCCCCAGGGACCCCCAGGCCCGGTGGGAACCTGGCGCCTTCAAAGCGCTGCTGAGCCGCCGCTCATTAATCCCCCAGTAATGACCTCGTTATTCCTAACGAGGCAGAGCGGATCAAGGGAGCTGCCTAAGAGGATTTTGCACCGCGGGTTTTGGGGCTGGGGGCACACAGGTGCCAGAGGAAAGGAAGACAAAAGGCATGAGGATGGTCTCCCCCTCCTGGGGGTGAGCAGCGGGGCTCCCCTGTTCCAGCAGCAGAGAACCCTTCACAGCCTGCATCCCAAAAGGCCCAGACTCACTGGCCTTACACCCTCCCACCAGCAGAGAAGCAGATTGCCCTGTTAATGGGGAGGGGGCAAGACCCCCGCAAGAGCCCAAGCCTAAACCAAGCCACCAGAGAATCTCAGCAGAGAGCAAAGCACAGCCACCAGCACAGAACACTTTATTTGCCACAGCCAAACCAGCTCACGCCCCTCCTCTCTACCCTGAGGGTGAGCCCAGCCTCCCAGGACCCCCCTTTCCTGGGAAGAGCCCCCCCAAACCAGGCATCAGCACCCAGGGAAAGGTCCTGGGATTGGAGAGCCCCATGGCAGGGAAGGGACCCCCTGGGCTCAGCCCCTCGTGCAGCACGGCCAGGACCCTGAGAGACAGAAAGAGCGGGGGGCTGGGTGTACGACAGGGCTGGGACCCAGCTGCCCCCACGGGGGGATCCCCCACAGGACAGACATCCACGGACAGACGGATGGGACCAGCCCGGCGGTGCCTGCTCAGTCCCAGTGGACCTTGACTGGGGGGAAGGTCCAGAGGTCGGGGTGGCCCATGTGGAGCAGGGAGCTGCAGGGGGACGCGCTCCAGCGGAAGGGGGGCACGTCGTCCCAGGCGGGGCCGCTGACCGCCACCAGCCCGAAGGTGGGCACCATGGCCGAGGAGGTGACCTGAGATGGGGACACAGAACAGGGCAGCGAGTCAGCGCCAGGAACAGGCTGCACAGCCCGGGAGAGCTGCTGGGGGGCGCACCCCCAAAGAGGAGCCCCCCAGGGCTGCCTGGCTCCCTCACCTTCATGTCGATGCCGCCGTGGCAGCGCTGGCGCAGGGCAGGGAAGGGGTAAGTGCCGTTGGAAGGGTTGAGGTCGGAGCGGGCGGAGATGGCGTTCTCGGCGTTCTGGGGCGGGTCACAGCCCCTGCACCGCGACAGCGGGTCCTGCAGGTAGTTGTTGGACCTGCACAAGGGCCGGGAGACAGCCACGGTGAAGACATGGGAAAAATCCACGGATCGCAGAAAATTCCTTGGTGGAACAGCCAGGTTTGGGGGTCCCCAGCACGCACCGCATCAGGCGGATCATGGAGTCCAGGTCGTGGACCAGCGTCTGGTTCCGGCGGAAGATCTGTGCACGCGGGTTCTTGTCGTAGCTGAACCAGTCCCCGTATTTCCTCACCAGCTCCAGGTTCCCGCTGGCATTGAAGATCTCCTCAAAGTACCTGGGGTGGGGGCACCCAGCGAGTTGGCACCAGGCAGGTGCAAGGCCAGCACTGCTGCCCCTCTTGACAGGCAGGCCGTGGGGAGGGATGGCACTCACGGCACGTTGTAGCTGGCCCAGTAGCCCTGCTGGTACAGCAGCTCCGTCTGATCGGCCACCACCACCAGGCCCCTGTGCAGGCAGGAAGGGCACTAGTCAGAGCACAGGGGAAAAAGCCACTGGGGTAGTGGGGGACATGCTGGGCTGGGGGAACACACCCTGGGGGTCACCCATCACCTCAGCACCAGCAGCCCCAGAGCCTTTAGCCACAGACAACCCCCTCGCCCTGCGACTGCCCACTGGGCTGGGGCAGGCACCACCCTCAGGGCTGCCGCAAACCCAGTGGGATGGAGAGGACACAGCAGGGGCTCAGGGAGGAATGGAGCCACTCACGGGATCTGCTCCAGCACTGTCAGCACGCCCGGCGCTGGGCTCGCTCTGCCCGGCGTGAAGGCATTGTAGTCCACCACCATCCACTGGTTGTTGTACCTGGCACGGAGAACAAGGAATGCATCCCTCTGGCAACCTGGGCACCCTCCATCCGATCCCACCCCTCCAGGCCCAGTTCCCAGGCCCCACCCCACCCCACTCACGTGCCGCTGTTGAAGCGGCGGAAGACCGCGGCCCACTCGGGCCCACTGCGGGCCAGCCGGTTAGCCACGATGTTCCTCAGCCACTCCAGGACACTGCCCTGGGGGTCCAGGTACTTCCAGAGGGCCGGGTTGTTGTTGCCAATGGTGGTTTCCAGCGCTACCTGCAGGGAGGGAGCGATGGGGAGGGCAGCACGGCCAGGGAGAGGTCCCTGAGGACCAGACCCACTCACCAGCCCGCTGCTGAGGATGTAGAAGTCATCCACGGAGAAGATGGTGCCAGGGTAGGAGGAGAACACCTGGACGCTCCCTGGGATCTGAGACTTGTCTGGAGGGGGGATGCAGAGGCATCAGGAGGGGCTTGTGAGGCGCAGCCCCCCCAGCCCAGCCCACGCACCGCCGGCCGAGGCGCGGAAGGGCAGCGTGTACTTCTTGATGATGCGCAGCATGGCCTGGTAGGAGGTCCAGGTGTCGTGGGCCACCAGCAGATCCCGGTGGCCCGGCAGCAGCTTCACGAGGGCCGAGCAGGAGCCCGAGCCCAGGACACGCTGCGGGGAGGAGCGGTTCAGAGCAGACTCCAGGTCCTCCAGGTCACCCCCCAGCTGCAGCAGCCTGGAGCAAAGCAAGGCGTAAGACGTCAGGTGAGGGATGCTCCAGCCCTGGAGCTGAGCTGGCTCAGAGCTCTCTGTCCATCTCCACCCCACCCCAGTGCAGGCACTGGTGCGGGGAGCACCCTGGTAGCATGAGCAGGGAGGAAAGGGGGAGCACAGCAATGGGGAAACTGAGGCAGGGGCTGTGGGGGGAACCCACCACGCAGCCCATGGTGTGGGGAACAACCTGCCTTGGCTCCGTCCTGCCCCAGCAGCAGAAGACAAGGGCCCAGAAAAGGTGGACAAGGTGGACTGGGAGCAGAACTGTTCCTGGACATGCAGCTGTCCCCACAGCACTCCAAACCCTGGGACAACCATCCCCCACTCTCCGCCACCTCCGAGAAGGAGCTTACAGGAAGCCAAAGGGTGCCAGGGTGATCCTGTCCCTGGGGAAGTCCAGGCGCCCATTGTAGCTGTCCTCCAGCCCCTTCAGCTGCAGCAGGGCCAGGCGCACCTGGGGACAGGGGACAGAGCTGGCACCTGGCTCCTGAGAGGAGGCGGGCTGGGAGGTTTTTGGAACAGGCTCCCTCGTTCCCCCAGCAGACAGAGCAGACCAGCCGGGTCTCAGGGCCACTGCAGAGGCACAGGGGGAAGCGTCACTGTCAGCAAGGTCATGACTCAGCACCCATGGCCGAGGCTGACAAAGCCACCCCCTGTGCACCCCAGCTGCAGCATGCGAGGCTGTGGCCAGGAGAAAGTCACGAGTCACCTCTACTCAGCCCAGGAAGGAGGATGACCACATCCCTGTCATTCCACCTGGAGCTCAGCCAGGACACCTGGCTGCCTTGTCCTCTCCTCTGGATGAAAGCCCCAGGAGGATACAGGGGCGTTCCCCGGGGTGGGAGTTCCCCATCCTCACCTGGTGCCAGTACTCGGGGTCCTGCCCCTTCGCCATCTGCTCCTCCATCCAGGCCAGGTTGGCCTCCAGGTAGCTGCGCAGCTTCTGGCAGTACTCGCTCTCGTACTTGAAGGGGCCGCAGTAGCCCACCATGGTGTTCATCCAGTGCATGTACATCAGCTGGGGACATGGCCGCGGTGTCACGGGCAGGGACAGCCCGGGAAGGGACCGTCTCACGCCCCCCGGGACCGGACCCCACTTCTGGAGGGGTCCCCCCTTACCTGCTCGGTGACGGCAGCCTCGGCCAGCCCGGCGGCGTAGGCCTGCAGGCTGTCATTGTACGAGGCGTTGGTGGCCACCTCCAGGAAGGCCCAGCTGTGGGGACACGGTCAGGGGGTCACGGACACGGCTGGGACGAGGCACCCTCCCACCCCCCCAGCCCGGCTCCGTGCGACCCCCGGCCCGTCCCCGCCGGGTCCGCCCGCTCCGTACCCGACGTGAGGGATGCGGTCATCCAGGCTGGCCCAGGCGACGGCGGCGGGGTGGCGGCCGGGCAGGACGCGCAGCCGCTCGGAGCCGGGCTCCAGCAGCACGGAGACATTGCGGAGCACCGGGGAGGGGGCAGCGCCGGCGGAGAGGAGCTGGAGCAGGAGCGGGGACAGCAGCGAGGACAGCAGCGAGGCCGCCAGCACCGCCCGCGGGGCCGCCATGGCGGGAACACCGAGGGGAGGGGCTTGGCGCCGGGCGGGAACGGGAGGCTTTGGGGGCGGGGCTTGAACGTGGCCACGCCCCCAGCGGTGCCCGGGTGCGTCAATGGGGCGGGGCTGGGTGGGGACGGGGCATGGGTGGCCACGCCCCCAACGGGGCTGCCGCGTGCGCGTCACTCACGGGGCGGGGTTTTGGTTGTGGCCACGCCCCCTCAGCGGCCGTGGGGACCCCCCCAGCCCCCCCTGTGCCCTCCTTGCCCCCCTGTCCCCCCATGCCCCCCCAGCCCCCCCTGTGCCGCCCATGCCCCCCCAGCACCCCCTGTGCCCCCCATGCCGCCCCAGGACCCCACACTCATATCCACGCTCCCGTCTCGCTTCTCCCAGCGCACCCCCACGGGAGATGTGCGCGGGTTCCCCCTCCCGCCCCAGCCGTGCCCCGCCCTTGGGGACACGCGTGGGCCCCTCGGGTGGGCTGATGCTTCCCTTGGGCCCCGGCCCCGCGGCAGCCCCGGCCTTGCGCAATCCCGGCCTGCGCCTGTTTACTGCCCCCTGCTCCTCCTCATCTGGAGCAAAGTCCCCGTCCGGCGCGGGTGTCCCGGGGCGGGGGCAGGGACCGAGGGCTTGGGCCCATCCCCGCGTGGCAGAGTCGCGGTGGGGTCACCCCGGAGAGTGCCCGGGGCAGCTGGAGAAGGTGCCCCATGCCGTCCGCTGCTCTGGGCAGGGCAGCGGCCCTCGGGCAGCGCTCGGGGGCTGGAGCCCAGCACGGCCCCCCAGCTCCCAGCGGCTGCCGCAGGTTCATTCACCGCCACTGCCCAGTGCCCACCGGCCCCGCGCTCGGGGAGCACCCCGGGCATCGCACCCGGCCACTGGTGGGTGCAGAAGCCAAGGGAGGTGCACAGGGACCCACGCCACGTGGCAAACACTCAAGTTTGGCCTAAAACCAGAAAAACCGGTTAAGAAAGCAGTATCTCAGCGAGGTCTGAGGGCCATGCCCCGTGCCAGCTCCCGGCAGGGCCAGGGCTTGCACCCAGCGGGTGCCAGCGAGGCTCGGGGGGGCCCGGGATCCTGGGGGAGACCCACCCAGCTGGGTACTGCCTTTATTTTTGACTTGCCTTCCTTTCACCTCTCCCCGGGGAGAAGGGGCAGAATGAAGTTCGTGGAGCAACTGGTCAGGGTGGGAAATGGATCTCTGAATCCCATTGAGATCTTGGGGCTCCGGCCATGGGGGCCAACCTGCACCCCACAAACAGGGCACGGGGCTTGCACGGAGTGTCCTGGTGCGGAGAGCGGCACCAGCAGCAGCCTCGGCCCCTCTGGGGGTCTCAGACCACCCGGTGCCGAGGCTGCCCCACCACGGGACACCATCCCCGGCCATGCCTGCCGTGAGCTCGCCCCTTCTCAGAGGGTCACCCCAAAGCGAGGCTGTAGGTGGGCTAAGCACCGGGGGGGGTGTCCCGGCCAGAGAGCCACCTGTGTCTCCGCTCCGCAGCCGCCGGGGAAAGCGCCGCTGCCGCTTTAAGGGCGGAGGGTGGCGGCCCCTTTAAGGCGGGGGGGCCGGGGGGGATCAGCTGCCCGCGCCCGGCAGCGGGGCCGCGCCGCTCCCGGGAGGGCTCCCCGGAGCCCCTTCCATCCCGCATCCCTCCCGCTTCCATCCCGCATCCATCCCCGCCCGGCATCCCCCGCCCCGCGGCGCCCCCGTCCCCACCCGCACCGCGGCCCCTCTGCCCCTCTCTGCCCCGGGGGTGCCCCCGGTCCCCGTCCGTGGGGTGCGGGTGCCGTTCCCCCTCCCTGCGCTCGGGGTGGCCCCGGGCTGAGCCCCCGCGGCGGCAGCTGCTCAGCGTGCCCGCGGGAGGCTCTGCTTTTTATCCGTTTTATTATTTGTAGCATTAATTTTAATTTCCATTTCTTTTATTAATTTTTAAATCCTCCTCGCCCCGGCCGGGGAGCGCGGGATGGGGCTCCGGGGGCAGCTCCCGCTGTCTCCCCGCGGGGGCCGCTGCCGGCCGTAGGTGCCCCGGGCTGTCCCTCCAGGACCATGGGGCCGGCCGGGGCGCTCAGCCTGGCCCGGGCACCGCCAGCCGGGCCCCCGCTGCTGCTGCTGGACACAGGCCCTGCCCCGGGGGATGCTCTGAGCCACGGCCGGGGCCTGGATGTAAGTCTGGGGCTGCGGTGGGGCTGGGGGCCGCCGGGAGGGAGCTGGGTGCTGCCGGGGTGGGGGGTCCCAGCCCGGCCCTGCCTCCCTGTCCCCACCACGGCAGCAGGGAGCTCACCGGGATTCCTGCCGCTGCTGGCTTTCTCCTCCGAAACTCTCGCCGCTTGCCAGGCCGGAGCCTTCCCAGGGCTCGGGTGGGTGTGGGCTGTGTGCGGACAGGGATGGGGCACGGGTTTCCACATGTGCTGGGCCTGGCGCCGCCCGTGACCCACGCACTCGGAGCACGGATGGGGAAACCGAGGCAGGATGACAGTGACCTGCAAGAGCAGCCCCCAGAGCGGCAGGGTGCCCATGGCAGCCCTCGGGAGGGGCAGGGTCCCCTCAGGGTGCCCATGGCAGCCCTCGGGAGGGTGGTGGGTATTCGGAGCACCCTCCCCCCCTTTGCCCCACAGTGCTGGGAGGTTCGGAAGCACAACAGCTCCGAGTGGTGCCACTTCATCCGGAGCAACCCTGACTGCCGGCTGGACGGGGGCTTCCTCGACTACCTCAGTGGGGTCTTCTGTGTCTTCCCGCCCCAGCTGCTGCCCCTGGCTGTCACCCTCTATGTAAGGACGGGAACGAGCAGTGCTGGGGATGTGCTGCTGCGGGGGCGTGGGGTGGGGACCTCACTGACCCCTCTCTGTGCACCCCTGACCCCACAGGCTCTCTGGCTCATGTACCTGTTCATCATTCTCGGTGTGACAGCGGAGAAGTTGTGAGTGGCCCTGCAGAGGAGGGGACTGTCCCCAGAGTGACCAGGAGCCCTGTGGTCCCCAAGTAGCCCCATCACCTCTCTGTCTCCTTCTCTGCCCTTCCAGCTTCTGCCCGAATTTATCAGCCATCTCCACCAACCTGAAGCTGTCCCACAACGTGGCAGTATCCTTGGCAAATCACAGGGGACCTCAGCCAGGAGGGATGTGGGGACAGGGCAGGGGAGGTGGCTGTGACAGGGTCACTTTGTGTCCCCTGGGCACCGTGCCAGGGGAAACCAATTCAGAGCATGAGCTGGAGGTGACAGCGGGACAAGTGGCCATGTGCTGGCACTGGACAGGAGTACACAGCACCCAAGTCCCCATGGCAAGGAGGACACCAGGTCTTTTCCTTGACATCCCCTCTCCATGGTGTCACCTTCCTGGCCTTTGGAAACGGGGCACCCGATGTCTTCAGTGCTGTGGTGGCCTTCTCCGACCCCCGGACAGCGGGGCTGGCCATCGGAGCCATCTTTGGTAAGGGGACCCCACTGCCAGCTACTCATGGGGTGATACTTTGGAGCTGTGGGATGTTCCCATGTCCCGAGAGAGTCCCGTTGCGTTGGCAGGTGCTGGTGTGTTCGTGACCACAGTGGTGGCCGGGGGCATCGCCCTCGTCAAGCCCTTCACGGCCGCCTCCAGGCCCTTCCTCAGGGATGTCATCTTCTACATGGCGGCCGTGTTCCTCACCTTCGTGGTGCTCTACCTGGGCAGGATCAGACTGGGAGAGGCTCTGGGTGAGCGCTGTGGGAGCTGGGGATGGTGAGAGCAGCCCGGGGGTGCCGTGACGCCCCCATCACTCCCCCCTCCCAGGTTACCTGGGGCTCTACGTGTTCTACGTGCTCACCGTGGTGCTCTGCACCTGGATTCACCGGCGGCAGCGGGGGGACGGGCTGGCCCCTCCTGGGCCCTGGGAGCCAGGTAAGGGCTGCCTAGCTGGGATGGGACCCCCAGCATGCTGGGGTCCCCTTGCACTGCCCCTGTCTGCTCCGCTTCCCCCCAGAGATGCCGACAGATGTGGAAGAGCCGGAGCCCTCAGGCACAAACAGCGGGGACTATGGTACGTTGTTCCCTGCTCCATCCTCAGGGGTCCCGGAGACCCCTGGGCTGCTGCACGCGTGACTGAGCCGTGGGGCAGGGGGAGCTCCCGGGGACACACGGGGAACTGCAGCCCGTGGGGCAGGGGATGCTCCCTGGGGACACACAGGGAACCGCAGCCCGTGGGGCAGGGGATGCTCCCTGGGGACACACGGGGAACCGCAGCCCGTGGGGCAGGGGATGCTCCCTGGGGACACACGGGGAACGGGTGGGGGGGGTGTTGGGGGGGTGCAGCCCGTGGGGCAGGGGATGCGCCCTGGGGACACACAGGGAACTGCAGCCCGTGGGGCAGGGGGAGCTCCTGGGGACACACAGGGAACTTCAGCCCGTGGGGCAGGGGATGCTCCCTGGGGACACACAGGGAACTTCAGCCCGTGGGGCAGGGGGAGCTCCTGGGGACACACAGGGAACCGCAGCCCCGCGCTGGAAGGGCTGGGGAGGACAGGGAGCCCCCGCCCCACGCAGCTTCTGTGGCCCCTCACAGGGGAGGAGTATCGGCCCCTGCTGCCGTCCCGGGAGACCTCCCTGCGCATCCTCACCACGGCCCTCAGCCCCTTGGACTACCGCAAGTGGAGGAGGAAGCCCTGGTACTGGCGGCTCTTCAAGGCCTTCAAGGTGAGCAGGCAGGGCACGAGCCAGGAGGAGCCCCCCAAGGGGCATCACTGTCCCTGCTGGCCCCTGGGGCTCTGTCTCTGCGAGGATGGAGGGACAGGGGCAGTCAGGCTGGGAGAAGGCCTTGGGGCACCTCGTAGGGTGTCCCAGATGGGTGTCCCCCATCCCAGGTGCCCGTGGAGCTGGTGCTGCTGCTCACTGTTCCCATTGTGGACCCCGACAAGGATGACCTGAACTGGAAGAGACCCCTCAACTGCCTGCACATCCTCACCAGCCCCCTGCTCTGCATCCTCACCCTCAAGTCGGGTGCCTGTAAGAGCCTGGGGCAGTCCCAGCTTCCAGAAGGGGACAGGACTGAGATGGCTCCCAAAGCCCTGGGGACTGCAGGAGCCTTTCAGAACTGCTCCCCATTGTGGGGAGGGAAGAGCCAAGCTGAGGGCTTGAGTTGCAGCATGATTTGCACCCCACAGGGGTGGGGGGCTTGGGCCCCCAGCATCCAGGTCCTGGGGAGGAAAATGGAGCAGACCTGGCCTGCCTGGGGAAACTGAGGCACAGAGGGGGGCAGCTCTGTGAGGGTGTAGGGTAGAGGTGGCTTTATCTGACAAGGCTTTACTTCCTGCCTCAGCCTCTCTGATGCCCCCTCTCCCCACCATGTATAGATGGGCTGTACCAGATCCAGGGCATCTTCCCAGTCTGGGGACTGGTCACGCTGGTTGCCTCTGCCCTGGCCCTCATCATCTTCATCACCACCAGCAATGAGGAACCACCCAAGTATCACTGTGTAAGGTGTCCCCCAGTCCTGAACACCCACTGGGGACCAGCCCAGCCTGCTCCAGATGGGGCTGAGGGTCCCTGGGGGCAGAGCTGGAAGTTGGACCTCTTTCCCAGTTCCTGGTGTTCCCAGGAGGTGTGCAGGGTCCTGTGGGATGCACACAGGGACCAGCTTGCTCCTCTTCCTGTCAGGTGTTTGCCTTCCTTGGGTTTTTGGCCAGTGCCATGTGGATCAACGCTGCGGCCACGGAGCTGGTGAACATCCTGCGGACCCTGGGCATCATCTTCCAGCTCAGCAACACCGTGCTGGGCCTGACACTGCTAGCCTGGGGCAACAGCATCGGTGGTGAGGGCTCTGCTGGTCCCCAGCGCCCCCCGGCACATCCTGGGGTCCCCCTGCCATCCCCAAGGTCTCCCTTTGTCCCTCCACAGACACCTTCTCTGACCTCACCATGGCCCGGCAGGGCTATCCCCGCATGGCCTTCTCCGCCTGCTTTGGGGGCATCATCTTCAGTATCCTTTGGGTGCCAGCGCCAGGGTGGTGGCACGTGGGGCAGGAGCTGCCTCAGTTTCCCTGCCTACAGCCCAGGGAGAGCCCCTGGTGCTGCGGGAGCCCTGGAGAGGAGCGGGGCAGGATCCATCCTCCAACGCCGGCAAACCCCACAGCGTTCCCACAGTGCAAGGGGTCAGTGAGGGATTTGGGAGGTGCAGAGACAGAGCCAGCAGCACCCCCTTGTTCCCACAGCTGTCCCAGCCCCAGATGGCCAGGAGTTTGGGCTGCAGCGTGGCAGATCTGGGAGCTGCCAAAGGGAAGGAGGGGAGGCAGCTGTGCCTCCCTCCGGTGGGTTTTGGGTGGTTCTCAGACCGGGCTGAAACCTCTCCTCCTGTGCTGTGTGTCCATCCTGAACATGCTCCAGACATCCTGGTGGGCGTGGGGCTCGGCTGCCTGCTGCAGATGACCAGCAGCCAGCCACTGGTGAAGGTAAGGCTGTGGTGACACGGGTCGGGCTGGCAGCAGGGCGCTGGTGTCAGCCCACATCGCTCCCTTCTCCCTGCAGCTGGAGCCTGACAGCCCTCTGGTGTGGGTGCTGGCCGGGGCGCTGGGGCTGAGCCTGGTGTTCTCCTTCGTGACGGTGCCAGCGCAGTGCTTCCAGCTGGGAAAGGCCTACGGCATCTGCCTCATCGCCTACTACCTGGCGTTCCTGTGCGTGGCCCTGCTCACCGAGTTCAGGGTGATCCATTTCTCCACCCCATGAACAGCCCCAGGAGATCCAGCCCTGGATCTCGCTCTGCCTCCCCACCACATCAGGGTCTCGCTGTCCCCTCCCCTGTCCCTGGCAGGGGGACAAGGGCACCTCGGCCTCACCGTGCTGCTGGAGGTGCCAGCCCAGCCCTCGGCCCCTGCTGCTTGGAGAGGGGGGGCTGTCCTTTGGGGAAGGAGCTGTCAGTGCCCACATCCTCTCCTCTTTAATCCACGTAGTTTAAGGAGCTCTGGGCAGGAGCAACATCCAGACCTCGGCTGTGTCTGGTCGCAGTGGCAGGACCGGATGATGAGGAAGCTCAGCTCAGGGGCACAGCAGGAGAGGTTTTGCCTCCTCAGCCGTTCCACCTTCCCCTCCTCAGCTCCTTCCTCAGCTCCAGGACAGAGCTGGGGTAGTTGTGCTGCACAGGGTGACCCTGCAGGGCCCAGGCACACGTTTGTCCTTGGAAGGGCTCTCCCCGCTGGCACCGTGGGCTGGAACAGCAGACAGGGCAGAGCCGGACAGGGTTGAGGGGACACAATGCTCCAGGGACACGCTGGGTTTAGTGCAAGCAAAGCCTGAGGGAAAACAAACACCACACCGGGGGGAGGCTGGTTTCCCCTACTTTTTTTAGTAATGTTTTTCAACCTGAGTTTCAGATCCTGCTTTTCTCCTCCTCCTGGGGTGGGCAGAGCTGTAGGAAAGAACTTGGAGGTTTCCACACACAGTGTTGACCCCTGGCAGGACTAGATTTAGGCACTGTAAAAAAACTGCAATAAAAAAAAACCCAAAAAAACCCAAACACAAACCCCAACCTTGACTTTTGCCTGCTGCAAGAGCCATTTCCCCTGCCCTGTGCTGGTGTGACACAGCCCTGACTCAGCACGGAGCCTTTGCAGGGGAGAGGGAACAGCCGGAGCCGAGGGCCCTGGGGTGGCCAGAGCGGTTTTCCCGAGGAAGTGGGAAGTGGTTTCCAGCAGCCGATGTCCCAAGAGCAGCCACATGTGGGAACAGCCACGGCTCGGTCCCTGCGGACAGGGACACCTCAGGGGCTGCCTGCAATGCCGGGGGCTCATGGTGCCAGGAGAAGGGAATGGGTGGGCTGGTGGTTCTGCTCGCAGCTGGAGGGTCACAGGCTGGAAAGCAAATTGTCATTCCAGAGGGACGCCCACAGCCCTGCCCCACGGGCGAGGGGGGTGTTGTGCAAGCACCACAACTGCCAGACCCGGTTCCTCCTGCTGGGCCCGGAGCATTTCTCCTTTTTCTAACAGACACCAGCAGCTCTCACAGAAAACAGCGCTCCTGCGCCCGCAGCCGCTGGCTCTGCCCCGGACCTGCTCCGGCAGCTGCCCAACGATCCGGGGCACAGCCCCCGCTCCCTGCCCCCAGCAGCAGGGCTAAAGCAATCGAAACCGCGACCAGCGTCCCGGGGCAGAGGTGCAGGGTCAAACACCCCCTCTGGCCTCAACGCTGCACCGGGGCAGCTTTAAAAAAAACCAACTTTGAAAGCATTATCTTGATGTTTAGGGAAAAACCTGGCAGAGGGGAAGCAGAAGGGAAGCCGGGCTTTGCAATGTCCTGGACCAGGAATGTGGAGCAGCTCGGCAGGGCATGCACGCAAAATATTCCCAATGCAAGCACTTGCCAATGGAGAGTGGGGGCAGGCTCCTCTTCAAACACTGGAAATGCTCCAGCTTGGCCAAACCCACGACTGGAATAACACGGGAAAGAGGAAAGGAAGCTGCTGCCTTTACAAAGCCGAGGATGCTCTTTATTAGTGCGCCTGAAAAAAAATCTAGAGAACATCTGACAGACACGTCCATAAAATCGGGTTTTTTTTATAAACAAAACGCCAGCATACAAAATCCTGCAGTGCTTCCTCCCGTGCTCCCTACAAAATGATTGTCTCTGTCGTCAGTCTGTGTGTCGGGGAGAGAGAGGAGGATAAATAGAAGGGGATGCCCCGTACTCAAAACTTTGTTTCCTTCCAAAGTCACATGGAAGCAGCAAACTCCTGCCATCCTCCTTGGTTTTACAAAAATAATGAACACAGCAGGGATGTGGGGCAGGATCAACACCTTGGAGGCAGCACCCTGACCCCAGCCCCAGCCCTCCTGGGAGCCCTGTTACTGCACAATCAGCAGTCAGTGCCCCCCTCAGCACAGCCTAAAGCCACAGCTCCCTTCACACCCAGAAAACACCCCCAAAAAAAGGTCACTGACAGCCCTGCCAGGAGAAATAGGCTGTAGGGGAATGTGGAGATTAAACACAGCCACATTTTTTCCCCACTAATCATAATACTCATTCATCCTGCCCACAACTTAAAGCACAATAAACACCATCTCCTGCAGCCCCAGCACTAATCTGGATAAACCTCCCGGGCTGCGATTCCACGCAGATCAACTGCAGGAGCAACAACTGCACTGCTCATTAATTTGTGAATTCATGGTTTGGAAAACAGCCCTTTAAGGTCCTTCACGGGTCAGCTCAGAAGTAGTTTCATACCTGCAAGTATCCAGAAAGGAAACAAAGAGTTGCCGTGAGGCACCCAGGGAATTTTGCAAGGGTTGGGAGCAGCCACTGGCGTGTGTGTGCTGCCTGGAAAGGTGCTCTCCCACTCCTTCCAAGTGCTCCCACCGTGCTATGGAGGGAGAGGTTTCCAGAAGCAGCTCTGTCTTGCCTCCTTCTGAAAGTCTCGCCCACCCAGGAAATGCTCCTGAGCTGCCCAGGTAGGATCAGCCCTTGCCCGCTGTCCTTGTGCCACGTGGTGAGGCCACCAAGGAACAGGCAGGGATGGGGGACAAAGGGAATGGGGACACACATCTCCCCCTGCCTGCCTGATGCCCCTGGAGGAAGCCTCCCCAGGAAGCTCCACTCTTAGTCTAAACCTGAGATCAAACAACAAGAGGTGAGGGAACCTCCCAGCTGCCAGGGACTTCCTGTGCTGACAGGGAAAAGAGGGACTTGGAAAGGTTCAAATGACGACACAACTGCCACAATCCCACAAACGTGGCAGAGCTGGGAAGGGATCCCTTTCCCCCTTTCCTCCTCATCCCTCAGCTCCCAGGTGTGGCAGCTGCAGAAAAGCAGACAGGTGAGAAGAATTGTCTTCCACGTTGTTCCTGCATCCAAAATCCAGGGGAACAGTGGAGCTCTTCAGTGGATCTTCCCAAGATCTGACTGAGCCGATGCTTTCCAGTCCAAGAAACATCCCTGCAAGGGAGGAGCCCCACTTTGTGCTGGGCCTTGCTCAGCTGTCCAGAGCCAGGACTGAGGAGTGACCAGCAGGACTGTGAGATGCCCAGGAGCTCTCCTTAACCCAGAGCCAGGCAGAGAAAAGCCAGACTTGGAACTGCAAAACCTTCCACTCTTCTTCCCAGTCATTAATCGGAGCTAAGGATCAGCCAGAGAGGTTTCACAGAGCAGGTGGCCAAGTGGCAGAGCCCAGCAGCCACCTCACCCTGCAGAAACCCCCTCCCTGAATGGAGACAGGAGCTTTGGGGTTTGCAGAGGTGACCCCAAGCCCAGGCAGTGCCACGGGCAGGACTGACCAGCAGTGATGCAGATACAGCAGAGTCTCCAAAGCCCTGTCCCACCTATGGTCATAACGTGATGAGGTGCTGGCCCTTAGTTCTGCCTCAGAACTGCTTGGGGACAGCTAAATTCAACAATCAGAGCTGGAGCTACTACAGGGAATGCATCTAGGTGTGCCGAAAAGGAGGGGGAGGGCAGTCTGCCCTTCCAAAAGTGCTGAGATTTCACACCACCTCCCCTTTCTTTGCATAAGGAAAGTGGAGAATAAACAAAAACTCACTCCCTGATCTTTTATCCCTAGGTTAATGGTACCCTTTGAGCAAAAGGGATCTTCAAAAAGGGCCGAAGTGTTACTATTAAGCAGGTGATTTCAGCAAATTCCCTGCTGGTAATGGATGACACATCCCTTTCCCCAAGGTCTGTTAGTGGTAAGACAAGCGGCAGGAGCTGGAGCCTGGGAAGGGGCTCAGAGGGACAAGGGCTCTGCTCTGTCCAGATGTGCTGGGCGTGGGCACCACGCTCCATCTGTGTGCAGCAGCCTTCCCCAGAGTCCCCCGGGCTTTCCAGCAACCACTGCTGGGGGAGAGATTGGATCCCTACACTGGTACACTGACAGATCTATATACACCCTCCCAAAATACAGGCTGGGGAGGAATACTCTATTGCATAGAAGGTGGCTCGCGTTAGCTAGGCCTAAATGACAGTCTGGGAGCGTTGTCGGAGGCTCAGGGGCTTCAGAGAGCTGCTGGAAGCAGATGCTGGCTCTTGCAGTGGTGTCTGGGATTCCTCCTTCCTGGAGTGCTCCTCATACCATTCCTACAGTGGGGGAGCAAACACAGCAGGGATCAGGCTGTGCCCCACACACCCCAAAAGGGCAGAGCCTTCTGCCACTCTGCCATATGAGGGCACATTTTTTTCAGGCACAGAGGGCTCTTTCCAAAGCCCTGGATACAGCCCAAACTCCTGGAACAACCCAGCTCGCTGCAGCATGGCTGTGGTGGATGCACTGAGACCAAGCAAACTTAGGCAAGGAAACATCCCTCCCTCTGGATGTCCCTCCTGAGCACCCAGGGCTTGAGTATGGCTGTTCCCATGATGTCTGGGATTTGCAGAGCTGCTCCTGACGCTGGGCAGCACCCAGGGTGTTCCAGGATGTCACATCCCTGAGTCACAGACTATGCAGAACAGGCAGGGAGCCTCTCTGCAGATGGCCCAGCCCCACGGTAAGTAACGTGCATTCTCCTTAGGGGAACTCAAGACTTGCCCCCAGTTTTTCTGCTCTGGGGACAAAGGACAGATTCAAATGGTTACAAGATTAATTCTTTCAGCACTAATCATTACATTAGCCCACGACCTTCAGCTGCCTTTGGCAGGACAGTGACCAAACCCATGGCAGAAAGCTCCTGAGCATGGAGGGCACTGGCAGGAAGGTGCTAAAAATCCAGGGAATCTGCGGATTTATGCCTTTCCCACCTTGCTCAGCCTGCAAACGAGGCAGCCCCGCCTGGGACAGCTCCTGGTTTCTGTATCAGAAAGACACGCCTAAGCTCAAGCACAACCACATTCCAGAGGTTTAAGAGCTCTGTGCTCAGCAGCCAAGCCCCAGGCAGCACCAAGCTGTGCTCACAGCCCCAGCAGACACCCGGGGAGCCCAGGGCAGCCCAGCCAGGCAGAAGTGCCTGTGCACACCCCCAGTGTGGTCACTGATCCTGGCCCGACACACCTACGCCCACTGAGGAGCTCTGACGTGCTCTGTGATGTAACAAACCCCAGGTCTCAGAGGAAAGCAGTCCCCAGGGTTTGAAAGGATGGGTTGCTGTTCCAGGGAGTGTTCTCACCACAGACTTGGTGGTAGCCCCAGCTCAGGCCCACATACCTGTATCTCCTCCTCATACATCTTCATGCTCAGATCACTCTTGGTCCTTGATCTGCGTCCCAGAAACACCGTTGACATTTGCTAAAGAGTTGGGGGAAGGAGGAGAAAACACCAAAAAAGACATTAATCAGTCACTGCGCAGCTGGATCTGCCCTGGAACTTCAGGCATCCTTCCTGTGGACACCCATCATCCACTGAGGAGCTCAGGCTGTCCCAGGCTCCTTCTGTTGCCCCTGAGGGACTGCAGCACCTGCCCTGTGTCATGGTGACACAGGGGTATAATGGCCATTATTAAAACAACCACTTCAGCTCTTCCCAGATGCATGAGACAACAGTTTTTACACAAGAGCTCATTTTCCCAATTTAAAATGTTTTAGAGTGGAAGCATAAGCAGTGCCACAGAGCAAGGAAAGACGTGGAATCAACCCCATCATGCTGCTGCATAACGCTCCAGGACTGTCCAAGCCTCAGTGTGTGATGGTACAGAGAGAGAGGCAGGAGAATTATGAGACAGTGGCTTCCTTCAAGAAAAATAAATGTGCCTTTTTTCCAGTCAGCATGGGGCCAGGACAGCTCGATGGGAATTTTGCAGGCGACAGGGATGAGCCTTTGTCAAGGCTGTGCAAGGAGCAGCTGCTACTTTTCTAGAGCAGCAAAATTGATGCTGCAGTTGCTCCAGCAGCTCAGCCCTCAACACTACAGACAGAGGCAAGTGGATCTTCTCTCTTCAGAGAGACACAGGGGCCCTGGCACATCTCCCTCCCCTGAAGGTGAGAACCTGCAGTGTCTCCTCTTACCCCGTATTTGTCCATCTGCAACACGATCTTCTGCAGCTGGGCTGTTTCAGTGGCAGCTGAAGTCCTCTTGTACAGCTCAATTATGCCAATCACCTCCTCCTTGGAGATCTCCTTCTCCAGCACAATGCCATTATCTTCTGCAGAGGCAAGAAACAGAAAGAGGAAAAAAAAACCTCTCCAAGATGAGCATTGCTCAAAAGGCACCACAATAACCCTGGAAGGCAAAGCCTAAAGCACATAGGACCAAGCCAGAGGTCAGGTACAGCCTGTACCTGCTTTTGTGACTTGAAAGGGATATGTTTGATCCCCAAAAAGGCAGGGAAAAGGTTAACTAGTGAGTAGGGCCAGTAAACTTTCTGACCCAAGCTATTCTCATCAGGCTCCTTGGTATCTTAAAAAAAAAAAAATCTTGAAGCTTTTTTGCTTGCCTGTAATTCAAGAAATCAAATAATCATACAAGAGTTGCTGCCTTTTGACCTTCACCTGCTTAAGAGAGCTTGGGAGTCCAGGACTAACCAATGTCCTTCACTGCTCCCTTCAAACTGGGAGCAGGATGTTTCACAGGTGTTTCCCTAATTAACAACTCCAGGGCCACACAGATTTGATCTTCTGGCACCTAAAAAAATGGGGGCCTGAGGCCTTCACCCACAGGAACAGCAGGAGAAGGGCTTTAAGATATTAGTGTGGCTTTGGCCTGAATTAGCAGGTCAGGAAGGCATCTGCAGTTCCAGACCCCCAGCGCTCAGGAGAAGAAGGACAGTGAGTAAGTGATGACTCAGAGGGATGAGGGGATGGAGAGCCCAGCCACTACCAGTTCCAAGAGGGAAAGGCATGTCCAAAACCAGCACGGAGTCAGCAGCCTAGGTACAACCAGAAGTGTGGAAAAGAACTGGGCAGGCAGTGTCTGTTGTCCTGCAGGTTGTGGCAAAATTGCTAGCAAATCACCTTGCAGACACATCCTGCCACCAGTGAGTACATTAGTGAGGAAGGGAAATTGGTTTAAAAAAATTATTCATCTTCCCTTCCTGGAAGGTCTCTTGTTGAGCTTTGCTACATCATGGCTGCAATATTTCCTAGAAATCTTTCATGAAATGCACATGGACTTACATTTTCAAATAATTTGGTTGAAATGGCTCAAGTAGTTGAAGTTTGTATGTGTGTGTGCACACAAACGGACAGACATACATAAAACCCACATAAATACACCCACACACACTTTTTGGGGAATTCTGGGGGAGAGATGAGGGGCAGAGGAGAAAGACCAGACAGAAATATCACACTAAAGCAAAAGAATTAGGACAGCATGTCAGGCTGGAAAAAAAACCCTGATTTTTCCTGGCCAATCCCATTCTCTGCTAGAGACATAAAGCACCAGGGAGAGAAGACACAACATTCTAGGTCAGCCAGGCCTCAGCTCTGACCTTCTGAATCCTGGTTCTTCCGAGTGTAGTTCATGCGGAAGACGAACGCATCCAGGATGAACGCCACGATGATTGTCATCACCACCATGGTCACAATGTAGAAGATCATGAAGTACAGGCGGCTCCAGTGAGTGGTTTGGGATGTCACCCCTTCCTGAAGAGGAGAGGGAAGAAGTCAGTAGTGCACTAAATAAGGGAGAGGCACTGTTAACTACTTGTTAACAATAATAATAACAATAATAACAATAATAACAATAATAATAATAATAATAATAATAATAATAATAATAATAATGATAAACTCTCTGTCTCTCATTCCTGGCTCCACAGCTGGCCCCAGGGACTGCTTGTGCAATGCTCAATGCCCCAACAAGTCCTTGCAGTTAAAAAGAGAGGTTCCTACAGGCAAACACAGAGAACATCCAAAGCTTGTGGCTGTAAGAGCTGCTGTGCACGAGGACACAGCTTGGAGAGCAGGGTGACAAACTGGAGCACAGGGTGACTTTGTTTGTGCAGACTGTGAGGCCTGAAAGGGTGCCCAGCAGCATGGTGGGGGCCAAAGGCCTCCCAGCAGTCAGGAGCAGAAGGTATCTGTCAACAAGGGGCAGCACTGAGCCCATTCCAGTCCCCACGGGAAGAAAGCAGCGGAGCTGGAGCTGACAGAGTCTGTGCTGCCTGCAGGGGCTCACTCACCATGATGATGTACCAGTCATTGACCACCGTCAGCTCAAACAGTGTCACTGCACAGAAAGGGAGAAAACGCACACACATAATTGTTTTATCCATCCTGACCTGTTATACAGTGATTTTTAGGTAAATTATTTGACAGGGAAGACTGACACAAGATAGCAAAGTTTGAATAAAGTCAGCAAATCCAGAGAGATTGCAGACCCTCCCCACTGGAATGACTTCAGACAAAGGGGGTCAGGCCCACAGAAGCTGAAGCATGGCTTCGTCTCTGTTTTTTAAAGAAATCAGACCTGACTCTTCACTAGAGACCATGGAGACCTCTGAAATCTCCAGGAGATAAGCATTCTGCTCACACATCAGGAAAAATCATGGAGAGTAATCAACACATTCAAATTATTCTTCATCAGAGGGTTTAAAGAGAAGCATCGCTGTTGGTTCTTCGGAAGGGCAGTGACTTAATGCCCTCCTTAAACACCTCTGGTCTGATCACCAGCCAGAACAGATCTGCTGGCTTCCAGCTGGCTTTGCGAGACCTCTGCTTACCCTGCAAAGCAGTCCTGGCAAAATCAGCCAGCTGGAGCTCTCCAGACAGAAAGAGCAGGATGCTGAGTGAGGTGCATTAGCAGGACTCCCCGGGAGAGTCCCAGGCTCACAGGAACATTACAGCATTACAGAGCCATCCAGCTCTGCAGGAACACGGGATAATCTCTGCTAGGGACAAAAGTGCCCTTACCAAAGCTGTTCAGAATGTTGTCAAAGTTGTTGAGATAGTAATAACCTTCTTCCACAACCGTTTTGTTGCCAACTGTGTGGTTCACCCAGCGGTAGGAATCTGCGACTGTGCTTGTGCTGGTTGGAGAAACCAGGACAAAGAATCAGCAGAGACTGGAAAAGCAAAGAAAATCTAAAAAGTTATAAATACCAGCCCCTCTAGGAGGTGGTAAGCAGAGTGGCAATTTCTGCCTCTTGGCCAACACTTGTATTTTCCTCTGGAAGGAACCCTCTCTCCTTCACAGCTCAGCACAAGCCCAGGGAGCACAAGGAGTCTTTCTAATCATTCAGCAAGTATTACACCAGAGTTCCTTGGCTCCCACCCTTAAACCTTGGCATTTCCAAGTGGTCTGCCATAATTTAAGGTGAAAAGGCACAGGACAGCTTAAATTCACCTGGTCCTGGAACCCACGTTGGTACAAAGGGAGGTCTAATTATCTAATACCCCTGGACAAACAACTCTGGCATCATAAAAACAGAATGGTTTGGGTAGCAAAGGACCTTAAAGCTCACCCAGTGCCACTCCCTGCCATGGGCAGGGACACCTTCCACTATCCCAGGTTGCTCCAAGCCCCTCCAACCTGGCCTGGGACACTTCCAGGCATGGGGCAAGAGAAATGAAGTATCTCCTGGATTTTTGCCACCCGTTGCCTTAGCTACAAAACCCCATTCAGCCCCATCCTCTGGCCACTTTTCCACAGGGAAATGGGAGCTGCCAGAGCTCCCTGCTGCTGGCTGAGCACCAAAAGCACTGTTGAGGGGGCTGGATTTGAGGTACTCACTTGCAGCAGTTTGGGTAGACCACGCCAGCGAAGAACTCCATGCCAACGATGGCAAAGCAGTAGTAGAAGATCAGCAGGGTTAAACCCAGGCTGGAGGCAGAAACAGAAGGAGTACTGTGCTGCTGAAGGGTTGCTAAGACAGGGAAACACAAAATCCCAGGCTGGTTGCTCTGGGAGGAATTTCCAAGGGATGGGAAGCAGCACTAGAAACCCCAGGCTACCCTCCCTGCTGCTGGGGCTCTGCAGTTCTTGGCCTGCTCTCATTCAGGGAGCCCTTGGACAAGGAGTTTGCCACTCGCTGAAGAGAGAAACCAAAGAGCAGCCTGGATTCCCTCCCAGTCTGTCCTTTTCTGTTAAATAAATCTCTCTCCACAGTTCCTTTAATAAAGAACACCATGCACAGTTTCTGCCCTCTCCACATCCTTGGATGCAGGGACCGTGCCAAGAGCAGGGCTCTCCAGCCCTCCTGCGAGGGAACTGGGGCTGAGGCTGCCCCACACAGGCACCAGGCTCCCCCTGCCCCACCACAGCACAAAAATGCTCTCAGGTGGCTCTGCTCAGGATAGGGAAACATCCAGGGCCAAGGGTGTTCGTGTGCCAGTGTTCTTCCCACATGGGCTTCCTCCTCAGCAGGAGCTGGGATGGGGGGAGAAAAACTACAACAAGCAGGGACTCTTAGTTCTCCACCTAACACAAAAGCAGGAGGAGGCCCGGGGTGCTGGAGTGCTGCTGCTCCAAGAAATTGGAAAATTAACACTCCCCTGCAGCACAGTGAGGAGTCAGTAACGACCCAATGACAGATCAGAGCATAAATCCCTTTAACAGATCGACAGGTCCCTATCCCGACCCCAAACCTTCACTCCCCTCTCCCTGCCATCACCCCAAGAGCAGAAGTTGGTACCTGGCCATCCGAGGGAACAACTCAAACATGGTGTCCAGGACATTCCTGTAGCGTTTCTTCAGTTTAAACAGCCTGAAAGGAGAGGCCAGGAGTTACCCATAGCCCACAGCTCTCCTGGTGTTGGGGGACATAGGTAAAAGGAGAATCCCAGCTCTCTCTACCTCACAGGTCAGGGACAGGGAGGTTTCCTGACACCTAACTGCTCCTTCTCAAGTGGTCTGTGCTCACCTTCCAGAGTCCTGCTGTCCCATCTCAATGTTTATGACACATCCAACCACAGGACTGAGGATCTCAGGGAAAAAAGGCTGTCTTTTTATAAATAGCTATTTAAAACCCCTAAAAATTGTAAGAACTTACACTAGTCCCGTGTACAGGGTCAGGATTCATTCCTGCTTCCCTCAGACACAAGCTTTTCTGTGTTTCCCCATGACCCAATAAAAATTGATGAAAGAATACTACACTGTTCCTGCTAATTTAAGTTTTGGCAACCCCATCAGCCTTTGCAGAGAAACACAGCTGCCAAACAGGCTTTGGCAGGGGAAGAACAGAGAAAACATTATTTTTTTCCCCCTCTTGAGTGTCATGAAGTGTTCTTAAAATCCTCACTGAAGAGCTAAATTACATTAGCTTGTTTTTAACTAAACATTTTGCCTCAAATCTCTTCCCCCTGTGGCTCTGGAGGCGTTTGTGAAGGTGAGTAACCTAGACATGAGAGGGTTAATTAACCCCAGCTCCCTGAACTGCAGAGAGGTTACAGGCCATGGTCCTGCTCCAAGTGTGAGATGCAGTTAGAGCAGGGCACTACTTCACCCAAGCAAGCAGCATCCTCTGAAAACTGTAATTTCTGGTAATTCAATGGAAATTATTAAACTGGCTCAGACCATCTCACCCTGACAGAAGAGGTTTTCTCTGAACAGCATCAGACAATTTAGAGGAGGTGTAAGAACCCCACGAAGGCAGACACAGGATAATCTGCCCCCAGTAAATCCCTTGATCTCTATTAGAGATCAGCTTAAGCTCCAAAGCACGGGGTTTTCATATCCCATCCCAAGTTTTTGTTATCGTTCATTTTGATAACTCGGGCTAATCTCATTACCCCACGCAATTCCTGTTCGCCATGGTCACATTCCCACAGAGCAATCCCTGCCCTCTCCTGCTAAGGAGCTCGGTGCCCAATGGGACTGATGGAAAACAAGCCTGTTTTCTCCCACCTGCTCTCTGGAATTCCCCCTTCCCAGCCTTTCCCACCTCACCTCAGCAGCTGGAGGGGTCGCAGGACCACGATGAAGTAAAAGGGCTCCATGTTAAATGCCAGTGCCATGAGCCCCAAAAATGCAAACAGGGTGACTGAGAAGTCAAAGCTGGAGAGAAAAAATAAAATAAAAATAAGAGCAAGGATTTGTCAGTAGTGCTTCAGCAGAGAAGAGGGATTGGTGCTGCCCCAGCTTAACAAGATGCACGAGGCCAGGGGCAGAAGAATTATAAGAGCTGGCTGGTGGCCTTCTCTACAGGCTTGAAACTCCTGCCACAAGTTGGTGTTTCCAACCCAAAAAGGTGAATGTGCACTTACAGATTCCAGCCTGAGGACAGGTACTCCACAGGCCCCAGCCCAGTGGTCTTCAGGAGCAGCTCCACGCCATAGACTGCAAAACAGGAGGAATCAGGGATGAGCAGCAGCACGGGAAAGGCTCGTGTGAAGGTTTGCCTGCGTGGATGTGTGGTGATTTCAGTACAGGATTTCTGAACAGGGGTTTAACAGACCCCACCCATCCTCCTTGTTCTCAGTGAGACTTTTCCCCTCCAAATCAACACATTTTCCTGTGTTCGTGGAGATTTCTCTCTGCAGAAGTCTACAAAAACAATCCCTGCCAGGCACAGCATTGTTCTGGATGGAGGCTCTACACCCATGGTTAAGTTGTAACTTCAATTCCCCTCCCAGCTCCTCAGGAAATGACACAGCTCTGTTGGGAGGCATCAGCTTACTTGTGAGGAAGACTATGTAGCTCCACGGGACATTCCTGGAGAAGAAATTCCCTCCTGCAAGACACAAGAACAGCTTTCTCAAGCCTTGCCCTTTTTCAATCCCTCAGCACCAGTCAAGGAACAAGCTGTGATGTTTCCTACCTTGCAACATGAAGGTTTCTACAAGAATCCAAATTCCATTCACAGCCACCACAGTGTCTGGAAAACAAAGGAAAAACCCATAGCAGAACCACTCCTGGATATCCATTTCCTAGGCTAAAAAAAAGAGTACAATATAGGACAAGTGGCAGGGTCATTGCTTCCAACTCAGTGAACAAACTGAACTCAGAAATTGGGAGTCTTCCACCATGTCTTCCAGGCCTTTAGCAAATGCAATTACCTTTATGTTCAAAAGGAAACAAAACTAAAAAAAACCAAACAACCCCAAACCTCGAATTACTGAGTAGGAATAGATCATTTAGAAGCCAGCAGGCAGCACCAGGAGGAAGCACCCTTTCTCCTCTAGAGAAGAGAAGCACAGATTCCTTCTCACAGGCAGCTCAGTTGCCAAGCACTCTCTCCAGCAGTGAGGATGCTCACACCTCAAGAGCAAACAGAATGTGCTTGGCTGGCAAGGCAGTTCCTCATCCAGCATCCTTCAGCTGCAAGATAAACCCCCCAAGGTTTGGGAAAGCTGATCACCAACCCACCTAAATGCAGAAGCTGACTCCCCACAGCACAGCCCCCCAGGGAGCCTCTCCAGAACCAGAGCCGAGAGCCCAGGTTGGTGGTACAATTGAGCAGTTCCCTCCCTCTACACCAAAACTCCAAGGTTTGTCCATAAACCACGGCTCAGACCACACCAAGTCCTTGGAGGGCTGGCAGGGATGCCATGATGATTTTTTGCCTTTTCTTTTATACCCCTTTTATATACCTTTTTATAGCTATTTGTATTCTTAGTGTTTTTTAGCCTACATTCTTAGACGTATTTTGTCAAGCTAGGAGACGAAACATCTTAGGAGCCTTGCAGTTAGGGATCAGAAAGCCCCAGACACCAAGGTCCTCTCCAGAACACATTCTGTAAACTGAGATAGAATCACCCAGGGGAAGGTTCCTCGGGGAGGGGGGCTCACTTGAGCCCCTCACTGGGGAATCTTTGATAGAGATGCTAATTAGTAACACCTGTAATGTTATACCCGATGGATTTTGTGTGGGATTGCGGTGTGCATTTGGGCACATTCCACCTGGACATGGTGCACCTAAGGATCCTTAAGATAAATACCGAGGTAAAACCCCTTTTTCCCTTCTAACTGTGTTTGACCCTGGATTTTAAGACCAGGAAAAGGCATCAGCAGACACAGCACACCAGACCCACATGAGCAAGGGAGCCAAGCAGAGACAGCTCATGACTTCTACTCACACATGGTGTACTGGAACACACGGGACTTCACAAGGATGTTGATGCCTGTGTGAAGGGAAGGATGACAGAACAAATGTTTACACCATCCTCCATAGCACAGATCCCTCCATCTTCTCCTGAGAGACATTTTTCATACCAATCCTCAGCACAGAAGCCAAACAGATCAGCAGATTATTAACTTTCACTTGTTGGGAACAAGTTTAAACATCCTTTAGAATTTTAGCAGCAATGAAGTCATTTTCCTCAGCCCCCAAGATGCCCTGTTTGGTCTCTATGTCCTAATTCCGGGGTGTGGACAGAGGTAAATGCAGATGTCTGTGTTAGGAACAGCAAGGAGGGTTGGGAGCATCAGCAGAGCTCTGAGGGCTCCTGTGGCAGCTGTATTTGGATCAGAGGGTGTCATCTGTTCCCCAGGAGCACACACCACCTCAGAAGAGCTGCGGGTTCTTAACTTTGAATGGCTTCATCCAGTCAGGAAACTTGGGACATAGGAGGTAAATCCCATTGGCAAGACTGATTACTCTGATGGGTGTTGGAGGCCTCTTTTCCCTTCCCAAACTGCTGTCCTTGACCTGAACAGGAGCTGCAACCACAGCTCAGGACCAGGCAGCCTAAGAGCTTTTGTGACAACCCAAATCCCACTCCACAGTCACTGCAGGAATGTTTACAGGACAGAAATCTTCCCTGGAGACTCTGAATGTAAGGCTCTGGCCTCAGAGGCTCTGGATACACAGGGAATTGGTTAGGAGGCCTTCCCTTCCCTGTCTTTGTAAGGAAACACTCTTCCTTCCTGCCAGCTGAACACGTGCTGCCATGAAAACAGTGTGTTACCTTTAAAAATAAGGAATGCAGTCCGTGGAAGGTCATCAAACCAGTGCTCGCGGTTTCGTTTTGCCTGCAAGCAGAACAGACACGGTCAGCAGCAGCCAGAGCTGCATCCATGCAAAAGAAAGGGCAGGGACAGAGACCCACCTTACCCCCATCATCTGCTTCTCTTAGATTGCCTTTGTTTCTTACCCAGCTCCTCTCTAAGCACTCCTTTTCTCTCCCTCCCACACACAGTTCCCCTCTTCTCCCCACAACAAACTCTTACCTTCCATTTTAAGCCAACAACTTCATAGAAATTGTAAAAATCCTTTAGACTGCAAAACAAAGAAACATCTGATCAGAGCCTTGGGCGTGACTAGATCCTTAATTGTCCTTGTCAGCCATCACCAGCGCAGAGTCCCTGGAAGTTATTAACTCCTTATCAGAACTGCAGCCACAGCTGACAGAACTCAGCAGTGACCTCTTCCCAGCCTGGCCAAAGGTTCTCGACTGACAATAGCCAGAATCTCCTCTCTGTAAGGCTTCAGCCCTTAAGGGAAACTGACTCTACTGAACTCCAGAGTTCTACCACTGAGAGGAAAGACCTGAGGCTTCGATGCCAACTCCAAGGGATGGAGATTGCAATGCCCTTCAACAAGCCTTGGACTGTCTTAATTACTTGTACAGTCCTTTTCAAACATCTCTGCACATTTCCTTTTCAAGGTAAAAATGAAGTTTGAAAAAGGACACGAAAGCAAAGAAACTCATAGAACACAAGTGCCTGTCTAGGTGCTCGAGGTCAGGCCTGTAACAGCTTTTACGTGTCTGAAAGTGAGGATACTGAACTTTTCAGACTCTTACTGGTGACATTGGTGCCTACATTTCTCAACTCAGCCTTTCTCTCCCTACGCCATTTTCAATACTTCTCTGTGGCACTTGACTTCAAGGAGAAGCATCAGCACCAGTTTCACAGGAGAGTCACTTGGAACCTGTCTGTGGCCAGAACAAAGTGAAAGGAAGAGAAGGTCTCCTGCTCTAATTCCCTCTGCTTCCTTGCTGGCTGGAGTTAGCTACACCCACCCACCAGAATGGCAATTCTCTGCCTCATAACACAGAGGATGGCAGCCCTGAAAGCACCAGCAGAACCAGATTTTAATTAACAAAACCCTGGGGGGGACAGCCAGCTGCTGGAGAAAGCAAAAACTTGTTAAGCTGCGAGGCCGTGCTGTGTGAGGAAATGCTCCTCGCAGGCTCCGGTGCTGCTCCCCAGCTCCTGGCTCTGCTCTGGCAGGGGAGTGGGAAGCAGGTCCTGCCTGAGAGTGCCAGCACAGCGCTGTATCCACAAGAGGGCATGCAGGAACGCCATCACCTCCCAAGGAAAACCTCAGCTCCCAGGGTACCCAGCCCTCCCAGCTCCCGGCTTCCCAGGAAAACCCTTCCCATCACAGAACTCTATTCCCACATCCCAGACAACGCTCATTCCATAAACCCAGCCATCCCCTCCAAAGCACAGCCCAGCTGCAGGGAGTGGAACAACCTCCCTGCTCTGGGTGCAGTAGCAGGACCATCCTACCTGACTAAAGGGGTATTGCTCTGGTTCAGTGCTTTGAAGGTGAGATATCTCTCCCTGGCACACATCCGAGGCTTGTAGAACCGCAGCAGCCCTTCGAAGTGCTTGAAGGAAATTCCAGACGGCCTCTGGCAACAAAGGAATGCTGTCAGAAGCAGCAGCATCAGGCAGGAACACACAGAGGCTTTTAATTCTCACTCTGGATTTGTTTTAAGCAGGATTTCATACATTATGACTGAGCCCCCTAAGTACCCCGAGCTATTACTTTAACATACCAAGCTAAGCCCAGAGCACAGAGATCAGAAAGCCCTCCTGGCAATCGGTCCCTCCAGCAAATGCAGAACTGTTCCCTGTTGCCCCATCACCTGAAAATTGTCCAACCAGACACCCCAAGCAGAGTTCAACCCCTCTCCTTGGGAAATTAGCAGGCAGCCTAAAAGATCCCACCACGGCGCTTTTTTAAGGCCATCAGCTATGTGCACTAAACATGAACTAATCTACTAGAAATGGGTTAGTTATTTTTGGGTCTTATTTCTCTTGCTGCTCCAACAAGTTAAGCAAGAAATCAACCTTCTCCCCCAAGTGCTTGTCCCTGTAAAAAGTTGTTTGTAGGTGAATTCCTTCTGTTTCTGCACTGTTCACTGGTGCAGGATCTAGAAAATGGATTATATCTTCAATTGTATGACCCATCCCTCCTCTCCGCAGTGGTGCTTCATAAGACAAACAAGTCCTCAAGTGACCCAGACTGAATCAGACAGAAATCAATGATCACATGCACTCCAGAACAAATTCCCCTCATTTTATCAAGCTATAACCTCACACAGGGCTGAAATTCAGAGTACTCCGCTTTTTCTCCAGAAACAGAGGTGAACGAGTTACATGAATGAAAAAACCACCAGCCCATGGTGAGTCTGATCACAATCAGCAGAGATAAATCACCTTTTTTTGGAGGTGCTGCTCCAGCAGCCCAGCCCAGGGGTGCTGCTAGCACAGCTGTACCTGTTTGGTGACCAGCAGCCGGTACGCGTGCTGGATGGCCGTGCGCTTGTGCAGCAGCAGGGACTTGAACTTCCTCTTCTCAATGTCATTGAAAGTGTCAAACACGACAGCCAGAAGCTGAGAAGACAGGGGAAAAAGTGCTGTTTTGACCCTTACACCCTGCAGGGCTTCAGGGAAGCAAGGAGAGGCACTGCCTGCAGCAGGAACGCTGATGGACGATGGAGTCGGCGAGGTCCCGCTGGCATGAGGGATCCCACACAGGGATCCCCGAGCTCACGGCACCGATCCACTTCCTGGAGGAGGTCCAGATGTTTCTGGCTTCTCAACACTTGCTAGGGGGTTTTAAGAGCTAAGGCTAAAGCACACAGAAAATCATATCAGATTTATTAAAACACCCTGATCTGTTCCTGGAAAGCAGGGTTTGAGGGCTGCTCTCTGGATTCACCCTTCCTGGGAGCTTTGGCTAACACATATCAAAGCTAACCCTCCATTTGGGACACATGCAGGGAAATCCAGCTACAAACATCAAATCCCTCACCTTGGGCTGCAGAATTCGTCAACTCCTTTGGCAAACCCTTTTCCACCACTCACAGCCTCCCCTGAGCAGCCATGCTCTCAACTCTGCAGTGATCAGCACTGCAGTCCTGCCACACTGAGTAATTCCATCCCCTTCAAACTGATTTACAAAGTATTTCGGGCAAGTCCAGATCATAAAATGCCATTTTATGATAAATAATTAAGACAGAGAAGGACAATAAATTTCATGCAACTGAGTATGTCACTCCAAGCATGATATTAATGTGAGAGAAGTTGAAAGATGCTCGTATAATTTGGTTTTCTGTGATTTAGTTCAATTCCTCATGGTTAGATATTAAAGGAGCTCTATCTGTAGCCAAGCTGCCATTTCTAGAAGGATTCTGCCAAAGGGTCTGAGATGATTGCAGAGCAGTTCTGGGAATGGGGAAGACTCTGCTGAGCAATGAGCTCCAAAACCAGGCAGAGGGAAGTCAAGTGCTCCCCTGGGGACTCACCAAGTTCATGATGAAGTAGAGCTCAATGGAGAGATACACGATGAAGAAGACACAGGACCAGGGGTTCCGGGCATAGGACGGCATCATCACATCAGGGAAACTGCATCCCAAAGGACACCAGCGTAAGCACCAAATAACTCACATTACACATTCCCCCTGCACAGGCAAGAGGCACAGGGCATGGGGGGTGTGTGTGCATAAACTCACATCTAAAGATCTGCACATCTGTACAAAACTTATGAAAAAACCAAACATGGCAAGCACGTTCCTTGCACATCCCAAACACCAAACGGGCTTTGTGATGTGGTTAAGGGCTGTGCTTTGATACTTAACAACAGCAGTACAGCCTCAGTGTAAGTGTTACAGCCTCAGATTGATTCCATCCTTTGCTAATTTCCTAATCCTCAGGGCTCTCCCTGACAGCAGATCAATATTTACCCACTGCTGTTATCCCAATTTCCCAGCTGATAGGTGAGCTGCAGCACAGGAAGTTACCTCTCAGCAGTGAGCTGCTGGCTGACAGAGGAGTACAAACACAAAGTTTCCCTTCTTGGACCAAGGCCTACCAAAGCTGTTTCCCCCCTTATTGCCCTCACAGTGATGAAGAGGTCTGAGCCCTTAGAGATAACACTGCAGCTGAGGCCACAGTGTCCTAAAAGCAAAATGAAACACCAGTTCTTCCCATGCGGGCTGACCGTGCACATCTCTCTCTCAGGCAGAGGAAAGGGGTCACACATTTGGAGACAGAGCATTTCTGCAGATAAACTCTGGGCTCTGCCAGACTCCTTTGGGACAAAGGGAAAGACTGAGATAGAAGAACATGAACTTACTTTGAAGTGGTCAAAAGCACGAAGAGATTCACCAGGCTGTTCTCTAAGGTATTAAAGTACTGAAAGAAAAAAATCTCATGACAAAATGCAAGCAGGATTTCATAGGGACATTTTGTTCCAAAAAACACCCAGTCCCCCCACCCCTTTGGATACAGGCACTCCCACAATTCCCTGATGCCTTCCCTAGGGAAAAGTACTTCAGCACTGGTGCTTTTTAAAGCTCTCTGAGAAACAGTGTCCGAAGGGTTAAACCAAAAAGCACATTTTTATAACTGGTTTCCCCCAGCCAGCCACAGCCTGGGCAGCAGCAGGAACCAGCGGCTGCTGGACTCTGATCACAGCAGTGGAAGTGGCCAAGCTTTGCCCCAGACACCTCCTCCCCTGGGGACAGTGGCAGGTGGCTCTTTTGGCTGAATGAAGGCCTCAAGAGCAAGGAACAGCTCTGAGAATGCTCCCTTTGGGACATCCTGCCTTGGAGGAAGTTCCCTCCACGTCTTCCTTCCCAGCAGAGGGTAAAGCAGGGTCACACTGCCAGGCAGCCTCGGACCAGCCAGCATTTGGTCTCACATGGAATAAACTATGTCTGCACTGTAATGCAGGGTTCTTAATGAAAGAATCAAGGTACTCACTGGATCCGAGTGGTTAGGGGAAAACAAGTAAAAACCTGAAGAGGCAGCAGAGAAAACAGAGGAGGAGAGAAAGGAGAAAGAACAAACAAAAATGAAGTCAGTTCAATGCCGAGAGTGAAGCAGCTCCCAAAGGGAAGGTCCCACCAACAGTAAATCCTCTCTGACACCCTAAAGATGGGAGTATCTGGAAGACACTCCACAGAGATTTGCCAATACCTGCCATTGGCATTTCACTGATCCTTTTGGAAAATAACCTTTCTGGGGATAGCTTGGACTGTAGCAGGTACACTCCATACATGTACACTTGTGGGCATACAGATTAAATTGTCAAGATCAAGGAACAGTGGGTGGAAGCAGAGCTTGAAAACACAGGCCACTGACTGTGCTCTGGAAGAGGTCAAAAGGGCTTCTGTCTCAAAATCAAATACCCAGCTTTCAGATTTTTTGGATGATCTAACTCTGCCTTCCAGATGACTACAGATGAAATGGCATAAATGGAAGATCCTGGCAACACTTCAGATGTGATCAGTTTATATTCATCCAGGCTGTTCATGTTGCTTTTGGACTATCACTGGTTAAGAGCATCACTTCTCCTTCCCTAAATACAACTCACCCAGAATAGCAAAAATCACCATGAAGAAAAGCAGGAGGAGAAGGATGTCAATAAATGGTGGGAGGGACTGGAAGATCTGTCGCAGATTTCTGAAAAATAAGAAAACATTAATAAACTAAAACTTGCACGTTTACTCCTCCAGGTTGTCAGGGGAAAGAAAAAAACCCACCACCACCACCTCACACTTGAGGGCTTTCTTCCCACTCTCTCCAAGGATTAAAAGTAGAAAGCTTGCTAAATTAAGATCGTTTCCAAGTTACCCATCTGTCCGTTGCAGTCAGCTCTCAGGTACTGCAAACAACACTAATGTCACACTGCCAGCTCTCCTTCTCCAGACTGAAGACCAGCCCTGATTCCTTGTGCAGTTTCCAGGCAAGCCAAGGAGCAGAGCCAATGCAGCCACACCCCTGTGCTGGTCTCTCTGAGGTGGCTTATACACCCAAGCCCTGTGCACCATCAGCACATCCACACTTAGGTCACTATGGAACCATCTCCAACATAAACACCAGTGAAAGACACCGATTTTCCCGGGATGCCTGCAGGATCTGAGCGCTTCCCCTCCAGCCCAGCCCCAGGAATGACAGCTGAACCCCCAGGCAGCCCAGCATCACCTTCTGACAGCCCCACAGTAGCGACAGTCCACGAGGAAGATGCAGCGCAGGGCGCGGGTGATGCGCACGTGCGAGGTCTGGCGCACCAGCACCACGATGGCCTCGATGAACTGCACCAGCAGCACACAGGTCTGCAAGAGAGGGGGGCATCAGAGGCACGGCTGCACTCTGCTCTGGGGAATGGCAGAGCTCTGGCTGACCACCTGTTTACGTGGGCGTTTGCAGGATGGGAGGTGTCCCTGGGAGTTCAGGGATCTCACATGAATCGTCCGGCGGCTGGGACGTGATAGCTGCGCCATCGCTGCCACACTACAGGCCTGTGTTTAATCCGGCTCTTTGGTTCTTGGAGGTGCTGCAGGACAAACCCTGACAATCCAGCAGACAACTCACCTTGACCATAGTCCTTTTGTGCCTGATAAAGGTTTGGAAGCCCAGCCACCTCATCTTCATCGAGAGTTCAAAGACAACCACGATTAACGCAAACAGCTCCAGGGTTGCGTGGACCTGCCGCAACACAGCAACACTTTGGTGAGAACAGCAGCACGGCAGAGGCCACACTGCTGCCCCTCCTTTTCCAAGGAGCAGGCGGGTTTGGCAACAGTCTGAGCATTGCACTGTAACATGCAGAAAACCCTAAGCCACTCCTTTAAAGCTAACATAGCATTGTTTTTCAAAGTTTCAATATTTATTGCTTTTGTGCTTTTATTAAAGCCTGTGCAATTTCCCTCTAAGCAGTACCAGGCCAGAGTTTCCGGAAATCCATGTCCCTTCTGGTCTTGAGCAACACATAAAAAAACTTATTGATACATTTGAAACAAAAGGCCAAGACACCAACAACTTAAGCAGAAATTCTTTGAAAAAAGATGGAGACTAATTTTTTTAGTGAAACACAAGAAGGAGAGCTGCTGGGCAGAGAGGTTTTACACAGAGAAGGGTTTTCTCTTGATTTGGACATTCTGGACAACCAGAAGGAGAGTCCTGATCTGTGTTCTAGGAACCAGTGGTTAATGGCACCAACCCTGACGACAACTTTGAAAGCACCCCATCAAAGCACACAGATTGCTGACTTATCTCACGAAAAAGGAAAAAAACACCCATTTCTGTTACAAAATGAAGAACTGCACAAATCAATAACACGAAATGAGTGTCACTTTCATTGTGGTCTGCCTAGATCAGATGGAAAAAGGAAGTTTTGATGTCTGGCCTGTCTGCTGTCAGCCATTTACAGAACAAGCCAGGTGGGATTTTTCCTCTTATTGTCTCCTCCTTCCTCTCTGTTTGGCCATGATTTTCCTCTTACCCCCACTGCAGAGCAAGCAGACTTCCTCATCTAGCCCCCAGGCACTTACAAAGATGCCCAGACGGAGCATGGGGACCGCTGGAGCCTCGCAGAGGGACAGCAGCAGGAGCAGCAGGGCCGTGCTCAGCTCCATCAGGTAGAAAAGGTGGTTGTGTGCAAAGAGGTAGGCAGCGAGTGCTTTGGCATTTTTGGGGTGAGTGAAGAACTTGTCATTATTTTCTCCTTCCTAAGGCAGCAGGAATAAAGAAGAGAACAGCATTAATGACTCTAGTACTATAAACGAATGAAAAATGCAGACTTTTATAGGGATTAGACACAATTCCCAACAGACTATTCCCATTTACAGCCTGTTGTTGACCTGTTTATTGAGGAATGGACTGCACACACGGGATATCCCCTCCTGTTCATAAGCACATTTCAGTAATGAAACTTGTTAATATCCACAAACTCCTGCTTCAGAAACCCCTGAGCCTCTTCACAATGAGGCAGAGAGCTGGGAGAGTTTATAAAGGCAGGCAAAAAACTTCAGCCAACATCCCAACATAAACACAGCACTTCATTTACTTGCAACTACTTCCACATGTTTACAGACTTATTTGATTAAACTTCTCCAGGACAGAACACGAAAACACCCAGATAAGCTCCAGGGCACCTGGCTGACAGTTGTTCCTCCTTATCTTGGCCTTGCAAAATGTCTGGGAGAAAACATTGGAGCACACACAGTGTTTTCTGCTTCAGGAATGTAAGACAGACTCCATGAAAAATTAACAAGTCTCTATGCTGATTTGTCATTCCCTCTTAACTAGAAAGCTTAATTAACATTAAAAGGTCAGATACTCCATCTTAACACTTTGCCTACAACTGATTTTCAAACAGCTATATCATGACTATTTTTCCCCTCGGATGAAACTTAGTTTGGGGAGATTTTAGAGGGTTTTCATGCACAACCACCCAACAGCTTCTTCTCTTTCTTCAGTCAACAGTTTTGGCAAGGGAGCTTTTATCACTCACAGGAAACTTGCTGCCTCTTGGGAGCTGTCATAAGAGACCACTTTTCCCCAGCAGGGCCACATGGATGCATAAGAAGTGGTGAGGTTTTATTTAAATTAACATCTTTCCATGCAGGCAATTACTGTAAGGACAGCCAAGCTATTACTATCAAAGCAGAATAACTGTGATTGCAAATGGATAACAAGGTCAGGCAACTCTCCTTTAGGAAGTGAAGCAGTCTCCAGACTTGCTCAGGAGAGGGTTTCCAATATTTCTCATTTGCTCCAGCTCACACTGAGTTTCAGAACAAACACTGCCGGGTCAGAGAGCCAGGCTGGAGCGGGGCAGAGCCAGCCCTGCAGAGAGCCCAGGCTGACATCAGCAGGGTCGTTCCCATCCAGCCTGGCAGGACACACTTCCAGAATGACAAACAGGCAAAATCCTGCCTCTGGGGAGCCCAGCAATTCCAAACGTGGCTGGACAGCAAAGCCCTCTTATCCAGACCTGACACTTGCCTTCAGCTACTGCTCACAGGACGCTCTTTAAGTGATTCTACCTCATTTCAAGGACAGTGTCATCGTGGCCATTGGTCAAGGCAGCAGCAGGAATCATCCCCACCCGAAGGGCCAGGCCTGCTGTGCCCATTACCATCAGAACTGCAGCAGCTCAATGACCCTTTGCAGAGCTGCTCCAATAATCAGGAATTTAAAAAAAAGCCTGGGAGGGAGGCTGGAGCCACTCTGCCACTGTCAGGGCTGCTCCAGCACTCCACGGAGCTTAAGTGCTGCCAAGGCCCAGCCTACACTGTTTTAAAATATTTGAAAAGTGAGATTTCTCAGTCCTGTGGGGTCAGAGCAGGGAGGGACAAAGGGTTTCTGTCACCTTGCAGTGGCTTAAACAAAAAAAAAACCCCAAACCGGGCCAAAGCACCTCAGAGCTTTGAAAGGGAATGAAGAGAAGGAAGGACAGACAGGAATGGAACCAGCAACCATTTCAGGCTGGACAGCTCTGGGAGAAGCTCAGTTTTGGTGGCTAATTCCTCACACCAGATGTACAGCAACCTTAAAAACACGAACCCTTTGCTGCAGTAAGGATGGTGTTTCTGGTAACTGGAGCATGGGTGGGGTTTGATTGTTTGTTGTTTTAAGTATTATAAATTTCGCTCCTGGGCTGATCCTAATCCCAGCAAAGACCAAAGACCCTTTCTTCCTGTAGAAATCAAGACCTCTGCCTTCTCTCATACCTCACATGACCTGCAGGACTTGACTGACACTAACTGGGCCACCCACCCACCCTGTGGCCAAGGCAGGATTGGGACCAGCACTTCCAGAACAGGAGATGTCCCCAGGAGCACACTGACCATTCCCCCTGCAGCCACTGGAGAGATGAAATTACCATCTATGACCAGCTACAAAAATCTCCATGCACAGGTGGCAGAACTGAACATGTGCTGAATCCCGCAACCACTACAGTCCATGACACTGGGAGAGAGGGGAGAGGGTGGCTATTTTGTTGGTCAGCTGCTCCAAATGACTTCCAGAGCCCATCTGGAGGTGCCTCCAGCATCACCCCACTCCTGAAGCAGAATCCTTGTAAAAGCACCGAATTTTCAGCCTCAAAATGGAAGCTGTTTGTTTCCCACAACCAAGAAGCACCATAGTTCCTGCAGACTACTCCCCCCACGATCCGGCAGGGCTCACCTGGAGGTAGATGGCTGCCTCTTGGTAGTTCATTTCCCAGTTGTGCCGTGCAGAGCTCTGCTGGGCGCAGCACTCCCCAGCCGCGGGGCTGGAGGCATCGTTGACAACGTCGTAGCTGCCTCCATCTGCATCAGAGAAACAGGGATTGACAATTAGGGAAGCTGGGATGGAGCGGGAGGCTCTGGGATCACAGACAGGCATCAGGAGGTGGCAGAGTAGCCAGGAAAGTGGCAGCCTGTACACTGATAAATTGACTCTTCGCAGGCAGAAGCTTTAAAGAGACACTCAAACCCAGCACCTCCACACGGGAATGCTCCCGGAAGATCATCAAAAGAGACAGCTTCCTATTCAATCCAGCACGCAGGTCTCCTGGCTCAGGAGGTGTGTGCTGTCATGCCTGAAGCTTGCTATCACCATCAGGAACTGCAACCAGGCAGAAAACAGCCACCAGCCCCCGAGGATGTCCAGCCCACCGCAGAAAAGAGGGTTTGAGGAAGGAGCAAGAAGCTTTTGCACGTGTCCTTGGAGTAGAGGCCATGGAAGGATGGGTACGGCACTGCCCCTGCCAAGGGGCACTGGTGTGAGGAGAGAAGCTGTCAGTATTTTCAGTAGAAAGCCCCATTTCTCACAGCACTTCAGAGCCACTAAACAGCACATCCTCACACCACTCTGAGGTGCTGAGAAGTACCAGCACCCCTCCAATGCAAAAAAACTGCAAGATGAATTTTCTGTTCACACTCCACAGATTAATTCTGAAATTTCTGAGTGCCAGTCCTCACCAGCCAAGAGCTGTAGAACGAAGCCATACTGAACATTCGAGCCAGATTTGGTAAATAAAGATTTTGTTTCAAAAAAACCCAAAACAATTCAATTGCAAAAAACAACTCCCAAACACAGCTACACACACACAGCGCCCTTCCCATGGGGCAGTTATACAGGGCATGTATATAAACTTCAAAATAATTGCCATTTCTGCATTCTGCAGCCTCGGTGCTATTAAGACAGATGAAAACTAAGTGAGAAGACAATTACTGTACAAAAAGGGAATGTCACTTGGTTTCCTCTTCTAGGACTGAGGGTTTTATTTTACCTTTGACAAAGAATACTGAGCAGAGACCCCACAGCAGTGACATCCACTTAGGGCCTGTGGTGGAGCTAGCCGCACTCTCAGTTCTCCAGAGTTTCAAACATTTCCCACACCACATGGTTGTTCCTGCTCTCAGAAGAGACTTCTCTCCTCTAGTGCCTCATGTTCCCAAAGTGGGTACATGTAAAATCGATCTTGCCAGCACAGAAGTGCTGATTTCCCCCCTTTTTATAAGCACAGGAGCTGTGGTGTGGCAGCTTGTTCTCTCTGTGTTAGAAGCTGTTATCTGAGAGTGGGCAAAAACCACCACGAGGTTCTTTTCCCCTCTTATGACAGCCTGCTGAAGGTTTGCTGTGAAAAAATAATCCTCGATGAATTACTGATTCAGTCTCTCCAGAACACCCTCTGGAGTGGAGAGAGAGTCCATGCCAAAAACTCTGCACCCGCCAAGAGAAATGGCACCATGTGCGCCTGGCAGAGGCAGGGAGTGGGAAGAAATCAGAACCCCTTCACCAGTGCACAGCCACAGCTGCCTCTTCCACCCCCAAATCAAATTAAGATAACATTTCTCTGGGGTTTGTGAAGACCTTCCAGACTGCACGCTCAGGTTGCTGAGCATTCTGCAGCACGAAGCCTGTTTCTCTTCCTTGCTTCCCCCACACCCTTAAAATACCACTCAAAATCTGGACAAATGTTTGAATGAGGCCGGTTCCTCCCCCACACCCCTCGATTTAGCACAGCTCTTGAAAAAAACTGAATGATGGAGTTTTTATTTATCCACGGAGCTGGAATGGCAGCCTTCTGGTTTGTCTGCTTTTAAACTAAGAGATGACAGCCATATGCAGAAATCAGAAGCGTTACATTGCGAGCTCTAAAAAGTTCTAAAATGTTATTGTTGACGAAGCTTTTGCTGGGGATGTGTCTCAAAAAGACAGACTTCCTCAAACTGCAGCCTGAGAGCAAAACCTTTTCACACTTAATGCTTAAAAGTTATAGGAAGAGCACACCTTCATCAGAACCTGGACTTTACGTTACAGAATATACAAAAACTAAGAGCATCGAAAACACACTGTGGCCAAAACAGCAAAGGTTTGTAGCATTAACCTAAACACCAACACACTGGACCCTGCCAAAAGATGCCAAAATCACCTTTAACCCTGAAGCAGGTCTTTTGCAAAAATTAACCTCACGGGAAAGGACTGACACTGGGAAAAGACACACCCCAGCAAAAACCCAGGAGCAGGACCCCACTCCGTGCTTCCCACAGAAGCTGGAAATAGAAGAGCTGTCCCAGCTCTGAGACCACGGTTGCAAATACAAAACAGCACTCAGAGATGCAAATCAGAACCAAAAAACAGCTCTAGAAATCAAGATGCTTTCCTGCTGTCTGAACCAGGCACAGACAACAGAAAAAGCACTGAAGTGCTCTGGTGGGGAGCTGCATTTTGTGGATCAGCTCCTTCCCCATCAGGTACCAGAAGGTTGATCTAGCATCCCTGAGGCAACAGCATCATCTGGGTCATAAATAATAATAAAAATAATAATAAATTTGAAGAGCAGCCCTCTGACTGTGTGCTTGGCAGCCCTCCAGCGAGCTAATTTCCTCAGCTGCTCCCATGATAACAATGACACAGACTAATGCAAGCTCGGCTCCGCTCGTGCTGCACAACATCCCCGACGGCGTTTACCATCAGTATGGAGCTCAATGAGATAGGAGGATCTCTCCACAGGGCTCCCGGAATCCTCGAAGTAGATGGCAGGCAGTTCTCTCCACTGCATGGCAGCCGCTGGTGCTCGCAGCCGGGCACAGCTGAAGTTCCTCCCTCCCTTCCGAAAGCTGATCCTCGATTTCGCAGCTTCCTCAAGGGAAAGCTCCGCACAAAAGACTCTGCTCTGCTCTGCTGGCTGCAGAACTGAACGGCTTCTCCCCTCCCCTCAGAGGAAGGTGGCTCAGACCTCAGTGAGATCCTTTCCCTGGGTGTTTCCGAGGGTGAGATTTTGGAAGGTTTGGCTGCGGGACGAAGAGCTGCCAGGCACAAGCGTGGTGGCGAAGCGGGGACTCGTGTGCTGCGCTCTCGTATTTTGGCATTTAGCACAACTTGCTCACCAGCAAGCACGATCAGCTAACGGGGAAGGAGTCAAAGTGCTGAGTAGGCACAGCAAGGAATCTCCAGCACAAAAAGAAAACAGATATTTCGTGAAGTTCACAGCGCAAGGGGCACAACAAAGGAAGCGAACTGAGCTGGTCACAGATGGTAAAGCTTCCTTCCTTACACTTGTGTAACTTATCCCAGTCATTCCCTGAAAAGAGAGAGAGGGAGGGAGGGAGAGAGGGAGGGAGGGAGGGAAAAAAAGAAAAGAGGAGGGGGGAAAAAAAGGAAAAGCAAAACCAGCTGGCTGCTTACACAAGGCATCCGGAACGAGACTGCCGGGACTCCAGCATCTCCATTCAGTGCAGCGGAGCATGCTCCTGTGTAAATAGTTTCCATATGTCATCATTACAATAAAAAACAAAAAAACAAGGAAGAAAGAGAAGGAGCATAAACTTTCCAGAGCCCAAACTGCAAAACAAATTCCCTGCTTAGGGGAAGGGAAAACTCTCCATGGGCTGCGAGCAAACAAACTCCTCTCATTCGGAGGAGCTCATGCAGCCATGGGGGATCTCCAGGGCAGAGCTGAGAGGGGAATAAGGGACAGAAAACATCCACAGGAGCCTGTGATAAGTCATCCTTCCCTTTTAGCCAGGTATTATGTATCAAACTGAAGTCACTCTGGAATTCATGGCTTTTGGTGTCTGCACTCCTTTAAATAAATACTATTTTTTTAAAAATTCCAACAAACTAGTAACCTCCTACAAATTCAAAGAGTTATAAACCAACTCTACAGGGTAGCTCTTTCATTTGCCCCGGAGCTCCCCCAGTCTGGCTCTCATTAGCCTGTTTGCCAGATGTTCTGCTTTCCAGATAGCACACACTTTTTATGGCCTTGCACTGAAACAGACTGAGATTCCCTAACTGGCTCACTGGCTGACTCCAAAGCCTTTACTGGACTTACCAGGGCTTTCTCCTAAATGGTTGAACATGGTTTGGATGCTAGTTGCCATCCTGCCCAGATATTGCTGTTTAAGCAAGTACACCTGTGATGACAGAACACTGCAGAACATGTGAAGGCAGAAGTGACTTAAATCAGCAAAAATATCCTTATTCTGTCATTCAAACTGTTCACACATCACGTGTGGAGTCAATGTAAGATGCAATATGTAAGTTGCTCCACTGAGCTCCATGTGTGAGTATTTCTCTTGACAGGCAAAAAAAGAAATGCCAAGGACACACGGCTTTGGAGACAGGACACACCTTCATTCACATGGCCTTGCAAGGTCCCTGATCCACCAAATAGAGCAGCAAGAGGAAGGAAGGCATCACCTCCTGCATTTGGGAAAGGTCAAACTGTCCAGGGCACATGGTTTGGGCAGCTCCCGTCACCAGTGTGTTCAAGTGTTCAAGGCTGGATGGGGCTTGGAGCAACCTGTTCTAGTGGAATGTGTCCGTTCCTTCCAATCCAAAGCATTCCATGATTTTACCATTCTACCATTCAACTGGAGCCTTTTTTTCAGGCTTTGCATGCCTCACTGCCACAACCCCTCTGTTTCTTACACCCTCCATCTTTGCTGTATCTGTAATTCCCAAACTCAGCCACAGAGCCCAAGCTTCCAGTTTAACACCAACACAATCAGGCACGCCACAACACTGAGCATGAGCCCATGGAAGAAAGCAGATCCCAGCAGGTCAAAGGTTCTCTTGGTGTTCCTGGATCTCCTGAGCTCACATCCAAGAGCTGTCCCAGTGCAGGATCCCCGTGCTGGCTGATGTTTCTGGCTCTCTCAACAATGCTGCTCCCTGAGCAGCATCCTGGTGAGGATGGACAAGGAGAAGGACAGCACTCCAGAAGCACTCCTCTCTCCTGGAAAGCCCTCATCAGAACCACATGGAACACTCACTACAGAAGGTGCGAATCCATGAAAAAACATGGAAGCAAGGTAGATGCCTACCCTTCCCCAACACAAGCTGTGCAGGCATCTTCAGTCCCAAAGCCAAGATTTTAGTCAAGCATTGGAGTTGCCCCAGCACCAGTGATGGCATTTTCCCTTCCAAGAGCTCACATGCCATGTACCTTCATCTCCAGAGGATTAGTCTTCCCTCCCTCCCCTAAGAAGGCTGATAAGAAACTGCTCCTTCCAAGCACTGAGGCATGAACACACATGCGCTTGTCTCTTCAAGGCCAGGCTCACCTAACCGGGAGAAAAAAAGCTGGAAGCTGCCTGGAAAGCACAGCTGGTCTGGCACTTGGCCACACATCTCAGAGGTGAGAGAGAGAGACAGGGAAATCACTGCCTTTGCTGCCTGATTGCCAGTTCAGCGCCGTGCCAACGGGAGCATTGCAGGACTGATGTCCACGGCCCAAAATGTCTTAGTGCCTGTCCTGTTTCAGGGGACGTTGTGGGAAGGAACAGAACAGCCATGGGGAAGTCTAAACAATTTGCTGTCAGTTTGTTGCCTAGGAAAAAAGGGCATCTCCAACAGAGAGCAGTGCCAAGCCCTTCTGCTGCAAGAGAAATAATCTACTTCGGAATATTTCGAACCAGCGTAACTGAGTCATGCTCTTCCTTAGAGACAACGGCACAGCAGAAACATATGCAAAGGCCTGGGGCTCTTTGTCTTACTGTATTCTCACAGCACTCACTTGCTGTGAAGCTCAACAAATAAAGTCACTTCAGCTTCCTATTTAACACAGGAAAGTTTTTTAAAAAAATACGAATGTTGCCACTTCCCGTTAGTGGTAAAAGGCAACTCGAGCCCAGCGTCCTCGCCTTGACTCGAGGATCCAGCGAGTTCCTACAGCATCAACATGAGCTCACATCATGCCTTCATCACCACAGGGAGCTGAATCCTCCTGAAGGAGGAGCAGATGTCCCTCAGCATGGTAAGTCACATTTTATATATCATTGCCTCTTCTCAGTCGTGCTGCCGAGTTTCTTATATGGAAGACAGCTTAAGCCCAGCATTGTTTAATTAGGGGACCACTGTATCCTTGCTAACATCTGCACTGCACACATGTAAAACCCCTGGTGCACAAGCTGAACACGATGCCAGAAGAGCTAAAGCATGGTAGGAAATGGTTTAGTCCCAGCAGAAGCCCCAGCCCCATCCAGCTGTGGCTCTGAGTGAGGCAGAGCCAGTTAACCCTTTGCTCTGCAGCTCGGGAGAAGAGCCATGATGATTCACTTGGATATTCACTTCCTGCACCACCCTGCTAAGGACAGAGACATTTGTAAGGACGAATTAAAAAAAAAAAAAATTAAAGACTTCCAGGAAAACAAGGACAAGGATCATTTTACCCATCTACAGCAGCCAAGCTCCGCTGGTTGGAGATCCTCATCTGTGCAGTTCACTGCCTCGTCTCCCCAGGACACCTGCTCTCCTCTGATCTCATCCCTGAGTCACTATGGGCTTTTTTCCTCTTGAAATATTATGTGAGAAGTTTTGGCCAGGAACTGTTTGATCCTGGGACAACTTTCACTCCTGAATACATAGCAGCAAGAGGCATAGGGGCAGATCCCTCCTTTTTGGGATGTTTGGGATCCATAATGAGGTTAGCAAGACTTCGGTGGCTGAAGATGAACTGACAGATGCAAACCACCCCCTGTCTAAGCCCTGCTCCACAAAGCTGCTTCCTGACAGATGTGGGATTAAATCCCCCTGCATCTGAGAGTCCATGAAATACCACAGGGAGAGCTGGAACCAGGCACTCCTTCAGTATAGAACTGTGTAACACAGGAGTTCCTGCTTCTTAACAGAGCTGCAAAGTCAAATCCAAAGCATTTTTATTCAGTTTAAGTCCCACAAAAGGAAAGGCTGCACCAGGAAGCTAGAAATAAGAATCTCACTTGTGTCAAGCCAAATTGCTGCCAGTTTCATACCCTTTATTTCTTATCTTAACAAATGAACCACAACACCACAAAAAAGAGAAGCCAAAGCCACAACAGAAGGATCACCTACAACTCACATTATCCATCCTTTCAGCAGCCAATATGCTCTGTAATCTCATCAGTCCGATCGTATCACAGCAACAAAGGCTTTACACACACAGAGATAAAATTATACCATAACTGGAATTAAGTATCTGAGTCATTGAGGGGCTCGATGGAACAACTAATGAATGGAAAAAACAACTGGAAACAGTTAAGTTTTTGCTGAAGCAAACCAAAAAGGAAAAATAAAAGAGACCGCTCGGCCTAAGGCAGAGAGAAAGGCCAGACGTGAAATACACACACACACACACACACATTTCTAATTCATAATTTTGGAGGAAGTAATGGAAAGAGACAGTATCAGACACTCTCAGCTATAGCATTTCTTTAACATATCCTGTTACATGAAGGAATTTCCTCTTTTTGTTCCAAAAAGGGAAACCAGTGCCTCCTGCTTTTAACACGTTAAAGATCTGCTTCGGCTTTGGTAACAGCACAATGTCAGCAGTTCAAGAGCACACTCCTCATTTCAATTCTCCAAAGCAGAGCCTTTGGATTTCCCTGATGCAGTTTGGAAAGATGTTTGATGAAGCTGCAATCTGGCCTTTTTAACGAGAGCAGTGTGCTGCCAGGACTGGCTGCCAGCTCCAGCCGCCAGCAGCTCTCCAGGGAAGTCACAAAGTTAGCAGTGGGAAGCAGAGAGGAAGCGCTTCCCTTATGAGAGAAATCTGGATTAATTTGGGTAACAAACCTCCAGCATTGCCAAAGCAGAACTAGAATGAAGAAGGCAGTAATAAGGTATGTGCCTTACTGACCTTTGTTGCCTGAAGAGAGAGGTATAGCAGGAAAACTACATAAATTTAAAAGTTAAATAACAAACTCTCAACATCTTACCATGACAGGCTGAGACCAATTAAAGTTATTTGTTGTGGTGCAGCAATAATAAGGAGGTAATTGTGTTTTGTAGTGTCAGACCACAACTCCACCACACTGATTCCTTTGAAATACAACACTGCCACATCTCCTCTGCCTCTCCTCCAGCCAGGAAAGAGAAGCTGCCAACTTCAGGGGAAGACACATGTAAAGGAGTAGGGAAAACCCCAGCCTCAAATGCTGTGGAACTGTTCTCCATTAGGAAAAAAGGCTTCTGCACGTTTGGTGGAAACCACTGCTGGCAGGAACTGCAGGTTGTGTTTAATGGCTGGAGAGGAAGGAAGGAGTTAAACCTTAACGTGACAACTGCAAAACAGCTGATTTTCCCCCAACTGGTCCTTACTTCAAGTCCTACAGCCCTCACACAGAACCACATCTTCAGAAAATGGACAACTTTGACTTCAAAAGTCTTCCACGCACACAAAAATGTCGTTTGAATCCAGATTTTAGAAGAGCTACTGCTGGTTTCCCATAATTTTGCCAGGAAATCTTGGCTGGCTGGCCTGCAATCTCCTGCCTGGTGCAAAACACCTTCTGGGCCTGGAAGAAAGTCACTCTTCACGGCAATGTACAGACTGCCTCAGCTGCAACCTTAGAAATCAAAAGTCATCTGCTGATTTTTAAATGCCAACCTTTAGAATCAGCTGTTTAATCTCTATTTACTGTGGGAATGGAAGAATAGGTCATACAATGACTGTGTCATCTGGCTTTTCGGCAAATTCAGAACACATTCAGTATTTCTTGAGCTTCCCTTTAGCACTATTGGAGTGTTAAACCCTGAACTCCTGACAGGCTGGAATCATGTAATATGTTTTTTTATTTCTCAAGTCCTTTAGAGCACCTATAACTCTGCTGATCACATTCCTTGTCATGATTTTCCTCCACTCCCAGTTGCTATTCCTTCATTTGATATATACGTATTTACATATCTGTAAATCTTTTGTGTTAGCCAGCCCAGGCATGCCAGTGCTGTGACTTTTTGCTGCTTCTCCAACAGCTTTAAAGCTTCCATTAACATTTTTGTTTTCTATGCATTTGTGCTGCCTCAAAGTATAGAAAATTTACAATGTTTAAGTCTTCTCCTTTGCAACCGCTAGAGATAAGGTTCTGCCACCAGCCTTGTATTTGAAAGGAAGGGCCTTTAGTTGGTCGTTTCACCCCACCGACCCAAATGTCAAAATTTTCCTCAGTGCTCCCACTTGCAGGATTGATCACTCAGCCTTAATTCTACAGGCATTTCTTCATTTGGTTATTGAAGAGCAGGAACGTATTTGTGCATTCTCATGAAATTCACTTTGCTTTTGTGCCATAAACTTTCCCAAATCCATGGGGGATAGTGAAAGTGTTTTCTGCAAAACAGTTATAGTTGGGATAAAACACAGGCAGTCCCAGGTGGCAATACAGACACACACCTGTTATGGAGGAAACAAAAGTGCAGCTGAGATGTCCAGCCCCACAGAGTCAGGGGGTTTAACATGGCTGTGCAGAGAGATACATCCTAAATTTTCTTCCCCCATACATAAGCAGGAGAAGAAAAGCCTTTTGTTCCAAGCAGACCTCACCAGATCGTGATTGTAAAAGCAGCACTGGATGCTGCAAACCCCCACAGTATGATTCAAACCACAGCAGTCCTCTCTCCACCTCTTGTCATCCTCAGGATCTTCCAGCAAGCCCACGGTACCGCCGTGGATCAGCCTTCCCGCCTCCCTGTCTCCAGGATGGAGCACAGGTGCAGGAGCTTCTTGCGGAACTGCTCACCGGGAGCAGATGGACAAAATCCTAACGCTGCTCCTACAGCTCCCCATAAAGCAAGCAGCCATGTGCAAACCAGGCTTCTTCTCCACATGCAAAAAGCAATTATGTTAAAGACACACGGAGAGCCCTGCGAGGTCCAGATCAAAAGCCAGAGACATGGGAGGCAAGAGAAAAGACCGATCAAATTCACCGCACTTTTCCCAGCTTAAGGATCAGAAATCGAGCGTTCTGGCTCATAAATTCTACTTCCAGCAAATTCAAGCCTAAATCCCCTGAAGGCAATAAGGAAAAGGCAATCAACAACAACTCTAACCACTTCACAGATGCTCCTGTTTAGTTTATACAGCACTTCTTACAGCATTCAAATGGGTAAAATGGGATTTCAACGCAGGGGGGCTGACGGCAGCAGGCAGGATTCCTCGGTGAAGATACCAAGGGCAAAGGAAGTTCTGAGAAGCATCATATTGGTTATGATGAGTGAACTCAGCGTGCTCAGCCTTTGCTCATTTTAATCTGCCAGTACGCAGGCTTGGCTAAACTGAACATCCTGCATCTACAGTGCCTTAAAAATCCACAGGAACCACAAATGAGGGGGGAAACGAACAAACTGATGCGTTCCCTGGGAAGCCATGAAAAAACTAATCACTATTTGTTTCCAACTGTTGTTCCGCTTCCTGAGCCAAATGTTTCCAAGTCAGCTGTGGTGGCTGAGGAGTGACCGGTTAGAGCTGGAAAGTTGTCGATTTAAAATTGCAGCTCAAACACTTTCAAACTCTTTAACATCTTTTATAGTTCCACGACCACCTGTTCAAAAAAAGCAGAGCCCTCTGATGACATGACACGTGCCCTCAGCCCACATTTTCCAATGAAAGCAATCAGCTCAGGCAGGAAACACTTAAGACTACCCTGTTGTTCTGCTCTCACCCCAGAAAGATGGGGGTTGTGCTGGAGAAGAGACACACAAAGGGCATGGGCTCCCTCCCTCAAAGCATCAAGATCATCGCTCCCATCTTCAGGAAGGGAGTGAGGAGCTTCCAGACTCCTTGCCCCACTCTGCAGCATCCCCCCTGATGTACAGTCAAGATGATCTCCATCCCCGGTGCTCCAGGAGATGAAAAAAGGAGAAAGAACCATTTGACTCCAGGATAATGGAACACTAACCCAAGTCTTCTCCACCTTGCAGACGCAGTTACCAGCTCAGATTTGAACAGCATGGGGCATTCAAGACAAAAATCACTGGGAATTTTTTTTTCACTGCGTGAAAGAGTCAACAGTGCAGAGATTCTGTTTGACAGAACATCCTACTGTGAGACACACAATGTGTGCATTGTGCAAACCGCTCTCCTGCAGAGTTCAGAAAACAAGGAAGGCTTGAAAAAAATGCCCACAATAACTGCAGCCCTCGATACCTCCTGGTACTTTACTGTGCTTGTGGTTCTTCCTCTACAGGCACCATGTTCACAGAGCCACGGTGAGAATGTCTCCACACAAATGCTTTTGAGTTTTGGACAATACACTGCTGCTTCTCCTCAAAAGAAAGATATCAGCTCTACCCAAGTATTTCAGCACAGCCCTGCCTTAAAACCTGAATTCTCAGGACAAGTGAGATTCCAGAGGATGGTTCAGAGCAGAAACACATTCTTCACTATTTCCAACATCACAGCAAAAGATCCCCAACATCTTCTAAAAAGCAGCAATGCCCTCCTCCAACTGAGCTTACAGAGCTCATCACCCAGGGAAACGAATTGTACTGAAGGGGAAAACAATAATCTCCTTATGTTTTGGGTGTTCGTTTCCCTTTCCAAGATTTTCACCCCTCACTCATCTCGGAGGCAGTTTTGCTTCGCTTTGCTTGCTTAAAACATTCATTATAAGTCATCTAGGCCAGGAAAGGATTAGAGGAGCCCTGGCAGAAGTTGCAGAATGCAAGGCTGTTAGGTCAGAGAAATGAGACTTTCAGAGGCATAAACAGCAATCCACCACAAAACCACCACTCATGCTTTGGAAAATACTCCTCTATAAATTTTAAGCAGGTGCATATTAAGAAAAATGAATCATGCACAGGAATGTAAACCAGCACCTCTTAATAACATAAGAATGAAGCCTACATGTCCACTCCTACACCAGTGTAATCAGCATTTCCAGGTGAGATTGGCATTAATGCCACAGTGGCATTAACTGACTTACCCCAGGTGCAAGGAGGAGCTGCTCCAGCAGCAGAACCAGACTGCTTTGCAAAACGAGATCTCAGTCCTGTGCTCTGGCCATGCTTCACCTCTAAAGGCAGCAGCAGAAGGGCTGCTGCTGGAACTAATTAAAGGCAAATTGGTAGAACTAGGGGCCATGACGTGAGAAAATATCCTGCATAGCATCCAAGAAAGCCACCAGATAATCCAAAAGGCTGTTTAAGAGCCTGGCTGTCAGAAATGTTGGAATCTGCCAGGTCCATTGCAAGCAATTGCTTGTTCCCTCATCCCCTTCACTTCTTCACCTTAATTAGCTACAGCATTTCATACCCAGTGCCTCAGTGCAAATGGCTACCTCTGAAATCCTTGCTTCCACACAAGGATCAAAACCTACAGATCCTGAAGGATTTATTAAATCTACCAGGAGGCTGACATTTGAAATGCCTCTTTTCCTCCAAAGGTAGCAAAGCCAGAACGCTTCCACAGCAGTTCCAGTGGTTCCACAAGAAGCACAGGTCCTAAGAGTTTGTGTGGTTGCAGCATTTTCCCAAAGGTCAGGAGTTTATTCTCTGCTCCCTCAGCCCTTTGGGAATTGTTTTACACCTGGAAATCTCCCCCGTGGCAGGGGGGTGGAATAGGATGAGTTTTAAGGCCCCTCCAACACAAACCATTCGGGGATTCTCTGAGATGATTCCATGACCAGATGGGCTGAAGCTGTGGAGTACATGGACAGACTTAACTCTCTCACTGCCAATACAAACGTGTTCTGGAACCAGATCTAACACGGAAGAGAATTCTGTCACTTCAGGTTGCACATTGGTTACCAAACACATCAAAATCCAGGTGATTCACATGCCTCAAAAGAACATTAACTACTCCAAATCTCGAGCCACTCCTGTATGCCGGTGTCTACCTGGGGCTTAGTAAAGGATATTTTTTTTTTTTTAAAGACAAGTTAGGTGTCTACAACAGCTATTAATGCTGTAATTAGATTCTGTGTTCAGAATCACCATGAGTCTCCACCAGCCAGTTACAAAAAGAACAGTTTTGCTGAAAGCCCCATCCCACATTCCACCAGGGAAATGTCCCAATCAAGGGCAGAGGGCCCCTTCCAGCCCTTTGGGAAGCCCAGCACACCCCACACACTGTTCTACAGGTACAACCAGCAGTCTCTGGGCTTTCCCTACCCACATTCCTCACCCAGCATGCCTGGGGCAGCCCCTCCAACCTCACCAACAGAGAAATCTCATTTTTTTCACACTCTTTGGGCCACCTGCTCCTTCCCAGCAGTGCCAGGCACAGGGGCACGTGTGTAAATAATTCACCTTTCCAAAAGGCCAGGCTGGCTCTGGTTTTCCTGACAATTCACTTCTCAGGCAGCAGAAAGTGAGATTGCAAAGGCACCTCACTCAAAGTTATAACTTCCCATTTTCCAGCAATCCTTCTAGAAAACATCACTCTTGGCTGTTGCAGTTGCTCCCCCACCTCCATAATAATTAGTTTTTACCTCAATAGCAGATGCAGCTGCTTTCTTGTAAAAACCCAGAGCTGAAAGATGACTTCTTTTCCCCTACCATCACCCATTGTGTAGGAAAACAGACAACATCCCATTGTTCCCTGTACAACACTCGGAGCTGTACTTTCTGCTCTGAACACACTGAAACTCTACTTGAGGCTGCAGCAATTTCCATGCAGGAGGCAAAGGAGAGTCTTGTATCTGATCTAATACAGGATAAATCAATGTGCACTCATTTACTGTTTATAGCTCCCTTCAGCTCAAGGAGAGGCACTGTCCTAGAGTTTCAAGGCTATCCACGCTGCCTTTGTAGATGGAAAACAGACACTGCACTTGGGAGATATTTTGAGAACTCTGTTCAGACATTTCCCAGGAGTTCAGGAGGGATGGGAAATCACTAAACCCTGGCAGGTTCTCATCACTGTCAGTGCAGGATTTTGGGAAAGGCCACACCAGGTTCACATCTCCCTTCTTGCCTCCTACAGAAATTCAGTTTCCTGTTAGTCATTCCCCTCAGGCAGGTGCTGGGGAGCTTAACTGGAGTTTGCATGGAGATGCTCAGATAAGATGGGCTAGGGAAGGGCAGCAGTCACATTCCTTACTGTGGATTCAGGTGATGCAAGAGCTTCTCCCTGGCTCCTTCAGCTGCTGCAGCTGGAAGGAAAAATTACCCAGCCCCTACACGGCGCAGTCAGAAAACCATCAGCACCACAGGGACCACATTTTTCTGGATGTGGTCTGAATTCCTGTCAACTTTGCAGGATTCTGACCCTTTGTGGTGGCTGTACATGGGAGCTCCCTGGAAGCCCTGTATCCCTGCACAAGCCAAGTAAGGCAGAGTTTAATATTCCTCCCTATGCAAGTATTTTCTCTCATTAAATGCTTAAGAGCTGGAGGATTTGGGAGATTAATTTTTGCAGCTGGACATTTTCTTTAAGAATGTAATTTTCCACACAATTTTCTCCTTTAGCTTTCTTTTACTCTAACCCCAAGACACCCACTTACCCAGGAGAGGACTCTCCTGCGAGGTTTGGAAAGGAATTCGCTCCTGCGCTTCAGTCCTTTCTTTTTACATCTGCTACAGGCTTGCTTTCAGAAAACCCTGTTTTTACTTATTTCAACCCAGAAACTTGTCTCCAGTTCCAGGCAATCAACACCAAGAATCCAAAACTAGAAATTCATTTATCCAAAGACCAAAGACCTTATCCAAAGCCAAACCATGGATAGTTGGTTTTTTTTTTTTTTTCATTTAAAAGCAAAAGAAGTTCCTTAAAAAACATGAGAGCTGATACACTGAGCCACACAGCTACACAGCAATTAGTGACATGGTTGTGACAGGCTGGAGAATGGATTAAAATTTAGAGGAGCTTGTGCACACAGGAACACAAAACAAGAGTGAGACTTCTTCATTATCCACCTCGAACATGTGATTGAACAAGGGGCAGCTACAGCCCCTTTGTCTTTCCCTCAGTGTCACCTGGAAGAGGACGGTGGGTCCTTCACTGCAAACAGTCCCAGCCTGTTCTGGGGACACACTTCAGCAAAAGTTTTGTGTTTAACCTGCCACTGAATCCCTTGGAGTTGCTGATGGTCAGGCACAGTAACAAGGGAGTTGTTCCTCCAAATTTTGGCTGAATATTCAATTATGAGAGTTTAGGCAAAGAGAAGACAAAGCCAGAAGGAAACAGCCTCCTGACATTCCCTGTCCCCATGTCCTCATCATCACCCTGGCAGGCTCTTTTTCCCCTGACAAGGACTTTTCACACAGTTTTTCCCTGGAGAAGAAAAGCTTCTGACTGAAAACGTGACATCACACAGTTCTGTTAATGCCATTTCAGTCCTCAGCAGCCAAGGGGAGGCAGAGCAGAGGGGACACACTTCATTCCTCACAGCCTCCACGAGACACAACTTCGCTGCATTTCGCAGCAGATTTTCTGTGCAGGCAAAGAGGAAAAGCTGGACCACACATCCTGGTTTTTAAACAAGCTTACTTTTGCCAGTGCTGGTGTCAGCGGGCTCTCTCCCTGATTTAAGCTTCCCGCTTCCCAGAGATAAACATGCCTTTCAAGTTGTTGATGCCAGCCTTCCCCTCCTAATCCTTCATCCCACCCTGACTTCAGAAGGCTCTGTATCATTCCCTATCTCTTCCACACCGTAAGCTTTATAGTTCTGCAGCAAATCCAACTTTAACAGTGATTAAAACATATGGCAAAATAAGAGACATTTCATTTGAAGGATCCCAGGAAATGAATTCTCAAATACCACACAGTGATTTTTAAAGAAGCACAAAATTGGTCCCTAAACAACTTCCATGTATTTCAACGTGGAGAATTTTATTTATTAATACATTCATTCTCATGCCTGTGCTTTAACACAGTCGCGCTGGCTTCAAGCAATTGTTAAGCCTCACCCAACTTCTTCTTTGAAGGGATGGCAGGCGGGGGAATGAAAGAGGGAAGAGTGATTAAAATTAGTCACAAGGAATCCTATAAATACACCCGTGGACGGAGGAAGAAATCTCTCCTCTATTTAACTTAAAAATAGAGGGCTAAACTTTAAAAGACAAGCAGATGGGATGAAGCAAGGATAAAAGAGAGCTTAGAGAAAGTCAACTGGGCAATTCAGTCAGGGATCTGTATTGTGGAGTGGCAGAGGAGGAAGAGGGAGAAAGATCTTGATTATCTGAAACTAATTCCTGACTTGGGAAGTCAAGAAGGAGAAAATTAAGGGAACCCATCTTATTGCAAGAGGAATCCAATCTCAGAGGCAGTATGACACAGAGGTGTAATGTGGAAAAAAGGGATGCCTGGACAGGAAACGATGTATTTGTTCCAAATGTTCAGCCTGTGGCAGCAAGAGCTGGAACAGGATCACAAGACCTGTGTGTGTCTGCACCTGCAATGTCAACTGGAAGTCACAGGGATGTGCTGGACAAAACTGCTCAGGTACATCCAGAGAGGTGTAGCACCAACCAGAAACTCACTGAACACGCTCAGACACATCTGCTGGCCACATCCAACCTGCTGCAGGGTGAGGGCTTTAATGAAGACACACTGAGGAGAAATCCAATCTCCTGAGCGATGGTGGCTGTTGTTTTCCCCCTCCCAGTGCTCACAGGCTGGCTATGCCCCACTAAACCGCTGGGGCCAACATGAATATGTTGCCTAAAAGTACTCCAGGTTCTTTGAGACGAACACAATAAAGATGTGGAAGGGATTTATCAACACTTCCCTTCTCACAAAAAACAGAATGTAAACTAGAAACAGACAAAACAAGAGTCACAAAGGGCAGATGTTCATGGTGCTAGGAGAATGCCACATGAGATACTGCAGTGGGACAGTGTCAAGGCAAGGAGACACTCTGGGACAACGTGCAGGAAAGGGCTTAATGTCACAGGTTACTAGGGGGAAACCCCAAAATCCAGTGTTAGAAACAGCACGGGTCGGAGCCGTCCAGCGCCCGCGGTGTCACACGGAGCTGTGAGCAACAAGCAGCACAACAAGCAACTTCCTGACCTGGTTTTATCAGGCAGCCCCGGGACACCGAGCCACGGCTCTGGGAGCTTCACCGGGAAGAGCAGCCACCCCAAAGAGACAAACACCGGGCAGGGAATGACAAAATGCTCTTACTTTCGTTAGGCAGCTCCTCCCGATCCAGGTCATCCAGAGGGGCTGAGGCGCTGCTCCCGCTGTCGTCCAAGGTGAGGATGAGGGGAACGTCATCGTCCATGCTCACAGCCATGCCGTCCCTTCTGAGGCTCCTGCTCACGGAGCTTGGAACAACGCTTTCTGCAGTTCCACCTGGGAAACGCTCGTGTCAGAACCTCTCCCTGGAAAGCCGTCCCCCGGGGCTGTCTGCTGGACACACGGACACAACAGTGCGGGCACCCATCTCCGGACACCACAGCTCCAGGAAGGACTGAGTTACTTGCTTCCCAGAAGCAGCGCAGGACACCGGACTCGACGGATTTGTGCCAAAGCTCAGCTCAGAAAGCGAGGCCGGGGCTGCCTATCCCAGCCGGCGCACGGCTCGCAGGACAGCAGGGACGCGGGAGAAGCTGATGCTGGGCAGGCTGCTGACCCCTGGGCAGCAGGAGCGGCGGCCGTGGCGCAGCCCGGGCCAGCACGTTGCTAGGTGTCCCCGGCACGCAGGCTCCGTGCCCCGCCGTGCCCGGGCGCCGCGACCGCAGCTGGGGAGGCGAAGGCGGGAGCACCGGAGGCCGCCTGCACTCCGCACTCATGAAGGTCCCGCAGGGGTTTCCTTAACTGCGCGATGCCACAAGGTCACGGATTTCTCTAAAAGGTGATGGAAAAGGAAAATGAAGCAGGCCCAGGACAGCGCCACGGGGACAACCCACAGCTGCTGTGCCTGGCCAGGGAGAGGGACACCGGCACAGCGCTGTCACCGCGCTGGGGAGGCCCGGCCCGGCGCCCTCCCCGCGCCCCCCCGCCCCCTCCTCCCACCCCTGGGTGAACCTGCTCCTCACCAGCCCCCCGTGCCCGCGGCCCCCGGACGCTCCAAACCCTGCCGGTACCGCCCGGCCCGGGACCCTCCGCACCCCCCGGCCCGTCCCACCCCGGCCCCGCCGAACCGGCGCCCGCAGCGACGCGGCTCCTCCGCGCCCCGCCCCCCGCCTCGCCCCCCATTGGCTGGCACAGCGCGGGGCCCCGCCCTAGGAGGCGGAGCCTCCCCGCGCTCGCCAATCCACGCGCCGTACCCGCCCCCGCCTCCTGCCAGAGGCTCCGCGTTATTCCCACCTCCCCTCCGCCCCTCACGCACTGCGCCTCGCCATTGGATAGAAGGACTGTCATTCAAGACAGACGGGGGTGCTGATTGGTCCGAGGCGGCGGGGGTGGGCTCTATGGGAGAGGAGCGCGGGCTGCCATTGGCTGCACCGAGGCCTCGCCCCCGGGCCGGGGAGGAGCGGCCACCGGGCAGCGGCGGGACGCGAGCGGGAGCGGCTCGCCCGCCCCTGAGGGAGCAGGTACCCCGACCCGCTCCTGGGCAGGGACACCCCCTTTTCCGCGCTCCGCATGGAGACGTCCCTGTTCCCAGGCCCCGCTGGTTGTAGGAATGAGTCGGGGCCTGAGTGCAGCCCAGGCCAGCCCCGAGCGCAGCAGGTGCCGTGAGGGGTATCCAGGGTTACTGGCTCTCAAAAAGGTCCTGCAGGAGATTAAGCCTGTTAAGGTCAGGCTGCTGCCTCCGTCAAGTTATCACCTGGCTCCTGCCAGCTATGCTGGTTTTTGGAGTGTAGCCGCTCTGTCCCAACGCTCTGCTGATTTCAGTGGAAAGCAGCCCTGCAGCAAAACAGCTTCAACCCCCATGTAAGCAACAAGGCAAGGAGTCAGGGTGGAGCCAAAGGTGGAGAGTGAGATTTATGTCAGTGCTGAGCAGGCAGGAAAATGAGAGCAGCAGCAGGGAGGAGTCCCGGCTTGATTCAGGCCTCTGTTTCAACAGCTCTGGCCTGAGCTGAGCACCAGTGACACCAGACAGGCTGGATCTGGAGGTAGGAAACAACCGAACATTTCCCCCACCTCATTTTATTCAGATTTAATCTGTGTTTTTTCCATGTGAGCACCAGTTCCAGCAGTAACAGAGCAGCTTTTGCTCTCATGCTGGACTGCACAGCTCTAGCAGAACAAGAGGACAGCACAGCAGTAAAGCACCAATGTGTGTGAGAATCACAGAACAAAATGCAAACAATTTGCCATTGGATACTTAACCAACGTTGTCCTCATGTGTAAATGGCAAGGAAATGCCAGTTCTGACCTCCTGGAAGCCCTTGGTGACAACCTGGGCCAGTGGAGGACAGGAAAGTGTGGCTGATGTGATGGGCTCTAGTTTCCCCCACTGATTCCTTGGAGTCTGAGCACAGCAGTGGGGGTAAAGTGGCCAATCCTGGCCACACAGGCCACTGTCAACTTGATTTTCAGATAAAATCTCTCTTCATTTTAAGAGGCTTCATCTTTCAAGGACTCCAGCTCTCCAAGATTGCGCTGTTTCAGTTCTCTGCTGCTTAGGTTCTGGGGCAGTTCCCCCAGTTTGCTGACTACTCGCCTCGCTGGATCTCGCTCATCGCCCTGCTGCTGGGGAACAGCGTTCCTGCTTCTGTGTCAATCCTCAACCCTCTTGTCTCCATCTAGTGTCCAAATCACATTCAGATTCTCTCCCAGCCCAGTGAGACCTGCAGCCTTCACAGCTTGCACGCCACTGTGCCCACATCCCAAACACGGCTCATCCGGCTCGGACTGACACCAGCATTCCCAACCCTTCCTCTGAGAAGGCCACAATTGTTTCATGTCCCTCCAGTTTTACCCCAGGTGGAGAAGAGCTACTGGATTCCTCAATGGGAAGCATAGGGAGAGATCTGAGAGCTTGGAACTAATCACAAGGATCCTCACCCACCTTCTCAGGTTTTAATAACATCAGGGTATTCTTGCTTCCTATCAGGCAAAGAAATAAACAGAAATTCCACTCAGCGCAGGCTCCTGGCTGGCTCCAGCTCCACGTGTTGGAGTGGGTCAAGGCCCGATCCTGCTGCTGCTAAAGGTGCAATAAAATAATTTCTGAGTGCAGAATGATGCTCTTAACCTGGCCTGGTGTGTCCTTGGGTGAATTTGAGTGTCTGCCTCGGCATGGGAGTTACCAAACTCCCAGTAACCTCAGCAGCTCCTCACTGCAGCCTCCCTCCCCAGGGAGCAGTGATTGCAAACCCCAAGTCACCCACGCCATGTCCTTTATCTGCCTCCATACAGACAGAGCTGCTCTTTCCCACCTCAGGAAAGGAAGTGGAGGAGCTTTGGAGGTGCCCAGATCACTCAGCAGCATCCCACAGATCCCAGATTTGCCTCGGAGCATTTATTTGGCGACACCATGGCACTGCTGTGAGCACCTCACAACCCTCAGCACCAGCCACACAATTATGTATCTACTCAGCACCTCCTCATCACGAGCTGCCAAAATCCCGGAGCGGATCTTTCTCTGTCACAAACCCCATCCAGCCTGGGACCATCCCATGCAGGGCAATGCCTTCCTCACCTCTGTGCTTGTTCTCCCTTGTCCTGCTTTGTCAGAGTCCATAAGGCGTTGGTGGCACGACGCAAGGACAGCAGGGAGACACCAAGGCACATCCTGTGCCTAGAGGCAGAGGGAATGGTGCTCATTTCCTGGAGAAGGGAACCTTTTGGGGGGCCTCAGAGCAGCCTCTCAATACCTGCAAAGAGGAGGCGACCATGAGGGTTGGGCCAAGTTTTGTGCTTGGGTGCAGAATGAGAGAACAAACACAAAATCAAACTAAAAAGGCTCTGACTGGGTAAGGGGAGAATTTTCACCCTGAGGACAGTGGAGCAGTGGGAAGGGGATCAGCAAGGCTGTGCAGCCTCTGTTCCTAGGGGTTTCCACCACCAGAATGGACATGCCTGGAGCAGGTCAGACCAGGGATCTCCTGCATTCCCACAGGCACGAGCACAGGCAGGATGGAGCAGGACTCCTCTCACCACACGTGGTCAGCAAAGGTCCTCGTCAGGGCCCTCACACCTCAACTGCCCCAGCCACTCACCTGGGACCCCACCCCAGCAACACCCCCTGTTCTGGGGGTGGTTCTGGTTCTGCTCTCAGCCCTGCCTGTCCCCACGGAGCTACACTGTCCATGGACCTATGCCTGGATGGGCCCTGGACTGCACTGTGGGCACTCCTGTCTCCTGCTGCTCCAACCTCCCGCTTGGATTTCCCAGACAGCCGGAACCTGCTGTGCTACCACACCTCTCTGACAACCACTGGACATCAAGGGAAACAGCTGTTCCCACCAAGGCTATCCCACTCTGGTGCCGTGGGGTTGTGCGCTGAACAAAGTCACTGCTCCCAGCACTGTGGTCACCTTTGGCTCCTGGCTTGTCTTCCAGCATGGAACAGCCCCAGCCTTCGTTTCCAGCCACAGAAAAGCCCACGGTTTTCGTGGCCTTGGTCACAGGGAGGTCTCAGGTAGACTAAGGCTGTATGTACATCTAGAAGGACATTTGGCGTCACTTCCAGGGGGGTCTGGGTTTGCAGCCACTTGCTGCCTTGGCATTCCTGAGCACAGGCGATCCGGACACGCTGCTGGACCGACCCCTCATCAGAGAGCCCTGGAGGGCAGCAGGGGTTGTCGGAGCGCTCTGGTTTTTCCACCTTTCTGTGCCGAGGTTGGAAGACAGGCGAATCCTGTCCTGGGGGGTGCTCAGCCGGATGGCAGACTGGGAACGTCCTCTGCCAGGAGCACCCCAGCCTCTGGAGCTGGGATGCCTCTCGCCACACGACTTCTCCTTGTGGCTGGGCTCAGACGTGGCCGGAGGCGCGGAGGCCGGCGGGGGGACGGCTCGCAGGGGAGTCCCTCTGCAGTGTGGGGAAAGGCCAGGCTGGCTTCGGGGGGCAGGCGGGGGGCTCCAGAGCAGCACATGGAGCTTGGCTACATCTTCTTTCCTCATCCGTGGAGCTGGCCAGGCGGAACCCTGGGGCTTGGCACCAAATAGAGACTCGTCACAGAAGGACGGAGCGTGGCTTCGGGACCTTGGAGGGCGACAAGCGGAGAAACACGTGCTCGTTAAAGTGGGGGAAATCAGCGGGGGAGTGACCGAGAGCCGGCGGGGCAGCCGAGCCCGGGCCGGGGGAGTCGAGGGGCTCCGTAGGGCGCCCCGGGGACACCGACGCGTAGCGAGCCCCGAGACCCGGGGCAGCGGGGATCCGGGCGGAGGGAGCGTCCCGAGCCGCCGCTCACCTGCACTGACTGTCGGGCCGGGAGCCGGCGGCAGCGGGAGCCGCCGGAGCCGCCCAGGGCGGCGGGAAGGCGGGAGGCGGCGGGCGGGCCCCCGCGGGGCGGCCGAACAGCGACTCATCCACGAAGGACGGCCGCACCCGGCGGCGGCCCCGGGGGCCCCGCGGAGGGCGGGCGGCGGTGGCCGCGGAGCCACGACCCAGAGCCGGACCCGCCGCCCGCATGGCCGCGGCCCCGGGGCGGGAGCGGGGCGGGCCCGGCCCCTTCCGCCGCCGCTCCCACACGTGGTTCCGCCGCCGGGACCGCCATGGCGCCGCCGCGCGCCCGCCGCCAGCCCCGCGCAGCGCCGGTACCGGGGACGGGGGGCGGCGGGGAGGGCTCCGAGCGAGGCGGGCCCCGAGCGAGGCGGGCCCCTGCACCCCTACGCCCGGCACTGGGGTCCCCGGCCTCCGTGCGCCGGTGTCCTCCGTGCCGGCATCCTTAGCGCCAATGTCCCCAGTGCCCGTGTTCCTGGTACGGGCGTCTCCACTGCCGGTGTCCCCGGTACCCCTGTCCCAGTGCCGATGTCCCCAGTGCCGGTGTCCCCAGTAGCAGTGTCCCAGTGCCGATGTCCCCAGTGCCGGTGTCCCCAGTAGCAGTGTCTCAGTGCCGGTGTCCCCGTGCCGGTGTCCCCAGTGCCGGTGTCCCCAGTGCCGGTGTCCCCGGTACCCGCAGTCCCAGCACTGGGGCCCCTGCCTGCCACGGCAGCAGTGCAGAGCTGCAGTGCCCTGACAGCCATCACCACAGCCACGTCCCGCACTCCCCCAGGTCCCTGTGACCCCACTGCCTGCCTTCCCTGCCGCCACCGAGGAGGACGATGGCGCCGATGCTGAGCTCGACACCCAGGCCATGGTGCGGGCCCAGAACCAGAAGAAGAAGAAATCCGGGGGCTTCCAGTCCATGGGTGCGTGTGGGGCAGGGGACAGCTGTCCCTCGGACAGGGACTGTCCCCTCCTGCCCATGCTCCCTCACTTGTCTCTGTTCCCCTAGGCCTCAGCTACCCTGTGTTCAAGGGCATCATGAAGAAGGGCTACAAGGTGCCCACGCCCATCCAGAGGAAGGTGAGCATGGGGAGCAGTGGGTCCCTGCCCCAGGGGGTGGCAGCGGGACAGTGACAGTGACGGTGGTGTCCCGCAGACCATCCCCGCCATCCTGCGTGGCCGGGATGTGGTGGCAATGGCCCGGACGGGCAGCGGGAAGACGGCCTGTTTCCTCATCCCCATGTTCGAGCGGCTGAAGGCGCCCAGCCAGGCCGGGGCACGTGCCCTCATCCTCTCGCCCACCCGGGAGCTGGCCCTGCAGACCCTCAAGTTCACCAAGGAGGTACAGGGGACAACGGAGGCGAGTGGCAACAATGAGGGCAATGGGTTTGGTTCCACATTCCACCAATATGTATCTTGCTCACCCTGCAGCTGGGCAAGTTCACTGGCTTGAAGACAGCCCTGATCCTGGGAGGAGACAAGTAAGCTGTCTCCATGTCCCCTCCAATCCCTGCTTCCCTGAGCCTCCCCAAAACCTGGTGAGGGGCTGAGCTGCCCAGTGCCACCCCAGTCTCTCCCCTCTCTCACAGGATGGAGGACCAGTTTGCTGCCCTGCATGAGAACCCTGACATGTGAGTGGGAGGGGACTCAGTGGGGAATGGCCACCAGCCATCTGGGGACATCACTGGTGTTTAGAGCCAGTGTGCCTGATGGGCCCTCCTGGTGTTCCCTTGGAGCAACCTCCTGTGGGACAGCAGGGTCTCTACTGTGTCTTCTTTGGGTTGGATTTGGGACTTGCTCCCTGGATGGTGTTGGGGACACTGTCTCCCCCTCAGCCTGGTCCTGTCACCACCTCTGTCCCCACAGAATCATAGCCACCCCCGGGCGCCTGGTGCACGTGGCAGTGGAGATGAAGCTGAAGCTGCACACCGTGGAGTATGTGGTGTTCGACGAGGCTGACAGGTCAGCAGGGCACAGGGGTGTTCCCAGGGCTGGCAGTGTCCCCACATGGGTGAGATGCCCAGGGCGTGGCAGGGAGGGACCTGCCATGTCCCATATCCCCTCCCCTGCAGGCTCTTTGAGATGGGCTTTGCTGAGCAGCTCCAGGAGATCATCGCCCGGCTCCCGGACTGCCACCAGACCGTGCTGTTCTCCGCCACGCTGCCCAAGCTGCTCGTCGAGTTTGCCCGGGCTGGTGAGGAACGGGGAGCAGGTGGCACTGGGGACAGGGACACAGCACAGTCCCGCAGCCAGGCTGAGCCCAGCACTGGGAAAACAGAGCTGGATTAACGCTGGGCCAAGTGGGTGTCCCTAGCAGCACATGCCACGTGCGACCCATGTCCTGTGTGTCCCCACAGGCCTCACTGAGCCGATGCTGATCCGCCTGGATGTGGAGGCCAAGCTGAGCGAGCAGCTCAAGGTGAGCCAGGCTGGGGGAGTTCAGGACGGGCTCTGTGCCCCCCACCCCCTGCAAGCCACGTGCTGCTGAGGAGGGGACAAGGGTACAGCAGTGGCACACGGCTGAGCAGTGCCCTCACGCTGCAGCTGGCGTTCTTCCATGTGCGTGGGGACGACAAACCGGCCGTGCTGCTCCACCTGCTCCGCAGCGTGGTGAAGCCCCAGGACCAGACCGTCGTCTTCGTGGCCACCAAGCACCACACAGAGTATCTGAAAGAGGTAAGTGGCATTTGGGGGTGCCCACATGGGGTCTGCAGCTGTGGCAGGTCCTTGCTGGAATCTCTCCCTCTGTTTCACTGGATTGAAGGAGAAATCCCAGAATATGTGATCGTGGAGGTGCTGCTCCACTCACCGCTCAGAGAGAGGAGGGAGCACAGTGGGGTTTGGAGGTCCAGGTGGCCACCCTGGAGTCTCTGGCCCTGTCTCTTTTCTGAGGGCACATGCCCAGGTGGGATCCAATCTCTCTTCCCCCCTTCCCAGCTGCTGACGGCGCAGGGCATCCGCTGCACCCACATTTACAGCTCTCTGGACCAGACCGCCCGCAAGATCAACATCGCCAAGTTCTCCCAGGGCAAGTGCCCAGTGCTGCTGGTCACCGACGTGGCTGCCCGGGGGCTGGACATCCCCATGCTGGACAATGTCATCAACTTCAGCTTCCCCGCCAAGGCCAAGCTGTTCCTGCATCGTGTCGGTGGGTGCTAGTGCCTCCACTGTGTTGTGACACTTGGGGACAGACTGGGGACAAAGCAGTGTCAGAGTGTTCCTGGTGTCCCAGCTGGACTGTGAGGGGTCTTGGAGGCAGGACTGGTACCTTTCTTTTAGGGCTTCCCCTTGCCCCTTCCCCAGCCACCCATAGCCTCTTGCCAGCCATGCCTCCGTGGTAAATGCCATGCGTGTAGACTCCCAGGGACACCAGTGAGTCCCTTGCTGGGGTGGGACAGGCTGGGCTCGCTTCTCACTCTCCTCTTGCCCTCGCCAGGCCGCGTGGCCCGAGCTGGCCGGAGTGGCACTGCCTACTCGCTGGTGGCTCCCGACGAGATGCCCTACGTGTTTGACCTCCACCTCTTCCTGGGGCGCCCGCTCGTCCTCGCCGGAGCCCAGGAGATGCCTGCTGGTGAGGGGTGGCTGTGTGGCCACTGAGGTGTTACCCTTGGCCAGCGCTGGAGTTTGTGGTCTTGTGGTGGGCCCTCACACAGAGGGGTGATAGGGAAAATGGGGTGTTGGGGGCTGTGATACACCCTGTGTGTAGGGGATGCTGATTGAACAGTGCCGAGCTCCCTGGGGCTGTCAGCTCTGCTCTGATAAATCCAGGGTGGCTGCTGGGGAGGTGACACGGTGTCCCCTGGGCTGCAGACGCTGGCGGGGTCCTGGGCCGTGTCCCCCAGAGCCTGGTGGATGACGAGGAGTGCCTGCTGCTGACGGACCACGAGGGCTCTCTGGAGCTGCGCAGCCTCCGCCGCGTCGCTGACAACGCCCACAAGCAGTACCTGCGCTCCCGGCCCGGCCCCTCGCCAGAGTCCATCAAGAGGGCCAAGGAGCTGGACGTGTCCCAGCTGGGCATGCACCCGCTCTTCAGTGAGTGCTGAGGGGCTGCTGAGGGAGGGGACCCCATTCCCCTCCCCAGGGAACTGATCTGTGCCCCTCCCCCTGCCTGCCTTCCCCAGGTGCTCACTTCGAAGACACCGAGCTGGAGAGGCTGAAGTTTGTGGATAGCATTAAAACCTACAAGTCCAAGGCAGTGAGTTGAGACTCCTGGAATGGGAGGGGAGGGGAGGGGTGGCCCAGGTGGCTCACTGGGAATCATGTGCCCACCCTGGGGACAGACCATCTTTGAGATCAACGCCACATCCCGGACACCGGCCAGCACCGTGATGCGATCGAAGCGGCGCCACGACCATGCCCTGATTGAGAAGTTCCAGCGCGGGCAGCAGGAGAAGCGGGCAGCAGCACTTAAAGGGCAGGGGCTGTGCTTGGCCCCCCCCAAGACCCAGGATGGGGAAGGAGAGCAGGAAGACCTCCAGGTAATGGGGTCATGGGTGCAGGAACTGCTGCAGAGCAGCCTTGGCCTGGTGCTAGCAGCACCAGGGCCTCCAGGTTGTGCCGGCGCTTGGGGGCTGGTGCAGAGACTTGCAGGGATGTTGGGGGGGACATGGCTCCCGAACCCCTCCACTGTCCCCATTCAGGACGTGTTCTCCAACGTGGGGGGCCAGAAGCGAAAACGGGGCCGAGGGGGAGAAGATGGTCCCAGGAAAAAGCCGCAGCAGCCGGCACAGCAGGATGAGGACTTCTACATCCCATACCGGCCCAAGGACTTTGAGAGTGAGCGGGGGTAAGTCTGGGGGGGCTCTTGCTGCTCTCCCATCCCAGCCTGTGAGGGGGCTGCTGTCATCACCCCCCTTTGCAGGCTGAGCGTGGGCGGCGAGGGCAGCGCCTTTGAGCAGCAGGCGGCCGGGGCTGTGCTGGATCTCATGGGCGATGAGAACCACAACCTCAACAAGAGCAAGCAGCTGCTCAAGTGGTGAGTGGGGTTTCCCTCTGGGCTGGAGGGAGGATCGGGGCTGGGGGTGCCACTGCTCAGTGCCACCGCCCTCCTGTCTCTCGCAGGGACCGCAAGAAGAAGCGGTTTGTGGGGCAGACAGGCCAGGAGGACAAGAAGAAGGTGCGGACGGAGAGCGGGCGCTACATCAGCAGCTCCTACAAGAACAACCTGTATCCTGCCGTGGGCACTGCTGCCTGCCTGGGCTTGGGGGGCTGCGGGAGTGGGGCTGGACCCCTGTGTCAGGGATCCATCCCCTGCCAGGACAGCAGCCGGGGGAGGGAGCACAGTCAGACACCACAGCACAGGGTCAGGTGAGGAGTCACCACATGTTCCCTTAACCCACCCGTCCCAGCTATGAGAAGTGGAAGCAGAAGTACAAGGTTGATGAGCGGGACGAGGATGAGGAAGGGCCACGCAGCAGGGAGCAGTTCAGAGGGAAGCACAGGCGTGGGCACGGTGAGTACCTGCAGCAAGCAACAGAGCCCTGCATTGTCCCCCTCAGCCTGGCTCTGTCCCCTGCCCTGAGCACAGCCACGTCCTCCCGCAGGGTCCACGCAGCCCCCGGCGCAGGGCAGGGTGCGCTCGGAGCTGAAGAACAAGCAGCAGATCCTGAAGCAGCGCAAGAAGGCAGCCAAGCAGCGCTTCCTGCAGAGCGGGGGCCTGAAGCGCCTCAAGGCCCGGAACCGGCAGCGCGTGCAGGAGCTGCGGCAAATGGCCTTCGGGCGCCGGGCAGGCGCTGCCAAGAAGGGCAAGCTGAGGAAGAGGATGTAGGGGACATGCCCCCCGTGCCTGGGCTGGGAGCTGGGGAAGGGGACAGTAAATATTGGCTGGGTTTGCATCCTGACTCCTCTCTGTCCTTGCTGCAAGCATCGTGCCTAGGGTAGTTCTTTTCCTCGGGCCACCCAGAGACACACGAACAAGCAGGTGCTGCAGCTCCACAGCTGGATGTATTTTGATGTGAGACACCTTTGGAGGTGCCAACAGCAGCTCCCTCCTCCCGCTGCCTGGGGTGCTCTGGGCAGGAGGGAGCCCGGGAGTACCCTGGCCCTGCCTGGGTGCGGTGCCACCCCAGTGTTCCTGTGCCACTGCCATCCACGTTGCCTCTCGTCATGGGGTTTCCAGACTTGCAAGGAACCACCTCCATCCCCACAGATCCTGTGGCTCCATGCTGGCCCCTGGCAGCCTCTCCCAAGCCCCAGGAGCAGGAGGTGTCCCCATGGGCTATTCCTGGCCCTGAAGCAGACCAGCACCCCTTTCGTGCTGTGGGCGTGTGCCAGTGGCACCGATATCAGCCAGGCCCCGCATGCAGAGCAGCACCTGCGAAGATTGGAGCCTGATGCCACAGCCAGCGAGGGATGTTAATGTCCTTGTGTGTCCCCAGCCCCACTGCCCCGGGGAGGGGGTTGTGCTGACCACGTCCAACTGGGCCTTGGTGTCCTCCTGGGCTCTGTCTGTGGGGATCCTGAGCTGTGCAGTGGTGAGCTGGAAGAGGTTCAGCACAGCCAGCTTGATCTGCGCCAGCAGCAGGGTCTTCTGCGTGGCTGTACTCCGGATGTGGGTCCAGCTGGACTCCTGGGGGACAGAGTGAGCCCCGGGCCACTGCCCTCTGTCCTGCACCCCCCAGGCCAGGCCAGGCCAGGGGACCCAGCAGTCCTGGCTGTGTATCCTACCCATGCAGAGCTGCTGCTTTTTGGGCATATGGGGATCCTCGGCTCAGCCCAGAGTGCGCTCAACTTTGCACCTCCACCGCACTGGGCATCTCCCTTGTGCAGCACAGCTGCACTGCTGCCCTTCTCCCCAGGGGCGTCCTTGGGCACCCGACATCCCCCTTACCCACTGGTGCACATCCTGGCGGGCAGCCTCCAGGCGCGTGTGGAGCCGGGCCAGCTCGTCCTTGGTGCCCAGGAGCTCGGCGCTGGTCTCCTGCCGGTACCGCTGGAGCCGAGCACTGCCCTGGGCCAGCCGCTCCTGCCCGGCTTCTGCTTCCCGTGCCAGGGCTGCCCGCACCCCCGCCAGAAGCCCGAAATGCGCCAGCATGGCCGACACGTCCTGGAACTGGGCAGGGGGGGCGGGTAGAGGCCGCAGCGGTGGAGGGACGTTCCCTCCAGGGGGCCGGGGGACCCCACGCTCACCTGCCCCATCCTGGCCAGCACGGCCCGCAGGTAGTCCCCGAAGGGCCGGAGGCTCCGCAGGCGCCGGGCCAGGCGCTCCCTGTGCCGCAGCAGCCCCGCCAGCTCCCGCTGCAGCCGGGCGGCCTCAGCTCGCTCCGCCGCCGCCCGCGCCCGCTCCTCGCCCGCCCGGCGCAGCGCCCACTCCCGCCTGGCCGCCACCGCCTGCGCCGCGGGCACGGGGTCAGCGGCGACCCTCCGGCCAGTCCGGCCCCGGCCCCGGTCCCGGCCCTCGCACCTTGAGGAAGGAGTCAAATCTGAGCACGGCCTCGCGGTGCTGCCGTTCCCTGCGGGCCAGCTGCTGCCGGCGCTGCGCCATGCGCTGCATCCGCTGCTGAAACTCCTGTGGGATTGCAGGGTGCCGAGAGCATCGCCCCACGCAGTGCACTCGAGGGTGCCAGCCCAGGGATAGCTGGGGACATGCCTGCCAGCTGCCCGTCCCCATGGCACACCTGAGGACACTCGGGGGGCTGGGGCCGCTCTCACCTCCCGCCGGTTCTGCAGCTCCTGCTCCACCTCTGCCACCTCCCGCCTCTTCAGGAGCACACGAGTGGATGGCAGGAGCGTGGCGGGGTCCCCCGCTGGCACCGTCCTGCCGCGGGCTGCGTGGAGCTCGGCTTGGCTGGGGAGGGAAAGTCTGGGCAGGGGCATCTGCCACCGTGGCACGGGCAGGATTTCCCTGGGCCACCGCTGCCCCCCGGGGCTCGGCGTGGGGAGCCTGGCCCGGTCCTCGGTGTGTGCAGGGATTGTCAGGAACCACACTGCGTTAACCCTGCCTGCATTCATCTTCTTGCCCACCCTCCTTCCTGCCCAGCCCTCCCACTTCAGCCTCTCCCACTTGGAGACCCCCCTAGCACCGGCGCTGTTCCCCAGGGAAGGACAAATCACGTCACAATCTCAGCTTTCTGGTTAGACCCCGGGGAGTCCCCCGCCTCCCCCCCAGCCCACGGCTGCAATGGCCTCTCCTCCCTGGGCGCCTCTGCTGGGGACACTGTGTCCACCCAGTGGCACCCGGAGATGGGAACACAAACCGAGATCACCGGCCACACAGGACATGCTGGCCTTGTTGCCAACCCTTTGGTCCCTTTCCATGGGGAGCACGGAGGGGTCTCACTCACAGCAGCCGCAGCTTGTCCCGGAAAGCTGCTCGCAACTGCTCCTCCAGCTCCGAGTCCATCTCGGCTGCTGCCTCCTGCTCGCCCAGGGGCCTGCGGAGGAGCTGGGACCGGGGCGGCCGAGGCGGTGGCAGCACAACAGTGTTGCCAGGGGCAGCCAGAGGCTCCCGCAGCTCCCTGGGATTTTCCTGGCTTGGCTCTGAGCGCCGCTGAGAGGGCGCGACGCCGGGCACAGGGAATGCACCAGGGCTGCTTGCAGGGGCGCTCCCGCTCTCAGCCCTCAAGTCATCCCATCCTTCCACCACTCCGTCCCCTCCAGCCCTCAGACCCTGCTCCAGCCCCTCAGAACCCTCTGTTCAGGCTCCGTGGCCCTTCAGAGACCACTGTCCCCACCCCTGTCCCCCTTAGCTCTGCTCCAGTTCACACTGTTCTGACACCCCAGGGATGGCTCAGACCCCCTGGCTTCACCCACAATACAGACCCTGCCTCTCTCTGCACGTTCCAGGAGTGCTTCCCTTCCACTCCACGGGCCATTAGATTCCCTTTGATCCCCTGTGTCCTGTCAGGTCCGCTTTGTCCCCCCATAAGAGTGCTCATGTCCCCATTACCCTCCACACAAACTCCACAAGGAACAAATTGACTTGGACACAGACACCGCAGAAGGAATAGGGGAAAAATATTTATAATAAAAACAATTCAGCCTCCCCAGAGTCAGCATCACCCATGTCCTGCCTGCACACCCCTACCTGCCCCAGGACCACTGTGGCCCCATGGTGACTTTGTCCATCTGCTCATGAGGACTGAGCCAGAATCCCACACGGGAATTTGAGTCCGTCACAGGCATCAAAGTGAGTGGGTGCTCCCATGCTCTGCCTGCACTGGGTGTCACCTTGCTTTAAGGATGCCCAAAACAAGGAGGGAAATGGAAGAGGAGAGAAGGAATGGAGAAACATGGCTGGGGAAGGATGGAGTCAAACTGTGGAAGGGGCAGGTGGAGAGGGAGGTGGGATGGCTCTGCCTGAAGTGTCCTGGCACAGGACACTGACAGCCTGTGCTCAGCCACATACAAGGAGGGCTTGCTTGATGCTGGATTCCAGCCGGAGCTCCGTGTGCTTCCCCAAGGAGGGACAGAAGCTATGAGCCTTGTGTTTCTTCTCTCCCTTCCTGTGGAGAGAGCGTGCCATGGAGCTCGTCATCGTCACCTACACAGGGCACAGAGCAGCAGCATCTCAGCTACACCAGCCATCAGGAATTCCTCTGGGAAGCCCCCCAGCTCAGCAGCGAGCAGGTGGCTCCTCACCTTCCATGAGGTGGCTCAGGCGAGCAGCCTGGGCCCTGCTCCCACCGACCAGCGCCATGGCCTCGTGCTCGGTGCAGCTGCTCAGGGCCTCCTCGGACCCCTTCCCCTCCTCGTCGTCTTCAGAGTCTACCAGCACTAAGACATCCCCCGAGTCTGCATTCCTGGGAACAGCAGAGCAAGCAGGATGAAAGGCTGACGAGAACCTGTTCCCTGCCCTACAGGAATGCAGAGTAGTGATGCCATGAGGGACTGGGCTGAGGAATCTCAACACTCACCTGAATGCAGCACCTAAATGGGAGAGAAGAGAGAGACATCGTTAGAAACTGCCCCCCTGGCAGTGCCACTGGACAATCCCTGCCAATCCTGCCTCCACATCTGCCTCCCCCACATGGTCACTGGCAGCCCCAGGCAGAGGCACAGATGTGGAGGGGACCTGCCCACACATGGCACAGGCAACCCTGACTGACTCCAGAACACTGGGAGGGACAAGCAGGTTAGGGATAAACCCCCAGGAAGGAGGAACCAATCCCTACCTCTCAGGCACAGGAGGGGATTGTAGTACAACACAACCCCGGTGATGGTGAGAACAGCCAGGAGGGACAGGACCACCACAGCACCCACGACGCCAACAACGTTCACTGGCTCTGCGGAGAGAGGACACAGGAGGAGCTTATCACCGGGACACGGATGGATGAGGAATTCTCAGTGCAAGCCAAAGAGCAGGTGTGCTGTGTCCCCAAGCCCTCCTGCCACAGCCCCACTCACGCTTCACCGTGAGGCAGACGAAGAGCTCCCTGAGCCCCACGGGGTTCTGGGCCTTGCAGATGTAGCAGCCACCATCGGTGCCCTGGGAGCAGTTCCGGATGGTGAGCCGGGACACGTTGCCCTCCTGGGTGATGAGGAACCTCCCCCCAGGCTGGATCTCCACCTCGGGTTGGGTGATGTCCCGGAGCCAGCTGAGCCGAGCTGCTGGAATGCTCTCGGTCACCCGGCATGTCAGGGTCACGTTGTCACCCACAAAGCAGGTCTGGGGGGGCTCGGATTCCAGGGAAGGGAGTTCTGAACAGCCCCGGGGGAAAACAAAAACAGGAGTCAAGGAGGGAATGGAGGCAATTAACATAACGAGCAATCAAGCTTCTGGCTGATTAATAATCATTAACAGAAGGGAGGCAGGCAGGAATCTATGGGCTGAGCACTGTGGGTTTGGCATTTGGCTCACTCAAGAGCCTCCCAAGGAGTGACCTGAGCAGCTTTCACGGTGCTCAGCCCCTTCTGACACCTGTCTTCATATCCCCAGGGGAAAATGGTCTGAGGTAACCAGCAGGTAGATGGCAGAGAGGAGAAGAGCAGCCCAGGCATTATTTTCCTTGGGATCAGCAGAGCTCTTGTGAAGAAGCCCTGACAACCCCTGGAGGATAAATACAGCCCAGGCTTTCATGAGCCACTCAGATCCCTGGGATGCCTGAAGGGCACACACAACCCTTAAACCCAACTCTACCAAACTTCATCTCAAGCTGCCTGCAGCCCCCAAGCCACCTCTCACTTTCACACAGGCGTGTGAAAGCTTTCCACAGAAAAAAACACTGCTGTGGTGAAATTTGTTGGCTCCTGAAGATGGGCCCAAAACACAGCTCACCTGCAACTCTGCCGTGATGGATCTCAGCTGCTCAGTATCTGTGCCTTGGGCTGCACATGTGCCCTGCCATGCTGTCTCCTGGCTTCCCTGACCACCTCAGTGCTCTGGAGAGCAGGGAATGACCAGGGTACCCACCTGCCCCACTTTCAGCACCTTCATTAACAGTTAATGAGGCAGCAAATCCACTCACTTATCTCCACAGTGCAGGTAGGCTGCTCCTGCTTCACCACGTGGCTGCCCACACACTTGAAGACTTTTCGGTGGGAGAGGTGAGAGCTGTTCAGTGTCTCCATGTGGGTGTCCGAGGAGCTGGTGGAGCTGATGACCCAGCTGGAGTTCTCCAGATCCTGCCCCTCTTCTCTCCAGTGCAGGGTGGGGTGGGGGTACCCCCCGGGCCAGCTGCAGAACAGCTGCAGCATCAGCCCCGACGAGGAGGTCTCAGCCCAGCACTTCGGGGTTGCCTGTGGTGGATCTAGCAGCAAGGACAGCACGTGGTCAGAAACACTGCCAGGGCTGGAATTCATTTGTCATCATTCCCCTTGAAAAATCTTTCCTGTTTCCCTGCAAGTCTTGCTCCCTGAGCTGCATCCCACAGCACCAGGCACACGCAGCTCTAAGTGACAGCCAGCAGGGACCACGAGGGGCTGTCACAGCCCCCACAGCCAAGCCTTGAGGGAGGGAAAGAATTATTGCCACAGCTTTATCCAATGGAAATGAGATAAACACCTAAAAACATAGCGGGAGAATGAAATCCCACTGTCCTGGTCCTCATGCCACAGCTACCAGAGAGGGACACTGAGTCACCACCAGAGAACAATCACAGTCCTGGCTCTGTCTCAGCTGCTCCTTCCACAGAGGGATCCACACGTGCCAGTTTAACAGCCAGAAGGATTCTGGACTCTGATCCAGAATTAACACGCTGTGCCCCTGTGTGTGCCTAATCCAGTGCTGAACAAGACCCCACCAAGAGATTAAACCAAAGCAAGCCCCACACCAGAGGTGTCAGAGGGATGTCTGAGGCTTATTTTGGGGAGCATTTATTCAGGGGACTCTGAAATGACTTCAATTAATAAAACAAACACCATGGCAAACCCTCGTGTGAGCTGCAAGAACACACCTTCCTGGGGCTTGGCTCTCCAGGAACACACCTCGGGTGATCTTTGAAACCACGCAGCTCTGTCAAGAAAGTTCTCTGCAACACTCCCTGTATCCCAGCTCTGGGGAGGATCAAACTGATCCCAAACCCTGGCTGTGCTTAATCCTGTCAGCCTGAACCAGCAGAAACTGCCCCACGTCGATGGGGCACAGCCCTTCCAGGATGTCCAGCCAGAGCTGCACTTTCTGTGCTGACCTCAGGAACAGCCTCCTGAAGCCATCAGCTTTGCATCCTGAACTCCCAGGCTCTCCCAGCACAACTCTGTCTAAACAAGAGATCTGCTCCCACAGTTACCAAACCAAAAGCCTAAAAATCTCCACCCTCTCAAACCTTAAAATCTCACAAAACACCAGCAGAAAGGACCTGTTGTGGTTTGACCCACAGAAGAGCCAACGGCGCTTGTATCAACCCACACACAGATGTGCCAAGGAATCCCTGGGAGGTGTGGAACTGCACGTCTCCTTCACAGGTGTTTCCCATCCAAAACAAACACAGAATCACAGCCCAAGGTGGGGCTGCACCTTTGTCCTGTCACTAGAATGTTTACTGTACTGCTTGTGGGGTTTTCAAAGTGAAGTTTTAAACAAAAAGAGAACTTTTTGGTACCACCCATGGGATGGATTGAAGACTGTCAGCTGCTAAGTCCCACACAAAGCCTCTACAGATCCTGGGAGGCTCTTTCACAGCAGTGCCAAGTCTGTGTCCAAAATTTGCTCCAGCCCAGGATAAGATGTTCCACCAACAGGGATTGTGAAAAAACAGGGCCCTACTATAGGTTAGAGATTAAACTTCTAACTTCTGCTGATCCTTCTCCTGCTGACTTAAAGCACCTCCAAAAATCTCTCTCACCTATCAAAGGGCATGCCCACATCACCTTTGTCATATTGGAAATTAGTTCACACAATTAATTCCAGGCTAATAAATGAAGTTCCGAGTGCAGCACCAACACTTGGTACCCCATAAATATGTTTTGCTCCTGAGTGCTCTGCCCCAGTGTTCCAGGTTTGGGGCTGCCCACTCCTAAGCCCAGTGCCTACATATTTATTCCCTGCAGCAGCCTGGGGTTCAATCCTTCCACAGCCCATCTGCACGTTCCTTACTGCAGGAAGGGAATTTTTATTCCTGTAAACTTTCAAGAGGTTAATCTGTACGAAACAGGTGCAATGTTTACACACAGGGAAAAAGAAGGAACACCCTGAAGGCAAACAGCTCTCATACATGGGTAGAGCAGCAAAAAGGGAAGGGGCCAAGGGAGTACAGAGGGTCAAAATGGGAAAAGCACTGGATTTTCCCTCTTCTCATTCCTGAAGGGACCAAGAGTGGCACCAGGCATAGGACCTGTGCTCCCTGCTAATCTGCAGGGGGCTGTTCCCATGGGACACATGAGGCATCAGGGCAAAATAGTGGTGCCCTGGCAGAAGCAGGAGGGAACTAACCAGCTTAAGCGCTTTCCAGCCCAAACTTCCACCTGTGCTCTGAACATTTCTAAGGGAATGAATGAATGAAACAGAGATGGAAAGGGGAGAGAGAACCAGAAGATACAACAGGGCTGGAAGAACTGGCCTGTGCTGATAACAGGCACGCTCTCAGGACACTGCTCCCACATAAACCTGAGGAATTTTGTGCTTCCATCATTATCAGAAGGCTGCACTGTCCAACTCCTCAGCTGGAGACCCTCTCCGTTCTTCCACCAAAAGGATGGCACCAAGAAATGGCACAGCACATCTATCCCAAACAAGGGAAAGCAGACAGTGAGCAGCAGCCCCCACACCAAGGTTTATGACGGCTCAAATCAGCCAGATTCCGAGGCAAAGGGGCCCCCTGGAATAGCTACCAGGAATGGAAGATGTGCCCAAAAACTCGTTTATCACCAGCAATGAAGAAGAGACACAGTGAGGACTTAAAAGCTGGCATTTCCCCTGCACATGCCAGATCTGTGACAAGCCATTTGGACACATATTTTGGTGCTTGTGAACAGATGTGAGAGAGATTCTGCATGATAAAGCCACCTTGCACTTTTTAAATATTATTTTTCCACCAGTGCCAGATGAATTTCGGGGTGTGGAAGGCCAAGGGGAGGAAGCTCAGCTGTGGGAATGACTTACTGGCCACCAGGAGCTGCACCCTGTGCTCATGGTCCGTTTTGTTCAGCACTTCCCTGCAGGTGTAGTTGCCCTCGTCCTGCACACGCAGCTCTGTGATGCTCAGGGAGCTGTTGTCCACCAGGGAGAAGCGGACGTCCGGCGGGAAGGAGACCCTCGAGGAGAAGAGAGGTGGAAAGGAGTGTGGATCCCCTTGGAACCAGACCACCTCGGTGGCTTCCTTGGACACGTTGCGGCATAAAAGGAGGATGCTTCCTCCCACCTGCCCAAAGACCACTTCATCTGTTCCTGGAAGAGAGACGGGACGGTGTTAGGGATATAGGAAATGGGAAAAGCTGCCTCCCGCCAGCAAAGACCTGGATATTTTATGTGTACTAAATAGGGGCGCTTGTTAGGGAACTGCTGAGGGACCTCTGAGGTGACTAAAAACAACCAGCGCAAACCAGGATCAGGAAAAAGGCACACAGCTCCCTGCTCCCCTCCCCTCCCGCTACCTGCGGCCTCCCGGCGCGGCACCAGCCTCCAGACGCAAAGGGCGAGGAAGAACCGGGCGGGCGGCATCCCGCCAGGGAGCTGCATGGCTGAGTACCGCCGCCAGCGCCCCGCGGAGGCGGTACTGCCCGGCCGCCGCCCCGGCGAGAGGCCAGGCGAGGGCGGGCGTGCCCGGCCGGGGAGACCCGCCCGCTAGGGCCCGTGAGGGGCCCATGACGGGGTCGTCGATCGAGCCCTGCCGCCTCGGGGCCGCCATTTTGGGCGGCCGCCATCTTGGGAACCCCCCACCCCCGACCCCGCCCGCCATCTTGGGGTCACCGCACTGCCCCCCCGGCGCGTGGGGCGGCCCCAGCAGGGCCCGGAGCCGCCCAGGGACGGGGAGTGTTCAAACCGCAGAGAGCGCTGTTCCCCGAGCGCTGTTCCCCGAGGGGTCAGCGACCCCCACGTCCAGAGGGCTGCTACAATCCCCCTACTTAGAGACACCCCACAAGCAGCGGAGCGGGGAGACCAGAGATAAACGGTTATTCCTCTGTGTAACCCCGCAGCACGGGCCGTAACCGCGCAACTATCCACGGGTTTCTCCAGGACACCTTACACATGGCAACTTGGAAGCATCAAGGCGTGCGTGAAGCAGAGCGCTGAGACCCACAGGACTTCCCCACTGGGCCCTGGCACATTAATTACTAATTAACCTAATTAGCGGCAGGGGCGAGAGCACTGCCCCAAGTAACCACAGCTCGGCCGGCCCCACTCGGCCCCACCTGGGGGCGCCCTAAAGCTGGCTCAGGGGCGCCCAGCGGCGCGTCTCCACCAATGGGAGAGGAGCGAGGCGGCGTCTCCGCCAATGGGCGCGGGGGGCGGGCAGCGCGGAGCCGCCGCCGCCGCAGCCATAGCTGCCGGAGCCGCCGCCAAAGCCACCAACGTCGGTATGCCGGTGGACCTGGCGAAGTGGGATGGGCCGCTGAGCCTCGCCGAGGTGGAGCAGAAGCCGGCGCATCCGCTGCGGGTCAAGTATGGCTCCGTGGAGATCGACGAGCTGGGCAAGGTGCTCACACCCACTCAGGTGCGCAGCGCCCGGGCCCGCGCGCGGGGGTTGGCGCGGCAAAATGGCGGGATGCGGTCGGGCCCCTCGGGCTGCCGCCGGCGCCTCACCGGCTACGGGGGAGAGAGGGGCTGAGCTCTGGGGCCGGCCTCGGTACGGGGCCGTGCCGCGGGACAGAAGGCCCGTGGCTCTCACAGCCGGGGGGAGCTGGCACGAACGGCCTTGAACCCGTCGGGTGTCGCTGCCAGCGTAGGTCATGCTGGCGCTGTGTGCAGGGCAGGTGGCTGGCGCTGGCAGCGGGGCCGGTGCTAACGTGGTCATCCCTGCAGGTCCAGCATCGCCCCACCAGCATCGAGTGGGACGGCTGCGATCCCCAGAAGCTTTACACCCTGGTTCTCACAGATCCTGATGCGCCCAGTCGGAAGGACCCAAAGTTCAGGTAATGGGGCTGGGCAGCTCCATGTCTTGCCTGGGGAAAATGGAGCATCCCTCTTGGGCAGAGCAGAGGCTTAGGAGGAGGTGGGACTGTGCTCTGCCTAAGGTGCAACTGTGGGGCTATGGCTTGGCATAGAAACCGTGTTCTTGCATCTCTCCTTGAGCCAGGGACAGCTTGAAGAGGAGCAGCTGCCTTTGCCAGGGGTGTTCAAAGGTCTGTTGTAGCTGCAGCATCACAGCATTTATTACTTGCTCTAATTTATCACGTGTGAGTTGGAATTAGGTCTTTGCTGGTGGCAGAATCTTAAATCTGGGACCAGCTCACCTTCCCCAAGTCAGCCTCAGCAGTGTGTGGAATACCCACTCTCAGAGGTCAGGCTGTGGGTTTCCTGCAGCACACGGAGCTGGTTTTGGCAGGCTGTGCATCCCAACGAATCAGTATCTGCTCTGGGACTGGTGCTCTTTGGGTTTGGCAAATCAGGAGTGGCAGCGGTTTGTTTACCCTATGCTGACAGCCTCATGGAAAAGCAGCAGCTTGGAGTAACAAAGGATTTTGTCTGGGGCTCTGCCAGTCTGATTTGTTTTTTGCCTTCTCCTTTCAGGGAGTGGCATCACTTCCTGGTGACCAACATGAAAGGCAACAATGTGGGCAGCGGGACCGTGATGTCGGATTATGTTGGCTCTGGGCCTCCCAAGGGAACAGGTTGGTGCCTGCAGCAGTTCCCCCGTGGTGCTACATAGATCACCACCCAGTGCAGAAGGGTGTGGGGTGGGGAAACGTGCAGGAACCTGCCTGTGGAAATGATCCGTGCAGGATTGCTGGGGGCTGCACGTAGCCACAGCCAGCACGAGCAGGGATCAAGCCTATCCAGTGCATCTTCCCTAAGCCGCCTTAATCTCCATCATCCTGAGCCCTCTCTGGGGGTCACCTCAGCCCCTGACTCTCTCCCTCCCTGCAGGGCTGCACCGCTACGTGTGGCTGGTGTACGAGCAGCCCCAGCAGCTGTCCTGCAACGAGCCCATCCTGTCCAACCGCTCTGGGGACAAGCGCGGCAAGTTCAAGGTGGCCGCCTTCCGCAGCAAGTACGGGCTGGGGGCGCCGGTGGCGGGCACCTGCTACCAGGCCGAGTGGGATGACTACGTGCCCAAGCTCTACGAGCAGCTCTCGGGGAAGTAGGGCCGGGGCCCGTGGGGCACTGCAGCACCCATGGGTGGGGCCGGGCACGGCACTGTAGTTCTGTTTCGTTAATGAGTTGAACCCACCTGTCCCGCTCTGGCCGCTGGAAATGTCACCCCGTCGCTTTCCCTGCTCCGTGTCCCTGTGTCCAGGCCTGTGCTGATGCCTGTGGTATCCTAGCTAGAGAGCTGCTGATGGGTGTCCCTGGAAAACGGACCTGCTTAAGGGAATCAAAAGCCTTTGTGAATTAAGTGTCAGTTCAGGGGGTCCTTGCTGTCTTGGGATGGCTTGAGGTGGCAGGGGTGTGGGTACAGAACCACTTTAGGGTGGGTGCTGGCTGTGGAGACTGCCAGGAGAGGAGAGTGCAGTCTAAGGGAAACTTCCCCTTTTCTTTTTCTTTCCCCTATACTACATTTGGCCAGTGCCTCCATGTCACCACTACAGTAGTGAAGGTGCAGCTCGAGGGGGAGGCAGGAGCTGGCCTAGAGCACTTCCTTCTGTTCTCTGCTGCCACTCAAAGCTGAGACCACTTTGTTTTGTTCAGTCCTGTGGTGACCTGCTGTTTGCTCACAGTGCAATTAAAAACTTCCCAAGGAACTTGGTGTGCTTGGTTGTCTTCTTGGGGGATGAGGGCAATGCTCAGGGAGCAGTGTGGTGGTGTAGGGTTCCTGTCCTCTGGGGACAAGGTTGGACCCTGTGCCTGGGGCTCCCCATTCCTGGGACATGCTGATGCTGGAGGGACATGGCTCAAAGCCATGTCTTTCTATCTTAAAAACATTACCAGCCTTTAGTTCCTTCCTAAGGGATCTCCCCACACTGCCAGACCCATGGAGGCTCCTTCCCTCCACAGGAGCCCCCACATTACCCCAGCAGTCAGTCTGGGCATCACCAGCTTTACTGACCTGAAGCCACTTCCCAGCCCAGCTGCAGGTCCCAGGTGCTTCCTGCTCTTCCAGCAGCTTTGCAGTGAGGCCTGGGGGTGTCTCCTACCTGCTTAGAGCAGAAATGAGCCTTTGGTCGAGCCCGATGGCTATAAAAAGGTAAAAAAGGTGAAGCCAATGCAATTCAACTTCACGGAATCAAGAGCCTTCCCCCTTTTTTTTCAAGCTGCTGTATCAAAGCTCTGCAGTGATATGGTCTGACAAACAGGAATCAGCAGCAGCCCTGTAAAAATGGGGATTCCATAACTCAGAAAGGTGGATCATACTGCCTCAGGGCAGTTCTTCAGCCCAGCCATTAAAACATTTCAACAGGATTGATGATTTTCCAGGAAAACATCCCCAGCTACTCCAGACCAAGGCCCACCAGAGTTAAGGCTGGAGCAGAGCTCATGAGGCTGATCCATCCTGGGACTGCTCAGGCTAGGAGGAAGACATGAAAAAAATTGAAAATTCATTACCCTAAAAACTTCCACTGTCAGGGAACCAGGCCCTGAGGCTGAGGGACAGCTGGGGAATGTGTCCCCTCCCTGTCCCCACCTTGCACTTGTGCTGGGCCATGAGCCACCCCTCCCACAATGACACAGCCAGGCATTGTGATGAACACTTTTATTTACAAATATAATTAAAAGCTCTGACAGTTATTCATGCTCTTCCCTGGAACCTGAAAAATGTTTTTGTTGTTTTGTTGGTTTTTTTGTCCTTTTTTTGTTGGTTTTTTTTTTAAAGTGCATGCAAAAGAAGTAAAGCCTTTTTTTTTTCTCTTTTTATTGTAAGAAAATACACAGTTTGAAAGTGTGAATAATGCAATATTTATGACCAAGATCATGGGGTTGGAGGTGGACTTGGGGGAGGAACTAAAAAAACCCCCCAAAAAACAAATAAAAGAAAAACTGAAAAGGGCCGGGATGATCTAACAGACAGTGTTGAGCTCCGGAACGGAACTGGAGAGTGGGGGGTGGCTGGAGCAGGAAGGGGGGGGGGGAAAGAAGTAAAAAAATTTTTGATCAGAGAAACAGTTAAAATACAATATGAAAATAAGTAAAAGCTCTCCTTAAATTCCTTCTATACACAAAATACACGATTTGACAAAGCCCAATTTGTGCTACTGGGATCCTGTGGGCTCATTTAAGTGTATTCACATTCTCTGCGACAGCAGAAAATGATTTATGATACAATCAAGAATATGCCCAGGGGCCAGGGCTCGTCCCTGCTGCCCCTGGCATGGTTCTCCTAAAAATCACCACGTCGTCGCCCCGCCCCTCCCCACCCCCAAAAAAGTAATAATATGTCACCACTGATATGTACAGCACGATTAAGTTTTTTTTTCTGTAAAATGTATCAAATTTCTTTTCAATCTTTAATAAAATTTTTTTAATTATTTAATTATTCCTGATGAATAAATACCAAAAAAATAAAAATAAAATTATGCAGCAGCTAGTTAAGGTAAGGCTGCGGATTCAGTCTCTCTCCCCCTGGGATCGTAGATATCTTTTAATTATTAATATTTTTTGCTTGTACTTTCATTGATTGGTGGTAAAATGAGTGATTGCTCAAAAGCAACATACATCCACTTTTTTTTTTTTTTATGGTTTTTTTTTTTTTCTCCATTAAAATTGTCTCCAAAGTTTTCACTGAAACATTTTTAATCATTGCACAGAGACATCAATACTGTGACATACTATGGAAAAGACTGCCAGGAGCTGTCCTGCACTGGGACGTGACGGGGGAAAGGGGCCCCTGATGGAGTAAGAATATACAGGCACTGGTCCGACACGATGTCAGTAAGAGAGACAGAAAGAGAGAGAGCACGCCCGTCAACATGGGGAATGTTGGGTTTGCAAGTTTTATCCTTACTTTGTTTGCTTTTTGTGTTGTTTTTTTTTAAATGGCAAAGAAATTTAACCTCATCTATAGTCCTCCTTGGGATATTCTAATGTGACCAAATTCCCAAAGCCCATCCGCAAGCTCTCCATGTCAAACGTCTCAATCTCTCGCTCCTGCCTTTCCAACAGAAACTTGATCCTCTCGCTGCGTTCCTTCTGGAGAGCGGCGAGCTCCTCTTCGATCTGAAAGGAGCACAGTCAGCAGCCTCCCAGCACAGCCCCACCCCTGCCCCGTGTCCCAGCCCCGCTCCAGGTATCCCCGGAATCCCCTCTGGAACGTACCTTCTGTTCCAGGTGTGCCCTGCGCAGCGACACCCGTTGCTCCAGCTTCTGGAGTTCCCTTTCGTGCTGTGCTTCTGTCTGCATCTTAATTTTGCTCTGGTACGCGTTGAGCAGCTCCATCTCCTGCTGGAGTTGCAGTCTCAGGGCTTGGCATTCTGCTTCCTGGGCCTCGTCCAGCCGGAGCTGTGAGAGCATCGGGAAAACAACACTCAAACCCCCGCTGGGAATTCCTCAGCTCCGACACAAGTGACACACCACTCTTTCCTCCCAAAGCCGCTGGTGTCGGTGGCAGAGGGGGAAGGCAGGAAGGGCTTCATGAACAGCAGCTTCTCTGCTCACACTGAGGCAGAGCCTCAGAAGATCCAATTCTAAACCCCAGCACGCGAGGGGAGCAGGGGAAGGATGCGTGCTCTGCAGGACACTTACTCCAAGAGGGGAAGTGCCACCTGATGTGTTATTTAAACAGTTTTTATAATTCAATGGCTGGAGAAGCCCCCCCCAGGGTGCTGCCAGTTCCCGGAGCCCGCTGCACATACCGCCTGCGAGGCCATCATCTCGTTGATGCTCTGCTCGTACTGCTCGGCCAGGATGGCGAGCTTCCGTGTCTGCTCGTCCTTCAGGCTCTTCAGAATTGTCTTGTGCTCACTCTTTGGAGTTACTTCCAGCTGGTGATTCTTCAGTGCTTTGTACTGCTTAGTTTGCACTTTGCATGTGTCCTGGAACTGCTTTTTGATCTGCATTTCCATAGCCTGCCAAGGAAGGAATGACGTGAAGAGTGCAAAGGGCTTTGGGAATGGAGAGGCTGTGGTACATCCACACATGGGTGGGGTGCTGGGAACCACAGCTCCCCTGTGCTCCCCTGCATGTGCTTCCCACATGGATGAACCAGCAACAGCAGCTCAGGCCCTGCTGCAGCCTGGCCAGGAACAGGACCCACTCTCTGCCCTCCTCAGCCCAGGGCACTTCCATCCTCTACCCCTGCTTCCTGCAGATCATCCAGCCCATCACCTGCCTCCCAAAGCGTATTTGCTTTTTCACAGCATCATTCCCCTTCCATTTTCTTCCCACCTTAACGTTGCACTATATGGAGGCTGCAGATCTGAGAACTAGCGAGGGTGTGACAGACTGACAGCAATGTGCCTTCTCTCTGATGACCAGGGACAGAACCCCAGGGAATGGCTGGAGCTGTGTCGGAGGCTGAGGCTGGACATCAGGGAAAGGTTCTTCCCCCAGAGGGTGCTGGGCACTGCCCAGGTTCCCCAGGGAACGGGCATGGCCCCGAGGCTGCCAGAGCTCCAGGAGCATTGGGACAGCGCTCCCAGGCACAGGGTGGGATTGCTGGGGGTGTTTGTGCAGGGCTGGGATTCAGACTTGATGATCCCTATGGGGCCCTTCCCACACAGGATATTCCATGATTCTCTGACACTGGGAGGAGGAACAGGCTTCTCCTGCAGAGAGCAGCTCGGGGGTCTGTAACCACACTAGGGCAGTGCACAGAGCTGAGCACACCCCTGTGCTCTGTCTTCAGGCTCTGAAAGGAGCACCCAACCCCTCTCCTCATCATTCCAAGCTGACACCAGTGAGGGCCAGAACAACGCACGGCTCGTCAGAAACACCCTAACACTTTGTTTAGGACTGGACTATTTTACCCAACAACCTCAATTAGCACAGCACTTAAAAAACGCTCTGGGCTCTGAGCTCTGAGCTATCCCAGCCCACAACTTCCCTTATCCAGAGCTGCTCTGGGCAAAGGGAGGGGATGCAAGGGAGAGCACAGGGTGTGGAGAGCAGTGGTCCCACAGCACGGGTGCTGCATGGAAGAGGCATGGGCAGGAGGAGAGAGGCTGGAGGAGGAAGAAGGAAAGCTTGCAGCACCTTCAGGTTCTTTGGTTGCTGCCGGAGCTCCATGAAATGCTTCCTGTGCAGCTCCCGCTCCCGCCGCTTGTTGTATTCCAGCTGGTTCTCAAGCTCAGTCTGGTGCTGCAGCCGGATGAGGTCCATGCGCAGCTTCTGCAGCGTGTGCAGCTGCCGGTACTCCAGCTCCCGCGTGGACTCGTCGTGCCGGATCAGCATCGCGTGCTCCATCTCCTTCTGCGTCCGCTTCTTGTTCAGCTCCTGCACCAGACACACACAGCTGAGGAGGGGGAATCCCTGCCTGGAGGAGTTGAGCTCATGAGGCTGAGGGTCCTGCTCACTCCTCTACACAACACCAGGGACTTCACCAGTCACAGGAAAACACAAACCCAGCAGCACCATGGGGACGCTAAGAGTGACCACCTAGTGACTGACCGACCATCCATCCATCCATCCATCCATCCATCCATCCATCCATCCATCCATCCATCCATCCATCCCCTGCTCCTCTGGCAGCTCTGGCATGGCCCCAGGAGTCCCCAGCAGGTGGCACCAGGACCCCACACAAGCCCTCTGTGGCCGCTGAAACTCGCAGCAGCTTTCAGTGAATACATCCCAGGGTGCTCAGGGCTGGGATGACCAAAAGAATCAGGGGCTCTTGTCTGGTTTAAATTCCCCTGTGCCCCTGGTAGGCACGGGGAATGAGCTCCTCCCCAGTCACCTGCACTTGAGTGGCCATAGCAGAGGTCAATGGCTCAAACACCAGCTCAGGTGAGAAAATGAATTGTCCATGTGGGATCTAGCCCAAGGTGCAGCACTTTTAAAAATGAGGCTGGAGCCCGAGGCTCACAGGGTTTTGCAGCATTCACCAAGAGGTGCTGCACAGGATGTCCACAGTCCGGAATAACCTTCTCCAAGCTACAAGCCCAGGAAGGGGAAGACACCAATTCCCTCCCTAATTATTGCAAATATTTGAGTCTCCAGGTGTCAGCCACACCCTGTGGAGCGCGGAGCTGACTCCAGCTGTACCCCTGCACAGACAGTGCTGGTGCAACACAGATGCAGGCTCAGGTAACAGCCTCTCCGCTGTGCTCCATGCTGGATCAGCCAGGCACAGCAGGGCTGCCCCACGCCATGCCCAGCACAGGGAGAGCCCAGTGCTGCCTCAGCCTAACGAGCTTCTGCAGGAGAAGCAAAACAATGTAATTATTCTGAGCTGCTGCTCACACGTGGTAATGCTGTTTTAACTCTCAACAGGAGCACCTGCAAACTTCAGCCCCTGTGGCTGCTACAGCTGGGACAGGTTTGAGCTGAGAGGATGGGGAAGGAAACAGGGCCAGACTTTCTCTCTGCCCTCTTGGCCATAAGGGTGTAGCATATGTTTACATTTAAGCAAAACTTGACCCCTGACAGCCACGATTAAAAATTAGATGTACTGGTGTGCCAAAATCACTTCCCACTGGCACAAAGGCAGGTGGGGCACTGACCAAGCAGAAGTTGTGGCCCATGTGCCTTCATCCCAGGATAGCTCAGCCAGCCTCTCCTGAGCCCATTCCACACCTGATTTCAGATCACACACAGCACGAACAGAGTCATTTGACTTCCCTCAAACACTCTCCCACTTGCACAAAAACAATCTCTGTGGTTAGTTAAAATATCATGGAAAACACATTTTGAAAGTGTTATTTACTTCACGTGATCCAAGCAGTTAGTACTGGAACATTTGCGTTAGTAGGGACGTACTTTTCAGGAAATAAAAACTCAGATTATTCTGAAAATTAGGTCTCTCATAAGAGCTTAAATGCAGGAGGTCAGGTGTATTCCTGGTTAAATGCCATGCTAGGTAACTGAACTCTGCCACAGAGCTGACATGCTGTGATAAGGGTGCTCATATCTGACTTTCTGGAGTCAATCGTTTTCAGGGTGCCTGGGTTGAGATATCTGGATCTCAGCAAAGCAGCTGAGCAGCCCCAGCCACATCTGGACTCAAGGGCAGGAAAGCTCTGAACAAGTACAAAATATGCTGGAAAACCTGAGGGTAGCAGGCCAAGTACAATTGGAAATTTTTGACCACTCCTCACTCAGTTTTCACTAAAACACCCTCTCATTTGACAGTCTTTATCCAAACATAACATCAAGCAAGAACTCAGATACTACACTGATGGCCACAGAAAGCATCTCCAAGTGGAAACTCTTTCTCCAAAGTGGTGTTTGACCACAGGCAGCCCTGAGGCAAGGGGCAAAAACCAACAAGGGGAAGCAGGATGTGAAAAGCTGCTCCTTGACAACCCACATCTCCATCCCATAGCTCTTCCTGGCCCCTCACTACAGCCCAAACTGGGGCAGGATCCCCCAAACCCAACACTCAGAAGCCGGGATGAAGCATCAGGCCCAGAGGGGGTGGCCCACAGGGTTTTTGTGTCTGCAGTCAACGATGCCATCCCTCAACTGATCAAAGCAGCCACAGCTGCATGGAAAACCACTTCCCAAAACTTTTTTGTTAGGTCTTTCTCAGTTCTATTTAGCAACTAGAAATATGAAAACCTAACTTCAGCCAAGGCATGAAGCTAAAGCAGTTAAAGAAACTCTGGGAGAGGAAGTGAGGAGTGCCATACTTCCCGAATGTTCTGCTGCTCCATCTCGTGCCTCTTGATCATCGTTTTTCTCTTGAAGAAACGGCAGTTTTTGTCGTAGTAGAGTCTCTGCTGGCTGAGAAGTTGGGCCTCCTCTTCAGCCTGTGTGTGCTGCAGGTTCTCTTTGTGTTTGGATATCCTTTCTTGCTTCTCTTTCTTGGGTGTGCTGTGGTCCTCATTCATTTCCTGCAGGGTCAGAACAAGGCTTCCCTTAGCACCACAGTGACACAGGACTTGGGGACCTTCCTGGCTCCTCCTCTGCCATTCAGTTCATGAAAGGACACCAAAACCCTACTACAAAACCAACAGAACCAGACCTATCGCCTGGCCATGCCCAGCCCTGCTGCCCCTACAGCCTCCTACACCAAGAGGAGGAGGAAAAGTAGCCACTGAGCTCGTTGATAATAATTTTCTCACCTTTACCTTCTTAGCAGCAAATTATTTTTGCCATGTGGTGGGGACACTACTTAAGTAATGCATTTTGGCAGAGAGAAGCTACATTTGAAGTTACTTCTCTTCCTAATTTATGTAAGTGATCACAGGGCTTTTAGTCAAGGGACATTGAATGGCTGCTCTGATTACTTAGAAAAAAAACAGATGAGGAAAAAGGGGAAGAAAAACTCTCTGTGAAGTCCCATTTTCCCTCATCACCCTTGGTTTCAAAGATTCTGCTCTACAGCAAATTGTGAAGGCACCTGTAGTCACCCTCACAAATTGTTCTGGAAATACTGCCAGCTGCTCCCAGTTCTGAAAATTTACTTGCTGAGAATCCAAATTTGCTTCCAAGCCTGACAGGATCTCTTAAACCCCTGGGCTGGTCCAAGTTTATAAAAATGAAAGACTGGTTCATGTTCATTCCACACCCCTTCGGCCCCGAAAATGAGGGTTTCTTGCCTCTTTAATCTTTTCCTTGCAAAGCTTGTATTGTTTCTTCTGACTTTCTAAAAAGGTCGCCAGGTCTTTCTTTTGCTGAGCCAAAATCTGTTGCTGGAATTTCTTTTCATCTGCTGCAGCTGCCTTTGCCTGCAATGTAGAGAGGGACAAAAAAACCCCAAAAAAACAAAAAAAAGGGTGAGTGAGCAAGTGCAAAATCCAGCACAAATCAGTGTTGTGAGTTTTGGTCAGTCATTTTGGTGACTCTGCTAGACAAAGCCATGAGCACTCAGCCACAGGAAAGCTACTTGCACAGAAAATGTTCGCATAAATCTGAGGGCTTCCTTGTGCTTCTTATTTCCCCACCTAAACCACCCCAGAGGACACAACCCCACCAGCTCACTATGTGGATCAACATGCTGATTTTTAGACTGAGTGACGGCTTTGTCACCTCCTTAGCTGTGAGGTAAAGCTCTCACAGCCCCTTTTACCCAGCTGTGCACTGGTGGATACCAATGGACTGCCCACATCCAGGAGGGTGACTTGAGGCAGCTCTGGCCAAGGACAGGGAGCACAAGGTGCACCTCAGACCATGGGTTTGAGCAGCAACTCCCACAGCCCCCCTTGGAGACCTGGATTCTCTTGTCCCTCGGATCCTCAGGGACAGCTCCCTGCACTCACCTCCTTCTCCATCACAGCCACTTGCTTCTTGGCCAGCTTCTCCAGCTCAATGGACGAGTTGTTGGCATGTGTCTCCACCTCCTTCTGCAGCTTGAGGCGGTGCTCGTCCATCTCGGCCTTCAACTTGTTCTCCAGGGCGATCAGCTGCTTCTGGTGCTGGCGCCGCATCCGCTTATATCCTGACATCTGTTCCCGCAGCTCGTTCTCCTGCTCATGCTCATGGATCTGTCTTGTAACCTGGGGTCAGGAACAGGGCAAGAAGGGCTCCATGGCCTTCCTTCCCACACAAGCTGTTTCCATGCTGGCTGCTCACCCGTAACCCAGGCCCTGCTCTGCTGTGCTCTCAGCAATCAGCTGCTGCCAGTTTCGGAGGTGCTGCTGTTTCAGTTCACAAAGCCACAAGGTTTCTCTCTCTCTCCTAACTTTTAGCCCCCATCTCTTCCTGAGACAAAAGTCACAGTAACAGTTTACTGTGTTTTCAGCAACAGAGCAGAAAATGCCAAGTTACAAATAAAGGAAGTGACTGATTATTTATCGCTCCAGGACATACTGGAGGAGATCTGGAAACAAAGGTGGCTGATGGACATCCTTTTTCAGACACAGGACTCAGATCCTGAGGGTGCCATGGACTCCCAAGATGCATCCAGAACACCCCCAACCCACCCGTTCTTTCCTTTCTCCTCAAGTCACCCCCATACCAATTCAATCCCTCAACACCTATTTTCTGCTACGAGGATCCTCCTTCAAAATTTCCCCTTAAAATTCAAGATGATGGCAGACTGAGCTCATTCCCTCTCAGAATTGAAAGTTTTCTAACAAGTGAATGCTGTTCTGGAACTGTGTGCTCTTAACAAGATTGATCAGATGGTCTAAGCAGATTTTAAACCCTGCTCAGCTGAAACAAACTCACAAGTTCCACATTCATTGCCATGCCCAAGTGTATCCATGTGAAAGGAAGAAAAAAAAAACAAACCTAACAAGCTGTGCCAAAAATGTTCAGAAGAAAATGCAAATAGTGATGCTTCCATTTCAAAAGAAGAAAAGTGTCCAAGACTGATTTTAATTTTTTAAAGACAGTCTCAGGAACTTCACTTATGATGATCTGCTGATCATTTGTATGACCTGAGAACCAAAAACTTGGTACATGTGTGGAACAGCAGCCCCTGACTCTGTGCAAGGGGACCTTTGCTTTATCACTTAAGTGTGAAGAGCTCAGTCCTTTGAAGGTGATCACTAAAGCTTTATGAACCAAGAGTCCCTCCTGCAGCCTGCAAGAGCCTTCCTGATGGATTCCTCCACAGCAGCCCAAAAATCTGGCCCCTACTACAGAGCTGCTGTCATTTGAAGGCAGTTTTGTGGAGATTTTCAAAGTTCAGATGTAGGATGGGATGCACCTTCAGAGCTGGGAAGGTTCAGGTTCAAGAGAAGAGCAGCTGCTTTAGGGAGCAGCCATGACAGTGCACTTGCTGGTTCCAGGGCTGGAAGGTGACAGGAAGCCATGGCCAAGTCAGAGCTCCAAAATCAACAGATTAACACCCTGACTGAGGTCACCCAAGGCAGGCAGCAAGTGCCACCTGTCTTGGCTTAAATGACTCCCAACACTTGGGAGGAGTGTGAAGAGGAACTTAGAAAGAGCCTCCCAAAGCCAAGGAAACACCTGATTGCAAAGGAACCAAAGAACCAGCCTGACCACAGCACTGTCACACTTGGGTTGGTCACTTTAGTGAGGCTGAGTATCCACTACGAGGTGATGATGTACAAACCACATCCTTCCTTCAAGAAATTTCGGGTTGTTGTTTTGGAGCTGGCTAGATTAAATACATACTCACACCTCAGCAACGGGTGTAACAGAGCAGCCTGTAAATGCTTGAGACCCAAACAGATCTAAGGCAGCCAGCAGGAGTATGTGGGATTGTAGGAATGACCACAGAAACACAAACACTGGGCTAGCCCTGGGTTCTGCTACAGTTCAAAAAGCTTTCGGTTTTTCCAAGTGTAGCAAGGACAGCCATACTTGGAAGAAGCTGGGAAGTGTTTGCAGGAACTTGCATGTTTCAGTCAAGTTCAGCAAGAATAAGATCTCTGCCAGAAGCTTCCAGGTAAGGAAAATGCCTCTGGGAATTCGAGTTAATGATAAGAGACAGATGCCAGGTAAGACAGGCAGACCCCCAACACTTCACACATGCCACTGACAACGCTAAGTGACATCCAGCTGGGAGAGAACAGCCTTGGTGAGGCACTTGAAGAGAGATGGAGACCTGGGAGCCACCAGCAGTACAAGATCTTCCTGGATGTGCTATTTTTGGGGCCTGGTCCTTTTGTGAGCAATGGGATGTTCTGCACGGCACACTCCGTTCTCAGACGTTGGCAGAACAAAGCAAACAGCAAGAGCCTAAGAAAAAATGGATCTAAGGATCCTCTAGCAACTTTGCCAGTCTCCTTTGGTCTGATCTCTAATGAGATGTAGAATGTGCACTTGTTTTATTTACAGCAAAGCTCATTAACTTTTATCCTTGTTTTTTTCCCCTGCTCCTCTGTACCCCATTTCCAATTTTGCTCAGCTTTATCATTACAAGAATTCCATCTTGGAAAGATTTCCCATGAAATCTGGGATATTTATCCCTAACAATAGGATGCAATTGCTAATTACAAGCCTAGATGATAAAGCCTTCCAGTCACAGCAAAAAATGAGACATTAAAAAGTCAGAAGAAAACAAAAGCAGTGTCTCATCCTAAAGATGAGAGAGGAGAGCAGCAGACTTGGTGGACATCTCGTGGATTTATTGTCTGTGTCCAGCAAGCTCATGATAAAGACTTCATTTATCACCATAATCTCCAGTCAAGTCCAACACTCTTCAGGATTGTCTTTGAAGACAGTGTGTGCACATGGTGATCTCAGGGATGAGAAAATATGGAAAAAATGAACATTAGTTACTGAATATGCCCAGTTCAGTACCAGAGAAGTCCTTCAGACTATGAATGAATAAAGGATTATGGTTTTAAAGATTAAGCCCCTAATGAATGAGCAGCTCCAGCAACCATTTTAACAAGAAAATTTGGGGATGTTCCAGTAATCACCTTTCTGGTGTTCTCAGACAAAGACACTTGGAACTCCAGGTACTATTTAGAATAACCCGAGTGGGAAGGGCCCCACCAGGATCATGGAGTCCAGCCCCAGGCCCTGCCCAGACACCCCAACAATCCCACCCTGGGCATCCCTGGCAGCGCTGTCCAAACGCTCCTGGAGCTCTGGCAGCCTCGGGGCCGTGCCCATTCCCTGGGGAGCCTGGGCAGTACCCAGCACCCTCTGGGGGAAGAACCTTTCCCTGATATCTATCCCACCCCTTCCCTGACACAGCTCCAGCCATTCCCTGGGTCCTGTCCCTGGTCACAGAGAGTAGAGATTGGACCTGCCCCTCAGGAGGAAGTCCACAAACATAACCCCATAGATTATCATGGGAGAAAAGGGGAAAACTACAAAATCTGTTCTCCACATAACCAGGAAACATCAGGATCCTTCACACCAGAAAGCTGCAGTTTCCTGGAGCTCTCCCTGCAGCACACAACAATCAATCAGGTCATCAGGAGAACCAAAAACCTGTATAAACCAGAACAGTTTTTATTAAGGTATGACATTTTCTCAGTTTCTTATCTCTCTGTATCTTTGGCACACACAGAACTGAGAACAGAGATGTCTTTTCCAACCTACTCCCACAGGCAGTTCAACCTGCCATAAAATCCAAACTTTCTTTCACCCCGCCAAGATTTTAGCTTTATGTAAGGAAGTTAAGCTCACAACTTCTCCTCCAAACCAGCAGCTGTTTAGAGTTCCCTTTTCTACATTGTTTAACCAAGATACTGAACCCTCTCCTAAAGGACAGGAATTCTCACCTTTCAATAACCAAAATACCGAGCTCCTCTATGCTGGAGGAAGCAGAGCTCTGAGCAAGACCCTGCCAGCTGCTTCTCATAGCAAGAGGAGATGAGAAAGAACAAGAGCAAAATTTTAGAAGAAAGGTCTACAAAGGCAGCAGCCAGGTAAGTCCATTGAGAGAAACTCAACCCTCTGGAATAAAGCATCAATGCTTCAGCAGAAGAGGGTGCAGGGGAACAGCTCTCCATGTGAAGGTACCTGGTTCTGGAGCCAGGCTGCCCTGGTGCCATTTTTTTGGTCACATCCAGGGAATCCTGCTCACATGGACACACGCTCTTGGCTCTGCAGGCCCCAGATGAGATCACATAGTTCCTTTGCTGGCATTTGGATTTCAAAGAGAACACCGAGGCCTTTGATAGAGTCCTCACTGTCTGATCTTACTATGAAATGAGATGTCACAGACGTGAGGGAGGAATCCTTTCCCATGAGGGTGGGGAGGCCCTGGCACAGGGTGCCCAGAGAGGCTGTGGCTGCCCCTGGATCCCTGGAAGTGTCCAAGGCGAGGCTGGACAGGGCTTGGAGCAGCCTGGGATAGTAGAAGGTGTCCCTGTCCATGGCAGGGGGTGGGATGAGATGAGCTTTAAGATCCTTTCCAACCCAACCCATTCTGGCATTCTATGAAGTTTTAACTACTTGATCACTGCCTTTGAAAACTGTAAAAGCAGCTGTTGAGGAGATGCATGAGGCAGGGGGGACCTAAGGGGTCAAGCATGAAAGACACCCAGAAGTGCAGATCAATTCATCTCTGAAGAGATTCAAAAAACAGCTTTCCCTTGAAAATGTGGAGAGGTGTAGTCTCATCAACATGCAGAACCTCTGCCCTTCTTTTCAAACAACAGCTTGCTGAGCTTCAAGAGATTTCTGGTTGTAACTTTTAATGTATGGATTACTGATAATCTGTGAAATAATATGGAGATGTAGGTGCCTGGTCTCCATTTCAGATGGCAACTTTTACTCCAACAGCAGAAATAGGCAGGGTATTTTCCACCACCGTTCCAGGTGAGTGATGGTTACTGTTACCACAGAGAACTGATTAAAGAGAAAGGTAATCCAGGAAAAAATGACTACTAAAACTGCTGATTGAATTATGACCAAAGTTAAACTCTTTCACCTTTCTTACCCACATTCGCTAATTTTCATTATTTTCTTTAATCTGAGCAATATTAAAGCACTACTGCAAGACTGGAAAGGGATATCCACAGCCTGTTTCTCTGTGGATAGTTCATTTGATTATTTTCTCTGGAGGTCTGTCCAGTTTCCTTCATATTCACATGATGCTTTTGCAGAGTAACAGGGCAAAGGAATCTCTTAAAATCACAGGGTCACCTGGAGTGTTCAGCTGTCTAATACAAGTTCCTCTGTGACCTCTGCACTCCCTGAAACTGCTTCAGCTTGTTTTTGCAAAGAGATCCAACTTGTATGTTGGATTCCTTTTAGGAATGCCAGTCTCACCTCCATCTGCAATACCCTGATCTATGGGAGAACAGCAAGGACTTGAGGGCCCAAGATCCTGGACTGCACCAGCAGGAACAGCTGTGCAGTGACCAGCCCCAGACTTGATGCTTTTCTTCTAAAAACACTGCCCCAGTCTCATGTTGGGGGGTGGTTTTCAGCAAATCCCACAAAACGAAGTTTTTGCACCCAAATATCATCCCATATTATTGAATTTGGGGCCAGAACTCCCATTTCTGATTCTCTGTAATACAGGCCACCTGATGCTCCCAACTGCACAACCTTTCTGTGCCCAGGAAGATGCTCCCAGCTGCTGAGAAATGGGCAGCAGCCAGGACGTAGGGAACTATCAAAGCTTACTGGTTTGCTTGTTTTTAACCACTGTGGCATCTTGAGCACCCATTCACACAGGAAAAATATTTTCCAGCTGCCATTGAAGGAGTAAATTAACACAGAGAAGTGAATAAAGCCTGAATTTCTGGGTTCACACTACAAATTCCAGGCATGTTTAGGTCTTTCTCCCTCTATCAGCTCCATGACTGACCTTGCCCTCCTCACAAAACATTGGACAGGGAAGCAGGAAGAAGTTCTCCCTTGGCCAGAGGAGCAGCAGCATTGAGCACTCCTCCCCAGTGACATCATCCAGGCACTGAATGATGAAAGTGATAAAAAGTGCTCCAACACAAGCACTGACACTGACAGATTCTGTGCAACGGGGTTTAAACTTTTGTTTTTCCCCCTAGATTTCCATTTTGGAACATGAAAAGGTGGGAATGGAAGATTATTAATGGGAAAGCTCATCACAATGAAGTATTTCTGTGGCAAACACAGGGACACTTCTGCCCCACCACATAACCTCAGAAGTAAGGACACAGCAACACCTCCTGGAGTGCTCAGGTGGTGTGTTGGGAACTTCCCTCTACACTGGGAAGGGGATATGTGTGTGTATGATGGGACAACAGAGCACGTTCCACAGAAACCCCCACAAAAAAGAAGTTCTCCAAAAAGCTTTCCATCTTCCCCACCCAATATTAATTTTATCTTTTTCATCACTTGGTCACTGCAGCAAAGAGATTCAGCAAATCCAAGTGAGTAAAGAATTAAGGCAGACACAATCCCAGCCCCACAGGAGGCTGCCATGGGATTTAAGAATGACCTTGGGATATCAGCTGTCTTCCCCAGAGCTCAGGGATCTGAGAATACCTCACGGCCCATACTTCCATTAGCTCCCAAAGAGGCCATGCAACCCCTTCAAGCCACCCAAGTAGCCCAGGGGTGACATTTCCAAGGAAGTCAGGAGTTATGGGCTCTGCTGCTGAAGGCAGGACACAAGGTGCAGCAGCTTTGCTCAGGGAGTAAAAGAACATGAATATATTCATCACACATATCAATTTATCAATGAAATTGTGTGTCTGGAGTATGATACATGAGTCATTCATCATTTCTTCCCTCCAGCCAGCCTAACTGGGTCCTACTTTTATCTGCTCAGTGCAGGCAGTAGAAGAGCTGGCACTACACTGGGTGCAAACACACACACCCCAGAAAGAGAAATTCCCAGGGCACAGGGTCTCCAGGAGAGGAGGGATCCTGCCCCTGTCAGGTGTGCTGCATGAAGTCCTCTAACACAAACATTTCTAGGTCACTCTTGAAACTGGTGGGGAGCAGGGGACACCAGCTTGGGGAGCACTCAGGGTATGGGTACCCAGAAATACAGTTGCGAAAGATGGGATTCAGATGCTCCCAGGAAGCATCTGGGCAGAAGCCCGAATGCCACAGCATCATTTTAGATTTTAACAGCAGCAGCAGCAACAATCACACAGAAAAATTTGGGCTGCTGGCACGGCTGCTGCTGCTTCCCTCCACTCACAACCTTCAGCTGTGGTCACACACACACACACACAGCCCCCATGTCTTGTGCATGCAGGAATGGGAAGCGATTCTGGGGATCCAGAAATGGTGGTCTGGAAGGAGAACCCCCATGGTGGAGGCAGGAGAAAGCGGGAAGGGGAGGGCTCGCTGGTGTAATTTTGGGGTTGGTCCAGGATGATGTCATAGCACTGAGCAAGTGCCATGGCCAAACCATGGGGACTTTCTAACGCTCCCCGTCCATCTGACCTCTAATACCAGCAGGCTGAAATATTTAATAGGACATTCATTTTACCTCTGAAGGGCCATTTTTCACTGCTTTCCCTGGAAAAGGCTGCTCCCAGCCCGGGTGGATGCGGGGTGGGGGAGGCGGCACACAACTAACTCTTCTGGCACACACCCCTTTCCCTACTACAAAGGCATCCACAGCAATCACATTTGCAATAGTACAAATCTTGATGGATTCATCCCATCCCCCTCCCCTTTGTAAGCCCACAGCCCGCTGTAAGCCCTCTCCCTCTCTGTCCCTTATCGCAGCCCAGCAATCCTTCCAACGGATCAGGCTGGAAAATGCAGTCACGGTACAGTTACTTGAAATAAATGAATGAATGAAAAAAAAAAAGCCAGGCAGCGGCTCAGGGCGGGCAGCAGCGATCTTATTGTTCCCAAACCCATCTGCATCTGCATCTCCACAGCGTTCCAGCAGCTTTCACACATCTCACACATACTTTATGCACATGCAGATAAATATATTAACAAAAGAGGCAGGTGGGAAATGGAGCAGAGGGAAATGAGATGATATTAACTTCACCCAGGAAGGTGGGTTATCTCACACTGGAAATGCACAGAGAAATTAAACATATTTCACATTTACATCTCTCTCTCTCTCTCTCACACACACACAGAGGTAAAATCTCTTTCAGTGCAATATCCAGTTGCTATGCCAACAGCACCAACAGCACGGGTGGCGATGGCAGCGAGGGGCCGCGGAGTGGGGTGGGATGGGGTGGGGTGGGATGGGGGTTCTTACCAAAGATGCTGATTTGATTGTGGCAAAGCGCTCTCGGTTCCGGTAGTGGAGGGCCTGATTCTGCACTGACTGGGTAGGCCGCACCTCAGGCCTGCGATCCCTGTGGCCCACCTCATCCCTTATAAATACATGATCCTGCAGAAATGGATAAAAACAAGGAGAAAGTCCGGCTGTGCTCTTCCCGCGGCGGCTGCCTCTCTCTCACCCCTCTGTCTGCACAAGCGCGGCTGTAGGAGAGGCATAGTTCAGCTCTCTGCTTAGCCCCGGCAGCTCCCACCGTACAAAATGAATAAGCAACACATTGCAGCTCGGCTCGGCACGTCAGCTGATCGCTAGCGGGATGCCTCCGAATCCCTGGATCGGGCTGCCTTTCTTTTTTTTTAATCTCCCTTTTTTTTTTTTTTAAACCTCCAGTATTACATATGTGCCAGAAAAAAGCGAGCTGGGAGCAGAAAGCGGAGCAGGGCGATCGAAGTCCTCGGGAAGGTCGGGTTCAAGCACTGCAACCCAGCGATCCTGGTGAAAACGTGATTCCCATGTCTAGCCACGGAGATCCTGTTCCCTTTTAACACCAGAGCAACATCCTGCCTCATTCCCTTTGCCGAGCGGTGTGTCCTCGATAGGGTTTCTTTGTCCCTTGTTTGCTATCTGCTGTGGGGGACAAGCATCCTGGCTAAATCCACGGCAAGCTGGAGAGGACCAGGAAAACCTCCGTGACCACTCAGGGATCCTGCTTTCCAGTCATGATCCTGCACAGTTCTAGCACTTTCTCTCCACAGCCCACAAAGGATTTTTTTTTTTTTTTTTTTTTTTTTCCTTTTTAAAGCAACAGCTCCCAGGTTTCAGCAGAAATGGTTCCCGGTGCAGCTTCCCTCCTGCTCCCTGGCAAGGCTTCACCGGGACTGGCTGTGCCTTTCCCTAATGGCGTGGGCAAATTTTGCAGTGGAACAAAGCTCCAAGAGAAGAGCTCCTCAGGAAGGCCAGCAAAAAACCACCAGGATTTTTCCAACTGGAATGGTGACTGCCAAAAGTCAGCGCACCTGCAGGCTACACCTTGGGGATGGAGCAGCCTTTGGACACCAGGCACACCCTGCTCCTGCCCAGCAGCATTGACCCTGCAGGGCCACATTTCACCCACCACAGTGTCATGACTCCCATCCTCAACCTCCAGCTCCTACAACCTCTAAGGGAGACTGAGATTCTTCCTGAATTAAATCGAGTTTACAGTTCTCAGGGGTTGCAAAATAAAGGCTGTCAGTGCCTAGAAAGCCCTTGCAGGGAAGAGCTGCCCCCATGAGCAGGAGCAGCTCTGCCACCCTGCCATGCCCCAGCAGACACTGAGAAGGTCAGAGGGCCCCACAGTAGGAAACCAGCCACCATGGTGTCTCCATCAGGACACTGCTGTCATCCCCATGCTACTTTCCCACCCCACAGACACCTGGTTTTCCTCTCTGCTGGCCTCAATTTCCAGCTGCTTCTCACCTGGACCAACACACATTCAGTCCCTTTCAACAGGATTCTGGAAATGAGTTCAAGCAAAAGCCAATTAGGTGCAGAAATGCTGATACTAAGAGCTGAACACCACATGGATTAAAAGTGCTTTAACCCTAAAACCTTTCCTTATCCTTCCTTTTGACTGTTCCCACTCCATGCTCACCTTTCCCTTGCCTTTGCACAGTGCCCAAGGCCACCACAGAGCCAAGTCTGCACCAGCTCCTCTACACCCACACACAGGACAAAGAATGAGCCAAAACAGCTAAAAAGGACAGTCCTCCACAGAAATACGGAGTGTCATGAAAAGCTGCAGTTTCATTTTATATTGGTCATCCTTATACTGGGCATTTGTGGCACTGCCTGACAGGGAAGACAGTGAGACCACAAGAGACATCACTGAAAATTGGGCTGATCTCGTATTTCCAACTTGTGCCTGGTGGTGTGACAGGCAGGACTTGCCCACTTTCCTGAGAAAGGCACATCTAAGGCTCTAGAACAGCCATCCCCAAAAAATCCTGATTAAACATGTAAAGTCCAACAGCATCACTCAGTTTAATCTGACTCATGGCCTCACTGGAGGGATCTCAAACCCTGTAGGAAAGATCTACACCAGACTCACCCACCTGAACCACAGAGGAAACAACAGCACACAGGAGCCACCACTCCTGTACATAGCCATGAAATGAAGGTGGGGACAGGACAAATGTCACCCCTGGTCACACAGAGAGCCTGCAGCAGCACCTGTGAGTGCATTGGGTTCCCAAGGTCTGCTAAGCAATACCCCAAATCCCTGGATCATCTTCCTTCTCTCCATTACACTAGTATGGCAGGAGGAATGGGAAATATTAAATCTAGAGAAGCTGCAAATCACTGAAAAAGAACCCCAACTTTTAAAATGGGCAAACTTTTCAGAATGCTCCAAAACACCACCTAAAATAACAAGTTTAAGTTGCAACTGCTTTTTATGCTGGAAAATTAATCTGTGATTTACTTTCTGAGGTGGATTTTTAGAGGACAGAGCGTCACCCTGGCCTTGTTTTATGGGATCTCTGGTTACCTCAGTGCACATGAGAAGCTCAGAGCAGAATTAAATTGCCCTTCAGGAAGGTGAATTAACCACATTCTGCATTTCAAACTCAGCTGGGCAAGAAATGGGAAAATTCCTTTGCAACTGAGCAAGCCAAAGGACCAATTTCAAGTGGACAAAAAACTCAGTGGTTGTCCTTGGCACCCCTTAATCTGGGATCTGAGCACTCTGCAGCAGACAGGCACCCACCAACTCTCAGCTAAGCCCAGAGAACCTCAACAGGCCAACCATTTTTTTGGAAAAGCTTTCCCACTACCAAAAATAAAAACACTTGGCATGAAGAGTTACCAAATCTAACAGGTTACACTGCCCCAGGGACAGCTGGTAAGAGAAATAAACCTAGGAGCAGCCACATCTCCACCAGCCTTCCACAGATGAGGTAACTGATGACTAAGACAAACATCTCCCTACAAACCCAGAAAACAGGATTTTGCTACTTTTATTTTAAAATAAAATTCTTCTTCTCCCAAAAACTTGCTAAGAGACACTGCAGTCATAACTGTTGGCACAGATAAGAAAATTTTATTTCCAACTTTTAGCTTCAGATGTGTGGGAAACAAAGACCCAAAATTGGCACCTCAGCTCAAGGTACTCAGTAAGTAAAATCTGACTGAAAGCATCCCAGAAACTCATCAAGTTTGGGTCAGAGTACCTCTCAGCCCCAAATCTGCACTTCAAACCCTGGTTTGTTTTTAAAGTAATGTATCTTCTGTATATGTTTTATTTTCCACCTGTTTTCTGTGGGTTTTTGCAATATTTGCCTTAAGGATGCCAGTTTGGGCATGCACAGCTCACAACTCACTCATTAAAATCCTTCTTTTCAGGGCCAACAATCCAGAATCTTCAACTTCCTACTGAAGGAGTAATTTGTTCTTCTGACTGTATCACCCACATAAAGAGTTTTCCGGTTGATCACAACAAGGTAGTGGTGGGGGAGAATTTGGCTGGGACATTGCCAGGACAAAACCCCTCTCAAATATTTCCACAGCATTATCTGACCAGAGCTGGTGGAGCTTCCGGTGGCTTCCAGCTGGATCTAAATGGCTTCTCCTGGTGTATTCTCTGAACACCTCACAATGAGTTTGTACTCAAACCATAAGTTCAAAATCCGCTAGAGAGTGGCTTTTGCTCCGAATCCCATCCCAGCTCTACCACACACTGTCTTTTCATCCTTCTCCTCACTGAAAAAAGGCCTTGACCATCCAAACTCCGCCCAGCCCCAAGCTGGGACACCTCCACCTTCTCTCAGGAGGAACACTCCCTTTCACACTGGGTTTTTTTGCTATGCACACCAAATAAAACCTTCACAGACGCAGGAAGAAGGGCTAACTAACACAGATGCACTAACTGGAAGGGCTGCCAGTCTCCTACACAAACAGGAAAGGCAATTTCCAAGCCATAGGAAGGACTTCTATGGAATTGCAGCAAACCCCTGCTTTCTAGGAATTTAAAGAGCAAGGAAAACAACAGTGTGGCATTGTTTGTCTTAATACACTGCATTAAGTGCCTCGATGATCGACAGAGAGGTTTAAGCATTGAAAGTCTTTCAAAACAAAGCTTCCTGTCCCCAACTTGCTTGATATGATTCCAGAAGGCACATGAGGAGTCATCACTGCCAGCACATGCAAAACAAAACCAAGCCATTACCTAAATATCCTCTACATCTCACAAAAATCATCTTTTCCATTTGTGAATCATAAATCCTGACACACAAGACAACACCCTCAGCTTTCCCCTGGCTGTAAGTCATGTGGAGAAGCCACCCCAGAGCTCTCTCCATGCACAAAATTCCCCCCCAAATGCTGAAATTAATTGTAGCAGCAACAGGAGACGTGCACTGGTTAATTTACAGGATCTGGGCAGTCACTCAGATTTGCAGCAGTTATTACAAAGGTACTTCATTATTACAGACAATGGGTGAGAATTTATGATGATCAACTACAGACATCCTCTTTTCATCTCTTTGTTATAAACTAGATCTTAATCACAAGACTTCCCTGACATTTTACTGCCCAAGTTTCAGAAAGCATTGATGATTTTAAGATTGAAGCAAGAAACAGCAACAAGTGAGGATTGCAGTTGAAAAAAAAACGACACAGTACTGTTTTTTGTTTCGATTAAAAGATTACAGCATCTTACTATTATAGTTTTGCGGGAATAAAATAATAATAAATTCACTGGGGACAACAAAATAATATTTCTTGGAAGCCACCCGTGCCCACACTGCCATTTACCAGCAGCTGAACAAAACAGGTGACAAAATATCTCTGATGCATCAGCTGATGCCTATACTCATTTTATTGTCCTACTTTGGGAGCCAAAAACATTTACCTTCATTTTTAAGATTAATTAAAACTGGTATTTATCTGATTTTTAAAATCTGGGTTGTCTTCGAAGCACAATGTATTTGGAGTTTAACTCCCTGCCCCATTTTGTCGTTTTTTGGGGCTCTCAGATACAATTGGGTTTGTATCAGAGCTGTCATTTACTCTTCAGCTCTCAACCTGTGCAGCCGAACAACTCCTAAAAGGAGATGGACGTGAGAATGTGTATCCATAGGCAAGATGATCCTTGGATGGAGCAGGAAAGTTATTTAATCATATTCAGAAGAGACCCAGAGTTCTTACACTGACCATACTGAGATGTACACAGAGGAGGTCACCAACCTGGAACCTGCAACAGGGCAAGGAAAACTTCCTCATCCAAGCCAGACATCTGAATTTCCTGAAAAGAATATGCTGCTGATTAAGGGGGGATGCTGAGGGAACAGGGTTTAATCCCAAGGATGGGCTTCATACCTGAGTAGCTCACCTTATTGCCATTTTTTTGCTCCCAGGAGTTCAGGACACAGCTATAAACTAAAAAACGTAAAATGCTCCACATTCAACTATGGCTTGTAATTATTTTTAATATTTTATTCCTGTTCAGTGATTTTTCTTCCAATCTAACAGGTGTGTTCTGACAGGTGGGAGTCCCCTTTGTTCTAAGCACAAGTGCAAAACCATGGAGCTCTACTGTGCTGTGGAAGGGATAAGGCTGTGCCTGTTTTCCAGAAAGGATTTATCCCAAATGCAGGCAAACCCCAAGAACCTTGGCTGCCATGAACTAGCATAGCCAGTGAAAATTAACCAGATCAGAACAGGTCATTTCACTTACCCTGTGACCACAAAACATTTTTGGAAGTTACAGCCAACTAGCAGCTGTTAAAAAAAAGAAAGAAAATGAGTTGTTTATAAGTGCTTTTACTCCATCAGCCTCTTCCCTAAACCTGTGCCTCAGGGTAACTGGTCATGGGACAGATACCAGGAGTGCTCCACAAAGATGCCTGAGGCTTCTCCCAGCCAAGCACCACACAGGGAAGGGGCTGCTCCCCATTTCCCGCAGGCCAAGAATGCCTCTCACACAACCACTGACTCCTCCATCCTACATTTTACTGCACATGACATTCTGGGGCTGTGGCCCAAACACCGAAAGGCCTCTGACACTTCAGAGCTTTGAGGCATAGAAAACACCAACACTCCAGGCCATTTTGCCATCTTGGACCCTTTACACTATTTGGAGGTTGTTAAAGAACACATTTGTGAAATACTGCAATTTTACACAACACTTTTGACTTTCCCCATGTCAAAACCATCTCATATGTGACCCTATACCCACTAAGTGCTGATTATGTTCATAATTATTTTCTTTTTAGCCTTTAAAGTCTGATTAAATGCAAAACAAGAGCTTAAATTGAACCCCAGGTTCTTTCCATTGTGTTTGTGAGGGGCTCCAGATACCCAAAACTCAGCTTCATCACAGTTTCCAGAAACACAGTTAAAGCACAAAGACAAACTGAAATCTTGCCAGAACAAGGAACTTCACCTTGAAAATCAAGTGGGATGCATGTGGATATAAACCCCCTGAAGTGTCTTGCTCCAATTTTAGTCTCTTCACTGCACACAATATTAATATACACAATACACACATGAAGCAGTTTTCCATTTAAAATTGCATCCCCCAAAGTAACAAAGAATAAAAAAATAGTTTACTAAATTAAAACAATATATTTGCAGACTGGAATATGTCCTGCTACACAGAGTCCAAATCTGCTTTATGAATTACATACAGCAGAAGGGAACATTTTCCAATGGAGAAGGAATCTACTCCACTCCAAGGATCAGCAGTCCCAGCCAATCATTAACTGTTTTGTGAAGACCATCAGTGCAGACACGGGCTTTCTGCACTCAAAATTACCCTAAAACACCTGTGTTAAGTGATCTAGAGGCGATTTCTTTTACAACGCTTCAGTTACAAGTGTGCAAGGCACCCCGTTTGTTTTCAAATCAGACAAAAACTTCCATGTGGTGTCCTGTTTGTGCATCCTACTCAACTGAACAGCTACACACAAGTCTAAGAGGACTGAATTCACAGCATCAGAAATCCTGTATTTGTACTTTACAAGTGTCATACAACCATTATAGAACATAAAATTAGTCTTGAAACAAGCAGGAACTCTACTCCTTCTACAAATACCATTTAAGTCTGGTGGGAGCACCTCATGTTTTGTTTTCATCAACTGTAATGACTCTGAGCAGTCATTATAACCTATGACTTCTGTGTAAATCAGTCCCTCAAACTTCCATTTTAAGTAAGTACAAGTAAATTTGGCCATTACTTACACAAGTAAATATGGCCATTTAACAATGTGAAATTAAAGTTAGCACACATTTTGAAAACAAAATAAGAAAGACCTCCAATAATAACCACCCAGAACATCCATCAGTGGTGCTGCTACTCATTCAGGACAGTTCCATGGGCTGGCATTTGGTACCCAACACCTTGTTTTCACCTTTCTTAATAAACAATCTTCTCTGAAGATGCTGTCAAGTGTCTTTAGGAAGAAGGCAAACCCCTAAAACCTTTTCAACTTCTCTACCAGTATCTTTAAATATGTAGGACCATGTTTTGTTGAAGAAAAAATTTTTCAATAGCTCTTAATATTCAGTGACACAAACCCTGCACTTCAGGAGGAAAAACTGCTTACAAATATTTAGTTAGTGACAACCAAGCTTTACTGTAACCTTACAAACAAGAAATTAATACTCTTCATGCTGCTGCAATGTTTTAGCTCCTCTGGCAAAAAGCAAATGTACAGTTTGAAGTTCCTTGCAAATGACACCAACACAACCAACCTACATTTTGCTGCCCACTAGCAAATGACACTGCTAAGGCTAAGCCAAAACTGTTTTAGTCAGACAAACAGTGGAGATGAGATGCTGTCTTACAGCTAGACAACCTTAGCTTGATATCCAGCCCTAAGAAAATGAAAAGCATCAGATCACAGCATACAGCAAAGGAGCAGGAAAGCATTGAGTGGAACTTGACTCCAAACATACCTCGTGGGAAGGGTCCAAAGTTCTGCACGCTTCCACTCCTCACGAGGGAAATCCAAATGCAGGCAAGGTTTGAATCACACACTGTGCCTGGCAGAGGGTTAGCTTGGCTGCTAGGACCACTTGTCAGCACAGCACAGAACACAGGACAGGCATTCCCAAGGAAACAAGGACGTCCCAAGCAGAGAGGAAGAGGTGCACATGCAGGGCGGGGCATGCGGGGAGTCTGGGTGACCCTGCCTAGGCACTGACAGCTCTTTCAGTAGCAACCTCTTTTCATGGGCAGAGGTTATTTAGATGCTTTTAAAGACAAAAACCCCACAGAACTTGATTCTGGCAAGCCCAGCAGCAGCTCCTGCTCTCGGCACAGAGCACCAGGGCACACGTACCTTCTTCTGAACAACGGAGGAGGTGGAATTAATGGTGCTCTCGTCACTATGCATCATGACCAGCTCAGGGCTGCTCTCATCCAGGACCTCCTGCATGCTGCTCACACTGCTGCTCTGGCTGCCTGTGCTCACAGACATGCTGGGGATGGAATGGTTGCTGCCCAGACTGTCCATCTTCCTACTCAGGTTTGATCCATGCTCACTGTCCTATAAAACAAGGGGCATCAGTTACAGATCCCGCAGATCACCTGCCCAGCATGTGCCTGCAATGCCCAGAGTTTGTTTTAAAGGTGACTCTGCAGACTTCAAAGGTCTTTGGGCATTGTTTTGCCAACTGCACACCTCGAAGAACTGTTTGGGTTCTGGAATGCTCCATATTGGGCAGGCAGCTTCTGCCTCTTCCCCTGCAGTGTGATTACATCAGGTTTCAAGTCAGTTTTTTTCCATATATCCTTAAGTCTGGGCATGGCTCTTGGCTTGATAGGAGACATCCAGGAATACTGGATGGCTGGTAGAAGGATCCTCATCATTAAGAGAAATGATCCAAGTTTGAATTAAAACAATGCTTCGAGTCAGGATCTGCTATAACACATTTCCTCTATCAGAAAATATGTAAGACAATAAACCCATTTGTTCATTATTTGATACATTCTACATGGTGTAGAGGTGTTAACCTCCATGTCCCAAGCAGTCAGCAATTCTATTTTATCAATCTAAAAACCCCTTGAACCTTGTGTTTTCAGCCAAAATAAAGGTGAGTGAAGAATCTTAGCAGCTGACTCAGATGAGCCTGCATTATTATAGGGCTTAAAACTTGGATATACATAAAAAAATTTTCCTCATACAAGAGGTATTTTTGATTCTACAGACAAATATCAGAAGTTAGCAGCCTTTTTTCTTCTTCCATACCCATAGGAGTACAGTAATCCTGGAGTATGCACTTAGCCTGGACTGATTTAGAGAATTTATGGAGTCCTTTGTAATTAACTAGTGGCACCGAAGAGGCTTGCAAGGAGCTCACAGTGAAGACAGAACACTGAACATCCTTCAGCTCCTGGTGTGAAGCAGCCTTGACTCACTAAAATGAGCAGCCTCCTGCTGCATCCAGTTTGCCCTGGCCTCTGAAGGGAGCTTGGGGAGAATTCCATTACAAATCAATTAACAGGGAACTCTTTTTGTTGGAGACTGACAGAAAGATAAAATTGAGACTTGACAGATTTGTCTTTGATTGTGTGATTATTTTTTAAGCAATCAGCAGATCATTCAGAGCCTGTGTAAGAGCACTTAAAATCCAGAATAACACTATTTTACAGAGAACAGAGGCGCAGGGGAATGAAAATATTTTCAGGATGCTTATATGGAGTTGCAGAAGAAATCACATAATGAAGGATCCAAGGCTGTGTAATTAATGAATGTTTATGCAGGACGGACAGAGATGAGATTGCATTTGCAACCTTAGCATTGGCTTCCTGACTTCAACTTTAACCCTCTTGGAAGGGCTCTGAGGAAAGCATTAGTAATATTTTGCATGTTAAAGATTTGTAAGGCTCATCTTCCACCTTAGAAAGCCCAAGGTAGAAGAAGGAAGTGCCTGGTGGCATTTCCAGTGGAGCAGGTTCTGTCCCCAGTGAAGCAGGAACTGCAGCACGTGCTGGGACTCCTTCCCCTGCCCAGTTAGTGACACACACGAGCAATGAAACCTCCTGCGGTGGGACAGGGGCTCAGGGGTCAGTGCAGAGCATGCTGTGCACATGCAGAGTGTCATCAGCTGCATCCCTGCCAGTCCCTGCCGAGACAACAGCTCTTCTCCCTGCTTTTTTTGAGGAGTGGACAGGAGGAACAGAAGATGCACCTTGGAGTCAAACACTACCATTTGTTTCCTGTTGAGCTTGGAAGTGCTTAACAGCCAAGTGGGAAACCCATTCCCTGGCACTCTGCTGCCCTGTCATTCTGCTGACAGCTTGTTACATGTGGGGACAGAAACTGGAAGGTTTCAGTGCACAAGTCTGACAAACCCCCACTCAGCAGCTAAGCTCCAGGTATGGAAGATGGAGGGCACCTTTAATCTCAGCAGTTGCTGTTCTTGCTCCTCTGGGGCTTCTTCACAGGGAGGGGGAGCACAAAATGCCAGTCCCCTCCTCCTGCAGCTCCACCTGAGACCCAGGTGCCCATTTCTTAAACCAGAGCTCCAGTTTAGTTTTGAAGGAGCATTTGACACACCCAAACCTCAAACCCAACCCCCTGCAGATACTCTTGAGCTTGGGCGCCTCACTGTGTGTTACTGCCTCACTCCACTGGAGCAAAAGGAATACAGACATCAATTTGTCTGTCAGTGTTTTTCATTGAGAAGCAGTCATGGATTTATTTATGCATTGTGCCTGCACCAAGTGACATTAATTTCCATCTAAGCTCATCAATTGAAAAATGACTGGTTTCCTTCTCTCAGCCACAGTTAGGGTCAATTATCATACACTGATTAAGTGGGTTGTTTATTACACGATTTAAACTGAAGATGCGTTTTAGGTCTTTAACCTTTTTCTTCTTTAACATTAAAGAATTTCAAAAAATAAGTCTTACTAATTTGGTGATTTGCTTTTCAGCTCATGAGAGGCCAATTACTTTACAGTAAAGTTATGGTAATTGAAAAAAAATTAACATTAATGGAGTTGTTTTGACTGTGCAGATGAGAAAGAAAAGCTTGGGCTGTCAAAGACCCTCCTCCACACAGGCTGGGACCCACTTCTCACAGAGAACCTCCCTCAGAATGAGTTTCTTCCCTAAAGCTTCCAGAAGAAAGGGCAGCACTAGAAAAAATCCAAAGTTCTACATGTACAGTAACTGGCAGCTTGAACACTGAGTAAGAGCTACTATCACTCATTATCCTATCCTGTCTCTCTGCTGATCCAGACAATACTCCAACAACATTCCTCACCTAGCCTGTGCTTGTTCTGCCACCCTAAGGACAGAAACATCTCCCTGGCCCTAAAATTACTTGTAAGAGTGTAAATGGGGTAACAAATCATGAGTACCTCCTCCTCCTCCTGGGACTCGTTCAGGGGGCCATTCCGTGTCTCCTGGAACAGGATTTTCTTCATTTTCCGGTACTGCAGGTTGTCCAGCTCCCTCACTGCATCCTTGGTCCTTTGGATGAGGTCTATGAGCACCCTGGGTGGTCGCTCCCGGCGGACAAAATCGTGCTGAGTTAAAGGAAACAAAGCACCTCATTTCAGACGCTGGGGTAAAACCAGGGACAATGGGGACTTTTGAGACCCCTGAAGTGACAGTTCTCATTCTGGAATGTATCTGTTCATATTCAATAACCGGTAATACCCTTTCTCAAAGACTTCAAATACACTGAGCTTGCACTGGGGCCAGGTTTTCCGAGCTCTCCAGGTTACACAGACAATTTACCCCTTCCTGACCTGGTTCACCCAAAGCACATGAGGTGACACTTCAAACCTTGGAGGCACAAAAATGAACAGAATGCAGACAGGACAAAGAAGAACCAACCTGCAAAGATTTATCCTGCATCCATCTATTCCAATTCACACATAGAACCAGCAAGGAGACCACAAAGATTATTTATACCTAAAGCTTTTGCAGCCAGAGTTGAAATAAAATCAGGCTCTTGCCAACTCCTGCACAGGTTTTAAGTGCAGACTTAATAAATTCTCTAATGGTATTTAAGAACATGATGAAAGCCTCTTCTCTGATTTATCAGATACATTCTCCTGAACTGTACACCTGGCAGTAGAAATTAAAGTCTCCAGCTTTCCCATTTAACCTTGGCTAAAGCAGACAACCTTAGTGTCCACTTGCCAATATTCTGTATGGGATCTCTAGAGCTGGGTGTGTTGCTCAGCAGTTCCCAAGGGGGATGGCTTAAGGGCAAACATCCTCTGCATGCTTGTAGAAAAATTTACACTGAAAACAGAAAAATTTGCAGTGAAAAAAAAAAAGAAACTGTGGGGAAAATTTTGTTCTCTGCTGCACATTGCAAATGCCACAAGGGGCTTTTGTTAGAGTATCAACAGCTGGACCCACCTGCAAGGAAATTCTCAGGAGGGTCACCTTTGCCTGCTCGGCCTCACAGCTCTCCTGTGGGCTCAGCTCAAGAGGGAATTCATGCCCTGGAGCTCAAGTAACCAGCACATGGAGCCCCAGCCCACACTAAAACAGGAGCCTTCAACAGAAGAGCTGAAAGGATGAGCTAATAATCTTTTAATGATTTGTAAATAAAAAATGAAAGCATCCTGCCACAAGCTTGTTTCTTGTTTTTAATTGAATTCAAACTGTTGTGCATTTGAGTTTTTCTAGTGGGGACAGCCAGTCATTTCAGTACCCATTTTTTGCTTGTAGTGATGGTATTTATTTCTGAATCAGAGCTGAAAGTTCTAAACATCATTTCACACAGGAACAAAATGAATCATTTCTGCTCCTCAACGCAGATAACCACCAGTTATTTCTCCGTGAACAGTAACAATCTGCAGCTTATTTATGATTAGGAAAAAAAGGAACCCATTTTTATCTCATTGTAGATCATTTTTAGAAAGCAGCAAAGCATTTGGAACAATGATCCTGAACCTAAATCCATTCTCTGTGTGCACTCAAATATTAAAATGTGACCACATGAAAAGTGTAGGGCAGACATAAATATAAATAAAATATAAATATAAAATACAGAATATACAGGATTTCAGACTCAGATCTCAGCTCTGTTTGTACAGACTCCAACCTAAGGTACTCCTGAAATCACATCCTTCAATGAACTCAGCCTGTTCCTAGAGAGCAACACGGCTGCCAGTCCCCAGGAATGAATCATTCCAAAACCCACAACATAAACCTATTAGCTGGTCAGGGTGCTACAAGTAGAACCAGGGAACAAAACACTGATTATTTGCCACAGCACAAATGTTCCATAGGAAAAAAAAGGATACCAGGTGCCAAAGGAAGCACAAATAGCTCCTTCATCATTTACCTGGAGGGGTCACTGGCACCAGCAGCCAGAGGGAGAGCAGGGCCAATAATCAATTTTAAACAAAGGCAGTAGTTAAAAGCCAAAGCCTGATGGAAAAGGGGCTGGACAGGATTTCATACCCTGCTACCTTCTAATGGAAGGCTGCTCCTGAATTTCCCAAAAGCAAAGCAATTGGAGCTGTAAACAGTTCCTCTATTCCCCAGGTAAACTGAAACCAAATGACTTAAACTGGAACTGGTTTATGGTCCTGTGATTCACTGACAAAACCTTGCCAAACTCTGCACACATCACTCCCAGGTCCCCCTCCTACAGGCTCTTGGCAACTATGGACCTGTAAAAACCCTTTCCAAAATGATCCAGTTATTTCCAAAACAAGTTTAATTAATTTGGTTCAGTATAGAAACCATTAAAGTGATTTAAACAACTTTTGGGTGGTTCGATTAGGGGAGGAAGTCAGCCTTGGCCTATCCTCTTAATGCTACATTTAACTGCTAAGTGGGATGCATGAATGGAGGAAAAAAGAAAACAAAAAAACCCAACCAAAGAGTGGATTTTTGCAAGGGCAAATATTTGTTCACCATCTTTACAATTATTTTGGTAGACAAACAGATTTTCCCCCAAATTTCTGGAAAAGATTTGATAAATTACCCGTAACAAATCTGTTGATGATGGCCTTTCCTGAGGTATTTTCTGTAAGCAGTAATCAACAAATCCCCTAAAGGAGTCTGACCTGCAAATAAAAAAGAAAATTAAAAAAAAAAATCTGTATGTAAAAAAGAAGCTTAGGATCTGGAATACATTAAAACTTACTAGTGCAAAGCAAAAGAAAAACTTTGACTAATTTGCTCTTAAGTTCTAAGGCAGAGAAAGTTACTGGGTTTTTCCAAATTCCAGGTTGATCCCATCAGTTCTTTCCCAGTTAAAGGCTGCTGAAACAACATGGACACACAATCATCCCCAAGCACAAACTGAAAACCAGGTTAGAACTACGTGTACCAGCCACTATTTATGATTTTACTTCAACTGCTTTAAAAAAATGACAATGGAATTATTGGCAACTCCAGAAATGCACTCACTGATCTCTGGGAGGTTATGGAGATAACCCTGCCTCGGGGTAAAGCCCCTCAATGCTCAGTTCAGCAACACTTGAGGCTTTCTGTGAGATTTTATCACAGCTGGAAAGAAGGAAACTGATCTTTTAGGTGCCACTGGACTCAAAAGGAGCACAAACGGCACCTTGGTGACTCCCTGTGCCCTCAGAGCAAACAGGGCACTGTAAACAAGTGCTTGCAATCAAGAACTCTGATCTGGCACTGTTTATTCACAGCTGTCTCTGCTCTGCATTGCAAATCTGCACAGAACGTGCGGACCACGCTGCAGGCAGCAGAGCAAGCTCCTGGAATCCTGAAAAATGGACAGAACAGAGAGGATGAAATAAGAAAACTGGAGTGGTCTTGATAAAATGATCATTTGATAAAATGATCAGCAATTAAACAGTTGTGCTGCTTAAATGCCCAGCAGAAAAATGGGGGAACCTCACACCTCTCCAGGAGCTTTTGTTTCAAGCCTTCTGCGAGCTCTGCCAGGCATCACCCCACAGCAACATTCCAGCCCTGGGTACAGGGAACGGGAAAACAGGGCAAGCCCTCTGCTCCCACAAACTATTGTCGTATCCAAGCTCAGATTATGGAACATGCCCGGAGCATGGGGAGTATTCACTGGCCACGGAGCTCTGAAGGCTTTTGGAGTCACCCACTGACAAAAATATCCAGTTACCTCCACATTCTCCTCCCTTTCTCCATGTTTCGGCTGCACAGAAATGCTAACAACTCTTCTGCTAATGGGGATCTTTGGCAGCTGGAAACTTTGCTGATGCTGAGCCATGGCTGGTTTAACGCATCTAAGAATATTTTAATTCCTACAGCAGCTACAGCCCCAGAATTAACACCTCCACACACTTAAGACTGTAGCCAGATTGACAAAAGGTCAAAACTGAGCCAGCCTACACATGATTTGAGAACACACACAAATCACTACACTGCAACCAACATTTTCCTTGTCAGGCTTGAACTGCGCAGTCACAGGGCATTTTCAGGGAAATAAACAACAAAAATCAGCTGTTAATGGTTCTCTTACCATTCATTTGATTGTAACCTAGGGGAATCGTTCTGGGCTATGTGATATAAGGCACTCATTGCATTCATGTTGAAAAGTGGAGGCTTCCTTTCAGCTGGAAAGAGAAGAGAAAGGTGTGATAAGGCTGTCTGGAAAGAAAGGAGAAATGTATGAAAGTATGAGCAGAGTATCACTGCTAAATCAATACTCAGTGCTGTTGTCATCACACTTAAGCCAATTATTTTAATATCCCAAGTTGGACCAGAACACCCACTCAAGGAAAGCTGCTGTTCACTTGAAGAGGGACGACAAAATCCAAAGAGAGCAGGATGCAAATTATAAGGAAGAGTTTGCAGTAAATTTTACTTTAACTGTAACATCTCACACCGGATCTGCTGTGGCAGAATTAGCTGAAACAGTAAAACTGAGCTTAGGCACAGTTCAGGGCCAGGACATGCTATATCAGTCCTTACAGATCTTTGATGCACTGCTGGAACATCTGGATTACAGGAAAGAGTGGCTGCTCTGCCTCATTTGTCACTGCAAGTGGGACAGGTTACCAAATTCACTTGCCAGATTTGCCATGAATTCCCTCTCACTGAAATCCTTCCCAGTCCTTGCACCACGAGGGCACCTGCCCAGCAGCCTCTAACCTCTCAGGAGGGCAGAACTCACAAAGAAATTGGCGGGGGGCTGGTTCTCACCAAGGTCAGCGGTGCCAGGATTTTTCAGTTCTTTCAGGCCAGGGCAGTCCCTTGTCCTTGCCATGCAGGATGCAGGCAAAGCACAACTGCTTTTCCTTAACCACTACTTACTCCAGCCACAAAGGAAATTAAGACATCAGCACTGAAAGAAAGCCAAGGGCTGCTCAACAAGAGATTTCCTCCTACTGCTGCCTGACCTCGTGTTCAGACAGGGAACCAGGCGAAGGCAAAGTTCGCAGTGTAAAAAAGTTTAATGCTTCTCAAAAGGGTATTTTTAAAGAAAGCAAATCCATCATCTCTCTAAAACGGCTTTGAGGTTCCTAAGTAAAAAGCTCCATAGAAATTCTGGTACCAAGACCGTGTCTACATAGGGTTGCATAGTCTCTCCCCTACTGCTGTGATTTACTCCTTAGAGGTTGTGACACACCTGAACTCCATACAAACAAAAATCACAACAGAAGTCTAAAACTTCCAATTTTGGCATTCTTTGTATCAAAATACAGACCGTGTCAGCATGCTGGCACATAAAATACAGCCATGTTAGTTACTAGTTATCTACACCATCTCAATTCTGGAGACATTTCTTCTCCTGCACATCCTCCTCTTTGTTATCTCACACATATTTCTACTGATTAAACATTCACCAGTGACATTTTCAGTGAACTCACCCTCACAATAAGTTACTGATGTACTGCTGTTAAATACAATCCATATCAAGACTTATTTTCTAAAATAATCCACTCAGCACATGCAGTGTCAATATTCAAACTTGAAACACACACTTAGAGTCTGCTCTGTGTACCTGCCATCACATCCACCTGCGCTCCAGGCTCTGCGGATGTGTATCATTTGCCCTTTGTAGTGCAAACCCTTTTCTTCTCCTCATGTAAAGAACCTGTCCACGATGATTCATGGCATAAACTTTTCAACTGAGACTGAAGATTTTTGTTTCAGAAAGCAGGGAAGTAAGAAGAATTGAAAATGAAATGTAGGTCCCCTCTGACACACAATCCTTAGGACACCAGTTCCCTTGACACAACAGCTGGGACAACTTTCTCCGAGTCCAGCTTGGAGAACACAAATGACAAACCAGGGTTTCCTCTCATTCAAGAGCAAAATGCTCTGATTCTCCAGGGAGTAACTGAGCACACCAGACTAACACAAAAGCACAGTGCATGAGTGGCTTGCTCTTGATTTGCCATTGAGTAAAAGAGTTAACCCAACTGTCAGAATTTTCCAAGTCAGGCATTTTAAAAGGAAAAAACTTATGAGGAATAAGGACGTTCCCTTTTTGCAGGAGTTCCTAATACACTGCCGAGTTAATTATACACCTCAGCTGCTGTGGGTTCACTCACCTAACTCAATGCACGTGATCCCGAGAGACCAGACATCCACCTTCCCATCGTACTGTCCCTCATCCATAGCAAGGATCACCTCTGGTGCCATCCTGCCAACCACAGAGCAAAGGCTGAGTTAGGGGACATGCAGGGTGACTCCAAGCACACAAACTGAGGTGGTTTCATCCCCTTTAGCAAAGCCACAGAGCAGGACAGAGAGACAGCAGGGAGCTGAGGAAAAGTGTGCTGGAACAGAACAAGGACTGACCACACCAGCAATTTGCCAGAGGAAAGGCAGGGAGAAAAAAAGAGGAAAGGGCTGGGGGGAAAGAGGAAAGGGGGAGGAGAAGAAAAGAGGAAAGGAGGGGAGAAAGAGTCAACCCAATCATCTTCCTGTTAGCAGAATATGCTGGCACATGGGAGACCCCTCCTCCCCCCCTCCATTTCCAAAGGCATTGTAGCTGCAGGCTGACAGCAAGGGCTGGGAAAGCCCTAAAGGCACCCCTTGCACCTTCCCTCTGGCTCACCAGGAGAATTTCCAGCAGACACATGCAGCCTGTGAGTGCAGCTGTGAGTGGAACAGGGAAATACAGTGGTCCAGGACAAAGGGATGAAGCAGGGACAGAGAAGCAGCAGGCCCGGCCTGCAAAAATTCAGCCTCTTAAATTGTGTTCTTCCAAAAAAAGGCTTCCTGCCAAACGGCCTCATTCCAAGGCTGGGCCATGGTGACCTCCCAGCACTGCCTGGGGCCTCTGCCACAGAATCAGTGGAGCATGGAGCTGTGCTGGTCCTCAGTGCTGGGAATGCCAAGGAACTTGGGTGACCCCGCAGCAATTCCTTCAAAACAGGATTTAAGTAGCCGTGTGATTTCCAGCCAGACTAACAGGATCCCCTTTCTCCGTGAATGTCTTATTCTCATCACCTCTGGCAAGTGTGAGTTATTTTTAAGCCAATGGCATTGCAAGAGCGGAGCCATTTCCAAGCACTGCATAGCCTAAACCTCTCCTTATGGATGCTGAGGAAAGACACTTCTTGAAGATCTGGACACAGGGATGTCAGGCTTGGCTAATGAAGATTTTATCCAGGTATTATTTTTGTATTGTGAAGCACTGGAAAGGGAAGAGAGCAGTTTTATAAAGGACTAAAGCACTGCAGGCTTCACTCACCAGTAAGGCGTTCCCACAAAAGAGTTGGCAGGGGACACTATAGATGCAGACCCAAAATCAGCAAGTTTCACTTGACCTGGTTCTGTTAGAAGAATATTTCCAGCTTTAATATCCCTTTAACAGAGGAAAAAAATAGAAAAAACCAGTGATTTAGCATGATACAAACTCTAGTGAGACACCTTTGTCTGCAAAGGGCAAGCACAGGATATCCTGTCACCCACATGGCAGGTGATGCTGGGACAGTGAGAAAAATTCACTGACAGTGTTTCAGCAGCAAGCCCAGAGTAACCTCTATTCCACGATTCCCAGGACAGTATTGCTTCAAAAGGAATATTGTGGAATATTTCATACACACGTGCTACTCGTACATCCCAGCACTTCTGCTGCAGGACAAGTGCTGAAGTCTTGTGCATGCAAGAACAAACACCTCAAAAGTACAAGAAAGCACAGCCTGTCCCCCTTACTGCCATCTCCACTGCCACCTTCCCTGTACAACAGCCAAAGGGATGGAGCATCTCTCCTGCAAGGAAAGGCTGTGAGAATTGGAATTGTTTATCCTGGAAAAAAGAAGGCTTCAGGATGACCTAACTGTGGCCTTCCAGTACCTGAAGTGAGCCTAAAAGAAAGATGGAGAGGGACTATTTACAAGGGATGGAGTGCAGGGTTAGATGGGAAATTAGGAAGGAATCTTTCCCTGTGAGGCACAGGCTGCCCAGAGAAGCTGTGGCTGCCCCTGGATCCCTGGAAATGTGCAAGGCTAAGCTGGACGAGGCTTGAAGCAGCCTGGGACAGGCGAAAGGGAGTGGAACAGGGTGAGCTTTAAAGTCCCTTCCAACCCAAACCATTCTGCGATTCTATACAAAGGCTCAACAGCCACATCAGGTATCAACAACATATCTGCCGGCCTTGCGCGTGCCATTGAATAATAAAAGTAACAGTAATTCCCTCCTTTGCCATGCACAGCGCGCCGCGGGACCAGCGGGCGCGGGGCCTGCAGTGCCGCTGCCTCGCCACCAGGTGGCCCCCCGCGCCAGGTCCCGCCTGGGGCCGGACCCGCTCCCAAAATTCGGTCCCCAATCCCAAAATTCGGTCCCCGCTCCTTAAGTTCTGCCTCTTCTCCCTCAGCCTCGCCGTTGCCACTGGCACAGGAACTTCTCTCCGGGGTTGCGCACGGCAGCACAGCACTGCTCCCCGCCCAGCCAGGGCTCCCTCTCACGCCTCTCCTTTTCTGCCTCAGCAGCCACAAAACCAGGAATGGGTCGCTGGTCCTCATTTCTGGGTGAGGAGATTTGCCTTCCCACCTCAGAGGTCAAAAGGTGGATGAAATCCAGTTCACAGAAGCACAGGATAATTGGGGTTGGAAGGGACCTTTGCAGATCACCCAGTCCAAACCCCCTGGAGGAGGTGACACAAGACTGTGTCCAGGTGGGTTTGGAATGTGTCCACAGAGGGAAAATCCACGTCCTCCCTGGGCAGCTGTTCCAGAGTTCTGCCACTTTCCATGGAAAGAAGTGCTTTGATTTCTCCTCGGGTAGTTTTATCCTTAACACTTCCATCACCCGATTTTTTGAAAGCATAAAGTTTTACTTGTAAATAAGAAAAAGATATCTAGTCTTAGAAAATAGTCTAGCCCAGTGAACTCCAATTTATTTGGCAAATTTAGGGTGATAGTCTTCTATTATACTGAATATATAATATTCTTTTATTTCTGTGTAGCCTTTGTTACCAGGGTCTGCACAGAACAACTGCCAACAAGGCAGAGAAAATTTTGGTAGAACAGCTTTTACCAAGGCTGTTTAAACCCAGAGAAGCAGCTTTGAGACTCCAGGGAACAGCAGATGAAGGGCAGCAGCAGCACCACGCTCCAGCCTTACCTGTGGATCCTACAGTGGGAGTGCAGGTAGGCCAGCCCCTGCAAGGCACCGTGGGTGATGGCAGCAATCTCCACTTCCTGCAGTGGTTTCTTGTGAACTACGGGAAGCAAAAATCAAGAAAATAAGACAAACCAGAAGAAAATAAATGGGGTATTTTCTCGAGAAAGTGTTTTTTAAAGAAAAGGAATCCCACCAGACTGCTACAAAGAGAAATTAGGGAATTCTTTCCTGTGAGGGTTTTAAGATCCCTCCCAACCCAAACCATTTTGTGATCCTGTGATCTTGGCCCCCAAGGAACACTAGTTTTTGTAAATTTTGGCTTTGATTCCCTATTTTGATTTAGATTCCCCTATTTCTTTGCAGTTGCTGTTCTAGTTTTGAGGTCACATCAACCTCTTGTTCTAAAAACCATCTGTAATTATTCCTGCACACTGCAAGGCAAGGACAAAGGTGATCTCTGCAGGATTTTATCACGGATATTCAGAAAACAGGCAGCCTAAATGGGCACAGATTACAGGAACATACCTGTACACCTTTATACCTTCATTTGACAGAATTAAAATGTGCAGGCCAACTATCTGCAGTGCTAGGAAAGCCTCAAATTCTACCCAGAGAACGAAGTGGGACAGACAGACCACCTCTACCATCTGCAAAACCCCAGTTCGTGAGGAAACAGCCTCCCATCATACTCAGGTGGGGGGTACTAGCAAAAAGAAAGCCCAAAATATATAGAACTTACCTTCTAGCAAGTCAGAAGCTGATCCTAAACAGTACTCCATAACCAACTGCAAAAAAAGAGAATATCATGCCTTCAAGTATCTCTTGAAGCATTCTGAAAGTAAAAAATGTCTTTACATTCAAGATTTTAATCATGTGGTGGCTTTAACGCGCTGATTAAGAAAAAAAATGTTAAGTAGTAGGTTTTCTTAGTTTTCCATCAGAAGATGCAAAATCTGACTTTATTTAGTACTGTTCACCACAAACTCAAAGCTATTTCCCTGCCTGTGCTGAGGATTTGAGTGCTGCAGTGTCCATCTGCTCCAAACGCCCCTCACTCACCCACGCCGTGTGCTCCTTCAGGTAACAGCCCTTGTACTCGATGGTGTTGGGGTGCTTCAGCTGTTGGAGAAACTTGACTTCTTTGATGATATCCTGCCATTTCTAATGAAAAAAAAAAAAACCAAAGCAAAAAGTATAAATACATTTCTCTTCTTAATTCTCTACATCCTTTCATACACCACAGAGTGTAGAACAGTCTGAAAAATGACCATAAAACTATTTTACAATATGAAGATGGAAAGTCAAAAGTTGCAAAAGCACAGCTGTAAATCAGTTATCTGGGTCCCTATTGCACTGAGATACCCCCAAGACATATTTAACAGCTTAAGGATTGCAAAAACTTTTTTTTTTCTCATTTTAAATGCAGTACATTTTACTTAAATGCTGCTGCTTTGCAAATTGAACTGTTCAGTGGCCTCAAACTTAGCAAGAAACCCACTGCCCTGAGAGACACCTGAAGTGCTACAGAGAATAGCAGTGAGCTGGTCACCTTCTGTAATGCAGCACAAGACCACTGACATTTGGGAGACGAACAAGCAAGGAAGGAAAAATGAGTTTAAACCATCCTTGTTTGCTCTTAACAAACAAACACACCCTGCACATCCACACACCAGTCCAAAGGAACAGTGGGTCCAAGTTCAACACAAAAATAAGAGGAACAATTATCAACAACTAAAATGAGACTGAGATTAGCAGGTCTATGCAATTTTATAGATCCTCAAGAGTGTTTCTCACGTTTCAGAGAGATGTGCTCCAGTGGCCAGTGTACTCTTAACACACTTCTTAATGAAATTATTTCTAAAACAAGCCCCATCCAGGCATTCTGAATCCCCATCCACTTCCTTAAACTGAACTATTTGTCAAAATTTGCATAAACTCATTTTCCCTCCGCAAACCTCCACGATCCCTATGGAAGGGAGCAGCAGCTCCTGCATTAAAGGCTGTTCTGTTGGGGTCGAACCGAAGCTGCAGCTCATTTCACTGCTCAGACTTACACTGGAGCTGCCACAGCTCCTGAATGCACAATTGCCTTTATTCCTCTTACCTCATTCGTTTGCTTTCCACTATAGGACATCTTCTTGACTGCCACCACCTCATTAGTGTGGGAATTTGTAGCCTGGAGTAGGGAAGGGAAACATTGAAAAAAGCAAGAAATAGACTGAAAAAAGCTTCATTTTTTCCCCCTCCCCACAGAGAGAGCTGTGCCTGTGGCAAATGCAGGCTTTTTTCTCCAATATCCTTGCAAGCTCCTACACCTCAGAGACACCTTCCTCAGGATAAGATTTACCACACAATTATTAGGAGTTTTCCGTTATTTTATTTGTCCGTATCCACTGCTCCTCCCTCAGACTTTGTGCTACTTCTTTATAGAAACGTAGAAGGCCCGATACTGCACCTACTGAGAACATGCAAAATACTGTTTTATTGGAATTTCATAGAAACAGTTTTAGATCAACCATTGGCAAAATACTTTCCAAAGAAACAAATAAAAAGGTGTATCAAAATCTCCATGATTTCATCCAAAAACTCCATTCAACACTAATATTCTTAAATAGCCATTTCAATTTTCAGCTTCAAAAAGATGATTCAACCTGGAATTCATCTCCATTAAAAAGCTTTCCTTTCGCTGCACCAGATCTTAGTTTTGCAATGACTATTATGTAGCCACCAAAATTCTACTTTTCTGCAGCTGGAATAATGCAGGGATGGTAACTGGAGACTAAAAACTCACTTTTGGAAAGATCTCTCCTTGTCTGGACTGGCAGTGCCCTCATTTCTGCATGTTAAGGGCAAAAAACGTCAAGCTTTTGGGGTCTTAAAACAGTTGCTGAAATCTCTGTACAGCCAACCATTTTTGGGACAAAAAATTAGTGACAGTTAAAAGCTTAAACTATAATAGGAGCTAAATGTGGTAAATCCTCCTTTCAAGTAACGTATTAACTAATGACATTTTTTCGAGGCATGTGGTGACTTCAAAGAAAAACTGTGTTGGGTGAACCAATGGAGCACAGGAATTACTGAAGGGAGGTGACACAGGCCTCTCACAGCACACACTCCTCAAATGAGATCGAGAAAGCTGAAAACAAGGAATTTTGGGATAAGGCAAAGCCCTTCCCCACCACTTGCCACCCTGATTCAGCACAGAGAAGATCAAGAGTACTTTACTCAGATGTATTAATGCTTTATTTCTGTCACATTAATTCCAAACAGCTCCACCTGACCATGGTATCTCTCCTTCTAGTTGTGGTTTGTCACTGAAGGACACGTTGCCATGTTCCCAGAGCTGTGGGGGAAGTTGTGGCTGCACCAAGTGCTTGGGATGCTCCTGGCTGAGACAACTCACTGTATGAGCACACTTGGAGAACAGCCACTTGCTGAAGCAGTTCTGGCCATATTTGAGATGATACCTTGAGAAATTATATAGTTATCCCTCAAAATACACATGAAATACTTGTATGACATAAAATTTAAGGTTCCTCTTGTAACAACAGCTCCACTAACACCTCCATCACTTCACACAACTCCAAACAGGGAACTGGAATGCTTAAAATAACTCATGCTACCTATTGCCAGCCAGAGGTGTAAAGGATCTTATCTAAATACTGTCTGATATTCAGAAACCCAGTTCCAGCGAACCTGATCCTCCTGAGTGGCTGACCACATTACCAAGTGGCTTAAATTTGTCTTTAACTGATTTTTTCAATATTGATTCTATTTCAGTCTCACTAATACCAACTGGATTATAATCATTTCCAAACCCAGTGTTTTGGATTTGGCTTTGTTTGATACCAACTGCAAAAGCGCCATTTTTCTCATTTCCAGATTAAATTCTCTTGCCTGTATCGATGAATGCCATACATCCTTCCTGCTTGAATTCCCATTCCTCTGAGGACTCTCTCTTTGCTTTTGCCATAAAGGAATGTGCAGTGATTTCCAAGCATATGAACTCCAAGAATCTTGAAATTCCAGTTTGGCAAATTAATTTTCAGCTGTTTAAATTCAGCTTTCAGCATCAAGCAGCACAAAACACCATATACTTGACCTGGATGGTTGGGTGCACTATTAAGACTGTAGTAAACTGCTACTGTAAATACAGCTGTAACATTAAAGAGATCAGGAGTGGTTTGGAAACACTGATTTTTGAGATGTATTATCACAAAACTAATGCACACAAAGCACTAAAAACTCAAAGAACACCTCCTTCTACAAATGCTGAAAAACCTCCAAAACATCACTTGAAATGATTCTGTTTTCCAAAAAAAAGAAAGAACTATACTTACAAAGTAAACTGCTCCAAAACTTCCATGTCCAATTTCATGCAAACCCACGAATATTTCCTCAGGATCATCTTTGTAGAACAGGTCAGCTATTTCTGGGTCCTTTGGCACCCCTTTGCGCATGGTGAAGTGTGTTAGGAACTGGTTTGTGCTCTCAAGTCCCAACCAATTTCTTCCTTCATCGACAAAGCCGTCTGCAGACAGCTCTCAGCACCTGTTGGAAAAGCTCATCTTTAGTCTGCTTCCCTTCCATGTGTTTCTGTTCACACTTCCCTGACAGCAAAATGAGAGGAAACACTTCCAGCAGAAATAGGCTTCACTATCGCTTCCTCCAGCTAATTCTTTTTAATTATTAGTCCCATTAAGATAGAGAGATTAAAATGCATTCAGGGTACAACAGCTCTTTATCTCACACAGGAAGCAAGTGCTGCAGTGACACTGAAGTCCACTTGAATTCAAGAGTCCTGTTGCTATGCAAAACATCCTGTGACAGGAGTTTGTTATTCTTCACGCCAGGCTCCCGATGTGTCAGTTTTTAGACTCCCTCTGTTGTTCCTCCTACTTTTCTGGGCTGTTTGCTTTGTTTCTCTACACCCAGTTGCCAGCTGGTGCTCGTAGAAAAGTCAGCTGCTATTCCACAGCACCGGTTTTTGCAGCCACGTAATTGTTATTTCTCTATTTACTCAGAGCTTCAAGACAGCCAGTGCTGCTGGATTGTGATCGCTCCCAGGACATGGAATTGCTTTTGAAGAATCCTAAACTCCATCAAATAAGGCAGATCTTTGCTTCCTTAATATCTTCCCTTAGCACAGAACTGAGCTGCATCTAAATGAATATTTTCAGTATTCATCCCCAAAATGTTATTTATGTGGGAAGACAAAAAACCAAACAAAAAAAGCACAAAAAGGAAGAAACATCCAAATATCAGAAAGTTTCCCATTTCTTAACAAAACATCTTGAAAAATCTGCATTGACTCATTAAATACTGGTGTGCAAAGCAATGATGGGGGCCTTTACCCATCTGCTTTTGACTTGTGAAACCCGGCAGACGAGCTGCAGCTGAGTCACCTGGAGCAGTTTCCATCAGTCCAGAGCAAGTCTCAGAGCTACTTCCACACCCATGGTTCAGCACCTCTTTTACTGAGGTCACATCTTGCCTGTGCACAACAGACTCCTGCAAACACACACTAGGACCTTCAGCCTATGCCATGATACAAACCAGGGCAACATTTAATGAGAGACCAGCTGAAATGTAACAATAAGATAAATTTAAAACTAAAACACACATCAAAGGTTTTTGAAGGTTTTGGACTTCAAGTGCCATCTGGATGAAAGCAGAACCTTGGCCTAGTGCTGAGACAGCCTCCCTGGCTCAGGGTCAGTGATGGAGCAGCCAGGAGAGGTGCAGTGAGAGGAGCCCACCTGGATAACTGTGGCACCAACCATGCTCTGTGGCTCACATTCCTTCCAGCAGCATTGTCCCGTGCTCCCGGCCCTCCAGACTTTCCTATTCTGCAAAGAAAAACAAATAACAGTATTTAAGATAAATGATTTTGAAGTTTTACACCTTAATTCTAACACACAAAAACACTACATCCAGTAAAGGCCAGTGACTCCAGGGTCTCATTGGAAAGCACAAGGAGAACTGGCTGAGAATGCTAATGGTGTGACTTTAGGTGAGGATAAGCACTTCCTATGCTCCATAGCCTGTGGACTATACATCATTGTAGGACAGAAAACCAGGGAAAGAGGTTAAATGCCAAGATCTTTGGCTTTTATAAAGACTCTTAAGCTTGCTAGGGCACAGGAAGTTCCCTCTCAGCCCATGCTTTTTAGATCATTTATAAAAAGGACAAAGCTCAGAAAAAATCCCCATCCCTGGAAGCGTCCAAGGCCAGGTTGAACAGGGCTTGGAGCAACCTGGGATAGTGGAACGTGTCCCTGCCATGGCAGGGGAGTGGAACTGGATGGGCTTCAAGGTCCTTTCCAACCCAAACCATTCTGTGATTCCATGAGAAGCTGACAAAGTTGCCTCCGTTACTTGGTTCTCTGTGTTCTACCTGATGACACACGAGATTCCAGGGCAAGTCCTGGGCATTAGTAAGTCAAACACCACTGAATTCCACCACGGAGAGTATGAGCAATGAAAAGATGGGAGTGCCAATCAGTGAGACCCATCAGCTGAAATCAGGTCACAGTGAGGGATGTCACCCACTGCAGCCACCCACCCCCATGGCTGTAGGCATACCCCCCAAGAGCCACCACTGTTCCCCAGAGGAGTGGGACACGGGGAGAGCTGGGAATCAGCCTGAACTCATGGAAAACATAGCTACATGCACAAAAGAAATGCTTCCAAGTTAAGCATACTGCAATAGTTACACTGCCAAAATCTGAATTAACAGGCACCTGATTTAATGACAGACTAGCTCATCCTCTCCTTTATTAGGGAAAAAATAAATGAGCAGAAATCTTCCTGCTAATAGCTAGCATTACCAAAAATGTTATTTTTGTTACTTTATCTCACCACAGGTCAGTACTACTGAGCTGTTAAAAGGCTATTTGAAGAGCACCAAAAAAAGGTTCTGCAATATTTCGCTTAAAAATAAAAAAAAATCTCAAGTATAAACAAAAGCCAGATGAATGAAATGATTATTCATTTTCAGCTGATTGGCCTCACCCACAGGTGCTATATTTACTACAGCCCTGCAGACAGGGCAAAGAATGCAGTATTTCAGGTCTGGCATTCTTCAGCCAACAGAAAAATCCATCTGGCTTTGAAACAATAAAAACAAACTGATGGAGAAAACAATTTATCCATCTCCAGTCAAATGAACCTCTCTGCCATTAAAAAAGCCTGTGCAGCTCCAGTATTCAAGGTATTTAAAATGGGAAGCTAAATGTCAATACTTAAAGAGTTAAGCCCTAAGCAATGTCATTTTCCAGTTAGGGCAGACATGAGTAGTGATGCAAGTAAATCTTCTCAGTAAATCTGCTCAGCAGGACTATTATTTTCCAGTAATGAATATCAAAAAAACTTAGGATGGAAAGTGCATCAGCAGCAACCTGAGTCCTGTAGATTGAACATGATCAGAGAGTGATCCATACGATCCCACAGTGTCACAAACATGGAGAACCCTCTGCACTGACATCACCACAGCACCAGATACACAATTTGGGTATTAGACAGTGTAAAACAGCACAGATGCACATCACACCACTTCCATTTAGGCTGGCAAGGTGGCAAAACCTTAACATCACAACTCTTTTCTCAGTATGTGGAGACTGAACCAAAAATGGTTTAAATCAAGGCAGAGCCCTGGAAGAGTCAAGTGCCATTAGGAGAAAAAACTCAAGTTCAAGGTGTGGTCAATTTGAGCAGGTTCTTTTCATTACCAAAGTGCTGAATTAACACAACAAGAAACAATTTCTTTTAGAAGCCTGATTTCTGTTTTTCTTCCTTGTAAGGCAGCACTTGAGACTCTGAATGTCCTGACGACCTCAAAAGGAAACAACATTAATCACACTGGCAGTGACTTAGGGGAATGACAAGTGATTTTGAGGGCTTGGGAGATGAGCATTTTGTTCAGACAGCCGTTTCCTCAGTGCTAAGCAACCCTCCCATTTAAAAACCATGAATTAACTGCTTTTGCTACAGGTGTCTGCACAAAGATTCTCTCGTACCAATTACAACTTCCAGGTGCTGTTACAGAAAACACCTTGACCTGAATATAAAAGAACGAACAAAACATAACCAGAAGCACCTTTAAGAGGAGCTAAACTACCCACATTCCCAAATAATCCATGGATCTAAAAATTATGTCTGTCAATAAGATAAACTTGAGAACTCAAAGCGTGTGGCTTGTAAAAACAGTTTGAATTGCATCTCACAGCACCATAGGGCTGTTTCAAATGGGCCCAGAAATGCACAAAATTAATTTTAGTTCCTAACTACACCAGGGTACTTCCCAAAACCAGGAGAAAGTTTTCCACTCCTTGCAGAAAAACAAACTACAGGAAACAGGGTGGACCAGCATCAGATTCCACTCAGAGGAGGAGCAACACGACATGGCTCATGCACCCATTTTTAGATGACTATTTTGAGGGGAATAAATTCACACCAGAATTATTTTCCCAAGAACAGCAAGCACAGAGCCCCCTTTCATCACTTCAGTCTCTCCAGAATCTGGAAAACAACATAAGGAAGGGAATTCTGAGACAAATTCAGCTGATAACTGTCCTGTGTAAGAAACCTTTCGAGCTTGAAGTAAGGAAGGTGCTCCAGTTACCCTGCAGTTCTCACCCACAAACTGACATGGTTTTGTTGGTTTGATTTGGGTGGGTTTTGTGTTGTTTTCAAGAAGCTGGAGCTCTTCCCCTTCCCGTTAATTGCTACATATGGCTGGCTGGCCAGGCCAAACACAAACACTTCATCCTGGGCTGAGTCCCTCCCATGAAGACCATGACCTTGGATGAACAGCCCTTTATTTTAGAGAAGCTTTTTGAAGAACACTCTTGAACCTCCACATTTTAAGCTGTTCACTGTCATTTCTTTGATTGTTAAAAATTACTTTCCCTGCTAACTTGATGTAAGTGAACACAACAGGACATGTTTTTTTCCCGGCACTTCATTTATTTTAATGCTTAAATCAGTCATATTCACATACGTGGCACAGAACTCAAGCTACTGACGGGGCATACAAAAAGCACCTCTAGTACAGCCTTTGTCTGCTTAAATTAATCACTGATTCCAAGACACTCAGGAAAGACTGCACTCTGGTCTAGAAGCAGCAAGTCCTCTCACATCCCTCCCTCAGATTTCTCTGAAGCAAAATGATTCACTCGGTACAGAACCGGAACAGAAAGTACACACTGATCTTCAGCAAGAAAGACAAATATTCCTGAGCATTTGAGGCTCTGCAGGTATCAGGGTAGTGCTCCCTGAGGGCACACAGCAGGAAGAGCAGACTCAGGAATCAGGACACAGTCTGCCAGGAGAGCTGGACAATGTCACCAGAACCGCACAAGTGGCACCAGCTGCAGCACCGGTTCCTCAAACACCACCTCTATTGCTTGCCTTTTCCAAGGGATAACTTCCCAGAAAGCCCAAGTCAATGCCACACACCATTCTTATTTCTATCTGGGTGCAACCACAGCTCTTCACCACTGCCAGCTTCTAAAAAGAAGTGCAAGAATTTCCCTTTGGTGTGTTCGGCTCTGCAATGCACCTGGAATTCCATCCCAGCCCTTTGCACTGGGTTCAGGGCTGTCCAGAGCTCGTGTGTGCATCAGGTCATGTGGAGTTCACAGATTACTCATGCTAATAAAACCCTGAATCACAACTGTTCTGACCCAGGCCATCCCTGCACGGTGCCCCTGGGGTATGAAATCCTAATAACTAGCAGGGCTTGTTGGAGATAAATACCTTAACAAAAACAGCTTTTTTCCTGATGAGGGGCAGTAGTTTTAAAGGAAACATTCAATTTATAACTCCCCTATGACCACTATTTATGCAGCAAAAGACAATAAACTTATTTAAGACTTAAAATATAAGACAATCTTATTAAAAAAAAAAAACATAAAAAGTAAAATCAGTGGGCTTAAAGTCAAGGAACAATCCGTTTTAGTCATCGGGAATGTTTCAACAAGTATGAAGTCAAGCCACAGGCCAGCCCTCCCCAAAGGAATAGCCCCAGTCGTTCTCTGGAATTCCACTGCTTTGCTAAATATGTATAATCACAGCTACCCAAAATCATGGGGTACAGCCTGGGCTTTAGTTTAAAAGTCAAACAGCATCATTCTCACAATAGATCTGTAATGAAAAAGCAAGAGGCACTGGATGCTGCTTCTCAATAGTTTTCCTGTTGAATTTAAAACAATTTAATGAAATATGTATGCCTTGTTAAGTTTAAGGGTAATTAACATGTCTTGGATTAGAAGCTGTATTTTATCATAAAATCTAGAGAGCATTATTAAAGCTTCTCAGGTTTATTTAACAAGATTAAACACTTTCAGTCATGAAATAAACCTTGCCTAATTAAAAATAAAGGGAAGAAAAAAGGCTTCCTGCTCCCAGCAACAACATTTCATAATATTTCATCATGGCACACTTGAAATAATTCAGCAGTACATCTGGAAGAGAGGAAAGATCCATGAATCATTTTAAGCCTTAACGTACATAAGCCCAAATAGCATCATACACAGAAATACAAATTTCATCAGATCTTCTCACCAAAACATCTCTAAAAAGCATCACAGATGGGTCATGAAATGGAGAAAATTGCTTCCCTATTTTCATCATTTTTTTCTTCTCTTTACCATTTTTATCAGGCTCTTCATCATGTTGCTTAAAACTCCAGACCATTATAAATTGATGAGCATTATGCTGTGTGTGCTACTCAGAGGCACAAATAAGTCATCGGATTTGTTTGGGGAAGCCTCAAGAGACACCAGCACACTCAGAGTTTCCCACCTATTAAATTTATGGCTTTCAAAGAGCTGGATCCATTTTGTAGCTTAAAGCTATTTTTAGGCATTTTTTAAAAAGAGTTTGTATTTTGACCATCACATAATCAAGAAAAATAAAACAAAAAACCCAAGCAGCAGCTGACAAATCTATTCCCAGAGCCTTCCAGAGTGTCCCAGGTGATGCTGCAGTGAGATCTGAGCTGCTCCTACTCACCTGCATTACAACTCAGAGCTGTGGGATCCCCATGGGGGACACTGAATCCACCATAGCGGCTACCAGGTCATTTAAATATCAAACAAGTCTGAAACCTCATCTCCATCTCCAGTTCAAGTTTTCCACAAGTGTAAGAAGTAACTGCTATAATAACTCTGAACACAATAAAATTCTTTGCGTTCTAAAAGTAGTTTCCTTATCATGACTTAGATGGCCTGACTTCCTATTCATCCCTTAAAGCCAGAAAGTGCAGGGACTCTTAGGTTTAACTACCTGCGGTTAACATATAATTATGTTACTGTGTGCTAGTCAAGGAAAAGCTGTGTTTTAGGAGAGGCACATGAACATATTTACGTAAGAAAAGCCTGCAATACCATTTGGGGCAAAATAGGATTTCATTGTGTAAGTGCAGGGCAATGAGTAAGTGTCCTGGCGTAGCTACATGGATTTTGTCATAACATTAGTTGACTTTGAAAAAGGAGTTTTCTATTTAAAAGTCCTGTTTATTCTCTTTCTGCAAGAAAACGTAAACTCAGGTACTCATTTTCTGGAAGCTGCATCACAGTAAAAGTGGCCAGAAGGAATCAGGCAGGAGGTCCTTACAAAATGTAAGGAAACAGATACAGGCTGTGCGCATGGAGGAGGAGAAAAGAAAAGACATTCCCTGGTCATGCAGGGCAAGAACACCTCTCACAAGAAACCAGTTTGTAAGGTTTTAACTTTTTTTTTCTCTTTGAAGGGACAGGGGAAGATATGTGTGATGCTCTTCATGACTCTAAGAAAATCCATGGATCTTCATCATGACTGTCTATTAATAAAACAACCCTAATAAAACAACCCCAAACATCAATTTTACAGCAAGTGAGTTCCACAGTGCTGCATATGTTATTCTTCCTCTACAAGGATAAAAGTGGAAAGGCTTGGGCATCCTGACCTCACACTGCTGCTGGTTTGAGAAGCAGAGAAAGCCATAGCACTCCACCACATTTCCACCACATTCCCAACCTGGCTTTTCGCAATTCTACGACATACGTCCCCCAAGACACCTCCTATTCACTGTGCTATACTTCCCCCTTTCTTTGCCCCCTGAATCTCTCCCTGCTACAACTTCTCCTTTCACAGCCCTCCTTCCTTCCTGCCTCCTCTGTGCCAGCCAGAGATAACACTTTAGGAAACAGCCTTTTTGACTACTTCAGTTTATCATTTCTGCTTGGCCTGCCCTCAGTGTCTCTAACTCCAGCACGTCCAGCTCTCCTCCTGACCTATTCATAGTCACAACTGCAACCATTAGCATAAATAACAGGAATTTGTTCCATGCTGGTACCATTAGAAATGGCTACACTTGTTTCATTCAGGTGCCAAAGTCTGCTTCAGGAGTGGAGCTAAAGAAGAAAAAGCTTATTTGGGAAAACCCAAAAAACTCAGTTTCACATGGGAATACTAGTATTAAAGGATGATAAACTTAATCTAGCAGGTACCAGCCAAGGAAGTTATCAGTCATTAACATTACATGACTTACCCACTGGCTTTCTAAGTTTATTCTTTTATAACTTGCAATTTTTATGGGACACAGATAGAAGTGAAATAATGAGTGGCTAACATCCAAAATCTCCTTATCATCTTCTAATAACTGTGTCCAAGAAGACAGTGTTTATCCTCTATGAAAAGAGCACTGATGGCTGAAAGTCTGGAAAGAAGAAAGATCACGTGCTGCTTTTATTCAACACCCACAAAGAACTCAAAGTTTGCTCTATCAGTCATCATATGTATTTATAAGACAGTCCCCTCATGGATCCCTCTTCTTTAGATCATTTTAATACCCTTATGACAATTAATTGCATGCAAGAGTTATCACAGTTATCATGGAAGTAACAAAGTATCACGGTTAAGAAAGTAATAAATATATTCTTACCTGCCACAATACAGCAAACTACCCCCAAACAGCATGGCACAGACTGCTGAGATGGAAAGAAAACCCACAGTGAATGATGCCAGTTTTCAGGCAGGGGTATAACTGGGAATGATGAATGGCTCCTCCTAGGTAGGAGAGTCTAATGGGGATCACGCATGATCAGGGGAAAAAAAGAAAATTTAAAAAGAAAATGAAGAAAAAATAAGGAAGAAAAACCTCAATATATTATCAAATATATCCATTACAAGATCCAGAGTAAAGCTAAGGAAGAATACAAACAAAAAACCCAAATCAAAATCCTACTGAATTTTGAAGTGAAACAACTATTGTGCTTTAGCAGACAAAAAATTCTGAGTTAAGACTGAAATTACAGCTACCACACCATGTCATTATTCCCATTACATAAGAATATGCAGCACTCAGAGACTCTTTAAATAACTGAATAACTGAGAGGTCCAGGTCTGTGATTTCAACCTTAGGTTTTGTCATCTTGGAATTTATCAGGTCAGAAAAGGCCTTTAATGCAGAAAAACTAAAATTTTAAATTAGAACTGGAGGGGAAACAAAAATTTGCTTCAGTGAGCACTAGAATCAGATGTTTAAAATGAATTTAACATTGCAAGTCAAGTCAGAGCCTTTTTCAGGCAAATAAAGTTTTGGTCCCACTGAAGGGAGACTGGCAGAGGCAGGGAAGAGGAAAAAGTCCCCTGGAGTAAGATGTGCCACCTGGCAGGTACCTGTCCCCTCAGCATTCTCTCTTTTCTATTTTACCAATTAGCACTGCAGCACTGAAGAATCACCACACAGTTTTAAATTACTCTAATTCTCATTTTAAATAATCTACACTTAAATTTCATTTTTCCACTTGAAATTCCAAATGCAAGCTTCAGCACCGCATCCTAGTGCACAGGGACATCCTCAGATGAGCTTTAATGTGCTGAGATTTAGTATTTCAGAATGTTAAAGGCGGAGAGAAAAAAAATGACCAGTAAACTCAATCCACTTGGTGTACAGAAAACAAAGCAGAACTAAGGGGAAAATAAAGGATGTGACTAATCTTCTCACAGGCAAAGAAAGCAGAGTCTGTCTCCCAGGACCTAGTGGGTCCTTTTAGGAGAAGTGGAAGGTAGATCACCATGGAAACAGAGTATTTTATGAAGTACTTTAGCAGTGCAATTTGCTATGATATGAACATAATCAGGCGAGCAGCAGTTCCCTTCCAACCAACTAGAAAAGCTTTTAGCACAAACAGTGAGTGCATTTCTGTCTGCTGGAATTCCCAAAAATGAAAAACGGATGCTGCAAAAGACACCACGAATATCAGTTGGAGAAATCATTATCAAAGCTTCAATTCAATTTTCTGGTCACTGGGCTCCCTGATGGAGACATCTGAGGACTCACAGAGCCCAGGAAAGGAAGCCTTCAGGAGGGGAGGGTCAAACTTCCTAATTGCTGGCCCAGCTTCTATGTCAAGTCCCCAGATCACACCGGATCACTGCACAAAAATACCAAGTGACAGCGTTTGGGAGGGGGGGCTGCAGGGACAATGGGGAGCTTCTGTGGGTGGCAGTGACAGACACTTATGGCATTTGAGGGCAGGGGGGACAGGCAAGAGAAATTCAGGCCAGAGACATCATTAAAACAAGAAAATATAATGAAAAGGATAGCAAAGCAAAAGGAAAGGCCACCATAATTTAGAAACATCTCTATTTCTGCATGAGAAGCCAAGGAACTGGCAGCTGATGTCAGAATGTGTGTTCAGTGGCTAACAAAAATCCGGGCTTGTTGGCAAACACTGCACAGGAAGAACCATGTGGAGATTGCTCTAAGATATGACTGAGCTTTATTTTTGCTCTAATGATAATTTACTATTTTGAATCACCACCAAAAAAGCCATTTAGCTGTTTTCTATTTTTGAGATGGCCGCTGGAGTAATGACACAGATTTGTGTATATTGAATTAGCACTACCAAAAAAGTTTTGGTCATTTATCTTATAGATAACATTAATTCATAGCACAGGTGATAAATCATTATGTTAAAAACACACACAGCCAGGTCCACCTTGAGTGACTCAGACCTGAGAGATCTCAGCAGCAGAACAGGGGCTGATGAAATGCATTTGGTACAAAAATAGGGTAACAGACAGCAGTAGTAATATTTCTAGCTACTCTACACATTGCTGAATTTTAAATTAATTGTAACCGCACAGGAAAAAGACCTGGGGGTTGCTGGAGACAGCTCTCTGAAACATCAGCTCAGCATGCAGAGGCAGTCAGAAACAGGCAAATGGAGTGTTGGGATAAATGCAATGACAAGAAGCTGTGGCCAAAAGTACAGATGGACATAAAAATATTACATGTTTCTATTCTGATCATAGCAACAAAACCTTCTCAATCAATGAATTCACCGATTTGCCACACTGAGTGCGAGGTTCGGAATGAAGAGCTCAGGTAATGGATAACTGCAGTGGAAAACAGAAAAATTTCACTTCAGTGAGGAGACCATGTGGGCTACCCGAGCCCAGGACCAAGGCAAAATCCCAGCAGCACCTCCCAGGGTTTTGTCCCCACCCCTCAGGAGATCCAGTTCAGCATCCCCCTCAATCACACACAAGTTCACCACACACCATTTCCCTCTGGATTTACTTCAGGAGTTCTCTCTCTATCCAGAATTTAACAGTAAATCCCTGGCAGACTCCCACAGCAATCCAGCATGTTCCTTCCTCACTTCACTCTTTTCTTTCCTTCACATACAGCTGCTCAAACCATCTGACTCCAAACCTGTTGTTAACCTGACACGTAACACAAAAACTGCTTTAAGCCACATTTATTGTTCCTGGTAAGAAATTATTCTTGCCAAATATTATAGTTCTATTTGATATGATACTTCAGTGTATTCCAACAATGTCAAGAGTGACAGCTGAAGATAATGAATAAAAACTCTTGATCTATTTCCTATTTCTGTGGAAAATTTCTGAAGCAAGGAGAGGAAAAATGCTTTTTCCTCTCTGTAGATTTGTTTTCATCTAACAGACAAATTCCAGTTATACTTTCTACGGCTCTTTGGAAGTGTCAAACTTATTCCAAGGATGTTCTGGGAATCAGAGCCATTTGAAGTATGGTTACTGTAGATAAAACACTGATCAGAACATCAAGCAGCATTCCATGGATTCTGTCACCACCCAGGCTGGCTCAGGACTGGTCCCCGCTGACAAACAGCTACATTTGACCATGGCCAGAGCCATGAAACATCCCAGCATTCCACAATTTCCCAATTAGATCTAAACAACTTTCTCAGAGCTACTGAGAAGCTACAGCCCAGTGCTTTCCAGAGAGAGATGTTCAGGCATCACTTGACCACTTAAAGCTTTGTTTATTTGGACAGATACTGAGATAAGATAGCTCCACGCCAACATGACTGTGTGAGCATGGCCCCGGTTACACAAGTGCTTATTTACATCCTCTGCTGTAGCAAGGCTGTCTTTGCAGGGGGAAAAACCCAGATCTCAAGACCACCAGATAAGGCTGGGCATCCTTGATTTTAAGACTCAATTTTTGACAGAAACTCCTCATTTTCTATTAAAAATTGCTCCACTACATTTTTTTTCCTGCAAATCTTGCCTTGAAAGCAATTCTAAACAAAGCAGGCTTTGAAGACTGTAGTAGAATTTCAGTATCATAATCTTAAATCTCATGCAATTAAGCAATTAAACTTTTCTAAGAGAAACCAAAATGGTCTTTTTGCTGAATAAAACATCTTATAGCTCATTCACTGATATGATCTTGATGCCCTACTTGTTACCTTTTTAACTAGGAAAAAAAAAAGGCTGAATGGAGATTAAATAAAACATGAGTTTTTTGTCTAAAGACAACTAAGCTTAACTGCTACAGTAAAGCTTTCATCACCAGGAACGTCTCTGCCAACAGTGTTTTCCCCTGCAGGCAATGTTGCTGGACTTAAATAAGAAAAAAAATCAGTCATTTACGTCAGTCTATTCCAGTTCTGCTTTCTATTAGGACAGACTGAGTCCTTCCTCACCACTAGGGCTGGATAAACCTCCTGTTTTCCCACATTTCATTCTCCTCTCAGTTCACGATGTGAATGTTACCTGCTTAGGGGTTGGACGCTCAGCTTAAATTCTTCTAAGAAATGCATTTATGTGAGATACAGGGTTCTAAACCACAAAAACAGACCCTTCACAGCATTAAGGCAAATTCTTCTGAAATAATCCAACTTTTTTTCCCCCAGGTAAAAATATACAAACACCTATACAACCACTCCTACCTTGTGATTATAGTTTCTTTTCCATCTACCTTTTGTAACTTAGATTTTGGGGAAGTTGAGGAAAGAGAGCAGGGAATGAGGTTTGAGGGTTTTGATACCTTTGTTAAACAAGATGTCAACAGATGAAGCCAATTTTCTCCTGATAAAGAATATCACCCACCCCCACTCTAGCCCCAGAAGCACCAGACATGCCCACTGGATAAAGGTTTTCTGCTGTTTGATGATATTCTGCGTAGCCCCGAAGGTATGTGTGCAGGGAGATGTCAGTGCTCATGAGAGAACACTCTTTTTTAGATCCATAACAAGTTTATGTACAAGAAAAGATGTTGAGTTTCCCAGAGAAATGGTCCCCTCACTCGACCCTTGAGAGAATATAAATATTATTTTGTTTTGCAGACAGGAGAAATGAAAGTGTTTTGCCTGACAATGAGCATTTTCAGGACCATTTTATCAGGCTTCGCCATTCTCATATTACAGCAAAGAGCCTTCTTTTTGTGACAGATACACGCTTTAAATAAGGCCATTCTGTGTTTTTTATAACCTAGAAATGCTTTTAAATATCTAAAAGGAAGCCATGTGAAGGATTCTGCACACACACCTGTCAATTCAACACCCCAAATAACAGTAATTCTCTAAGAAACACAGAAAGGATATTATTAAATGACAGAATAGACACAAACTTACTCAAGTCAAATGCTACTACATCCTTTGCATTCCCATTCCCTGAAGCCAAATTCCTGCATGCCTCCCCATGCTCCTTAGAAGAGCTTCCCTTTTCATGACATGTTCTGTACAAGAGTCTTAAACATTAATTAAGCCTAACAGTCCTCAGAGATGTTAGCACAGCTATAAAAAGGTTTCTGGATCGAGTGGCTACTGAAGGAACTGGCATCTGATCAAATTTTCAAGAGTTATGCTCCCTGCTTTATTAATAAATCAAGGAATTATCAGTTTTTGAGGGTCTCCAGCACTACTTGGTGCCTCACGTACATATTAACAGCCCTATTTTATGGCTTCAGCATCCAAGGCACAATGAACCTAGGGGATACTTGTAGTAAAACTATGAAAGAATCCAATCCCATGGTCTAAGGGAGGAATATTTTTAGCTGGGGACAGCTTCTCAATTGCAGGGCTCATTATTTTGTTCTGGTTAATTTTAAGCACAGCCAAGACTCTCTATGACTGAAATATGTTTTCGTGCCACTAATTAAAAGAATGAAAAATTCTACTATTAACTAATAAATCTGTGATAGTGCAGTCTTTTACTTCATGATCCCGTCAGCCCAAAATGCTGAAGGAGCTCAGGGGACTTTAGAAAGTCACCTGTATCAGAGTCATTACTTTACAGGAGCTTCTAGGCTCCTAGAAAAAGACACTCCAGACAGGAAGAATGGGGAAAAAACTCCTTTATGGGTCTTCCAACTAATCAGTACCTTGTACAAATGTATAACTAAAACTAATATGGCAACAAGAATGGCCTTAGAAGAGCAATCCTGAGTTTTACACGTGTAATTTTAAAGCTGTTGCCTCCAAGGCAGGAAAGCCTTCAGCGGAAGCTGCACTGAACTCTTCTACTAAGAGTTTTTATATTAAATAACCATACATTTCGGTGATTTTTCTTTATAATACTGAAAAGAATCAACACTTTCAAAAGCATAACTACAGGAGAAAAACACTGAATATTTGTATACAAACAACACACACCAGAACAGAGTATTTCTAACCCGGCCAAATTTAAGTATTATGTGACTTTGGAAAAAATATATCAGAAACAACCACAGACTTAATCTTGCAAACTCAAACACAGAAGCTTCCAACCCCTCGAGATGATGCTGCATTGTCTTAGGGTGACTCTATGATGTGTATCCCCTGTGTATTCACATCATAGAGTCACCCCAAGACATGCACGCAGCCAACTGTTGGAGCAGCTCAGCTACACGTTTCTTTGGTGAGACGCAAACTTTCCCAGAGAATATGAGGAGCACAGCAAGGTTACAGAGCAAGCCTATACTGTGCTTAAACTCTCCATTAATCATACATGAAGCTGAGCAGAGGAACTGCCTCTCCTCATCTTGCTCTCTAGGGAAGTGCAGAGCGGCAAGGTTCAGCTCCAGGCTTCCTCTTTTCCAGGCACGACAGGGACGGGACCCCCTCCCTGTCCCACTTACCCCAGTCTGGGGCTAGGAAACACCAACTGGGCCTGGCTTTGCAGAACTGGCTCCTTGGCCAAATGCAATGCTGCAGTTTCCCACTGAGAGCTGCTGCTGCTGCTCGCTCCAGTGCCGCTACAGGAAAAGCCCATTTCTACAGTCCAGAGCAGACACCGGAGTGGGAAAAGCACTTAAGGACTTGCCCTTTTCCCAGGAAAACCTCAAGTAACAATGCAATTACATCTTTCCTCATTTAATTCACTGCGTGTCCCGGAAGATAAGGCACATACAGCTCATTCCATGTTTCTGAACAAAGGAACTGCCACCCAAAATCTGGGGCTGAGAAGCCCAGCCAGTGGTTTTTTTGTTCATTTCCAGATTAGCCCCCAACACCAGGATGGGTCACCTTCCCAACCTCACAAGCTCCACATTAAAATATAGTCGTAAGACACATCAGAAAGACAAATACCACACATCCTGGACATGGGAAATAAGGAATAAATTCAGGGAATGTTCCCCAAGTGTGAGACGGTCCTGTATCTCCAAGTCTTATATACAGCTTCTACACAAAGGAGGTGGATAAGGGCATCTCACAGAGCCCTGCACACCAACAACCTGGCATTCCACTGCTTCCCAAAGCTTTAAATTTTACTCTCAGCAAGCCACCCCTCACTTAGCTATGGAAAAGGGCAAGCCATTAGGACCTCTTGGATTTGAAGTGGGTCTGGACACAACTGCACTCCACTGACACTCCAGGGCTCCTGTGGAGCACCATGTGCCTCCAGGCAAGATCTGTCCCTGCGTGGGAATCTAGACTTCCACACTGAAAGAAACAGGCCCATCAGCTGCTGAAGCAGCAGGTTGGGTTTATTTGGATAATGCTGAAATGAGAGCTGATCCCTAGACTCTACAAGCCAGAGCTGGGTATCTCATCTCCTACGTTCAGCCTGCAGGAGAGCCACTCCCTTCCATATCCCTTCAAACTGCCCCTGTCCTCTCTTCCTCCACCCTGCTGCCTCCTCCACAGCAGGAGGGAGCTGTGTTCCAAGCTAGGCACCCCCAGCACCTCCAGCCCAGCAGCTCCTTGTCTCTTCAATTCCCAGCATGCTGGACATCCCAGCAGGGCATAGTTCTAGGACATGTTTAATCCCATCCTCCCTGTGCTGTTGCACATCCAAGGTGATTCCACTGAATGCAAATCTGCCCCGGAACAGACCCTTCAGAGGCCCTTGTGAGCCTGCTGGCTGTGGCACAGCGCTCCCAGACTCATTTCTGTATCTGGGATCAGCAGGTGCCCAGGAACTCCCCAGGAGCACATACCCACTGCCAGCGACACAATCTGCTGCTGATAAGGGACTGGAACTGCTTGTGAGTGACATGTGGCTCAGGGGTCACTTTTGAGAGTGCAAAAACCAAAAAAAAAAAAAGGAAAAGAAAAAATATGGGGAAGGTTTCTCAGAATTATAAAGTACTAAAACTGGAGTTACCCCCCAGTGACAGCAGGGTAAAACTGATATTTCAAAGCAGAAACACGTTTTCACAGCAGTGCCAGAGGACAGAAAGGGAAGAAAGCAACATCACCTTTATAAGGATTTTGCTTAAGTATCCTCATTAAAAAGGGATAAATAGTAGCAGTGTGTAATCATTACAGTAATCCAATATATTTTTGTGTCTCCAACACTCAATTAAATTTATTGAGACTCCAGAGCTACCATACACAGCTTGAGAGCATGTAGCATCTACTACTTCCAAGATGAGTCACGGCAGGAAATTCCCCTGTATTTTCTAGGAACCAGTCAGGCAGCCAGCAATTGAAACAGTGATATGACTATATGTAACGCCCACACAAATGAGAACAAATAACTTCTATCAATAAATGTACATTATAATTAACATACTGCAGTTTTCAAATAACAGTTTACAATTAGAAAGATTATTCTGGGAAATAATTTGATTAATTTGATTAATTTGAATGCAATGTAAATTTTGCCAAGAAATGTTAAAGGTCAGAAGAGACTGGAAGAAGGGAAACTAATTTAAATAAATTGCAGGAATTTGAGGACATTTTGAAGAAGGGAAGTAAATATGCAACAAAGCAACATCCCACAGCACTTGCCTCCATTTTCAAGTACTGTATCACTTACTCTGTAATCTCTTACCACATCTGTCCCTCCCCCAAACTTTAAACAATCTCAGCTCTCCCCCTGCACCTTCTCTTTTAGACAAAACTACAGAGGATCAAACTCTTTCTCACCTTATGATTTCTCTCCATTCCAAAATGCCAGACTAGAAATGCCTTCAACAGCCACACTGCTTCCTGCATCCCCAGATGTTCCCAATCACGGAGATACTTCATGTTCACTCTGCCAACAGCTGATCTGTTGCTGTCCCCTCACTCAGACATGTGACAGCCCCACGAAAGCCCCTCCGAGGACACATCCACAGCAGCTGCTGCCTCTAGACTGGCCTCTGGAGTAAACCCTGAACTCAAAAATATCCTGGTCATGTCCACCTCTCACTTCTAAACAAGTTACCACTGTAACAGAGGGACTGTGATGCGCAATATTTAAACTTACCTGAGGTCTGAGGCTGTCAGTGAGAATCATTTGGATTTTAAGAGTCAGGTCACATTACCAGATGGCCTCTAAGGAAGGAACACAGCCTCACTGACAGCACAGAGCTAGTTCTTACTTTAGCAGGTACTGAGTCTTTTGCTAGGCACAAATCCAAGGTGCACTTAGGAAGTTATTTTATATTGTGGTGATCAATTTCAGTATTTTTAGACCATGATCAAAACAGCTGCAAAGAAAGCAAGTGGATGTAGGACTGCAATGAAGATTCACACAGTTTTGGATCACTGGTTATGTATTTCAAGCTAAAGATACATTTTTGGGTTCGACTTCTAATCTGACGAGAGCTCAGACATTTGTGCGCAGGTAGCCAACTAAAAACCCTTCCAGATAAGGCCTGGGGCTCCTAGAATTACCAAACAGCAGCAGTCTCACCTTCAGAGAGTACACCATGGCCTTCTTGAATTACCAGGACTCTTGATAAAAATCCGGCAGGACAAAAGAGAAATTCCACCTCACTTTCGAATACCTGAAAGTCACATCCTCATTCATCAATGGAGAGAGCCCACAAGCCAGCAACTGGAAGGACAGCTGCTTACGCAAGACCACGGACACAGAACAATATTCACTAATTTTCACCAAGGAAGTGACTGCAAAGAGGGTTACAAGCCCTGGGTTTGAGGACAAAAACTATTTGCTACCCCAGTAAAGGAATAAATCCAGAAGAGAGAGTTTGGTTTTACTGAGAATGAGTCCCCAGACTCATGCAGGCTCCCTGTGCAACCCCCGACCACTCTTCAGCTCTCTTAAGACAAAACTTTCTGTAAAGTGTGACACCACCAATTTATCTGCAATATTTATACTGACAATGAAGTTCTTCAAGCATGAACTTAAATATTTATTTCCACCTAGTTTAGCTAAATGTGGCACCCCATTTGAGTAGTCTGCCATGTTATTATAATAAATTAGCAGTAGTATGTCAACAAGGACAAAGAGAACTACTAACACACAGAGTTTTCCCCAGCACTCACAGAACTCCCTTGCCAGCATCAGACATAACCTAAAATGAAATTTTTTTCCCCAGACACTGAATTTTCTTCAGAAGATTTCTGGTCAGGGGCTTTTCAGAAAATACCTGCTGTAAAGTAAAACTGGAATTCTTTGCAAATATTTACTCTAAATTAAGGGTTTGTTCTGAAGTATCAGAACAATACAGCTGGCAAAAACAAAGTAAGGCACAGACCAGGCTGCAGGAATCCATAGCTGGTTTTAGTTCTGAAGGAGAGTATCAATTTTATCAGAATTTCTTATCTTTTCAGACATCATATGGCCATCAATTGCACAGCAGCATTCATTCCATACCAGAGTCCACAGATGTCAACACAATCATATAAATATAGTGTCTTGTTTCTAGCTACAAAGAGGAGATGAAGACACAAAATCTGAATATTATAACCAAAACTTCTATGTTCACAAGTCCACTCAATCCCCAGGTCCCTCCTGTTTTCCCAAAAACACAAATCCAAATTCCCTAGAGCAACAGGGAAGTGCACAGATAGGCCTGTGCATACAGTGGCCTCCATCTGCCCTTATGCATTTTAAGTTATGCTACAGGAAGCACTACTGAAACACAAACCAGAACAGATTTGTCGGAGATCTCTGGGAGTCTGAAGAGCAGCTCATGGGCAGCTGTTACAGGAAACCTGCTCAGCAAAATGGCCATAACACATTTGTCACGTGTCACCTTTCTGGGGAAGTGCCAGCTGCATGCCCAGGAGTTTGTTTTAGTACAAGAAGTGTGGGTAATGTCAGTAATTATGTGCATTATATAAGGTGTGCTTGCAACACTCCCATTTCCTTCTCCATAAAGATTTAAAACTGTGGCTTCTAAGTAGCTTAACTGTTTGATGGAGACAAGCACAGCACTGCTGCTCCCAAGAACTGCAGGAACTGATTTTCCAAACTAAGGTTTAAGATGCAGCAGTGTCTCCAAGCAATAAGGGCTGCTGGGCACACGAGGTCAGTTGTAGCTAGAAGCTCCACCTCAGGAACATCTGCAGAATCCGTGCAGTGACCTGGCTGCCCCAATTTGAGTTTCAGCTGCCAGTGCCCAGGAAGCACAGCATCCCTGAGGGGCCCTGATGGGATGCAGAAGGAGCTCAGTTCTCAGCTCAGCATTGCACAGCCTGAATTACACTGGGGAATCCTACACTGCACCTCAGCACTCACCTAGCCTGGATAAAAGGAGGACCCAGAGATTTTACCTGTGCTGGCACTGGATATGTAAGTAGATTTAAAATGCTCTTTTCCACAGAGAATGATCCAGCTACCCCACTATATAAATGCTTCTTAAAAAACCAGCAACCCACCCAGAAATACATCTGCATGAACCCTTCAATGTACAGACCACCAGCTCTCAGCACTGCATCACTCAGAGCTCTAGTAAAGAGCACTGCCATTTTTATACAGTGTTTTAAAACCCATTTCATGTCCAGTACTGCTGCGTGACTGTTACTCAGGAAGACACAACAATTCCCACAGCGTGTGCAGAATACCACACAGGCAAACATCCCCCAACCTGCCATGGGGATATTTATTAACCAACCACTACACTGTAAATACGACCACTGACTTCTGCATCTGCAGTGTAAAACAGCTTCCAAACCTGGAAGTGAAATGTCAGTATCAAGCTTAAAAATTAATAAATGAGCTGAGGAAGCCCCTTTGCTGTGCAAGGGCAGGAAAAGGAGTGTTTTGTCACCAAAGATGTGCCAATACACAAGAACACCAAGGGAAGTACAAGCAGAAAGGTCATTTCACATATGAATGATTAAGACATTTAACCATTTAATTCATTTCTATCATCACAGTACTTTCACAGCTCTTTCAATCATATAATCACCACAAAGGCTAAGGAAAAGAACCCAAGTGTGCACCCCTGAAGCCCAGCATTCCAAACACAGCCTCCCAGAACTTCCTAATCCTCCCCTCCTATCACTCACGGCCAGAAGAGACTGGACTTACTGAGAAAGTGAGATAAAGTAACAGTCAAAACAAACACAAACCGCCCTGTAAATCTCAAAGGGTAACACCCAACAAACCTGAGAGATTTCAAAGGCTGCACAGAAAATGCATCCTTCAAAAGGCTGCACTATCTTCCCAAACAGGGACACACAGAGCTCAAGCACTTTAAGGACAAGGAACAAGATGACCAGCACATAAGGATAAGTGCATTGCATTTATTTGAAGCGTGTTTTTGGCAGCCAATTAAAATATATCATTATTAAAATTAAATACAGGCCAGCAAATGTTCTAATGCTTGAAACTTTTCAAACAAATTCCACAGCACAATTTGCTTCCTGGTATGGTTTGGGATCTGGGTTTAAAGTCAGTCCCAACAAAGGCAGCAGAGCTCTTTAACTACCTGCTCCAAGTTCCACACCTCACCAAATAAATTTGGCAGCCTTACACATGGGCTCAAGATTTCCATTTGAACCATCAGAGGTTTCTTGATTCAATTCAGTAAATGCATCATTTGGCATCTAATTAAGGAGGGAGGATAAAATTTTAAAGCTGATTCTGAAAACAGTGGAATATACCCAGATTACTATAGAAAGATCCTGGAAAAGCTACAAAGAATTCAGACAGTTACAGGTACTTCTGCCACAATCAGCCTGGAAATGCCCCTTTGCCCTGTCCTTCCTTCCAGAGTGGGTTTATTGAACCCATAACTGAAAGCATTCCCCCTCAGGTCTGTCTGATTTCAGATCAGACACTCTACAGTTCAATGCAGCTTCTTAAACAAAAAATGGAAAGGGCCACCACCAACACTGGCAAAGACAGACTGATCCCAAAGCTCAGTGAGTGAAATGGTATTTGGGGTAAGCAGATCCTTCAAGATCAACATTAAAAATGTTTTGGTCATAGAGAAAAACTGATCTCCAGGATTCACCTGGTTCTCCCAGCAGAAAAAAACCTTGCTCTAGATCACAAGACTTCAGCCTTTTACAGCCAAACGGAGTCAGCATGAGACAGTTTAAAGCAGTACGAAAATAATTTCAAAACTCTATGCCCTGGTACATAAACTGCTTGTGTGGTACTTCCTGTGACAAGCAGAAGACTTCCATTTATTAAAACCTCCCTAATTTTCTTTAAGAAAGCTGGAATAACCACTGTTAATGATGCAGCAAATGCACATGGCTATGCACTTGACCTAGGGATTGCTGAGTTTTGGTGGCATTTAATCACATCAATTTGGGGGAAAGAGGCAAGGAGCCAGGAAAACATCACTCTGTGTGTGCCTTCAGAAAACCTGGTATTTTTAACAGTGCAATTTAAGATCAGCAACCCTGAAGCAAAATGGTCAGAACATTTTCTTCCACCGGTGTGGATAGCACACCAAGAGCTTTCAGAGGGTGAGTATTTTAGGCCAGTGCAGCAAAACAGAGTACCCATGAAGGAAAGCTCACCCACTGTGGCAAAAACCAGCATAGGAAGGGTGAGTTTATTCACCCATTATGCTGAAGAGCTTAAAATAGAAACATTCTATATGTCTCACCTCAGGCCAGGATGAACAGCTGAACAGAAGTGAATCACTGTTACAGCAAATGACTGGAAAACACTGATGGAAACTGAGGCTGTATTCTGCCTCTCCCCCCAACCCATGAAAAAGTCCTTATTGCTGCATGCTTTTACAAGATGGGAACAAAATCAGACCCACCATTTTTCCTTTTTTTTCCTGAATTATCTGGAGAAACAGAGGCTGACCTATAAAGCCTCGCCTCTCCCTGCAATCCCTACTATGCCACTATCCTTACATGTGGATGCACAACTGCAAAAACCAACGGCAGATAGAGACACTTGTGAAATTCATCACAACCAGTCCTGCGGCTTTGGAGGTTTAAAAAAAATTAAAATCTTTAATGAATAAAACTGAGATGAAGAACTCATCTGTTTAGTGCATTTTGGTATGAAAAAACCTCTTTAAAACAGTAACTGAGAGCTTAATTTACCAAACACTCTGATTAAAAAGAAAAAACCAAAATTCACGTTCACAATGAGGTATTCTGAAGCTAAAAATACCCAGCCAGCTGCAATTCCCACCTTAAGCAGGCAGGCAGAAGCACTTTGCAGTCCCCCTCCCCAAGGAGACACACGCTCACTTCCTTCATTGCAACATCAGAGACTCAACCCGATGCTAACAAGTCACAAAGTCCTGCCCAGAACTTAAAGTCACGCCCCAGTAATTACATGAAATAAACTCCAAGTACAAGTGGTTAAAAAAAACCAAAATCAATTTACTCAGCTTCAGTTTTGCTTTTAATTCCAAAATATTTTGACTTGTCATAAAGCAGAAAAGCAATTTTCATTTCTGAGGTTTGCCCCCTCCACCCAGATGTCTCATTAACTTTTTTTTTTCCAGTCTCACTGTAGAACCATCAACACATTCATTTATCTCAATGCTATGCCAATACAGGGATCAAACCCCTAAATATGCAACCTCTTCAGGAGGCCATTTTAAGGTGTGTTTGATCTTTGCTTTTCGTACATAAAACATAAAGGATGATAGCAACAGTGGAGGGAGGAGAGGAAAAAAAAGGACATGTAGGATAATGTAAAACTAAAACTCAGTTGTGCAGAATGCCCCACTCAAAGGTAGTCCAAGACATCGGAGTAACTTACAAAAGCAGCAAAGATCCTCCAAAATCTTTGCAAGCTCTCCATAAAAAGGCAAAGTGCTCTCCCCTGACCTGACAAAAAGGCAGCACACAAATTCCTGAACAAGAAAACCCCGGTACACTGCATACAGATTTTCCCTTGAGAAGACGGAATACACCACGTGACAGTTTATGGAATCAATATTTTAAAGATAATAGTTTTTGGTCTACTGGTGCCCTGACACCAAGACGACCAATAAACCCCCACACAGCTCAGGAGAAGGCTCCAGGTCGTGGAGCTGGTATCATCCCGCTCCAGAGGGAACACTACCTGCTGGGCACAGCAGCCTGAGCAGGGTGTGGACATCCCCAAACAGGAACCAAAACCTTTCCCACTGCACAGACACGCAGCTCTAGCCACCTCTTACCACCAGCTTTTGCTCTTTGGTGGTTAAACACCCAGTTTTTCAAAGGCCAACCCAAGCACCACAACTCCCCCCGCTCCCCAGGCAGCACAGAACCCAGCACAGCCATCCTTTCATCCATTAAGACAACAAGCTCTGCGAGGTTTCTTCACTCTGTGCTGAGCTGGGGGAGACAGATTCTGCTCCACACCCCCCTGCTGCAAATAGCAGTAGCAAACCCTTGTGGTTCTGCGACATCAGCACTCGGAAGTTCCTCCTGCCAGGGTGAGTGGTAACTCTTCACCTCCACAACCCCACCATCTCCGACACAACTTCCAAGCTGCTGGAATACAGAGGCACAGGATACAGAGGGGGTTCCATCCTGACCCTCAGCCTTTCAGCTCTGCTTTGCAAGAGTTCCTGATTGATGAATGATGACCAATTAAGCATGCCCTTTGTTCACAGAGATCATAAATATGAAAGTTTTCTGACTTCCTCTCTCCACACCCTCGAGGCTCTTACCCACAACTTCACTGACAGCAGCTGCAAATGCTCTCAGAATGGGGAGACCCTGCCATCAGGAGCCAAATGCTCTTTAAACTGAGATGTTTTATTCTTTAAACACCCACCACAAATTCCCCGGATGGCTTTGGAAGCCAGGTAGGCTTAGCAGTGCTCAGAAAGGTTTGTGCTGCACTGTTTACCCAAAACAATGATCTTCCTGAAGAAAAGACAAACAAACTTTTCTCATTTGTATTAATGAAACAGTCTATTTGCAGACAATTAATATAAATTGGTGCTCTCTTTTCTAACTTTAGGATCTTGTTTATATACTGCAAGTAATTCTCACACTTAAACAACAAATAGGATTTAATATTATGAAGTAACTTTTCACCTTCACGTGATTCCTGTCACATGGGGCCATGGCCTAACATTTTAAAAAGCCATTGTATACCTGAAATATGAAATACAACTTTATGTTTGATGAATATAGTATCATCATCTAATCAATATTGTCAGTGCCTTGAGACAAACATTCTGCTTGGGCTCTTCCCCCACTTTTTAAGGCAGGGATATTTTTCCACGTAGGTTATAAAACACTGAACAATGAACATACAGCAAAATGTGTCAGCCTTTCAGAAAAGCCTTTCCTCAGTTAAATCTGAACACAGAACCTCAAAAAAAAAAAAAAAGGCAGGTGCAAGTAATATAAAGCATCAAAATTGTTATTCCTAAAAAAAGCACTTCAAAAAAAACCCCCAAAACAACAACAAAAAACCCAGCTAAAGGAAGGAGTGTTAACAATTATTTGAGTCTTCCCCAGGACAACCCAAATGCTGCTGGACCCAACCCAGGCCCAAGAAACAGAAAGTGAAACTTTTTAATTCACTCATTAACTGAAATCCAAGAGTGGCATGGGAGGGTTTTGGTTTGGTTTATATTTTTTTTTAGAAATATACTCACAGTATAATTTAGCAGAAGTTTGTACCATCCAGCCCCATCCTCACCCTCCCTCTGTCTGTTCCCATCTCCAAACCTCTGGCTTTGCTACGCCAGTTATTTCATAGCTGGACCAGTTTCCTAATCCGAACCACCCTCTGGTAGCACAAAGGTTTGTGCCAACCCAGCTCAGTGGGAGAAAGGAGAGGTGGAGTAACAGTGGGTTTTGATTCTGCACTAAAATCACTTCAAAATTAATATTAATTTACAGACTCATGATTTTAAATTCACAACCAATCCATTTCCTGCACCCAATTCCTGATCCCTACCTCCTTTAGCCCTGTGTTTCAATAGGAATCCAAGTTTCTATTTTTGTTTTCAGTCAATACATTTCAAATCTGCCAAGACACAGAAAACAACTTATGTATATAATAATGACGAGATGAAACTCAAGATAAATAAAACTGTCTGGATTTGGACCTCCAGCTGTCAAGGCTGCATCTTGACTTTCAAGTGAGTGTGAATTTTAAGAAAGTTATTAAAGTTTAATAAGGTACTATTGCTAATGACTCACAAGGTTGCTTGGTTTGGGACATAAACACTGGTATCCAGCCTTCCCAAAAATGGGGATTTCTCCTTTTCTTGCATAGTTACATTATTATAATGGTGGCCAAAAGGGATAAAATTCCAATAGATACTTTCTAAACATACTACCAAATTAATTTTAAAAATGACAACATGAGCATTCACACAAAAGTTTCACAGATTGTCAAAAGACTTGAGTTTGAAGATCACCAAATCAAAGAGGTTTTTAATGGTTTACACCTTTTAATACTAAAATTTCTGTTGCCTAATACATTTTTAAAATATTTTTATTTTGTTCATTTTACAAAGCAAAAGCAGGGCAAATTCTGAGTTAGGCAGACACACAGGAAAAATCCAGCTGATTATATAGCATTTCTTCTGGCATGAAGGTGCTAAGGGCTCACTAGTGGCAGAATAAGTCATCATCACGATGCTGAACTGCCAAAATTCACTGAGGCTACTGCATGACCTGCATGCAAACCCAGCCGTGAAATCGCAATGAAGCGCTCAAGGCAGGCTCAAACATCCCTGCAATATGCTCCAGTTCTGCTCCAGATCACTCCAGAGCTCCGGAATTGCAGCAGCCTGGATCTACCCAGGGTAATTGCAGGTGAAGCCAGGGAACAACCACTATCAGAGCTTCAGCTATTAAGGCTCCTTAATGAATGGTCTAACAATAACCCAGGCTTAACCAGTTCTCCCATTGCAGGACCTTAACCATAATAAGCCCCTTGAACATTCCTACAGTGTTTTCCAAAGATCTTACAGCATGAGGCTACTAACTGTGCTCTCATAGCCTTGTGAGGCAGGTATTAGTCAGCCTTTACTTTTTTTTTTAATTTAAGTACAGATAAAAAGTGAGGCAGAAAGCTGCCAACAACTTCCCTATGGATACACAGCTGACTAGTGGCATACAGAATCCAGATCTTCCAGATTCCAGCCCCTGTCATCAGCCAAAAGGCCATCATTATGAGGGAAGAAATTAGTCTGGTCTTATAAATAGCATGTGAATATAAGCCTTGCTTAAATATTTGCAAGGAGTTGACCTTAAACACCAGCAGAGCTGCACTGGTAGCCTGGAGCTTGAGGCACAAGCTTGCACAGCACTGCAACAGGGATCCTGCCCCTCTGCCTCCCTGGATGTCTCCAGAGCCTGGATCCAGCACAAACTGTCCAACAGATCAGACCACGATCTCATTTGACCACCTCCAGTTTAGACTCAGCCTATCAAAAAAATGTAAGACTGCTCTAAAAATATAGTGTTGCTCTAAAATACTCAGGTAGGCAGGAAAAAGCAAATTAACAATAAGCCTGAGTCAGCAACTTTCTGCTACTTTAAGGCATCAAGTCAGACTGGCAGAAATCTCCCTGTAACGTAAGAACTGGAAACCTGCAATGTAGAAAAGGTGCCCAACACACCCAAAATCTGGAGCACTTTTCCAAGTTAATCATTCAAACTGCTCAGACTGTATTATCACACATTTACCTGTAATTTCTGCAGGTCTTGAATGCCTAAATGAGATATATTTTGATTTATGGCATTTCCACATGGCACTACAAAGAAGCAGATCCTTTTCTGCACTACAGCTTCAATACCTGCAACAGGTCTAACTCCTGGTCTACATTTCCTGCAGCAAAATACTAAGCCCAATACTGATTTTGCAACAAAACCCTTCCCCTGTAAGAGTCTAACTTCATTTGAAGTTAGGTACTTTCTAGTAAGGCAACCCTATGGAACCAAGTGGAAAACTGCAAAAGCAGAGTTAAAGCAAACAAAGGAAAAATAAGACTTTGTGCAGCAAAAAAGTAATTCCAGTAGTTACTCATTTATTCTGGTTTTAGATACCTGTGCTGCTCCCTCCCGCCCATGTGGGCCATGCCCAAGTCCTGAACACACAACCTCTAAATCACAACAGGAGCTTTCAGTCCAAGGGAAGAACTGAAAATTGAAAACTTGTTATCTTTTGTGGGGAATCTCCACAGAGAAAAGACACCACAGATAAAAAGCACACAAGAAATGTTGAGAGAAAGCTGCCTGAGTGGAACAAGTTGGAAGGTTTTTTCTTTCTATTCCTCACTTTAGCAGCTAACTGTTGTTACAGTCAGCAGAGCCATAAAATCCTATTTTTGGCTGTCTGCTTCCCAAATGACAGAAAACTCCTGACTCTGAGAACATGAATGTCTCACACTGGAACTAAAGGCTTGTATCTCTTAATGAAAAAGCAGCAGAGAGAAAACTCCCTGTGTCCTGCCCAGGAAGACCAACTCCCTGGATTATTATGCATTAAAGCACCACTGGACTGTGGCAGAGCGGATGAGACCTGACTCTCAACAGAGCCTGTTTCCATCCCAGCTCACATTTAAGGCTCAATTATCTTATCTGCTCTGCCACTCGCATACTTTCCAGATAAGAAATGTTTTTCCCCTCTTTTGAAGAGCTAAAACTGACACCACTGCGAGTGTTGAGATTAGAAATGCTATAAATTAAAATTCATTTGGGCTAATGCTTTTTAAAAAATATTTTATGTGCAGGCTAAGGCTGGGAATTAAATTTAATTGAGATGTTGTGTGTAAGTTTTAACACCAGCAGTATGTTCCAGAAGTGGAAAGGGAGCGTGTTCCCCACTTCAGTTCCCTCACAGGGTTTAGGTCAACCATCAGTTCATCTCCAGTTGAAAAACTGCTCAAGAGCTGGGAGGGAGGGAAAAAAGCCTGTTTTCCTCTTCCAATCTATGACTAAGAATGAGGCAAGCAAAGGGAGGATCTAAGATCCTGAAGGCGATGGTAACAAGAGGTCATTAGTTAATTCCCTCAAGGGTAGATACTACTTCCTTTTATTAAATAACAGCAGTTTTTAATGATGTCAAATATCTCTTGCCATTCTAAAGGACACCGCATCCTCAAACTTTACCTGAACCAGGCAGAATAAGCAGAAACACACAAGAAACCCTGAACTGAGAGGTAGATTGTCACTAACCAAGTAAGGAGGAAAAAAAGGCTTATCTGATTTTCATCCCGAAAATTTACAACATATATTCTTTCTTAACCATGTATTCTTGGCCTAACAAAAGCAAATTTATCATAAAGTCTGTTTTAATCAGTACTTTAAGAAGTACAAATAAATTGAATCATTAGGAAAAAAAAAAGACAAAACAAACACAAGCACCATTCTGAGGTTTAAATGAAGTTTCTTGCTTAAATAATTTCTAAAAAAGCTTAATCAATGTATTTTTATGACCAACTATTAATTACCTGTATGATTACAGCACCTGGGAGCTTCAGTTACCCTGCAGCAAGACCCTACAGAGCCAGAGCAGAAGCAATGCCTGCTCTGGAGAGATTAGAATAATCCAAAAGATGAACAGATAAGAAACACAGCACAGAGCACGAGGAAATAGGTGGCTGAAATTTATGTTCTCTGTAGCTGCACTTTAGTCCACTTTCCCTTGTGTACTGGAAGGACCAAGGTGTGTGTTTGTTTCCTCTCCCTGCCTCAGTTTAAAAAAACCCAACCCTCCAGAAGTCACATAAAGACAAAAAAACCCCAAACAAAACACAGAAAGAAGGTATTTTGGGTAGTAAGACTGGGAGAAGACTATTTACATGTTTTAATACCTCTGCTTCCCATCTGAGAGAGAAAGGATTTCTTTTTTTTCAGGTTTTTTAAGCTGTCATCCCACAGAGCAGGACTGAACCATAGTAAAAGAGCACACATGCAACTTTTGGAAGCATTTTGTTTCCATTTAAAGGAATCCTTTCAAATTACCACACAACACAGTAGTGCACCCAGTACAAACCAACAGCCAGAGCTGTTTACAAGCTTTCTGCTCAGTGTTAGGCTGAAAGCCCCAACCCTTTTTGCTGTGTAATAAATCAGTGCTCCACGTTTAACAATTTTCAGTGGTACCATATGCTACGTAGTCCCATATGTTCCATTACAAGGGAGAAAAACATCATCTCAACATGAATCATCACTGACTGTGTTCCTGTAAATCTGGCTTAAACGCTCACAACGTTCAAGGGCAACCCTAAATAAATCTGCTCAATATTATGCCAGGTTCTGTGCAACAGAATCACAGCTCACATATAAAAATTAGGGGAAAATGAGGTTTAATGTAGGAAGTGAGCAGAGTTTGCGTCTCTCCAAATACAGACTCACCACAACGTTTGGCACACATTCATCAGTTCCAATCTAATCATGACATCCTGCTCACAAAATGTTGATGGTATCTGGTAGTCCCAACACCTTTCATCCTGAACTGCTTGATATATGTGGAAATATATACACTGCATACAAGACTCATTCCTCTCAGTGCCAGGTTCTGCATCACAGTGATCCTGGGGAATAGTATGCAGAAAAGTAACAAACCCAAACCAAGCCCATGTGTGTGTTTTAGACTCCAGGGGCATGCAGCCGGAAGTGTATGGTTTATCCAGGATTTTGGGTTAACATCTCCACTCTGACAGTGAGAATTTCTTAGGGGAAGTACAAACGGCTTTCTCTCTCTTTTCTCAAAGACAGCGTCACCTGCAGCACAAAACCTGCTTATCCCAAATCAAAGTCATGGAACACCAAAGTCATCATTTGCCCTTCTTTTGAGGAATTTCTTGGGCTCTCAGGTAACCCAGTATCACAATTAACAGTGACAGAAGGAGAAGGTGCAAATGGAGGCCAAACTGTGAGAACGTCCCTATTTGAAAGCCTTTAGTAGCCAAGGACGGACCACGAGCAGCCACACGCTCCCATGGAATGATTGGTTTCATTAAATTCTAAGCAAACCAGAGTCCAGTTTGACCTAATATTCAGGGTGGGGAAAAAAATAGTAATTACATCAACATCAAGCTATTACCTGTCCAAGGGCATAAGTGCCTAGTTCATTAGCAACTCAGACAAACTTGTTTTGTAAGCTCCCTATATTAAATCTGAGATTTCCCTGCCCTTACAAATTAAACTAACGATTTTTGACACAAAGAGAAAGTCCAGTAAAACAACACAAACATGAACATTTAAACAAGAAATCTTCCAACCTGCTCAAATCCAATGTGTTCTTTGCCATCCTAAATAAGAACAAACTTATTAGTCAATCTAATTTCAGTATTTAATTAATTTAAATAAATTTTAAAATAATAAAAAATGAATACTAGCAGTATTCCAGGTTTCTTGAATCTTAGCACAAAACCTACTGATCGTTAAAAATATGTATTTTTCATATTTCCAAGAGCAAGTTAAAAGTGGATTCCCATGGTTTACTTCTACAGAATAAGGGCAACATGTCATGGTAGGAACACCGCTCTTTAATGCTGGAAGTGGGGCTTTATAAAAATTGAGAGGCTGCCACATTACCATTAATAACTCGGATATTCAACATCCTTCAGTAGCTCAAGAGAGGGATGACCACACCCAATTAATTTACTTTAATTTCTATTTCAACTTTCCTCCTCATTAATGAGGAGCTGAGGCTCTCACAGATGAGAGTTCCTGGCATGCAATGCCAGTGAAGACTTTTAAGTGATGCCCACTACACGATCACAATGCAAAGTCACAACCTGTGCTGCCCACATATAAATCGGAGGAGAGATTTCCTTTTTTTTACCCAAAGGGAACCTTAAATTTCCCAGATCAATACCTTCTAAAACACACTCCACTCAGAAAATTAAAACAAAGCTGCCAGAGTGATTTCAAGGAGTGATAAAAAGACTGTCAGGGAAACTCACTGAGCTGCCCCTGGAAGAACTGATGACCAAGCAGGCACCAAGCAATTGCATCATGTTTATTACACAGCCAAGGGCAATCAGATCCTTCTGGTTTAATCAATGGCCTTCAAATGAGGAAGTAGTTTGAAAATAATAAGCACAAAACAAAATACTCTTTTGGGTTCACTTTTTGAATTTTTCCCTGATGTGTCTATTAATAAAGCTGAGCATGTGCTGAAACAGAATTTTATAGAAATCCACTTGAATACCTTTGATGCCAAAACCGCACTTTTATTCAAACTCAGCTTGCTGTAAATGCTGTGACTGAACTGTAGAGGGGTCCTGTTAAAAGACTTTGAGTTCTGTCTTAAAACAAAAGATTTGTTTCCTATTTAAAAACAGTAACCTTAGACACCTTTTTTGTGTAAAAGCAACAAATAAAATTTAAAGTGTTCCACACACACCTCCTCCCCTGGCATTCTGATAACCGGGATGTTGCAGTATCTTACGAGGCTGCAGAACAACCTGGAACAAAAACCTGTAAGTGGAGAAAACAACGAGTCTGTGTTCCTGGTCCAAACTCACTGACCACTGCCCTGTCTCTGCTCCCCAGCAGTCCAGCAAACTCCAGCCCAGCTCCTTTCCTTTAAGATAAGACAGCAGGTTATTCAGAAGGAACAGAGCTCATTTCTGCTGAAATCCAGCAACACGTTATGGAAAAGAAATCTAACAGTAAAAGCCTGTTGATGTAAGAGCCACATTTAGAATGGACACAAGTAGAAATATCTCATCTTTAAAAGCTTTGACTTGCTAAGATCCTTTCTAACTGATAATGATGAAGCAATGTAAAAGGGAAGTACTTACAGAGAATCACTGTAAGTAATACACATGCACAAATAAGAATTAGTTTGCAACCTGAAAACCCTCATACAGACAAGGGTGAATGGAAACAACCCAGCTCAAGGTTTCCTCAAATCAGATGCCAGAGGAAGTTATATGATGAGCTGGAGAGCAAATAAGAAATCTGGATTTGATAAATGAGACATTTATGCAGATAGGAACAGTTTGCAGCCTCATTGTGGGTGCGTGAAAGAATCGCCAGACATTTGTATGAAGCTCAGTGTTAAAAGAGAGTTTGCAGACAGGTGTTTACATTTAAAACACGCCCTATATTGTTATATCAGCCCCTGAGAACTCGAAAATAGCTACCTACCAGAAATACCCCAATTTAAAGCACATAAACAGAGAGGACAAGCATGGTGTATTATCTCTCTCCACAAACAATCCACTATCAACATAGAAACACCAACACGTGTCCTCTCATAAATCTGGTACAGGATACATCAAAATAATGACCAGCAAAACAAGCTGCATCACTCCCAGCACTGCAGCATTTTAAACACTTGCTAAAATATGTCAGCAGACCTTGGAGAAAGACTGAAACCCACTTATTCTCAAACCATACAAGCACCACAAACCACAGCCAGTACTGCTGTACCCAGTAACTTTAAATCACCCTGTGCTCCGTGGAACAGCATCCACAGGGATCCAGAACCCTGACTGCTTCCACCTTATGGGGATCACTATCCACAAAGGTGGGCAGGGGGATTCCAAATCCTTCTGGCACAACCAGGGCTGGAGTCAGCACCGCCTGTTTTGCTGTTTTTAAACAAACACGGAGCTGCTGCTAGACTGTATGTGTGAGCCCAGCATTCCACACATCTCCCAGAGCAGAGAGTCCCACTGGCTTCTCCCCCACCCTGGGGACAATAGCCTAGCTAGGGACAGCAAACCCAGCACCGAGCTGCTCAGCTCTGCCCGGGCTCAGGAAATGAGCAGGGAAAACCTGGATGCTACCAGAGCTGAAGTTTAGAACTGCCATAGTTGTAGGATTAGGGAATTCGTTCCACTCACGTTCCCGGGGAAGCGGGGTGAGGAGACACGAGGAGATGTATTTATAAAACAAAATTCTGAAGGCTTAGTACTTGCCTCGTGTCCTCCTTCCTTCTCCTTCCCACGCAAGTACGAGTGCTGCTCGATGGCATCCAGCACCTACACCAAATCATTTCTCCATGTCATTAAAAGGACAGAGACATCTGCTCGCACCAGACCTACGTCATCGTTTCCAACTCCGTTCAAAGCTGACAGAAATGCAGCTCCCTCTTCCCCTGAATTCACCAGGTCACATTCGTGCTCACAGACGGATCCCGGGGTAATCCCAGTGGAGCAGCGCCGTTCATCCGAGCCGTGCCCGGCTCCAGGTGAAGGCAGGCGGCCGCTCTCCCTCCCCTCCTCACGCTCCCGCCGGGGCGTTCCCGTGCGCTCGGGGCTGCTATCCCGGAGTTCCGACTTCCACAGAGCTCCCGGGGACAGCTCCCGGCACACGGGAGAAAGGCAGGGAAGGAGGAAGCGAAGAAGAAGGGAAGGAAGGAGCGGCTGTCCCGGTCTCCCGGAGCCAGCAGGAGGTGCGGAGGAGCTGCCCCCGTCCTGCCCCTGTCCTGCCCCCGGCCGGGCTCTCCAGGGGCTCTCGGACCCCCAGACCCCACACTCGCAACAGCTGCCCCGACCCCGAGCAGCCCCGGGCGGGCCCCGCCATGAGACAGCCCGGGACACCCGGCACCCCCCGTCCCAGCAGCGAGCGCCCACAAAGTGCCTTTTTTAGCCCCAAACGCGCTGCCAGCCCCAGCGCTGCCTCCTTCCCTCCGCGCCCCGGCGAGACCCGCCTGTCAGCGGCGCCGCTCCCTCTGCCGGTGCCTCACCTGGTGCCGGCCGGCGGCAGCGGGCCACGTCCGCGGGGCCCGGGCGGGGAGGGAGAGAGAGAGGAGGAGGAGGAGGAGGAGGAGGAGGGGGACGGAGCGTGTCCGCCGGGCCGTGCCCGTCACCGCCGCTTCCTGCCCGGCCCCGCTCAGCGCTCGACTACTCCGCCTGGCAGCTCAGCCCGGCCGCTGAGCGGCGCAGCCTCGCGGAGCGCACCGCCCGAGCCATTGGCGCTCGATTGAGCCGCCTGCACGGCCCCGCGCGGGGGCCGGGGCTGAGGGAGGGGAATGGCGGGAGCGGGTGTGGGGCTCACCGGAGAGTGGCTGGTGTTAGGGGCTGCAGGGGCCTCGGGTGTGGGTGTTTGTGTCCGGACTCAGGTGTGCGTGAGGGGTGTTAGGGCCCATAGTGCTCTCAGGTGTGTATGGGAGGTGGTTGGGCCCACAGCGGGTTCAGGTGTGTGTGTCTGTGTGTGAGGGACTTATGTACCTATAGTGGGGGGTGAGGGGCTGAGCGGCTATAGTAACCTCAGGTGTGTGTCGGGGAGGAGGATGGATGTTGGGGTCTGCAGTGGTCTCAAGTATGGGGAGCGGTGTTAGGGCCCATAGCAGGCTCAAGTGTGTGTGTGGAGGAGTGTCAGGGCCCATAATTAGTTCAGGGGTGGGTGACTGTGCGTGTGTATACATTGTCAGGGTCTATAGTGGTCTTAAGTGAGTGAGAGTGAGTGTGTGTGTGTGTGTGTGTGTGTGTGTGTGTGTGTGTGTGTGTGTGTGTGTGTGTGTGTGTGTGTGTGGAGGGGGTGTTGGCCCACAACCAGCTCCTCTATGAGGGGACGGTGTTTGGGCCCCATAAAAAGGCAGCTCTGCAGCTTCTGTTGCAGGTGTTGGGGGAGCTTTGATAAGGGCTGTGTCTCCTGTGGCAGGAAGAGGCCCCTGGTACCCAAACAGGAGCAGCTGTGATTTGGCAGCAAAGGCCCAAAGGAAAAGGAGCTGTAGCAGGGGTTGAGAGCTCTGGGTTAGGAATTGTTCAGAGCAGAGACAGGGTAAGGTGAGTTCATGTGCTTTCTGCCACACTTGGGGGTCCCCCACAGCTTCTGAACCTAAGCACTTCATAACTGTAGAGGCTTATTTGGGGGGGAGTGTGTGTGTGGGGGGCGGTGTTAATTATTTTTCTAAATAAAACTGAAGGAGCAGAGCTTTATCTGCCAGTACCTTCTACAGCCTCATTCTGCCAACTTGCTCCTGACAGCTATTTCCCTTCTTGGGCTTCTAGAACCATCCTCAGAGAGCTGTGTGAAACCACAGGCACAGAAACCTGAGAGCCCTGAGTCCCAGGTGAGGGGTGTTGGTGTGTCCTGTGCCTCAGAGGCCAAGGTACAATACCAGCTTTTCTCATTGTAGTCGAGTAATTTCACACAATGAGTTTCCTGTTTATCAGCTGAGCTCCATAACTTTTATTTCCCCCCTCTGTTTCTTACAAGTGGAAAGAAGAGCACAGTGAGCACGACTCATCTGTCAGCAGCTCTGTGAAAAGCTGATGCTGACCAAGCAGGAGGCAGAGATCTCTCCCCAAACTGAGTGTGTATAAAGCACTGAGTGAGTTGGGACGAGAACTACAGCTCTGATGGAAGCACGAGCCAAGAACAACAGCTCGACAGGGAACTTTACACTTTCCCTGACAACTCCTTGGGGCGGAGACAGTTAAGTTTCTGCATTTGTAAGGGAAACATGGCATTCCTTAAAGCTGAGCCTCCTCCCTCGGGTTCCCACTGAATGCCTGAGAGATGACAGCAGAGGGTGTCTCCAGCAGGCTCCTATTAAACAGGAGGAATTAGCATGGAGGGAGTAACTGCAAGATCCCAGTTTTGACCAAAGAATGAGCTAAAAGGCTTTGCATCGGCAGCAGTTTGCAGATTTTTTTACCCAGTGGCTGCATACAGGATGTTTCTGTGCCCTCGTGTTGGTGCCTGCACGTGCCCGATGTGTGAAGGGCTGTGCAGGGAGGCCAGATCAGCTCCTAACAAAGTGCTGAGGTGGCAGTGAGGCAGGGCAGATGATCCTTGGGAGGGCAGCTGCGGTTCGGAGACACTTCCATCTGGTTTGGTATCCCCAGCAGCACAAACCCGGCTGGCAGGGGAGCTGGTGAGCCGAGTACATGGACAGATGGAACAGATACAGACAGGAAATGGGAGAGAAAAGAGAAATGTTACTGTTTGTAAAGCTCTGAGTGGGCTCTGATTAGTTCTTGAATCCTGCAGTCCCATTTCTGTTTTTAGCTCAGTGACTGGATGGCTTTGGGAAGTGATTTGAGGAGGTCAAGCCAGGTGTGAGTCTGGGGAGATGACAAACCCGTGGGCACCAGGCAGTTCATGCGATGCGGCAGCCACCACCACGCCCTTTCCTGTTCACCCTGCGGCCAGCCCTGCCAGCCACGCTGCCTGAGCGGGGAGAAGGGAGAAGGAGGGGTTTCCAAAATGCTGATAACCCACAGCATTCCTTGGAGGAGGGCAGGTGGTGAGCAGCTCTGGTGGTGTCTCTCCTCTGAGACAAAAATGCTCCCAAAAGTTGTGGGAGCTGCTTGGGCGGGTGCCGACTTTTGGCTGTGCCTCAGCCTCGTTCCCTGTTAGAGGCAATATTGACTTATGGAAAGAGGCACGGAGCGTACTTGGCATGGGTGTTCCGAGTTAAAAATTGTCAGTCTGGGCAAACAGACCTTTGGGGTGAACGGCAGGAAAGCCAAGCGGCTGCGCTGCATTATTACAGCTCCTTTCAAAACACGGCGTGACCTGGTGCTGCTCCGGGCGCTGAGCACCCGGCTCGGCGGGTTTGGAGAAGCGCTGCAGGTTTTGGAGCTCAGTGCTTCAGATCAAACCCATTTCCTTCCCCTCGGTGAGGTGTTTGTAGTGCCTCAGTGAGTCAGTAAGTTTTGCATGTGAAGAATGCACCTCACAGCTGAAGGTGAGCGATTAGTGTGGCTGTGCTGGAGGTGGCGAGATTAATTAGTCCTTCCCAGGTAAATTAGAGCTGCAGAAATAAGATACATGAGATATTTAGTCTGAAATACCAATGTGAGGCATTTTCAGATGGAGTGGATCCTGCATATGACTCTCACCACAGGATATGTATCTTGATCGTTATTTTCATAGCAGTGTCTAGGCAGGCGAATAACCAGTACCTGGCAGATGAGGGGCACGCGTTCTACAAAAGCTGCTGTTCACTGGCAGGAAGCAGCTGATTCACCAGTGCTGTGGTGGGGCTCTGCTGAGAGTATGGAGGAACAGGGAAATAATTTCTCTATTAAAATATAATAAAACTTGAAAGAGTGCATGTTTCCTAATGAGTCCATCCCCACCAAGGCAAGGCCCTGCTCCGTGCCTGGGGAACAGCTCTGCTGTGTGTCTGTATCATAGAATCACAGAATGGGTCAGGTTGGAAGGGATCACAGAGGGTTCCAGCAGGGTCATCCCAGAGCACGTGGCACAGGATTGTGTCCAGACGGTTCTGGAATATTCCCCGTGAGGGAGACTCTGCAGCCTCTCTGGTCTCTGTTCCGCTGCTCGGTAACCGCACAGCGAAGAAGCTCTTCCTCATGTCTAGGTGGAACTTCCTGTGCATGTTTCTGCCCGTTGCTCTTGTTCTGTCTCTTGGCATCTCTGAGCAGAGCATGGTCCACGAACACGAGCCCAGGTGGCCACAATCCGCTGAGGAGTTAAATCCCCCCGCCAGCAGACTTCAACCTCGTCCCACGCGCTGGGCGGGGCGGGACTCGAACCCGTAACCCTGTGTCCCGCAGGACCCGCGTTGGCCGGGCGGGGGCGCCGCGTACCCGGCGCCGCCCGGAAGCGGAAGCGCGGCTGCTGTTCCCGCCGCGGTTGCCGAGCGGCGGCCGCTCCGTCCCGTCCCGCCCGCGGCCATGAGCGCGGCTGGGCTCGTGTCCGCGCCGCCCGCAGCCCCGCCGGGGCCGCCTGCCCCCGCCATGGCCCCCGCGCCCGACTACTACGAGGAGGAGGAGCTGGAGAGCGCCGAGGATGAGGACGGCGAGCGGAGCGCCCGGGCCCGCGACTCCGACGAGGGTGCGTGGGGAGGGGGCGGGCTGGTGGCCGGGGACGGGCTGGGACAGGGGGGTGGATTGGGGGACTCTCGTGGGGGTGTGGGATGGGGGCACCTCTCCGCACGGTGCCTGGGGAAGGGCAGGGTGCGTAAAGGGTTCGGAGCGGCGAGAACACCCGAAGGAAACAAGGACCTACCTGTCAGGTTGCAGCGGTTCCCCGCGGAAGAGTAGAACAGCGAAACCACCGGAGAGGTGGAGTTCTGGCTTCCCAGGTGAGGAAGAGGCAGTGGGACACGGGAGAGCACTGAGCAGGGGGATTGAGTGGGATAGCAGGGTGCAAACAGTGGAGAAATCCAGTATATTGGTTCTGTTTCCGTAGTTTGGAGGGGGAAGGAAGCAGCTAAGGGAGGAGAAAGTGTGGACAGAAGTATAGCAGTGCAGGAGGATGTGACAGTAGAAGAACCAGAGAGTGGGGGAGAAGAAGAAATTAAGTAAAACCCAGAGTATCTAGGAGTGTAGAGGGCATAAAATAACAGATAAGGGGGATGTAGAAGAACTCTTGGACAGTGGCTGTTGCTGACAGCAGAGCCCTCCGTCCCCTCTGGCCTGGTTATGGAGGGGATGATGTTAAAGGTGCAGAGGGTGATAAGGTCAGTGAGGGCTCTCCCAATAGAGTATGGAAGTCCTTTGTGGTGACCCAGACACTTAAGTACATCTCTTGCAGTTAAAAAACTTCTTGGTTTATCTTTGGCGTGTTAAATTTTATCTTAAGCTTAAACTGTTTGTTTATATTTTTAAGAAAAATCTGAGAATGGTTTGGTTTAAGGGGCTGGGCCCCCCTTCCATGTGTAGGGAATTAGTTGTGGTTTAGGTTTCTCAGCTGTACCCTATAAAGTCTGGGCACACTGACTCCTCTTTGGAAAGGTAATGGATTCTTAGCTACCCACGTATTATAAATAGAAGCCTGAAAAGTCTTAGCAGAAAACTAGCAATCCCATGGTGATTGACTTTATTTATAGTTTATACTGTCTATTTATAAAATGCAGCTATTTTTATGGCAGTGCTGGTATTTGTTTGAATGTTGAAGTACTTCTAAGTGAAGTGTAGCTGAGAAGTTTAGTAACTGCTCTCTTTGGTGAGATCTTTGTGGTCAACCCGAGCAGCACTGAGTGGGTGGAACTCTAGTAAGAAGTTTGTGAAATGTCTTTCAGAGTCTTTAGGCTGTTTGTGTCTCACCTATGTGTGTGCGTGTTAATGCAGAGCCTGTTGTCTTAAATGGGAAGAAATTCCCAGGCTCTCTGAAGTTGGAAATGTTCAGACTTGATATAAAGCTGCGCTGCAAAACTCACAGTTGCAGGAAGCTGAGATGTTTCATTTCACTCCTGAATTAATCTCTCAGGTTGTCTTTGATGTTAAATTGCCTGAGGTTTGGGAACTTTTTTTGTTTGCCTGTTTCCTTGTTTTTAAATAATTTACTACTTAGTTTGAGTTTTTTAAAAATACTTTTTAAATTTTAACAAGTTGGTTTTTGCCTCATTTAGACACTGAGGATGCCAGCGAAACAGACCTGGCAAAGCACGAGGAGGAGGACTTTGTAGAAATGAAAGAACAGTAAGTAACCCATTCCAATCACAAGTAAGGTGATGTTCTGTTTGTTTGGGGGTGTTTATTGCCTAAAACCTGGCAAAGTTTTTGGGCCAAGATTGGGAGTTCTAAGTGCTTACCCCAATGGAATAGCTCATGAGTCCATACACTTGTATTTCTGTTCTCCCCAGTTACTTTTTCTGTTCTATATAAATTCAGGGAATTAAGGGCTGCTGCTGTTTTGGGCAAAGAAATAATTATGAGTTCTGGGAGCAGCTGCAAATGGATCCTGCTGCAGACAGATCCTTTAAATAAAAGAAAAGGTCTGCTTTAGATAAGCTGAGGAAAAGTAAGATGCCTGTTCAAATGCCTTAAACAATTGAATTCTAGTCCTGAATGAGAAATGGACTTTTGGAGAGTTGAAATAGTTTCCCCATGGTGTTTAGGAGCATTTGCAGTATTTTGAGTTCTTGCTTACTGGCAGAGACCTGTTTTTATACAAGTCAGGAAGACCTGGCCAGTGTTAAACCACAGATGTGTGGTAAAAGAAAGGCAGGTTTGCAGCAGTGCCAGGAATAGACTATGGTGGTTTTTTTAATAATACGAGGAGCTAATACACAGATAATAAAACTTGACATAGTGGAAGAATGATTCTGCTGTGAAGTTTCTGGTGTTTGTAGATCTAAATGTCATTTTAGATTTCAACATTAAAAAAAGATCCTATTTTATCCCAAATTGTAAACCCATTTTAGAACCAAAGAAGTGCCAGAATTTTTAAAACAGAATGAGAACCTTTCATTTGAATAAAATTCCTTTGGTTTGTAGTTCATATTTTTCCTGAAGTTTTGCAAAGTTTTTGATTCTGTGTAAACGTGTAACTTAAAGAGATGGTGGAATAAAGTATGTGTGCTTGGTGTTTAAAGTTTCATGCTGTGTTTGCAGGATGTATCAGGACAAACTGGCATCTCTGAAGAGGCAGTTACAGCAATTGCAGGAAGGTAAGCTTTGAAGAGTAGCTTTGTTTTTTATTTTCAGCACTTTCCAAATGTCATAGAAGGAGGGGGGGTTTTGAAAGATGTGAGCAGCATCATTCACTGCACGTTGGCTCTCAGCTGTGCTGTAGAGTTAAAAATTCAGCTGCTTCCCATCTTTTCTCCATCTTAACTCTGTAGTTAAGCCTCTGTGCTTAAACATTTCTTAAAAGGAGTAATCCCCTTTTTACAAAAGCAGGGAATGTGCTTTGAGTGGTGTATGGCTCCTTGAGGATATTTAATACTTGGGAAAAAAATTTCAATGGGAATATACAATTTATTTCCACTAGGTACTCTTCAGGAATATCAGAAAAGGATGAAAAAGTTGGACCAGCAGTACAAAGAAAGGATACGAAATGCAGGTAAACAGATTTTCTCTCTAAGACACTGCAAATAACTTTAAATGTGTGTTTTGTATAACACCTGGAGTAAAACAGAGGTAATTCTGCCCTTTAAGGAAAAGGAACTTGCTGGAGCAAAGGGATCTTTGGGTACATATTAAGGTTTTTTCAGAGTCCACCAAACATGACCTACCTTGATCATTTTCTTCCCTTCATCAGCATTGTTTGCTGACTGATGAACAGTTTTAGTTTTCATTTGTGTGAAACAGCATGAGTAAAAGGATTATTTTATCTGCCTAACCCTCAGTCTCCCACTTGGGTTTGTTGTCTTGTGGCCCTTGCTGAAGCCTTTGGGTGCCCTGTCTCCTTTGGTTTGCAGGAGTGGGAAGTTAGGAGTATGTGCTTTCCCAAAGATCTGTTTTGTGCCCTGGCACAATGAATACAGAGGATTTGCTACTGGAACTGTTGTTCTGCATGACTGTGCCATGGAATGGGCTGCCTGGACTTTGTGTCCTGCTCTGTTTCAAGGAGCAAAGGCCCAAGTTAATTTTTAAAGTGCCCAGTGCTCGTCCTTCTGGGTGTTTTTATTGTGTTGCTGTAGAGGAATGGCTTGGGAATCAGATCCATCTGCTTGCCCTCACTCTTGCTTGTTCACTTTCAAGTAGTTTCTTACCTTGGATATTGAAGCAGGGTCTTTTACAGAAGGCTTTATGTGGAAATAGGAAATGTAGCTGCTCCTCCTTTAGAAAAAGAAGGCAATTCTGTATTTCTGAAAGTGCTTGGGAAGGTAAAGGATTTGCTTGGGGAACTGAAGTGGTTCGAACAACTTCTTGATGACAGGAATTTGTCTCCGGAGATGAATTTCACTAATGATTTAGGTTGAAAAAGACCTTCAAAAAGACCTTTTATATGCACTAGGGCTGCATCCTGGCAAGCCTGGGCTGTTTTGATAAAATTAAGCCTAAGTGCAAATTGGTATTTCTGGCTGGCCACAGGCAGTGCTGCAGCAGCAGAGTTCTTCCACAGGAGGGCAGGTGGTGATCACTTGGAATTTTATGATTAAAAAAATCCAACTGCTTGTACTACAGGAATAAGGGTCTTTTATGTTTGTCCTTGCCATGCTGAGGTTTATTAAAACAACAGTTTAGATTTACTTGTATTTGATTGTCTGCATAATGCTGCTTTCATGTTTTGCAAATAGGAAGTTTGATTTTTATTGCACCATTCTCATATTTGGTGTGTATCTATTACCATTTTCTAAATTTTTTTAAAATAGTGGAGTGGTACAGTGTTGCTACTACTTGCATGTTTGAAGCTTGTTATCTTTGCAGAAGTTTTTGCTATTTCAGGTATTGCCAAAGCTTAATATGCTGGTGAAATGTGGTGACTTGAGGACTGATCAGGGGCCTTAGTTTGCTTTTGTTGCCACTATTTTGAGTAAAAGTTTTGGGTTGGGCGTTACTCCTCCAAGAAATGCAAGAAGGGTCCCATGCTGCTTAATCTTAAGTTGTTAGAGATGGCACAAGCATCAGCAGCAGAACTATTTCATACCCAGAAATCCACTCACCTCATCCATAGGCCTGACGTGCACTAATCATTGCCATATGTTGACGCTTGACCCTCGGTGCTGCACAATTCCGTTGTTGCCCCAGGCTTAACCAACCTGAAATCGCACATTAGAGTTGAGTAGATCAAGCCTCTGACAGCTGCAGAATTATTTGTGAACCAGTCACTGCTGAGATTCATGAAGCTGGCTAAAACTTTGAATATTTAGCTGCATATTTCAAGTTTCTATTATTAGTTGATTAATTAAACTGGAAGAAAGATGGACTGCCTGCTTAGTATTTCTGGGAATAGTAGCTGAACTGAATAGTGTGGAATAGTGGAAGCTTTTCAGTGTGGTGCCAATCCGTAAAAAGCCTCTAGTAAGAGTGTATTTTTGTGGAACTTTTTCATAGTCACTTTACTTTCAGCATAAAGCTGTGAAGTCAGAGTAGAGGTTGGATAAGTACATGCATTATTTGGTTCACTGCCTGTCTTGGCTGCAATATTCAATGGCTTAAAATGTTAAGGGAGTAATTTTGTGCAGCTTTGAAGGTAATAAATTAAGTCTTTCTTGTGTTTCAGAACTGTTCCTGCAGCTGGAAGTAAGTACTCTTAATTTATCAAAAATATGCATTAATTAGATGGAAGAGGCATAAACCTTGTTTTATCAACTAGTATTTGGGCTTGTTTTTCCAGAAGGCTTAAAAGAAATTTTCTTCCTCAAGCTGGCTTGTTACACTTGAGATGTAGTAGAGCTTACTGCTGGTATTACCTCAAGTAACTTCTGCACTTTGTTGTTAAAGTAGAATTAAATATTTGCTATTGGCCTCTTGTATCTGGCTGTGCACTGGGCTAGTCTAAAAAGGGTGTTTAAGGTGATAAGTGCTGTTTATAAATCTGCAGAGCTCTCTGGTAGAGACTTGATTTGTTATGCAACATTAAAATGTCTTCTTACAAATAATTCTTTTGCCAATATAATAGCACAAAAATCATATTTAGATGTTTTTCTGTAGATTGTGAATATTGATAATCTTTAGAACTCACACCGGTTTTGAACTGAAAAGCTGATCAATAAAACATTTAAAAAGCTGTTATGATATCATTAACTTGAGTCCTTAATTAACCTTCTTGCTCGTTGGGTTTGCATTAGACAGATCAGGTGGAGAAAAATTACGTGAAGGAAAAGAAAGCAGCAGCAAAGGAGTTTGAAGATAAGAAAATTGAGCTTAAGGAAAATCTGATAGCGGAGTTGGAAGAGAAGAAGAAGATGATTGAGAATGAAAAGCTAACCATGGAATTAACAGGAGGTAAAGAAGATAAGCACCTGTCATTTGTGTTATCCACTCTACTCCTGCTTAGGAAAAGAGCTGTAAAGGTGGCAGTGCTGGTTTACACAGACAGCTGGTGGGAAATGCCAAGAGGGGCAGAACACAAATTGAGGGTCTTTTAAATGGAGAAAGCAGCTCAAAATTCAGTGACCTGGCTTGCTACCAGGTGAATCAAGCAGTGCCAGTGGAGCAGCAGAGTGGATGATGGGCTTGCTTATATGCAGGAAAAGATGCTGCTTTGGTTCCCTGATGTAGCAATAAAACTGTTGAGATATGTCACAGTATTGACCTAACCAGTGATGCCAGCTTGTAAAGCTGTGCCCTGGTCTTCCTACAGGAGTGGGTGGTCAAGTAGTTGAAGAAAGCCAAACAATAGAGGTTGAAATATGCTGCTTAAAGCCAGAAAAAGATAGTTTTGTGGGTTACATTTTTGTCCAGGCTCTAGAAAACTTACATTAAATGGACAGATTTTTTTGAGATAGTTGGTACCCTTGGTGCCCTGCAGTGCTCTGTGGTAATGGACACAGGGGGAGCCATGTCAGGGTTTAATTATTCCTGCAGAATTCTGTTGCTGTGATACTGAACCAAAAGTCTGATTTGATGCCCTGAGAGCAACTCCTTCACTTCATGGACTGATAATGTTGGTTTTGTTGCTGAGGCCTGTCCGTGAGTTACACCCTTCATATGTTTCTTGCATTGTATCTACAGGTTTTTATATAAACTAATAATTTAATGAATACTCAGAAGTAAGAATTAAACCGTGTTTTGGCGCATTAAATGGTGCTCTTAGCTTGGTACAAACTCTCAGGGCTGATATGAACTGGAAGTCAGCTTGAGTTATGCTGTTTCCCTGGTAACTTCTTCTATTTATTTATGAAGTCTGGTCTCATGGTCATCCTTGTTCACCCTTGAGATGAGAAGGAATTAGGTGTATTTTCCACATGCAGAGCTGCTCAAGGTTTTAGTGTCTAGAGGGAGCCAAAGGGGCTTCACAGATTGAAGTGCTGCCCAGGGTGTGATTCAGGGGTGCTTAGAGATGAGCAAATAAATCTCAGCACATAGAAAGGGAGGTGGGATGATGTGTTTGGCATTTATGATATGGTCTCTTGGCTGCCAGTTCAACATAACTTCATGAACTAAGGAATGAGTTGTGAGTGTGTCAGTGAAGTTGTTCAGTAAAGGTTACCTGTAGAGGTTCACATAATTACTTGGTGATGAGACTGGTGTTTAACAGACTTTATTCTTTTTCCTCAGTGCATATGCTGCAGTTTACCTCCTGTAAACTGCTGCTCTGTGTGTTATTAATTAGGATCATTTAATTAATCATTCTTAGATAATCTGAATTTAAATACTGTTTGTTTGAAATCATTCCAGCTGACTTGTGTCAGTCTTCAATGCAGAAATTTTCTCTAATCTTTTGACAAAGCTGTTTTTCTCCCTTGAAGATGAGAGAGCAATTGATTTGTAGCTGATGTTTTACATGCTGTTAGTGATCCAAGTTGGGTTGGGAAAGAACTCCATGAACTTGGCATTCTAAATGCTCTGTTCCCAGGCAGATAGCATTAGCATGAAAGGGATTTGCCTTGAATCCGTGTAGCATCATTGTGCTGCTTATCTGTACCTGGAGCAGCCGTAACCATGGCATTGCAGCACTGAACAGTGACCTGACAGGAGACAGAACTTGGATTCACTGTCAGCACTTCCATGCTGGAAGCTATCACCAAAAAAAAAAAAAAAATCCAGTTTCTTGTATGAAAGAGGAAAGATTATTTTCCTTGTGCCTTGTGGAGAAAGCTGCTGCTGCTTACTCCTTTCTCTCTGGTCTTATCAGCTCTCCAACTTCATTACTCTACAGATTCAATGGAAGTGAAGCCTATTATGACAAGGAAACTGAGACGGCGACCAAATGATCCAGTTCCCATCCCAGACAAGAGGAGGAAACCTGCCCCTGATATCCTTTCATGGAGTCACTGTTGTATTTGCAGCCACTGTGCTACCCACCCCTCTGTTGTTTTGTACAGCAAGGAAAATGAAATTAAATGTCAGGTTCAGATTTTAACCTGGGAAATACTGAAGCACAATTGTCCTGTATGATGTATGCTAAAGCAATATAGCAGTTATATAATACAATACATATATAGAAACCAGCGTTTGGAGATCCCTTGGTATCCTAACTTAAACCTTACAGTATCATGAGATAACTGATTTTTTTGTCAGTGAGAATAGTTTGAATTCTACAGGCAATTTAGTTCACAAAAGAAAAACTTTAAAAGAACATTATATATGTGTGTGTATATATATATACCGTGATAATTGATTCCATAGATAGTAAATGGCTTTTTACATGAGCCAAAGCTTTTTTTATTTCAAGACATTACAAAGCATTTACCAGAAAGATCATATTTGTCATATCAAACTAGTTTTTCCATTTCTGATAAAGGCTTCAGATCTCTAATCCAGAGATGCATAGCAAAAGCAAGGAGAGCTGGATTTGTTCTTTGAATGAGAAAAGATGAAGATTCATCTTGTTCATTCTGTCATCATTCATTCTGTCTCTTATATCACAAGAGACAGAAAAACATGTCTGTGTAATCCTTAGGATCTGCCTTGCTGCATGTCTCAGAATTAAAATGTTCCTTGGCTTCTGGAAATACGTTTTTAGCTCCTCTGTGATGATAGGCACTTTTTCTATTTGTATACGAAATTCACCTGGAGAGGAAGGCAAGGATATTTGCTTTGCAGAGGCTTCTTATTAGATTCTAAACTTGTATGTCTTAGATTATAAAAAAACTTATCTGAGTGACTCTCATTTTCGGAAGGCAATATCAAACCTTGAACTTCTGGAGTTCACGCAGAATGGTGAACTGAATGAGCATCTTCAGTTTCAATTAACCTCCTTCTGGTTGGAGATTCTGTTCACTCTTTCAGGAAAAAAAATCATTTATTAGTGCCCCCATCTCATCCAAAATAAATGAGTTTCATGGTGAACATGACCTGCTAATTGAGCATGATACAGCAGCCACAGTATGAAAGTCTCTGCCTTTGCTCACTGGGAGAGGATTAAAGTCCGTCAGAACCAAAATCCTTGAGATGCAGCCCAACAACTGTTAACTGTAGTTTAATACTTTGAATACTTTTGGCTAAACACTTGTTATGAAGAAACAAAATACAGCAGACCTCTAATAAGACTATAATACACTGTTTTCTGAGGTTTTGGGTTTGTTTTCAGGTGCATTGTAGGCTCACTTATCCCCAGCCACACAAAGTTTTGTTTAACTAGGTTTAAGTGGGATTTAGCTTCATTGTAAAAAGCTGAAGTGAGTCTGTTGTTTCAGCTCACAGACTCTTCTCCACAGAAACACAAGATGAACAGCACTGAAAATGCTGGTGCTTGATGCCTCCATGAAGTCAATGTCAGTGCACTCAAGGTTTTTCATTGATGGTTGTCTGAATAAGTTAAAATGACTTTGCACTCTGCTGCTAAGATGGTGGGGATGGACTTGTATTAATTCCTCTGACAAAAAAAAAGCTCAAGTAAGACATTTATTAAAATCCTGGAAACCTTTTGGCTTACATTTAGTCAAGTGAAATGTCATTGACCTTTAATTTTTAGCCTTGCTTGTCAAGAGTTTATGGAAACCTTAATTCTGGATACCTCAGCTAAATTATTTGTTGACTGATGAGCAAATAATGGAGGACCTAAGGACGTTGAATAAGGTAGGGATTGTTGCTTGACGGTATTTCTTTGTTTTAAAGGGAAGGCAGATGCTTTCCCCTGGAGAGAACGGAGCTCTCTTTTATGTTCCTTTTCGAGATGTGGGACTACTTAATCCCTGTAGGCTTTCTGAAGAAGCACAATGAAAGATCTAGTGAGATGGTATCTTCTCCTTTTTAATGAGGATTAATTAACCTAATTAGAATGACTGTCACCTAAAAATGTTACCTTTTGTCTGAACCAAGGGATGAGCTGTGTTAAGGAGCTTCTTCCTCATGGCTGAACAGATGTCAGTGTGTGTTTCTGGGAGATCATAGGCTGCCTTTGGTTTGGGCCTTAGTGTGGGGTAGGTTTTTTTATTAAATTTTTTTTCTCCCTGCTGTCACAATATTTCAGCAAGCTGGACAGGGGGCAGTGTGCATGTTTATAGTTTTTCTAGTTTGGATTAACATACTGTTTTCTTGCTGAGCACTTGAAGGCTTATCTAATTTTTTAGACTATAAGCTGCTCCTTAAGGCATTTGAGGATGGTAGTTGGAACATTGGTTTTGTGCCAGCTGTTGAGGTTTCTCTAATGATTTATTGCCTGTATTTTGTGTACCCTGAGAAATGTTGTATCATGTTCAAAAATAGTGTGTTAGATGGGTTTGATTTGTATGAGTGGGTTATCTGAATGCTCTGAAGTTCAGGTTTTTGGCCTTTTGTGTCATTATACTGATTATCTGCACCTTTGGCTGTTTATAGCACACTGCTCTGGTTATGTGTTATGCCACTGAACAGAGCATTTAAAATAGAAATACTCAGAGCATGGAAAGTAAGATATCCAAAATTATCACTGCAGCTTCTGTGGCTCCTGTCAGATCTCTAACACTGCTTTACTCTCTTCCCATGTAGCTTAAATCACCCAAGAGACCAGGTGAGTTACAGACGCATTGGAACTTGTTCACAGGGGTGCTGTTCTGAACAGAGAATGGTATTGTAGATGTTTGGCTAAGCATTTTGGCTGTATAGTTGTTTTGGCTGTGGAATTGCTGTTCTTTGTGGGGTGCTGATGTTGGGCAAGGATGGGAAGGGGGGCATGTGCATCTTTGGTGGCTGAAACGCTTGGGCATGGGACAATCCAGCTGTGAAAAGAGGTTTTGTGCTACATTCAGGTGCATCTGGGCACCTTGTCTGCTTGTCAGGTCCATTGAGGGATTGACCACTTACGAGTTTATGCCTCCAGCTCTCTAGATGTGCTTGTACACTTTATTTCAAGACAGAGTGGGACTAACTTGCCTCAGTAATTTTAACCACATTTGACTAATTAACTGTAGATTATAACTAAAACAAAATCAAGGACATATTGTCCATCACTTACCCATAAATGTTTTTTCAGATAAATGCTGTATTTCAGTGAATATTTTAACTCAAGGCAGAGGTTGAGTTACTCATCACAATATATAGTATTTTCCTGATGTATATTTGAGTTTTTGTTTTCTCTGTTATTTCTGCACACATGACCTTATTCACTGTAGTTTTGCAGTCAGAGATGCTGCTGTGTGATGGGCACATGCTGGTCTTTAACCAGAGTGTCTCTCCTGTCTCCAGCCTCCCCCTCCTCTCCCGAGCACCTCCCAGCTACACCAGCAGAGTCTCCGGCACAGCGATTTGAAGCTCGGATAGAAGATGGAAAACTCTACTATGACAAGAGATGGTGAGGCCTGGGGAATTTCTGTTTTCATCAGTCTGAATGTTCAGTAGTGAGGAGGCAGAGGCTGCAGAGAGAAATGGCTTTGATCAAAGAATTGGTGGACAAAATGCTTTTGGGCAGAGGTTTGCTGCTCCCTGCACGGGCTCAGCATTGCTCCAGTAAAGCAGAGGTGATGATGGGGTGTTCATGCTGTGTAGGCTTTCAGAGATAACTGGTGGCTCCAATAAAAGGAGACTTGAATCTTTTCCATGGCCCACTGTGGCACTTAGGAAGTCAAACCTAATATGAGGTAGGAGAGCCAGCAGCAGCCGCAGTGGGATGTAACTGAAGCTGCCCAGCTTGGATACAGATACTCCATGATTTGCTGTCAGCAGCACTCACATTCCTGAGGTTCAGTTTTCCCAGCATTCCACAAGGTGGCAGAAGAAATGTCATCCACCAGCTGCTCAGGATGAAAAATGCTTCTAATAAATCCAAATAACCTTTAAAGATCAAACCCACCTGGGAGAGACAACTTCAGAATTGCTGCTTGGATTTATCTCTGTTGAGTTTTATGGCCGTACAGCTGTACAAGCCTCACAAAACACAAGGAAAATATTAAATTATTAAATTCTGCAGAGGAGTCTTAGTAGATCTTAATCCATGAGACTTGCAAACCTGGGTAATCAAGAGGGCAGTCTTGAGCTCCTTGAGCAGAAAGCAATTTGTGAGTCATCTGCTTATTTGTGGCCTACTTCAGTGTTCTGGTGCCTTAACATAACACATGATGAGGCTGTAATTTTATCACAGAAGTAGGTGTGAAGCTGGTTTTTTACACAGCAATCACCTTGGTCAGTTGGGCAGTTTATCCTTCTGACTGTAGTTTGAGAGTTCAGTGTACACAGCTCTTCATAAAAGCTGTTCCCTGCAGTTTAAACATCCATGAAGCATAGAGCGGGTAAGAATTGAACAGGCTGCTTATTCCACAGATTCATCAAGTGCTTTTTTTTTGCTTTCATAAATTTTTTTTGTGTGTAAAGTAACTATCCCCAGGATATATTTGGATGAATAAACTCTTCTTCAGAATTTTGAAGCATATGGAGTACTTGAAAAGTGCTCATGAGTAAAAAAAGAAAGAAAAAAAAAAAGGCATCTGAAGTAATCTGTCAGTAAAGCTCAAAACTTGCCATTAAATTTAAACCTGGAAGAGCTTCAGTGAGCTCAGATGAATTTCACCAAAGCACCAGCTCTCTCTGAAGGGTATCTAGCTGGGACAAAAAAAACACTTAACAGATATTTTCATCTTGCTGAATTGAGTTGTCATGAGGGTCTTGCTGTCAGGAATTCCAGCTGTTGTCTTTCCTGGCTGCCTTGTTCTTAGGCTGTTTTAAGACCAGTATTTTACTTTTTTTTTTTGGTTGTAGTAATCCTGCTTAAATTTTTTTGATTGATAGTAATAGTACTTGTGCAAAGTAGCTCTAGTGTTTTAAAATAATGAAGTAACTCTTGGTAGGGGGAGGGTAATTCTTCCTAAGGTGCATAAAGAGTGCTGGCATGCACAAAAATTCTACACCTGACAGCCCAGGAATGACTTTCTCTGTTTCCTGATGCAGCCCTGCATGACAGTTACCTGAAAACAGGGAATGTTTAAGGCCAGTAATGAGCCCCAAGAAGTCTTGCAGAGACATTTCACAGACGTCTCCAAAGTGGAGTGTTTCAGGTGAATGTGGAATTAGACTCAGTATTTTATCCTCAGAGCTCTGTGTTCTCCCAGCAAATCCTAAACCACAGTTCACTGTAAAGCAACCATCTTTTTGCTACATACAATAATGCAGAGGGATTTCTTTCAATCTTCTGATGGAGTTGCAGTTGAAAATCTTGGCCTTTCAGCAAAATATTTTTTAGCAGGAAATGGAATTATTTCTGTTTGCTCACTTGGTGTGTTTTACTTGCTGCAACAGCGAGAGTTGTTTGGCTCTTTGCTTTCTTGAAAGCTGACTTAAATCCCATTGCATTTTTTGTCTGAGGTAATTTCCTCAATTCTGTCCTTCTCTGGATGCATAGACTTGGCAAAAGGGTGAGACCTGACCAGGGAGCTGATGCACCAGGTTGCTGTGCCTTCAGCTGCCCTGTCTCTGTGAGCGTGGAGCGTGAGACAGCTGAGACAACTCTTCAGTGAAACAACTGCTGACTTGGTTCTTTGCCTTTTCTGTGCACAATTAACATTAATTTCCTGATGGACAGTAATTCATGATGTGAAATCCAAGGGCTGAATGAAGCCTCTGACATGTGTGTCATCAGCTTTGGAATTCACTGGTAATCAAAAATTGAAAGTGGGGAAAAAATACTTCATTGTCTGTGTGGGCACAGAATACTTGAGAGCTGTTGTTTGCCCTGGTATCTCCTGCACTCCTGCTGATTGTATCAAGATCCTTGCTTAAGTACTCACAGCATGGCATGGTGGGGCACTGCTGGGCTGAGATTTCTGTCTCATCTTAGTGAGGCCTTGGGTTTGTAGTATTGAGTTCCTTGGTATCATTTAATGACATCTGGACTTGCTAAATTGAGACTTTTTGGGCTCAGATCATTGTTGCTGTTGCACTGCCCTGGAACCCACTGACGTTGTTTCTGTCAAAATGAAGGAGAAGGACACCTGTGCCCAACCATTGTTTTAAAGGTTGCAGGATTTGGGGGTTTTTTTATTCCTCCCCTCATCCCCCATGGGTAGTGAGTATGTTTGGAAGGCTCAAAGCTGACACTAATTCCAGTTACTGGCAAGCACTGTGAAAATTCAGAGTGCAGGAGCCAGTAGGAAGAGATTGTGGAATAAGCCACTGGAAGACTTCCACATGTACAGTATGGCTACTGTAGCAATAACTGTAAAGATTAAATAAATCCATGCATTTTGCAAATGGCAGTCAGGCTGCAGGGGGTTGCACTGGGTAGCTACTGAGGGAATATCTGTGCAGGGGTTCTGCAGCTTGGATTGCCCAGATAAAATGATTAGGGGAAAGGTGGAACTACAGTCATGCTTTTATAACTGTAAAGCATTTTGGTGCTTGCTTGATTAAGATGATTTACTTAAAAATTACCTGTTCCAGTGTAATTAGTTCTGCCTATGGAACATAATGAAGCAGAATGAACAGAAACTGGGGTTTTGGGGCTGGCACACTGCAGCACTTGGACAAATATGGGCTGTGAAAGAAGCATATCCACGGAATCAAACAATTCAGAGTTACGAATTTCAAATTCTTTGTTTTATACACAACACATTAAGAACAATACAGAGCTTAAAATATGATCTAAAATGGGTTGAAGTGGATATGCTTAGTCATGGCCTTATGGCAGACATTTACAGCTCGTTACAAAGTCAGTTACCCATTAGTTAGCATTTTGGGTATTTTCACAAAACATGACAGCATTAGAAATTTGAAGTCTCATTAAACAATGCACAGACTGCACTGATTGAGGGTAATTCACTTTTGCTAGTGGTGGTGCTCTAGTAATTCTGTATTGGGGAATAACCTGAGTATCTGTGATTTGCTGTGTCATATTTTGTCAGGCGTAATAAGGAGTTGCCTTCTGAAATCCATCCTGTGTCTGAAATGGGAAAGGCTGCTTGGGTTAAACCGTGAAGCTTGGGTGTGTTGTCAGTCACTGTTCCCCCAGGTTGTGGCTGGGGCTCTGCCTCTCCCCCTTGCAGCTATGAAATCTGTTTTCAGTGAACTAAGACCCTCCTGCGTTTCAAAATACCGTTAAATGCAGAGTGTGTGTGTGTGATCAGATCACCCACTATTTTGCAAAGATGGAGAAAGCGGTGTGGAAAGAAAGGCAGGCTTCACATTTACTCTGTCCAGCTTTATCAGTAATGGTTTCATGCATTTCCTTTTTTATTTTTCTTTTTTTTCTTTTTGCAGGTACCACAAGAGCCAAGCTATTTACCTGGAGTCTAAAGAGAACACGAAAATCAGCTGTGTGATCAGTTCTGTGGGCGCCAACGAGGTGCTGGGCTGCTTTTATTTGTCAGGAGGGGGGGAAAGACGTGGGTCTAGTAAGGGCTAAAGATAGATTCTGTCTGGTGTGTAAAGAAGCTGAACCCAAGATAAAACTGACTTGAGAAATCTCTTTTTGAGATGGGAAGAGACGTGCTCTGCTTCTGAAGGACAATCCTACGTTTTGCAAGCTCCTGCAGCACTTGGGCAAAGGGAGCACTTTGTTCTTTGCTTGCAGATTCCAGACACTTGGGGGAAAGAAATAATAGACTTGAGTGCACTTCTCCTCAATCAGCCAATAAGGGAGCTTTAATTTGTTGTGGCAGCTAAGGGAAAACACTTTGTTTTCCCCAGAATGAGTTGCATGTGAGATCTGTTTGTGTCACAGCTGTTCCCTTTCAGTGACAGTTGTGTTACTCAGTTTGGTGTTCATATAAAACTAGTGGTAGTGTGCTCATGGATGCATTAAAATTTGTTAAAAGTTATTGCTGTAATTTAGCAAAACTAATGTATCATTCCATCATGCTGTGGTAGAATATAAAATTGTATGGTTTTTTTCCTACAGTTGCTCAAAGTTTGTGGATTTTTGAATTCTTTTAGCAAGCAAAACATGCCAAATCATTGGAAATGTTGCTGTTGGGAGATGATTGTCAATGAGTGTTGATTTTAATTTCTCTGGAGAAATAATTGAAGTAGAAATCCAGGCGAATACTAAATTTATTTTATATTGAGGGGTCCTGTTAATAAAGTCAACTTAAAATAATAAGAGTTAAATCAATCTACTGCACCAGGCTAATATATAAAAAAAGAAAAGTTTAGTGTAAATCACAGACCAGCATAACTTCATAATCCTTTGCAGTAGGAAATACTGGACTTCCTCCTAAAATACTCCAGTACTAAGAGTTAGATAATTCTTGCTCAATGTATTTGTTTAAATATGTTGAAATGCACTAGAAGGATAAAATGTGGAGGCAATTGCTCAGACTTGATTTTTGAAGTACAGGTTTTTAGATCTAAACACCTTGAAGGTGATCTCAAAAACTCTCTGGAGTGGCTGCTTTGGTGGCAGCACTTTGTCGTCTGGAACATGTGGTGTGAATCCTTCCATGCGGGTGTTTAAAAGAGAGGCCCTTTTATCTCCAGACACAATTTCTGTGGTACATTGTGGGAAGTGCTTCATGGAACAGAATCAGAATAAGCTTTTCATTTGACTAGTAGTTACTTGTCCAAGCAAATCCCAGGACAGATAATTTTATGATCTGTGGATCTAGAGAGACTTACTCTTGATTAGGCAAAGCTCAGTGCCACGGTTCTGTTGTGAACTGTAGCAGGAGGAACCTGCTTTCCTGATGGTGCTTGAAAGAGTAATTTTTCTTGAGGGCTGTTTTGAGCAGAAAGTTAAGGAGGTGAAGTTTAGACACCTTATTTCATTTTCTGCTCAGGTTGCAAATGCCTCACGTGGGGAGGGAGAAGGGATTAACCTCATTGATCTGTGCCCCCTGAGGTGCTCAGCTCTGACACTAAGACACAGAGTTAATTTGTCTGTGTATTGCTTGCTGTGAGTTTTCCCTTTTTCTCCCCCAATTAATCTCCCTGCCTGATTCTTTTTGCCCTTTCTCTCCTTCAGATCTGGGTGAGGAAAACCAGCGACAGCACCAAGATGAGGATCTACCTGGGGCAGCTGCAGCGGGGCGTGTTCTTGATCCGCCGGCGCTCAGCTGCCTGACTCTGCTCTCCCCGGCCCTTTCCTGGTTTTTAACAGATCACCAAACCTCTGCCAGGAGCTTATAGGCTGCTCACTCCTCCCAGCAGCAGGGAACAGTCCTGACCTCTGACGAGACACTTTGTGGCTGGCCACATAATCCCCAGTAGTCCTTAAACCTTTAGTGATGCCCAAGCACTGCCCTGGACTATTTCTGGGTTTTGCATCAAGCTTCTGTACACTTTCTTTGTATTTTGGATGACTTTGAAAAGACTTTGCATCATCCTCCTTTTCATCGTTGTTTTGTGGTGCACAGATGGGACTCGTGTGTCAAAAATACCATCATTTTTCTTTTGGGAGTCAGACCTGTGGAAGAAGCTTTGCTTGTCAAGACTTGAGGTTATTCATGCTTTTTGACCTTGTTTTCCTGCAAGGCTCAGGATTTTGGGCAAAAGATAAATCCTGCCAGGTTTCAGCTGCAGCTGAGAGATGCCTCCAGAATATACCTGGTGCACAACATCAGCTTTATTGGGTGGACTTTTGAAAGACTGGAGCACTGAGACTTTTTTAGGATGGTGTGAACAGCTCGGAAACTGCTGGAAATACAGTGATTTTAATGTAGCTCAGAGTCATGCGTGGTTAGTCAGAAGCTTCCATTTCTCTTCACATTAAAAAACCCTTCAGTGAACAAGCAGAGTATGTCTGTTTGCTGATACAGATTACCTGGAATAGGTGGATGACTAAATTAAAGGAACTGTTACCTGGATTTTGCCGATAGCAAGGCTGCATGAACTCTGTGTGTCTATAATCACTCACAGATGTAGAGAGGCAAAAGATCAATTTCACTTTTTTTCATTGATGCTCAGAATAACAGGTGGGATCCTGCTGACAGGAGATACCGGATCTGCAGTATCCTCCCAAAGAGCCTGATATAGAGTAGAAAGTGGCATTGACGTGCTGTTAGCTGGAACCTTCATTCCCTGAAATGCTGTGCAAAGGGCTCCCCTTGGAGGTTTTTTTAATTACAGGAGGTAACACTGGGTTTCTACACTTGCTCTCCTGCAGCACAAGTAAAAATGCCCAAATAATGACGTTAAGGTACTCCCTAGGTGTTTAAAGATCTGACTCTGGCATTCCTTTATTCTTCCCAGTCATTTGCTGATGGCTGGAACCACCAATGCCATGTGTGACTGCCTTGGCAGGCGCCACATGGTGCCCTGGCAGTGCTGTCACATTTCTACCTTCTGTGCAGAACAACTTTGTGCTTCTTTTGATTACTAGTCAAAAAATTGTAAATTCTATCTTTCTCAATATCTGTCACTTCGAGGCATCTTTTGGTTTTGCTTTTGAGCTGCCTTCTTGTTAACATCCGTCAAGCCTTTCTTTGGTGTCTGGATAAACGGAGTAAAGGGAGGGGAGCTGCAACAACTGTGCCTGTTTCCTTCCTGCAGTTGGGTGGCAGTCACATCCCAAAAACTGATGCCTGTATGTGGGTCTGGAATGGAGTGTGATGGCTGAGTTCCTGATGTGACTGAGGCACCTGACTTAATTTTTGCTGTGTTTGGAGTTTTGAATGGATCTGGAGCTCTGGCAAGGAAGGAGAAGGTGTTTCCCACCCCTTGACAATGTGCCATCTCTACTGCAGCTTAGGCAGGCAGAACGCAGCAGGCTGGATTTTGTCAAGTTAACAGCTTACTTAATATAACTTAACATTCTCTGCACGTGTCACAGGTTTTTGATAAGGTGATGATGTACCAGACAGGATTTGTCACTGAGTCTTTAAATGAACATCGTTCTAATAATAAAAAGTGCTAAGGAAGAAGCAGGATTTATTTCCTGTCTGTATCACTTTATCAATACATACATTTGTGGGAATAGCTGGGGACTTGGGTTTGGTGTTGTGGAGATACTTTGCCAACAGCCATCTGTTGCTATGGTGTTCCCTGTTTTGGGGTAATTTTGGGTGTTAATAAAAAAATGGAAATGTGGATGGGACGTCAGTGTGTGTTGGACAGGGAGAGAGGCTCCATGAACTGATGGTGGATCAGGGCACTGCTTCCTCATGGAGGTTGGCAAACCCTGGTCTCAAACTCTTGCATGCCAATCTTGTGTCTCCAGGAAGGATGCATGGAGTTTGTACAACCTGCTTCTGTCAGAATTCCTTGCCAGTTTCCCCAGTGCCCCGGGTCAGCCTTTGAACTGTTAATTTCTGCTTTTCGCAGTCCCGAGTAGGAGTTGTGCTGTTGGAAATGGCTCAAACGTAACTGCTACACTGAAGAAAGTTTGTTTATAGGCTATTTCATCCTCAGTTTCTTAATGAAGTGAAAGTCTACCCTTACCTTTGTCGATCACCGTAAAGAGGAGATGTGTCTCACAGAGTAAATGAATATTGTATCCTGTATTTTTTTTATCCTGGCAGGCTGTTCTGTAATGGCCTGGGCCATTTGCAGGGCTGGAAGTGATGGAGTGCAGTGCCTTGTGGTGCACTCAGGGAAGCAAATGCTTTTTTTTTTTAATCCTAAAAGGATGCACAAGTAGTTCTGTGGTGAGGATGAGGCATGTGGAGATCAAGAGTAGAGACATCAGCTATAGAATTGAAGATTTCCTGCCACGGGTTGGAAAAATAGAGACAAGTTACTCAAGGAGATGGACAAGGTCTTGCTTGAATTCTAGGAGAAAATTGGCTTTTCTGTCTGCTCTTTGCCTGCTTATCATCAGTCTTGAAGGATCCCAACCCTCTGAACAGAAACAGCTTTGCTGCAGGTATGAAACAATTTAATCCTCATTATGAACAGCATTCAAAGTAAATTTAGGAAATGGCTTTAACTCGTCATTACAGTAATTTTAAAGAAAGGTGAACCTGTTGCCAAAAATAGACTTTTATTGAGGGTTTAATTGCAGTTGGCTGTTGACTCATATTAAACATTTTTTTTTATTGCTTTGAGAAATGGACTGTGATGTTGATACATGTAAAATAAAAAAAACATCCCGCCCCCAGCCATTAGAGATGTTCCAATGGAAGGAAGCCAGATCAGGGAGCCAACTTCCAGGGGCTTTTTGACATCATACTCATGGAAAGGTTTCCAAAGAGGCTTTTTCCAAGGACAAATGCTAATACACAAAATTGTCTTTTTTAGTTTATGTGCTCTACCTGGAATTTTGTAAAGAGACAAAGGGATTTAATGACAGAAACCTTAATTGTTTGCCTTGTTTTTTTGTAAATTTCTGGGGAACTTAAAGAAAATAAAGCCTAAAAGAGCAAGAAACAGCTGTGACCCTTGTGAATAACTGAGGTTCTTCCTCCTTCAGAAAAAATAAAAAGCAGCTTTTGGGTTCTTGTTCCACAGAAACAAACACTGAAATACTCAGAAAATCTGAACGGGTATCTAAGGTTTGCTGCTGCTATTTTTAGTTTGCCCAGCTCTAAAATGAAGAATTTAATACACAGTGAAATATTTAGAAAACAAAAGAATGCATGTTTCTGTTTTTCTATGATTTATTGAAAACCTGTCATCAATGAAACTCCAAATTTCATACAGTTAAAGAATTCCACTATGGCAATGTTTTGCTGAATGTGGAAAACCCCTTTAATATTTATCATCAGCTCAAACTTTGGGGATGCCAAAACATCTTGTAATACTTAGGTACTTATCACTACAGTGGAGTAATTCTGTTTATTTAGATTCCTCCTTTTTATGCAAAAATGCTATTCTGTAAAATACTGGTTATAGTTTTTAAATAGGCACGGAGAACAGCTTGGGTTTATGAGAATCAAAACCCCCACAAAATATTTGGGTTTTTTTTTCCACTCCAATGTGATGCTAATAAGCAGAAGGGGAGAGTGGCTCAAAGAAACCTTGGGACCAACATTTAAATAACATTTAGGTGACAAAAGAAATGCAAAATATTCTCCATAGTGTATATCTAAACAGGATGGGTGTCTCAACTCCCCTCACATAATTAAAATGCTGAACAGCAGCACAGGAAGAGTTACTTAAGCCTTTGGTTCTAAAATAGCAATGCTCTGAGCAAAGCCAGGCATTTGTAGGGCTTTGGAACCGAGAGCTGTAACCCATGGGAAGCAGCTGCTGATTTATTCCATCAATCTCACATTTGAAAGCTATCAGTTCTCTGGATGCCTCAGGTAGCTTTGTCATTTTGCATTTAGTTCTAATTTGCATCCCCATGTTCTGCCCTGAATCTTGGGGGGGGGGGGGGGGGGGAAGGCAGAATAGTGATGAAATGTAGGGATGAATGTTTTCATTTCACTTTATTAATGCTCTTTATTTTTATTGAGTTTAGGATTCTTTGGAGGGTGGGCACTGCCTGCAGATCTCTGCAGGTTTAACGGCCAGCCCAGGTCATGAGAGCTAACAAGCTTTAACAAAAATAAATACAAATGCAAGTCCAGGGGAAAAATTGGTGTCTTCAGTCAAGGTTTCTGCTTGACGGTTTAAATCCTGTTTGGAATTGGTGACTGAAGGGTTTTAAAGTGAACAGACTGGTGGCACTGGCTGACGTGGGTTTGGAGGACAGGCTCAGGACACATGGATGGAGCTCCGTGTCTGCTTCCATCATTAAATGAGGAGGTAAGTCAAGTTTTTTGGTTTGGGCTCTTTCCTTTTTTTTTAGGGTGTTTGATAAACAATTAATTGATTTCTGTCAGACAATTGAAGGCAGCTGCTTGATCATGTCAAGCTCTTGTTAACGTTGAAGAATTGCTCATTTTGGAGAAGAAATAGCCTTTTGCCCATGAACTAAAATTTAGTAATGCTGCCTAATAGCCAAAGGAATGTTTTTTTTCTGATGTGATTAGAGAAGAAACATTCCAAACCTCGCACATCACCAGGCATCACATAATGGGGAAGACTCTGAATACTGAGTATACTAAATTGTGTAATGCAGTTGCACAAAATGAGTATAAAAGCAGGAGGCAAAGATTCTGTTGAAAAGGATTTCTGGGGTAGTAAAAATCTCATCCATTGAGATCGGAAATTGCTGAAACAATTGATTTAAGACTGTCTGGAAAGCTAAGACATGAAGGAGAGTTTGACCCGTTAACCCAGGGATGCTCAGTGTGTAATAGGATCTCAGCATTAGAGTATTGATTAGGTCTCATTTTGGACCAAGCCTGGAGTTTTGCAGTTCAGGAAAGGGAAATAAAACATGGTAGGGTTGTTACCAGCCCTGCCTCAGCCTCTTGGTCTCATTCTCCCCTGAGAGAATTCAAAACTATTGATTTGTTTCCTCTTTCATTGAAATAACGATTTTGGGAAGAGCTTTGAAAGTCTGGGTGAAATACAGAAATGCGGTGTCTGTCCCCTGATGATGGATAAACCCTTGTCTGTTGCAAGGAAGGGACAATTGGTGGCAACCCAGTGAGTGGCTCTGCCACAGCAGGGCTTTGCTCCTGGAGGATTTTGTCCATCTGAGTAGACATAGGTTCTTGCTTGTCTGCCATTTCCAGGTGCTGTGAAGGGGAGTATTTAGCAGATATTTTGGGGTGCAAAGCTGCCATGTTGGTGCTCTGATACCTGGGCTGCCTGTGTGGTGCATCTGGACAAGGGAGGTGGGGCATGGAAGGCAGATTCTGGACTGTCTTTGGAGGGAATCACGGAATCACAGAATGGTTTGGGTTGGAAGGGACCTTAAAGATCATCTTCCAGCCCCCTGCCATGGCAGGGACACCTTCCACTATTTCAGGTTGCTCCATCCAACCTGGCATTGGACACTTCCAGGGATGGGGCAGCCACAGCTGCTCTGGGCACCCTGTGCCAGGGCCCAGTGAGGAGTCTCTGGAGCAGTGAGCAGGGCTGGGCACCTCTCAGTGCTAAGCTGGCTTTCTCAAAGAAGTCTGAAGGCTTCATTTGCTCTGAAATCCCACGAGGGCCAAAGGGAGCATGAAGGATGCAGTAGAATCGTGCCAGCCTCTGCTGCCCCAGTGCTGAGGGCCTCAGGGAGAATCTCATCCATGTGCCTTGTAATGGATGTGAACAGCCTCAAACACTGGCTGTGGCCTTCCTGAGGCATGCAGGGTCTCTTTATCTTGTCACCTAACCCAAGGTATCAATAACCCCCACAGCCTCCAAGCAGAGGGGTTCCTCCCTATCCATCCTGCCTGGCAGGTGCTCCGTCTCGATTATGCCTGAGCTCTGCTCTATCTGTCATGTTCCTGGGCTGAATAACAGAGCAGGAAGGTGCTGCTGGTGGGAGCATTTCCTGCCTGCCTAATGGGGATGTAATTAATGGATGCAGCCAGTCAGCCGAGCAGAGGCATGAGCCCTCTCCTTCAGCCACCCAACCGTGCCGTGTTACACACCCTGTTCAGTGGTGGTGTTGCATATTCACTTAAATTCTGAGGCACTTCTACCTTTATTTAATTAATGTATTATAGTGAGCCCTTTCACTGCTTCTGCAGCCTTTCATTGCCAAGTGCCTGGTTGAATCAATGTCTCAGATGAAAAGGAATGTGGTGCGTGGCCAGGCAGGCTCTGGGTACGTGGTTTGTCACTGGGGATTGCAGGATGTGCCCCTGACCTGGGAGGTGTCCTGGTCCTCGACCCTGCCTGTCACTTGTCTAGCTGCAGTTGTTCCCTCAGTGAGCTGAGCGTGTTGCAAAGGGGCTGCCAGGACTATCACAAAAATGTGACTGTTCAAAGTGTTTCTTTAGCTCTCACCCTGCTTCCCCCGAGGTCTCCTTTAGGGAGCAGCTGTGTCCCAAATGCCTGCTGGAAGGGGTAGCTGTGAGGGCAGGCAGTGAGGGTGAGTTTTGCTGCCTGGGTGTTTAACCCAGCCATCATCATCAGAGCACATGGAAAGAAAGCCTCGCTGTTCATACAAGAATTGCATTTTAACCTTCCGTGTTTTTCAGGATGTGCTGCCTGCTGTCACTCCTGGCACAGCTGGACTGGACTCCTGAGAGCTCCTGTGTCCCTCAGAGCTCCAGCCAAACGCTCGAGTCCTTTGGGGTGTTGTTACAAAGGAGGTTCGGCGGCGTGGTGTCAGTGCTGCTCCCGCGCCATTAACTGGTTTAATGAGCCTCTCAAACAGTTTTGGGGCCAGGCACGGGCTCCTGCTTGACCTCCCTGCCCCTGTTTGCTGCCTGGTTACACAGCTTGGCTGCAACAGGGCTGCAACTCCAGCACTAGGGTCTTTCTTTGGGAAGGCAGATCGCTCTAGCTCAGCCCTGTGGTGGAGTTTGGGGACAGAGGGGGTGAGCAGCACTGTCTGCATTAGTGACAAGGTTTCTTGAGTGCTGAGACTCCACAGCTCTCTGGACCCACACCTGCCTCAGGTGTTCCATCCCCTCACCCTGCGTGTTGCTCACCGAGCCAAACCCCTCTTGCATTTCCAATTTCACACCGACCTGCTCTTGACATTTATAAACAAACTCTCCTATGTTCATCCACTTAAAAGCAACCAAATCCGTTCTGGAGAAATACTTTTCTGTTTCCTGTTGCTGTGGCAATCACCGGCTGCTGAGCAGAGCAGGTGGGAGGAGCCAGCCCAGCATCACTGCAGAGCATCCTCCTTTCCTGCATGGGCGCTGCTGTGAAGGGCATCCAGTGCCTGCTGCTGCCTGTCTCGCCACTGATTTTACTCCCAAAGTGGTTTTGAAATACAAACCTCAAAAGTTTCTACAGAGGGAAGTAAATGAGAACAAACTGGATGACTCAGTCGGGCAGGCTGAGGCACAGGAGACCAATGATCAGCCAAAGGCTGAGAGCTGGCACTGTAATTCACCTAGAAATTACTTTATCCTTCCTCAACTTAGCTTTTACTCTGGGCTTGAGGGCAGCTTAACCTTCCTTAAGGCTTCGCTGTCGTTTTTTGGCTGTGTCAGAACTTCACCTACACCTCTGAGCGCATTGTCTCTTCATTGTCACCCTCTTGTCCCTTCTCCATCCAGCTGGACAGGGCAGGACTCACTCCGGAGCAGGTGACTGGATGATTTCTGCATACTGAGCCCACCAGCTACATTTGGTGTTGAGTGTGAGAAGCTGGTTGCATAAACCATTGGAAGAGAGCAAATTTCCCTTGGCAGTAGGTGGAGATCACGGGGATGTTCTGTTAATCAGATCCGTCCATGATCGGCTGACAGATGGCAGCTCCCTGGGGATAATTAATCATTTGTTAGTCTGGGATGTTGAGTGTGGAATGGCAATGTCCATCCAGATTCTAGGTGGAGCTCAGAGAGGACCTGTGGCTCTTGGAAAGGAGGATCTCACTCTCCAAGGTGGAACTCATTAGCTAAAAACAATGAAATCCATCCTGAAGGGATCATGGGCTTTCTCCCTGACACCTCTGGCTCCCCCAGGGCATCAAGCAGCTAAAGGATTTCGAAAGGAGAGGAAGAGAAACTGTCTGACATCTGTGGGCTTCGATCTGCTGTGAAAGATTTCTCCCCCCAGCATGGGTGGAGAGGGGAACGTGTTCAAAACCAGAAAAGCAAATGCTTGTAGTTCGGGTCTGTAAGGAGTAATTCCCTCAGTCGAATTTTCTCCTGGGGAATGAGCAGCAGCAGGGACGTGGCTCTGCTGGTCACTGTCACTGGGGAGCTGAGCATCCTCTGCCACGGGCTCTGCCAGGGGCACACGTGGCACAGGTGCCATTTGCAGACAGCATCGCTCTCCCAGCACACCTCCAGCCCCAGGAGGGAGAGGAGAACTCAGGCAACCTCTCTGTCGTGTCTTTTTTTTTTGTAAGGCTTTCCTCTGGATATCTTCTCCAAATCCTCCTTTCCAAAGGCAGCTGTCTCAGCAGGGAGCTGGAAGTACAGGCAGGATGGGGATGATCAGTGAGGGGAACCCCCTCCCTTCCCCTGAACTTTGAGGCCTCTGTGTGCTATTTAAAGTGGGGAAAGAAAGACATCTCTACTGAGGATTTGTCAGGCTTGTTCCTGGCAGATAAGTTGGTTTTACCGAGTGCCTTGACATGTAATTCCACACAGTGTGTAGATGTTTGTCTTATGTTTACCTAGAGGAAGAGATTTTCTATCAATCCTAAAAAAATTAACCTTGTGTAATGGTGCATTTCCTCGGTGAAAAAGATTGTGAAGATCTGTCGAAATGTCAGCCTTGCCTGGAATGAGGGTCCTGCAGAAGACAAGTGGCATTAATGTCTTTGAAGACGTTTCATTTACGAGTAATGGAGTCCCCAGGCTTTTGTGGGCCCCATTAATTGAGCTGAAGAGATTATAAAGCCTGGAAGGGAAATGCTGTTCAGAGCTGGGCAGGCAGAGACACTCTCAGAGGGACAGGGTCAGATAGGTTATTTCTGCTGTAAAACAGCATCAGAAGGATGTGAAGAATTGTTCCTAAATTATGCTCCTCTGCCTGGATCATTTTAGCAAAGTCAGTAAGGCTTGGAGGTTTGCTTCTAGGGGAGAAAAGGGTGCTTGGGGTCTGTGTTTTGGTTTAAAGGTGTTCACAGAAAGAAACACAACCCTCCTGTGCTCTCTGAATCATCAGGCAGGTTTGAGGGGCCACAGAAATGAGTAAAAAAAAAAAGTCAGGAAACTTCTTGAAGCTTCCATTTTGTAATGTTGCAAGACAGCACACAGTGTCTCCTCTCTGAGAAAAAACTCATGTTCAGAACGTGCCTCCTTTCAGAACCTGAAAATTGATCCTTTACATGTATATTTTTCCTACCAGGGACAGAGTGTTTGGGTTTGGGTGGAGATGTGTTTTCTGCCTGAGACACTGAGTAGTGTTCCTCTTGACAACTTCACATTGGTTTTAAAATGTTTTTTGAAATAATGCCATTTCTCTTCTGAAGGCTCTCAAGCTCTTACCAAAGTGGAGAAATGACACTGAGGAAACAAGCACGGAGCTGTGGTGCCTGCACTGCTGGCAGGTTCTCACTGTTTGCCCCAACTTGTCAATAACCAAATACAGCAACATCTGTTAATTGCCCTTTCTTTGCAAAATCCACTTATTTCCTAAGCACCGGGGTCTATGAGGGTCTGTGTTGCTCACATTAAAGTTTGACTTGTAAATCCAGGTTTCTTGCTGGAGACCTGCTGCTGGTGCCTGGGGTCAGTACGAACAGTGTTTAGAGTTTGCTGTTTCACAGGAGAGGCTCTCTGTTGTTGGAGATGTTGTTTTGGCCTTGGACACCTCCTCTTAATAAGCTCCTTTGTCCTTCTCCAGGGAAACTTTCCAACTCACCTGAGGCTCTGAATTGGCTCTGAATAAAAGGTGTTGTGCGTCTGAAGTGCCCAGCCCAAGGGCTCTCTATAATCCAAACAGCCAGCACACAAAGCCATTAAACCTCAAGTGCCTGGGCATGATTACCTGGAGACAGTTTGCAGCTGAGTCCCGCAGGAACCGGCTTTGTCTGAAAATCCACCCCCGGCAGGTGGAAAAAGTCCAGGTAGGTCTTGTTGATTCATCAGGGTGGGTCCTTCACCACAGTGCAAGGTGAGTGGGAGCAAGCAGAAATGAGATGAGAGAGGTGAGAGGGAGATGTTTTAAAGGGGATTCTGCACTTTCCCCTCTCTGCTGAGGTGCTGTTTCCCTGTGTGGTGGGTCTGAGCCACAGGAATTTCCAGCTTGCATGACTAATGGCACTGGTGTCTTGTATCCTGAAAGCAGATACAGAGCCTGGAGGAGCCAGATCTGACCTCTTCGGTTCCATTTGCAGAGTGAAACCCCAGAAGTGCAACTCCTGTGCTGCCTCTGAGCTCCTTCATCTCTTGGCACCTCTTCCACGAGGAACATGGAGCTTTATTTTACCTCTTGGTACCACACCAGCTGGAGCAGCTTTCTCCAGGGTGGGGAGTCTCCTGTGCACACTCTGCTGAGCCAGGAGACTGCTTGGAGTCAAACGTGCACTTCCCTCCTGTGGCTTAGAAGGCTGTATCTACATTTTTAAGGACTTTTTTTTTCCCCCAACTTACTGAGGTACGAAGAGAAGATGACGGCACTTGGTGATTTAATCAACATAATCTCTAGATAAAACATGCTTATGTTATACTACTGGGAGATATTAATTTATGCTGGTTTGCTTCTCCTAAGGTAAATTAAATCATTAGTTTTAAGACTGGATTAGTCGCACATGTGCCCTGCCTCTTAAAAAGGCAGTTCAGGAGTTCTTAAAAGCTTCTTGGCTTGGATTTCTCAGGAGTCATCAAATCCCTTCAGTGCCGGTGCCATGAAAAGTGGAACTGTGATGCAGTGCTTAAAGGTGGGACGTGGGACCTGCTCCTGCCCTGTGCCCCCTTCTTTCCCCAGGAGTTGCATTTTCTTAGCTCATTAAATCAGAGAGAAGGTTTTGCCCCAGTTCTGGCGAAGCAGAATTGCTCCTTTGATCCAACCTGGGCCTTGAGCACTTGAGCTTGATCAGTGCGTGTTGGAGGAGACCTGCCTGGAGCAGGGTCCACATCCATCAACCACTGGAGAGAGCGCCAGGATACCCAGGATGTGTTAAGTATTCAAGGCCAGGCTGGATGGGGCTTGGAGCAACCTGGTCTAGTGGAAGGCGTCCCTGGAACGAGAGGAGCTTTAGGGTGCCTCCCAGTCCAAACCATTCTGGGATTCTGTGCTGATGTGTTGATGTGCTTGGGTGACCTTGGAAATTCAGTCAGCACCTCTGATATGCCTGAAAACCCCCCAGATGTATCATTGAAGCTCTGTGAGTGCAGAAAAAAAATTAAGAGCAGGAGATATTCACTGAGGTGGGTGGAAGGTGTCACAGCTCTTCCATACAGGCAGGGAAACTGAGGCACAGTCTGCCTCTCCTCACAGAGGGCAGTAGCAGCATGTAGCAGTAAAATCTGGGTGCTTGATGCCAGCGGCTCCTCCTGGAGTCATTGCATTTGGAGTAGATGTGCTGAGCTGAGCCAGTGCCCGGCATGGAGACACTGGCTCCAAGCACAGAGGTGCAATGACAGGAATGGCTCCCCCCACCCAGGGGGAGGAGAGCTGCCAGAGGCCCTCACAGCAATTTCAGGGCTATTAAGGATGTGCTAATGAGCCTTCTGCATCATTTTCCAGCACTTCACTCCCCCAGCTCAGCCCATGCATTAACACCTCCATCCCGAGAGGACAGCAAACACTCCACTGGAGCTGTAGCTCCATTTATCATGGATCTGGGCATCAGCAGGGCTGGTGCAGGTGGAGGGACGGAGGAGAGGACTTTTCTCCACTCTCCATCAACAGAGAGAGTGGGTGCTCAAGGCACCTCAAAGGAGCAATTGCTGGTCCCCCAGATCTGGGGCAAAACCTCACTGAATTAACGAGCTGGTGAAATACTGCTGTGGGTAAAGGGAAAGGCAGAAAGTGCTGCTGCAGGATGCTCTCAGCCACCCATGGGCTCCGTGCTTGTGGAGGATCTTGTGTGGGATCTGTGCACCCAGGAAAGGCCACATCCATCTGCTGTTTGCCATGCGTTCCTGGTGCTATTTTCCCTGGTACAGGCAGTCCTTTGGGCTGGTTCTGCACGGCACATTTCTGGGATGGTGGGATCTTCCCCCGCTCTGCTTTGCCTCTCTGGATCCTGGGGCCATCTGCTCCTGGCTGGGGTGGGTGTGCTGGGGGCTGCTCCAAATGTGGGACTTTGGCTCTGGCATAGCCAGGATTGCTGTTCCCTATGGGCCAGAGCCAGCTTGCTCCCAGAGCTGGCGGATGGGAACTTCCATATCTCCATGGAGCTCAGGACAGGGATGAATTCACAAGGTTATACATCACATGAAGGGTGGGAAGCAGGTGTGGAGCTGCCCAGAAGCTTTTCCTGGTGTAGCTCTTCCCATTGCTCTGCTGGATGTGGGTGCCTGTGCAAAGAGCACTGAGAGCCCTTCTTGCTTCACGACTTCATTTTTCCCATTTGAATATTCAGAGGCATTTTTTCTGCTTGACTATTTAGAGGCGAGTGTCTCCTCCTGAGCACAGTACTTTTGCAACTGATTTATGGTGTGATGCTCCGGCACTGAGATTAAATGTTAACACAGGAGGGCTAATGTACTCTGCTCTAAACTGGGCACCTCCTGGAGGTCTACAGGCATTTGGGGAATAAAATCAGCTAATATGGCCCTTTGCCACCCTATAGATGTGCCTGTTGGTGTGTTTAGCTCTTCTCCAGCCCCCCTGTCCACAGGCACCCTGGAGAAGCATCCCTCAGGCTGAGCTCTTGCCCCTCACATGGAGGCCCCTCTGTTCCTGAGTGATTGTTTGTGTGTCCAGCTCCTCAGGGGCTGAGTTCTGGGGCTGTGCCTTCCCCTGGGTGATGCCTAGGCAGGGAATGCCCCACACAGGGTGGAGACCACCCCTCTGCTGCCACGTGGGTGGCTGTCTTGCCAGGAGAGGAGATGGAAAGATGCCCAACTGGTACTTGTCACTTCTGACTGCAGGCATCAAGGCTGTGTCGCTGGCAGAGCAAAAGGGGAACAATGCTATTTTTGGCTGGATCATCAGGCTGTTTTCTCTCTCCAAGTACCACAGGCTGACACGAGGAGCTGCTGAACACTCACTCTGGTTAATCTTTGCTTTGGTGAACAAGGGGGAAAAGAGCTTTTTTTAATTATGAAGGAAGTATTTGTAGTCTTTCATGCTAGCAGAGCCTTGGCAACAAAGCTGGTATGCAAGATATATTTTGACTTGGTTTAATGTCTCTTTCAGGCTGCCGATGCCTCTCCTGCATCTCCCACCCAAGGCTTGTTCTGCAGCCACAGAGGATCCAGGTCAGTGTTTGGGAGCAGGGACTTTGCTGCCACAGGGATCTCCACACTCCAGCCTGGTCTGCAGCCTGGGAGGGAGCCAAAGCAGGTGGGTTTGGAAGAACAGGAGAGGTGGGAATTCCTTGCACCCAGGAGGGCAGGTACACTGGAAGTAGCAGTGGGAGATGGGGGATCCCACTGATGCTGAGCCATCCGTGCCGCTTCCTAACATGGAGAGATCAAACCCGAGACGGCAGAATTATTTATTGAGGTGTTTGTTTGAAGTGGAATGGACAGGAATCACGTTTCAAAACTGTAAAGAAAGAGCTTTTTAGCCCTTTTCCTTTTCACAAAACAGCAGCAGCATCTCGGCGGGGATGTCAGGGCGAATCTGTTTCACTGACAACAAGATTGTTCTGTCTAGACGGGGAAGCGCTGCCGAACCGAGGGAGGCTGCAGAATAATTTAAAGCCAAAATACTTTACAGACAGTAAATTTAAAAATAAAAGCTGGCTTGACACAGATGATGCTTGATGGATAGCTGGTGTGCGGGCGGGATGGTGGCTGGGTCCCACACGGAGTGTGATGGCAGGGATTGGCAGGTGTCACTCAAGGTGACCCGGTAGCTGCTGACCTGTCACCTTTCCTGGGTAAGTTTCCACCAGAATTGGTCCATGGAGGCATCTGAGTGGCCTGTGGAGCTCAGTGCAGGGATTTTCTGCCATATCTTGAATTCTGTAGCTCTGAGGCTGCTGCCCAGCCCTGTCCCCTCAGTGCCACCTCCTGACTGGCACCAGGCAATGTGGGAGCAGAAAGCTTTGGGTGGGTGGAGGAGGGGCTGCCAGGCTCAGGGGTGTGGTGGTGAGGTTGTAGCCCAGCCAGCATAAGGAATTTCCTTTCTTCTGGCAGAAAAAGAAAGATGAAATATTAAAAGCATGGCTCAAAGGCTGCTGTATATGTATTATCTTTTTTTCCTTCTGCTCAACAGTACTTCGGTGTTGCTCAGAGAGACAGCAGCCAATCAGAGCAGGAGAGATGCCCTGCCAGAGAGCAGGAAGTGGGGCCGAAGCAAGGGAGGACGGGGAGGATGGTCTCAGGTTCTTGATTTTAGGGCTCAGCGTGAATGCTGACACTTCAACTCCACCACAGCCTTTAAGACTTTAGTTCTCTGTTCAGCATCAGGAAACAAAACCTGGTGGTTTTTTTGTCTGTCTCTACAGGTGAGGGCAGCACCCCTCTGAAGCAGGAGGATACCTCCATGTGGGCCAGTGTCCTTGGATGAGGGAGGATGCAAGATGGGAGGAGCAGAGGGCCAAGGCATCTGCCAGCTTCCCCTGGAGAAGTCCTGCAGGCTCCCAGCTTGCCATTTGTGCCATCCTGGTGAGTTCAAAAGTCTCTGACGACTTTCTGAAGTGGTGGTCGTGTGAGGTTTCTCCCAGGGCCGAGCTATTTCATTTGCTTCTGCTGATGCCCTTGGGATCCAGCTGGCAGGCAGCAAGGCACGCTGACAGCATGTGCTGTGTCCTAAACTCAGGAAAATTTGAGGCTTACTAAGCAAACCCCAGTGATTCAGCTGCTGGGTGGGCATCAGGAACTAGCATCCCAAAGGAGGCTTCACAGGGAGTGCAGGAGGAGAGACTGCAAGGGAGGGGGAGCTGAGGGCTGTTGTCTGCCAAGGGAGGAGTTGGAGGGATCCAGTTCAGGGGGTTTAATGCTGTTCCTTCCTCATCCGCTTCTGCTCTGTGTCAGCAGGTCTTGATCCTCAGGGAATGTGGGAAAAGGAAGATGCAGGGAGTGGGCTTGGAGCAGGATTAACTTTACACCTCTACAAGCACTGTCAGCAAGGGCTGTTTATTTGCTGATCAAGGATGTGCCCAAACGAAGCAGGCTGGGGACACAGTTGCTGGAGCTCACAAATTCGGACGAGCTGTGAAACAGAGCTTGACCTCGACTCCAGCTCCAGCTGCTGCCTGGTCTCAGCCCTTGGCTCCTGTGTCGCCTCTGGCAGGGCAGGGACAGGCAGCAGAAGGGGGACCTGACGTCCTTTTCCCCACAGCCTTGTGCATTCCCCTGCCTGCTGCTGCCTGTGAAACACCCTGTGAGTAATTACACCACTCTGCAGCCGCTGAAAATTTATTTAGAATGTTATGTTTGCTGCTGCTGCCACTTACACAATGGCAAATGTGCCGTGGCTGCTAATGGGTCACTGAAGGGGATCACACCACTGGAGCTGCTCTGGGGGCAGGGAGAGGGAACACTGCTAGGAAGGTGAGACAGATCTGTTCTAGTAGAATGGGCTACGGTGCGTGCAGGAAATTGCTTGCTTCCCTGATAGCATCCACCACTTTACTGAATCAATTTTCCCACTAGTTTGTTTAGCTTAAGCTTTCTCCTCCCTGCATCCTCAAAATTAGTCTAATAAGACTTTTTTTATCTCTTAGAGGTTTAGAAGTTATTTTCCTTCAAGAATTCACTTTCCTTGGGGCTCTCAGAAAAAGAGGTGCTGAGGGAGTTGTCAGCTGAAGAAAAGAGCCTCAAAAAAAGCCTCCCTAAAAATGCTACCAAAGGCATGGAGAAATCAGCCCAACCTGAAGCAGCTGACAGCCCCACTGTTGAGTTTTAATGTTTCTGTGGGGCCAGTTTGTGTGAACCGAAGCAGGTTGTGTTTATTCTATAGAACCCTGTGGGTATCTTGCACTGGATCTCACTTCCCCAGTGCACTGAGAGCAATTCAGCTCAAGGAACTATCACCAACGCTGTTATCTTTATTACCAGTCCTGCCTGATAAACCTGCTCCCTCCAGGATGGTTGAGCCCAGGGAATAGCCCAGACCTGTGTGTGTGTTCAGGAGAAAGCAAAGCTCGTGCTCAGGAGCTGCGTGCAGGGATCCCAACAGCAGGCGCTTCAAACAACCCCAAGGGCTGCTTTAAAAACATGAAATTTGCAGAGCTCTGCACAGCTAGTCCCTGGGTTTTTCCAGCACATTGGGATCCAGGTGGTTGTCAGCTTGGAGGGTCAGAAATGTGCTGTAATTCCATGAGCCTTCTGTCCTTCCCGACATTACACTGCAAATCCATTGCAAAACCCAGCATGGAATCAGTGACTTGTGCTGGACTTTGGCTTTGTGAGCCCGGGGTTGCTTTACTGAGCTGTGTCCTGTGTGGGCAGGTGTCTGGTATTTGATGTCCTGCAGGGCAGAGCAGAGGTGCACGTTCCCGGCATGTGGAGCCCCTGCCACAGAATAAAGCCGGGCTGGGAGCCCTGGTTCAGAGATCCTTGTCTGTGCCAATTTCCCTGGATCTCAGATGGCTGTGGGAACCAGGAGCTCTTGTTTCAGCCATGCCAGCTTCCTGGCTGCCTGCTGGCTGTGGCAAACATCCTTTCCACCCCTCCTGCTGAGCTCCTGGGACCACTTTTCCCCTCCATTTCAGCCCTCACGGGGACATCCCCGGGTCTGGGAACCGCTGGGGGTGCGGATCACAGCTGGCTCCTCGTGGAGTCACTACAGCTCCCGGGACACAAGCAGCTCCCCTGCTGCCTGCCATGTCTTGCCGAGTCCCTCAGCCCCTCGACCAGATAGCTGCAGATGTCTGAGGGAGCCGCGGCGACTCAGCCGTGTTCTGCTGCCACAGTCCACCGGCGGCCGCTTGTCAGAGCTGTACTCCCTGGGGCAGTCCTCCCGAGAGGTTGCCTGGTGGAGCGGCGAGCCGGGGTGCAGACACAAAGAAGCAGGGAGAGACTTTCCGTATGATATCCAGGAACAGGTTTATTGCCAGGACGGGTCAGTGACGGATAAGCCCCGAATCAGGCTTCGGGAACAACTTTTAAGGGAAGGAGGTGTGGCTAACAGTGTCGGCTGGGGACCAACGGGAAAGCAAGGGACCGGGGACAGACAGCCGCGATATCCAAGAACAGCGTTTAGGAGGTCGGAACAAAGAGCCTTAGCTAATAAAATTACAGAACTGGGAGAATTTTCTAGAGAGAGAGGCGGTGGCTCTGTATCTCGTCCTCGCCCCCTGATACACCCTCAGAGGATGGCTCGTCCACCCATTGGATAGCGAGAAACTGATGTGCCTCAGGAGAGAGCAGCCCGGGGCTGGGCTGAGCCAACGCAGCAATGTCTGGTGGCACCCCCGAGCTGTCCAAAACCAGCTGGGTGCTGTGGATGCAGCCTTGTCTGGGAAAGGAGCTCTCCTGGCTTGGAGCATCTGAGGAGAAACAAGCCAGATGCCAATGACTGCACGTGCTGCGCTAGCTCTTGCTGAGGGATGGAAACAGTTGGAGAAGGTCCCCCTTTGTCCCTCTCTCTGAGCAGAAGGGGCTTGTCAAGCCTGGCAGGGGCAGAGGAGCTCTCTGGGGAGCAGGGGTGTCCCTGAGCTGCTGGCCGGGGGATCTGCTGCCACCCTGGTGCTGCAAGAGAGGGGCTGTCTCTGTCCCAGCAGTGCCCTGGCAGCAGCAGGGTGGTGGAGGGGCACAGGGCAGGCACTGGGGAGTGCAGAGAGCTCCCTCCCAGCTCCCTTCTGAGACCACGGGATGTGGGAGAGAAAGTGACTTTTACAGAAATAAAGGAGACTTCCTTTTGGGTCAAGTGCTCTGGAAAGGAATGATTTTGAGATGAAAGGCTTTTTGCTCTGGTAATACAGATTCACATTGCCTAAAGGGAAGTCTGCCTTGTGCCAGGGTGTTTTTCCCTCTGGGGGCATTGCAATTGCAATTGAAGATGAATTTTCAACATACAAAAGAGAAGAAGAAAGCTGAGAGAAGGCTTTAAAACATATCAGGGATTCTCGTGGTCTGTTTTAATTTGTCAGCTTGTCTCTCTCGCTTGTAACATCCCTGTTGGGTGCAGGGATTGTTCCTGCTCTTCCCTTTGTGACTTGCTCCTTCCCTCTGGCATCTTCATCAATCCCAGGCTCTGCTTTTAATACTTTTCTTTTTCTTTCTTTCTTTCCGCCTTTCTTTCCGCCTTTCTTCCCACCCAGGGCTGGTTCACAGAGCAGCAGGAGCTCCTGTGCGCTGCCCTGGGTGGGGATCACCTCATGAAGTGGGCTGGAGGAGGTGAGAGAATCACAGGATGGTTGGGGTTGGAAGGGACCCTAAAGGCCATTGAGTTCCAACCCCCAGCCATGGGCAGGAATGTCACCCACTGGATCAGGGTCTTGGTTAGCAGGGGCTGAGGAGAGACCAGCCCCCAGCCTCGAGAGCAGCCAGGTGAAGCCCCCCTGAAAGCTCTGGCATGGACCCTTTCCCTGTCAGTTTATAATCTGAAGGGTCTAATTTAAAAACATGTTATGTTTGGCTTTGGTAAGGCCATGGGAAGCATCAGTGTTTAATTTCTTTGCTTTCTGCTGGTTTTTCTCCCCCCTGCCCTGCAGGGATGAGGTACATGCAGGGCTCTGCCTCTGCTTAGTGTGAAGTGCTGTAAAACCCCGGCATTGATTTCTCAATCAAAGGTGTCTGTTTGCTCCTCAGTCTGTGCTTTAATGCCTGAAAATCCATTTTTCACTCCCCAGCAGTTTGCTGTAAGGTTTTTAAATCAACTGTTGTGCTTCAGAGCTCTGGGAAGGGAATGGATTCAGTCAAGCTGGCTCACCAGTGAGTTTTGAACCAGACAGGAAACAGCCAGAGGCTGTGGGGGCTCCAGTCTCAGGTGAGACCTTTGCCTGTGCATCACTGTGGTTGGTACAGGACAACATTGTTCTCCTTATTCAGCTTTCTCTCTTTGGAAAGCTGTGGGTCTCCCTCCTGCCCCAACAATGACCCTGGTTCAGCAGCTCTGTGCTCCCCAGGCTTTGGGGATTGTAGGCTGAAGTTTCAGGGTGTCCTGAAAACAGACGCTAGAAAAACCTCCAGACTTTTATATTAAAAAAAAAAAAAAAGAAGAAAGAAAAAAAGGAACACCATGTTCCCACCTGCACTTCCCATGTTTTGTTGGCAATCACAGTGTTTGCTCCCTGTTTCCAGAGCATTGTGCTCTGCTGCTCTTCAGGGGCTGTACGGCTGACCCAAGCCTTGTTAAAATGCAGCTGTTTTTGGGGAGGAACAGAGTGGCTCAGGGCAGCAAGGAATGCTGCTGCCCTGGACAGTGCTCCTGCAGGAATTACAGCTGGAGACTGAGCTGGGAAAGCTGCTGCAGCTCCTGCCTTGGCCTCTGCCCCCTCCATCAGCTCTCCTTGATTGCTGCCACTGTTTAACCCCATCTTTCCCCATGCTAAAGAAGGGCAAATGCCATGGAAAAGCCTTTCCAAAGGTGGGCGTGGGGTTGCTCTGCAGCCCTGGGAGGTTCTGGTGGAGGCTGGAATGGAGGGGAAGGCTCGGAAATGCAGGTGACTCCTGGTGCTAATTGTATGCAGCAGATTTATCTGGAAGGAGCTGAAGGATGTGCATCAAGGATGTCTCAGCTATTCAAGTGAGAAATCAAATTAAACTTTGCATCAAGCAGTGGAGCTGCTCTGTGCTGGGAGTTATGTCGGATCCATTAAGGTTTCTCTGTGCCGGGCCCCCAGGAGTTAGTGGAGAGGAAAACCAGTGCTCAGTGTCAGGGGCTGTTTGCTGCTCACCTGGATGTGTTAATGATGAGGGCAGGAGGAAAGGGGATTAGTGCTTTAACCTTCAGGATACCTGTGTGGGGAGGGGGGACAGTGGCTCCACAGCAATGCCAGTTCTGTGTGCCATGGCATGTGTGTCCATCAGCAGGCACTGAGGGATCCGCAGGGGTCAGCCCCAGGGAGCTGGATGTCTGGAAAATGCTCTTGTCCCAGTTATATGTCTCCTGATCTCCCAGTAATAGGCTGGGAGACGGAGCCCCTTGGGAACCCTGGGCTGTCTGGGAGGCAGCTGGGAGAAATTTGAAGGAAAGCAAAAATAATCAGCATCACACAGACATGTGGCTCTGACTTGCTTCTCATCAGGCACAAGTCCACTTGTGCTCCAGGCAAGGAAAAGATCTGGACAACACCTTGCTCCCTGCATAGGGACAGATTGCTCAGAGGCTGGATGAAGCAGACTTGGCATGGGAGAGGCGGCAGCCTGGAGGAAGCTGCCAGCCTGGTGCCAGGGGAATCGTCTGCTGGGAATCTGTGTAGGATTTTGGCTGCAAAATGATTTCCCCACACGGCACCCAGAGGCTCTGAGTGCTCCCAGGTAACCAAAGCTCATCCAGCTCTCACCATGGTGATGGTGGGACACACCAAAGAGCTGTCAGGAGGAGGAGAGGAACACTGAGCTTCCTCCAGTGCAAATGCTGAATGCCAAAGGTTCTCTGCCTCATGTATGAAGGCCCAGCTTGGCAGCTGCTTTCTGTTTTGGTCTCTCTTCATCCCTGGTGCTCTGCCTTGGAAGCACTCGAGCTCTAGCTTGGTATTTAAAAGCCGTTTGGAGCACTGCTGCTCTGCTGCCAGGAGTAAAACTGGGATGTACGGACATATCCCAGTGCTGGAGCATGACAACCCCGTAACAGGCAGGGCTGAGTCTCCTCAGGTGTCCCGCCTACTGCTAGGGCTAGATTAGGGCTCTCCAGCCAAGTAAATATCTTCCCTTCTTCCTTTTCTGTCATCTTACAAGGATTTTCAGGAATTAAAGATGCTAAACCCCGTTTAGGCAACACTTAGTAATTTCCGAGATGTAATTTATTTACAGAGTGTTGCCATTCACAGCAGCAAGAGCCGGTAATTGCTGCAGTTTGCTTTCCAGGCTGGGATCTGAGAGGCTTGAAAAGCCTGAGTGTGGCAGCCAGGGCTGGGTGGATCCTGCCTCCCAGGGATACCAGAAGCTGATTCTCACCCAGACACCCCAGCTTTTGCTCAAGGCAGTCCCTGTCCTGGGGCATGGAAACAGGCCAGGGGCAGGAATGCCATCTTCTCTTCACGGCTGTGACAACCCAAACGTCCCGCGGTGCCTTTGCTGTCTCAATTGTTCCCTTTCGTTTGTCCTGGAAGGATCTGTGTGTCCTTATCCTGCTCCGAAGCTCCTGCAAGTCTGGACAAGCCACCTCACTGTGGATCTGAGGGCAGAGCTGCAGAAAATCAATGAGGCCAAAGCAAACGAGGCCCTACATGCTCGTCCTTCAGGCTGCCAGCACCGGGATGGCATCTGTGCAGCATGATGCCTTCAGGCTGTGTTTTTCCCTTCTCTCCATGGCACAGGCTGCTGCTCAGAGCAGCAGCGATGCTGAACTGAAGCTCTGCTGACACATAGCCCTGTGGCCAGTTCCTCTAGAGGTGGCTGAGCTGTTTACGTGGGACACCGGCTCCTCCAGGATAAGCTGGGCTGTGGGGCAGAGCCCTCCAGCCCCATGCTGAGTGAGTGTCCAAACAGGAATGAGGAGACTGCAACACCTGCCACCCTCATCCAGTTTCATCTCCATTTTGTCTCCAGCTGGGGTCTGGTTGAGAGAAGGGAGCAGCCTCCCATGTTTTGGGGGTGGAGCAGCCCTCCCTTCTCCAGCTCATGGACCACTAGGCTGTGTCTTGCCATCTACAACAGCAATGCCTTCAGGAGAGGCTCCCCAATGGCTCTTTAGGGAAATAAGCTGAAGATTCATCAAAGTGCCAAACCACTGCCTTCACCTTTTTATGCTTCCCAAGGACCACTGGAAAATGGGGAAACAGAATTGGTCCCCTTCCCCTCACATGGGACTGGGATCTGTCGGGGTGAGTGTGTTTATGTAGGACTGTGAGGTCCTGGTTTTGGTTTGGCCCCAGAGGCACTGCCAAAACTCCAATGTTTCCTGCAGACTTTGACAAATTATTGCAAAATATTCTGGTTTTATCTTGTGGCAGCCTCCTGAGATGCTCCTCCTCCTCCTCAGCCCTGCTGAGCCTGCCAAGGACACAGTTGTACCCAGCCACCGTCTCCAGTTGGGCCTGATCCATAGTTCCTGTTTGTGGGCACAGGAAGTGTTCCACACTCCCAGGAGCGGGTAGGGATGGCAGCCTGGATGGATTGGCCATCTGGAATGCTACTGGGCCATTTGTTACGGAGGATCTTGCAGGAAGAGCCTCTGGTGCTGCAGTGAACTCTGTGCTATTGGGATAATTTCTGGGAGCTTCTGCAGGCAAGTTCTGGCTTCTGAAATGCTTGAAACCAGTGAGTTTGGACCACTGCCTGCCTGCTGTGATGATCCTCTTTAATATCCAAGTATCCATGGAGAAGTGTGACCTCCTTCTTCCTAGGCTGAGCATGCCAGGATGCTGCCAGAGGGCTTCTGGTTTTGTTTCTTGATCCTGACCTCTTCCTTGTGCACTTGGTGATGCCTCGTGATGCGGTGAGCAGGGGCTGCAGGGAGCATGTCTTCCCTCTCCATGACTGACCAGCAGAGCAGGAATCTGGCCCTGGAGCATCCCCTGCCCTTTGTAGGGCTGAGTTCAGCAGTCCCCCAACTTAAAATGCAAATGAAATGGAAATCTGAGGGGCAAAGGGGCTGCTGACTCCTTCACTGCTGGACTCTGCTGCCTGCAGGAGAAGAGTGTTCTGGCTATTACTTGTGTTTTCCTTCCCCAGCTAGCCTGGGTAAGGCACTGGCATGATAAAGGAAGGCAATTTCCTCAGCTCGTGCTGAGATCTCATTATGCATTTCTATTAAGCCACAGAAGAGAAGGGAGCAACCCCAGCTTTCTGGAACTGTGGTGCTATGCAGTTGTGCAGCACCACAGCCCTGCCAGCCCTGGGGGAGGCTGGAGTGGGCTAAGGAACGGTTACCCAGTCACAAGGAATCAGGTTAATGTCTTGGAGCCAGGATCTTGGCTCTCTGCCGGCTCCTGGGCCGTGCAGGCAGCCGAGGAGCAGAGGCTGTGGATGCAGATGAGTTGGTGGGGAGATCAGGTCAGACAGCAGGGTCTGCACGGGGGTAGAGAGCTGGGTGTTTTATCCTTCTTCCTTTTCTGCCTGGCTTGTTTTCTGTGTGCATGACCAGTGCAGGGCAGGGTCTCCTGCTGCTGCACTCACCTCAGACCCTGGCTGGACTCTGGGGCTGCTGCTAGAGCTGACAGTTTCTAAACTTGTTCAGCTTTTATTTCTTTCTCTGCTGCTCATGGTTCTCGGTGGCTCACCTCTGATGTCTTGCAGCAGATGCCCTGTAATGGTCAGCAGTGCCATGGGGGCACTGCGATGCTGAGACCTGTCAGAGGGTTAAAAAAGGGCTTAATGCAGAGGAAAGGAAATCCTGCTCTGCCAGAGACCTTGTTGGAGAACCTTATCCAATTAACCTCGGAGGTGATTGCTCACAGTGCTGTTGTGTGCCAGCAAAGAGCTCAGGAGTTGTCTTCATTGGGGTCTTTCCCCTTGAAAATCCTGACCAGACCTGAAGACAAGAAGGGCTGGAGCAGAGCAAGGCTGTGGGGGTATTGCCCATCCAGACGTTTGACTCAAACTGCAGGGATGTTGTTGCACAGCTCCAGGTCCCTTTCCGAGAGTGCAAAGCCTCCTCAAAACTCCCTCCAAGTGCTTCTTCGATGGATCCGAGCGCCTCAGCTTCTCCAGACAGCCGATCTCTGCCCTCTGTGGGGTTTGTGCGAGGAGCTCCAGGCCAAGAGGATCCGCGGGGCTCTGGGTGGCTCCTCTTGCGGGTGATTCCCGTTATGCCTGGGTCCGGAAGGGCTGTCCCAGCGGGCAGGGCTGTGGCTGATAAGGGGGAGGCTGCCGGAGCAAACTCCTGCTGTGTGTGAGCATCTCCAGCCCGGCTCTGCTGCAGCGAGGAACGAAGTCCCTGGTGTGTTCCAGCCAGATGTTCCAGAGAGATGTGGCTGCACACCCTGCACGTGGCTGTGCCCAAAGAGGGCACTGCCGGGCCACATTCCTCCCCAGCATCCTCCCTTTCCGCGAAGCACCATCCCAGCCCCAGCTGCTGACTGGGAGCAGGGCTCTCCTCTGCAGAGCTCAATGGAAACACCAAACCTCAAGGATTTCTTGAGGGAAAATCATCTTGGCTCATGATAAGGCTTTTTTTTTTTTTTTTCCTGAGGTGTAGCAATTACATGAAATAAGAAGCTGTCACCGCAATGCCTGTCCTGCCTTCTGACAACCTGCTCTTCTCAGGAGCTTAGGTGAAAAATCACATACATCTGATGTGCTTTTCCTCATGTTTACATTTTTTCTTTGCTTGGCTGCCTTGACTCACCTGCAGGGCTCCAGGTTCATCCCACTGCTGAGGGTCCCCTGAGCTCTCCTGGAGCTGTCAGTCCCCTTGTGTGTCCCCAGCAGCTCCCGCTTTGCACACACCCTCGGGTGGCTTCTGTAGGGAAATGCTTCTGATTAAATCTTGCTTATCCAGGGAGAGAACCGGGAGAAATAGGTTGGGAAGCCTGTTCTGACAGAGAGCTGTCAGAGAAGGGAACGGCATTCCGAGGCTGCTGCTCTGCTCTGTAGGAGGAAAGGCTTCAAACAGCAATTAGCCTGCACTGCCATTTCCAGGGAAACAGCTCTCAGTGCGCCGGACAATGGGCTGCAGGAGGCAGGCAGGTTAAAAGCTCTAATTCTGGGAGGATATATTTAGGTGGGCTTTTTTCCTTTCAAAGGAAGGTAGGTTAGAAAGGCTCTGACTCCTTTAAATAAACTCTCCTTCCATAACCAGCCTGGAGCTGCGTCAGGAGCACTGGCTGTTCCCTGCCACCCTGGTGCTGGTGACAAATGCCCAGCTGGGGTATCTTGGGAACCTGCCCTTGTGCCACAGCAGAGGGGCTGAAGGAAAAGGGTCTGGGTTCCCTCGGTTGTCACAGGAAGAAGTTCTCTGCTAATACCGAATTAAATCAGTATTCAGTCAGTGGCAAAGAGGCAGGAAGGGTATTTGCTTCCAATTCCGGCAATAGCATTTTATTGCATGCCCACTGCCGAAGGGTGCAGAGGCAAATACACAGACCATGGCTGGCTCAGGCCAGGGGAAAGGTGGGATCAGGGAGCGGGGACCAATGGGAAAGCTCTGGGGGAGTGACCAGGCTGACAGACAACCGCGGAATCCAAACCGGGACAGGCCATCCCAAGGAGCAGTGCACTGCGGGGGGGAGACCCTCCGGTCACTCCAACACAATGTAAGTTCACCGGCCACCACACTCTGCTGCTGCTCGCCAGTTGTGGTTTTTGTTCTATTATCTGGAAAAGAGCAGTGTAAATGATAATTTAGTCTGGGTTAGTGCAGCACACTGCAAAACTTAGCACCAGGCCAGAACCTTGTTCTCCTGCCATCATCCCTGGATCCCTGAATGTCCCTGATCTCCTCTAGTGGCATGTGCTGGGACATGGGGGCAGCTGTGGGCCTGCAGAAGGGAGCTGAAGGTAATAGGCCAGGTCTCTGTGTCACCCACACATCGCCTCCACCACAATGGGATGCAGAGATGCCTAAGTGAGGAATTGGGGAGTCCAGAAGGAGCAGGGCTGCTCTGTAATGCTGAGAAGCACAAGGAATTCTCTCCAGCTGTAGGGCTGCTTCTCAAGGTAGGTTGGCCTTGTTGTCTGTGAGATGTCCTGGTGGTGTTTGGGCTGTCGCCCTCGGAGCCACAAGCTGCTGACACACTTTGCTGGCTGGTTGGATGTGTTGTGCTTTCTCAGAAATGTGTTTTTTGCCATGTGGGATATGTTCCTGCCTCACTGAGCTGGGCAGGCTGTGATCCCAGGCAAGGAGCTCCCAGAGTGGTGTTTAAGGATGGTGAGGGGAGCTGACAGAAGCTTTTTCCCATCCTTTGCTTTGGCATACCGGGGCCTGCTCATTTCCCCAAATATTGCTGCTCTTGGTCAACTTGTGGTGTCCCTGCTTATGGCAGGGGGGTTGGAGGTAGATGATCTTTCAGGTCCCTTCCCACCCAGTCCATTCTGTGTTTCTGTGAACTCCCGGCAGCCGTTTCTGTCTCCCTGTTCCTGAAGTGCTCCTTCCTCTGAACTCCTTCCCCTGATGTTCATGTCCATTCCCTGCTGCCGTGCTTGGCCTCTTCTGCTCCCCCAGGTGTCTCCAGCTCAGCCACCCTCTCCCAGAGTTCTCCTGGCCAGCACAGCGCGTTCCCAAGCACTGCTGGGAAGCTTCCCCTGGGGGCAGAGCCCACCCTGTCACGCTCTGCCCACATGCCTGGTCATGGGGGCTCCGTGCCTGCCCCCCTTCCCTGGAGCAGTGGGAAGGGCAATTGCTGTGCAGGGGAGGATGAGGTGGGAGGTGGCACCAAGGCCCCTGTGACTCAGGCGATTGCCACGAGCTGGCAGCTGTGAACAGGCTTTTTGGAGTGGTCGTGGTGAGGAGCTGCATCTTCTCTGCCTTCCCAGGAGGGCTTGGAGCAGGCTCCTGCACACCTGCTTTCCCTTTCGAAGAGTGGGGAGAATTTATTGCAGTTATTCACGTGGCTTTCGTGGTGTTTAGTCTGCCAAGAAGACTGCTATCACTGCTTGGCTGTTGTTTGCTCCTGTCTGTGCCCCACAAGCATCAGTGAGGCTCCTGCTGCCCTCCAAAATCCCTTTGCCAAACTGCTGCAGGGACAAAGTGAGCTTTGCCCTGGCAGAAAGGAGCCTCTGGCACTGGGTCCTCTCCCTGTGGCTCCTTGTGGCTGTGTCCAGCACGAGTGGTGTTTGTTGGCAGGGATTCCTCCCTGCACTGCTGTCTGCCTTGTGCTTGTTCCTAAGAGGAACAAGCAGCACATGACAAATCGGGCTCCCAGGTGCCAGGGCAGAAGTAAAGGATCTGGAAATCTGAGCTTCACCTGGCTGCAACTCATTCTGGGCTTTGCTGGAGCAAAACCTGGCTCTGTGCAGCTTCTTATCAGCTGCTGTGGTGCGCGATTCCCTCTGCCATGGAAGAGAGAGCTGGGAATAAAACCTTGGCAAATTAACTGTGCTCTTCCTGGGGAAGCAGCACAGGGTGGGAAAATGCTGGGGCACGGTTCACCAGCTGCACCCATAGGGCTGGCAGTGGGAGATGGGACTGACTGAGCCAGGCTGCAGGGCTGGGAGGTGGTGCCGTGGCCATCCAGGAGTTGTCCCTGTCGCCCCTGTCCCTGAATGAGTGAGGGGCTGGCAGGTTTAAACCCCAGCTCTCTGCTGTGGGCAGCAGGTCTGGCGCTGCCATGTGCTCCAACAGTTGCCAGGTCCGAGCTGCTACAGGCCAGTGACACTGGCCAGGGGACACCATGATTCGGGGGCCCATGGAGAGGGGGCAGCCTCCCCTCTCTCCCTGCCCACCCTGCCCCACAGCAGTGCCCAGCCTACTCACCCTGCTCGCTTGATTTGTCTGTGTTCATCGAGGATGAAATCACAGATATTTCTGGGCAGCAATAGGATCTTGCTAGCCAGCTCTCCTTTAATAAGATCCCAGGCACTGGAGGTGCCCCATTCCCTTATCTCCCCTCTGCAGATGCGCATTGCCCCCCTCTCCCTCCAGACTGGGAGGAAGCAGCCGAATTGCTGCCACAACCCCTTCTCTACCCGTAAATAAAAGGGGTGGTTGGATGCTGAAGAAAGGCATGAACACAGCACTGCCCAAGTGTCTGTGTTTCCCAGGGCTTCCTGGAAGCTGTCTGATGAAAAGGGAATGTCCCTAGCCAGGGAAGCGTGTGTTAGAGCATGTCTCCTGGCCAGAGTGGCCACCACGAGCCAAAAATGTGAAAAAATATGTAGAAAGAGGGAATGGATAGCACTTCACCCAGTACAGAGCCTGGAAAATGTAGAAATTTTGAAGGGAAGGAAACAATGGGATGAGAAACTTCAGTGGAATTACTAGCAGTGAAGAGGAGGAATTGATTTTTAGCATATGAAAGAGAAAAGGGGGAAAGAAAAAAGCTCTCAGCAATGCTATTGGACTTGGAAAAGCTGAGTGTGTAGTGTTGTCCATGGAGAAGGGATGATGCCTTCAGCTCATTTGACAGTGACCCTGTGGGAATCTGTTCCCATTCCTGCCATGGTCCAGGGCAGCAGCAGTTGGGAGTGTGGGGGGCTCAGGGTGGGCAGGTCCCCCAGCGCCTGCCTGGGTCTGGAGAGGAGCGAGGAGCAGCTCTCTGGATGAGCCATGAGCCCTGGGCTGCTCTCCAGGCTCGGTTCCTGGGAAGCACTTGATGAAGATTTAGTGTGAGGTTATGTAAAGATTGACCTGACAGGAGTGGGTCTGATCAAGGCAGGGAGCCAACTCAGCTCCCAGCCGGGTCAGGCTGTAGTGCTGATACCATCACTGCTCAGAAACTGAGTTTTCTTTGATCGGAAAGTCTTGAACATGGCACCCTGCTGTGGAAATTGGTCTGGGTCGAAGCTCTGCACTTCCCCAGGGGGCATCCTCACTGCCCAGGCCAGGCTGTTGGAACAACACCTGCAGGACTTGCAAAGCCATTTGGGGTCTGTCCTCTGGAGTCAGGCAGTGCCACCTCCTGTGAACCAGAGGAGTCCCTGGTTCCCAGGTCCCTCAGTTCGGTGCAGAGGAGCCCACACCTAATTGCTGTTACAATTCCCTGTTGCTATGGCGACTCCCCAAGCATGATGTTCTCCGTGCTGTTTCTCCACTCCCAGGTCTTGCATCCCCACCACAGAGTTGTGTGTGCACCTCAGGACATCCACGTGCTTTGTCCCAGCTTTCAGAGGTGCTTCATAATCCCCTTGGAGTGTGAGCAGAATCTCTCCTGAGCTGCTGAAGGGTTCGCTTGAAAGGTCTGATGAGAAGGTTAGGGAGAGGCCAGCAGTGCTCACCCCAGCAGTGCCGAGAGCTCAACAGCTAAACTTAGCCCCTGAGTCACTCATGAGTCAGCAATTCGGGGGCACGGAATCTTAATTTCTCTTTTCTTCCTTTTTTTTTCCCTTTCTTTGTAACAATGATGCACTCACGGTAGGCTCTAGATTGGATTGATTTTGGTGCTAATCCAGCACGTTACTGTCCGCAGTCCCTTCCCCTGGAGCATCCCTGAGCCACTCCAGAAGAGTGAGCTCTGTCCTCCGGTGCCTGCCATGGCCAGTGCCTGTCTGCAGCTGAGCAGCCTCCTTGTCCATCATTAGTGGCCCAAGATGTGGAAAGCTGTGCCTGGTTAGCAAGGTCTGGTGCTGGGAGAGCACTGGTGGAGGCTGTGGGCAATTAGAGCATCCCTGGAGCTGCTTGGAAACACAGTGAGTGAAGATCCATCCAGATGCTCTAATCCCAGCATGGTGCATGAGTGCTGCAGCCCTGCCAACAGCAGCAGAAGTGCTCTGAAAAACCCACGTGAGGGTTAAAATAAGGAACACCAGGAGATGCAGATGTGCTGGGCCTCCAGAGCTGCTCTGTGCAGTGCTCAAGCCTCCTCCAGACCAGCCTGTCCCTGTGCCATGTGTGCCACCAGCCAGCACTCCCCAGAGGAGGTCCCTGGGGGCTGTGATGGAGCAGAGCTCTGTGCTGAACACCCTTTCTCAGGATGGAGCAGGCTGGCCAGGTGGCTTCCCACAGAAAGTAAATCCTGGGAGCGGAGTCCCCACTGTCAGCCGGCTGTCTCCATTTGTGTGAGATCCCACTGTGTGTGTTCTGCATAATGTTTCCCAGAATGAAGTGTTTTACAAGTGCAGCGTTTAATCACCTTGCAGAAAGGGGATGAAAAACCATCCCCTTGCCTGGGGCTGGGAAATAACTGGAAAGGAATCTGGAGAAGGGACCATGTGCTCACCCCACCGTGTTAGCTGGGCTGGAGAGCCCAGAGGAGCGTGTGTGTGCCAGGAGAGAGCCTGGGGCTGGACTGGAGATCTGAAAACACCAGACATGGAGATATCTGTAAGGAGGCAAGCCCCAGCATCCTGCCTTGGAGCTGGATCTGCTCCCCAGCCCACCATGCCTGCCCTCCCAGGGCCTGACTGGAGGAGGAGGTGATGTGGGTGCTGTGTATCCCAAGCCTCTGTAAGCCAGATCCATTACAGCTCCTGAAACACAGCTCTTCCCTGGGGCCCTGGCACTTCCCCATTTCTGCTCTTAGTAGAGACACCCCAAAACTTGGAAACTCAAGTATCTTCTCAGCTGAGTGTGTGCATTTTGGGCAAAAAGGCGAATCCATGCAAGGCTGACAACACCCGAGTCAGGAAACTACTCCTGGGTTCTGCACAGAACCTGGCCCTTCCTCGAGGCAGAGGTACCTCTGTTTTGATTAAGGATTGCTGGCCAGCTGCCTTGTTTTTGGCACCTGGGGATAAATCAGTGGCTTGTTGGACCATGAAGGGCACAGTGAGCAATGAGTGCTCCTCACCCTGCTCTGGGGGTGACGGCGGGTGTTGGGCTGGGGGGCTGCCACTCTCACCCATCATTTTTATTTTTATTCACAGCAGGTGAAGGATGAAAAATCAAAGTAATGGCCAAGGATCCAGCATCCACTTGACTTCACTTGCCCATGGCAGAGCGATAAATCCAGTTAAGGCATTGCAGTGGGGTGAGACCACAAGGTTACCCAGCCCACATGGTCCAGGAGCTGAGGATGATGCTGGACCGGCAGCCTCAAGGAATGCTCCCCCTCCCTGTCCCTGCCTCGCCTTTGATCTCCTGCCGGTGGGGGACAGCGTTCCAGCCGGGGGCCGGCTCAGCCGGGCTGGCAGAGCAGCAGGAGCCTCCCCGTGACTAAGGAGCTGTTTGCTGCCGGCTGCCCGCACCGTGGTGGTGTTCTGAGACCTGTGCTGGTAAACTGAGCGGCTTCTCCTGCTGCAGGACTGTCACTTGCTCCCTCTTAGCCAAAAGATCTCTGCTCTGAGCGCTGCTTCTGCCTCTTCCATAGCAAACAAACTGCTGAGGTCTGATGCTGCTGCTGGGAGGTGTAAGGTGGGGGTGGCTCTGAGTGGGTGGTCCCTGCTCTGAGCTGGGAGCAGGGCAATGGGCTCCAGAAGGCTTCTGGCCGTCCTTGTGGCAAAGGGTGGGGCTGTCAGCTTCATGGAGAGGGTCTGAGCTTTGCACCTTGGCGCTGGCAGGTGCTGGAGGAGACCGCCCCGTACTGAGCCGCGTGCCCCTCGTTTGGCTGTGAAAAGATAACCAGCAGCTCGGAAGGATGGGTTTTGTTGGTGATGCCTGTTTGCTAAAGGCTGCTGGGTAGGGAAGGGAACAAGGCCTTGGGAGCACAACCTCCTGTCCCTCAGCCGTGTGTGGAGTGATGGCATCCAGGTAGGAATGTCTACAGGGCTGGATTGGAGCACCATGAACGGTGGGATGCGGTGCTGAGGGGATGGGTGCCTGCCTCTCCCCCGTTACATATTGTGCCATAAAGTCCAAGACAAGGCGCATCAGTGCTTGCTGTGAAGGATTTCACACGTGTCAGTTCTGTGTGTGTGATGGAACAGATGCTCCTCTGAGCCAAGGGGCTCTGTGAGCAGGGGCTGGTGATTGATGGGGCAGCCTTCAGCTGCCTGTGCCTTCACTTGGCTGTGACATGGACCTGCTTCCTCATGAGCTGGGACAGCAGGGTCCCTTCAGGAGCAGTGTCCCACCTGTGAGGGCACCTTCTGCGAGGGTGCTTTGTGGCTGATGCTATCCCAGGAAGGCAGGGATGATTGGGGGGCTTCCCCAAGGAGCCGCGGCTCCTGCTGGCTGATTTCCCAGGAAACAAGATGTGTGCCATGGCACTCTTTGTGTGCGTGTTCATCTGATAGCCCCTGAGCCCCTCGGATGGTCCTGGCCGCGTGTAACAGCAGAGCTGTCACCGGTGCTGACAGGAATGTTCCTACGTGGAGATGTTCCTGTGGAACTTGCAGCCAGCTGGGAGAGGGTGGTGGTGAGCACCTCTGCAGGGGGACAAGCCAGCCCACAAACCCCAAAGATGTGCAGGGATGAGTCTGATGTGTGTGGCCCACTCATGGGTGAAAGCCTGAGCAGGCACTGACAACCTGGACATCAAACCTGGGTCAGCCAGGAGACATAAATCCTGGTATTTGGGATTAGCGCAGGTAATTTGTTTTAAAGACAGACAAATCCCTTTCCTGGAGGTGCCTGCTTGTCACGGGAGACGTTCCTTGTCTCCAGAAGAGTTACTCCAGTTGAACAGATCATGCTCTTTCAAGGGAGATGGACTCTGGAGTTGCTAATCACTGGGCTGGAGGTTTTTTATTCCCTAGTTGGTGATTGCTTCCTCCTCCTCCCTTTTGTGTTTCTGTAACACCCCAGGCTTGGGAAGAACCATCTGCTGATTTGATTAATGGCCCTTTTCTGAAAAAGCAACAGAGACAAATGTCCTCCTGAACATGGCAGAGAGAAATGGAGAAACAGGCTGGCTAATTTTCAGCCATTATTTTGGGACCCAAACTCCTTCCCAGTATCAATTTAGCTATTATTTCAAAAACTAATTAATCTTCATTCAGGCAACTCTGAGAGACCTCAGTTTAGATAATTAACAGCCCATAGATTATGAAAATTCCTGCTTTTGGATCCCACTGCAGTGCTTGCCTTCGACAACACTCCCGCTATCGTCCTGCTTACCAACTCCTTCCATCAATCCATCTTTTTTTTTGACAATCAGGAGTAAATAATTAGCTATGATGGATTTTGCTCACTTTCTTGCAGCTCCATTACTTTTTTTTTTTTTTTAGTCCTTAAATGTTCTTCAACCAGGCAATTTTTGAGGTGGTCTTGCAGCTAATTACAGCCAAGCAGAGCAAATTGCTGCTGCTGCCTGGAAGAGCTGGAGAAAGGTTGGATTTGGCTTATGGAAAAGCTGGGAGATGACGTATGAGAAAAGAGATCCTAGAAAGTTAGGGATGGGATCTCTTCCCCCTTTTTCAGTCTTGCATGATGTAGCCTGGACTCAAAACATGTATTCCTGGGCTGGGGCCGGGCTGACCTCCCATCCTGGCTTCTTGCTTGCTGTCACAGCTCTGATCCTCTTAGACACCCAGTCCCTGTGAGATTTATCTCACCTTTCCAGGGTAAGAGTGATCTATTTCCCAGGCATTCCCCTGGAATTGTGCCACAGGGAGAGAGCTTTGGGTATGGAAAGGGCAGAGAGGTGCTGGTGCAGCAAGGCTGAGGGGGGATGCTTCTCCCTCACCCCCCTCCCCGTGCCAGCCGGGGTTTATCTCTCCAGATAGGGGGTTTAACAAGGCCCTGCCTATGGAAGATGGCTACGATTTCATTTCCAGCATGCTGTGGATTAGGAGACAGCCTGCACAGCAATGCCGAGCAGGACAGGCTCGGCCACGCCCCGCCGCTGCTGCCCGGCCCCATTGCTCCCTGTCCTTGCATTTCACTGCTGCTGGTGGCTCATCCACAGCTCTTGCCTGGCTCTCCGCGGCGGCTGCTGCTCTCTCTGCCCCCGCCACGTCTCCGTCAAGTTTATTAATGAAAACCTTATCTGTCTGCGCAGATAATGCCGGGAATAATTAGTACTCAGTGAGGTCTGTCGGGCTACTCAGCTCTCCCACCCCCCTGTCCTCATCTCCTTCCTATTTGCAGTTTCCCAGGTGCTTGGTTAGTGCTGGGGATGGTTGGGTTTTTTTATTGGCGGGGGGGAGGTGGTTAGTTCTTCCTCACTCTGTGCAGTTTTCAGTCTTCCTGGCTGCATCCATAATCCTTGCTTCAAATTTGTGAGAGTGGGATTGGTGTCTGTGCTCTCCACCCAATGCACCCAGGGCCTTAAGCAAAAGCAGTCCCGTGGTGGGTTGGAATTAGATGATCCGGAAGGCCCTTTTCAACCCATTCTGTGATTCTGTGAAAATCATCTGAATTTTCCTTGCTCAGGGCACACCTGGTGCATGTGGGGAGCTGCAGCCAGGTTCAGACTCAAGAGACCTGGCTGGGTTACAGTTCCCCCCCTAGTCCCATCCCTGCTGGGAAGCAAGGGACAGCCCCACCCCTGCATCAGGGACCCACCCCAGCTCTGCTCGAGCTGCTATTTTTTTTGTTATTGTGTTTATATTCGTTGTTTCTTGGCTCAAATCTTTCAGCCTGATAAAGGATGACAGCGTTTCTTGAGTGCCTGGGATGGCATAAATAATTCCAGTGCTGAGAGCGAGATTTACAGTGATATAAATGTCATAAGTGAGCCCACTTTGTATTAATGGCCTTATTAGTTATGTTGCTGTAAAATACTGATACTCCAGTTGTTAAGCAGCCATGGCTTTGCTCTGCAGCATTAATTCAATAAATTGGGCCTTTTTGATATAAATCTTAAGAGTCTGCAGAGCCCCATTAGAAAATCTTTCATGATGTGTCAGAGATCTTCAAATGGCTTTGGCTGAGGTAGACCTGGGAATAAAAAAGCTGCTTGGTGTGCAAGTGTGGGGTGAAGACACTGAATTCCCTGCCTGGGTCACAGCTCAGCATCTCCTGTGGGATGGGGATGTGGCACAGGGTGTCACACAAGCACCCCAGCCTCAGGGGCAGCCTGGCCCCTGAAGGTCTGGGGGTTTTCAGCCATCTGGGATGCTTTGGAAGCTGCATCTCCAGCTGCATCCCAGAGGTCAGGGCTGGATGTCTCCTGTAAGCCAAAGGTTGACTTGGCTTCAACCCCAAGCTCTGGTTCACCCAGGCTCTGAGAGTGGGTCCCTGGACGAGGGGGGAAGGGAGAGAAGGCTGGGGCTGGAAGGGTGACACTGGAGGAAGGAGACACCCCTATCACTGCTCCCATCCCTCTTTGTGCCCTCCCCTGCCGTGTCCCTGTCACCACCTCTGCTCCGCTCGCTGCTGTCACCTCCTCCCGCGTTAATCCGGAGGTGAGCTGACAGCCGGGACACCTTTCCTTGTCTGACCCCAGCCCCGAGGTGTCCCTCCTCCCCTGCTCCCGCCGGGCTACCAGCCTCCTCCTGGCCCCTGTGAGAGGTGCCAGTGCTGTCCCCATCCTGTCTGCCCCTCCTCTGCAGCCGTTGCTTCTGCCAAGGCTCTTTGCAACTCTGCAAACTTTCCACCAGCGAGATGCGCAGGGAGGAGGGGGTGGGGGGAAAGCACCATGATAATTGAAAATAAATGATGCATTGTATGAAATAAATGTTCTGGTGCAGCCAGCTTGCTGCAGAGGGATTTATTTATTTATTTATTTATTTATTTATTTATTTATTTATTTATTTAAATGTGTGTGTGTGTGTGTACATATGTATGTATGTATTTATTTATTCTTCCTAGGATTCAGAGGTGCCTGGGATTCAGAGGTGCCTGGGAAAAGGGAGCTTGATAGGAAAGGAATGGCACTCCCAGGCTGGTGGGGGTATGGGCTTCCACTTGTGGTTTGGGCTGTACCCTGCAGTAATGGCCTCTGGAGTGGGATGTGAGCATCATGTGGGAGTCAAGAGCAGGAGTGGCATCATTCTGGGCCATGGCAGAGGTCCCTGGGCTCAGTGCCCAGATCAGGATGAGAGAATAGCAGTCCTTTCTCCTCTTGCCACTGCTTGCATGTGAGGATGTCCCAGGTCTGACTATTTAATGTCCATCTTCAGGCCATGCCCATGCCTCTGCTGAGCCTCCTGCCCCAGGACCTGTCTGACCCTGCAGCTCTGACCCACCGTAATCTGTCCTCCAACCCACTGGCAGGAATTTGGGTTGGCCCACAATGACCAGAGCTCTGCTGCTGCCCTGCCTGAGGTTAACACACGTGAAGCAAACAGACCCTCTGATCCAGGTGGGTTTGCTTTAAAATGTTCCTCTGGTGAGGACTGACTCTTGACACAGCTGTTTGTTATGGGAAGAGGCTGCATTTTCCTGGGAGATGTTGGATTTAACCAGGAACATGAAACTTTCTCCTGCCTTGGATCCCACACATCACTGACTGACCATGTCGTGGCTCTTATGCCTTGATAAGACTTATCCTGGATTATTATTTAGCTGCTAATTAATCTTGAGAGTGATGTAAAGGCTTTGAACTGCTGTTTGAAGATTTGAGTGGATGGTTTTTGCTCTTGTCAAAGAAGGAGGGATTTGGAGGTGAGATCCTAGCTCTGAATGACATTAAGTTGCTCTGCCCTGACAGGTTGGAATGGCTCCTGACTCCTCCTGCCAGCACCTGCAGGGGCCCTGCAAGACAAATCCCCTTGGGAATCAGGAGCACAATGGTGCTTGGGGCGGGATGCCAGCCAGGGTGACACTGCCTGGGAATGGGACATTCCCTTGTCCCAACACACAGACACCAACAGGAGCCTCTGGGTGGGTCTGTGAGGTTTGGAGTTACCAGCCCAGCCCTTTCCTTCTCCCGCAGGAGTTTTCCCTAGTATCTCGTGGTGCTGAAGGACAGCTCAGGCGTCTCATTAATCACTGCTGATGATGAAGCTGTGGCGCTGAGGTCCCGATGGCTGCTGCTTCCCCAGCTAGGGCTATTTTGCAGATGCTGCTCCCTGAAAACTCCAGCTGAAAACTGGGAAAAAACTGTGTCCCCTCGGGACTTGTAGTTTGTGGAAGATGCTCCTTCTCTGTGCCAGCCTCTCATTCCTGCCCATGGTGCACAGAGTGAGTTGTGCCCTTGCAAACCTGCATCTTTTTAAAATACATTTTTCCTTTCTCCATGTTTGTCGGGATCAAGGGCAGCTCCGTGGTGGGTTGATCTGCTGCTGCACTGATTTGGCAGAGGCTGGGGGTGAAAACCCCACAGCCTCCAGATGAGGCCATACAGCTTTTACGATGCAGTTTTCCCAAACTCTGTCCATCACAAAGCAAACAAACACCTGCAGCCCATCTTAGAGCTGGAGGCAGCTGGCTCGGGGGGAGCATTGGTCGCTGGCTGCTGGGTGAGACCCAGCCAGAACCCCACCGGTGTCAGGAGGCAGCTCCAGCCCTCCCAGCTTCCATCCACTGGGCTGGGAAGGAAGCTCAGCCTGCTTAGGAAGCAATCATTTGACATTTGCTGTCAGCCGTCTGACGCCCATCCCCGACAGTGAGGACTCCAGCAGAAAGCTTGGTGGATCTCAGCTTGTTTTGGTCTTAATTTGACCTGGTTTTGTGATAATGTCATCATCCATCACTGCCTGGGGGCATAGGGAAGGGAGGTTAAACTCCTCCCTCACACTCCACTGCTCCCCTGCCACTGCTTTATCTCTGCAGAAGCTGCATTCGAGTGCAACTCACTTTGTTATTAATTTCTTTTACACAAAGGCTTTTCAAGTGCTTGGGAGCGGGGCTGGTGTCACGGAGATGCTGCACAGCCCGGCAGCTGCAGTGCTTGAGTGCAGTTTGAACAGCCAGCTCCTGCAAGGGCAGCAGGCAGAGAGCTGAGAGCCTGCTGGGGCAGCCACCTCGCACCTGTGTGGTGGAATAGACTCCGTGGAGATGGTTCTGAACAGCAGGACTTCTTCCTCAGCAGCTGCCAGGGTTGGATCAGGGATGAGATTGCATCACCATGGAGACCTGCTGTCCCAGGGGATGGTCCAGCTCAGTGACAGGGGCAGATCAGGGCTGGGTGGCCATGTCCCATGGGTGTCCCTTCACCAGGTGATGAGTCCTGGTGAGCCCAGCGCTGAAGGAGCATCTGCAGTGCTTCACTGTCCCTTTCTCAGCTTCATGGATCCCCCATGCCTGCAATCCCCAGGGAATCCACCCTCAAAAGGCTGCATTCTCGGCTGGAGAAAAGCTGGTGGAGGGGCCGGCAGCCTGGGGGACTCTGGGAGGGGATGCTGAGGTACCCCAAAGTACCACTGTTCTCCCCCAGCCCATCCAGCCGTGGCTTGTGCTGGCTCTGGGGACTGGATGTGCTGGGTCTCTTTGTGTGGGTTTTATGTGCGTTTAATCTGGTAGCAAAACTATATTGCAAAATGTAATAAATGAGAGGTTTAATCAAACCCAGCCAGCCAGCACTGATGGAAATTTGGTGGTGGAAGAAAATACTGCATTTTTGTTTATCTCCCCCTGTGCTCCAGGGGTGATGTCCCAACTCTCATGGGGGGTTCCTCATGCTTGGTAGCACTGGGGGGCACAGGCTGGGTGTGGGGTCACTGCCAGCCCACCAGCTCCCAGCCCACTGGCTCTCAGCCCCATGCCTTGGCCAGGCATCCCAGCAGTGGGATCTTCCTCCTGCCACTGCTCTCCTCAGCCCCTTTTTCTTCAGGAAGAGGGTCTCACATGGTACCCCCATTCCAGGCGCTGGTGCTGGGCTCAAGCCCTCCATTTCACATTTCCTATCACTCATGATGGCACCAGTCTTAGGGTGTCTCCAGGTCTTGTCTGCCTAAATCTTAGGCACCAGATGGGAAGGTTGAGCATCTCCCCTGGCTGGAAACAGCTCTGCCAAGGGTGGGAGTGAGGATAAAACCACCAGGTTTCACTGGCTCTGAATTAGGGGCAAAGCATCCCAATATCCAGCTAGTTGATGTGTCTGGGAATGAGGAGAGACTCCACGTTTTCCCTGGGAACCCACCAGATCCCGGAGCTGCGGCTCCGCTGCCGCCTTTCTCCAGATGGCATTTCTCAATGAAGCCTCTCCCAGAAATAGCTGCGCACTTGGAGCAGACGGCTCTGCAAATAGCTCCTCTCCTGAGCAGAGGAGGCAGCGCGGTCGGAGCAGCGTCCTCTGTGTCCCTTCCACCCTCCCGAGTGCCTCGGCACTGACTCTGCTTCCCCTGGGGCACCTCTGCCTCCAGAGAAATGGGGATGTGCTGGGATCCCTGGCTTTGCTGCAGGAGCTGGCGGGCCGCTCACTCAGCCCCGGGCATCCCACAGCCCCACCGAGAAGGATGGCTTGTGGCTTCCAGGGCAGGGCAGGTGGCCCCTCTGCCACGGCGGCCAGGCAAAACCACCCCCAGCTGCTGTGCTGCCTTATGGGCCTTTTTATATGCTTATTGTGCCTTCGTAAAATGGGGGAATACAATCTTCTCTGTAGGTTTAAGCGATTTATTAATAGTCTGTAATGTCAGTGATAGCTCATCCATAAATCTGATCTTTAGAATTTATGGGGCAAATATTCTGGCGCCGTATTAAAGGCACAATTCATAAACGCCTGTAAGTACCAGCTCAGCGGCAGCAGGAGAGAGTTATCCTGGGGGAGGGAAAGGTGGTGAGCTCAGCCCACCACACGGAGCCTTCACAATCCTTGGGTAACAAATCATGTGAGGGACTGTCCCCTCCAGACGGGAGGTGCCTGTGGCCCCCGGCTCTGCACTGTGCAGGCACCGAGCCCAGGGTCCCAGCCCTGCAGGCTCCCGGCCCCCCAGCCCCCTCCGCCGGGACCCCACAATCTGCCATCACCTCGTGCCCAGCCCAGGGTGCTGGTATTTACCACTGAAGTGCGCCGAGTGTAATTGCTAATCAGATACAGGCAATCAATCCACGATCCCGTCGGTGGGGAAGGGCTGCTTCCCTGCTGAAGGTGACTCCTGCGGGAATTCAGATTTAAAAATAAAGGCGATAGTCATCAGCAGTTCATTAAATTGGCATCAAGCTCATTTGCACTCAGTGAGGGGATGAGGCAGAGGTGTCTCTGCCGCCTCTCCTGTCCTCACTCTGGGGTGTCCGCAGGAGATGCTTCCAGTGGGATGAGGCTCCTGGGAGCCCTCCCTGATTTATTCCTCCTGTCCCGGTGTTGCTGCAGTCATGAGTCAACAGTGCGGTGCATTTAAATGCAAACCACCATTATCCATCATTAAAAGCTCTGTCACCACCCAGACTGCACGGCGATAGTTATTGTCCCATCCCGGTCCCAGGGACACACGGCTTCCCTGCCCCTCCTGCAGCCGCAAGGATGCGCGTCGGCTGTGCCGGGTGCCCGCGGTGGGTGAGGGCTCTGCCGGCTCAGGTGGCTGACATCCGATTGTCCCTTCGTGGTGGCCTCAGAGCTGGGAGAAGAAGTGCAGGAGAAGCAGGCCTGGAGGACACGGGAGTGCCATGGTGCAGGAGGGGTGCGGGAACAGGCACCACACATGCCAGGGATGCTCGAGGGTGGGCTGAGATCCCGGAGCTGGTGAGTGCTGCAGGGCCTTTGCGGACTCCCAACCCATTGTTCCCAAAGAGGGACCATCCCAGCACAGCCCAGGTGTTATTTCCAGCAGGGTGTCCCATCCCTGAGACTGGGCACAGGCAGGAGAGTGATGCCTCTCCCAGCTGCCCCCTGTCCTCCATCACCTGCCAGGGACAAAAGTGGCTGCAAAATCATCCCACAGCATTGCTCCCTGCTCCACACCTGCTCCTGGGGGGTTCATGTTTCATCTCCATGAGCCCACCAGGTTGCAGCCCCTGTGCTCCTCATGAAATCGCAGCATGGGCAGAGCTGCTGTTTCCTGTAACTCTTGGTGATTCCCTGTCCTCGGGATTTGGAGATACTATTTCCTTCTTGGAGGAGGGAAGTGAGTGAGGCAGAGCAGCTTTGGTAATGGTGTTGATTCACAGCTCGTAATTTAATTAAGAGAGAAACGAGATCAAAAGGAGACAGTATTAAAAAATAAATCAGGTGAAGGGAGTGGAGTTCTGTCCTTTAATTACAGCTTGGATTTGTAACAGAGAGAGACTCAATCACAAGGGAAAAAAAAGGTGTCAAGTGGAGAGACATCTTCCCTGGGTAAATTATTGCTAACGGGGAGGGGATGACTGGGCTGGGTGTTGGTGAGCTGGAAACCCTCCGACGTTCACAGTGATGCTGACGGTGCCTGGTGGGGCAGCCCAGGATCCTTGGGATGCTGGGCAGTGATGGGGGGTGGATGGGTTGAGAGCTGTGAGGGCAAACAGCTCACGGCTGGGTCCAGGCGTGGCCTGGGGCAGTGGTGGCCAGGGCGATCCTGGTTTTGGGGGCCACGGGCTGTGCCATTGGCAGCGGCATCGGGGACCGGGGCTGAGCTGGCAGCAGCCCGATTTGTGCAATAATTAATTCTCCTTTGATCATCTGCTGTGTAAATCATCAGTGGCCAGGAGTTAATCATGCATATGAAATGAATCCTTCGTCTGCCTTAATGAGTGCTGAATCGTGACTGGCATCTGTTTACTTCTGACACTTTCATCTCTTTGACAGTCTTAACAATTAGTTGTTTCCAATAATCTCCTTCTTATTCTATTGAATATATCTATATATGTGTGTCTGAGAGCAAGCAGCCTTTTACTTTGTACTCCTGCTCCCAGCATCGTGCCCCTAATCTTTGTTATTTTCAGTCTCAGGCAAGGATCTGTTTCTGGGAGCGATGTGAGGGCTTTGCAGGCACCCAGCTCCTCGTCGTCCCAACGAGAATGATGCTCGTGGCAGGATTCCTTCCTTCCCAGCTGCTTTGAGCCTGGGCTTTGCACAGTTAACAGCAAACAAGAAGCCTGTTCGAGTGTTTCCTCCTCCATCTACCTGGAACGAACTGCAATTAATCCACCGGTTGCGCCGCCAACGCAGTGTTGTAATTGGATTAATTAGAGCGGAGCTGGCGGCCGCACTGGGGAGGTTTGGCCCCGGCTGCAGCCCCCTCCAGCGGTGGGATTCATGGGATCCGCGCCTGCCAGGCGCTGGACCAGCAGCAGCAGGGGATGCCGAGGCAGCGCTCACCCGGCCGCGGGCGATGGAGCTGGCTGATGGCTCAGCGAAACGGCCTGTCCGCTAATTGGAGTTGATGAGGCGTGCCCTGGTTAACGGGGCTTGTAAGAGGCAGCAGGAGCAGAGGGGGCTGTGGGTGGGTTCTGCTGTCAGCCGAAGGGACCCAGAGGAGGAGCCGGGTGGGAGTTAAGGCAGGTGAGGCACAGAGTCACCTTCCCCATCACCCCTGGCTGTCGGAGGGGCAGTGGGTGGTGCTGCCTCCGCCCCAAGTTTTGGGAAGAAGCACGGAGGGAGGTGAAAGTGGAATATGAGTCCTGCAGCAAGGCTGCGTAGGACAATCCTATCCGTGCTGGACCCTACCCTGCTGTTCCTGTGCCAAGCCTGGTGCCCATCGGCCTGGAGGAAAGGTGGGGGACAGATCTGTAGGGGCATGGTGCCTCTAGGCACAAGGAGCATCCCGAAAGGCTGTGGGAGGATGTCAGCCCTCCTCTCCCTGAGCTGAATTGGGTCTAACCTGGTTCAGCTGGAAACCAGTGGCCACAGGGGATTTACTGCAATTGCCTTAATCAACAAGAAAAGCCCTTGGGAAAGCTGGCAATTCCCTGTGCCGGGGGCTGCAGGAGCACTGAGCTGGCTGCTGGTGCTTTTGAAACCCTCAGAGCAATCCTCACTGGAGCAAGTCCAGCTCATCCTCAGCTAACCAGAGCAGTAAAAACCACCCCCAAACTGCTGAGAACAGGCTCTGCACCCTAAACCATGCAGGACCCAAGGCTGTAGGACTCCCTCCCTGCTGAAGGGAGCCAGGACCCAGCAATGCAGCCACCAACCCAGCTCAGGATGCTGAGGAGGTGGTACCAGTGGACACAACCCAGCCTCCAGGTATTCTATTCCTCCTTTACACAAAAGGCAGAACAAAATCCCACCAGCTCCTTCATTCTCCAGAAAAATTAGGGTTTTTTTCTGAGATGAATCAGCCTCCCCAGGAGGCAGGTGGGGTGATGTGTGAGATGCAGCCTCAGCATTAGCCAGGTAATTAGGGGCTGAGGAGGTGTCCCAGGAAGGACATCAGGGCTGCTGCAAGGGGGAGTGGGGGTCTCTGGCCAAGCAAGAAGGGTTTGCCACAGCCCTGAGCTCATCCAAGCTCCCAACAACAGCCAACAGGGAAAAGGACCTTTCCAAGAGCCAGACACACCCAGATACCTCCAACAGCTCTGGAGCCCGTGGGAGGTGTGGGGCACTTGCCCCACCCTGGCTGGAAGATCCCATTGTCCTCAGGGATCTGCTGTGATCTTTGGGCGAGCTCCAAGAGCTGTCAGTTCTTGACTGAGTTTGCAAACCAGCCCGAACGGTGACAGCAAGGTCAGCAAGATTTAGGGCCCCTGGACACATCCCTTGTCACATCAGTTCCCGTGGCGTACTTGGCTATAATTTAGCCTGGTTTAATTGTGCTTAAATTAGTCACAAATGGAACAGCACTGCAGCTGCGCTCAAAAATATATAAAATTACAGCACACTAAAACATTTTCATGTTTCATTAGTGTGTCTTAATGGGAAGTGTCTGCTCCCCAAACTCTCTGTTTACTCTCCAGAGCAGTAAAAGTTTACACATTAGCCGTTGTGCTGCCCATTAACACTGCAAAATGCTCTGTGTGTTTTGCAGGGGCAGCGCAGCTCCTCACAGGGATGGGAAGCCTAAAATTTAGGGGGACTGGGTGCTCTCCTGAGGCACCTCTGCATGGGCGGGAGTGAGCTGAGCAAGGAGCATCCTGAATCCCAAGTGGGGGCAATCCCACACCGCAGGACAAGCACAAGAGCCACATTCCCGGGATGGTGCTGCCTGTCCCCCTGGCTTTATTAAAGTTCCAGCTTTCTCCCAAGCAGGGTAATGCCTCCAATCCAAATCAGGAAGCTTTTTCAGTGGAAGCAGCATTTTAGCAGAAGCCTATTTAACGCTTAGGCTGACGACCTTGAGTGCTTTATTTTAAAGCATTTTTGTTCTTCTCCATTATCAGTAATAGTCTATAAAAGCTGAAACGCAGCACTTTGCTCCTGCCTGCTCCATCCCCCTGTGGTGTGGGCAGCCCTGCATGGCGGGGGGGGCTGAGGTGGCTCCTCTGTCCACAGGTCCCACTGCCCCAGCACGATAATCCAGAGAGGGAAAAAAACCTCAGCAAGAGGTGATTGCATGGGGTCAAACCGCTTTTCCCATCTGCATTCCCCAGGCAGATTTGGTTAAATACCTTTGGTCTTGGGCAGCATCTTCCCAGGGGCTCATGTCGTGAAATGAGTTTTAAGATTTGAATCCAAAGTAAAAGGTTGGGGATTGTCCCTTGTCCCTCTCCCACCTTATCCAGATCTCAGCTTCCCCACGGAGGTGGACTTTTGTACAAGGGGTGGCCAAGGAAGGGTAAGTAGTGAGCTCGAGCAGTTTGGGGGATTCAAACCTCCTCCTGCCCCGACTTGGCTCATGGGTTCAGAACAGGGAGGTACTGCCAGGCACAGGGAGCTGCTGGAGGAAGGGGAGCAGGAGCTGGGCTGTCCCTGGCAACTGGGGTGAGCTAGGAATGGAAACATGGAGCGCTGGCTTGGAGGAGAACACGCATCCTGAGTCTGACCCCTTCCACCTTTCCCAGGCTGGAGACAAAAGCCCGATGCCTTCCCGCTCTGCAGCCCAAACTTGTGCTGAGCATCCCCAAACTCCCTCCTCCAGCCAGACCCGAGCTGGAGGCTGATCCGACCGAGCTGCCTCCGCCTCGTTAGGCAGTAATTACCTCAATAGGCAGCGGTGCTGTTCGTGCGATTGGAAGCTGCTAATTGCCAGCGGGGAGGGCAGTGAGAACAGCCTTGCTCTCCCGCACTCCGGGGAACATCCTTGGGGCGTTGGGACCTTCTGCCTGCGGTCGGGGGTTGCCTGTGACCCCCGCAGCCCAGCGAGGGGCTTTGCTCCTGGTCCGGAAAGCCGGGCCCTGTCTCTTCTGCCCGGACACGTGTGGCTGCGGGCTCTGCCCTCTACGTCCCCCTCTGCCAGCTGCGTCTGACCTTTCGGCACTCGGAGAGCAGCGGCGGCTGCGCAGCTTTGCCGCATGGTCCCCGGGGGCCAGCTCGCCGCCACGGCCACTGCCACTCAGAGGGGAAAAATCATATTTTCAGCTCCATCCCTCCATCCCCCTTTCCAGTCTGGAGCTTTTGTAGAGCCAAAGGGAAGAAAAGGACGTGGCCTGTCTTCCCTGCCTCCCTCGGCTCCCGTTCTTTCATTCTGCTCTTCCCGGCAGCTGCGAATGGCTTTGCCCGGGAACGCTCATAGCGTCCGTCCCTGCGCGTTTTTTTCTTGTACTGCCTAAATATCGGGGCCGGGCGGCTTTGGTAGGTAAGCAGGGAGGCAAAAAGGCTTTTGTTGGAGCAGACGCGTGGGCAGGTGAGCTGCAGAGCCCCCTCCTGCCAACAGAGAAGCCGGCTGTTTCCACGGAGGCCGGCACAGAACGCCAGGGTGGGACACGCCTGGTCCTGAGGAGGGGGACACAGGAGTTTGGCAGGTCCCTGATGTCCGTCTGGAGATGATGGAGAGGCATCCTGAGATCCAGGGGCTGGCTGGGGGTGTCCCACCTCCTGGAGGTGACACCCTGCACTGGTCCCACTCCTACCATGGTTTTTCGTACTCAAGCCCCACAGGTTTCCCTCTTTCCTGCATAGGGACAGTGGTGCCAGCACTGATGGAGGGGATGTGGGCATCCTCATCCCTCATCCTTTATTGACCCAAGCAAGGGGAGCACAGGTCACCCCCCCCAATATCAGCCCCAGCAACCCCCTCACACCATGTCCATCCTGAAGCTTCTGAGCTGGGCACTGATGGATGGCCCTTGTCCATAGTGAGTGCACCCCGGTGCCCACAGCCTTTGCTCTTTCCAGGACAGGCTGCAGCTCCACTTCCCAGCCTCTCCCTTATTTATTGCCTAGAGAAACTTGGGCAGGGTGATGGAGGGAGGGAGCAGGGCGGTCACTGCCACCATCCTGCGCCCAAGGGGCCAGCACAGCCTTGCAGCTGCCCCAGGGCTCTGGGTGCTCCTGGGTTTCCTGCAGGTGGAAATGGCTTTTCTGCAGGTGGAGAAAGGAAGGACCAAAAAAAAGGCACTTCGGCAAGTGCCTTGACCTTGGATGCACTTGGAAATGGGGACAGGCAGAGCGGGAAACTTGGGTTCTGGGCTCTGCCCAGGGCTGAGGGGTCAGCCAGGAGCATTGCAGGGAAAAGGGCCATAAAACAGGTATTTGCCCCTAGAAAGGTGGTGAATTCCCTCTTTCAACAGTTTGATTCTGCAAAATGCATTTACCAGGCTAAAGATACCACAGCAGCGCCACAATCTGAGGGTTTTTCCCAGCTTGGCATACCGCAAGCATTGTCCCGTGGCTGTTGCTGCTTCTCCACCCTGCAGGCCACTCCCCACTCACTCCATGTCACCTTTCTTGGGAAAACAAGCTCGGATCCAGCCCCACTGAGCATCCTCTGTCCCCTCCATGTGGACAGGCCCGTGGCCAAACCAGGTCAGCGTCCATCCACATCTGCCACAGCTTCCAAAGCAGAGCATCACCCCTCCTCCTCCTCTTCTTCCTTTTCCTCCTGCTCCTCCTACCTGGCCAAAGCAGGCAGTGTCTTGCAGGAGGTAATGGAGGACCCCCCCTCTTGCCAGGCAGGGTTGGCTGAGTCAAGGGAATAATTGGTAGGTGCTTCTGGAGTGCCACGAGCGGAGGGCACTCACAGCCTTTGTTTATTGACTCTTGATGATAATGAATACTTCCAGAGATAATTACTGATTTTCTGCCCTTGCAGCAAACCTGTTTGTCTGGGGAACGGGTGGCGTGGTACCATGCCAATGGCATGTGGAGATGGGAATGGGGTGGATTGAGCAAAACCAGACTCTGGCTCTTCTCACCTGGTACAAGCCAAATAAGAAAAAAAACCCCAAAAACTCAACATTTATAGAAAAATATTTGTGAAGCTCCAGGACAGGCCCAGCTTTCTTCTCTCTACTAGGGGGAACAGATTAAAACATAATCCTAGCTAAACACATTTTCTCCTTTCCCTCCCTTCAGGTACCTCCTGCACACACAGCTTCTTCCTGCTGATCCTTGCTTCCCTTGGCCCTGGGCTTGTCCTCCTCAACAGCAGCCCAGCGCCCACAGTGGGTGTTCACCAGAGCAGGGACCCCTCTCTTCTCTCCATACCCTCAAAACCAAAGACTGTGCACGGGAGGGGATGAGAGGATGGGGCCCTTTAAATGTGGAAGAAGGAAAAGCAGAAGGCATGGCTGGAGTTTCTCTGTCCCCAAGCCCTCTCACAATTCCCTGTGGAGTTTGGATGCTGAGGGGAGGCTTTGGGGGTCAAGAGAGTGCTGGGTGTTTAATTGTGGGGTGCAATGGGTTGTAGGGCTGCAGAGCCAGGTGTGGGGAGCAGGGCTGGGGGCTGGCAGCCTTGGGAAGACCCTGGTATGCAGCTCCCCATGCATGGGGGAAAGCCTGTTATGTCACTCAAAAAAAACCCCAAATAGTGAAAGAAGAACTCTTTAAGGGAGACAGTTTTTGTATTTTGTATTATTTATATTTTTTTTTATACTATCATATTTTCTTTTATTAATATGTTCTGCTTTGGAGGAAAAAGTGCAATTATCTTTTAAGTCCCAGTTTCCCTATTCCTATCCCAGGACTCACTTGTTCTGCTACAATTTATGGCAAACATTTGAGCCTGGCAGAGCCCCACGTTACTGCTGGAGCTGTAAATAACCTGGGGTGGCATTTATGGCACTCCCATGGGTGAGTAACTGGGGGCTGTGTGCTGCTGGAAAACAGAGGTCCCACAGGGCAGGCAGCACCTGTAGGGGCTCCAGGGATACTGTGGCCTTGTCCACCCCCATGGGACCAGTCCCACAGCCCCCATAGGGACACCAGCCCCAGTTCAGAGAAGTGTTGGCATTGCCATGGGTTAATAGACACACTAGAAGCACACAGCATCATTTCTGCTTATGATATAGTGCTTTTTCTGGGTATCTTGTAATGCTTTCTCAGGCTGTTTATTTATGAGACAATTTATTACTGCGCAGTTATTCTATAGCAGGGAAGTCTATTCCTGGGAGCCTCCGTTAACCGAGCCAATTGCTTAATTGGCTCACTGATATCTCCACAAGGTATGCCAGGAGAGAGGGCTCTTATAATGATCGCAGCCTTCCTCCTGCCCACACACCACCCGTGCTGCTAATTTAATAGTGCAAACATTTATTATTCCTTTTATTTGGGACTTAATGTTAGGGCGATTAGAGCCATTCTGGGATTGCTGGTGGAAGGGAGTGAAATGCCCTGGAGTGCCACAGGGACGCTGGTTGCAGCTGGGAGTGGTTGGGCTCATCCTGCAAAGCCCAGGAGATGGTGATGTCTTGCAGGGTGTGTGGTTAATGAGGCACCAGCGGAGGTTTGGGCCTAACAGTGCCGGTGGGGCTCCTGCCTGATCTTCACCCCACGTTTGAGTCATTCACCAACAAATCAGAGCAAGACTGGGTTGTGTATGTACTTACACCTGATCCCTATTTATTGAATTTAATGTGCTCTGAAGGGGAAACGGGTTCCTAATGAACAGCCGGTGTTCTATGAAAATGACTGGAAGGGCCAGAGGAAAACCGGACTTGGATTAGCTTGGGTGGGGAGTCCCTGTCCCTGCCCAACTGCAAGAGAAGAGCACTGGGCCAGTAGTGACGCTTCTGGGGCTGCTGTGTTTGCCATGGGTGCTGTGTGTGCCCTCCCTGCCGTTCTTTCACAGCGTGGCAGCTCTAGACCTCTCAAGCCCTTTCTCCTGCTCCTTCTGCCCTTTCCTGACTCTGACTGTCCCTGGAGTATCCCCACTCCGACATCTCCTGCTCACGGCGTGTGCAGCGTGCCCTGGGCAGGAACAGAGCTGCATCTCCCAGCCGGCCTTTCCCAGGCATCGCCCTTGGGCGGTTTCCCGGGGGGAGCAGCCTCCCAGCGAGCATCACTGCGCTGTGCATGAACGTTGTCCTTCTCTGTCGGGTTTTTCGGCATTGTCTGGCAGAGCTGACAGTGTTTCTATAAGCCCTGCTGGATCCGTGCCCGCTCTCCCTGCTGCCGCTTCCCCAGCATCCATCTCCAGCCGCCCCTGGCCTCGCGGCACAAAGCCCCGCCGGCGTGTGCCACAGGTGCTGCGGCTCTCGGTGTGGGACACAGCCCCTGACCCCGGGTGCCAGCGGGACAGACAGGGCAGGAAGCAAAACGGAGCAGGGAAGGAGGAGTTCGCAAACAACGCCGCCACAACGAGCCTTCTGCTAATGTATTTGTAGCAAAGAAGCGATTAAGTTTCCCCATGATTTTCCTTCTTCTCCGGCTCCCACCGCCTATTGTTCCTGGCTCCATTATCCCCCCGCCGCTTACATAAACGTATCATGCGGGTTTCTGAGGCACAATAGAGAGAGTCTCATTCATCCAAGGTCACCAGCTTTTACTTGCGCTTCAAAGCATCTGGTAGAAGAACCATTTTCTCCTAAAGACGTTTTTATTGTACTCAGCGCAGAGGCTGAGGGAAATCGCAGCGCGGTACTTGCGCCGCCCCAGCTCTTCTTCCCTCCGCATGCATCCAGTCCTAGCGGGTCAAATCCTGTACTGGAAGGTGAGGAATTGTTTTCTGTGCTGGTTGGGATGCTGTAGGATTCCCAGCCTGCCACTGCACTGGAGCCAAGGAAATGTATGCTCCATCCCTGCCCCTTCCCAGTTAAAGGGGAAGGCGGGGGCGGGGGAAGAAAGGGGCTTGTCTTTCAAAATCTCTGTCCCATATGGGTCTCGGTTTGGAGGAGTTACAGAGTGCTCTCCACGGCCTCCTGCTGCTTTCTCCCTCAGCTGTGGCTCCAGGGTCTCCCTTTCTTTACTTTTATCTGGTTGGGACTGGGTAAACACGAAGGCCACTGGCAGCCTCTGTGGGGGGACAGGGACTCGCTCTGCCCTGGAGGCTTTGTGCCCCGCAAAGTGCAGCGGTGCCCCCAGCAGCCAGCTGGGAGTGGCCTGTCGGCTGGGGAAGGAGATGATGGGGATGGCGCACGGACGGTTCTGGAAGCTGGCTGGGGATGGAAGCCCCCCAGGAGCCACCTGGAGGGGGTGAGCGGTGTGTGGGGGAGCGGACCCGGCCCGAGCAGGCTCGCGGGTCCCCCGGAGCCGCTCCCTCCCGGGGCTCGGCTCCGCCGCTCCGGGCGCAGCTGCGGCGGGGGCGGTGCCGGGGAGGGGACGGCGGCGGGTCCGGCCCCTCTGCCCGCCCCGCCGGCACAAAACGGGAGGCGGGGGCGGCCGCGGCCGCACTCCCCGCAGCGGGTCGGGCTGCTGGCCGGGCCGGGCGGTGTGGGGGATGTAGCTCTCAGCACCGCGGACAGCGGCGGGACCGGTCGGGGGCTGACCGTGGGTCCGGGGGCCATGGCCGGCGTGCAGCAGGGCGAGAAGCAGCTCTTCGAGAAGTTCTGGAGGGGCACCTTCAAAGCCGTGGCCACGCCGCGACCCGAGAGCATCATCGTGGCTAGTATCACCGCCCGCAAGCCGCTGCCCAGGTAAGGGCTGCCGGGGCACGGGAGGGGGGCCTCTGGGAGACCCCTCGTCCTTCTCCACCTCTAGTCCCCTTCCCACCATAAAGAGGGTCCTGAGTGTGTCCCTCCGCCACCAGCAGTTAGTGGCTGGGGGACCCGCCCCATGCTTGAGGCTGGGGGATGCCGCTGAGCCCCCTCCCCGGGCAGGTGCTGTGTTCCAGAGCAGAGCAGGTTTGGGAAACTTTGGCTCAGTGGTCCTTGGAGCCCGGGAGCTGGCTGAGCCCCAAGGGGAGCAGGGTGAGGGGCTGAAAAGCTCTAGTTTGGGCTATGGAGAGGGGGGCAGTGGTGGGGGGCATCAGCTGGAAAGTGTGACCAGCTCCCTCCCCGCTATGCAGAGCCCTGGGGTGTGTGTCCTGCTGGTTGCCTTGTCTCTGTGTCAGCCCTTCACCTGGGACCTTTGGGAAGGTGAAACAGCTCCCCTGTGGCTGGACCCTGCCTTGTCACAGAGGGGAGGCTGGTGTCTCCCAGGGACGCGCAGCGCAAGGAGCCTGGTCACTACCACGGACTGGGGCAGCTCTGGGGATGGTGTCCCCCACAGCCAAGCAGCCTTGACTTTGCTCATCCAGTACTGTCCTGTCCTCCTGCTCCAGGAAAGTTGGTGCCCTCATGTTTGCCAGAGGCTGAGCAGCAGAGAAACCCATGAAATGAGGCGAGGGGGCTGCAGGTACCCCCTGAGCCGCTCTGCCAGGCCGTCACACCGGCAAGGCTCCATGTGGCTTCCTCACAGCCATGCACACTCTAATTTAGACCAGCTTTATTTTGCTTACTGTCTCAATATTGGTTAATTATATCCTGTTTGTGCTGGTTTTATAAAGAACGAACACTTTTGCTGGCACTCCTTTCTCTTTGCTCTGTTTTTCCTCTGCTGGCTTCTGCCCAGCTAGTGTGGGGAACCAGCCAAAGATCTGTGGAGGTGATGGGTCTGTAGAGGAGAGGGTCTCGGTCTGTAGCAGCCTGGGTGTCGGGGGCTCAGCCTGCACTGAGGAGTAGAGAAACCCTTTGGAATGAGCCGTTTCAGATGCTCCCTGTGCCAGTGGAGGCTGTGAGCTACAGCAGCAATGGGGATGGGGGTCATGCTGCTTGTGCAGTGTGGGGGTCCGTTCTGCCCCTGCTGCACAGCTGCTAAGCACGAATTTTTCCAATCCCTCTAATTTCCATTAATCTGGGTAGGAAGTTGGGAAAGGCATGGCTTTGGCCTCCAATGGAGAAGAGCAACTCTTGTTTCCACGGGCAGTGTTTGCAGGGCTTCAGCCTTTGTCAGGGAGAGAAACCACTGTGTTTTTCTCCATCCCTGCACCAGGTATGGTTGGCACCTGAAGAGCTGAGGGCCAGCTTACACACACACTCCTGCCTGAAGGTGCCTGAGTGAGCTGTGCTGCTTTGCAGTTGGAGGTGTCATAAGGCAACAAATTAGGGTATTGGGGAAATACAGCGAGACTGGGTGCCAGGAGTGATGCCTGGCTCCATCTAACCAGCAGTTTGGATTGTGCAGACATCCTGGTGGGACTGAGCACCGTGGCTCAGGGTGTTTGCAGATCCATTAAAAAGTTGCCAAATGTGTGTACCTCTCGGTGCTGCTGGTAGTGACAGCTCCAGTGGGAGGGAAACCATCCAGGAGCTTTTGGCACACAGCAAAAGCGGCCCCACCAATTTGGCTTTGCTGTGGTTTGCACCTCAGCACCAGCAGATCCAGGTCCTCATGTCGGGGTGTGCTCCGGCCATGCCGCTGTGGGGTCAGTGGAACCTGGTTCCTTTTGTGCCCTCGCAGCGTGTGCTTCCGGATGGGGATATTCCCTGCGGTGTGGCCATCTGCACACAGGTGCTGAGCCGGGCCAGCCCGGCGGGGCTCGCCCGGGGGTCCGCAGGGCCCGTGCTGCACTCACCCTGTCCCAGGCATGGAGAGGCTCTACCGCTCGAGGGGCTGCCACCAAAGGCTGTGAGGACAGAGCCAGCTCCTCTCATCAGTGCTGCCAGCTCGGCTCACGTCCCACAGGGCTCTGCCAGGAGCCCAAGGCTGCTGTTTGGGCAGGATCACACCTCTGAGATGCCTTACCTCACACCCCCAGGGGCTTTGCAGCAGGTCCCCTTTGGAGTGCACAGTGATGTCCCCAAGCTGGCACTAGGCTCTTAGTCCAGCAATAGCCAGAGCCAGGCTCCTGCTCCCCATCCATGGAGAGAACAGACCCAAGGCTTGCAGCAGCTCCTCTTGTAGTGGTCTCTGTGCCCAGCTCTACTCTGGGTTGTTTTTCCTGAAGATTTCGCTGCGCCACTGCTTGGATCGGCCTCTCTTCGCTGACCATACTCCCGGCTAATTTAAGAGCAAATGACTGTGATGACAGCGAGCAGAGCGCACCAGAGAGGAGATGTGGAGACCAGTTAGCCAAATGAAATATTACAATGACCATCTGGATTCCTGTTTTCTCCCACACTTGACAGCTGGTCCCCTGCAAACACCCTGCCCTGAATCTGGCCCTGTGGTTCCCACAGCAGTGGAGATGCTGCCGTGGTTTCTAGGCCAATGCTGCCCACCTCCCCATCAGTTTTGCTGGCTGATCACGTGCCCTAGTGGAGTGCCAAGGGGTTCAGCTGCAGAATGGGGGTCCTGTCAGGGACCCCCCCCTAGTGTCAATAGCCCAAAGCCATCCCTGCAGGGTGCCCTGAGCGTGGGTAAGGGCTCAATCCTGCATCCTTGTGGGGCAGTGATGGGGTTCCCTGGACAGAAAGTGATTCTTTTTTCCCCTTGCCCCATCCCTCACCACCAACTTCCTGCTGGTTCTGCAGATAAAGCCTCTTCCATCTAAATTCCCATCAAGCTCTCTTGGAGGTTTGGAGGGTTAAAGCTCTGCTAAACCGACAGTTCATCCTAGAACAAAAGAGTACATTAATACCTTCCCTCCTGGTCCTGCTGGGGCTGGGGAGACCATGAAATCCAGCCCCCCCAGACAGCTTTGTGCCCAGAGCAGAGCTCTCCCGAAGTAAATGGATTATTGACCAGTTTGGAGTGTGAAAGGAAAAAACGAGGTGATGGGGAAAGGGGCTTTTCCAATTAACCTTTTCCCACACAGGGCCTGGTGGGGCTTTGCTGTGCAGCTGAGGGTGGGGGACTGGATGGTGTGGGGAGGTTGGGAAAGGCTGGGGCTGACCCAGAGCTTGCCTTTGCAGGGGAATTGCTTCCGTATATGTAAAATCCCAGTGTGGGATTTGAGGGGGTTTTGTGCCCAGTGTGCTGGGGAGGGATGGGGTCAGGGACAGGGACCACCTACCCTGCCCTGAGCCCCTCTGCCAAGCTGGGGTGCTCTCAGTCCCTCTCACTGGACCATGGGGATGGGGCTTTGGCTCTTGTGAACTGAAAATGCTTTTAAAATCTCCTGTGTTAAGGTGCCACTGGTCCCTGCCCAGCCTTTGGAGATGGGTATGAACACCACACTCTGGCCCCAGCCCCAGAGCAGGATCCCCTTTCCTCCCTCTCGGCTGGGCTTTTGTCTGCATCTCTTCCCTGGGCGTGACCTCGGCTCCAGAGCGGGGCTGGGAGCCCTGTCCTGCTTGGAAGCCTAACTTCTCCCAGCATTGCTACGAATTTCGTCAGCACCTGTGCCGGGACCTGGGGACATCCAGGAGGCAGATGCTCGAGGGTATCCCTGGGACTTGGAGCTGATGGGAGTCTGGGGGCTTGCGGGATGATTCTGGGGGTGTTTTAATTCTCTGCTGCTACGCTACCAGCCACAGTACTGTTGGCATGAGCTGCCCTGTCCCCAGAAACTCCGCTGAAGTCCACTTTTGGGCACTCTGGGACTGCGGGTTGTGGATGCTGGTGTCAGCTCCTGGGGCAGCCGGTGATGCCGAGTGAGCGCCGGCAGCGCTGGGGGAAAAGAGGCTCCTGCATCCCTCCCTGCCAGATGGTCTAAATGGGTCACATCAGGGCAGCGCAGGGGATTTGTGCTTTAACCCTTAATCCCCCGGGACGCACCGTGCACGGAGGGGGAGGGATGTGCTGCCGAAGTGGGAGTAAGCCCTGGTTTGCCATTGCGGGTGATCTTGGAGACGAGTCTGGGTGCTGCTGCAAACGTGCTGGAACAAGGGTGACGTGTCCTTCCCGCTGCACTGGGACAGGGCAGGAGCAGCCATGGCACTGTAGTGTCAGAGGTCTCAGTATCCCAGCGAGGGCAGAAAGCAGCTGCAGTTCCCCTGTGGCCTTTGCAGTGGCTTTTGGCCATCCCAACCTCTGGCTTCCCAGGCACCTTCTGATGGTCGCGAGCCCCGCGAGTCCCCAGCGGGCTGGCAGTCCTTAGGCAGGGACGCGGGGTGCGCTGCCGGCGAGGAAGTCCCCGCTGGCAGCCCTGCTGTGCCGATGGCCCCCCACTCCCGTTAATCCTCCCCCTTGTTGGCCGGGCATCTGTTCGCGGGGAGAGGCGGCGGCGGGGCCGGCCGCGCCAGCCGCCTGGCTGCCATCTGCTCCCTCCGTCCCAACGAGCCCAAGTGCTAATGAGCCCGTGGCCCCTGCCCAAGAGGGGGGGAGAGGGGCTTGAAAAGAAAGGCGAGGGGGAGAAGAAAAGCCCCTTCCTCGGAGGGGTTGTCAATAGCGAGGCTTTTGTCTGCCTCTGCCCTGAAGCTCCAGCTGGACGGCGCTGGGAGCAGGGAGAGCTAATTAGGCATCTCGGGAACTGCCGGGAGGCTGGGGGCAGATGACAGAGGGGAAGAGCTGGGGATGCCGGCAGGACCCACTCCCTGCTGCTCGCAGAGCCTTCATCATCCTCATCGTCCTTCTTCCCCCCGGCCCTGTCCATCTGCCTCTCCTCTGGACTGGTGCTGGGCACCGTGGCCCTGCTGGCCTCTCCACTGGGAAACGCTGTGATTTTGGGGACAGGTAATTTCAGACCTGTAAAAGTCCACTTGAGAGCTCTGCTGAGCTCTGCTTGGGGCCCAAACCATGGGTCCAGTTCCCACGCTCGCCAGCAAGAACACGGGCACAACCTGGTCCCGCTGCTGAGAGTGAAGGGCCACAGCAGCTGCTGAGGAAACACGGGATGAGGGTCTCCCTGAATCTGGGATTTGCTGCTACCCCGCCTCTGGCAAAGGGGGAGCCTGTGGTGTCCAGGCTGTGCCAGGGGAAGCACTGTATCCGATCTCTTCAGATGAGGGATGAAATCAGGTAGAAGGAAGCAAAAGGGAGGAAAATTCCACTGGCTGGCTGGAGGATCGTTTTGTAGAAATATTTGATTTCACCCTTGAACAAAGCCACTGAAGATACTGCCCTGAATGCCAGACAGCCCCATGTCTGCAGATGCTGGGGGTGCTGGGTTTGTAAGGGCAGCGCTGGTGGGGTCTGGCACCTCAGGGGGCTGTGCTGACTATAGGGTCCCCTCCCTGGCTCAGCAGCATCGCAGCACTTGTGTGAGGCTGTTTCATGGAGTGTGGAGAACCAGGCCAGGGCGAAATATGACAGTTTAGGGTCTTGTAGGGCTGGGGTGCATCCTTGCCAGCCTCAGGAAACAGCACCACCTCCAGCCAGCCCCCATTCCTGCTTGTATCCCATCCCTGGAGAGGCAGGAGAGCAGGACACTTGAACCCCATGCACATGTTCACACCCCTCCCACAAAGTCCAGCTAATTAATATTTAGGGCTGTGGGCCCTAAATAATAAATAGCAGTGATGACCTTGATGACAGGGATTGCTAAGGAGCTTCTGCCCAGTGCCAGGTCCTATGGCTGCTCTTGCCTCCTTGCTGTCACCATCTTGTCCCCATCATCTGGGAGAGCCTGTCCTGCTGCAGCTTGTCCCCAGAAAGGGCCTCTGCAGATCCCACTTTCACTGTGGTGGTGGCGGGGGGTGTTTCCTCTCTCCCTGGGGTCTCTGGGCTTGGGAGATTTCCCTGGCCTTCTCTGCTCAGCCCCATTCCTACCCCCTCCCACATTTCCATGGCTGGTGGCTGCACCTTTCTCTACATCCATTTCTCTGTAAGACAGACTTATCAAATGCAAACCCCACGTCACTGAAAGGAAATAATTTCATGCATGACCACCCTTTCCTTTTCTCTCCTTTTTTTTTTACCATTTTCTCCCTGTGGGCACTGAAACCTCTTCATCACTGCAAAGCCTGACCCAGGCCAGAAAATCCCACCAATGTTTCAGCTGCAGAGGGTGCCAGGGCTTCTGCCACAGCGCCTGCTCTGGCAAGAGCCCCCAGGGGCTCTTTGCTGCTCTGAGACTGAGTCTGCTGTGACCCACAGTTCTTCCTGTGACCCACACACTGCTCCCACCCCCTTGGGTTCTCCTCTGGCCCCAAATCCCTGGTGGTGCCATCAGCTGGAAAACAGGGCTGGGTTTGATGCCTGGATTGGAGCCCTTCGGCATCCCCAGCAAAAGGCAAGGAGAAAGGCCAAATCCCAGGAGCCAGCTTGTGTTTGCAGCCTTGTTTGATGATTTCATAGGTGTGTGCAAAGGCACAGAGGTTGTGATGCCTGAAATCTGGTGGGAGTGGTGGGTCCCAGCAGCAGAGCATCCGGAACAGGGCTTTAGTGTGGATCTGGCATGTGCCAGGGATGAGCGGGCTGGGCCACCACGCCTGGCAGCCTGCTCAGGCACAGTGCCCACATCCATGCCACCATCTCCTGGCAAAGGCCATGTGACCCTCTGCAGGACACCGGGTGCTGCAAAACTGGCTTCTTCATCAGCCACTCAAGCCGAAAGCGCTGACAAACACGGGGAGTTTAAAAATAGCCATTTTTTTCACACGTGGCAGGAACACTTTCCCTGCCAGCACAGTGGGGACTGCAGGAAGGGCTTACAAAAAATAATGAAATCGGTGAAAAAAACTTTATTAAAAACTGTACTGGTGTTTGAAGCAGGCTGAAATGAGTCCCCACTCTGGAGGCAGTGAGGCTGGGGCTCCACTGATGACCCGTTGAACTCTACATGTTTAATTTATGTCTCATCATTAATGGAAGAAGAAGCAGCTGCTGGCTAGCCCCAGCCAGGGGCATCCCTTCATTCACCCCCGAGTGGATGCCTGGGTGAGCAGAGGGGACACTTTGGGCAGGGTCCTGCTGCATGTGGGGCTGCTCTTCTCTCTCCTCCTTGGTGCTGGGAAGGCTGTGACTTGCTGGTATGGGCTGTGGGGGCTTTCTGCTGCTGGGTTCCAGGGCTGGGGTCAGGTGCCTGTCTCGCATGTGGGTGGCTGAAATGCTCTGAGACCCACAGGCAATGATGAGAAAATGGGTTTTCTCTGCCATGAACATCAAATTCCAGCAGTGCATCATCCCACTGGAACCTGATGGCACTTTGGCAATGGGCTGGTTGTATTGAATTGATCTCTGTGCCCACGTGTGTTGGAGGGTGACTGGAACAGAGTGGGGCAGGAGGCTGGGATTTGAGCTGCATTACTGTCAGGATGAAGAATTAGCTACTGCCCAGCAAGAGAAATAATTTTGCATTAAGAGAGAGTTCACAGTTAAAGAGCTCCTGCTGCATTAATCTGTGGGTCAACTGGAGCTGCTGTACAACCCCCTGCTCACCAAAGCCATGCAAGTGTAACACCAATCTATAATAGCATGTAAATAGAACAGAACTTATTCTCCACAGCTCCATCAGCTGCAGCCAGTGGAGCAACCCTGCTCTGCCAGAGTGGGCATGGACACGGCTGTGGCCCAGAGTGTGCAGGAAGAAATTTGGGATTTGGGCAGATTTACCCCTGAGGGTGGTGCTTTAACTCAGAGGACTTATTGCCTATAAAGCATTTGCCCTCTTCAAATCCCCCTGCTCTGATCAGAGCCTGGTCAGGATTGTTATGATGGGCACAAGCAAGACAAGTGGCTTCAGCACTTCTTTGAAGGGATGGGGTTTTTATTCTCCAGAAAATTCCAAGACTGGCAACTTACAGAAAATAAACAGGATATGTTGGCCAGGATATGTTGGCTGCATCACCCCCAGGATCCTGGGACACCCCCAAATGCAGAGATTCAGTTCTCTCTGGTGGCTGGAGAAGTTGTTGGCATGGTTTTGGACCAGTCCTTGTGCTCTCCCAAACACTTCCCACATGTGGGTCAGGAGCCAGTGAAGGTGAAGGATGTTCTTCTTATCTTTTGCAGGGGTTTTGGATGTTTTGGTGAGTCCAGGCTGCCAGGGTCCCTTTCTCCATCCCTGCCCTCACCATGAGTATGGAGCATCTCTGCACCTGCAGGGGCAGAGCTAAAGGCACAACACTGGCAGCACATGCCAGTGGAAAGTTTAGCTCCTGTTATGTGCTGCCTCATAGCTGTAGTTACTACCCCATTGCCTCAGGAGTTCACCACGATGCTTTTTTCCACCCAGAGCCCCAGTTTCCCCATCCCTCCAAGAGGGCTCAGATGCTCGAGGGCTCTGGGCACTGGAGCTGTGCCATGGGGACAGGTGGGTTAATTTTGCTGTGGAGGCTTGTGGTCCAAAGCACTGGCTGCCAACTCCCTGGGCTGTGAATGCCACCCAGGGCACATCCATCCCTGATTAATGGAAACTGAAAAGCAGGACCCTAAGGACCTGTAGCTCCCCTGCCCCCTCCCACTACTGGCTGCTGTTGCCAACCCTCGGCCTGCGTTGCTGCCAGGTTTGTCCTGCACAGAGCAGAGGACAGCAGGTTTCACCTTGCCTTCCCATGGTGGAAAAGCAGGCACTGGAGCCCGTGGACACAGACTGTGCCCTGCCTGCAGAGCTGGCACTGGGACTCAGCCGCTGCCCTGCTCCCCCTGCTCGCCCTCCCCACCAGTATTGATTTGACCTGAACTCCCTTTAATGTGCTGTGATTTCTTTCAATTAGGCTTTGAGCGAGGGCTCTGCGATGTTCAATAGAACTGGACCAGTGCCTGGACTAGCACGGCCCAGAGGGAGATGCTTGCAGATGCTCCCCCGTCCCCAACAAGAGCATTCCTCCATGCCCTTTTCCCCCCATGTCCCATGAGGATAGTCCCACTGCTTAAAGGTTGCTCCTTGTCCCCTCTACGTTTCCTACTCTTTGCATCCACTGGACTGGTGGCTTTGCCAAAGGAGACATTTCAGAGTGCTTTTTGCTCTGTGCAGGAGCAGGCCCACTTCAAACAGGAACTGAACCGACCCTGAGAACTCCTCATCTTCATATCCCTAGCAAAGCTTTCCCCTTTCTCCTTGGTGGCTGTCATCTCCTCAGGGATGTACTTAGCCAAGTCAGGGCTTGGTGTCACATTGTTTCCGGCAAACTAATGGGCAGGGTGCTTGTTTCCAGAGATTGTGTGGAGCAGAAATCCCTGCCCTTCATCTCCAGCTGCAATTACCGAAGCCAAGTCGATGCAGTTGATGGTAATAGGATGGTAACACTGTCTGAATTTGTATTTAATGCTGATTCCAAGGGTCTGTAATCTTCATCAGCACCACATGACTTTTTATAGAACAGAAAAATGTGAGAGCGGTTAATGAGCTGTAATTTTGGAGAGCTTCTGCCTTGATTGGGACTAATTATTTTCTTTATAAAAATAATTAACCATCTACACAACCTACAGGGTGAAAGGCATGTGGCATTAATTAAACCATGCGGTATTTTCACTGCACCTTTATCTCCAGTTTCCCAGCACATCCCAAACGGTCACACACTGCGGAAAGCCAGGCTGGGCACAAGCTGCCATCATGTGAGGGCTTGTGCTGGGCATGAAGAGCAGGCCCTGGGTGAGGGGGCTGCATCAAGATCCCAAATCCACAGCCTCTTGGCCCTGCATGTACTGTAAAACTCCTCATTTGGGTAGGAGAGGCTGGTTTGGGGAGGATAAGGTGATGGTGCTTGTGCGTGGGCTGTCTGTGAGGGTACAGAGGGGATACTGGGGGTGTCAGTAGAGCAGCCAGCGGGACCCTGGCAGGGCACAGGGGTCTGTGCTGTGTGCTGTCATTTGCTGTGGGGCATCAGGATATCCCAAAATGGAGGTGGTCGCTTTGTACAGGCCAAACCTTTGTTCTCCAGCACTCTGAGATCCCGGGATGAGTCCTGGGCAATTGTGCCCCGGCACTGGGGCTGTGTGTGCTTAGACACACACTTACATAATACACAATTGTTAACAAAACTAATTCCTCTATTTTCCTGGAGGTATTCTGAGAACTAATGAATATATTTGCATAATCTTGATTTTGTTTATGAATAATTCTGGATTATCCAAATGTGAATAACACCAGGGCTTTGCCACTCTAGATTGCCTTTCAGCTGAGGATAGCAAAGCATTTTACAAATATTAGTTCAGCCTCACAAATCCCAGCAAGCAATAAAATTATTATTACACCCAATTAAAGATGGATGGGATGGAAACTGAAATGATTCTCTGCAGCCCCTCCTGGCTGGGTCTGCCATGGGGACCCACCTGCCTCTTCCAAATCTTTCCCCTAGGAAGCAGCAAGCCGACAAATATCGTGCCCGCCCCCCCCCCCCCCCCCCCCCCCCTTTCTTTTTTGGGATGATTAAAACAATGTTCAGAGTTGCAAGGTGGTGTGGATGGGTGGGGACAAGAGCTGAGAGCAGACAGGAGGTTTCTTTCTGGCTCTGACTCCCACACAGCACTGAGCACCCCACAGCCATCTGTGTGGCAGGGATGGCACACCTATACCAACCTTTTCCTCCTTGGAGCACGGTGGGAGGAGAAAAGGCCCTGCCTTCCCTTCCAGAAACTCTCCTTAACTCAAAACCTCCTCAACAGTTGTTCCTGGGCAGGCAGCATGACCACTGAGCATTCCCACAGGACCAGGGGGTGCTACAGGGAAAGAGGATTGGAGTCAAACCAAACGCTCCCACCCACGAAGCTGCAATTCGGGAGCTTTCCAGCTCAGCTGACACTGCACATACAGGGAGGCAAAGGCCCCTTCTGGCCATTAAAAGCCCCTGCCAGCAAGTGAGGGTGGGGGTTTAAAGCCCACTTTCCACATCCTTTGCTGGGCTGGGAACGTTGCAGGCTCATGGCTCAGCAGCAGAAATCTGTTTGTTAATTCCCTTCCATGGGAGCTAATTGCTGCCCATGCTTCCCTACGTGGGGACATCTGCTCCTCGCTGTGTCACAGAGCCCTCCTGGCCCCACATGGCCCTGGCAGTGCAGCCCTGGGCATCACAGGGGGATGGATGTTCAGGAGACAAGTCCCAAACAGAACAATGTCCAGGGAACCCCATCTCACCAGACCCTGCCCAGGTGATGCCCTGGCTGGGGACACCCATTTGGCACCCAGTTTGGGGACATCCATTTGGATGCACCCCGTGGGTCTGTCCTGGGGGGCCTGAGCATTTTTTAATGTTGGAGTCATTTCAAGCCAAGCCCTTGGGATCACTGTTCCATAGCCGCAGGCTACTGAGCACCATGTCTGTGTTCTGGCACATGGGGTGGCTCAGGGGCTGGTTTACTAACAACATGTGGTGATCTGAGTGTCCCTGTCCCCAGGATGGATGGATGGATGGATGGATGGATGGATGGATGGGGCAGCAGCCAACCAGAGCCATTCCCAGGGCAACTCTGCAGACAGGTGGCAGCTGCATGAACAGGTTGTGTTTCTGGCGTTATCCGAGTGTTAGAACCTCCAGTGTGTTCTCCCCTTTTATCAGTGACAATTCAAAGGAAGAAAATTAAGAGAGAGGAGGAAAAACTTTATGTGAGTGGCAAAGGCAGCATTGCTGCTCCAAGTGGATCTTCTCCAGCCGCCTTCTCCTTGCTGCTTCCAACGTGCCTAATTACTAATTAATTTTTAAAGTTGATCTCTCAGTGCTCCCAGGAGCTCTGGGTAACTGTGTGCTTACAATTCTCTATTTGATTAAATTTTAACAAGTTGTTATTGGCAAATACACTATTTCACTGCCGGTTGCCATGCCAAATAGCGTGGGGTTTGGACAATGGGGGGAATGGGCACATCTGATGGTCCCTGGAGCAGGGGCTGCCCCTGTGCAGGCCCTTGGGCTGACCTCGTTGCAGGCAGTGCCAAAGTGCTTCTTTTGTAGGACATCCATTTTTCTTTCATTTCTTTGTTAAACCCCTGTTCATTTCTTTGTTAAACCCTTCCTGAAGTGTTAAGCATCATCCACTGGTGCTCCTCAGCTTCTGGCTCCCTGTGCTGTGTTGGGAAGTGCCCAACCACGGCCGCTGGGCTCCCTCCCAGCCCCTGGTCCTGACCTTTGCCCAGCTTGGTTTTGCCCTGTGCGGCTTGTGGGCAAGGGTTTAATGGGAAATGTGAGCTCATATCCGGACTTTTCCTAATCACAAGCTCTGCAAGGGCTGTTTCAGGTTGCTCCCATGCCTGGCTGTCAGCTCACCCCCTTCATGGCTGCTCCAGGCTGCCTTGATGGCAAGGAAAGGATCTGGGAGTGCTATCTGAGGCCAGCCTGGGACAAGAGTGGCTATGGGGCTACTATAGTGGGGTTTAGCAGAAGCTCTCAGCCCCAGTCCTCTGGGTCACTCAGGAGCCTGGAGTCCCCCAAAACATGGATCATGGAACGATGTGCCAGATTGCTGTGCCATGAGGCAGCATGGGCATGTCAGCACTTTCATCTGCATTTGCAGGCACCTGAAACGGCCAAGACTCCTTTCTTCGTATATCCTGATTGAGGAGAAAACTGTCTCCTGTACAGACATGGGAATCCGCAGGGTATTTGTCTAAGGAGGAGGATTTGAGGACAGGAAAGGCGCAGGATTGTCCCCCAGAGAGCAAGCTTGGCCTGGCAGCATGCAGGTGCTGACGGGCAGGACGCTCCACAGGGACCTCCGAGCCGGCAGCGTGGGAGGCACAAGATGCCATAGAAACCTTCGAGATGGGGCAGCAGTCCAGGTTTTCTTTAGAAACAATGTGACCATGTGCCATATTCCTCGGATTTCTCTCTGATGTCACTGGCAGGCAGTCAGCAGAGCCATCCTGGGTTGCTGGCAGCAAGGGAAAGGGACACAGCGCCCTGCAAGGCACTCAGGAAGGAAGGGGGACAGGGGATGGGGCTCTTGGTGCCCTCCTGGGGAGGAGGAGACCGAGCCGTGGGGAGCAGGGAGAGGCTGTGCTCACCCTCGTGCCTGACCCTGCCTAAGAAGGATGATTCACAGAGGCACTGCTTTCCCCCGTGGAGTTTTCCCTCTGCAGGGATTGTCCATCCCATGCTGCACAGCAGGAGCCGCCGCCGCTGCCAGCTGGTGCCCGGGACGGAGCCCTCCCCGTGGGCTGCCACCTCACAGCATCCCCCGGAGCATCTGGCACTGATCCTGCGCTGCCACCGGGGCCCTCTTCCAGCAGGCAAGCTCCTCTGTTCTGATCCAACCATGCATAGTAAATCAACTGCTGGAAAAGAAAGAGCCAAGCTGCTTTTTTGGCCCGGGATGTGCTGAGAGCGGTCGTTAAACATTTCTGGAGTCCCAGAAGGAAAAGGAGCCGCATCCAGGCTTGTGGCAGTACACAGGGTTCCCGGGAGCAGGAAGGGGAGGAGAGTCACGACTGGCAAAAATTTGATGAAAAATGTATAGTACAGAATTGTATTTCTCTTCTGTTTGAACTGCCTCGAGAAACCCACGTGCCTTTCTGCAGCTGGTGCCTCTGCTGATGCACAGAAAAAAAGAGCGGGGAGAAGATTAAAATTGAACTGGCTTGGAGTCTGTGTAATCAAGGAAAATATCTCGGTGATTTGCTATTACAATTTTCAATAACAAACTGCAGGACTCCTGCTGCACTAATAATAACGGGTTGAATGAGGTGGGGAAAGCACCTGCCATGGGGTGTTTGTGTGCGTGTGTGTGTGCTTGTGGGAAGCACTTACAATATTCCCCATGTCCTAATTTTGAAGAGGTATTTTTAGTGCATATTTCAAAGAGCTTTACATAAACACATCTGCTGGAGTTTTTGCTGGGAAATGTCCTTACAACACTCTTTTCTGTTCCCTCCCTCTCGGGAGACAAGGGAATGGTCTGACCATTTTCTTTTTCAATCAGGTGAGCAAAGCCAGAGAGCAAGAGAGAAAATCACAGGCTCATTTTGCTGGTGCCAGAAGACTTCTCAGCCCGAAGGGTGGATTTTAGAAACACTTTGAGCAGCCCTCACTAGAGCCCAGGGCAGAGGCACACATGATACGGCTGTGGCATGGAGCGCAGGGATGTCAGAAAGTGGGGATCCTGACCCACCACTGCCCTCTCCTGCACAGCCAAAACCTCCAGGTGAGGAAAGGAGAGGAAAGATGGGGTATTCCATCACCTGTCTGTGCACTTTTTGCATGTTACTCAGGAGAAGTGGTGAGAACATCCCTGGTGCTAGTGGCTGCAGGCACAGGAGTTTCTCCAGCCTCCCCTCAGGATGCCTGTGTCCTGATGTTCCCAGTTCCAGGCAAGATATCCATCCTTCATCATTTAATGCCAGTGAAACATTCACAGCTTTTAGGCTCATCAGAGATGTTTTAACCTTTTTTGTCTGGGGGCTCCAGTTGGCTGAAGCTGCTTCTGCCTTTTCACTGGGGGGTGTAGACATGATGGGAACCTGAAGCCAGCCAGGGCTGAAGCAGGGAACATAGTAAAGTTTTTATATTAGCTATCCCAAATCCTCTGACCTTGGAAGTGCTGCCAATGCAGGTCTGCCAAATGCAGTCAGTGCCCGGGGCCTCTGAAATGCTTGTGCATCCAGCACCCAACACAGCTGCATGTGCAAAGGAAAATAAAGGATAAGAAACCCAAAAAACAGCTTGGTTACCATGATTCAGCCCCAGTTTGCTTACACTTCTGCTTGCAGGGCAGCTGGGAGGGGCACAGGGGCTGCACAAGGCCACTGAGGCTGGAACTGCTGGGGTTCATCCTGTGGAGGTGAGGGACAATGCAGCCGAGTGAGGAGATGGTCTGATGCCAGGGTCCAGCAGCTGAAAGGTCATTAGGAAGACAATTTTCCTGCTTTTGTCTCCTTTTGAGATGAGTTACTGTGGGGAAAAGGCTGATTGATGAAAGCTTTGTGGCAGGAGACTGCTGTGGGGCCGGGGCAGCTGGGCTGGGACGTGGGAGCCTGTGGGCAGGGGAGAGCAGTGCCCGGGCCCCGGCAGCCCCGGGATGGCAGCACACAGGGAATGTCAAGGGCACACCAAACCCGCACTGACTGCTGTCACTGCGGGGCCGGCGGGGATGGGTGTCACTGGGCTCAGCTCCCGGAGCAGTGTGTGTCACCAAGTGCCACATTTCATGGCCTGATGAGATGGCATTTGGCCATGGCATGGAGCACGACAGCCCAGGATGGAGGGATGAGCACGGTTTGGGAGTTTGCTCCCTGAGGCAGCAAATGCTTTGTGCCTTTGTCCCATCCTCTGTGGAGAGTGCCAGGATCTGTCTGTGGGCAGGAAGGGCAGTGCTTAACTGGTCTCCATGGTCTCCCCACAAACTGGGGGTGACATCCCTTCCCCAAGGAAGGGAGGCAGAATGGGTTGGCCTCAGGGATCCTGCAGGGCACTGCCAGCAGCAAAGAACCACCCATCCCTTCTCCTCCATGTGGCCATGGTGGTTTATGGTGGTTTAACCCCCCTTCAAATAAGTAATATTTGGGTTCCTTCCCACCAGTGACCTTTGTATTAGGGTAAGCAAAAGATCATTTCCCTCTGCTGCCAACATGTTCTGTTAGAGAAGGAATACACGTGAAGCCCAAATCTGACACCACAACGCAGAGGTGGGCAAGCTGGGCTGTGAGAGGCTTGTGCTGGTGGAGAGTTGAGGGCCTTGTGTGCCTGCTGCTTGCCTTCCAGCCACTGCAGCACTGGCAAAAATTGCCATGAGCCCAAAAAACCCCTCCTGGACTAGAGATTGCTGGGATGGGAAAGGACAGGATGAGCCAACTCTGGTGGGCGGTTGCACAGGGCATGTTCTGCACTGAGCTGGTGGCAGGCAGCCCACAGGTGCCTTACTGTGGGGGGTCGCCCATCAGGAGCAGCTGTGCTTGTTCTGGACAGGTCTGATGGATAGGCTGGATTTCTGCAGGGGAGAAAGAAAGGAAAAAGAAAAATGAGTGCAGGTGCTCAAATCGCCAAGTGGAAATGGAGAAACTTGGAGGGCAGGTGGGATGGGTGGGCAGCTGCCTTGTCCTGGTCCAACTGTCTGTGCCCAGGAGTGCATCCTTAGGGACAAACATGCTACCAATACACTGGGGAGAGAGGCTGTGGTCCTCATTAGGAGTGGTGGAACAGTGTTGCCCCCCAGCAGGGCATCCTTCCTGCCTCCTCTTCTTCCTGCCTCCTCTGGCACATCCTCTGAGCTGCATGAGTCCCGTGCTTCCAGCAGCATCCTGCTGAGCATCCTTGCTGCTCTCTCTGGGCTAGCTCCAGCAAAAACACCCACAGAGGCTTTTTCTTTCCTGCTGCAGGCACAAGCAGCAAGGAAGGTGTGATAATCCCTCCTTTGAGGCCACAGAGATCATTCACACCAAACTGCATCACTTTTATATCAGTCATGAAAGACACAAAAGACAATAAGAAAAGAAAATGTTATATATATATATATATATATATATATATATATATATATATATATATATTCAATCAATGTCTATGGAGCTCCAGGCCAGGGGATTACCAACGAGTTTAAAGCGTTAGTGACTCTCAGCATCCATCAGAGGAGAATATTTGGTTGAATAAAAGCCAGCCTTTGATGGAATTGGAGAATTATTATTTCCATCAAGAATTACTTCCACGCTCAGAAGAAATGGTTCCTGGCACGTTGCAGGACAGGAGTCCTTGATTGCCTCGAAGCCAATATGTTTTAACCCTGGGACCTGGAAATCCCATTAGTGGGAGCAGAGGCTGGGTGACAAGGATGTCACTTGCCATGCCCAGGTCTTGGCAGCGGTGTTCCAGCCTGCTGCCAGCCTGGGGACAAACCCTCCTGCCTGTGCTGCTGGAGTGCATCCAGCTCAGACTTTACCCAGATCATTAATTTGGGGACATTTTTAGTGGATCCTAGTGACTGAGCATCAGAAGGCTGCTCTTAAAAGGGGTTTTAAGAACCAATTAGCTGACACACAAAACGATTAACCATGTAGCTTCCTGGATGGTTAAAAATAGTGGAAATATTGGGAAGTGACTAGGGGATCTATTACAAACAGACTTTTTAAAGCAAGAGGGACTGTTCACCTCCTGCATGTTCTGGGCCAGAAATATTTCACCCAGCTTCCCCCCTGATCCCTGTCCCTTGTATCTGGCTGTGCGTATCCTGAAATATTCAGGCATTACAAAATGGGCTCCAAGGAGGAGCTGGCTGTCAAAGAAAGTGGATGCTTGTTGAAAGAGAAAACACAGGTGGAAAGAGAGGGGTGACCCTTCTGCAGGTGCTCCTGTGCCAACTCCAACCCCAGGAAGTGTTATTCATGGCTGAGGTAGGCAGCAGGATGTTCCCTGGGGCATGCAAGGCTCTGGCCATGCCTAACTGGGGCTTTTTTAACATCACATTGCTCTTTAACCACTCTCTTGCCCCCATTTAACCCCCAGATGTGCAGCACACACCTGGCCCTGGCCCCTTGTTCCTATCTCCACAGCCCATGTGTGATGGCTGTGGTGGTCTCTGCAGCCAAAGCATCATCCTTCACTGTGGCTGCAGGGCTGGCAGGGGGACATCCCAGCCTCCCCCTGCTCTGGTGGGATCCACATGGCCTGGGGGCTTCAGAATGTTGCTTTCCAAGGAGAGAAGGTAGGTCTGGTGGCTGACACAGCCGTGGTACTTTGCAGAGCTGACCCTAAACTGGCATGCATAGCCCAATCCTGGGATCGGCTTTAAAATGATAATGGGAAGAAACAGGGACACTTTTAGTGCCAGCTGAGCCCAACCTATCCTGGGTATCACCCCACAGACAGGTTGGGCCTGGACATGCACATGCTTGCTTTATGTATTCCATAATGCTCTGGATGACACCAAACCCCAGTGTTTTCAGCACCCCTGCTGGGTACAGTTTATGGCTTTTCATTAATCTTTTCATTCTTTGAAATAAACATCTGCAGGGCCTGGAAACCTATTTACTTTCCTCCCAAGTGTCTGCACGCAGACTTATTTGGGTTTGTTTTCTCCATTTGGCTTCTTTTCTCTTTTTGAGCTTGCACAAGCCCCAATGTTTCATGGAAACCACTCACTCCAGGATTTGCCTGCCTCTGCTCAGCTCCCTGAGCTCTTGCAGGCACTGACCTGGCCCAGGGGGTTCTCCTTAGCTCTGCTGGGCTGTCCCAGGTTCTCAAGGTTGAGCTGTCAGCAGGACCAGGTGTGTTCACTAGCCCAGCACCTTATTCATAGGAGTGGGGAGATTTGCTTCCAGTTGAGGGATGAGGATGTGTGGCAAGGTGTTATCAAAGCAACAGCAGATTTGGAAAATTACATTTGAAATGCAAAAGGAATTTTTTTTCTATCAGAGTGTAAAATCTGTGCTGTCTCTGCAGAGCTGGTGATCTAAACCCCACAATACAGGAGAAGATATCCTGACTGGCTCCTGTTTTCCCTTCCCATTGGGTTGGATCTGGCCCTGTGCTGTCCAGCTGCTCTTTGGCTGCCTGATGCTCGTGGCATCTCTGCCTGAACAATGAGCACAGCATGCTTGGGCTGGGGTGCAGCTTGGCTTGGAAATGGGGAATTTTAGAGCCTTGTAGGAGCATTTCCCACTGCAGGGCTGAGCACTGAGAGCAACCTGCAGCTCTCCTTCACAGCAGCACAGGTCCTACCTACAAAAAGGAAAGGAGATTTCCCACGACATGGGGAATGATCCCAGCTGAAAGGACGGCTCTTGATGACTCTTTCTCTCCTCTTGCCCCAGCAGTGGGACGCTCAGCTGCCTGCCGTACCCTGCAGAGGACAGACGTCCCGAGAAGTTGAGCAGCTGCGTGGTCAGGGAGCCCTCCAGCACCAATGGCTGTGCGAAGGGGAGGGAGAGACGAGACCACGCTCACCGCAGGTCACGCAGGTAGGAGCCAGGGCCGTGAGCGGGGCCACCCTGGAACACGGGGGTGGCAGGGGAGGTGTCCATGGCTGTTTACTCAACCCCTCTGAGGTCTGTGAGAGCTGGGGGTGGCTTAAATGGCTCAGTATGTATGCAGAAAATGTATGCAATTGTATGAAATCCCTGTGTGTGTTTGCAGGGACAAACCTGCAGTTCGTTTCTACTCCAGGGCTTGCTCTTACAGCCTTCTTCAGAGTCTTTCAAGACCTGTCAGCACGCCTTTGCACTACCAGGTCTGCTGGGAATCGCCCTCAGCAATTCCCCTCTCCCCATGCTTAGGTCAGCTCAGCAGCATTGCCTTCATTAGGACACAGTCTAATGTTATCAGCTTGTCGTTAGTCCCTCACCACTTGAGAGTGGAAAAATGAATGGAACATTGTAGATTAAGTAACTGGGGTCTCTGAGCCCTGCCTGCTCAACTGTCTCTGGGATTAAAGCCTCTCAATTTGGTTAAAGATGCTGGAAAGAAAGAGCAAGAAAGCACATTTTGTATCTTCAGATTTCAGGCCAACCGGAACAATAATCTAAAGCACATTTTTAATTAGACTTTGATTATAATCACGGAGGAACAATTGAAGTCAGATCAGCGCAAGGGAGAAAGCTGCTACATCAAAGACAAAAGACTTTATTTGGGGAGAGGGAGAACGGCTCTGCAGAAACAGCCTGTGGCTGCATGGTCAGGTGTTCCTCCCTGCTCTCCCTTGGCTGTGGCAATGCCCAGCCGTGTCCGTGGGTGTCTTTGGGCAGATGTCCAAGCTTAGCGACAATGAGACATCCTGGAAAATGCATTACTTCTGTCTGCATTAAGGTAGAAGGCCCACTGAGCCCAAGGTGTGCCACATCCTCTAATGGTGCTGCTGCTGGTCTGTGCTGGTCCTTGGGAGGAGGAAGTGAGGAGGAGTATGTGGGTGCTCCGTGGGGTCATGCTGTGGTTGCACAGTGGATTTACTGCACCAGAAGCACTCGTTATCCACAGCTCGCAACTGAAGCATTAGCTTGCAGTTTCATTTTGCAGAGCTTTTATTTTTTTTCCAAAGTGTATTAAAAGCACTAAGCAATTGAGCTTTTATGATAGTGTAATTCCAGTGGTAATTCAAGCCCTGGATGACCAAATGTTGAGGGGTGGTGGAGTCTGAGTGTCCCCCCCCCGAAGAGTCATTTGCTCTGCATTAGGACTTTTATTAGCAATAATGTTTGTTCTTGCTGCAGAAAACTGCTCAATTTTTGGCCTGTTTCTGTAGTGAAGGTCTCAGAGTGTTCTCCAGCCATGGGGTTGCTTCCACCCATCCCTTGCTCCTGGCTTTTCCCAGTGGCAGAATGAGAAGTGGGGAAACTGAGACACAAACCCAGCACCCTCAGTGATTTTTCAGAGGCCCTGGGGAGCTCGCTGTGCCCCTACAAACCTTGGTCCTGGATCCATTTGGGGATTCAGAGAGATCTGTGGATCTGTTTGGAGATCCACATGGCTGACTTGGGCTGATTTAGGGATGCCACCAGGCTGCCGCCAGCTGCCTCTGTCTTTACAAGCATTTGCTTTAGTTAATGAGTAGCCACAGAGTATCTGTCATTTTTTCAGCCCAATGCTCTGAATTAATTAACCACGGTATTTGCTTTTCATTGAAACATAACACGATTCAGCATCATATGTTTAAAGAAGAAATTAATTTGTAGGAGGCTTTATTTTCAAGGTTTAACAACCTTGTATAAGAGATGCATATCTCCTTCAATTACCATAGTGTCTCAATAAATATATATATATTTCTAATCAATTGCTACTTAACACATGTCAAATCTTTATTATAGTTAGATGCATCTGGTTGCAATAATTACTGTATGCAAATTAAATGCCAATTAATTATTTAAAGCATATTTAGAAAGAGCAACAAAACCTATAAATCTGTTTAGGAGTTGTTAACCTCAGCAAACATGTTTTAAATAATCAGCACTGCTGTGGTGTAGCTGTCTTGTTGTATCTCTATTAGACACTTCATTTAAACTGTGACTAAATAATTCGTTAGAGGGTAATAAGACAACACCCACACCCTTGGTCCACCATGAACACTGATCTTGCTGCCCCATGTCCCTGAGCTGGGGATGGCAGAGAGTCCCGTGTGAGCCAATTCAGGGTTTATTTTTATTATTTTTAATGTTTATTGGGTCTTTCCCCCCATTCTCAGCCCTTTGTGTGATGGGGAGCGGCCGCTACCGGCTCGGGGGAAGAAGAAGAAAAAGAAGTCTGGCCGCAAGAAGAGAAGGAGGTGAGGGAGCCATGGTGGCATGAGGGGACAGGCAGGGCAGCCCTTGGCTGGGTGTACGCAAGAGGGTCAGTGAAGGAGGTGCGGGTGCCCATAGTGGCATGAGGGGCGTGAGGGGACCGGCAGGCCAGCCCTTGGCTGGGCATGAGGGAAGAGGATCAGTGAAGGATGTGAGGGTGGCTATGATGGTGTGTGGGGCAGGAGGGGATGGCAGCCCTCAGCTGGGCATGAGGGAAAAGGGTCTGTGTAAGATGGAAGTATGAGGGCCTGGGGGTTCCACAGCCCAGGGAGGTGCGGCCATCTTCTCGCCCTCCCCTCAGGGCAGCAGAGCTGGGTTGAGGCTCATCCCTGGGCTCATCCCTGGGCTCATCCTGCTCCGACCAGGAGCCCCCAACCACTCTCCGCCCTGGAGGTACTGCCGCTGGTGGTGGGGTGAGTGTTGGGGTGGCTGGGATGGCTGTGAGCAGCCCTGTGGTCCCTAATGCCCCTCTGCCCCCTCAGGTCTCCCTCCTACAGCCCTTCACCTGTGAAGAAGAAGAAGAAGAAAAGCTCCAAGAAGCGAAAAAGAAACAGGTATTTTCCCCTTGAAAATGTAATTCCCCACTGGCAGTGGCTGTTTAGGGTTTGGAGAAGGGGTGGAAGGCACTGCTGCCTCAGGCAACTGTTGGTCCCAGTGGGCAGAGGGGTATCTGTGGGCTCTGTGAGCACTGGGCAGCCAAGGGGAGGCATAGGCAGAGTCCATCCGGGCTAGGAGGGCATGAAATGGGGTGTCCACACAGTGCAAACAGAGAAACGTGCTGTTGGGGTGTAGGGACACAGAGATGGACAAGCCAAATCACTGTGAGGTCTGCAGAGCCTCAGCCTGCTGTCCTTGCTGTCCTGTTCACATGTCTCCATCCTCTGGAATGCCAGTGGGATCAGTGTTTAGGGCTCACACTGGTCCCTGTCCCTTCCTCCCCAGCCTACAGAGAGTGTCAGGATCAGGAAAAGGCTCAGACCAACTCCCCATATCCACATCCCAGTCTTCTCTCCCAGCCCCAGTGACTGTTTCCACCTTCCTCTTCTGAAGTCCATTTTTAATTCAAAGAGCATGATTAAATTTTAAAATTGCAAATATTGCACTGTTTTCTCTCAGCTGTTAAACCAATATTTGAAGAGAACAGTGGATTCTATCTCCCTAAGAAGGTTCATGTATTTATAATATATTGAACCAAAGAGAGAAGCTACCAAAAGTGGGTAACAGGGTGAAAAGTTGAGCTTGAATCTCTAAAGAAGAGCAAGGGAGAAGGAGAGACAAGGATATAGGAACCCCTTTAAAACACTTTCTTCCCAAGGAGGGATTCTTATGCTCTTTTGTGGATGCCATCTCCTGATGGAAGTCCTGGGTCAGAGGCTCCTTGGCTTTGAACCTTTGGTAGCCATTTATGCCCCTGCAAGCCAAGGATAAGCTGGAGCTGGTCCCATAAGACGGCATGATATGAGCCATTCAGGATTAGTGACCAATGGAGGTTGTTTGCAGACACCTGGTAGCGTTTCAACTACAGACCCCAAGTGACTTTGCCAAAGGCAATCTCAACAGCCCCTCCAGGCAGGACTTCAGGCTGTCTTCTGCAGTATGTTGTGCTCCAAGATGAGATGAGAGACAGTGGGGTGTGTAGTGCACTGGGGCCAGGCTTTGCTGCACGGATGTGTCCTCCATGTGCCCAAGGTGTTCTATTATGAGAGAAGTGTCTCCTATGTCATCCCAGGGGTGCTCCAGGAGGCAAGACAGGGGCACGATGCTGGTTTGGCTGTGAGACTGCTCTGGAGTTACACAGAGAGGATTTTTCCCTCAACTGTGGTTTGGTCCTTCATACAGAAAACCAGGGAATGGACTCACCTCTACAGGCAGTGCAAAATTGGAGGCAGTAGCAGAGAAAAAGGACCCACCAGAGATAGGGGATGTATCTGATCTCTCTAAAGACTTGTTATCCTGAGGACCATATTCTCAATTTCATGTAGAGTGTGCTAGTCCCTTCTGCCACACCAGCATTTCTCAGCTGCTCCCTCACCAGCTGGCTAAAGAAGAGCTGGGGCCATTCTGCCCAGGTGGTACATGAAGTCTTCTCTCAGTGCTCAGTCTGAGCCTAAACACATTGACTTGGATTCAAATGTCCAATTTTGTGAGACCCTGTATTCAGTGTACATATTTGTGTCTTGCAGGTTATCGTCAAAGAAGAGAAGACACAGGTAAGAGTCGAGCAAGTGTGGGTGGTCCCTTAGAAATAAGAGTTTAATGGTCTCTTCAAGGTTGATGTTCACTGAGTGGGGGCAGAAGATATTTCTTCTGCGTTTCCTTGTGGAATCCCCTTGGGTCCCTCCATTCCATGTGGGTCTGGGGATTCTGACTCAGTGACTCCCCAGGTGTGGACTGGAAGAGCTTTCCTGATTCCAGTATGTGTGTATACATTATCATGAAGTACTCATTTTCTCTATGGAAGAAGGCAAAGTCACCAAATTGGCTGATCCCTTTGAGGGTTTTGGCCAAGTCCATGAAGCAGATTTGTCAGGAGGTACTCAGACCCCCTGTGCTGTGACAATCATGAATCCCTTTCATTTTTACTGCATGCTCTTGGGCTACCAAGCTGTAACATTGACGTGTGATTGTGCAGCTTTTTATCACAACAGAAATCTCTGAATTAATTAGCCATTTCTTATTTAGTTCTTCAAGCCCCAAAAGTAAGAGAAAGGAAGAAAGAAAACACAAAAAACAGTAAGTAGTGATTCATGGAGTTCCCTGCCCTGCCTGCACAGTGTGGGGCTAGGAAGTGCTTGTTGTGGTGGGGCCCCTGGAGCTAACACCTGCTGCACAGCCCTAAGCAATTCTCAGGATTATTTTGAAGCTAAAACCGGCAATTCTGGTTTTACTGGAATGGAAAAGTGTTTGTAGAGGCTGGAGATCTTTCCTCTCCCTTTCTTTTGTGACACTTCTTTCTGTACTTCGTGTATCTTGCAATGATGTGCAGAGTCTTGTCCATCCAATCCAGAGAGAAGGCTCTAGCTTTTCTGGTGGGGGCTGCATGAGAGGCTGAACTCTGGCCAGCCAGAAGGGCAGGCTGGCACAGTCTTACTGAGAAGGGCCTCAGCAACAACTGGTTTGCTGCTCTAGGAGGTTGCATTAGGACCTGCTCATGAGATTCAGTACAGCCAAGTATCTGAATGGGGTCAAGGGGAAGAGAATGGATTGTTTGGAGGGGATGGAATTTGCAAAAATCTGGTGTTGAGGTTCCCATCAGCCCTGGAGTGCTGGCAGAGCACAATCCTTGTCCTGTGTGGCACACAATCAAGGGGCATGGTATAAAATGGGGTTCCTCAGGACTGGAAGGAAGGACTGTAAGCCGCCTGTTTTTCCCTTCATTCTCTGTCTTCTGGGAACTGCAGCTTGTGGCTTCTCACCTTTCAGAGCAAGGAAACAGTTCTAGGGATGAACTTTGGACACTGACCCCCTGGTCAGCTTTGCTGGGACTTGGGATACTGCACAAGCCATCTCTATGGCATGCAGAAAGCCAGTCTCCTTTTCTCTAAAATTTCTGCACATGAAGTGGCACAGTTTCAGCTCAGTTTCCCCTCAAATTGGGCTGCCGTCCACCTAGAAACCTCAGTGATAAAAGAGAGGCTTCCTAGGTTATCTGTAAAAGGAGGCATCCCCCCAGCCTAACATAGCAGTACCCTAGCAGTGCAGTTAAATCTAAGATCCATGTCCTGCTGGTGTGCCCTGACCTCCGGGAACTAGAGCTGCTGGAATTGCTCTTTGGGGATAAACCAGCCAAGGCGTTTTAGCCTCATCCCTCTGCTGGCAAATCAGAGCTGAGCCGCTCCCAGTTTCTGCAAACCTTTTGCTCCCAGGCGTGGATCAGATGGATCCCATGAGGATTTTTGTATAATCACGCTGCTTTGACTTATCTTTGCATTGAGCAACTGGTTATCTAAATCACACAGGACCAGTTTTCTCTTCTGCAGGAAGGGAAAACAAACTGGAGGGACGGGTGCAGGGGGTGATGAGCAAACATGGGAATTTTCACACAAATCCACCATGTGAGTGAAAGATGTTCAGAGTTGCTGATTTCACCTGTATGGAAATAAGAAAGGAGGATCCCAAAATGCAAAGTTTTAAAAAATATAATCACTGTGTGTGAAAAGCATCAAAGAAAACAGCCAAGCAGAGTTGAAGGAATTGCCCTGGAGGTTGCCCTTTTGTCTTAAAGGAGATGCTTTTCTCAAGCAATCATTTGCTGGGTTTTTATACCAGCAAGTTGCTAAATGCTGTCCAAGCAGGTTGTATTTGTGCTGTCAGTGACTGTGTAGTGTGGCCATGAAGCCAGGCTGTTCCCACCAGCTCACTCACAGTTAGCTTTGCCTGCTGGCACAGCCATGCTAGTCTGAGCAGATGAAAACGCTGACAGATCTAAAATAACTGCTGTGGTGAACAAAGATGGGAGGGAAGGGGCACAGAAGGTGGCAGCTAGCCTGCCACCCATGTCACGCTGCTCTCTGCATCCAGGACTTCAGCTGTTGGCATGGGCAACAACAGCCCTTAAGTAACAGGGCCAGGTAATCCATGAGAAACGGCCTGGTGGTGCAAAGGGAAGTGCAGCAGGGCACTGGACCTCTGTCCCCTACAGAGTTTGCTGGGGACTGTCCTCAGGCCCTATCAGAAAAGGCAGCACCAGTGACTGGGCACCTGTCAGAAGCCAGGGAAATGGTCCTGTCTCTCAAGCAGGAAGCATGCATGAGGCAAGCTGTACTTAGGGAAGCCGTACTTTGTGTAGCAGCCATGAGAGCTGCCCACAGGATTGGCTAAATGCTCCCACCTGGAGAGGGTGGGGAAGGCTGGCTGCTACTGAGTGTATTGTATCACCTGGAGCTTGTCCTTCTGTACCTGCTCTCTAACAAGGAGCCAACACTACGGAGAGGGCTGGAGGTTTGTGATGGGTTGCCCAGAGAGATGGTGCTTCCCCTAAGGCTCAGCAACAGGAAGGTCTTGGGCAGTTGCCTGGCTTTTATACGGTGGACTGCAGGATGAAAGGCAAGCACATGGCTCTTTAAAGTCTTGAAAGGATTGGTGCTGGCTGCTGCAATCCTACATGCTTGTCCGCAAATCTTCCCCCAGCAGGCTACGGAGCCAACCTAACAGCGTGTGTGTAAAATGCTAGCAGAGATCTTGGGAAGATGTCACTGCACTGATGCAGGGACAGAGAATTTCTCATGCCTTGATGTTCTGTGCAGTGTTTCATACACCAATCTCTTCGGTTTAAAATGTATACCTCCCTTCTGATTTGAACATTATCGACTTCAGCCTCCAGCTGCTGGCTCTTGCATCCCCCTACCTGCTAACCTAATGCTGGTTTTCCTTTCTGCTTCTTAAAGCTCTCGTGGGCGCACCCGGAAATCCCATCGGCATCGCCGCTGCCACTCTCGCTCGGAGAGCTCCGATTCCCACTCCCCCAGCTGCCGGAGCAGGTAATGTCACCACTCCCGAGCTCAGGGTCCTCAACACCTCCTGGTGGGCTCAAGGATGTGGTTGCCACAGGCTCTCTGTGCCCAGCCACTTCCCATTCTGGTAGCAGCAATATCACATACTGGGGGCTGTGCTGTTTGTGATCTCAGCCATGGAAAGGTTTTGCCTCAAGAAGCAGTGGCTGCAGCTTTTCGGTCTGACAGTCACTTCTAATCCCCATTGCTCATGATCAGCCCATGACAGCTGATTCCAGTCTAGTGTCCGTTCCCCAGCCCAAGGCCTTTGTACTGCTGATGTCCCAGGAAACCCTTAAACATGGTCTTAGCAATGGAAATACATTTGCCCGTGGCAATCTATAGCCATTGTCTTTGACCTGATTAAAAACTCTCCTCTGGATGACGGATGCATCCTGCGGCCGGCTAAGTTGATGCTGGTGCTAGACCCAGCATTGCTGCAACAACAAGTGATTTATACACATAATGAGTTCATGTTTCATGTTCTCTGAAAGCACTTGAACAACCCACCCCCACTCTCCTACTTCGCTCCTCCTAAGTACTGGGAATTTTCTTATGAAAAGCTGAGGATCAGAGTGGGGAGGAATGAAATCAGTAATTGGAGGGGTGCTCATGCAAGAGCAGAGTGTGTTTTCCTTTGGAGGTGTATCACCATAGGAACATTCTAGGGTGCATGAAGGTAATGGTTTGTCTTGAGCCATCATAAAATCATGCATTGGAGCTGAAATTTGAGGTTAAGGCCCAAAGCCTGGATGCAAAATTATTATTTTTCTTTTAAAGTAGTAAAGCAAAACATCCCTTTTCTTTCCATCACGACTCCACAGAGCAGTCATGTGGGAGAACATTCTCCCATATGCAGTGTCCTAGCACAGAGCTGCCAAGGGTTTGTATGGAGCTGGTAACAGGCACTACTGCAATACTCAGGAATAACATTTTGGCTGTTCCTGTCTCCTGGAGGCACAGAGCCAGGTCTCGAGAGGAAGGGCGAAAAACACGGCGAAGACATTCCTGGCACCACTCAAAGATCACGGCAAAGAGAAGCTCCTCTGCAGAGGTTCAGGCCAATCAAAAAGCCAGCCAAACCCTCCCACTCTACAGCTTCCTGTCTTCTAAGGAAGTAGTAAGTATTACACACTGTCCTCCTTTGCTTGAACTAGCCAGAGGAATCTGGGCAAGAACTCTGGTATGAAATTTTTATAACTCAATTATAGTGATGTTAGACAAACTTGGTTAAGCTGTATTATTAATTCATGGTGCTGTTTTCCAATGTATGTAAAGTCGTTCCTTCCTTCAGCACTTTCACACTAAGGGTGGGGCTGGAGAGGGGGAAAAACTTGCAAAGTCTTTAGCCTATGAATAATTAATTGAGGACATTTAACAAAAAAAAAGTGGCCTCCAGCAACGATATTTTAAAGGGAAGTGTTTGTTATGCAGTTTTTGCTCAGCTGGATGTGAACTTAATTCACTGGTCTTTACATCCAAAAGTTTAGTTCTTCAGGCTGAAAAAAGGTGTCAAACATATACAAAAGGAACGTTTACATTTAATGAGCTGGTGATTATTGGCATGGGATGTTTTTTGACTATCAGGATCCTTTTAGGATCACTGTTGCTCTGGACTGACAAGCCCAGGGGCCAGATCTGGAACTTATGAGCAGCCCTCATTGATGCTAATGGGAGCTGCATGTGCAGCTGAGGGTAAAATCAGGCTCAGTGCTTTGGGATGTTTTTCCATATACATGGAAAGAGATGATATAATACATGAATTGAGGGAGCAAGAGATGGAGAGAACTATTAGATAGAGATTGATATCAGTCTTCCTTTTCTGTGGCATGTTTCCCCTTTGTTCCTGGCAGCAGCAAAGCAGAGGTGTGATGCCCTGATGGTGGTGTTGGTATGAGATAGGCACTCTGGAGAGATAAATTGCTACGTAGGACTGGAAGTAGTGCAGAATCTGATACTCACACATGTGGATGTGTAATGCTAGAGGTGTTTTGAGTACAGAGTCCTCCAAGCCCTGAGTTGTTTTCTCCTTCAGGCCCAGTCATCAGTTGGAAATAGCTCAGCTGCACGCAGGAGCTACATCAGATAGGAGAGAGATGGTGCCAGCAAGAGGAGAGACTCTACCCACTCACCCACACAGACAGCGTGCCGATCAAAATACCCAGGGATTGTACGTGGGTACGGACAGGCACAAGCTGTCTCTCAGCATTATAGATATGCATATTTGCTCTCGTTATAGAGTGTGTGGGGCCATATGAGTCAGTGCTTGTAAAGCCTTATAAGGCAGCGTGGAGAGCAGAACCTCACACCACACGCTCATGTGTGCACGCACACGCAAAGGAAGAAAAACAAGGTATGAAGCTTACTGTCATGAGCTGGGGGTGTCCCCAAAAAAAACCAACCAGCCAAAGACTGTATCATGTCACCAGGGTGTTGTTTGGTTCAAGTGGCATATTTTTCATAAATGCTTTTGAGTCTAAGCCTAGTTTTTAATTAGTGCTAGGTTTCCTCTCTCGGAAGCCAGGCTCCTGAAGCCCTGTGAGGCCAACTGCCAGCTGTTCTGTTTCCTGAGGAAGAGTAAACTCTAATTTAAAATTTTAAAAGCTTTAAAATGAGCTAAACTCAAGCATCCTGCACTCCCTTTTCCATTTGCTTCAATCGAGGTAAATGAGTCCACAAGCTGTAGGGAAGCGAAGACAAGAGCTTGACAGTTCCAGATGCAGGGGCTGGATGCAAAGTAAAAGTCATCAGGATACTCCTGTGTTCTTTCTGGTACGGGTTAATAACTTAAGCAAATATTTTAATGACTGATGAAACCCACTACTGTCCTCCTGTCCCCAAAAGAAGTACATTCTCTTGGGACACCATTTAAGAGCACATTTAAGCACTTGTTCAGACTGAAGCCCCTGGTTAAGAGCTGCCCCTGAAATTTTGCTGAATGAGGTCATTACATATCATGTACTCAAAACTGGCAAGGGAGAAATGGAATAGAAACCTTTAGTCTCATTTATTAATGACTATACACAACCCTTTGATGCCTTTTCTTTTCATGAGTTAAATGGTTGCTCTATGAATAAGCTTAGTTCTGTCACTTTGAGAACAGCCTGAAATGAAAGTGGGCTCTTGCATAATATGTTGGTCACATATTAAAAAAAAAAAAAAGCTGGAAAAGAAAAGATTTTCTGAAAAAATTCAGAATTAGGATTCAAAAATGCCACGTTTCAGTCCTTTATGAGAGTTGGTATGTTACACTCCCTATCCTTCCATCTGGCCTGGCCTGGGCTTCCAAACCGTCCTTACCTGGGGGGACGCACTTGTATCTCCAAAGGAAAGGGATTGTCCAAGGAGGATCAGGAAAAAATACACAGAGATACAGGGAAAAATCTAGGGAGACAATACACAAACTCCCATGAGATAATGCTATAGCACTTCCAAAACAAAGGTTTTGCTTTTCAAGACATTTTTTATTCTACATTGTTTTTCTTCTGAAAATTTGAAATGCTTTGTGGTAAATTCTGCTATCCTCCCCACCCTATTTTTCTTCATTCCTTTGTAATGACACAGCCACAATTTCTAACTAGGTCTACCTGGAACTGGGTGATAAAGCACACAAAACAATGCCCTGCCTATGCATCTACCTTGCTGCTTCTTCCCCTCTTTATGCAAAAGCTGATGCACCCATGCATGCATGTACCCATGCAGAAACACCTCAAAGTTCCCTGCTACTTTTCTTTTTGGCAGTGAATTTCCAAGCTTCTCCCTCTCATTCTCCTTTAATCCCGTGCAGCTGCAATAGCCACCTATGGAGATCAGGATTGTGGGCCTGTGCCTCAGCAGGCAGAGAGAAGCTGTGGGTAATGTGCAGCATTTATTTCTGTACAGAATACACCTGCCCAGTTGCAGACACTTTATTCCACACCAGCACAGATGGATGACTGTGCCACTGTGCTTTCCTTTAGCAGTGCAGTATAAATACCTGCAGGGCACAGATCTAATTGCCTTTGTTGTTCCTGATGAAGATAACTACACCATGCATACACTTTCCTTGCCAGCTCCTTTGCTTTCACTGTAATTCATTTGTGATGCCACAAATTATCACAGGCTTGAGCCAGATTTCCAGTGAAGCTCAGTGGGGTACTGCTGGTCCAAATGATGCTGTTTGTCTTTGTGCTTGTGTCTGCAGGAAGGTAGAATGGGGAAATGCTGTGCAGGGACTGGGACAGCGTGTGCTGGAGGGCTCAGGAAACCTTATGGCAGACCTGCATATTGGCTTGCTGCTGCTGTTTTCTAGCCCGGATTTTGGCTTACATAGGAAAAACTATTCTTTCAAGTGCTAGGCAGCATGTTTTGACATTAAACAGGGTCCTTGAAGAGCAGAAAGGCAAAACCTTCTATAAATATGGAAGTTACTCTCTTTTATCTTTTCCTGTTCTCCCCTCCCAGCCGGGGGACTGAAGTTACCCCTGCTTATTGTCTGACAAATCCACAGCTCAGTACTGGGAGCAGCAGCTGGGGGGAAAGGATCGATGCCTGTATCCACTGAAGGGCTGGGCTGTGCCCCAGGTAACAAAGGAAGTGGTGGAAGACAAACCCTTGCTCCAAAGTAGTGTCAGCCTGGCTCAAGCTGATGTGAGGATACAATACCGCAGCAGGCTGAAAAGATCCTTGAAAAGAAACAAACCTTTGCTTGGTGTTCTCTAGGGTTTACCCTCAGCAATGTATTGGTGAGCCAGGCTGCTCAGCAGTATTGCCATCCAGCCCCAAATAACCCAAGCTCAGAGCTTACAGGGACAGCTGTGTCAGTGCCTCCCTGCTCTGGGACTCAGCTTAGCCCTTGTGGTAGAGAAAGCCTCACCCTGAACTCCCCATCCAGTCCAAAAAAGGGGCATTTTCCCACTCAGTGTTCCTCGAGTCAAGGACTCATAATTGTGCAAAAAGGGGTTATTCTGAATTCCTACAGAACTTCTACTTTTTGTACTCAATCAGAAGTTGGCTTTCAGCCAGGGGTAGGGTTATCAGCAGAGGTGAGCCCATTTCCCCTGAGCTCTGGCAGGTGGAGGTGCCCCAGGGCAGGCCCAGAACCCCATCCCCAGCAGCCCCCAGCAGGTGCTGTCCCTGTGCTGGTGGCTCTGGCAGATGTTGGCCGGGCCCTTGCAGAGAGTGGGGCTTGCCGGGGTCACGAACACAAGTGTTTTATTCCTTTCATTAGCACAATGCCTAGAAAAAGAGAGAAAGGCAGACATTATGCCCCTCTGAAAGAGAAATTAACTCCACTTCGAAGTGAGTTGCAAAACAAGAGACAAAAGACCCATGAAAGAAATCCTGCAGCTCTGAGTGAGGCTATGCTATGCTGCTGTCCCCGTATGGCTGAGACAATGCATTGTCATCTCTTGCCTCAGGGCTGTTTGTGGCACAGTAAATGGAGCTGTTCAGTTTAATTGGAAGATAAGCAGTGATTGTATTTTTTGTAACCTATTAGACCACGCTGCCTCTTGGTCTGAGATTGTACTTGGAATTACAGTCTGGAATATGAGTGAGGGCTTCATTTCTGCTCCCTTCCCTCCCCCTCCTTCCCACCTTGATTAAATAATGATTTGAAACAAAAAATCTCATAAATACATATCCTGGGTTCCCTTGAGGGCAGCAGTAGGTTCCCTGCTGAAAGCTGGATGAAGCACAGTTTACTGAGATTATTTAATTACTTATAAGGGGTTGTGTGTGGGGCAAAATCCAAATGTTCACACAGAATGAATTAGATTTGTGAAAGAACCGGCTCTTTTAAGCCACCCTAGAAAAGTGAAAAACCATTAGAATTCAGAACCACACAGAATGGTGTGATTCAATTGAGCTCTGTCTGGTGTTTTTAGATGTGGTACTCTGTTTCCATCCTGGGTGGCTGGCATGACTTTCAGAAACAGTAGAACGGGACCACAAGCAAAGCCAAGGTCATCCAATGGCGAATACGGGGAATTGGTCTGAGCAGACAGACAGGTTGAGCACCGAGACTTGTCCTGCCTCTTGCTGCAGGACAGAACCTCCACCAGAGCCTGCAGGAAGCTACTGGCTACAGCCTGGTGCCCCAGGGTGGTGGGGCTGAGAAGCTGCTCTGTCTTCCCTGGCACCTCCCTTGCCCCATCCAGATCCTCCAGCTCTCACCCAGACTGCCAGCTTAATTTTTCACTGATATCCACACTGCCTCTTCCCAGGCATTGCTGCCACAGATGTTGAACTACGGAGGGGCTTGTTGATCCTCCTGGTCATTTGACAGATTTCGTGATGTGCTGACAACAGTTGCTACTTTGAAGGTAGATGTCAGCCAAGGCAGAGCAGAAGCAAGTATGCCAGGTCCTGGAGTCAGTCTGAAAAGCTGGTTTAGAAATGCCAAGAAACTGTTGTGTTTCTTGGCAGCAATAACGGCCTTTCAGTTTAAACTGGGAAGGAACAGAAGGAAGGTATTTCTGTGTGTGATGCTGGGGTCAGTGTCCCTTGGAGCAGCCCTGTGCCCACTCCAGGCTTATCCTACCCCTGCAGCCAGGGAGTAGCTCACATGGTGGTTTTATGCTTGTAAGTGAAAGGTGGTAAAAAGCTGGTTGTCTCAGGGTTAGGATTCAGCTTGAATGCAAACCATAATCTGTCTTTTAAGAAAAGAATCTGGTACCATATTTGAAAGTGCAATCCTGTATCTTCTGGAATGTGGCTGGGGTGAGTGCAGTGGTCCACAGCACAGAGGTCAGATCTCTTGGGGCTCTGGATGTGGCATCAGGGTTTCAGAAAGAACTGGTGAAAAGCAGAGCTGGCTATTTGGCTCCCTTAGGCTTCTGTGACATTCCAGTTTCTGCTGGAGTAATCAAGGACTGGTAGAGAATTGCTAGAGCTAAGAAGAAGCAAGGAGCAGTACCAGATGCTGAAATGAGGACTTGCAATGTGTCTCCACTCATTCTTAGTTGGGAACATTTGGGAGACGTTTCTGCTCTTCTGCATTGAAGGTGCAAGTTGGCTAATGAAGAAGGATCAGTTCATTTCCCACGTCTGCTGCTGGGTCTTCTGATTCCTCTGAGCTGGGACTGAGCATCACTTAGAAGTCAGTGTGGGGTGGAGATGGGGAACTCCATTATGGATTTGCTGGGATGAACCAATCCCTTATCCCAGAAGCAGTAATGCTTCTCTCCCTGGCAACACAGAAAGTACTTGGAGATCCTCCAGCTCCAGGTGTTCTCAGAGCACCAGGGTGTTGTGGGCAGTCATCCCTCTGCAGACTGTGCTGAGAGCTGCTGTGGGTGTTGGTAGCTCTGCTCTGGTATCAGTCGCTGCTGGGTCAGCACCTATGTCCAAGTCAGCTGTCCCTGTCCCAGTTAGCACCTTGAGCTGGGTCGAGAGCAGCTCTCCTTGGGGACACAGATTGAATGCCACAGGCAGGAGCATGGATATGGAGGCACCATCTGATAGGATGAAGGAGATCGATGTGAAACATGACACAGACTGTCTGCAGCCCCTCTGAGGATGAAAAAGCCAGCCAGTCCAGAGCTAAACTTTCCAAAGGGACTGGCCCTGTGCCTGCTGTGTGACAGCTGATCTAGGTCTCCTCTGCTGCCTCAGATAGCACCAACATTGCAAGTTTTTTTGGCTCAGAAGGCCCCATATAGGTGAGGGCATGGCCCAGGTCCCCAGTATGGAGAGCATGGCATAGATGGGGGCATTGTGTGCCCCAGAATGTGGCATGAGGGCATGTGCACGTGTTTGACGGAGCACGGCTTGCTGGGAACGTGTTTGGAGGACTATCCTGAATGGGGGGAGCCAAACCTGTGTGTCCACACCCTAAGAACCCCGGACCAAACCTCATGGATGGGTTTGAGGAGAGGGAGGCTCTGAGTCAAAGAGGAAGAGGCCACATGAGAGTGCAGATATGTGCATGTGGCCCTAATTTTCACCCCATTGCAAGGGCAGATGTTAGCATTAACATAGCCTCACTCCCAGTGCTGACACATTCCTGAGCTGGCTCAGGTAAATGCCAGTGGAGTTAGAACTGAACTCTAAAATACTGAAATGGTGTAAATCCCCTTGGTGGTGCTCAGGGTCCCAGACAATAGCCCTGCCTAGGTCAATCTATTTGAGTTTGAGGTCCTTGCTTGCCCTGTTGTGTTCAGCAACCCAGCCAGGGTGTGGCTGGACCCCCTTGCAGAGACTGGCAGGAGTAGGACTGCCGTTCCCTTCCCTACAGGTCTCTGATACACAGTGTGAGGATACACTTTTCCTCCTCTGTTCTTTTGCTTCTTCCCTCACTCGAGTTCCCTTTGTCATTTCCATGCAACTCAGGGGGGATTTAATGCAAGCTGCGATTTTTCAGCACAAGCCATCAGCCTCCAGGAACAGGCTGGACAGGCTAATTTCAAGCGGAAGGAAACAAAAATTAATAATAATAAGGGAGACAAGCGAGCAGACAAAAAGCAGTCATGACATTTGCATAGAGGAGGCAGCAAACAGTTGGCAGTGTGGATTGAAGAGAGCGTTTATGTTTTTTTCATGTAATCTGAGACTCTAATGATGGACTTATGTTGCCCGCTCTTCCTTTTTTCTTACACCTTACCTACTAAAGGAGGAGTTCTTGATGGGTAAGTGGATGCTATCCGCAAGACACCAGGGAATTTATTAGAGGTCACTTGAGCGCATTAGCTATATCTTCTTCAGGGGGTAAAAAGCACACAAAGAAGTATCTGTATACCTTTTATTTCCAAAGGGATTTTTCTTTTTTCCCTCACCCTCTTTTTTATTTTTTTAAAAATTTTTTTTTCTTTTTTTTAAATTTCAAAGAGATAAACTTGTTTATTTGCCAGTTTTTGCTTTGTACAGAAGCCCTTAATTTGATTTGATTTGGTTTATTGTTGCTTATTTTAGTGACATTTGTCCAGCCACTTTATTAAGGAAGCTTAAAAAAATTCACTCATCTAGGTTTTTGTTTCATTTTTGTTTTCTTTGCAAGGATTGTGTAGGTTTTTTACATGTATATATCCCCTTTTTTTTCCTTCCCTCTTTAAGGTTAAATAAGGGCTTTGTTCTCTGTTACATTTTTTATTTAGTTAGTTAGTTATTTTAATTCTTTGGTTGCCCGCTTACTTTGTTGAACTCTTTTGTTTAACATAAACCGCATGCTGATACTCTTTGCATGATCTCTAAATCTTCCCATTACTAAAGCAGGGGGAAAATAAGTTTCTTCTTACTGTGGATTTCTTTTAGGGATATGTGCTTTTGTTTTCTTCTCCTTTCTTCTTTTTTTTCTTTCTTTCTTACTTTGTTTCTTTCCTTTCCTTTTGTTTCAGTGCATCATGATGGTAAAATTTCTGGGTTTATTTGAAAAAAAAAAAAGCTAAGTAAAACCAAAAACAACCCCCCCAAAAAACCATTCAAACAATGCCAAATGGCTTTTCTGCTTTCAGATCTCTCAGTCAGGGTCTTCTGCTGACCTCTTTACCAAAACAGACAGCCCGCCTGGCAACCTAGACAGCCAAAATGGAGAGTATCATGAATATGACTCAGGAAACGATACTTCCTCCCCTCCCTCCACTCAAACGAGCTCATCCAGGTCAAAGGACAGCCAGGAGAAAAGAAGTCTAGTCCATGATGGCTTTGGCCATGTCTTCTCGTCCGGGAAGCCCAAACTGGCCAACAGCGATAACAGCTCTGATTCAGGAAATTCCTTCACCAGTTGCTTTTCCCAGACCAAGGGAACAGCTTTGGAAAATCTGTCTCCAGATGCCCAGGGACAAGACCGAAGGTCAGTGATTACCAGTAGCTGCTGCAGGCAGCCCAATACCTGGTAGATTGTTGCTCTGTGTCTCCTGCCTGCTCGCCAGTTGCCATGATGAGCTGGCAGGGAGCTTTCTGTGCTCTGGAGGCAGGCAGGTACCAATCAGACCCACAGTCTTGCCAGTCTGGAGTCCAGAACCCAGCAAGGACCAGTACTGTATCCTGAGAAGGAAGATAAAACCCAGCCATCGCGTGCCTGGACGTTGCTTGTGTCAGTGCTTTGGCATTACTGTGGTTAAAGCAGGGTTTGGGCCTGGGTCAGGCTGTGTCCACAGCACATCCCTGCTCAGCTGGGCATGGCCATGTCAAAAAAGAGCTCCTGGCCCTTCTGGGCACAATCTGAAAGGGGCATCTGGGGGTTGCCATGCTGATTCTCCCTGTCTGCCTACTGTGGGGAAGGGAAGCAGGGCTCGTTTTCACTAAGATCATTATGGGCTGTTCTTTCACCTGTCCAATGAGCCAAATCCAGCGTGCCCCTTCCCCTTCACAGCTCATCCAGCACAGGTCCAGGGTGACAAGATAGCATCTCCTGCTACTGGGGAGCACAGGGAGGGGCAAGTACTTGGCTGGTTCAGGATAACACAGTAGCAGCTCTGCACTGGGGCCACAGGGCATCCAGCCACCGCCCAGTGCCACAGGTCATTTTCAGGAGAGGGGAGTAGCTGCCAGCCTCCATCACTGCCTCCCATTCCTGGGGGTTTGCCAGGGGATGTTGGGAATGAGGGCACTGAAGTGTGGTGGCTGGTACCCAGGGCTGTGCTCAGGCATTGGTTGTAGGGAGCTCTTCCAGCTCAGGCCCTTGGGTCCTAAAGGCTGAAAGTTAAAGCCTGGACATGGTTTGGAGCACTGAATGTGACAGGAGGGAGCCAGGGGAGCAGGTGATAGTAAGAACAAGCCTCATTTTTCAGTCAGAGGGTAAAATTTTAGGTCTGTATGTACTTTTCACATGGTGACTCCAGTGGGATAACTCTGCCTTCACATGGGTGTAGCTGGGATTGCAGCTGGCCCTGGCTGCTGGGAGGCTGCCTGGCTGCTGGGCTCTGGCCCCAGTTCATTCCCAGAGCACTTCTAGAAGAGGAGGAATTCACGCAGTGCTGTCCAAAGGCAACAGGACATGCCTGCTCAGTGCCCACTCATGCTGCTCCACAGCCAGGCTGGAGCACAGCCCTTGCGCTGCCATGCTCTGCCTTTCCCTTACTCCAGCACTTCTTATCTCACTCCCTGCCCAGGACCAGCACTGCTCCCTGGCCTGACCCAGGCTCTGTCAGCCAGACACCTCTGGTGTGTTGGGCATGGGGCAGATGAGCTGCTGCTTGTGCCACCTGAGAGCTCTTCCACACCTCTTCTCCCTGGCAGAGCCCAGAGGTTGAGCTCTTGGACTCTGACCCACACACATGGGGTCTCCTGCAACAGCAGCCTGGGGAGCTGAGAGGTCTTTTTTACCTCCAATTAGGGAATGGAAGGATGGGAATTTTTTTGCTAGAACATGCTGCTCCCCTCAGCCAGGGCCCAGTCCCAGTTCAGCCACAGCTTTAAAAGTGTCCAAATATATGTTCACAGAGCGTGCCTGTCCTCATGTCTCAGTTATTCAGAGGAGAAGAAGCGAAACTTCCTCCCATCCCCACCCCACAGCTCCCCGCTCAGGCCTGGCTCCTGCAGCGAGTCCTACACCAGCACGGGCAGATCCTCCCCCGGCTCCAGCCGCTCCCGCTCCTCACACCACAAGGCCTCTCCCAGGTACTCCCGAAGCAGGTCCTGCTCTTCGGGAAAGAGGTAAGGCCAGCTGAAACAGCTGTCTCTGTGACCCTGGGCAATGTCTAGCTCTTGCTAGTTCCCTTGCAGGGGGAGGTGTAAGAGTTTGGGGGTGCCTAGGGATCCACAAGGCTTGGGGTGAACTGGCCATGTAAAGCTGGGCTGAGACCCTGGAGAATGGGACATCTCTTCCCCCTCATGATTTGGAGTAGTCTGGTACAGCTTCACCCTCCAGCATCTTTAACTCTTTTATGTTTCTTTCCTATATCCAGGTCTTTCTCACATTCCCCCAGCTATTCCTCCAAATCCTGCAAAAAAAGTCCTGGGAGTAGGAATTCAAGGCCTCGCCGGAGCCCCAGTTACTTCCGCTACAGCCGTAGCAGGTACAGCTGTCTACTCATGTGCTATTTGCTGTCCACTCATGTGGTATCTGCTGTCTCACACTTTCCCCCTGCCTCCATCACTGTCATGCTGGTGTGAGTGATGGGCAGATCCCTAGGCTCCAGCTGGGTCTGCCCACAGCTTTCACTGCCCACACAGCCAGCACCCCCTGCAGCAGGGCTGCAGCCCCTGTCAGAGAGGGATCTGATTGCAGCAAGGAGAGACACTGCTTTTTAGAGTCACAGCTCTGACAAAGAGTTGTCAGGCCCTGGAAAGTGCCCCTGCTGTGAGGGCAGATGCCAGGTACCCTCAGGCTGGCACTCACAGCCTTGTTGGGGGAAACACAGTCCAGGCACCTCTACTCCCTCCACACACCACAGAAAATAGTCTCACAGCTCAGCCCTAGAGATGCCTTTGGCAGGCTTTCCTGGTAGCATCTCTGCTGCTGTGAACATTTTGCAGCCTTAAAATCTTACATTCCCAGGATCGATTCTTGCAGGCTTTGACAATCCCTGTGCTGGTGAGGAGAACACTTCCTGCAGGGATCAGGCAGGCCCTTGACCTGTAATGTGTTGCTTTGCAGATGGCACTGAGCAGGGTGTATGAAGTCAGCCACACTGCACAGAAGGGCCTGTGCTGATGTGTATGGGAATTTAACAAAAGAGAAAACCATAGCAACACTGGCACTCCTTCTGGCGAGGCTTGCGGAGCCTTGCAGGGCTACCAGGCCCTTGGCTCACGTGGGGCCTGCTTGCAGGGCTGTTCCTGCCAGCTCCAGCAGCACGGCCAGCAAGAGCTAAATACAGACTACAGACACAGGTCCCTGGAAGCCATCTTAGCTTGGAAGTGCAAAGCCACTGGAAGACACTGCTGGAACCCCTGGATGCAATTAGTGGTGTCCATCTGTCCAGTCTCTTTGTCCAGCTATGTGAGTGCTCAGGGGTGACACCACCCGAACGCTTAGAGTTGTCCCTTCTGGAGCTGAGCGTCCTCTGCTCATCTGTGCCTTCGTAGGTCATTGCCTCCCCATCCCTGACCCCCCCACAAAGCCCCTGCAATGACAGCTCCCATGCTGTGCCGTCCCCAGGGACCGCGAGCGGGAGCACAAGCACAGCTCCAGTGAGAAGGAGTCGCAGCGGGACCGCGAGCGGCAGCGGCGGCGGCGCTCCTATTCCCCCCTGAGGAAACGCCGGAGAGACTCTCCCAGCCACCTCGAAGCCCGGCGCATCACAAGGCAAGGGGATGTTGTCCCATCCTTTGGAGACAGGCTGAGCTGGCTCTTGCCGGGAGGATGTGCTGTCCTTGGGTCCCAGCCCTTGCCAGAGGAGGTTTCTCCCGGAGACCGGTTTCCCTGAGCCTGATCAGCAGGCCCTTCCACCCCTCCTCTAGAGCTTGGGGATTTCCAGCTGGAGGCAGAGGGAGGATGGGGGAGCGGGGGGGGGAGGGGAGGGGGGGAAGCGTCTCAATTTACAGTAGCTGAAGGGAAAAAGAAGATGAAGTCAGAGCAGGGACTCAGGTGCCAGGAGCATTCCCTCACAGGCTTTTTATTTCACCCTGCCCTGCGGTAGATGTCCCACACTGGAGAGACAAGTATTGACTCTAACCTTCACGCAGAGGGCTCTTTGGGACAACATCAAGTAGAGCCCAGCAGACTTAGTGGCTGGGACATTCCCCAGGGCTGTGGGGGTGGATGTTTGAATCCCAAGGCCCAGTCGGCTACATGATCTCTTTTTTCTTTTAAGCAAACACAATCACATTTTTGGGAGTGCTATGCAGAGTAAACAGTGCTTTTTGGAGATTTTGGCAGTAAATCTGTCCTTGTGTTGCTGGTAATCCACATCTCTCTGTCCCCACAGTGCCCGCAAACGCCCCATCCCCTACTACCGTCCCAGCCCCTCCTCCTCCAGCAGCGCCAGCAGCTATTCTTCCTGGGACAGCAGCTTTAGCCGCTCCCCGAGCCGCAGCCGGAGCTACTCCAGCTACCGGACGAGCCGGAGCCGAAGCTGGAGCAGCAGCAGCGCCGATGGCAGGAGCCGCAGCCGGAGCTCGGGCCCCAGGAGCAGCCGCAGCAGGAGCAGGACCTATGACTCAGGAGCCAGCTCCGACAGCCTGCGTCGTTAGGGAGTGCCACTGCTGGCTGACACCGGGCGCCGGCGTCACTGCCACATTCCTGGCATTCTCCGCTTCCTTCCCACCTAAATGGCCATCGATAGCGATCATCCCCAATACTGACGTGGTGGCGTTGCCGGGTCCCCCTTCCCCGGTTCAGAGTAAGAGCCCTGGAGCGCCTGGTGCAGCCCCTTCGCCCCAGCGCGGAGTGGGTGGATCAGCCCCAGCTCCCCAGGCCAGGCTGGAAGAAGGGTCGGTGCTTTATAGAGGGTCTGTCACGAAAGACCTGCTCCATCCTCCCTGATGCTCCCATCTCCCCATTGCTACTGCTCTCCAAAGCACTACCAGTGGGTCCAAAGGAATGAATTCTGCTCCCTGCTCTTCTGACAAACCAGGAGCCAACAAATTTAACTTCTGTTGGAGGGACAGACCCAGTTAGGGAGGAGTCTGCTGGAAAGCTTTGCTGATGGGGGAGATGGCTGTCCCCACCAAGGCAAATATCAGGTCCTTTGGGTTTCTCCTCCAGACCTGCTGCCCACTCTGCAGAGAAAATATTTATTTTTTTCCGGTCAGCCAGTCCCTGCTATAAATAGAAGGCCAGAAATCCCTTCTGACGTACTGCCTGGCAAAAAAAAGGCTGTTTGCTCTTTCTCCTGCCCTTTCCTACCAGGTAGCAGCACCTTTTGCAGGATTGTTTTATTCCCCCAGCACTGACTCGCTTGCAAACAACTTGCTGAGGTCTGAATCAGACCTGGGACTGGTGGGGTATAAGGCAGAGGGGAGGTGGTGCCGTGCTGTGCTCCGAGGGCCAGGCCACGTGTGGGAGACAGGGGCCATGGGCTTCCCTTCTCGGAGGAAGCCTCAAACAGTTTGGGTTTGGGTTTTTCTTCAGGGAGCGTTGCCCTTGGAGTGCGTTGCTGGTGGGACCAGAGGGAGGTGCAGAGATAGCCCAGTTATGGAGTGCAGTCAGAACACACAGGGTTAAAAGAGCATTGCAAGAGCCAGGGGTTCCCAATTCCCCTTCCTCAAAACACGCAGCAATTTCAAGCAAGATTCCAGGAAATCATTCCTCCTTGAGCCCCTCTGGCTGCTCTGGGGCAGGATCAGCAGCACAGTTGCAGGGCCAGTGCCAGGCTGCAGCAGGATGCACTCATGCCCCAGTTTGTTACTGGGAGGACGGAGCAGCGCAGGGGGACAGGAAGGGCCCCCCCACTAATTGCCTGTTTTTCCAGGGAGCCACAGGCTGCCCTGGGCCGTGGGGTTTTGTCTCCCTGCCAGTCCAGCTGCCTGCGCAATTACTGTGTTTTGCCGGGTAACAAAGGCTTCTCCCAGCACAGGCTGAGCTGGTGCTGAGGAGTTTATTTCCCTTACAACACCTGGGTGCTTAGAGACGCTAATTTGGGCTTAAGACTTCCCTCCCTCCCTCCCTTTTTCCATCCCCTCCCCTTCCCTCCTGCATGATTATTAACGAGTTTGGGCTTAATGAGTCAAGGAGGTGTGTTGTTTAAGTGTTACAGAAAAGGGCTGAGTGGAGCCACCATCTGCAGCAGGAGAGGGGGTAGAAAGGAATGCAACACCCCCCCCCCCCCCCCCCAAATCTCAGGAGTTACCTATGGGTCCCTGGCAGCTGGAAAAGGGACAAAGCAGCAAGTGGAGGAAGGCCAAGTGCCATGAGCTGCTGTGGTAGAAATGGATGATCGCCTCAGCAAGCCCATAAATCTGTTATCTGTTGGAAAGTACAGCAGCGCAGGCTGGAATTCCATCTGGGTGGTACAAGAGGAAGTTTTATGCCAGGGGCCTCTTTCCCAGTATCTTTCCTGGTGCTGGTCCCCCTTGTCCTGTGCCTTCAATGGCCAAAGCTCCCCTTTTTCCAAGAGCCTCATCCCCTGCTTGCAGTCTTCAGGCAATGTGAGGATGATGGTGGCTGAGGCAGAGAGCTGGGCACTAGTATGGCTGGTGGCTTAGTGGGGACGTGTCAATCTTCTGATAAGACCCTTTCTAGGACACAGAGAGAAGCATTCCTGGTAGGGCTGGGCAAATGCTCCAGGGCTGTGGTTAAGGGATCAAAGACAGGATGCCACTGCCTTCCCTCCCGTGCTGGCCCTAACAGCAGCCCCTTGGCAACCTTCTGCAGCGAACTCCCTCTCAAAAGGGCTGAAAACCTCGTGCTTCTTCCCCAAAGAGTCTCTCCCAGTTTGATGCTGAAATGCCCCATCCTTCTGCTCCCTGGGAAGAACCAAAGGCAGTGATGGGAACCCAGATCTACTCAGCTCTGCCAGTGTTTCAGGAGCAGCCTCCTGCCCCTTAGCACCCCGTAACGCACACGTGGAGCTGTAGCAAGGAAGCAGCAAGATGCAAAACTAGGAAAGAAAAGAAGAGGGGCTTTGTGCAACTGGTGTAAATACCAAACTCACACTGACTGAAGTCCTTGTGGCTGGGGGCAGACGATGGAAGCACGACACCAAGGTTAGCAGCATCCACCCCTTGTGGGTCAGGAGATGACCCTGAGGGTTGCGTGGGGCTGATGGCAGCTCCTGCACCCTTCCAGCTGATCCCCATGTCAAGGACTGCCTCTGCCTGTACAGTCTGTGGCAGCTAAACGCTCCTGGGGTTTCCCAAGCAGACTTGCATTGGAGTAAACCTCTTTAAATTATTTATTTATTTATTTATTTTATTATTATTATTATTATTATTATTATATTTTTAATTGTATGTCAGAATGGACCAGTATTTATTTATTTATTCTTTTTTTTCTTCTAACGTTATTTTTGGATCTGTTTGTTTGTTCAAATGTATCCATGCCACCGGTCTCGTGTAAAGGTTTACAGCTCTGGCCCCTCTCAGTGAGGTGACCGGAGGAGTGACAGTCACTCCTGCTGCCACTGTGTCCCTCTGCGCTCTCTGGAGCAGGGCGGAGAGCACGGGATGGACAACGGGACGCAAGACAGAGCTGCGTGTTTTCATGTTGAAATCTCGGATTTCTCATTAGATTTGTGCAGGAACGTGGTGGGTGTGACCATAGAAAAGGGTCTAGGACGTGTCGGAGGTGACGGCGAGGGTCTGCTGGCCGGCTGAGCGCGGGGAGTTTGCAGAGCCGCCAGGGAAGCGTTGCCGGGTGCCAGCTGGCCGGGCGCTGTTTGCCTTGGCTCCGCCGCCAGCGCTCAGCCCGAAACCCGCCTGCTCCGCGCAGCCACCGCCGCTCTCCCTGGGAGGATGCCGTCGCCAGGACTCCCCTGCCGTGTTTATCCCTGCACAGTGACCCACCCATGGGAAAACTAAAGAGATGAGACTGTGAGAGTGATCCCTGCGGAAGGTCCTTGCAAAATCCAGCCTCTGGTGATGGACCTGACCAAGTCTGTGTGTGTGTGTATGTGCTCATGTGCATATACATGTGAGTTTCCCTCGGTGTTATTTATTTTTTAACTTATTTAATATTTTTAGTACAAGCTTTAGTACATCCTTCCTGTTAGTGGATGACCGGATTTTCTGTGGGTTTGCGTGAAGCCTGTGAGCTTTTCTGTCTCTGTGCCTTTTGCCAGTGTTTTTTTGTTTGTTTGTTTGGGGTTTTTTATATTGTTTCTCTCATTAACTGCTTTTATGGATTTTTGCTCTGCATCCAATATCTCAGATTGCTGCAGGTGCTCTCTGCAAAGAGCAGGTTCACCCGGTGGAAAGGCAGCTTGGTCTTTTTGGTGTTGGTGAATCACTGCTGTGGTCAGACACACAAGGGGTGTTCAGGGCTGGCCACAACATCAGGGTAATATCTTGGCTGTTTTTTGGAAGCCCTGTCTCACACTCAAAGGCTCTTTCCCACCCATAATTTTGATTCATCCCACAAGCATCCCTGCTGCCATTCCCTGGCAGAGCACATGTCACAGCACCTACTCCTTGACCCCGGAGCCATCAACTCTCCCCATTCACTGGACCTGCCTTGGCTCTGAGTTTGTCCCACTAAGGGAGGCTTGTTCCACCTCTCCCAACCCCAGGCTCCAGAAAATCCAACACCATTTCTGCAGATTTGCTGGGAAGCAAAGATAAGGGATGCTTGAAAACACTGTTCTGTTCTTTCTTCATTGGTTGCAGCACTCGGCTGAGCTTTGCTTTATGTTGACTGAAATTTTCTCCATGTTTTTGTTGTTTTGGGGACTGAATTTCTACCAAACTTGTCTGCAACAGCCAACCACTGTTATTTTGCTACGCATTGTACATATATTGAACAGGCTGAGAGGATTTGGCCTCTATTTAATATTTATTTCTTCAATTTATTGAGCATTACTTTTAAAAAAGCTATTTGGGTCATGCTGTTGGGTCCATGAAGGCAGGAGGCTTTGAAGTGTTGCCAGATATGTTGGAGAGAGGAAGGCAAATTGAGCTCATTTGGACCTCACCACCAGTATTTAGAGAAGAGCATCATTGTGATGGAGATGGTCAAGGCAGGGGAAAACTCATCTCCTTGAACCAGCTTCTGTTGACAAATCACATCCCCCTGGAAAGGTGTGGGGAGTTCAGAGGTGACAGAACAATTCTGGTGGAGGAATAACCCTGCTCCCCTTCCTCTGCCATGTGGCATAGGGCTGCCATCACCAACAATGCCTGGAGTTCTCTGATCTTCCACTGCTGGGGGATGGGGACACTTGTCACCCTTTGCATCAGTGATGAGGAAGGGGATAGGATTGAAGTGACTGGCCATGGTCTCCACCAGGAAGCAAGGATGTCCACCTTGCCCTGTCCTGAGACCCTCATGCCATGTCCTGCTTTGCCCCATTCCCCAAGCTTTGTGCCAGAGCCGCTAGCTTTGCCCTGATATGAGCTCAGTAGCCAGGGCAGGACTGGGGAGGCCTCCCCTGTTGTCTCCAACATGAGCAGAGCTTGCTGCAGGCATCCTCACCCAGCTTTGAGAAGAGCATGAGATGTGCTAAAAATCCCACCCTGCCCTAGTGTTGCTCCACCAATGCTGCAGCCGTTGTTCTGCTCGCTCGAGTGGGAGGTGTTTGTGCTCCTTGGGCAGAGCTGCCTGCGCTGGTGAAGTGTGGACATGGCTCCAGCATCAGCAGGTGAGTGCTCAGCGCTGGGCTGTTCCCACAGAGCTGTCCAGGAGCTGCCGGGTCCTCAGTCTCAGGGCTATCGGGGTATTGGTTTGAGAAAGGGACAGGTTCAGGTTTGCCCTTTAGTGTCCAGCAGGCTTTTATTACCTCTTCACCAGAGAATAAATAATTCCCATAACTTTGCTGCTACCTGGCAGTTTGCACATGACTGGAAGGGTCTCCAAAGCAACAGTGTCATGGTTAAGCATCCCAGCTTTTGGGCTATTGCCTAGGGAACAGCACCCTCACCAGCCCAGGGCAGCTCTCCACCTTTGAAACCTGGGGCATGAGAAGAAGATTTAGAACAAAAAGTTAAGATGTGAGAAAAGCCACAAGGGGAACAGGGGTGTCTTTGTTCTCTGCCTGTTGGCTGATTCCACCCCGAATGACACCGGTGCATCTGTTTGTTTGAGTTCATTGTAAAGCTCCCCTTGCTCTCTGTCCACATGAGATCTGTATCCTTTAGTCTTCCTGAGTGTTTAAGTTGTTAGCCTGGTTAGAAAAAGGTTCCAATAAAGGTTCAGACAGTATTTCTTTTGCATCATGTTCCTTTTGGATACAAGTGTGTGCACTGGGATATTTTGGGGTGTTACAGCTGCTCTGCAGGGAAGGGCATGTGCCTCCACTCCCAGCTGCCAAGGACTGGCTCCTCAGAGCACTGGCTGAAGCAAAAAAAGTTGTGGGCTAGTATTTCTGGCAGCTCTCCTTTCCCTGCTGGGCTAGGCTCCTGCTGCCCTTTACCAGGCCCTTTGGATCCCCCCCAACCCTGTTCAGGCACTGGGAGTCCAAGCCAGAAATGTGTCCGTCTCTCCCTGGAGGTCACACTGGGCTCACCAGGGCTCTCCTTGGGGCTGGGCCCTTCCCTTCCTGCACAGCCCTTACTCCAAGCCCTGCACAGAGTTCCCATGCCACAGGCGCCTGCCATGGTCACCTCCTTGGCAGGAGCCAGGGGCAACGGGGACTCTCCAGCACCCTGGAAGCTCCCCAGGGGAGAAGCAGCACTGGGCCATGTCCCCATTCTCCTCAATAGGGCCCAGATGGGCACCCAGGAAAGGTCTGGACATAGCACAGATGGATCGTGGGGACACGGGGGAGCATCCCCAGGTCACTCAGAGGAGAAGGGGGGCTGCAAGGGCACTTCATGCTTCCCAGAGCTGATGTCGTGGAGTGGCTCTGCGGTGGGAGGCAGCCAGGAGCTTTGGAATGACAACAGGAGCTAAATCGGGATGGCCCAGAGAGGGTGAGAGCAGGGAGGAGGGGACGTGTGACTAATCGGGATGAACAAGGCGACAGGAAGAATTCCTGGCTGGGGAGGGAGGATGGCCTGGAGCTATGTGGGAAACGTGGGACGGGGGATGTTATGAGGCTCCTGGAAACACGGCAGGGTCGTGGGACTGTCTGAAACCCCCTCGGGGCTTGCCCCTCTCACTCCGTGCATCAGTGTTTGCCCAAGTGTGTCCGGAGGTGGGTGCTGGGGCGATCCTGCTCTCCAGCCAAGCTGAGAGGTGCCCAGCGGAGCTCAGGCTGTGTGGCAGTGACCCCCAGGATTCATGCACGGGCACCAGGAGCCCCCAGCCAGGCAGAGGCAGCCGGGCAGACCAAGGGAATGGAGGAGAATGCTCAGTCCCTCCACTAGCAGCTGCTACCCTGCACCAGGAGTCCTCAGCTGGCACCTGGGACCTCCCCAGGCACCTCCAGGCATCCCTTCGAACACCAGGGAGACCCCTATAGTGGCCAGGTGTCCCTATGCACGGGGGGCAGCCCTGCCCTGGCCAGGGAGAGGCACTTCCCTGCTCCCAGCGATGCTGCCGTGATTAATGGCACGGAGTGACCAGCGGCTGGATCCCTGCGCAGCCTGTGCTGCATTAAAGTCTTCCTGCTGCAATTACTCCCATAGAGTCCATTAGAAAATTGCAGATGCTGGAGAGAAGGAGCATGATGCAGAGCCAGGATGCAGCATGAGGAAGTGGTTCCGTATCCAACATGACCCTCATTGATCACATCCCATCCTCCAGCACACCCTGCTGCCCACCAGACCCGTGCCTGGATCCCCTCCATGGGGACCCCGTCACTGCCAGCTGTACCCCCGCCTGTGGCCCGGCTCGGGGCCGTGTCTCCCAGGTGGACGCCCGCTGGGAGCTCCCCCTCCAGTGCTGCTGCCGTGCCTCTTCCCACAGCGCGCAGCCTGCTCCCGCCGCTGCCCTGTAATTAGCTCGGCCGCGGCTGTGATTAACGCCTCGCCCTGCCCGCACCGCGATTGCGGCAGGGCCGGGGTATGCGGTGGGGCAAGAAGGAGGAGGAGGCAGGTACTGAGCAGTGCCGTGAGCGCCTTGCCTGCTGCCCGGCGTCCGTCTCCTTCCTGCAGTTAGGGGATGTTTCTCCGGGCCCAGCCGGTGAAGATGGCCAAAAGAAGAGGTGTTGGAGAGGATCATCCTGACCCCTGCCCCACATGCCCCAAACACCCACCCCTGGGTGGGTGCTGCGCTGGGGGTGCCACCAGTGACCCATTTCCTGGTACAGTGGTACTCGGTGGCGTGGGGACATGTGTCTACAGTGAGGGGAGCAGCTTGGTCAGCCCCACAACGGTATTTTTAACAGGTGACACTGGAGTGAAAGCAGCCAGCCCTGAGTGAGCCTGGGGGCTATTTTGGGCAGGCAGAGCAGCAGGAGGGGGCGGTAGGGGCTGGGGCAGCTGCCGAAGCACCGTGGCCCCGTGGCAGCCGGGATCCTCGGGCCAGCAGAAGAGGTCAGCTGCCACTGCCCAAATTCTCCACGGCTGTTTCATCCTCTCCAAAATACTCGTCTGACAGGGCAGGACTTGCAAAACACACACCCCCCTCCTCTGAAATGCATATAAATAGTACTCGCCCAACGGCTGGAAGGTTAGAGAAGTTTCTGGGCTCCAGGCTCAGGCATTTATTGCAGCCCTCACTCGGGAGCACCAGGGAAAGTTGTACATAAAGTGCTGGAGAGTGAGAAGTGAGAGAGAAGCTTTTTAATCCCAGGATATTTGGTTTTATTTTTTTTTTCCTCTCTCCTGACAAGAAGTTTTATTTTCCTCTCCCCAGTCCTGGGATTGCAGCCAGACAGGAAGCGTTTTCTCGTGGCTAGAGAGCTCCCTCCGTCCTTCCTGCGCTCTTCCAGCTCCCGGTGATTCAGCCTGAATTGATTTTCTCATCGTCCTTCACCTGGTGCCGGGAAGGAGGGACCGTCCCCGCGCACCCGCGTCCCATCCGGGGTGGATGCGTCTCCTCCGGGACAGGCTCCCGGGGGAAGTTTGCAGCCAGGAGCAGCCGCACAGAGGCTGAGGCTCCGTTGGAGAGCCCCGGGGACACGCTCAGACCCCTCCGAAGGAAGCCATGGCCGATAGCCAGATGCCCTTCTCCTGCCATTATCCCGGTAGGCGCAGCCTCCGCGACCCTTTCCGGGAGCCTGGCCTGACCTCGCGCCTGCTGGATGATGACTTCGGCTTGTCGCCCTTCCCTGGGGATCTGACGGCGGACTGGCCCGACTGGGCTCGGCCTCGGCTCACCACCACCTGGCCGGGTCCCCTGCGCGCTGGTCTCGGCCGCACCCCCCCCATGGCCCCCGCCTACGGTGCCCACTTCGGGGGGTACCCCGAGAGCCGCAGCCCCGCGCCCTTTCCCCGCGAGCCCTGGAAGGTGTGTGTCAACGTGCATAGCTTCAAACCCGAGGAGCTGACGGTCAAAACCAAGGATGGCTATGTCGAGGTATCAGGTGAGAGCCATGGCACCGGGGAGGTGGCACTGCCAGCTCAAGGAATTGCTGCAAAATGCCAAAATCGGCTTTATTCTATTTTATTTTTATCGGCAGCAGCAGCAGTCCTGTGCTCGGGAGCAGGGGAGGGCTGCAGCAGGGCTTTGGGGCATCTTCAGAGGCAGTTTGGGTGTCGTGGGGGAATCTGGCTCACAAGCCATGTTGGTTTGCTGCCAAAATGAGAAAGGACACGTGTCCTTCGGGGTAAATCTCCCTGCTTTCTGCCCTGGCAGGCGGCACCCTGCAGTGAGCGGCCAAGAGGGGCCCCAGCTCTGCTTGGTTAATTATAACCAGGGTGAGGCCGGCACGGAGGGAGATTCCCTTTAAAGGGGCCGAGAGAGAGGCTGGGAAGAAGGGAGCAGCTGCTCCACAGCCGCCAACCCAGCCTGGCTCTGAGTTGGCCAGAAACAGGTCCCTGAAGAGTCAGTTAATGGAGAGAACAGTGGGTGGGCAGTCCAGCATATTCGGGGTGCCCGCAACTGCCCTCAGTGTCCCATCAGCCTGGCACTGACATTCCCCATTGTCCCATGGTCCTCCAGGCTGGGATCACCAGGGAGGGTTGGGGGCTGCCACCTAACACAGCTCTGGGTGTTTATTTGGGGCTCACTGCACCACAGGGGGAAAGCCACAGGTCAGGGAGGTCCAGGCAGCCTCTGGCTGATGCTCCAGGCACAGGGACCCCCAGCCTGACAGAGTGGTGGAAAGGAGTGGGGAGTGGGGCCAAGGGGGATGCTGCCACCTACAAAGGTTTTACTATTTGTTTCTTATCTTAAGCCCCAGCTCTTGGCAGCCTGTGACACCCCAGTTTCCCACTGGAAATATGGCTGTGCTGTGTCTAGCAACTCCTTCCCCACATGGAGAAGCTTCCTGAGTCCTCCCCAGAGGAAGGGTTTGCACTGGGGCAGGGAAACAGCTGCTCAGAAAACTTTCCTTTTGGGTTTAGTTGTTGTTGCGTGTTGGGGAAAAAATAACCTTCTGGTAAGGTGCTGATGTGGGGTGTTGGCCTTTCTTGTAGGCAAACATGAAGAGCAACAGGTGGAAGGAGGGATCGTCTCCAAGAACTTCACCAAGAAAATCCAGTAGGTACCGGTCGGCCTAGCTGAGCTTTGCCAGTCCCTGTGCCCCAGCTCACACTCGCGAGGACTGTTTCCACCCCAAAATCTGCCCTTCTGCAGCACGTGCCTAGCTGGGTCGGGCCACAGAGTGATTTCCCAAGGGAGGGAAAGGAGGAGAAGGCCTTTTTGGAGGCGCTCTGTCAGTCTCCTACTCCCCCGGGGCTGCGTCTGGGTACGGCCGGGGCGCGGGGAGCAGGAGGGGTGCGAGGAGGAGCCGTCCCCCGGGGTGTAGCCGGGCACGGCGGGCTGGCACCATCGCCAGCCCCGAGCACATCCCTGCGTATCCCCCTATCTCCATGATGTCAGGGAGATCGCTATCACGTTGACTCACCCGTGGCTCACTTTGGCAACAACAACCGCAAGGCGAGCCCAGAGGCCGGCGAGCCTCGACCGGTGTGGGGGGCAGACCCCACCCGCGGGGCTCGCACGGTTAACAGGGAAAAGCATCAAAGCCTAGGGCATGGGAAGGGTTTCCTCGGCTGGCAGTAGCTCAGCTTTGCTTTTCCACCCCGAAGGAGCCCTGTGCATCCCAAACTCCCACGGGAAAGCTGGGGCGAGCACCGCGCTCCCTCCTGCTCGGCGCTCGGGCTCCTTTTACGGGCAAGGCTCGCGGCTGACGTGGGCTGTGGCACGGCCGGGATTTACTCCTACTCCGCAGCAGCACAAGCGGCGGTGACATCCCGTCAAACACATCTGCCGGGGAGATTAAACAGATCTCCCACGGGGGCCAGGCCGGCCTGGAGCCTGCTCTAAATATCCCCCACACATTCCCAGGCGCTCCAGTAATAACAGAGGCTGTCCTGGGGCGCTGGGGCTGCTGCCTCGGCATCGCCAGTTCCGGCGTGCTGGAGGTCCGAGGGTCGGGATCCACGAGGGATGCAGCATCTTAACCCCTCCCATCTTTCCTGCCCCCCTGCAGGCTGCCCTATGAGGTGGATCCCATCACGGTGTTCGCCTCCTTGTCCCCGGAGGGGCTGCTGATCATCGAGGCGCCCCAGATCCCCCCCTACCAGCAGTACGGCGAGGGCAGCAGCGGCAGCGAGATCCCCGTCGAGAGCCAGGAGGCCACCTGCACCTGAGCAGCCACCCGCGGCCCTCCCGTGCCCCGGCACCCCTGTCCCCTGTCCCTTTCCCCTGCTCCTCGCTCCCCTGCGGCGCGGTGTCCTGACAGCCTCCGGCAAGGGTGACGGGTGCCACTCGCAGGGATGGCAGCACCCGCCACCCCAGCTGAGAGCTGGGGCATACACCGGGTGCCAGGCCACCGTCCCCGAGGGCTTGTAGCAGTCTGAGGTGCCGGTAGAGATTTTGTGCCCACGGGGCCAAGGAGAAAGGATGTTCCTCCTTATGGTTATTGTTTGCTCCGAGTCTCTCAGATGGGGTATTTATAATATTTACAAAAAAGGGCCTGTTTTTTTTCCTTTAAAATTGACATGGAAACCCATAGCTCTGTGTCTTTTCCTCCTCCATGAGTTGTTTTGTTTTTTTTAAACTACATCTCTGCAAAGGACACGTGTCCAGCGGTGGAGCTTGATGGCGTGGCCTCCATCCTGAGAAACCATGTGCGTGCTTTGAACGTTGGTTTGGGGTTTTGGTGTTGGTTTTTTTTTTTTCCTTATTTCCAAAGAGAATTTGTGCTTTTACTTGTCAGACCTGAGGAATAAAACCGAATTGATGTTCTTAGCCTCCGCTTGTCTCGACTGAGCCAGTGGGGTGGACGTAAGGCTGTAGGAGGGTGGTGGGGAGGACGGGGGATGTCACCATGTGCCACCTCCCAGCCGGCACAAGTTATTTCCATGAAGGCAAGGAAAAGAGAGTTGTGTCGGGATGCCTGCACTGGTGGGTGAATTCCTAGTCCTAGCTAACACTGTGCTGGGGAGGCATCGAGCCTGGCGAGGACCATGGGCTCATCCTGTCCTTACCCTCTCAAGGGGTTGCAAATGTTCTTCGTGCTTGGGGATGCTAAACCAGGCTCTGAGCTGAGAAAGTTGGGTTTGCCTCATCCTCATTTCCATCTCACCATGCCAGCTCCCCACCTGCAGCTCCACAGGGAAGCACTTCCCAGTGGAATGGCAGATGATTTCTGCTGGGTTCTGGGCACAGCCTTAAAACCATTCCCGGGGGCGGTGCCTGGAGTTAGCAAAGCTGAGGTGGTGATAGGTGGTAGGAAATTTTCCATTGATCTGTGCAGCACCTGGGCCAGGCACCCAGTTTTCCAGGTCACCAGGACCTCAGAGTTAAAAATACAGCCTCACATGTTTTATTCTGGTTCATTTGGGATGCAGTTACCAACAACACCCACCACGTGCTGTAAACCCTGGCACAGCACCTGCCTGCCATGAAGGCACCCACGTTCCAGGTCATGGACAGGAACCTGGGGACTCTCACCCAGTTTCCCAGACTATATTTAACTTCCACCAGTTGTTACAGAGCTGGGACCCCCGATGGTGCAGAGCACAGCCAGCCCCAAGCTCAGCCACTGCGGCTCTGCCAGGCATGGCTGTGAGCACAGCAATTTTTATGAATAAAATATAATCCTTGAAATGGGATACTGACACTGGGATGGAACGCCAAAAGTCATGAGTCACAGCTCCAGCCCTGTGTCCTTGTGCCACTTGGAGCCGTCAGGCCCTGTGGGTGACACCTCTCCGGCACAAACTGTCCTTCCTCTTCCTCACTCATTCAAAGAGTTATTTTTATCAGCCTTTTGAAAAAATATCCCCGGGCCCAACCTCAGTTTTTTCCCCTTTAATAGAAGGACCCCAGGAAACCCTGGGGACATGCTCAGGCCCAGCGCCCTGGCTGGGTGTCCCCCAGTGGACCCCTGGCCCTGCACCTGTGTCTGGCACAGGATGGTTCCCTGAGCAGGGCCGCAAGTGCAGGGGACCAGCTGTGACTCCATAGGGAGCTGCCAGGGGAAAATGAGTCACAGCTGTGCCCCTCTCTCCTCCTGGGGTATTTGGGGAGGGCCCCAGGCTGGCGTGACAGCAGTGCTGGGACAAAGGGAAATCCAGGCTCAGCTTTGGGGCTGCTGCACCCACACAACAGCTCTAGCTCTTATTCCTGCTGATCCTGCAGTTTGGGGTGAGTTTTGTTTTTCTTTAACTCCTTTTTGCTTTATTTGGTTCTGCTTTCTGATGAGTTCCTTAATAGCGTCTTATAAAAGCTGTTGTCAGCTGCATTAGCAATAATTTCCTAATGGCTGGGGTTGGCATTGGCAACTAGCACTAAGGACCACTTCCATGGGCAGCGTGCTTGGACCTGTGCAGACAGCAGCTTCCCAAGCTCTTGGATGGTCTGGAGTATCACATCCTAATGAAATAATTATAGCTGGAGTTCCGGTGGTTCTTTTCAAGTAAGATCTGATTATCCATGTGAAGGAGGTTTTAAAGTAATCCCTACTGGTGTTTCTGCAAGTGGAAAAATCAGTTTGGAAACACTGGGGCACTTTTGTACTAGCCTCTCCCCTTGTGTCTGAGGAGATGGGGTGGGATCTGATCTGGGGTTCCAGGGTGAGCAGAGCTGGGGCTGGTGGGGGGTGGGAGCTGTTTGCTCACCCTCACTCATGTGTGAGATGTTGGTTTGGAGCCACCAGCCCCATAACACAGAGCAGTAGTGGCCACACATCTATGGGTTCAGAGCAATTACAGCACATCAGGTAGTGTCAGAACACATTATGGTGCATAGCTTAATACCAGCTCTAAGGGACAGACCTTGTGCAGGTTGTGACTAAGGGGAGCATCCTCCAGGATGGAGGAGTGGGCATCCTGTGGGTCTGACCCTGGGGCTGCCTGAGGGAGCCCAGGAGGGACTGAGACCCCAGCTGTGCATTTTGGGACCCCTCTCACACAAGGGAGAAAGGGCAGGATTGTGTATATCAGCAATTCACACTGCACGGAGCACCCAGCCACAGCAGCACCTCTCTGCCAGCCCTGTCCCAATCATTCCAGGAGGATAGTGCTCCCTTTTTTCTCCTGGAGCAGCATTAGATTTGCCAATATCCATATCATTCAAGACCAAATGATTTTTCACTGCTGAAGGAGACAGAGGAACCATCCTAATCTGGCCTTTCATATCCTGCTCTCGGAGCAGCACTGATGCTACCAGTACAGAGCTGTTCCTGGATGGGGAGGAGAGAGAAGCAGGTGCTTGAAAGATTTTTTTTTTTCTTTCTAAGAAGCCAGTTCTGATCAAATATACAACCACATCTGAAAGAGCTGGTGGGATTGAGTAGTTGAATGCTGGGCAATTTGCAATTGGCACTGATGGGGCAGCAGCAGGAGAAAGGAGTGTGAAGAGTGTGTCTATTCCAGGAGCCTATTCTGTGTATCTGTGAGCCTCCAGTGTGTCTATTCTGGGGTTGGGGCTGAGGTGGAAATCTAGCAATTCCTGATGCATCTCAGGACCATGAGCTTGCAAGCTCAGCTCTGAGTCCCAGCAAAGCTCTCTTGGGCAGCTGGAGGGAAATGTGGGTGGTCCACGCAGCTTTTTTGTTTTGGGAAAAATTTTTGGTGATCCCTCCCGCAGCACAAGTGGGTGATTCCCAGTGCTGCCAACACAGAGCTGGAATGGGCTGATGGGGAGGGCTGAGCACCATGAGGTAAGGGGCTACATCATGGGAAACCAGCCTTGGAGGACCTGCTTCTCCAGCTGGCTGCTGTGAGGGGCTGCAGGATGTGAGGAGATAAGGATAAGGTCACCCAAGCTGTGGGAGAGCTCTCTAGGCAGCTCAGTGGCAGGAGGCTCAATAAACCTCCTGGCTGTGTCCTGCTGTCTGTCCCGAGCTGCCAAAGAAGCACCACCTCCCCCTGCAAGGCAGGGACATGGGTCGGTGAGGCCAAGGGGTTCTGAGTCCAGTTTACATCCCATCAGGGCTGGGATGGGGAGCACGTGGCTCCCAGCAGGACACCAACTCTCAGCCTGTCCCAGAGGATTTATTTTCCTAAAATGGAAGCAAAAGCTGAATGGATTTATTTTGGTTGGCAGCATGTGGAGCTGGGTAAATAATCCACAAGAACCTCCAGAGCTGTCCAGATCCACCAGGCACCTTCAGAGACCTGGTCTCTTCTCCTAGAAGAACGGGGTCGGTCTTACTTTCCAACTGCCCACTCCTGTGGCAGGAGCAGGTGGTGACTGGGCAGAGATGTGGCCACTGTCTGGCATAGCAGCTCCCAGAGCTTTGTCCATCTCTGCCCTGGGAACATCGCTTTCACACACCCTCATGTGCCCATGGACTGGGACACCCTTGCTGGCTCGCCCTGCAGGGATGCACTTGATGTGTCTGTCTCGTTGCTCCCTGTTGGATCTCACTGTTGGATCATGCTGTGGGGTCCTGGGGTGCCCATAGAGACCCTTTTGTTGTTTGATGAGTCTGTTTGTGCTTTCCAGCCCCTCTGGGAGCCTCTGCACAGCTCTGCATATGCAGGATCTCAGCCTGACTTCCTCCAGCATCCTCCTGCTCAGTCCCTGGGGCTGCAGAGCTTCCCTGGCCCCTCCAGGAAATGTGCAGTCTCCACGCTCTCGCTTGGCAGCTGGTTCATGTTCCTGCAGTGAATCCATCTGGGTTTGCATGGGGGATTTGTTATAACACTTCTAGGTGTTTTTCCTTCCCAGAGCCCTCCAGAGCATCCCTGTCTCCCCAAGGGTTTCTCACTATTTCTCACACAAATCTCGGCTGCTTCAGTACAAGCCAGTCCCTTTTCCCTGAGAAAATATCCTATAACCACCCAGGTATTTCTCTGCTGTGGCTGAAGCCATTTGGGGGTTGTCACTTTTCTCTTTGGGAGTTTCGCCTCCTTTGGAGATTTTGCTTTCATGAAGCTTTTGTCTCTGCTTGCAAAGCGAATCTCATCTGCTCTAGTTTGGATGTCTTCAAAGGGAGCACTTTGCCATGTGATGGCCGTGGGGACAGAGAAGCAAAAAGTTGCTTTTCTTTCTAATGGAAGAACCCGATGTCACAGAAATAACCCACCCTGGCTGACCAGATGGCCTTTCTGTCCCTTCCAAATTAAAGGCTGGAAAGCTGTGAAATGGCCCAGCAACCCCTGGGAGCAGATCAAGAAGTTCCTGAGACTTCACCCATCCCAGCAGAGGGGAAGGGGAGGAGACATCTCTGTGGGTAAAGCAATGCTGGTTATGGCATTGTGTTTTGGATGCTTCTGCCTGGGTCCACCCTGGGAGGGGACTGGGTGGGCTTTGAGGCTCTGTGACCCCCTCCCCCCTGCCTCCAGCAGCACAGACCCTCCTGGGTGGGCAGTATGGATGACCCTGGGGTTGAGCATCCCTGACATATCCACGGAATTTCAGCTGCCTCTGGGCAGCAATGCCTCCCAGCCCCAGACTCCTGGCTCCAGAGCTGCAGCTGGATGAAGGAGACTTTTCTCCTATTTGTTTTGTCAGTCTTTAAACCCAGTTGCAAATGCTGCTGATAATTAAGGGCTCTCTTGCCATTTGGGTGAAGTGCTGAAGTGCAGCCTCCTGCTCCCAGCCAGATGCTCCCCAGCAAACCCATCCTGGAGGACGGGCAAATTTCGGCTTAATTTTGATTCTTTCATATTCCAACAAAAACCTCCCCATCCGAGGCAGCCTTGGAAACCTCTCCTTATTAGAAGACCTCCTTGAAATGCATTGTAGCAGCTAAGGAGGGTGGTTATAAAGCACAAAAAGCCTGCAGAAGAGCTCATTAAAACAATAAATTACAAGTAATTAGAATAAATCAAGCTAAATCATCTCCAGTGGGAAGGTAAAATGAGGTGTGAGTGAGTGGTTTTAATAAGGATGGTGCTAATCCCAAGCTCCTCTTTAAAATGATAGTGAGTCCTGCTGCAGCAATGATCCCGCTGCTGGGACCAGGGTGGAAAACAGACATGGACAAAGAGGAAAGTGAAGCTGATGGGATTTTGAATTGTGTCCCAGCCTGAGCTGCCTGTCCCTAATTGCAGTGGGTTTGGGGGTAGCACAGCACCCACAGTGGCTCACAGAGGTCAAGGCACTGCGTTTGCTCACTTTGGGTTTTATTTCTGTTTAATTTGTGATGCACAAAGTGGCTGTGGGGTTTTTCTCCTCTTGTATCACTTCATCATCGCAGCCACAGCAAAATGACTTCTCTGCATAATGAACAGTGAGATCATTGCAGCCGTCTTGGCTCCAAATCATTTCTCCTCCTGTCTCCAAAGAGCTGCTAAAAACAAGGGAGAGGAGGGAGGTGTGGGTGGAGACAGCAGGATGAGTGGCCTGCAAGGGTTGGGCTGAATGGGGTTCTGAGCAATGGAAGGTGTTCCTGCCCATGGCAAGGGGTTGGAATGAGATGGTCTTCAAGGTCCTTTCCCATCCAAATCATTCTGTGGTCATTGACTAGAAGGTCTTCGAGCTGCCAAAGCAAAAGGTTGATGCCGAAGAGAGTGAATCACTGCTGAAAGCACCTGGAAGGGGGCTCAGCTCTGGGGAACACAGAGCCCAGAGTCAGCAGGGCACTGGTGCAGCAGTGAAGCTGCAGGAGCAGCATGGCTTGAGCCTTCCCGGCTGCCACCTCCCTCCAAGGGATGAGCACTGCTGCCAGTGCTGGAGAAATGTATTGGTTTCATTAAACTTAAATCATTAGCTCCAGGCCTTGATAATGATACTTAATGGAGCTAATTTTTTTTTTTTTGTGATTATGCTGTTGTATACAGCGTGTATATCATTAATAACCTTCTTTAAACCTCCTTGCTTTCACTGTCACTAATGATGTTCAAGCCCTTTTTATGCCTAAGCCCAATTAGCTGCCAATAAAGAGACTTTGTCCATGGAGGATGCCTGGCTGTGCTGGTAGGCAGATGCTGATGTTTTGGGCAGGAGGATGTTTGGATTTGGTGGCAAGAGCCATGGGCTGGACCCTGCAGGGGGGTCAGGGCAGCCCTGGTGGGTGCAGGCAGTGGTTGAAAGCCTTGGGATGGCTCTGCTCTGTTCAAAACCCCTTTCCCAATCCCATCCTGAGTTCTGCAGGGGGATTAACACCAGTCAGGGCCTCCCCACATCCTGGGTTTTATCACCTCTTGGTGTCTGTAGGTGAGGGTGGTGAAGTCAAACAGTCCTCACTCTTTTCCTCAGGGGGTGATGTTGGGTGCATTGAGGGCTCTGTCTTCTCAGGGAAGATGTACCTAAGCTGAGGACACGTTATTCCTCTGTGGTCCCCATGCTGGATGCAGCCAGGTGGAAGACGGAATATCACCACTGTCTCCAGACTCTCCCCGAACCTTTCCATCACCCCTGGGAGGAGGACCCAGGCTTGGCTGCTTCTCTGCTCCTTCTCACCCGAGCCTCCTTCCCATCCTCCTGTGAGTTGATTAATCCATTAGGATTAACCTCTCTTTAACTCCTTGATTAGCTGCATTTTAAAACTCCATTTGTTTTCCTTTTACATCAAGCTGGAGCCAAAAAAAGAGGGCAATTTGCAGCAATACTGATTTAATGCAATTTCTGAAAATCAGGGCAAATGTCGGGAAGGCATGCTCAGCATTTCAACTCTTCCCAGGGAACTGCAAGAGGCTCCATCCAGCAGGAGCCAGATTTGGGGAGAACACCACAGAACCAGCATCCACCTGAGTCCTCAGGACTGGTTTCTGATGGTATTGGTGCAAACCTGAAAGATGCATCCTGTGTTTCAAGGTGTTCTTGGGGAAACTGAGGCTCTTGTGATGTGGGCTTTTTGGTCCCACAGGGACAACCTATTTCTCCATTGGAAATGTCCCTGTGTGGATGCTGAAGGCTTGGTCGCAGGGAGATTTTCCAGCTTTCTGCCAGCGTCCATGTGAAAGTCCTTGCTTTCACACGGATGCTGGCCGAAAACAGTTAGAGGTTTTTGTAAAAAATCCCTTTATATTGCAGGTGCAAGATTGTTACACAGTATTGTTGTGATACTGACTGGAGAAACATTTTGAAATGGGTGTTGTAGGGTTTAACCAATCAATTCTAAGAGGTGGATGGTCAAGGACCAATATACCATTCAAGTGAACTAAGATACATAAATGAGTCTGTAAATTAATAAATAATTCCATTTCTTCCTGGATCGAGCCTATGTCATTTCTTGCCGTCCCTGCTACAACAGCGACAGCCCCTGATTTCCCGGAACTGCGCATGGCAGGCAGGGGTTTGGCTCAGTGTCAGCTCCAGCTTTTCCTATGGGGCCCTTCTCTGCTGTGCAGGAGCCATGTGGTAAAATTCACTAGCATCTTCAAAAATAAGCAAACCCACTGGATTTAGATCAAAATATCTACTGTTTTTAATGGCCTGTCTTTCCCTTCCCAGTGGGAGAGAGTGACTCCTCTGTCCTGGGACTGTCCCATTGCTGAGGCTGGGGATGTGGGACACAGGCAGCGGTGTGGGGGTGTTGGGGTGAGCAGTGCTGTGGTAGTTCCGTGGTGGGGGCTGTTTGGGGCTCCCCAAAACCCCAGCTCTGTGGCTTCTCCCCGTGCAGGACATGCACAGGGAGGAGTGGCAGTCACCCCCTATCCCATCTCTGGCCAGGCACAGCTTATCCCCTGGACAAACTGGCTGCTCCAGTGTTACTCCTGCTGTGTTTGTATGATTATTAAGCTCTAAGGTGACTGACACCAAACACCCCCTGGCCTGTGTTAACCCTTTGATTAATTCTTGGGGCACTTCCTCTGGCTGTGAATCAGTGTTTGAGTTTGGATGCTTTGGGAGGTGGCCGGTAGGGCTCAGGCTCAGGGAGCTCAGCAAAGCCAAGGCTTGGAGCTGGGGCCTGGGGTGTCTCTCTCACCTGGCCGAGGGCTGGGAGTCTCCCCTGGGAATGGGGTGCTGAAGAAAATGCCTCCCCTCTCCTGTGGAGCTGGATTTTTGGGGCTGGCTGTCTGCACAGAGCAGCTTTCCCTGCAGTTGTTTGGGGCGACTAGGAAAGGCTGAGAGCAGCAAGGACATCACTAGAGCCTTTCTCCTCTTCCAGATTCCCCAGCTGCAGGCTGTTTATCAGGACCTTTGAGATGTCTCTAAGGTTTTGGAGCAGTTCAATGTGTTTCTAAGCTATTTTGGGGTGCAAGAGTGGGAAATACACACCATGAACACGTGTGCCTGTGTGCGCCCCTGTGCAACTGCCTGCAGCTCCAAGTGTTCGGGCAAGCAGCTTCAGAGATCTGCAAGGGAAACTTCTTCCCACTACTGAAGCAAAACAAGGCAAAACCAAGCAGAAACTTTGCCTTGTGGGACTGCAGCTCCCAAAGCTGGGCCCCCCTGCACGGGTAGTACTGGAACAGGGAAATTCTCTTAGGAGCCGTCTGGGAGCTGTCAAAATATATCATCAGCTGCTGTTGAGGTTTAGAAAGCTGCATGCTGATGCACAATTTAGCATCTTGCATTTCCATAGACGTACAACAAGATTTTCTGAAATTGCAATGATATGAGAAAATGTCTTTTAAAGTGGCACCCAGATGGCGGGAGGAAATTGTGCTGTTTGAATTCTCTTCAGATAAATCGAAGCTAAAGGGATGTTAAACATTTTATAGGTTTTTCCTCCCCCCCACTTCCACCACCTGCTACTGAAATGACATAAGAGGAGCCATCAAACAGCGAGATCCTTATAGCACGTGGCTTGGGAAATGGCTTCATCTGAGGGCATTTAACACCTACAGATTCCAAACCCAGCAGGGTCAGGACAGGGCTCCTCCACAGCCACTCCCTGGGAAGGTGCCTTTTGGGACAGAGATTTCTGGAGGGGTTGTCCAAACTCATTTCTAACAAAGGCAAACCTCAGGTGTCAGGGCTCAGCCTTGGGGGTTGCAGTGTGAGTGCAATGCCATGTCTGGAGCTATATTTCTCCTCCAAAAGCCACCTCCTGCAGGATGCAGAGACCCTCAAATGCATGAATAGAGCATTTGGCTATAAATCCCCCTAATTCCAGCCATGCCCAGAGCTGTTCTGCCTTAAGGACAGACTCTTCATTCCTCTTCTAGGTGAGGTTTCGGAGCTTCCCCAGCAGCAGGCATTTGCCTTGCAGGTGCTTTTTGTTTTCCTGCTCCTTGGCATTCACAGGCAAACAGTATTTTCACTCCTCAGCTAAATATGTCACTTTGTCTTGTAGCAGCTGCCAGGCTTTAAAGCACTGGCACCTCATGGAAGCACCCGGAGGACAAATGTCAATGATTACACACCGTCCTTACTCAAGGAGGAAGAACTGGGCTTTGTGGCTCCTTATTTTTGTTTTGAAAGTAAAACGAGCCTGTTTACCTGGCTGTTTACTTAAGCTGGGTGAGTCACGGCCCAGGAAACGTGTGCAGGCTGGTTTGTCCCCTCGGACATGTCCCACTTCCCGGGGATGGGCTCAGGGGACACCGTGAGCAATAGCAGCAAATATGCCAGCCTTGGTTGTGTGCCTGCCGGGGGAGTGTGCTGGGGATGACAGGGGAGCAGTGCCGGCATTCCCAGAAAGCCTTTTCCTTATCCTCCCTGCTCGTGCTGGTGGGCAGCAGTGGCGTGGGAAGCCTCGGTGATGGGCAGCACCTGCACCCACAGCTGGGTCAGAAGCTGCTGCTTCGAGCCCCACCCAGGCCAGTCCCCCTGGGGCAGTTGAGCCTTCAGCCCATCTCTGGGCAAGCTATTTTTAAATACTCCTTTTAAAATTCTTTCCAGTGTTGTCGGATTCATCCTAGCAGATGGGTCCATTAGCAGGGAGGGTGATGCTCCCCACGAGTGGTGAGGTGGCTTTGAGCTTAACAACAAATGGAGGTCACTGGCAGGGCATGTGGTTGTGTTTTTTTAGAGCACTTCCCAGCTGGGATCTGGCTTAAATTTTGGGAGAAGAGATCCTGGGCAAGATCCCAGCAGCTTTTTCAAAGGGCTGAGCCTGCAAGGAGCACCTGCTCATCACCAGCGTGGGCTCCCGACTCCCAGCAGAGCTGCAGAAACCACGGAGGCTGGGACGGGGTATTTTTAAACAACCTTGGCCAGGCAGGCTCTGCCGGAGCGCTGCCTCTTCCTGTTATCTCTTCCTGCAATTACGGAGTGATTTGGAGACAGCCGTCCTGCGGCTCAGCTCCCCGCAGCTGAGGGATGTGCAACTCACAGCCACGCTGCTGGCAGGACACAGCGTTGCCTCGTTTATCACAGTGTGGGGTGCTCAGCAAATATCCCCGTCTTTGCTCCAAATTGCTCCCAACGTCAGGTTGTTTTGGAGGGGGGTTGACATGTTATCTATTATACCCACAAACCTAGATAATAATGGTAATACCATGTGGTGTAGCGCTGTTAATGCAACGAGGCTTTCACTTGTCACCGAGACTGCTGCGTGTGGCAGTCTGTTAAAAAGAGAGTCACAACAAGGCTGGCAGCAGCCAGCCCGAGCACAGCCCGGCGAGGATGTTCTGTGCTGCTCAGCTCTGCTCCCTGGCTGGTGCAGCCCTGATGCAGCGATGTCCTGGCATGCTGTGGCTTGTAGGGACACCGAGAGCGTGGCCCCAGGGCTCAGGAGTTGTTTTGGCAGAGATGCTTCCCTGAGCCAGGCGGGGCCTGCCCCGGCCGCCTTGCTGTGTGAGCCACTCCCTCTTGAATCCATGTGCTGCTTAGAGGGTGGTCTTGCCCAATGGATCCTGAATTTGGGGATCAGTGGATGCTAAATGCATCCCATGGGGTGTGCAGGGGGAGCAGCAGGTGTGTGAGCCCCTTGGCTGTTCACCCCATGGGATGGGCAGATGCTACATCACCCCCACACCTGGGCACAGCTGAGCTCCCAGAGCAGGCAGCATCAGCTTGTAGCTGGAGTTACTGGGTGCTTATCTTTCTCCTCCCTTTTTCCCTTAAAAAAGGTATTTCAAACATGAAAGCAATGTGAAGACAGGCACACATCTGGAAATGTGTCATGAATGAAATAAGGATATGGGAGGTTTTCTGCAGGAATTCGTCTCCACTGTATCTGCTCCACAGTGAGCCATAAACTTCTTAAGAACATAAAAATCTCACTATTTTTTGCCCTTAAGCACATACCCAGTGCCTGTTTCCCTCAGCTTCAGACCCTGTGCATGAGCAGAGAAAATGTTCTCTGCATCCACATTGAAAGCAACGACGAACCTCCTGCAAGCCTCAATAACTCCAGCATTTTCTGTTCATAATGGAATGGGGAACAGAGGGCTCTGTGGAAGTGAAATGTCTTTCTCAAATCATCAGTTATTTTCATGTGCGTTGATACTTTCTTGTGTGTGTGTAAATACCTCCCCCCCACACATAGTTTATCTCAAGGAGTGAAATAAAAATAGCTGGAGATTGAAAGGGAAGCGGGTGAGGGGGTGGTTGTGCTTTTGGGAAGAATCTCTTCAAGGTTCGGAAACAGCGAAGTCATGGTGATAACACAATCTGACAAAACCCCAGCCTCCCCGGGCCTGGCAGGAATGGTGTTAATGGAAGAGCTCTTAGTGACTTTCCCTCTGTGTTTCCACTTATCCGAGTGCAGGGCGCAGGCTCAGTGTTGCACTGGGAGAAGTTTTGAGCAGCTCTGAAGAGCCAGCTCTGTGCCCGCCAGGAACTTCTGCTCAGTGGCTTGGATAAAAGCCCCCCATCCCACAGGTGCTGGGATGGCACAGAACGATCCGCCGTCTCTCAGGGCTTCCTGGCAGTGACCACTTTGCCTGGTTGCTTTCTTTTGCCAGCTCCTGGCCCTGCTTGTTCCCAGCTTCCCTTCTCTGCAAGCCTGGGTGGGGCCAGTCGCAGGGGGAGATGGTGCTTGACCGCAGAGGAGTGGAGGGATGTGCTGCAGCTTGATACAGATGATCTGTAGGCTCTTATTTCATTCCCCTCAACCTCCCTGGTAGGAGAGTAGCAAAGGGATTTCTGAGAGCTCAAGCTCTGCAAAGTGAGGAGGAAATTTCTCTAGGGAATGTAAATGAGGGGGGTTATGTGATCTGGCAAAGCTGGCTTAGTCTCATTTGTGGTCCTTGCTTTTCTTATTTTTTAGTGATAACAAAAGGAGGATTACGAAATACCCCGCTGCGGGAAGCTACGTGGCTGGATGGTGGCATGCAGGGGACATGGTGACCCTCAGCACCAAGTGGTTCTGGAGGGACAGGATACATCCAGCGCCCATCACAGCTCAGCATCAGAGCATCAGAGCTCAAACTGCACCAGCTGAACTTTGGCTGGAGCAGAAATAAAACCATCAGGTCTAATAATACCCCGTGCAGCTACAGAGAGCCTCTGCCAGCCGCTGCAGTGTCACAAGTCACCAAGGCACAGCGTTGTGCAAAGTCACCGTTCCTGTCCCAACCATCCAGGTCCCACAGGTCCCCTCTCGCAGCTGGTCCCTCGGGGGCCTCACAGGGTTTGGAGGAACCCATCTCAGCTCAGTCAACTCCTCCTCCTTATCCCCTTTGGGAAAGAGTTGGGAGGATTTCCAAATACCTCTGCTTGCCAGCCAATCCCCACCATTCTGGTAATGCACTAGAAGTCAATCCGGAGAAAGTTCAAGGCTTGTGTCCCTATACACTTTATTTCTGGTCCCCCTCCCTCTGCACAGCATCTCCTGGCTGCTGACAATGCCCAGTCTGTTAATTTCTAGTCATGCCAGTGCTGGACGATGTGTTGAGAAGGGATAACTCAATTATAATTTTTTTCCTGTAAACTTCCCAGCTCCTACGATGTCCCCACAGTGACCTGCCATGGTTGGCACAGGCACTTGGGCTACCCTCACATCTGTGCTCCTGGTGCTCCTTGCACAAGCCTATGCACCAGGCAGGTCACAGGTAATGCCTGGCAAAGGCATGTGGTGTCCAAAGCCATCTCCAGGGGGTTGGAAATGTCCCATGAACTGCTTGCTGAGCGAGTTCCTGGCATTCACAGGAGTGGGACAGCACCGTGAGGGACAGCATGGCCTTTGGTAGCAGAGCATTGTCCTGCTCCATGTTTTGAGCACGGATTTGCTCCGTGCACTGAATGCTAGAGCTGCTCTAGTGGTTAGCACCAGGGCACATCAGACCTTGGCCAAGCCCCTGGGTGCAGTTTCACTGATGGGCAATCCCCATCAGTGATCTGAGCCACTCCTGCTGTAGCAAAGCTGTTGGCAGCATAAACTGAAGCCATTTGGGTGCTTTTCCCTGCAAAACCCACTTTGTCAGCAGCCCCTCTCTCCTCCTCACCCACGTTGCAGAAGACACTTCTCACTTAAGTGGCGTGTGCCCACCACTCCTCTGAGTCACGTCTGTTAGCAGGGAGCTTGTATGCTTCAGGTTTTTTCAAATACAAATGTCTTTGGAAAAGGGCATTAAATAAAACACTTGACTGAGGTCCCGGTGGTGACTAATTCCCATGGTACGCTCCATTCCCGCATTAACCCTGCTGAGCTCATTGCAGTCTGGGGGTTGCAAAGGGATCCTCACAGGCACAGGAGCAAAAGAAAAGCTGGGTGTTGCAAGAGAACAGCTTGAAAGGGGCAGATGGGGGTGGTGGCAGGGTGGGGATGGACCCCAGGGTGCTCCCTCCAGGTGCCACATTCCCTGGAGAGCACATCCGTCTGAGTTGTGCCTTAGTCCAAAGCAGAGGTACAGCCCAAATCTCAGGGTGTAGCAAAATCTAATACTTGTGCCCAAAACTGGCTGGAAAGCTTTGAGGAGGGGGAGAAATCTGACAATGGTTTGGGTTGGAAGGAAATATAAAGATTCTTGAGGTCAAACCCCCCTGCCATGGGCAGGGACACCTTGCCCTAGACCAGGTTGCTTCAAGCCCCGTCCAAACCGACCTTGGGACACTTCCAGGAAAGGGGCATCCACAGCAACCTGAAAAAAATCCCTCTCCACAGAAGAGATTACATTAAACACTGCTGGGTTTAGTGGTGGACCTGGTAATGCTGGATTAAATGTTGGACTCGATGATCTTAGAGGTCTTTTCCAACCTGAGCTGTTCTGTGATTCTGTGATCTCCTCAGGGCAAGTGCTGGGTGGCTCTGGATGGCTCTGCGGGGCTGTGCAGGCCACCTCCAAAAAACAACCCCAGCTTTGTTTGCTTCTTGTGTCCCTGTTGAAAGCATGATCCTCCTGGGGACTTTAGCAAGGTGAAGCAGCTTTCCCCCCAGCTTTGCTCTCCCCCTGTTCACCTGGAGAGCCCAGGGAGCTGCGGAGCAGGAGCAGCCTGTGAGCACTGCGACCAAATGGCTGCGGGATGGGGCAGAACTAATTAGAGCCTCTACAAAATGACATCTTTTTCCACAGATGGGAAGCTGCTTCGCCTTTGTCTGCCTCCTTCAGTTAATTAGTTATCTAGGAGGTTGCATTTGCATTCCCCTTTTTGTGCAGTACCCTTTTGTTAACTACTTTTCATATACTTTTATGAAGTCAGCTGCTGAAACAGGCTCATTTATCTCACCAGCGACAGGCTGAGAGGCTTGCCCAGAGCTCTGTGCCAGATGCTGGGATTGGAAAATAATGTTTGGCTTGTCTGGTGTTTGGAAAGGAGACAGAAGGAGCAGGGCTGCAAGAAAAAAGTATCAGGCTGCTAAAGCCAAGGGCTGGATCTCGACAACTTCTATAAAAATGTTCAATCTGTTGCTTTTGGGCAGCTTGCAGGAGCCAGGGAGGATTGTGTTGTGCCAGATATGGGCTTGGATATCTCCATTGTCATCTGATGGGAGCAGGGTGAGAGCATCCAAATTTCTCAAGATTTATGTGCTGCATCCCTTCTCCAGCACTGCTGGGTGTGAATGTGTCCCTCCAGGAGCCCTCCCTTCCCACAGGGAGCAGAGGGACGCCTCAAAGCTGCTGCTCCACACATTTATCCTCCGTTAGCAAAACCATGAGCAACAGCATCACAAATCGATCCCTGTTGTTATTGTTAGGAAATGTTTGCAAAAGTCAGTGTTTCCTCTGTAGCATAAACAATCCATGAAGCCCTGAACCCAGGACTGGATTTGGTGTGTGGGGGATAGCTGGGCGGGTTTGGCTGCTCCCAGGCATTTTCCAGGGATCCCAAGGATCATGTTGCAAAAAAGGGAATTGTGCTATGAGTTCAGCCATCCCTCCAATCCAGGAGAGGGTTTTTTTTGGCAATGAGCAGCTATACATTTAAACTGAAACTTTGAAAATGCAGAGCACAGTTCGACTACTGGGGGAAAAATAAAGCCCAAAATACATAAATCTCTTTATTTTCTGCACCAGTGGGTTTGTATTGGCCTGTTAGTTGACGGTTCTGGAGGTATCCACTGGGATGCAACTATTACACATCCAAACTGTCACAAATGGAACCATCGCTCTGAGAGACAAAGGGTAATTTATTGAGAAAAGGTGTCATTTAGGTGGAAGAATGGAAGGAAGAGAGACAGTCACCGTGGAACTGCCAAAAGAGAATACCAGAGAATACCAGATCAACTGATAGGCAGGGAACAGCTTTGAATTTCCAAGGCTGCCCTTGAGGGATAAGAAAATAAAAGCTAAGGACAAAAAAAAGTCTTAAGTACAGTGACAGCAGAAACCTGAAGGATCAGAGTGGAAAAATGGGACTTTCTCTTCTAACAATAACTGCGAAAAAGATAGGAATGTAATTTGTAAAGGCTGTTAAATTGCTGCCGAAATTGTAAGCTGGATGGAGAAATGACACAGAAGGAAAAAAGAAACAAATGCAGACCTGTTGTTATTGGAGTATTGCTTGAAAATGGGACTACAGATGAGCAGGGTGGAGGAGATGTGGAGCTGAGGGAGGGAAGAGCTGGGAGATCCCACCCGGCTCATCTCCGTGAGCCTCTGCAGGCTGTGGGAGGAAAACAGTGGGAGTGTCTCCAAAAACATAAACCTATAAATCCATCTTTTGGCATCTTTTTTGTTTGTTTCTGAGTAATACATCCCCCTGTGTCTTGGAAGGAGCTCATTTCTGTGGACATGGCATGCTGCTCTCTGAGATCAGTGCTCCAGAGGGAACCCCATGCCGGGAAGGAGTTTGCAGGCTGGGCTCCCCATGGACAAATTTTGGGAGAAACGAATTGCAAAGAGCCTGGAGACAGACATGATAATCTGTGCAAGAGCCTTGCCCCAAGGCTTGCAGGCTGCCCTTGGGGTGCAGGTGCCAGTGGGATGGGAGACAGATTACAGGAAGGGAGACCAGGAGGGACAGGGAGTGTCCAGCCTCAGAAGGACACATCCCCTCCATCCCCTCTGTGCCCTGCCTGGCCCCCAGGCTCCTGAGCATCCTGAGCCAAATGGCACTTAGGTTGTTTTAAAGCCATTAAAAAACGGACCTGCCAGGGAAGCAGAGTGAGTTTTGGGCACAATTCCAGAGAATGGAATCAGTTCCATTGATGCCTGCAGGGTGAGGGTGTGGGATGGCTCCTATGTGCCCACCCACTCCTCTGCAGCTCCTGCATTGAGTCACCAGCCCAGAGGGTGCAAGGGTGACTTGTCTCAGGTGGGTGCCCCCTCCCCAGGAGCCAGTGCCCCAGCAGGTTCCACCCTGCTGCAGACAAATGTTGTCCAAGCTGAAATCCCAGTTCCAGATGAGATGTCATCATTTGTATTAGGGAATTCATTGAAACCAGTTCTTCTTCCAAGATTTCAGTTGAAATCATTCCTGTATGTCCACGTCCAAAACCAGCAGGTGCTCAGAGGGTCATTGTGACCAAATTGTGATATTTCTCGTGGCTGTCTCAAACACTGGGTGTCAGAATACTTCCTTTTAGCTGGAAACGTCTATGATTAAACTTCATCCAGTGAGAAAAGTAGCAGAAATTGTATTTCCAGCTCCCCAGTTTAGTAGGTCAGTGGGTGAGCACCTCTGGCCCCGACCACCGCGTGCCTGAGAAGTTTTTCCTGAAAAGAAAAGCAGAGCAATGCATGAGGTTTGAGGGTAAAAATCAACCTGTAGAAAATATAAAGCCAGGGAAGAAAATGAGGTGGGGGGAACCTGCCCAGCTGCAAATGCCCCCTGCTTTCTCCTGCAGCCTCTGGAGCCCCACAACCCCTCTGTGACTCCCCACTTCTCCTGCCTGGTCACATCCCTCTAAATCAAAAGTTGTAATAGCAAAGAAGAGTTGGACAGATTAAAATGCAGGGAAATGATAGCAAGGGTGTTTTTTTCCTGGCTGAGAGGAAAGACAGGGAGGAGGGAGGGAGGAGATGTTTCCAGATACCTTGTCCCTTTAGAGAACTCACAGGATTCAAATGGTTGGAGTGATCTTGGCAGGCTAAAAACCCAATCTGCTGGAAATCATATACCTCAAATAATGTGCTATTGCTGCTGATCGGCCCTGTATTTTAGGGCTGAATAGGTACAGTATTAAATTCATCTCGAGTTTTCATTTGCACCAGTTACAGCCTGTTTGACAAGGTTTGAGTGGAGTTTAAAAGGCTTTTACTGAAAACAGGGGTGAGAGGAGCGAGGTTTGATGGATTTTCTCAAGGGCTGAACAGCACCAGGGGCTGGGGAGGCTGGGGTTGCTCTGTCCTGTACCCCAAGCTGCCACATGGGAGAGTAGCCAAGGATTATATTTAATTAATTGAAATACTGATTAATATTGCCCTCTCTGTTATAATATCACTCAGGTCTTCTCCTTCCCTGTGCTTTAATTACTGGGCTCTCCATCAGTGTTGTGAAGTGATGAAGTTCTGTTGATCTAAAGGCAAAACAAAATTATGGCCATGTCCCTTGGCCACAGCTGTGGTGTCCCTCAGCAGGGGGACACCCCAGCTTGACCCTCAGCTGAAAGAAAGGTGAAAAAATCCTGCTCCAGAGGCGACCTTCATGGCTGGAGAAACCAGATGCTGCCTCCTGGTGTCCCCCAGTGTGGGTTTTGCAGGAGGAACCCCCTTGCAGCTCTGCTCTGGGGCACAGGGCACCTCGTGTGGGGCACAGGGAGATGTCAGAGCTGATTCCAGCACAGCTGCTGAGCTGAGTTTATTAGTTCCTTCCTTATCTTGGGAGTTCTGCCAGATGGCCCATAAATTCTGCATTCTTTGTGTCCACTGTCAGTGGGCATCCATTTCCCCAACCTTTGTTAACCTCCCCCTAAGCCTGAGATCACTGAAACGTGTCAAGACCTAAACTTAACAAGGCAATTCTACCAATTAGTAATTTGGGTTTCATTTCCCTAATGCATGAGCTTGGTCATTAGCTGCTGTCTGTTGATTAGTCTTGAAAATATACAATTATCGAACATAAAAATCATCCTTTCCTAAGAAAAGTTTTACATATTCCACATTTTGCCACAGCCCCATGACCCTTGGCAAGTCTGTGGCTTGTTCTCGTGCATGGCCCCCTAGGCCTCATGAGGGGATGACGAAACTTCACCCCAGTCCCTGGAATTTGGGTGGTGGGAGGCCCTTGGCATGAGGGCTGCAGACAGGGGAGTTGGTGCTGCAGTTAGAAATAGATATAAATATGTTTTATTTGACATATAAATACAAAGGAGGTGTTCTGGGTGGTCCCCAGGAGGCTGGTTAGGTTTAAGGTGTCCTGGCCTCTCAGGATTTGTTTCTATTGTTGAGGGGCTGCTGAGGGGGAATGAGACCTTGTATAGTGTTAATTAGCTGCAGATCCTTCTGCTGGGCTACCCTTTAGAAAACTCTTGCTTCAGAGTTTGGGCAGCTGTGTTTGTTTTCATAACTGGGAAACAACTGGCTTTAATAACTTAGGGAATAAAAACCACCAAGGCTCCTGTTCTGGAACAATGCCAGTACCAGATGCATTCAAAAATTGTAGACTCAAGGCAGCTGTGATAGCAAATGCAGGTGGGAACAGCAAACTCGAGGCACCTGTGGTCCCAGACCAAGCTGGGAACAGCAGAATAAAGGTGTCAGCAGCCACTAGAGTAGTGAGTCTTTGAGATTTTTGTGCCCATTCAGGCTTTGCTTGGCTCTGCTCAGGAGGAAGGAAAGGTCTTGGCCTGGAGCAGCAAATGTCCAAGGGAGCAAGTTCTGGGGAAATGACCATAAGGAGGGAAAAGAATTCATTCAGAGGTGCTTCATCCCCCTGGGTAAGCCTTATCAGGAGGTTGGAGAGATTCTCCACACAGATCCAATCAAACTCATCTCTGCTTCTTGGGACAGCTCGCGTGGGTATGTCCAGTTTTCCTGGCTCCCCTTTAAAGCAGGAGAGACTTTTCTTCGAAGTAAGCTCTTATTTCCAGGGAAAAGACATCTTTATTTTCTGCTTAAATAAATGCTTGGAATAATCTTCCATGCCTTCCTGTGGATAATCGCAGGAAACCTATCACAGTATACAATATTTGATGGTGGTACAGAGTATTTGTAAGTAAAGCAGGACTGTTTTGATGGGTACATTGTGGCTTGGGAATTGGCTCTTTGAAACTGATCTTTAAAGTTCTTAATGAGAGCACTTAAAATGGAGCAGGGACAGTAGCAGGCTGAGTGAAAAGGAAAATGTGAGATAAGGAGGATGCACTTAAGAGAGAATACTCAGGGAAAGGTAGCAAGTCTTGAAAATGGAAGGAAAGGAATCGTAATGAGGGTTTGAGGGTAAAGGATGGATTAAGAAGCAGGAATAATAAATGCTGGTAGTTGAGGGGTAGGTAAACAGGTCAAAAGCTGAGCAAAAGAATGGCATAAAAGTAAAGTTTTTGCAATACAGCTTAGATAATTAGGGATGGCCTCAGAGATGGTGGATCAACTGTTCTACATTTTGCTTCACCTCTGTGTTTGGGTTTCAGGAAGGTGTCAGGAGACCAGCCAGGACTCTCTGTGATAAAACCCACACAAACAACAAACTGATTATCTCCTGGTCTCCTCAGTCCTGCAATACCCACTGACTTCATGAGTCTTGCACTGTCTCAAGTCACTTCCAGGTTAAGCTTGACTCACAAACCACAGGGACAAGAGCTGTGTCACTGATCTTGAGATGAGATTGCAGTGTTCTGCTACTTGTTTTCTTCTCAGTGCTGTTGGCTCATGTACAGAGAGCTGAGGCTCTCTGAGGTGTCTGGGCTGGTTTTTAATGAGCAATTTTCCCTGGAAAAGCAGAGTGGAGTCTCTGCAGCCCCCTTGTGCCATCAGTCCTGGTTCTAGACAATGGGTGCATTCACGTTATTTTTATATTCCACCTGAAGCAGCATCTGGCTGCCTGTCTTCATCCAGCAAGTGTTTCCAGTGTTCTTGTCCCTTAAATTCTAAAACATCTTTTCTGCTGAATATTAGAAGTTGTTTTCAAGAATTTTTAACAGTAAATATATCCTTTTAAATTCTGGTAATCTTGAAAATACTGGTTAATTCAAGGTAGTGATTATTGTTTTGGTATTGAACAATGGTGTCAGGGCTTGATCCTTAAGGGTGCTCTCAAACCCGGCTGGAACTTGGCTGTTTAACTTGACCAAATTAAAAGTACACAATTGAAATAGAAAATAAACTATGTCGATTACTCAATGTGTGGTTGTGGCTTATGCTTGACGTTCATGAAGCAATCAGAGATGAATGGTCTCACCACCCTTTTTGTGCAGAGCATGGCTGGAAGCATTATATAGTGTTGGAAGTCTCAGATAGATGATTCTTTTCTCTTTTACTAAAAGGTTACTGAGTTGAAAAAAAAAAAAAAGAAAAGGGGAAAAAAAAAAGAATCTGACCTGTCCTCTGCTTCCCTCTATCCCCCCAGGCTGGAGAAGGCCCAGGGATTTCATGCTGCTCATACATCAGGTCTCACTATTTAGGCTGTCAGTGTTCTCTGCAGAGATATTTGTTTGTAGTTTTTTTCAGAAATTCTAGAACAGAAATATGTTTTTATAGCCCAAGATTAAAAATACTTTGCTTTACCTGTATTTTTGCTTTGTATTGTGAATTCACTCAATTCCTAGCCACACTGAGCAGTGCCCATAATATTTTGAATATCGAGAAGATTATAGGTACTGGATATGTCTAATTATAGGTGTCTGAGAGCATAACATTCCTGGTAGAAAAATCACGATCTCTGATTAATGCATTTGCACTCATTTCTGCCTTCTGAGTTAGTGTTTTCTTCAGTCACGAGTACAGCTGATGATTTGCAGTCATGAATGACAGGAAAATTTTTAAACAACAACAAGATCATAAAAGCCCTGTGAATTCCAGAGGGCTTGAGTATATTAATATCTGCTGACAAATGCTGCTTTCTGAACTGATATTATTGAAAACATAGATTTTAAGAGCTAAAACCACTTGAGGGACTGTGGATGGTTTAACGAAATAATATGGCCATAGGGCATTATATGGAGTAATTTCATGTTTAGGATGCTTTGTAATATACTTGATGGCAACAAATGTGTTCAGACAAGTTGTATGTTCATGGATGTTTTTTGTATCTTTGTTAAGTAAATTTGGTGTCAGGGAACACAGAGCTGATATTTGAATATTCTCACTGCTACACTGGAAGGTGTTGTTTTGTAGTCCCTCGGGCATGTGGTGGCTGTCTTACAGGGAAAACACTTAGCTGGGCCAGCACAGTGGAAGAATTGCATTCCACTGCAGCACAGTGGAACAAAATAAACCCCGTCCAACCCACTGGTGATACCAGTGAGGGACAGGGGAAGCTCAGGGTGTGTAATAGCTGTGTTTGAAAAACCAACCAAACAACAAAGCCCTCCCTAAACCCCACCAAAAAAAAAAAAAAAAAATCCTCCAACCCCACAACAAGGAGACCTCTTTTGCCCACCCTGTACAGCAGTATCCAAGCAGAACGGAGTGGCCATTTTTCACAATGATATGGATTTTGTGACCTTCATGGCTTTAGATTGCCCATTATCCCATGTGATGGCTTTTCTGCATCTGCTCCCTGCCACTCTGCCCTCCAGGAGAAGCCTGGGGAGCTGGACAGACCATGTTTTTTAACCAGAACTTATAGCCCAGGCATCTTCCCAGTGGATTTCAGGTTCTTGTATTTTCCAAACCTTGTTGGGGAGGGGACTCCCTGCAGGGCTGCCTGGTTCTGTGTTGGATTAATATCAGCTGATGTCAGTCCACGTGAGATGGAGCCCTTCCACCCTCTGTTACAGATCACTGGAAGTTACTTGGTACAGTCTGAATTTTGTTCCCCTCTACCTCAAAGGTCGGGTGTGCATTGCAGACACCACTGATTCATTGAAAGTCATGGAATGTAGCTCTCCAGACTGTATTTGTGATTTCCTAAGTGTTCAGAACAATGTGTTAAAGGTCTCTCTCTTATTCTGTAATGTAGCGGTGCACAGTGTTGTCAGTCACCTTTTATCATGGCTAGATAGATTCTTCCCCTTAATTGCCATGACAAATTCATTTGCAAAACCTCTGAGGTGGGTTGTTGACTTTTTGCATGGAAGGAAGGTGGCCTTTCTGACCAAGCACTAAAAACAATCCCAGTCTACAAAATCTTGAGTGTTATTAGTGTCAAAGCCAGCTCTGTACTTGTCATAATACTCTGTTCTGTAATTCTGTGCTTTGGGTAAATGGGTCACTAGATGAGATTGACAACAGCCTCAGCTATGAAAGGTTTTATGCTGGAAACTGGATGAGAAGGCAGAGCAATTTCTTTCAAGAGAAATCACACTGATGTTATTTGTTATTGCTGCAGTTAGAGATCTGTCAGTGTTTCCAATTTAAAACCTTGCTTTCTAGAAGACTAAAAACATGTATTTCGAGGCAGAACTTTTAATCCAAAGACCTTTTTTTCCTGTCATCTCTCTTATGTGAAGGTTAGTCATAATTTCTTATTGGTATGGGAACAGCAGGAAAACATTGGTGGTGGATGGTCTTCCTATGTTCTCCAAAATAAAGAAACTAGTCTGGCCAGACTACACTGGTGTGGTGACATTCCTAATCCTTTCTAAATTGAGAACCAGTACGTGGTCACTGATCAGCACAGGTCTCCTGCCTGTATCTGGGAAGTGCCTAAGTCATTTGAAAAACAAACAAAAACCACTCCAGCTTCAGACGCACCTTGAAACTTCCTATTTAAAGAACATGAAATTTCAACAAAATGCTATTGAGAAAGGATAACCCAGTATTCCTTTCCATAAACTGTTCTTGGAAGTGAAAAGGCACAAAATACTTTCTAAAATAATTTTCTATGTTAGCTATATGAGGTAGATCCAAATATGGTGAGATGTTCAGATTCAAGTACCGCTTGGGGTTTTTTGGTAGCTTGTAGACAGGTGAAATTGGGCCCTTCCCTATCTTTCCACTGCTTCCTAGAGGTGGTCTCAAAGTCTTCATTGATAAACACTTGAGTATCTTTTTAACAATTAAAATAATGCATATTGGCAGCATGGAAGTGACAATTTTGAGATGTGCTTTGTTTGCAGGGGTTAATTTAGATTTGATTTAAGGCTGTTTGTTTGGGATTTTTTTTTTCCTGCTGTATTATTTTGCCAGGCTCCTCATGTGACAACCTGTCTGCTCAAGAATTCCAGTTTTAGTATGGGCTGGTGTTTTGGACAGAATGAAGGGAACAAGACAAAACAGGGAGTGTTCAGAAGAGATTGTAGCAATGAGAGTCATGCTTTCAGCTTCCCCAGCTATCCAAGTTTATCTTGTTTGTCCTTGTGCACTTCTGATGAAGCACTAGGAACGAAGAAAAATAACTTGGGCATAATTGTGTGGTGGTTTTTTTTCATTTTATTTGAAGCTCTGACTGCTGCATGTGCCCCCCATGTGGACCAGTGTGAAAACTACAAGCATCTACAAAACAGGTTTGTTTTTATCCCGTGATTGTGCCGTGGCTTGTGCAATCTTGCAGAGCATGAACAAAATGAATTTCCTGCGTGCAAGAAAAGTCAGTAGTAGGAAAACTGTACTTTGTCAATTGTCTGTGGTTTCTCACCTTGCTGTTGCCTAAACCTGTTAGTGATGGTGTGTTTGGAGTATGTAAAACAAACAAAAGCAGGTGCAAGCACGCTTGCACTGTGTGTGGTTACAAATCCAGAGTTGGTGGTATCATACAGAAGGAAAGACTCTTACTGCTTGTACAGTGAAAGGGTGCATTGTTTGGTGCCTCTGAGAGATCTGGAATGTCAGAAAGACTTTGTCACGGTGTGTGATGCCTCCCTCTGAAAGCTCTGCCATGCAGTAGGGACACAGGTATGCCTGACTTAGGTTTCCATGGAGATTTCTTGTCCCTAGTTACCATAGGTGGATTTTGCAGATAGTTTTTCTTTGCCTAGCCTTCTCTACTTTCCTTTACTGCTTTGTTTGGTTTTATTTTGAGTGGGGACAAAAGGATGTTGTGTTTTTTCTTATTTTTTGGGGTTTGTTTCTTTGGGTTGGTTTGGTTTTTTTTTTTTTCCTTTTGGTGTTAACAAGTTGTGTGCTGTTTGGTTTTCTTCCTTTCTGGAGTGAAGAGAGAGGGAAGCAGCTGTTCTGCTCAGTGTTTGTGGGCAGGATGAGCTGTGGGTGTTGTATCAATGGCTTTTCCTACAAGCTCCATCCGTAACTTGTGTGCCTGCTGGTAACTCCAGGCAGGACAGGATTCATGCACAATCTCCATTTGAGGTGATGTCTCTGCTTCACTTCTCACGATGAAAACTGATGTGCACTTCCAGCTCTCAACAAAGCAGTGGAACTGCTGTACTTGTTTGATGGGGAATGTAATTTCCAGCAAACAGAATGAGTTGCTCAAGTGTTATTTGCAACTGTCTCCTGTCGCTTTTAATTGTATTAGCAGGGGTAACACTACACTACTTTTCTAAAATAGCAAAAGATGCATTTCTTATTGCAGAAGAACTAGGAGGGGTTTTCTTTGGAAATAAAAAGTATAATGGCTTGGGCTGCCTCTCATACGTGACTTTCTTCTCCCCTGTCCAAGGAGGCACTGACCAACCAGACATTTGCAATGTTACCATAAAGTGCCATTGTATTTCTGCTTTTATGTGCTCTTATTAAATGTTAGTAAGCCTGATTGCATGAGGTATGAGGGTGTATTAGGAAGTGGTGAGTAAGCAGATGAGGGTAATTTGGCTGTGCAATAAAAGAAAAGGTTATAGCTTTAGGTGAGACCACTGCTGGTGGTCTGCAGCAGTTTGGTTTGTGAGAGTTGGTAAAAGGAGGAGTGGAATGAAAGATAAACAGAAGCAGTGAAGTGAAGTGAAGTGAAGTGAAGTGAAGTGAAGTGGTCATAGAACCGGAAGAGAGCAAATGATGCAAGAAGAAAAGTTCAATTTTAGTAATATTTCATCAAACTTGGATAGATGTTTAAGTTTCAATGGCAGAGAACTTTCTGCCTCTTTCAACAAACATGATAATAGGCTGTTAGACTGTACACTGGCTAATGTGGTTTTATTAATTAATCTCATTTGATAGCCTGAACCATAAATGTATTTCTTCTAACTTGGGTTTAATTTTCAAAAACCCTTAATAAAAAGTTGGAAAGTGTCAGTGACACCATATCTGAGGAAGTAAACTTCTTACTGCACACATGCATGGACAAAATGGGGAAATATGACATCATACTGCAGTAATTCTAACAAGAGAATAACGACACTGAAAGCCAAATATCTGAGATTACTTAGCAGGCATAGCGAAGCTGGTGGTGCAGAATTTCTGAATTTTATCTTTTATTCTGAACTGTGATCTACTCTGCCACTGTAGTCAGCCTGTATTAGAAATTCTGGACTTTTTTAGAAGAGCAGCAGTCCTCCGGTGCTGAAGTAGTTGGTTCTATTACTGTTAACCATAACATTTAAGCACTCATGTACTGAGAGTTTTGTTGAAGTATTTTTCTTCATGGCCTCGTGAGACTGACAGTCATTGCCTTTCTTCTACTTGTGCACAAAGTGACTTAGAAAAGTGAATTATCTTTAGGCGATTGCATATGGAAAGTGTAAAACTGGTATTATAGCAAAAAGCTTTCTGATCCTGAGCTCTTGGTTTTTCCTGCAAGTGTTTTGCTTTGCCTTTTAGAGTGTGGAACAAAAATGGTGATAAAAATCAGGCTCAAGATGGGGCTCATGCTTATGGAACTATGGTTTTAAGAATGGACTTTTTAAAATTTGGTTAAGAGTGTTAGTTTTACTGTTTAACATGAATATTAAATGCAAGGTGGTACTCCTTACCTGAGTCTAACGAGGTGAAAATGTTATGTTCCCTAAAAATAAAGGGTTTATGATCACCAAATTAGTTTGACATATCTGTGAAACAGCAGCTACCCAGGAAGGACCACACAATCTCCATGCTATTAAAGCTCAAAACACTCTAATCAGTTCCAAAAGTTCAATTTCTGTTCCTAAAGGCTGCTTCCATAACGAATTAAGGGAGGCATATCAAATGTAATATTGCATTGTTATGAAGGTTTCAGTAAACTTGCCAAATGTCAGGCTGCTGGTCCAGTCATGGTGCATTAACTGCTGCGATTAAAGCTGAGCTGTCCTCAGAGCTCACCTGGCTTTGGGAATTGAGCTGTAATATCCTGCCTGGGGCAGGAGGGAAGTGCACTACAAAGATTACACTGAGCAGTGAGTATTAAAAGTACTAGATTTCTAACAGGTTTAGTGCCTGTTTCTCTTAAATGGAGCATACAAATGCTCTGTAGTTCATACAATGAAGGCAATAAACTATTCCCTCTATTTGGAGAATCTGCTCCCCTAGCTGCAGTGTGGCAGCTAAAAATTACTTTTGGTAACTGTAAACACTGCATCAAATGGCTACTTTTGGGTGAGAATGGGAAAAAACCTCCTCGTATTTGACTGGAATTGCTACGTAGGAAATAAATGGTAGTTCCCGTTTCTGGGTAGGCTCAGTTTAGAACTTGTACTGGACAGTAAGTTTAACACTTGGGAATTTATGGATGAGCTTCTGGTTCCTTTGTGTCACTCAGCACAAAGGAATGTTAGTGCTGATCTTACCAGACACTGGTGGATTTCTCTAAAGTCATGTTCAGTGGAATTATGTCTGGAATGAATGTGTGCATAGCTGAAATGTTAAGAAAATGTTTCAAGAGGGAAAGCTGAGCTCTTTTGCAGACACAGAATTTAGAAACTGCTCTGTGATCACTAGCAGGAAGTGATAAGTATTTAATTAGGGGCAGGGGAACATGATCAATGTGGAGATTTTTATATTCCAAGAAAATCAGAACTGATACAGAAATGTAGATAGGTTGGTTTGCGCTCATTTCTAGGAAGAATCATATAAGTCAGTTTTGCCCCAAATGATGCCACAAGCACTTTGCAGGCTGAATGTAGAGGTCACATCAGCCATCCCTGGTTAACTGTGACCAACAGAGCAGGGAAAAGCTACCTGAGAGAGCAGGGTGGAAAATGATGAAGAATGGTGGATCCAGCTGAAAAGGAGAGGTGAACTTCAGTGAGCAGACAGCAGCTGAAGCAAGCTGAACTTTAGCCAGGACACCTTGCTAATTCCCCCCAAACACTGCGTGGCAGATGAGGAATCATTCCCCTCATAAAGAAAATGAGTTTCAGGGTAGCTTGCTCCACGTGCAAGAACTTTGAAACCTGTTCTTGGATTGGAATATGTCCTTGTGCAGGCAAAGTGAATGAAGGCATTCAGGAGTGACAGGGAAAGTGCAATAATTAAATCTTGAGTTTGGCTTGCAGAGGAAAAACCATTTGTGTACAATCAAGTGGGTTGTGTTTCACTTTCCTTGAGATGGCAGAATGATGTGCAACAGCAAGTGGTGGAAGGCAGCACTTTCCCTGGATATATGGTTTCTCATTATTCATGAAATGCCTATAGAAAATGCCTTGCATGCATGGCAGCAGTAGGGGGAGGACTGTGAGCAGGGAGAGAAGGACATAATGGAATGTCACTCCCTTCCTTGTAGCATAATGTGACCTTTCCATTAAATTAACATTATGCTGTTTACACAGAAGGAGAGCTAAGATAGAAAGTATTTTTAGGGGACAATAGTCAAGTTAATTAGGCAGCTGTAACATACGCTTTACACTAAGAGCTCAAAAGCAGGGTATGGGGAATAGGGGTTTGATGTTGCTTTGCATTTCATTCATTTTGAAGGAGTTGCTTTGTGTTTATTGTGAAATCTGGGCTGTGATGTTGTTTCAAGTACTGTAGCCTGGACCCGTTTTTTCCGGTGCATTAAGAGGAAGGTTTTAGCTTTAATTCCTCAATGACTTGCTGCTAAAAGGTTTAGGCATCCTCTCTGCTAATCTAATGGGCAGAAAAGACAGATTCCGCAATCCTTCTTGGCCTGGAGAACCAAGATATTTCATGTGCCTGTCTGTCAACCTCAGAGGAGTAATTGTGGAGTAAGGCACAGTTCTCCAAGTGAAACACTGTTAGATTTTGGTCTGTGGGCATTTAACTTCATTCACACCTACTCAATTTCATTTAGAGGTCAAAAGCTGCTTCATAAAGCTGATATGACATATTTAAATTCATAATGGCTCATTCATACACTGCATCCATTACAAATCTTCCCTTTTGAGGAATGAGTCTTTCTCCTAAGTTTCCTTACTCATAAAAGGCACATTCTAACTGTGTTACATCAGGCTCCAGATAACAATCCATGTGTTTGAAATAAAGGGATTGCAAAGCTGTTAGGGTTATTTGTAATATTTTCTCTTCTGCAATAAAAGTCAGGTTACAGTAGGTTCCAGAACCCACTGAAGCCAATGCTGGTCACTGTGTGCTCTCTGCTGTGTCTTTAGCCTTGAGCTAAGGCCTGTGGCACTGCTGGGAGGGTGAAATCATATCATTCCTCATCTGTTAGAGCAGTCCTTGGACTGCAGAAGTGAATTTATGTCAACAGTTTTGACCTCAGTGGTTCATTTCTCCTCTGCAGGTACAACAGTGATCAGAGAGCCTCATTTGTCTGCCATCCTGAGGATCCTCATCTGTCCAGGTGGCATCATTTAGTCCCAGTGTTTGTCAACATTTCCTTCCCAGTGCTTCAGGAATCCAGTGGGTTTGACTTCCGCTCTCAGATGATTCCTCCTTCTCTCCCAAAGCTGTTCTCTAGTGGTTGTACCTCTTGAACCTGATAGATCCCGGTTCAGACAGAGGAAGACTTACAGCTTTATTAGATAACAATTGATCTTCAGGGCTCATTGTTTACCCTGCCATTTGGGGAGCTATTTATTTTAAGAATAAGTGAAGTTACCTCACAACTAGGGCCTAAAACTAAAGAGCAAACTTTTCCCTTTATGATGTGGGAGTTAATGGCAGGAAGTCAAACCTGTCCTGTCTGACACTGTTAGAATACAACTTTCACGTGTGATTGAATTTGTCCACAATTCAACTGACAACTTGTAGATTTGTGGGCCAGCAGTGTTCCTCTCCTGTCATCTCCTGTCAGCCTCAAGCCTGGATACAGGAGAATAGAACCAGGAAAGGACCAGAGGTTGCTCACTGAGAACTCTTAGGATCAGTACCTTCTTGCAAGTGTTACGACCTCAGCAGTTTCACTGGCTGGTGAAGAATGGTGTGACTGCCTTCGGTTCATGATGGCCAAGCACGACAACCTTAAGGCACAACTCAGTGTCAGTTTGCTAATGACAAATATTTTTGCCCAAAACATACTGAAATAGAGGGTTTGTGATCCATCTGCAGAATAATGACAGCATAACGACAGCGTAACAGTAGGGCTGAATTTAATGAGGGTTTATACGCCCTTCCTAAATGTCTTCCAAAGCCAGTATTTTCTGCTCTGTTTGGCGTTGATCAGTTCAGCCAGAGTGGGAAATATTTATGGCTTTCATGCAGTGCACTTATCAAATTAACAATATGTTTAAAGCTCTATAGCAACTGTCTTGTAATTAAACCCCAAATATATTCTAGTCTGATTACATTGTGAAGGAACTGATGTCCTTTTCCAGTGGGCAGATAGTTGAAATAAAGGATCTGTTCTTCCTCTCAGGAAGCCTTTTACATACATAGGACCAACACAGTATTAGCTTAGAGCATATGATTAAAATATTTTGTCCTTTATGCTGCTTTACCTTGTCAGTACTTTGTCTTGGGTAGGGTTATGTATTTATGTGCTCAAGAAACTGAGAGCATTTGTGCCATAACAGGAGATATTTAACTTCGGTGTCAACACCTGCAGCGGGTGATAGGTTATCTACAGATATCTACCACACACTGTTTTGGTATTTTTTTTTTTGGGTGGTTTTTTTTTGTTGTTTTTTTTTTTTTTCAGTTTACCCTGTAATGTTAGAAATTAATTCCTGGAGTCAGTGTCAGCTACAGTGACAGTGGATCAAAGCTGTGAGACAAATTGCTCATCACAGTTCAGGGAGCTGACTCCTCTGTGCAGGCAGCTGTACATCACTGGAGGCTCCCCATCCCCCCCAGGCTCTGCTCCACAACTGCTGCCATTGTTGGGGAAGCTCATAGGTGGATTTCTGTAAGATAAGCTCATTCTAAACTCCCATAAGAGGCATTGCTGCATCTTGGAACAGTTATTTGTTTGGTTGGGTTTGTTTCTTGCCACCCTGTTTAGAGCCTGTGTCACTATGCAACAGCCTGAATTATATAAACAATGATGTTAATCCATGAAAAATGAGAAATTAAACCTTGGCAGGATCCTACTGATCCCTGTCCAGGTTAATCAGATGAAAGCTTTATTTTTTTTTCTGACTTTTTCTGAAAGCTCAGAAGCACAAAATTCGTTTAGCTTTGCTGTCTGACAGTCAGAAATCACTCTTGCTGATAGTGAGCTCGCTTAATCTCTTAGTGAGAGCAGATAAAAACATTAAAAAAAAACCCCAAACCAACCCCCTAAAAACCTTTTCCAGTCACTTTGCTGTTTCCATTAGCTCATCAGAAATGTTTGAATCCTTCCCTTTTGAGAAAGCTGCTCTCAGTGAAATATTGTGTATGTAATTTTTTCCATTCAGGTATTTCCACTTCGAGCTTTCTCATAAATTAATGTTCATTTTGATTATCTGTGTGAGATCTGGGTTGGTGTGTTGTGACTCAGAGCAAGTTTGCTGTGTGAGCTGGAGGCTCTCAGCACCCCTGGCTTGTCAGAGAAAGTGGAGAGAATGCAAGTCTTTGTGCCTTTGCTCTGAGGTCAGCTGGGAGACACCACTGCTTGAAAACAGTTATTTGAAGGCAGTGTGACATCCAGCCTTAAAAGTAATGGGACACAAACTAGGAAATCAAAACAAAGGCAATGCTCACAGAGAATGGGCCACAGATGCAAGGCAGGCTGTGTGTGCAGCTGGCAAGGCCATCACAAACTGCAGCTCAAAATAGCTGTCCTTCAGAAAGGCAAGTTTGACTGGGGCTTATCCCCTTATTTGTGTGTCAGACCTTTAGCAGTTTGGACTGAACGTCACTTACAAGAAGTGTAGGGTAATACTTAAAAACTAATATTTTTTAAAGTCACAGATAGGGCTTTGTTTGCAGATAACAAAACAAACCTATGCCAGAATGTTAACAAATATAATCTGATGTCCAACCTGGATGTGTGTGCCTGAATGCTAAAGTTTTAGTATAAATTACAAATACATAATAAAAAGTAAACATTTTTAGTTCTGTATGTTGCATTTAAATTGTATTCTGCGTGTTACATTTAAAACATGTTCTGTACGTATAGCTATAAAGGGTGGTTTGGAGTTTGTATCAGGATTAAAGGATGCTCTGTAATGTTGCACAAAACGTAGTCACTAAGATCTTTTTCTTGATATGTTCATCTGTCTCATCTCTCATGTTTACTGTGGATGGAGTTGGTGCCAGCCAGTCTTCGGATACACACTTATTCTGCTGTTGCAATATGGACCATATTCATCCCTGTCAAAATACATATTCAGTCAGGATTTTTATTCCAGCAGAGAATTTGACCCTTTGACAAAAATATGCTTGAGTGAAATTAACAGTGGCTCAGAATTTGCTTATCTTTTTGTTTGCAAACTCTGTATTTTCAGTTTACTTAGGGAATGTGAATATTTCTCTACAACGTGTTATTGGAAAAATATTGTAAGAAATATTTAATCATTTTAATATTCTAAGTCTTCAACTTACATCCCGAAATGTACCTTTGTTTTAAGGAGGCAACAAGAGTGGATGCCTGGAAAAGTAACAGTGGAACCATCAGTCCCATATTGTGACGTGCATGTGGTGAAACGATGACTTTTTTAGGGCTGGCAGATGCACTCACTTTACAGGTCATTAAACTTCTCATTATACAAACTTGAATATCTGAGTTTTTAAAATAGGTTTAGAATCTCAAAAAGACTAGACAGTCAGTGTGAAAGAGAAATGCAGAAGCTGAAGTTTTGATAGCCAAAACATAATTTGATTAATTCCATAATGATGCTACTATATTATTCCTGTTGTCTAACTCCGTTATATGGAGGGTTGCAGTCTGACCTTAGGTATATCACTGCATGCAGAGTAACACCAAACAAATTTTGTATTTGCCAATCTCCTGAGAGATTCTGATTCATCTGCTCTTGTTCTTTGAGCAGAGAATCTGTAATTTGTGCATTAGGATATTGTCTATCTGGATGTGATGAGAAAACAGCATGCTTTTAAAAAGATGTGTGTTCTGCTTACAGGGCTGGTTTTCCAACTCCAGTTCCTTCCAGAGGTGAAATTAGCCATAATTAGTTGTTCATTCTACCATAGTTTTTTTCCCCCTAAGCCAACTAAAACGACTTTTCTTTGGATCAGGGGAGTTTTGAGATCTGGTTTGTTTGAAATAATGTCTGTTACAAAGCACAGCCAGATCTTTCTTCCATGTGAATCTGTCATACTTGGCCAGCTGTTGTTTGAGACAGTTATTCCAGGAAGCCTGTCACTGTATCTTTTTAATATGTTTTTCTTTGTTCTTGGGGGTTAAAAGGATTTTTAGCTCTTACGAAATATGTTCACTTCTCTTTGCAGAATGAGTTTTTCTATTTATGGACAAAACCAGTGGGGTGGCTCATGGTTGCTCCAAGGACCTCTCAGGGAATGCTTTTCTGTGGGAATGGGCTCAGTGATGACAATGGTTTTGGCCAGAAATCCATTTACTCGCTAAGTGGGATACAGCAGCTTACAGGAAAAAGGACTCCAAAGCCTTTCTTTCTTTCACCTCAGGCTACATAGCACATCTCACTGCATTGTCTGCATTGTGTTGGCTCTTGGATATTTTTTTCCCATTGTATGTCTGACAGTGAAATAGGAAGTAGTTAATCTTTCTGAAGGTTTTGTTTTTCTGGGCCAAGGGTAGTACTTCTACTACAAGTTAGCTCTGTTTCACTGAAAAATTAATGTTTTAGGCACGTCTGCACTTTAGTAAGACCTATGCAAAAACTGTAAGATGTATACTCCTAGGGGAAAAAATGGTGTTGTAATATCAAATTTTCACTTATTTTGAAATTCTGGCTAATGTGACTGTGGGTTTGGACAACAAAGATGCTCCATTTGCAGGTTTGACCCCTGTGTGAAGGACCTACAAAAGTTAGTGCTCAGTTACAGGCCAACTTGATGCTACTTTGTTGGTGCTGTAAAATTTAGTTTCTGCTAGAATTTCATCTTGCAGTTGTACTGTGAAGGGGATAAAGCAGATGATCACTGTCAGACACCTCGTGAGGAGCTGGTGAACAGATCAGCTGAGCCAGCCATCCTGGCATATGTGCTGTGAATGTAGATGCAGGATTCTGGAGATGGGAAATGACCACTCTGTTTCCCTCAAAGAAAAAATCCAAGCAAAGGTCACATCAGAGTGAAATTTCATTTACTCAGCCCATAAAATGAACACATTTTCCTGCTCACATATAGGTCGCAAGACTTTTAAAGACATTGTTTGAAATTCTGAAGATCTTAAGGTCCCTGAGGAGTTGCGATAAGAAAAAGGCAGAGGGCTAGGTGTCGACAGCACATCTGAAATCTGCTTTAACCCCAGTGCCCAGCAGCCACAGGAAGAACAGTTGTGGAATGTTAAACTAAAATGTGGCTGAGGAGAGAGGAGGAGGTTCAGCAATTTGCATCCTCTCGTGTTCCTCAGTGACAGTGACAAATGCTGGAACATTCAGTCAGGCTGTGTAAGGGGATGTGGGGCTTCCATGCCGAGATGGAGGTTTTTGGTTCACTGCCCTGCTTGGAAAACCTGGGACAAGGCACTTGTCCTGTTCCACCCTCATTCTTCAGAGAGACAAAGAGGATAATGCCACACTGCTGCTGTGAGGATTAATGTCCTAAAGGTGGTGAACTGCTAAACTACTGTGGGAATGAGGACCCTGTATTATTAATTAAGTATTAAAGATAGATAGAGTCTTCACTGCTGCTGGATGCCAGTGCAGCCCCTGCAGCCCCTCCATCCCTGCCTTGCCAGAGGACTCTGTCCCATCCAGCCCTTCTTAGCTACACACACATGACCTCTGGGTGTGAGTATTCCTGCTCAGACCTGGGAACGAAGCCAAGGGAGAGGTAAGATCTTGCTTTGGTTTATTAACACACTGACAAGAGTAAGTGCTTGCCTTAAACAGTAAAGAATTCCTACACTGGTGTTTAGTAAATAAAAGCCAGCATGGGAGAAGCCATGGAGGTTCAGGAGGAAACAAGAGGTCTTGAGGATTTTTGTTTCTGATTCCTGAGTAATGATGGGACATTTTGGAAGTGAACAACATAGTGAAGTGTTAACAGTCTTCACAGCTGAGAACAGTAAGAAGTGGCCAAAAACAACCATTAACTTCTGCATGCACTGTTTTTTTATTGAGCTAATATCCTTCACACACACTCTCTCTCTCTCTCTCTCTCTTTCTTTTTTTTCTTTTTTAGTTTGGTAAGAGAAGTGCTCTGATAGTCCTTACCACAGCCGGGTTTTAGTTTTGTGTTACTTTTCAACTTTGGTGTTCTTTGTACTCTACCAGGTGGCAGTCATCATGCTCTTTATTCCATGCTTATTGATTTGGTCAGAAGTAATTAAAGAGATAATTTGTTCTCAATTACATTTCCTTGAATTTCCTGAGGCTGGTAACTCTGCTCTCCAGCTGTGTCTTCCCCCAATTCTTTTTCAAATTAACTTTGCTCTCACTCTGAAATAGAACAGAATAACATGTTCTTTTTTTGTTTGCTGCTTTTGGATTGAATAGAGGATCTGTGCTGTAGCAGATATCGATCTGATAATTTTATTAGGTATGCCTGCCTTGGTTCATGAACTCTCCTGTTTTTAGCATAACATTGCAATAAGAAATCCTGTGTTAGACTAGCAGAAGTAAGAAACAAAATTTTTTAAAGATGTTTACGGATGTTCCAGCTTTCTGAGTGTCCTTTGTGCCTGAAGGGCTCTTTTCAACACTTTTGTAGCGTATTTTGAACTCTAATAGCAAGGGGGAAGTGAGCAGTATTATGGTGCAGATGGGGTTTTCTTCTTTTCTGTTTAATGGTGATTGCATTAATTTCTAGTAGAATGGATTTTTGGCAATTGAGAATGTCTTTGGGACACTCAGTATTCTGGGAGATTTGGCAGGAACATTGGTAATTCTGACTTAAGTAGGGGGAAAATATCTAGAAAACATTAGCTAAGGCTGAGCAATATTGTCATAGCCAGTATGCAATCAAAAATGTGCATAAAGAGCTTTGGGAGGGCTGCAAATATCTAAATTACAGGCACAATGTCCAAAAGACCACATAAATGACAGAAACAGAAGACAAAGATACCAAAGATACCAAAGGTGGTATAGAGAGATGTCATACCTAAGTGAAAACTTTTTTTTTTTCCTTTAAAAGGACACATTTTAAAAATTTTAAATCATCTGAATGAACAGAGTTTACAAAGACTATAAAGACGGCAGATCAAATTATGTAGTTGCTTAAAGGGTTAAAAGTTCCTGTAGGGTAAATGCACCGATAGCAATAATATTGCAACTGTGATTAATTTGATCCATGTATTTTACAAAACTTACCAACCTTACCAGAATTAGTAAATATTCCTTGGAGACAAGAAAATAAAAAGATTTCTTACAGGAATATGAGAAATGGAAGCGAATGGATGGAATAAACAAAACTAAGCTATTCAAGCTGGTTTTGTTATGAAAAGAACAGGGTGGTTTTTTGTACAGGTGCTTTCCATCACCATAATATCAGAATGCTTTGTGGATGTTTATGGAAGACAAGTGTTTTATTTCCCATTTCAGGTGCAGGAAGTGGAGGCACAATGAGCTGTGGAATTCATTGCAGTCAAGAAAAGACCTCTGCTAGCTGGGATAAGGTGCTAAATATTTTATTTAGGGTGTCAGAGGAAATTCCTGACAGAGATGAAGTTGAATCTATTTATTCCGAGTTCCCTCCTCATGCCCTCACTAGCAGGCAACCTTTGTCTGACTTCTGAGCTGTCTCCTTCCATTTGGCTGATGTGTCTCTATTGACAGTAACATATTCATTGGAGTGCAGAGGGAGACCCAACAGGACTGCAACTGCCTTGCACATTAAAACTACTCATGGAAAAACAATGGGATGAGGTCCCTTTCCATGGGCGCTGGCACCGTTCTGACCGGAGCATCAGCGTGGAACCTGAGGCAGCAGCTCTTACCAAGTGCTCCCCTTGGCAACAGAGATCCTCAACTGCAAAGTGTTTTGCATTATTGATATGGTACGGCATAGCCTTAACAAATCAGGTGTCTTGTCTTTGTTGTGGATTTAGTTGTGGCTTTTTGCCTTTTTTTCCTAAGTACTAAAATAATGTTGCTCTGAAAGAAATCTAAATTTTCTGCAGTCTATTCCTTGTCACGTTCTTTGTCTTGGAGCCTCTTGTGTTTAATTGCAAATTCTCTTTTGCTCCTGATATCTGTTCTGTGTTTCCACTTTCTAGTGAGAGGGCAGGAAGGGTTAGTATTGAGCAGCAGCAATAAAAGAGGAAATAGGGGAAAAAAAATTCCTGAGTTCTTGGCTAGAATACGGTCTTTAAAATTCAGCATTTAGAATCCTGCCTGCAGAACTGCAGCAGTCATCTCTGTATGTTGTGCTTTACAAAAGCTGTCTAAGCATTTTCATAAAATTGAAAAATGTATTTCTTGAGGTTGATCTTGCATTTGGATGACTGAATGTTGGCTCATGATGAGGCTGTGCTGATTTATTTTCATCAAAACACATTCAGTTTGCAACTGTTATCATAATACTCCTGGTTGGATGATAGAAGGAAGAAGACTGCAATAGGTGTGTCAATCTGCTAGTTTTGACATAACATATAAACTTAATGAGTTACCCAGAATGAAAAAACTTCATTAATTCAGAGGTTCTTTCACCAGCTTAAACAAACAAACAAATTGGAAAAATCTCAAAACTTACAGAATGACATCTGCAAAGATGACAGGTGTGTGACACTGGGATAATGTTAATAAACGGATGGATTTGTCAGAATTGAGCAGTTTTTAATTTCCAGAATTATCTAGAAGAGAAAGTGGAAGTATTTGGGAATTGTTAGGGTGAAATCTAGAGTCTGCAGAAGGGGGATCTGACTGAAACAAGTAATCTTTTTTCATTAAAAAATACTTCAGGAGCCTGCAATTCCCTTCCTAGAGGTGAGGAGGTCACTGGAGGAGTTGTCTAAGGCAGGGAGCAGGAATGCCAGGGCTTTCTGTGTGCACTGGTCACCCCCAGGTCCTTTGGTGTGAAGTCCTGGACGATCAGAGGGCATTGAGCTCCACCTGCTGCAGTAGCATTGCAGCTTGGCTGCCTTGCTCTCACCTGGAGCTGCCGAATTCCACCTCAAAAATTACTATAATCATTCTCACAGAAAACTTTCAGGTCATTTCCTTATGTAATCTCACTTTATGATGATGTCTCATGTATTACTTCGTGGGGTTTTTTTGAAATTTATTGTTTCTTACATATGGAGATGTATGAGATTTTTTTTTTTACATCACTATAATGAAAGCAGGAAATGATCACTACAACAGGCTTAAAGCAAATTAGATGAGCTATAATGAAAGTCTTCTTAAGTTGAAAACACTGAAAAAACCCACCAACACCCAAGCTGCAAAAACTGTTCAGATTGTCACGATAATGTATTGTTGAGTTTAACAAATGAGACACTCCAGCAATGTTTTCTGGTTTTATATCCGCACAGCAAATTAAAAAGAGAGAGTTCTACTGTTCTATAATTATGTCCCATTTTAAGCTTGGATTGCACCTTTTCAATACATAACACTGTAATGACAGATAATGTTGCAGGAAAGGAAGCTTTCCCATTCTGTTTCCTGAGAGGAAGGAGATGGAATCACACCGTGAGTAACTGAGGGGAGGGGATGGAGTGACCCCTCCCTGAGCAGGGAGGGGAGGTTCACAGCTCTTTCCCTTTCCCAGGGCCTGGCAGAGCTCCCTGGCCAGAGGCAGGAGAAAAGGAAATTTTGCACCTGAGAGAAAAACTTTTCAATCTCTGTGGCATTAAACACTTCAGAGGATTGTGGTTAAACGTCTCCAGACCGTACCCGTGGTCACCGTGCTGGTGCTTTCCCGCCATACAAACCTGAGGGTTCCATTCTCGCCCACCCTTCTTCCCCCTCAGTGGGGAGCAATCCTGAAAGACTCTTAATTTGTTTCAATTGTGTCAGCAGAGGTAGAACTAATGGTACCTGACTGCTGGCAACAGCTGCTTCTGAAAAACAAAACCAAGTAAGTGTCATGAACAAAACAGACTGGAAATTCCCTGTTCCTGGGACTATCCAAGTCCGGTGTCTTCTAATATTTTCTTTAAATACAATATGTGCAATTTTAAAAAAAACCCCTAAACAACGAGTCCCGTCAGTGTCAATCTGTTCCATGCTGTTCCTGTAGCAGGGGTGATGAGAAAGCTGGCACAAGTTCATGGATTTTGGGGGTGTTGTTATATTTTTTGCTGTGGGATGGTGCTGAGGGGGTGGTGTTCCAGATTACAGACATGCCAGGGAAGAAAGCCTTAAGGAAATGGTAACTGAAAAGGAGAGAAAAGATCAAAGTGTGTCCAAATACTTAGAATTTATTGGATTTTTCACTGAACTCTCAAAAGCCGTGTCCCCTGATACAAGTTGAACATTGTCCAAAATATGAAAACTTCAGGTTTTAAAACCAATTTGCTTCTGAAGCAACTTCTCTGAAGGTGTTCCACCTGCAAAGTCTGTTCCATCCATCTGGCACCTTTCTACTTTCAAGAGTACTGTGAAATTTAGAAGGGCTTATCAGAGGAAATAATTATTTGTCTTTTAGCATTATTTATGGATACATCAGTTGTCTTCTTGTGTGTATGGGAATGAAGTTTAAGTTTTTATGCTGGAAATAGTTTTTTAAAAGTATTTTGTCTGGTAAATCATTTCTAAAATCCAGTCTACTTTTGAGAGCCTGTTTTCACAGATGAAGATATTTAATATTCTAAACCTGCTGTTTGTTACAAATTGTTATAATAAATAACTTTGATCCCTGGAAAAAAAATGGGCCAAATAGTGATTGTTAAATTTATGTAATGACAAATACTTAATTTTTATTTTCCTTACAGTCCAGTGTAAGAGACTCCATGCTGGTCATGTCCAGTAATATCTGGTTGGCATTTCCAGCAGATGAAGGCTGGGTGCCCACTGAGGCTGTTTGGCAACTCTTGCTTGATGTGTTAACAAGTTCAGTCACTGCTCCTTACAATTTGAACCTTTGTTCTGCTGAAATCTTTGATAGGAGCACGAATTTGGAAAGAGTTTTATGCCTTTCCAAGTCAAGATTCCAAAGAACAAAATATTCCCCATCAGTCTGGGTTTTTTAAAAGTACCTGAATGTTCTCAGGCTTTGCTCTGTTGTGCAAAAGCTACATAGCAGAGCAAGTGTTCCATCCACAGCTCTGAGTCTGCTGGGCCCTCTTTTCTGTGCATTTGCTCTACCTCGAGTGCATGGACACAAATTCTGAGGGCCCTCAGCTTTGGATTGCTTGGAATCAGTGAATGAGCCCTTTGATCTAAAACAAGTGCAGAAAGGAATTACTGTTTTCATGTTCTTTTCAGTCTCAACTCCAGACACAGCTGAGTGATCTGAAGTCTTTTATTAATAATCTACCTGTATAATATTTAAATAGGCAGGAATATGTCTTTTTTTCCCACTTGAATAAACTGGTGGTTGAGTGAGTTCCAAAATTGTGCTTGTGTCTGACTTGAGGGTTTTTTATGGGTTGGTGCCTTCCTTGGGGGTGAAAGCACAGACCTAGAATAGAGGTTTATGACAGTGTATCTTCAGGGAAGAGCAGTTACAAGTAATTTTCTATTCCTGGGTTTGGAAATTGGATATTCTTTTTATGTTAGACACAGTAGTCTGTATAACAGTCTCCTCCCAAGAGAAAAGTTACAGTTCTTAAGCATTTAAGCATAACAATTTATAAAGCATACCTGCATGTTGCACAGGTACTTCCTATGAGACTCAATTTGTGCACCAAAGATACTTGCTGGCATACAAAGTTTTTCTACACCAGACTGGTGGAGACACTTTTGCTCCAGTTTGCATCTCAGTAGAAAAATTTATTTGCACCACTTCATTTTGAAAATTATGCGTAAGTTTTGTAGTTTGTTAATCCATGAGCACTCACAGCAGCTATTCTTTAAGGCTAGGCCATTGAACAGGCTCTTCTTCCGGCCTGGTAGTTTCATGAAGGTCATGGTTGCTCAACTCCCTGCAAGATCTCTGTCAAACTTGAACTCAGACTTATTTCCATGCTTGTGAGATGACACCATGCTGTCACAGGTGATGACCAGCTCAGAAAATATTTGGTGATTGAAACTGAACCCTGAGACTGCACATATCTTCTCTGTGCTGAGCTGTTCTTAATTAATGCTGTAATGTTTATTTTCAGTTTGGTGACTTTCAGTCTGATCCACAGGAACCAGGGAAGAGGCCCTTCCGCTTTAGAGAACTGGGAATGGATCTGAGTCATGGGAAGGAACCCAAAGCACACAGAAACTGTAGCTAGGCAAGGCTGTATGAGGCTGTACATTCTTTTCCTAGAAACCACCTTCTATTGCCACTAGACACAAGAAGCTTCTGGTCCAGGAGGACATTTCTTATGGTCTCATTTAAATAATTAAATAAACATTAGAAACCAAGCAAGCAAACAAAACAAAACCCCCACATGCAGGGAGGTCTATCGAGAACAGGCTTTGGCAGAGCACACTCCCCTTTAGGCACTCATACTCTTAATACATAAAAATGTGTTGTCGCCCAGGTGTCACCATTATTACTGCAGGTGGTGCTTAAGCTGACAGTAGCAAGGCTTCACTCTGCTTTGCTGTGGGACTCACAAGTTCTGATTGCGCTCCAAACTTGCCTACAGAGACCACTCACTCTACTTTCTCAGAATTACTTTAAACAGTTGCTAAACTGCCTAATAAGCCTAGCAGTAGGTGACTCCAGGGTTTTCTAAATCTTTTTGGAAACTTCTGACTTCGTCGATGGGAGTGTTAATCTAAGGGAAAAGATTCATTTGCAAGTGAACAGCAAAGAGTACAAAAAGATGATTTTCATTGCCAGGCCTTAGTTACAGCCTGCTGCAAATAATGCTGACAAATTACCCCTGCCAGCCCCAGCAGGGTACAAATTACACAAGTGTTTACAAGCTTCTGAGACTTTAAGTCTTTGAAGAGCATTCACTAGGGAAAAATAGTTGAATTAAAGCAAGCAGCAATAAGACAGACATCTATATAAAAACTTAATAATTAGGTTAAATCTAAGCAAATGTGGCAGTCAAGACAGCATGTGATGTTGTATCAGCATATGTTGAAGAAAAATTAAGCTCTTGCATTGTTTGAGATTAACTGCATAAAAGTCAAGGAAGTTAAAGCAGGTTCTTTGCATGTACTGCTGCAGAGAAATCAGAGCTTTACATTTCACAATGAAGTGAAATTTAAGTGGTTTTAATGTTCCCAAAATTTTATGTGAGAGCAATTTCTACATTTTTTACTATTTACTTGTGGTAACATTAGATATCACTTGCTTCCCTTCTTATCCATCTCTGCCCCCAATTATTTTTATTATTCACTTAGTCAACGGAATCAGTTTTAGTGGATATTCCCTTGATAAACTTGACAGAAAATAGTAATAAACTGTAAACAAAAGAATAAATCCTGTGTAGTTTGAAGGCTGGATAAGCCATTTTAGTAAAGCATGACTTGGTTCTGCCATAAATGCACTGTTAGTTATGTTTGCCTGCAATCATTATTCTCTGCTAAGTTTCAGAGGGATTGTCTCCTTGGGGTCAAGTTAAAGTTCTTTTGGTGATATCCTGCCAAAGATCACTTCTTGATCTATGAGTTGCAGGTGCTTGGAACTTGCTTTTGGTTACTTTGCATTCTTTATTTTCAAATGAATAGGAGGAGAAATAGCTGCAAGGGTCCTGTAGGATGCAAATGACACTCATGTAATTGGTATTAAAAGACTTGCTTGGCTTAAATAGTAACACACTGATTTGTAGGCATTTAGATGAAGCAGGATGGACCACTCATTTCAATGTGAGTTACAGGTTTTTTTACACATAGGTAATATTTGTTCTTACCATTTAAATTGAATTATTTGTTCTTTTTTTTTTTTATTGGTCTTAGTACCACTCTTATACTTTTAGGAATGCTAATCTGATAAATCTCATAATGCCCAGTACTCAAGTATGTGCAAGCATTGTCCTATTCATCTCTGCAGCACTGATAGGTGGATAAATATTATTACTCTCAGAGCTAAATTATGGAAGTGAAATTGGGGATGTCAGATTAATACTTTTACAGCTGCAGTTGGAACTCTGGGTGTCTCAAGGAAGTAAATACCCTATTCACCCTACTTATTCTTCTAGACTTCAGCGCTGCCTCTGTTTCTCTGATTTGATTTCTAATTTCAAAATTGACCGACTAAATTAGAATCTCCAGGGAAAGACTTTTTGTGAGCTGCAGCCTATTACTCTGGGGAAGTGCAGTTGTTTGCTCTAACAGATGGACTGTTTAGCCTGATTTTACTGAGGACACTTGTTTCCTGTGCCACATTATGATAAATGCAGGTTTGCCTTCCACTGAATGTTTAATGGTAATGCAATCTGCAATATTATGTTAAATGTATATTTTTTAATGATGTGAATAGATTTGATCTTAGTGTGTTTTGATGTCATATCTTTTCCCTGAGTGATTAAACTCCCTGGTTTTAGTCTTTCATCCCTGCCCACCCTACAGCAGCCACTGCTGGTAAAGGCACAGACACGACTGGGGACCTTTATGTACATTATCAGCAGAATTGTCTGTCCAGTCCTGGTCCGGTGTACCTGCACCACACCCACAGAGGACAGTGGCTTTTGTGAAATTGTTCTTGGATATAAAATTTGGGTTGGAGAATCTTTTTTTATTCCTGATGCAGAAGATGGAAAGAGCTCAATTTTAATATCCCAAGCAGAGTTTGAAGGTCTGATAAGTAAGAAATCCCCTACCTGTTAAACATCCCTCTGCCATCTTTTCCTAGTCCCACAAATTTAACTCACAGTTGCATTCAAAACTAAGTTCACATGATTTCCAATGCCTGGGTGGAAATATTTTCACAATGAAAACATTTTAGCCATTTACCTTAAGTGTTTGTTACTTTGGTTAAATCTACGTGTAGAAAAAAAGAACAGTAAGAACGGCAAAGAAATCAAACCTCACAGATGTTTTAACCAAATATTGAAATAGGAAGTTGCTGGGGAAGATAATTTCAAGTGAGAATGACTATGCTGCTGGTTTGGATCAAAGGCTGTGTCAGCAATGCTTCTTTTAATAATTTCAGGCTTTAAAAAAGGAGATATATTAGGGGAAAAAAAGCAGAATGGAAAGTGTAAGAAATACAGAAGAAAAGGGGAGTTTTCTTCTCCAGAGCAGCAACTTTTAATCTCAATTAAAGCAGTCAGTCTAGCAGAGCAGCATGCTAATACTTACTACAGACAGTCAGTGAATACGAATGACCTTTGTGGATTTGGTTTTTGCTGCTTTTCCTCCTGATTGAAAAGGACACCCAGCAATTGTCTTAACTGGATGTTAATTGATACATATTCACAGGAAGCAGAGTCTGTGATCTTGCAGCTTGTTTGTATGAAAGAGTATAATGGAACAAAGTGTGAGGAAGTTTTTTTAATGATCACAGTGACATAGCAGAGTGGTAGGAATTCTAAAATTATCTCTGAAATGTTTGAAGAGTCATTACTGGAAGAGATTTAGCTGCCTTCATACAGCTTTAATATTCTGCCTTACATATTAAAAACATAATTAAACTAAAGATAAACCTTATAATTATGACCTCATACCTCCTGTCAGTAATATTCTCTTACACTTTCTTGAGTCCTCATGATGATATAAAAGAGGATGATGAGACAGGATGCAAACTAATCATCTTTCAAAACTATCAGTCACTATTCCCTGGTATGAAGTGTTCCCTGATGAGTTGTGCCCAGTCACTCCAGGAGACCCATGTACCCTCCTGGATATCGTTGTACCCACACACACCATGGAAACAGGGGAAGGAATTTGTTTATTACTTTCCAGTGTTGGATTCAGTGCGTGGAATACAGTGTGGGAGGAAAGGATCCTTGACCACTCACATGTCTGTGGCTTTGAGCTAAGAATTAATTTTTCATTTCCATTGCTATTTTTACTAGAATTGAGTAAACTCAAGCAGCACAGCCACTTCAAAATGACATTGAGCTCTGAGGGAGATCCTGTCTTATTGCTTTGTTCTAGCGACATGGCATCCAGAAATAATATTAAGTAACCCATGCTTGCATGAGGATGTACTGCATGAGAACCAAGAAAATAGAAGTCTTTATAATTAACAAATTGCAGAAGCATGTAAGAACAGTTACACACAAGAGAGATTAAAAAAGTATTGGAAACTTTTAATGGTTAATCCACAAACAAGAGCAGGTTGCCATAAACCACTTCTGAGACTAACTCAGCCCACCAAGACTACGCAAGTGTACTGGACATACTCCTGTTCAAAAAAATAGTATTTAAAATTAAGCATATGGCTTCAAATGAGACTGGCTGAAAATACCTTCTTTGTGTGTGTAAAAAGGAGGTACGAAAAATTACAGAAACTGGAAACTCTGCAAGGACAGCCATCTAAGCATAGGTGCCATGTAAAAATGACAAGTTGTGGTCATCCTCAATGTCTAGGAATTGACAGCTTTGGGCTGCAAGCCCAAAGGGGAAGTGTCTGTGCTATTCCATGAGCCAGCCAAGCCTTTACCTGCAAAGGGCACGTGGAACCTCTGCGTGGAATTAGCCAGAGTTTGAGGGAAATGCCTCCTGTGCTCCTGTTTCCCTGGGCTGTGCTGGTTATATAAAGCAAAATGTCAGACTGCTGGCAGTTCAGTGGTGTTCAACCGGCTGCTTTTTCTGGTTTAAATTAGGAGCTGGACTGTTCTTTAAAATGATTAAAGTTTCCTGAAGGCAGATCTCTAAAAGTCGCTCTGCATGCAGAAAGCCCAGCCTTTCCTAATCCATCCTTTCTGCCTGGAACACAACCTGACTGTAACCTGAAGAGCAGTTCCTCCTATTTATTTTCCTGATAGTGGCTGTGGATCTCCCTTTAATACAAAACCATTTCAATGTGATTGAAATGGTAGCCTGTACTGAAAGACTTTATTGTGTTATTTTTGGAGTTGTGGTTATGACCTTGTTTGTCCTTACCTGTGAATTTGTACCAGTGCCACTCTAATATATGCAGACAGAAGATATTTAGTGTTAGGAGTGTGATAAGCTGGCATCCCTTAGTGTGTATGTTTACTGGGAGGTACAGTGGAGTCTGTAGGAACAGGCAGGAGAGGCAGCGTGGAGTTAAGAAGCAAAGAGAGAGCGAGGTGGTACTGAGAAGGTGAAATGTTTATCTGCCAATTTTAGTTTCCGGTGTATTTAATACTTTATAATGTCAGTTGCTTGGAAACCAGTGTTTTGTGCCCTTTTGCTGCTTGGCAGAAATCACTCTAATTGGCATGTTTCTAGCACTGTCACTGCTGGCAGTTTGCAGCATTTCTTTTACCTCCAGAAGCAAAATTTTTCTTTTACATGAATGATGGCTCACATTAATTAGACAGCAGTTACGGGGAAAGACAGCCATTTAAGTGTATGGATGTATGAACCATTATCTCTGTCATCAATCACTGGGAAGACTGCTATTCCTATCAGCATTTCTGCCTTTCCAGAGGCTGCTCCTTTGAGTCTCAATTCCTTTCCTTTTAGGCAAAAATATTTGTTTGAGATTTCTTAAGTGGAAATAGTTCATCCTTATTAGATTTTACTACTTATCTAAACACAACAGTATAATCCCCCATTTTCTGATACCCCAATGACACATTGTCACTGGATTTTTGAACAATGCTGACATGTAAAATGAGTTTTCCATTATTTAGCAGTAAAATTTCATTGCTCTGTAAATACCTTTATGTAGTAAAGCAAGGCATTAAGTCGTGAGAATTGGTTTGTACTTTCACATGAAAATCTTGAAGTAGCATTATTTCCTGGTGGAGGATCAGGGCCCTCACTGAAATTCCACCTAACAAGCAGTGAATTTTTATTGGTAATATGAACACAAAGCCCTTCTTACAGCTAGAAAATGGAAACCCCAGAAATTTCCACATGATTTTTTTTCTCTTTTAATGTTTTAGTAAGAGCTTACCTACAGCTTTTTGGAGAAAAATTTAAAGAAAAGCCCTGAAATCTCACAGGTCTATTTTTTTGCCCTTCATCAGTACAGAACTGACTTTCGGTGCTGCTCTGGAAGTACTTCGCCCACTCACCCTTGTTTATGTACTCCTCCTGAGACAGGCTTTTTGGAACTCCCAATAGCCAAATGTGTTTGGGCTTCTCAGTGTTAGAGAACCTCCTCATTTTCCAACAAGAGGTTCTGCCTCATTTCACAATGGAAGCAGCCTCTGTGTTTTAACATCTTTGTAGTTAATCGAAAACCACACTGAGACACTTGAAATGCGCAGTACTACATGAATGCATCTACCTGTGACATCTCCTATCACAGTGTGGGTGGTGTTTTGACTATTGAAGATCTTTATTTCCTGCCACACAACCTTCTGTGAATGTACCGCAAATTTGCTCATGTCTTACTTGAACTTGTTTTGTGACTTATTTCCCGGTCAGATTTCCTTGTGATAATGTGCATCTTTCCCATTATGCAAATCCTGGTTTTGTTTTTAAAGCAGACATTCGGGTGCAGAATATTGTACTCATCTGCAGGAGAACAGAATGGCAATTAACATCTGAAACAATATGGGTATTCCAGATTGTTTGTGTGTCTTCAACTGCTCCAGGTAGATATTGATGTGGTGCTACTTTAGTTCCTTGGCAGAATCATCAGTGCTTCAGCATGATAAATGATCACAGATGTCTGAGTTTCTGTGCATTGGTACCTACATTTAATAGATTTTTAATGTCGTTATCATCTGGTCTTCACTGAGTTAAAGAAAAGTGGGTGGATTAATGTTTACCCATTTGGTTCTTAGTGTGTAATTATTCAAGCACTGAATAGGAGCGGTCACCACTATGTTCCTGATTCTTCGTGTGGACATCTCTAACTTGGTTGTGAATGCTACCAAACCAGGAGTTATAATTAATTTGCATTAGTATTTACATTTGAACCGTGAGTAGTTGCAAGCTTTTTCTGTCCACATGCTGAGCTTTCAGAGCATGACCCAAATGCAGAGCTCAATAGTAAAACTTGCTGGCTCAGGCTCACCACCATGTAAATTCAACTCCAGGGCTTCTGGTAATTTCAGAAATAAATTTCAGGATCATGTGTGTGCCCTGTAATAACTCACTGAATGAGTTTTAAGTGAACAATGCCCTAATTCTCATTTACAATGAGACTGCCTTACATTGCTCAGGAGAGGTGATGGAACAGTCCAAATGGAAATAAATTTGGGACATACTGGCATGGATATAAATTACAATGCTGAATGTAAGGCCCTGAGGTACTGAGTGAAATGGTCAGCAGCTCCCGTATTTGCTGATAAGAGAATGGAACATTGGTGTAAATCAGTATCACTGCTGACAGTTTACAAGAAATGCAGGGTTTGGTCTCCTGTTGTTCTGTGTGTGCTCGGTAAATAAGAAAAGCACTGTGTGCATATGGATTTTCTTTTATCTTGGCAATTCCTGCAGTTTCACAATTATTTGCTATTTAGCTGTTACAGCACCTTGTCAGAGAGTTAAGGGACATGTAAGAATTGTTTCAGCCATTAGAATGCAGTAACAGCTCCAGTGGAGTCTGATGTGTTCTAAAGCAGATACATTCAACATATATTTTGGAGGACTGGAACAATTTGAAAAAAAAAGTGTCCTATTAAAAGTGAAACAGCAGTGAGGGCAGTGGCGTATAATCAATTGAAATCTGATTAATGTAGTGTTAACACTTGTGCTCCTGCAGAGAACTGCCCTCACATCCTGAATCCTTCAGCTTGTCAGAACTTGCATTTTACTGTATGTTCAAAAAAACCAGACCCTCCAGTACCATGGTGCCCCCAAAACTATGGAAGGGTGTAGATTTCAAGTTTAATCCAACTGAAGTCAACTTCCTGCTCTCTCTGCTTCCTTCACTGGATCTTGCTTCGAAATCTTCAGGGTCCAGATGCTCACCGGCCTCATTTGAGATTTGTGATGGGATCACAGCTCATGATGGCACAGCTGCAAATAATGCAAAGTGCTCATTGAGAAGATTTATACTGGGTTTTAATATAGTTTTAGTCTGCTCAGAAAACAATTCAGCTGTATTTGCTGTAGTTTCAAAGTTGTTGCCTCCTTCACTTTCTGTTTTATATGAAAATGGATTGTTGTACTACATTTTCTGCTATGGAAAATACTTACTGGGAATGGTTTAAGTTGCAGTGTGGATGAAATTGCACTTGTGTTTCACCTGAGAAGCCTTAGCTCCTCTCCAGTTTGTCGCTACTGCAGCAAGTCAGACAGTGCCCAGCCAGTACCTCCTAATACCCTCGGCAGGGTCTGGCCTGGTGCCCAAAGACGAGCTTTTATGGGTCTAGCAGGGAGTTGCTGCAGATGCACATTGAAATGCTTTTATAAAAATAAAGGAAATGGCCCTTAAACTGTGCTCTCAGTGGCTTTCAGAGCAGTGACACACGGGTTTCATTTATATTTACAGTTGGGTGTAAGCCTCTGGAAAAGGCTGGATTCTTTCTAGCAGTGTCCGGAGCAGGAGATGCTCTGTCATTAGCTTTGTTGATATAAAGGCTGATTCCATTAAGGTAAAAAAATTGAATAAGCCAGTTTTTGAAATGGTGGCTTACAATTTCCACGAGCAGAGAAATATCTGTGTATACATTGCTTGATAGATACTTAATTACTTTATTTACTACTTAAAATACTCACCAGGAATCTTCAGCCTTAGAGAGAGAATCAAGCTGGTATAAATGGTCTGCAACTCCAGCCTCAGGGAATGGGGCAGAGGGAGATTAGCAGGAAGAGCTGGAGCCTGAAGCACCTGGTGACACCACCCATTGCATCAAATGCAGTCCTTTAGTGGAACAGTCAAGGGTTTTGCAATTTTCTTCCCATTTTTCTGGCTCTTCTGTTCAGGCTGGAGCCAGACCAGGTGAGCTGAGCAAGGGTTTGGCATCACATCAGTCCTTTAATAACCATCTCTCCCCAAATTTGTTTTTGCATACTGTAGATCTGACATTACCGACTATAGAATTTGATCTTGTGAGACAAATAAATCCTTACTGTGATTCCTTTGAATGTGGTGAAGATGACCCAGGGTATGTAAACAAGTAGAAATTATTTTAAAAACCCCAGTAAATATCCAGCTTGTCCTTACCCTGATGAAAAAGTTTCTGACATTACTATTACAGCTTTCTAATGTTTTACTAGCACTTAAATCATAACTAAGACAAATTTAGGATTTCCTTTTATTTTTATGAGTAGTTTCTTAGTCAAAGGCACCAAGAATCCCAAATCTTAGCAGTAAAAGTTCAATTCCTGAACACTTTAATGGCAAATTAACTGATGACCTTGAGTCTCTAAAGGATTTACAGAGTAATTTAGGGAGTGCATAGTTACACCAAGCACTGAAAATGCACTTGCAACCAATTTTCTGTATACGCAGTGCACTGCTGGGTCACTTCTTTGTGCATGTCTTTGACCCTTATCTGTAATAATATATTCCTGCAGAGAAAACTGGAATTATTCCACAGTACATTATTACTGCTCAGAAAACTCTTTTAATGTTCATGCTGATAAAGTTATTAATGGAGAAGAATTAGACATATCCTTTTGTCTGAATGGCACTTGAAAATCTGTGCTGTGACTATAGCTGACTGAATCTCAATTACTTTAATAAATGTATTCCAAATTTCACCTTGATTGCATTTGCATTTTAATGAATGATTCTCGCCTACTTGTAATATAGGCAGCCCAGCTAAATATATTAAGTTACTGTATAAACAGGGTATTGTGATGCCCGAATTTAAATGGAGAAATATTTGATGTCATATTCCAGCAATATGTTGTAAATCTACAGTGTAGAAGAGTACATTCATTATCTCTGTATTTTATTTTTGAATTTATATTACTGGGGTTTTTTTGAAGAGCCCATGAACCTTTCGAATAATTCATAAATACCCCGGAAATATGGAATTATGAATGAATATTTTTGTGTGTTTAAATCAGATGGGTATTACAACTCTTTTATGTGCTGCATTCCTGTTAAATCTTCTGTTATTTATTTCTTTTGCCATAGTTGAGAAGGAAGGAGGGAGTAAATTGCTCCCCTTGACAACTGGTGAATTTGGTGCCTGAAATTACAGAACCATAGAACATTCTGAGTTGGGAGGGACCCACAGGGATCACTGAGTCCAACTGTGCAGGACCATCGCCAAGAGTCATAGCCTATGCCTGAGAGTGATGAGTGCCTTGTGGCCTTTGGGTACTTTAACTCCTCTGGTAAGAAAAGAGAGTTATTACTTGTCAGTAAACCAAACAAGGCACAGCTTCCGAGCCTGGATTGTGTTTGAAAGAATCAATACAGTCTGATGACACCTGATTCAAAAGTCAGCAGCACATTCCCTGGTAGGGATGCGTCCTGTGGTGTGGGATAAGATAATCCTTGGATTTGGATCAGCTGCTACATTCTTACTAATGTTTTACACCGAGGCTGCAGAGCACCTGTGTGCCAAATCCCTTTCACTGCCATTATCTTTGCTTTTTCTACTTCTATTTTTTTTTAACCTCTGTTGTCATCCCACAGGTAGCACAGTGTAGTCACTTTTTTACTTCTTTCTCCTGCAGAAATACCCTGCCTGTTCTCTCCAGCTCACTGACAGGCTGCACCGTCACTTTCCTTTTTCCTAAACGGTGCAGCCTTCCAAGAGCATATGGAATGCAGCAGAGAACAGGCAGCTCCAGGGCAGTGACAGCTGAGCTCACACACAGAGTCCAGTACTGCTATAAATTAGAATTAGACAGGGAGTTTTTGAACCAAGTACTGGACAAAGCAATGCTGAGCTCAAGACATCCAATGGTTCATCTGTGTCATGTTGAGAGAGATAAAGGAAAGTTCTCCCAGTTTATACTGAGGAATTGTTGTCCTTTGTCATCACGTTGCAGAGGGAGATACTAAAGTTGAACTCTTGTATATAGAAGAATGTGAACCCACCTTTAAAAATTAAGCTGGTGGGCAACAGAGAAATCGGTTTAATAGTATGTGATCAGAATGCTGCCCAAGTGATGATTTTTGGCAGGCATCACCTCAGTTCTGTGAAGCAAGGTGGAGAATACTTTCATATACTTGGTCAGGAATCACTGGAGAGGAAGAGCACACCAGAAGCAGCCCAGCAGGCTTGGGGCACATGAAAAAGAACTGAGTTCCAGCCACCTGAATATTCCTCTGATGTGGAGGAGTCAAAGGAACAAATAAACACGTAAGTCAGCTCAGAGGGCTTTGGGTGATCTGAGGGCAGTGGTTTCAAGAAGTGACAATTTCCAGTTTCTGTCATTCCTTGCTATTGAGGTAGTTGCCTTGGATGGCTAGAAAGGGATAATGCTTAAAGTCTGGGTAAGTGAGCAGCTGTAAACTTGGCAAGCGTGGGGGAAAAAAAAAGTTTGAAGTGGGTTAGAAAAGAGGACGTTTAGAAGGCAGGAAGAAGGTGAATGAACTCTGGAGAGGTTTCATAGCTACCTCAGAAATGAAAAGAAAAAACCTGCTGAGCTTGTGCCATGCTTTTGTTCCCCCAGTGTGGGACCCCGCAGCATTAAGAATAAAATAGAATTACACTCAGCAGAAGTAGCTGGGTTTCTTCACCACTCCACACCTATTACTTACCACCTTCTTCAGGTTTTCTCTCCACTCGATCACTGAATTGTCTTCAGTCCTTTGGCTCCCACTGCACCTCTAATGCCCACTGTAACACTGGAGTTGTCTTCCACCTGCCAGCCCTCACTGGGCGATGATTAAATCCTTGCTCAGCAGGACAGAGTGACTCTTCTGGAGGTTACAGACCTTTGGAGCTTTAGTGCATCAAAAGCACATCAAAAGCACAGCAGTCTTTTCTCATCACTTTGCTGTGCCTTTTGCCACTACCAGGTACCACCTTCCTCTCATGAACTGACTCTCGACTTGGAAAACTCACTCTCCACAGTCATCATGCACTAGTCATGAATTGAGACAACACTATATAACCATTAATAAAAAACAAGAAATAAAATCTCTCCTGGGAGTACAAAAAAGACCGAAAAAGCAATCAAGTAGCACAGACAGGCTGAGTAATTCTCAACAGAAAAGTATCATATTTACTAGAGTGACATTGGGTATCCAGCATTCTAAATGGTCCCTAATTGAACAGCTAGAAAAGGTGGGAAAGGAACAAAGTATTCCTGAGAGACAGTGTGATGGAAGGAGAAAACAGGTCAAAGAGACTCGTGGCAGTGAATGAGCAGCACCCACAGCCTGTAAAAAGCTCAGATTTCTGTTGCATTGGTTTGGCCAAGACTCTTCGCATTGGGGTGAATCTTTTCAACTTCATCTTTATTATTTTCTGTGCCCACAATGTGGTAACCTAGGAAAAACTGAACAGAATTTGACGAACATCTTGAAACTTTGGCCTCATGTATATAATCCTACCACCTCCAGTGGCATGATTCCAACAGAAAACAAGTAAAATGGAATACCAGCAGTGTGTCAGCATCTTTTCTCAAACAAATCAGTCACATTATTTCCTCTGCCTCAAAATCTGATTTCACATAAATGCTTAATTGCTAATAATAAGCAGTAGTATAAATGTGTGAATACAAATAATACTGTATTCATAATTTATAAAGTACTGTAAGCATATTAGAAATAAATGAAAATTATATATTCTGGTAAACATAGAACTATCCAACTTTCAATATTAATAAATGCTAATAAGTGCAGTCATTAACAATTTAGAAATGCATCTAAGTATTCTTTTAAAAGCTAAGAAGAGGAGGAAGTGTGATGAACAAAATAAACAGTTTTATTTGCTCTATCTTCATTTCTCGTGCTACTTTTTTAACTTCAGTCTTTCTTCTTTCCCACAGGAGACAGCCACATGAGGAAGTTGGGAAAGAAGAAAAAAAAGATGACCTTACATTCATTTATTACTGTTTATGCCAGTCTGGATTCCAAGCCTCCCTGGAGCAAAAATGTAAATTTGAAGGAAGATTCATGTCCTGCCCTCCATGGTAGGACATAAGTGAAACTCACAGCGACACAGACCCATAACAGGTATACCCAGAGCTGCTGCTCAGCTGCTGAAATTGTATTCTGAGAACTTCAGGACTTGGTGGTGATGTAGTCTGTCTTTACTGATAGCAACTGTTAAATTTTAACACTAAATGATTGAATATGAAAGAATGCCTTGTACATGGACACATGCAGAAGCACAATCACACGTCATTTGCCTTGCTGACATTCACTCAGCAAGTTCTAAACTGCACGAAATGTTTTATGTGGTGCAGCTTTCAGTATTGGGCTCATTTTAAGGAAAGGCTGTCAAAATTAAAATTTGATCAGCCAATGCAAAAGTGGGCCTGTGAAAGAGAGAGGGAGAAGGCAGTGCTTGTACCATGTTTGTTTCTCTATAGTTTGGATTAGTCACTAATACGCACTGTCTGGTCCGCTCTATGTTCATTAACCAATTGCTCAGCAAATGTGGCTTTATATATTTACATTTGCACACGGAACAAGCTGAATGCTGAAGATAATCTTGGTTTGGAAAAAGATGGGTTCAACATTTTAAACTTGCACATTGTTTTTACTTAAATGCAAAACCTTCTGCTCCTGTAGAATCCAAACCCCCAAGAATCCACACCATAATGGGATAAATGCCAGAATTCGCCTGGGTTTGAAAGCACTGCGCACGTCATCAAGATAAGCCCATTGGAAATTTCACATCCATGTTGGGATCTGAGAGGAGAGAGCTACATCGACACATCCAAAAATATGCTTTGAGGACAGAGAGTTATGTATCAATACTAGGAAAACCTTGAGAGATGTCTAGAATCCACTGGGACAATTAAAAGCTCCTGCTACAGAAATAATTGGATGTGTCTGTTTGAGCCCACATGGTGCCAGCTGGGCTTTTCCCCTGACTAGAATGTAACATGTTGGTTTCTCCTCCTTCCAGCGATCACCTTTTCCAACAGCTCTGTGCCACACACTGGCTTTTGGAAGCTCTGGCTCTCAAGTCCAACAGTTTGACCCATTCCATATTGACCTGCTGGATTCCAAGGGAAGGAGCGAGGTGCTGGGAATCTTTCATCCTTTGGTGTTGTTTCTCTTTTTTCAAGAAATAGCCATTTCAGTGGAATGTTATTAATTCTGTGCCATGCACCATAAACAAATCCTGGATTGACTTTGTCCCTGTGCAGTCAGCAGGCAGCGGTACAGTCAAACCAGCAGCACAGCATCCTCCTCTCTTATTGCATCTTGCAGAACCGGGAGAAAATACTGAGACCCCAGCCAAATCCATGTTTTCTTTCCTTTTTCTCTTTTGGCTAATAAAGATGCAAATTAAATACATTTAGTAATAGATGTATGTATATTCCCACAGCCTTCCCTTGGAGGGTTATCCCACCGAACTCAACAGGAATTCCACATACATTATCATTACAGAACAAAGCCAGCTATTAAGTGATATTTAGTAGCTGATTTTATTCTGTCAGTTATGTATGACAGTGATGGGTATTTTGTAAAAGATGTCTTGCTTCTGAACTTTTATACTGATGAAAGTAAATAGTAATTTAGGTTTTCAACATTTTTTAGTCAATATAATAATGTTGACATAACGTGTATTTTATTCATGAGTGGTAGGTAAGAACAGTGAACAGTTTATGCTCCGACTTGCTGGGTAAAGCTCTTCAAATCTGTTCTGTTTTCTGTGTTTGTTCTCAGTCAAGACAAACCCTGTATGTATAACAGAGGTGTAAAAGTAGCTTTATATTAAAATATCCTGATAAATTGATGGAGAGAACCAGTCCTGGTGTGCCTGGTGAATGGCTTTTTCACCCCTTTACATATGGGGACCGACCAATAGACTGGGATAAAGGAGAGTTTGTCAGCAAATCTCCCAGATACAGGCTGACAGCAGAGTATAAATGCATAGAGCTCTGGATTTTTCCCAGGTTTTCTGGTTCTGCAGCTTCTGGTTGCCAACTTCCTTTTGCCTCTGACCGCTTGATAGACCTGACAGTATTTACTCATTGGCTCTGCAATGCAGTTCACTACAAAACTAAGTGATCTTAAATCTTTCCACTTCCTTCCCAGTCAAACTGGACCAGAAAGGCACATTTGCCATTTAGTACTGCTAATTACCTTTAAATTGATATTTATGTTATCATTATTAGGCTGACAGCATGTTCTGCTACACTCTAAATTACCACTCAAGAAGGAGCTCTTGGAGTCATTTGGGGAGAGTTCTGGGACTGTTCAGGAGCTGTCAAAAAGGCAAGAAAGACCCTAAGAATGAAGAGGAAACTAAAGAAGAAAGTATGTTATGGAAAAATAGAAGTATTTTTCAAGTGCTTTATCAGTTCCTGTCCTTCCCATTCACCCAGGCTACTTTCACAAGTAGTAAAGTTTGATTGAAAAAAGAGGCAAGATATGGTAGAGATTTGGAATGACTTTCACATGAGAACCAGTTAAACAGACTGGCTCTTAGGGGCAGGAAAGAAATGGCTGGAGACAAGGTTATGACAGGTCTCTGTAACATCATGGAGTGCATGAAAAAAAAGTGATTAGACAGTGGTTATTCACAAGTTCCCTTGACACCAGATTTATTACACACCAAATTAAATTATCTGGCAGAAAATTTAAAGCAGTGGGAAGTGTTTTCAAGCATGATTAAACTTAGGAACTCATTGCTACAATATATTGCTGGACATATCTCCAAGTGCAAACACAATTTAACAGCATAGAAGGAAAAACTATTAATGGGTTACAAGTACAGCTGCCTTGTAGCCTCATACCCCAAATTCACAAATCTTTGTGTAGCTCATACAGACATAATTTTGAGAGCACACACAACCCTAACCCACATGTGCACGTATTTATATTTCAAAGCTGGGAAAGAGATTCTGTAGCTGGCAGATAATCAGTTGATACAGCTGAGCGTGACTCTAACAGAAACATTTCTTTTAGGATTTCATAACTCAGTATAAAGCCTTTTGTCCAGTGGTAGTTTTGCTTATACAAATTGGATTTTTCAGTGCATGGTGGCTGAGGGAGGACCTGCATTAGTGCAAAGGTTTAAATGTTACATCATGTTGACAGAGGTAAATGTTGAAGCTCCAGTCGTGGCAGCTGTGGTGGAACAACAGGTCACTGCTGAGGAAGTATCATTTATCACTCAGTCCCCACCTAATCAGTCAAATGTTTTACAAAGTAGATTAGAGTTCTAAGCTTGCTTTCTTCACCAAAGAAAAATTAAAAATCTCATTTTCCACAGACAGGGAGTATAGGATCTAAATGTACAAAATGCGTGCCTAATTTTTCACGGTTCCTGTGTAATGAACGATATGTGTGGGCAGAGCAGTTCAGACGACACACATTTTCTTCACAATGAGAAGGAAAATGTGGGACTTGTATGAGAGATTAAACAGTAACTGGATTTTTTTTCCCCAAAGCTTTCCAGAGAGCAGTTTTGCTTTGTCTTCACCATAAAAAATATACTTTAAAAAAAAGGATGTAAGTATTTGTGCAAAGGATCTTCCCTGTAAAACTTATTCCTGAATTTGGGGCTTTTCTTTGAGATTGATCGATGCCTCTTCAACTGATTTATCATTGTTAGATCTCTACAGAACAGGTAAATATAGTACCCCATTTCACAGATGATTAACTAAAGCATAGAAATCAAAGTCAGGTGAAATTACTAAATCCTTCTTTTCTTTTTTCTCTTTTCTAATTAATGTCTGACTAGCTCACAGCTATGGAGGTTAATATTTCAAAAATATTATTATTAATACAGACAAGCTTGGTTATTTGTCTTCAGTCTCTCCAGGTGGAGATGAATGAAAGTGTTGGGCTCTTCCAAGCGGGGTTCTGACTTTCAACACATAGAAGTAGCTTGGGCTGCTATTTAACACAGCCACTATTCAGCATCCATTTCCTCTTCTGTATGCAGTGCTTCACAAAAATATAGGAAAAGGACCCTTTGAATTTGGGGATTACAACTTCAAGGCGTTGCATGCTCAGTAAAATGTCACTTATTACCATGTGGGATACACCAAGAACCTCAGAGGATGATTTAGGATTTGACAGCTAACACTGGGATTACTGATAAGGAGTCTGACAGGTGTTTTACCGCATGAGCAATTGAGGGAATAACACAGAGAAAATGGGCGTGTCTGTCTCTCCAGGGGTTTGGCACCAAAGTAGGAATGAAACAGCAGTGGGAAGGACAACAAAGATGTTAATTTAAAGGAAAACACTGAGTTAAATTGACTTTCCAGGCATTCAAGGGAGTGGAGAATAAAAGCACTCACAGTGCGAGGCAGAAAGAGTAAAGGGTATTTTTGGAGAGAGATCTGCTCAAAGAGGGGGAATCTGGAAACTGCAGCCAGTGAAGGGCTACTTGAGGATGTCTGGATTGGTGCTGAATGCTGATAAGGAGACACAGAGATGTAATTAGACACCTGTTGATGTTAAATGTATTAAATTCCACATGGCATTTAAAAGAAGAACAGCAAAGTGATATAGCAGCCTTAGGAATTCACAAGACTTGACAGTTATGCCACTAGCACAGAATGGCCCTGAAAACAGACTTTCTGCATAGTTTGTTCAAATCTGCCTTATTTTCTAATACACTATTTTTATAAGCATCTAATGTACAAAATATTTAGTGTCTTCTACTTAATGGTTGGATTTTTTCACAGCTGAAAGTACAAAGTTTATATTTTCAACAGTGATTAATGAATTGGGGGCATTTGTATTTGGGTAGCTATCTTGAAACCTCTCTAAAAATCTCCTTTTCTTTGAAGAAACTTAAATTTTCAGAAATACTAAGTAGCAGGTTTCTTTAGGATGTCTCATTCAGGCTAGCATATGCAGCATCCTCTCTGGAAGGGAGAGAGTAATCACTACAGATTTGGAAAGTTTTTACAGAATATTTTTTTTCATCCCTACAGGCAAAACATGAAGAGGTGTCAAAAGGTGTCCATAAACAAAAAGGTGGTTAAGAAGGTTGAACTGCAGGTATGTTACCTGATGGGTCTCTGAATGACAAGGGGAAGCAACTTATTAGAACAGAATTTATGCCTTTTCTTTTTCTTTATTTTTATTCCTCCCCCCCCCCCCAATTCAGCATTTAGTAAATTCCAATAATATGTATGGAGGTTTTTTGCATGGGTGGCAGAATAACCATTTTGCTGTTGTGCAAGCACTTTGTAGTTCCTGGAAAATACTCCATAAATCTTGCCCTTGCAAACAGAAGAGATCCTGTGTTCCAGCAGCTTTGTAGAAAAAGCAATATTCTATCTTATTCTAGTGGAATTGTTTCTATTTCCACCAGTGCTTTTTTCTGTCGTCTCTCTATAACATTTCTAGCTAACATTAGACATGTTCCCTCACCACTCAGCTTTGTGGTGGCTTCCACAGCTATAAGATCAACGTGACAAACCATTCTTACAAACAGACTTTGCTGGAGCTTTTTTTTTCCCCTTGAGGTCAAGAGAAATAAATTTTGTACCTGGATAGCCCCATCAAGTCTGTAGTATTGAGTGTTTTATCAACACCTGTAGAATGTCTTACCTCCTGGAGAAGGCACAGTGCACATTATTTTGAACTTGGTTATGTCTTACGCTTTGTTGCCAGAAGAACTACAGAGTGAACTTGCCATTCATTAAGGACCACAAGAATGTAACACCAAGGAACCGGAGGCCCAGAAAGCAGGGTAAGGGCACAAAACTGGTTCTGAAGCACATTATGTGCTATAAAATTCAGCTCTCTCCATGCAAAGCACTTGGCATGCAAATGTCAGGGAGCATTTTCTTACACAAGAGCAGCACAGGCCACGGAAACCTTGCAGCATTTTTAGTACATCCCAATGCAATGTGAAGGCACTTCCTTCCCAAAATGTGACTGGAATGAAAGATGATAAAAATCCAAATTCAGTATCATTTATCATTTTTTTAATACATCAAGTTATTTCATAAATTTGAGTTTAAAAACCCACCTGTACATTACATTAAATTTAGATTTTTAGTGAGAATAAGAGATCTTGCTGTATGTTCTGAGCAACATCGGTGCTTGCCATGAAATGGTTACCACAGGATGTTAGGTGCCTGGACATGAACTCTGGCCCTTTTCCATGGGAAACAAAATTCAGCCCCCCAGTTTCTTGATTTCAGATCGGAGGTGGCATTTGGCACATTTCCAATGGGAAAAAGTTACATTCACGTAAAAGTTAAGATATTAATATGACTATTATTTAGTTAGACATGCAAAATGAAAAAGTAAAGTGGAAAAAATAATTCAATTCACGTTGATTTCTGCCCTTCCCTAGACATCGGTTTTGTCTTACTTTGCAGCGATCCCAGATGCGTGTACCTCCAAGTGCAGCACACCACCAGTATTCTCATGGAATGTGCTGCTTGATTTTGTGTAATCTTACTGAAGAGAAGTAGAGTCTGTTATTAGCAAGGTGGGTGTGAGCCTGTCCATATTTGGAGGAAGATGCACCTTATCTGTGAAGAGATTTGCATTTTTTGTGACAGAACTTGCTGCAGGCCAACTGATTCTCCTAGGGCTGCACGAGCTTCGTGCACGGCTGCCATGTAATGGCATGTAGACTGTAATTATGGATGCGCAGATTGATGTCACTGTGCCTATAAAGGTTCCTGTAGGGAGATTGTCTGCCTCAGAAATGTGAGCTGGGAATTCAGATTTAACCCAGTGCTCTAGTTGCAAAAAATTATGTCTGTTTTGTCGTTCATCCAAATTTAGCTTTTAACTGGCTCGGGTCTTTTGTGAGCAGTCTATGAGAATCTTGTTGGACTGACTTTACACTTCTAAACTCTCACTGGAAATAGCTGATGGGGTGTGTGAAAGGAACTAATTCACTGGCTCAAGTGCCTGCTATACCAGCATCTCAAATATTCCCCAAAAATCTACAGAAGTTCTCATTATGACACACTATTCACCACCTGATAAGCCTCGCTGCTCATTGATTGTCCTTAAAATTACTCCAACATTTTTTCCTCTCAAAAGCTGGCATTAATTAAGAAGGCTTAGGGGTAGCTAGTTCGCAACCTTCCAACACCTAAGTGGAAGTTACCAAGAAAAGACCGACAAAGCTCTTCACGGAAGAGTGCGACAGAAAAATTAGACCCATAATTTGAAATGAGCTTCCAGCTGGGCAAAACCCAGAATAGCCCGGCCCAAGTTCAGCATTAAACTTGCTTTGTGCAAAAGGCAGGGCTCAAAGTCAAGACCTCCAAAGTCCTTTTGAACTCTAGGTTTAGGTTCTGTCATTCTGAAATAATTTTCTTCTTTTTAACAGTAACCAACCTGCACAGAAAGCTCTTCTTCCCTGACAGAGTACTCTGTTGTGAACAAATACTATCATTCAGTATAACTCATCCTGATTGTGAAAAGGGTGGCTTTGATGAGATAACAGTAACTTCAACCATGTGACTCATCAGACCTAAAAATGTTATTAAGTATAGAGGAGCTGGTTTGATAACTTCCAAGTTCTTTTCCTTCTGAATTCAGGTTAAAAAGAAGGCTACTAAAAGAGTCTTTCTGTGCAAAATACCAGAAGGCAAAGGAAGTTCTTTTTTACTAATAGTTGTCATAGCATCTGAACATTTAACACTGCCTAACAGTTTTAGTTCCCCTATTTTAGGGGAGAAATATCAATGGGACTTGGAACCATAACATATTTTTCTAGCATTTTTTCACACATATCTACTGCCCATCTCAGGAGCAGAGAGTAGCAGAGCACAGAAGCCCATTTTGACAACATATGAATATATGCAAATGTGCTAGTGGAAAAAACACCTTCGAGAACTTTACTGATGTTTAAAGAATTCAGAAAAGGAAAAAGTGAAAGATTTGTTCTGTTTGATTTTATGGGGGCCAAGATACTATCTCAGAGGAATAAAATCAGGAAAGAAAAAAGAAAGCATGACATCAGAAGAAAAAAACCAGAAATTGGCTAAACTGTCTATCTCTGCCACTTCCAGTACCAGGGGAAAATACAGATGTTTTTCTCTCAGGTAAGCTACATATGTTCGAAAATACAGAAAATTTTCTAATACACACAGAGCTTTACTCTGATTTACCAGCTCATTGCAGAAGACTTCTCCCACAGGCAGAGAGAAATCAACCCCTGAGCAATCAACACAGACCTGGGAGACCAGCAGGTTCCTGCACAAGGGCAGTGCCAAGGTACAGCATCTGGGAGCACCTGGGCAGGTTTCCTGGCATATGGACACACAAGTCAAGCAGCCAATAGTCTCTCCCACTGGGATAGAAAGTGCAGAGCTGGAAAAAAGGGACACATGTAAGGAAATTTGGATTGCAATAATCTTAACTTGTAACAGTATTCCAGCATCAGTAGATTTGATTCCCCCACTTGCCATGAGGGGAAAAAAACCCAATAGTTTTTTTTCTAAAAGGCCTTCTTTCATCTTACACAAATTTAAGTGCTAATTCTATAACCTTGTACATGTTTCACAGCACCGCTGTTTATCAAGGCTGGAGGGAGTTTCTGTCAGGCCTGAGACAACACTAAAAATCTGGGTTTGCTGTTCTGCTGGAGTTGCACCTCTCCTCCAGACTCATTTGTTCTCCTCCTCTACACCTCCTTTTGTTCGTAGTAAAACTGAACACGCACACGTTTATAAGTCACACTGAGGTGTGCTTTTTATGCCTTTTTAGCCTGGCTGGTTATGGAGCAGATACTACTCTGGGAAAGTGTGTTAAAAACAGGTTCCCTTCTGGGTCTGTCAGATGTAGAGCACAGAGCATCTCTGCTGATCTGAGGGGTTGTAACTGTAACGGTTTGAGCACAAGTCATTGAAGCCATTTCAGTGCAAACTGCTCTGCCTGCTGGTGAATGTTACATCTGTTCTGGTGACGTAAATCAGGCCACGCCAGCCCACGTTTCTGCTTTTAATCAGCAAAAATTAGGACTGTCTAAACTTCTGCACTAGCCACTCAGCCACATAATCTAAAGTACAGAACAAAATTTAATTAATCATTTATTCATGTTTCACCTTCTATCTGAAATGAATGCAAAACTGTTTGTGGGAAAATAGTGCAAAACATACTGGTTTATGACTTGATCCATGAAAGAATGTAAGATTTTTTTTCTATAGCCCATTGCATTAGTTTTCTTCCATATGACACAAGTCTGAGAATGATCATGCCTTTGTCTAATCACATTGCAAATCACTGGCTGATGAAACACATTTTTCTAAGCTTTGCAAGACATATTATTAGTGAACTGATAAAAAAATGTCTCAGCTGTACAAAGGGCACTCTGGTGTCATATCTATACTGGAACAAAATTTTTAAAGTTCAAAGCAAGCTCTTAGTTATGAAACCTAGTGAGACTAATTAATTTTTTTGAGTGCACATACATTTTTTCAGCTTACATCTAAAACATGTATATGCTCAAGTATCTCAGAAAAACAGCAGCTTAAATGCACTCAGATACTGCTGCCAACACACGACTTATAAAGTGTTAAAACCTACAATTTTCCAATCGTTTTAAACTATAAAATTCTATATCCAATATATAAAAATTAATTAGTACCTAAACAATTAAAATACAAAGATTGTATTGATTATCTAAGAACTTAAGTTTAATTATTGTATTTACATCTATATATACACCAAAGAAAAAAAGTTTTCACAAGAAATCCAGTGTGTGCATGTGTGTATATATATGCACTAAAAAACCTCGTTTTATCTTCAAGTCACCAAGGTAGATACCACCTCTATGATAAGTAAAAGGGAACCTTCTGTTTCCCTTGTTAACTGCCATATATTTCAGAAAGGGACAAATACATGTTTAAGAAACCTTTGTAGGCTTCTCTACAAAATGGACTTCTGCCTACTCAGAGGTGGTCGCCTGTTGATCAACGAATAGTGAAATGGGGACACTCTGTGGGAAAAGGAAAGAAATGCAATTTTTTGCTCTTTCTGGATCATCATCTTGAATCCTTTGAATTTTCCTGTTTATCGTGGTCGGATGAAAAGCGAGGGAAGCATTTAATTCCTGCAGTTTGCTTACAAAAATGCAAAATGAAAGGAAACATATCACAAACACTGTTAGAAAATGCAGCAAAAAACTCCACTATTAAATTTCTTCTGCCATCCTTTGAGAGGAGCTAAATCCATTATTGTGCCACTAAAGTGGGAAGAACAGAAGAACGGACAACTAAATATGCCTAAGTACACTGTGACCTAGTTACATAGATACTGCACTCACCCATTACTTCTGAGAGGAGCTTCCCTAATCCCCAGGCTAAAATGCACATGGAAATCCAGGATTTCAAGCAAAGAATGTAGAATTATTTGAAATACATGCACTATCTGCCTGCAAACACCAAACTGGATTAAATTACTTGGCATGTATTATGTCTAGTGGGGACAATTCCAAATCTGAAGTTTAGAGGCAGAAGTTTTAAGATGCTTATACAGCCATTCCTCTGGGGATCCTGTCATTTACTTATCTGCAGCTGCAGGGCTGGGCTCTAAGTTTTGGCCCAGCTGAGCTACAGAAAAGAAATATCATCATAAACTTTTAAAACCTTGTTGAATGCTAAACCAAGTTGCAGAGTGCTCCTATTAAAAGGCTGTTTCCAGCCATCCCAACTATAAATGGCAACCTTCTCCCTTGGGCTGAGACGTCTAAACCCCAGGCTATGGCAGTAGCCAGCACTGCTGGGTACCAGGGTCCCATCCCTGGACAGCAGTGCTGAACAGCCCAGCATGGATGTGACCTCTGAGTCTTTCCCAGCACAGGTGAACTCCTGGGGACTGACTGGGATTGTCAGCTGTGCTACAATACATGCTGTCCTTCAACATGCTGTCCTTCAACGATTTTATCTTATCCTGGGTACATCACGAGGAAGCAGTTTATAAAAAAAGTGAGAGTGCCTTCCTCTTTAATATAGCCATTTCTCTGTAAAGTGTCTTAAAAAGCAGAATTCTTCCTATTATGAACTAGAGGTTGTCTTGCTTTTGATTTAGCAGAAGAATTTTGATTGAAATACTTAGAACTCAAGCCTGGAGTTTACTTATCCTTTGAAGCTGGAAATCTCAATCTCAAGGGATTCATTCTACCTTGACTATGGGTTTTGTGTAAAGCAAAGCTAAGTTGTTTTATTTGGTAGAGACCGACCAAGCTGTTACTGACTTTTAAATATTCAAGATCTATTCCAAGGCAGGACAGTTGCTAACATGAATGATTTCAATTGAGTGGGTTTTTTTAGTAGTAGTATTATTATTATTTTAGAGTCTGTGCTGTAAACTATCTTACTTTCAACTTCAATTGCCCAACTTATCATAAGGAAGGCTATAAGCAAGTAGTTCAGTAGCATTGTTTTACACTATTACATCTGTAAGCTGCAAAAAGTGGGGAGGCAGCATAGATTGAGCTCTGTCACTCAACCCCTGCTGATGGCTTTCAGCAAACCAGAGGGTTTAATCTCCTAGACCAGCACACCAAAATGCAAATTATTGAAAGACTGTAGTGAGCTGCAGTGTATGCAACACTTTTCCTGATTTCGTGTGGTGCAATCACCTGGCAGTCTAGCCAGAAATCTGTTGCTTTACTCATGAAAATCTTTTTTTCCCCAGTGTATTGCCATGCAGATAAAAGGAAATTCAAAACCATTCTATTAAGGTGAGCTCTGGGGAGTCCAGCTAAGTCCTAGATTCAATATACCAAGTTCAGAATTACCAAAGTAATTCAGTTTCAAAATAGTAGAATGCCAAGTCCCAAATTACCAAAGTAATCCAGTTTTACAATACCAGAAAACCAAGTTTCAAAATAGCAAAGCAACCTAGCTTCAAAATACCAGAATAACAAGTTCTAAAATACCAAAATAATTCAATTTCAAAATACCAGAATATTAAGTTCCACAACATCAAGAGGTACCAATTTCAAAATATCAAATTCCAAAATACCAATTGTCAGATGTCTTATATGGGCAGGATGCCCAACCCCAAAAGAATGCATTATTGTCAAAATGGGATCTGGGCTACCAAAATGGACATTTTCTCTTCTGAAAAAACTTTCCCCCAATGACCATCAATACTTGTATTTATTTTGATCATTTAGCCAGATGTAATAAGAATTTTACTTTTAAAAGCAAACACTTGTAGTAGTTTTCTGCTTACTTTTTGTCTGTGAGAACCAGCATTTGGACAGGAGAACTGTGGTTGGAAACAAAGGATGGAGTAAATCTGCTCCCTGCAGATGCACAAGGAAAGACTGAGTAGGAGGCAAAGGGAGTATTTATAAACTATATCAGTATTTCACTGAAATTCAGGGTAGATCAGCAATGGGGATGCTCGGGTTTGGTCCGAGCCTGTCTGGATTAGCCATAAAAAACCCGGCCAAACCCCTAACCCCTCAAGGGATGAGTCAAAGACTTCAACAGAAACACAATTCAGTAACGAGTGCAGAGGAAAAATTGCCGGTAATCACTTATGACCTGTGGGAAATTTCCTCAGTAATTACAAAGACAGGACATAAGGAATTTTGGAGGCAGAATCCCAATTTTGGCCACGGGCACCTGGATGAGAAGGCCGGTTCTTTTCCATGGAAAGGAAAGCCCAGCACCCCCATGTTTCAGGGGCAGACAGTGGCCCGTGTAGGGGAGGGAACGACCAGCAGGACCTGTCTCCACCTCATTCCCCTCTCCAAGGTGCAGCAGGTCCAGGTGTAGCCAGCTGCTTTCAGAGGGTTACCCAGGCACACCTGCACAGTGAGCTGCTATTCCAGAGGGGCCAATGGAGGCATCCTGAGTGTCCCTCCAGGAACAACAGTTGGAGGGAATATCCAGCAGGGGCTAGGGAACAGCCAGATACACCTGGACACCTGAGCAGGCAGGGCAGCATATGGGATGCCAGGAGGAAGCTTTCAACTTTCCCCTTTTATCTTGTCAGTCCCTCCCCAGAGTCCCTAGTCCCTCCACTGTGCCTCCAGAAAAGAGAGGGGTTATTAGGAGAAAAGGGGTTTAAATTGAGGGAAAAAACTTCCTTTTCCATAATTGTCTGTGTTCAAATTGAGGGGTAATTCCATTCCCCTGTGATTTTAATGGTATTATTTGAAGGAAGCCCTGTCTTTTCTATGCTTTTAGAGGTATCAGCTGACAGGGAATCCCTATTTTCCATTATTTTCTAGTTTAAATGGAAGGGGAAAACCTCAACCGTGCTATTTCATGGGTTTGAATTAAGGCTAACTCCCGCATTTTCATCATCCTAATGTTTAAATTGAGGGGGAAGCCCAGTTGTCCCTCCTTTTAAGGGTTTGAGATGAGGGAAAAAAATCCCCTTTTTTCCATCATTTGAGAGATTTAAAGTGAGGAAACCCCCTCTTTTCCCAGTATTTTAGGGGATTAAATTAGAGGGGAAAAACCATTTATTTGCCACTGTATTAGTTTAAGCAGAGGTAAACACCCCATTTCCTCATTTTAAGGGCTTCAGTTGAAGGAATCTTTCCCTTTCTCAGCATTTTAAGGGTTTAAATCTGCATTTTAGGGCAATTCTACCTGTGCTCCAGTACCAAATATATCGCATGGGAGCATGCCCGGCACATACATAACCCTAACCCCATTTCCTCATTTTAAGGGCTTCAGTTGAAGGAATCTTTCCCTTTCTCAGCATTTTAAGGGTTTAAATCTGCATTTTAGGGCAATTCTACCTGTGCTCCAGTACCAAATATATCGCATGGGAGCATGCCCGGCACATACATAACCCTAACGCCGCCTGAGGGAAGGGGTCTATTTTTTTTTTTATAATGCATACAGCCCTAATTAAAGGTCCCAATGAGAGTTACACCATTCATATAACTACTGTTCCTCTCCACCCTACTTAGCCACATGTGAAGTACTACTTAGTAATCACTAAGGAACAATTATGCAAATTAACAACTAATTTTCCCACTTACCTATCAATGCTACCAAAACATGAAATTTTATTTCTTACTTCATTTCTGCCCTTCTACTCGATGTAGCTGCAGTAAAAAAGTAGGTATCATCATTTCCCTGAAGAGTTTTTTTCTCTATTCAGCCCTTTACTCACCTCAAATTTGTCAGAGGAGCCAACCAGTTGCAGCCCCTCTGGGGAGCTTTTATACCTTGTATTATTTGCCTCCTGCCTTTCCCAGGGCATCATGGGAATGAGAGGCAGGCTCAGCCAGGGGTATATTAAGCCCAGCCTTTGCCAAAGGGGTTTATTCCTTCTCTGGGATTCACTGGGATAAGAGCTCTTCTCTCATTTCAATGAAGGTGACCTTTCAGCTTATCTCAGCTTTTTTTTCAGCAGATGCTTTTGGCTTCTAAAGCAATAGAGGCTTTGAAGATACCATGAAGAAGATAGCATGGAGCACGGGGAGTATTTAAGATCATGATTTTGGGCTGAGTGTTCAGAGGTGGTAAGGTGCTTTTGTAATTTTGGTTTTTGTTCTTGTTTTTCTTTAGGAGCCTCATAACTTCTGGGTTGCATCAAGTATGAAGCTTCAGGATTTTCAGCACATTCATCTTGTCACAAAAGGGATCTGCTTCATGCCAAAGATGACATCCAAAATTGTCTGGGACAAGGAGAGCGAGCAGGGTAACCGGTGTAGGAAGTGCCAGGAGGGGTTTTGAAAGCCACACAGTGGGAAATGGTGCCCATTTTGGGCCCCCTAGGGCTTTTCTTCAAGCACAGCAGATGCATTTACACATCTTAAAGCACACAAATGCATCCACCATGCTCATGAAATACCATGTATCTTTGTCCCTTGCTAACCCAGGTGTCCATTGAAATAATGGCCACAGCGTTTGCCTTGGGACAAAGCCAGAGACTCAAGGACCTGGGTGCACTTAGGAGAGGGCAAGTAGCCAGATTATGGGATTTGGCCCGTATGCCACTAAACTTGTGTGTTGGCTTTAGTTTTCTTTATCTTAGCTGACTAAGAGGCTAACCTGGCTACCACAGGGCCTTCGAGACAGCCGAGGAGGACTCGTTTTGCATCCAAAGGGGATTCACATTGCTGGTCATCCAAAAGGTAAGTCAGGGGCTTCGACTCAGAGATGGGATGATAGTGAGGTGGAAATTCCTGGTAGACATTTAATAATTAATGCCGGAGTAAGGGATGTTCTCTAAGGGACAGCTAAAGGCAGCGGCTCTACTTTTGATTGCAACCATAGGGTGTGCAGTGCAGAGCAGCTCCAGTCTGTGTTGTGTTGTCTAGTGTGTTGTGTTGTCTACTGTGTCCTTAGGCTCCCTTGAATCAGATATGTCTGCTTTTTTACTCTCGAGGACCTTATTGCAAGTGTCAGCCGTCATCTCTAGTTCTGGAACATTTGCACTTCTCAGTACGTTGCTGATTTCATTTGTTATAAGCAGGGGCTGATAAGATTGTAAGGATATGGACATGGGGAGCATTCTGAACGTAGCATTGTCTTGCAGCCGTTTTGATCATCATGACCAACAGTTCTTGTACCAGGTCACTCTGTTACAGTCTTGTCTTCTGCTCTTTAGAGCCTCCTTCGTCCACCGTTGCCATGATATCGGTCGTCTCTTTTGGTGCCGTCTCGGTCCTTGCCATCATTCTTCTCCCTGAGAGCTTTTTTTTTATCATCCTTCTGTCACACTGTTTGTAGCATAGTGTTGTTTTTGTGTTTAGCCTGGAACTGCTCTGCCCTGTGGAATAGACTCGGGGGTAGGTGGAGTAGAAAGAAGACTTTACAGGAAGTCTTCAGCTTTGCCCAGCCACCCGAGCCACCCCTCAGACAGAGCAACCACGGCTATCTTACAGCACTGGCCTATGTCTTTATTTTTAGGAAGTAAACCCGGATAGCAGCAGTCAAGGTTGATGGAGTGAGGTGAGTGGTGACCAGCGGACAGAACCAGTTGTTATTGCTCGGGTGCCAAGGTCTGGTACAGCTCTTAGCATGCGCTGTCGTTTGTGTTTTAGGGTGTCTGCTTGTATCACGCTGAACTCCCTTGCCGACCGGCTGATGGACCTGGCTCGCCGCCCTCGTCGGCCCTCCAGAAGTATTATGGGACTCTGCAATGAAGCCTTTACCTAAGGTGCTGTCCGGGTAGCCTTCAGAAATGGCCGAGGAGTTGGGTAGGGAGGGAGAAGCAGCGAGGGTCTGCTCAAGATTCAGCAATGCCACATCACCCCATCTCCTCTTAACCCAGGTATACCCTGCAGTGATGGCGTCAGCCTCAGAGCATGGCCGAAGCTGACAGCCCAAGGATCTGGGTGTTCTTAGGAGACGGTGAGTATTGGAATTGTCGGGTTCTGGCCAACGTGCCACTAAGTTCATGTACTGATGTTTGGTTTTCTTTATTGTAGCCGACGAAGAGAGAACAGCCCGGCAATGGCAGGAGCTTCCCAGACGGCGAGGCAGCCTTCTTTTGTGTCCGAGTAGGATTCACATCCCCGGATGTCCGAGAAATAAGTTGAGAGGATGAAAGCGGGGTGTGCGGCTGGGACTCGCCGGGAGGGAATTTTGAGTCAGCTTTGGAGATGGGCATAGCCAAGAAGGGGCCCCTTAGGCCCCATAAAGGGAAAGTCTAACTTTTGGTCACAAGGCGAAGGTGTGCAGGGCACAGCAGTCCCAGTGCATGTTGTGTCCCTTGTGTATTGTGCATTCAGTGTATTTTGGGCATCTTCTGTCTTCTGCCTTAGCCCTTAGGTGTGCTTGCAGTCATTCTTCTTGCCGAGAGATTTCTCTCCGTGTTGCATCCCTTTGTTTGTCATCTCCCATGTCATGGGTGCCTGCACGGGTTTGGTCCGGAGCTGCTCTGCCCTGCTGCATAGTCTGGCATGTGGGTGTAATAGGACAAGGCCTGGGGACTTGAAATTTGTGATGTAGGGTGTAGTTTGGCCTCTAGATGGTATTCCTGGATTTACAGGGGATGGCTGGAGCTGTTAAGTTCTCCTGCAGCACTTTGACTTCTGTTGTGACCTTCCTTTGAGATGTAGATGGATTAAATCCTTGGCAAAGCGCCCCAGACCGTGCGAGGGGGTTCCCGCAGGAAGGTCGGTTGCCGTTTGTCTTTACAGGGCAGGCGTAATGGTGGCTACGTGACAGCATTGGTTTTGGTCTCTGTTTTTAGGAGGTAAAGCCGGATCGCAGCGGTCAAGTTGAAGCGAGCGAGGTAAGCGGTGGACCGGTGGAAAGAACCAGTTTTTATTGTTGGTGTGTCAAGTTCCAGTAGAGGTCTAAGCATCCATCGTCAATTGTGTGTTTCAGGCGGTCCACTTGTATTACGCCGAAGGCCCTCGCCGACCAGCCGACGGACCTGGCTGGCCACCTTTGCGAGCCCTCCAGAAGTGTTACGGGCCTCTGCGACGAAGCCTTTACCTTTTCCATTTGAAGGTGCTTTCTGGGTAGCCTTTGGCAACGGCCAAGGACTTAAGGTGAATCGGGGAGGGAGGGAGCAGGAGCAAGGATCCGCTCATGATTCAGCAGTGCCACATCACCTCGTCTCCTCTTAACCCAGGTTATATCCGATGATGACGGTGTCAGCCTCGGAGCGTGGCTGAAGTGTCAGGACCGAGGCCTCCTTAGGAGACGGTGAGTAGCGGAATTGTCGGGTTTTGGCTGACGTGCCACTAAGTTCATGCCTTGACGTTTGGTTGGTTTTCTTTATTGTAGTGGGCTAAGAGAGAACAGCCCGGTGACAGCAGGAACTTCCCGCACGGTGAGGTGGCTTTCTTTTGCGCCCGAGGAGGATTCACATCCCCGGACATCCGGGAGATAAGTTGAGGGCTACGACCCACAGAGGAGATGCGAGCAGGGTGTTGAGGGAAGGAACTCCGTGTCAGCTTTGGAGGTGGGGATACCCAAGAAGGGGCCCCTTATGCCCCATAAAGGCCAAGTCTCACTTTCGATCACAAAGCCTAGGTGCACAGGGCAGAGCAGTCCTGGTGCATGTCACTTGTTTATTGTGCATTCTGTGTCTTTTGGGCATTCTGTGTCTTTTTGGTCTTGCAGGTCTTTTGCCTTAGGCCTTTGAGATGCTAATGAGAAACGCCGGGTGTTATTCTTAGCATCTCTGCTTTTGGTGTTCTTCGGCCTGGTGCCAGTAACCTCGATCCTCTGACTCGTGAGCTCAGAGGCATATCAGAATCTTGCCTCTCTTTAGAAACGTCGAATTGGATGTCTTTTCCGGTCTTGTTGTGAGCCGTAGTGACAGCCGTGCGCTGCAATGATCCGTTATAGGGGATTAGGTCTTGTAAGAATGCGAAGAGAGGTCGAGGATTCTGCCCGTACAATTCTCGGGCATCCATCTTTACTGTTCTTGGCATTAGTCCTTATGTTAGCATCTTCTTCCTCTGGGGTTCTTCGAGCCTCACGGGCTAGCCGGCGGTCTTGCCTAGGTCATCTCATTCCGCGTTCTCTCAGTCCTCGCAATCGTTCTTCTTGCCGAGAGTTTCCTCTCCTCGTCGCGTCCCTTTGTTTGTCATCTCCCATGTCATGGGTGCCCGCACGGGTTTGGTCCGGAGCTGCTCTGCCCTGCTGCATAGTCTGGCATGTGGGTGTAACAGGACAAGGCCCGGGGACTTGAAATTTGTAATGTAGGGTGTAGTTTGGCCTCTAGATGGTATTCCTGGATTTACAGGAGATGGCTGGAGCTGTTAAGTTCTCCTGCAGCACTTTGACTTCTGTTGTCACTTTCTTTGAGACGCAGATGGATTAAATGCGTAGCAGAGCGCTTCACATCATGCAAGGGTGTTCCCGCAGGAAGGTCGGTCACCGTTTGTCTTTCCGGGGCAAGCGTAAATGGTGGCTATGTGACACTGTTGTTTTTGGTCTCTGTTTTTAGGAGGTAAAGCCGGATCGCAGCGGTCAAGTTGAAGCGAGCGAGGTAAGCGGTGACCGGTGGAAAGAACCGGTTTTTATTGCTGGTGTGTCAAGTTCCGGTAGAGGTCTAAGCATCCATTGTCATTTGTGTGTTTTAGGCGGTCCGCTCGTATTACGCTGAAGCCCGTCGCCGACTGACCAACGGACCCGGCTCACCGCCCTCCTGTGCCCTCCGGATGCGTTCCGGGACTCCGCGACGAAGCCTTTACGTTTTCCATTCGAAGGTGCTTTCTGGGTAGCCTTCGGCAACGGCCAAGAGAGTAAGGCTAGCTGGGGAGGGAGGGAGCAGGAGCGAGGGTGAGCTCAAGTTTCAGCAATGCCACATCACCTCGTCTCCTCTTAACCCAGGTTATACCCCATGATGACAGCGTCAGCCTCGGAGCGTGGCCGAAGCGTGAGGACAGAGGCCTCGTTTGGAGACGGTGAGTATTGGAATTGTCGGGTTCCGGCCAAGTGCCACTAAGTTCATGTACTGATGTTTGGTTTTCTTTATTGTAGTGGGCTAAGAGTGGTCTGCCCAGCACCGGCAGGAGCTTCCCGGATGGCGAGGCGGCCTTCTTTTGCGCCCGAGGAGGATTCACATCCCCGGACGTCCGAGAGATAATTTTGAGGGCTATGACCCACGGAGGGGATGCAAGCAGGGTGTTGAGGGAAGGAATTCCGAGTCAACTTTGGAGGTGGGGATACTGAAGACGGGGGCCCCTTAGGCCCCATAAAGGCCAAGTCTGCATTTCTATGTATTGCTCTGTATGCAAATTGGACTTTCACCAGTTTGTGTATGGATTGTATTTGTACACATTATTGCTCCTGTATGTTTTGCTGAAGTGTAAATTTAAAAATTTATTCAATAAAGTTGACTAATCCCTAATAAAGATCCCCCCCTCCCCCCGTTTTGGCTCTTGTGTTTCATTGGTGTGGTTTTGTGATTTTATTTACTGTATTTCTTGCTTTGGTTTTTTTTTCAGTCCATTTCCTCTCGTTACTTTTCTCCCTCTAACTTGATTTCTGTCTTCCTGTTTCTACCTCTGTTCTTCCTTTTCTCACTATTTCTATCTCTCACTCTGTTTCTCTTTTTTGCCCTCTTTCTAACTCTGTTTCTTTCAAGCCCCATTTCCCTATTTCTCCTGAAGTATTTCTTTGGTTCTCTTTAACTCTTTTTCTTGGTTTGTCCATTTCTCTTTAAACTGTTTCTGTATTTCTCCTTATTTCTTTGTTTCTCTATTTTTCTGTTTAACTCTTTCTTTCTCTTTAACTCTATTTCTTTAAGTCTCCTTCTTTGTTTCTCTATTTTTCCATATTGCTTTGTTTCTCTATTTTTCTTTTTCTCTTTGAATCTAACCTAGTTCTTTGTTTCTCCTTAATTCTATTCCTTTGTTCCAATGTTTCTCCTTCTTGAGGTTGGGGTCCAGGGCACAGGCCAAGGTCCGAGAGCGGCAGCCAGGGTCAGGATGTAGGGTTTGGGGTGTGGGGCCCCCACAGGGGTCTGGGGGTAGGGTCTAGGGTCGGGACCTAGGGTCAGGGTCTGGGGCCCATCCTTGGATCCAGGGGCAGCATCCAGGGTTGGGAGGCTGCTGAGAGTGGGGAGGGCGAGGGGTGGGAGCGAGGGGGGCTGTGTCTGTAACCGGAGGGGAGGGGTGAAGGGCCGTTCGGAGCGCAGAGCGGCACGGGCACGGTTGAGCGGGGCCATGGCAATAAAAGGAGCGGGTGCTGTGTGGGGTGCTGGCTGCGAAGAATGACAGCAGCGGGGGCCGGTTTTGCTGGGCAGCAGCGGCGCAGTCGCACCGCCACATGAGGCGGGGGACACCGGGCGAGCATGGTCAGAACGGAGCTGCCAAAGGGGCGCAGTCAAGAGGGTGACTTGGAAAGGAAGATGCAGTTTGCCGGTCTTGGGGCGGTGTAAGTGATGCTTTATTAGTACGTGCCAGGACCCAAAAGAGGGCGTGTCTGGCTTCGGCCATACTTAAGATAGCAGATGCAGTAGGACCCTGCCAGAGGCATTCCCTTCCAACGCCTGCCGCCGCTCGCACGGCCGTCACCCGCCTCTGGTGCCGTTGACCATACCGGCCGTGGAAAATCGCGCCGGAAGCGTGGGACCCCGGAGTCGGTGTTGGGACCGAATTCAGGCAAAAGAATAGACTGTCCTCCCCCTGTGGGGAGCAGCGGCCTTGGTTGTACTGTACTAAAGATGGTGGCTGACCAGAAGTGGCTTCTGCCAGCAGCCAAGATGGTGACGAAGGACAGAAGTCGCGTGCTGGCCACACATCAGACGGCGCGTGTCACGCGGCAGAGTTGACCTTCCAAAGGCAGCGGCATCGCAGGCATGCGCCTTGTGTACAGACAGAATCGGGCAGGATGGGAAGGATCCTGCTTTGTCTATTTGGATGCCTGAATGCATCCCTGGCGCCGACGCCGCCCCAGTGCTTTCGGCACGATTTTCCGTGGTGTTTCCTGGTGTGTGGACACAGGCAGCGGGGTCAGCGGCCCCAGGGGCAAGCAGGAGCCGCACGGGCGCTGTCAGGGGGCAGGTAGGGCCCAGGGCCCATGACTGGGCCTGGGGTCGGCGTCCAAGGTTGTGACCTGGGGTCCGGGTCTGGAGCCCGGTACGGGATCAGGGGTTCGTCCCTGCTGTTGTATCCTCGGAAGGGTCCAGTGCCTACGCCCAAGCGTGGCAGTGGCACCCCGGGTCAACACCTATATTTAGGGCCCGCACCCAGGCCCGGGGCTGGCGTCCTGGGTCGGGGCGTAGGGTTAGGGTCCAGGGCCCGTGCCCAGGACCGGGGGCAGCGTCCAGGGTCAGGACCTAGGGTCGGGGTCCGGAAGCAGCATCTAGGGTCGGGACCGAGCGTTAGGGCCCAGGGCCCGCACCCGGGTCCAGGGTCGGCGTGCAGGGTCGCAACCTGGGGTCCGGGTGTGGAGCTCAGGCCGGGATCAGGGATTCGTCCCTGCTGTTGTATCCTCGGAAGGGTCCAGGGCCTACGCCCAAGCGTGGTGGTGGCACCCCGGGTCAACACCCATATTTAGGGCCCACACCCAGGCCTGGGGCTGGCGTCCTGGGTCAGGGTGTAGGGTTAGGGTCCAGGGCCCGTGCCTGGGACCGGGGCAGCGTCCACGGTCGGGACCTAGGGTCGGGGTCCGGAAGCAGCGTCTAGGGTCGGGACCAAGCGTTAGGGCCCCGGGCCTGCGCCCGGGTTCGTGGTCGGCCCTGTTTCTCCTTAACTATTTCTTTGTTTCTGTTTAACTCTATTTCTTGGTTTGTCCATTTCTCTTTAACTCTGTTTCTCTATTTCTCCTTTTTTTGTGTTATTTCTCCATTTTTCTCTTTAACTCTAACCCTATTTCTTTCTTTTTAACTCTATTTGTTTCTTTAATTCTCCTTATTGCATTGTTTCTCTCTTTTCCTTTTTCTCTTTAACTCTCTGTTTGTTTGTCTTTATTCTTGATTTCTTTGTTTCTCCTCCTTCTTGCTCTGTTTTGTTTCTCTTTAAGTCTATTTCTGTTTCTTTTTCTCTTCAACTGTTTCTCTCTTTCTCCTTATTGCTTTCTTTCTCTATTTTTCTCTTTAACTCTGTTTCTATTTCTCGTTTAACTCTACTTTTTCTCTATTTCTCTTACTCTACTTTCCTCTTTCTCTCTTTCTCTTTTCTTTAACTCTTCTTTCTCCATTTCTCTTTCCTTTTCCCTCTAACTCTACTTTTCTTTCTCTCCAATTTGATTTCTGACATAAAAACATAGTTTTATTTATAGCTTAAAATAAAAAAAGCAGCAGTAGGATTTTACAGGCTCCCTGGGATTAAAAAAAACCCCTGACATCTGAGACTCTCACCGGATCTGAAACCTGACAGTGTAATCTGATCCCTGCAGTAAAAACAAAAAAAAAAGAAAAAAAGAAAAAAAGAAAAAATTTTGCGTGTCACACCCCCTACCCACAACACAGATCCCCACTTCTGACACCACCCCCATGCACGTCACATGTTCCCATCCCCTGTCCCGTCCCCGCGCTCGTCACGCTGCCCCGCCCCTGGCCCCGTCCCATGTGTGCGTCACGCGGCCCCGCCCTCGGCCCCGCTCCCTGCGTGCTTCACGTGGTCCCGCCCCTGGCCACCCGCCACCGCACGTGTCACACGGCCCCGCCCTTGGCCCCGCCCCACCGCAGGTGTCACATGGCTCCGCCCCTCGCGCTGCACCGCCCCCGTCCTGCCCCCCACCCCGCCTCCCGCCCCGCCCATATCCTACCCCCCATGCCGCCATCGCACCACCCTGGACCCGCTCTCTACCACGGCATGGCCCCTCGCCGCATGTGCGGCACCGCCCCCTCGCAGTGCCTCCCTCCTGCCTTTTCTCCCTCATTTACCCGTGTTTTTCCATACATTTTCATTTCATTTTTCCATTCATTCCCCAACCTTTTTCCTGCTGCTTTTCCCGCTATCTTCCCGTCATTTTCCCACCTTTGCCGAATCATTTACGAGCCTTCTCCATACATTTTCCAGCCCTTTCCCTCTCATTTACATTTTTTAACAATAGGGTTAGGGTTAGGGCTACAGTTAGGGTTCAGTTTGCGGTTAAGTTTTATATTAATTTTCCGCGTTTTTCCCCCTCATTTTCTCGCACTCATGCCTTCATTTTCCTGCTTTTACCCCCTCTTTCCCCCTCATTTTTCCATACATTTTCCTTCTTTTCTTACATTCATTTTCCCGCCTTTTCCCTCTCATTTTCTTGCATTTTTCCATACGTTTTCCTGCCCTTTTTACTTTCGTTTTCCCACATTTTCCTCCTCATTTTCCCACCTTTTCCACTTCCGTTTTCCACCTTTTTCCATAGATTTTCCCCCCTCTCCCCCCTCATTTTCTCACATTCACCCCATCATTTTCCCACCTCTTCCCCTTCATTTACCCGTGTTTTTCCAAGCTGCCCCGAGCAGCTCTCCCTTCAGCCCTTGACAAGACTCCCCACCAGCCTTCCTGACGGGTGTGCATGGGACCCTCCATGAGAACACCAGGGAGAGGGATTTTCCTGCTGCTGCCCCTTGCCCGCTCTCTCCTTCATCCATCACCCCTTCCACCGCCTCGGGTTTCCTTTATTTCTGTATTTTTGGGTGTGTGTGTGCAAATGGGCTCAGGGGAGGGCCCGGGCAACAGCTGCCTTTGATCAGCGCAACATGTGGTAGATGGAGCACTTCAGGAATGCCGACTCCTGATCAAAGGTGAGAGCACAGTGACAGCCGGGACTTGGCAAAAACCCATCCCGGCTAATCCCTGCTGGGGAGCCGGGGGGTCGGCTCAGGGACCCACCCAGGCAGAGCCCGCAGCCCATCGGAGGGATGGATCCATGCCCCGACAGGGTGAGGGGAGCAGGGCTGCTCCATCTGCCCCAGGGCTCTGCCCCGAGGAGGGCTCTGTCCTGAGCAGGGCTCTGTCCGGAGCATGGTGTTATCCTCTCTGCAATGGGAAATGGGATGCCCAGCTCTCCCTCGCTTCTCCATCCTCCCAACCCTGCAGCTCCTGCAGCTGCTCCCTGGAGAGGGAGCTGAGGGGAGAGAGGGGCAGTGATGCCCTGAGACTTCCAGCGCCTCCAAAAAGATGGATGGGAAGGTCACTTGGGAGGAAAGGGGAAGACAAGTGGGCCCCTCCCAGCAGACACCCGGGGTTTGGGGACAGAGGGGACACAGTCCCGTGTCGCCTTCCCCCGCGGCCGCTCTCATCTCCCGCCCGGCTTTCTCCCGACAATCCCAGTGGGAAGCCCGTCCGGAGGAGCAGGTGGGCTCAGGCAAGGCGCCTGTCAAACTCCTGAGCTACACCCAGCCCTTCTCCACCGCGACTCTCGGCTCTTCCAGCCTCGTGGGTTTCACTCCAGCTCTTCCCAGCCTCAGCGAACACCCTCCGTTCCCAGCAGGAACAATCCCACCCCACGGGCCTGGTGCTTCCCGCACCCCCGGTCCTGCCAGGTCACACTTTCCCCCTCCCCGTGGCTGTTCGGGCTTGGCCGAGGCTCCTCTGCTGTGGTAGGAAGGGAAGCTTTCACACAGGGCCGATAAGGGCGGCTCCCTCGGGGTCACCCCTGTCCCCGGGCGGGGTCACAGGTCGCTTCCTCGCCGTGAGGTGCCTGATAACGAGTCCATCACGGCCGGCGGGATGGAGACAGGAGTTATCAGCAAACCCTGGGAAAATAAAGACATGGAAATGCTCCTGCAGCAGGCTGGGAATCCGGCAGGGATGAGCCTTTTTTGGGGTGGACGGAGAGTTGGGGTTTAAGAACTGGTGGAGGGGGCACAGAGGAAAGAGGCGGGGGAAATTGGGAAGCAGGGAGCAATGGGAGCAGAGCGGCAGCTGAGGGCTCCGGAGTGGTGCCTCCACAGCGGGCTGAGGGCACGGGGAGAGGCTGCCGGGCAAGGGCGGGGACTGAGCTCCTGGCATCGTCCAGATGGAAAAACTCTCCAAGATTATCAGGTCCAACCACATCCTTTAGTCCTTTAGCCACATTCACCCAACTTTTCAATTCCTCCAGCTTTGGCGACTCTGCCACTGCCCTGACCAGCCTCTGCCAGTGCTTGACAACTCTTTCCATGAAGAAATTTTCCTTAATATCCGACCTCAAACTCCTCCAGTGCAGCTTGAGGCTGTTTCCTCACTGTCATGTTACCTGGGAGAAGTGACCAACCTCCAGCTGGCTCCAGGCTCTGCTCAGGGAGCTGTGGAGAGCAGGAAGATCCTCCTGAGGCTCCTTTTCTCTGGGCTGAGCCTCCCAGGTGCAGGTGGCCCATTCCAGACCAGGACAGGCAGCAGGCAGGGGATGAATAGGGTGCGCCTGTGCCAGACCCACAGAATATGGGGCTGGGGAGGTGCTGGGTGTTCCCAGGGAACGTGAGAACCCCTTGGAAAGATTTCCCAGAAAGATGAGGTCCCAGGAAGCGTTAATCAGGCAGGAGGGATGGAGTGATCAGTGCTGCCACATCCCCACAGACACAGTAACATCATGCAAGTCCCAGCCCAAGGGGTTCACCTGCCAAAATGTCCCCCACAAACCATGATCCACAGCCCCCACTACAGCCAGGTCCTGCACCAAAGAGCAGCGAGGGAAACTGAGGCACAGGGAAAGCCTGGTGACGCTGCCAGGAGTGCCCCCACAGCCTCCCCGTGCCACACCCGGACTATTTGTGCTGCAGCTCTAAGGACAACTCAGGGACCCTGAGCACAGGAATGCGGCTGCTCCGTCCCATCCCAAACGGGCAAAGCAGAGCTGACAACCGGGCGTGGACGAGGGGAATTTCGGAGCGGCAGCAGTGAGGGATGGCAGCTGCAGGAGGGGAGGGGACAGCACTGGGTGCTGCTCAGGCTGCTCCGAGGCAGCACAGGATGACAGGCCACCGCCGACACCTCAGCTGGGCCGCGCTCGGTGACAGCAGCACGGGGAGGGCCCCGTGTGATGGGGACGGCTGTGACACGAGGCCGCGGGGCAGCCCCGCCAGCACTCGCCACCACCCCGGCTGAACCCCCACCAGATGCATCCTGCAAACACTTCTCCCTCTCAGAGAGGCTGAGCGGGGGAACATCGGAGCATCGGAATATTGGAAGCACCTGCCTGCCTCGGCCGGGAATCAAAGGCCCCGGTGCTGGGATCCCTGCATGGCACAGTTATCCCTGGGGAAATGCCAGTGTGGGAATGTAGGGCACCCTCTCTCCTCAGTGACCCTCCATGGGAGCTGCGCGCAATTAAAACAAGCGAGGCCAGATGGTTTATTAGCAATTACAGAGCCAGGAGCTGACACTCTTCTCGTTCTGGCTCCGAGGCTTCAGGAATGGGTCCATCTCAGAATGTTTCACACGCATCCCCTAGCAACAGGGCAGGAGAGGTTGGATTTGTTTGGGAATGCAGCACACTGACACCGCAGCAGTGAGGCTGGTGAGTGGACAGATGGGATTTGGGCAGATTGCGGCATTTAGGAGGCAGATAAGGGAGCAATGGAAATTGTCACCTGGGTTAATAGTCACTGGTTTAGAATCATGGAATCATTAGGGTGGGAAAAGACCCCCAAGATCATCAAATCCAGCCTTCAACCAAGCACTCCTGAGCCAGTTCTGGAATTTCAGCAGTGAGGGGCTCTGTCCTCTTCAGTGGCTGGGCACCACTTTGCATCTCCTCAGCATGGATCTGGTGGGAGCAAACAGGGCTCAGCAGCAGGTGCCCCAGGGGAGGAGAAACCTTCATCAGTGCAGCTCGTTCGTGCCCGAAAACGTCCATGCCTGAGGCTGCTGTGTCACCTGCAGGGCAATGATGAAGTCCAGTTCTGTAGAGGGACCCACCAGGCCCCCATGTGCGCAAGCAGAGCTGAATTCTCGGCATTTGTTGGCCTGTTCCTCTCAGGTCTTTGCACCAGCACGGGGAGGTGACCTTGGACTCGACCAGGATCCACATGGAGACACCCTCCAGGCTGGAGAGCACAGCAGGACCCACAGAGGACTCACAGTCCTCAGCTCATCTGCTGCCAGCACCCAGCTGAGGCCGTAATTCCCCTTGGGAAGTGCTGCACCCCTGGGCACAGCTGCAGGATCCAGGCAGGAGCAGCCATCCAACACCTCCCTCTGCCATCCCAACCACACCTGCAGGGATATTTTGGTTGGGAGGAGAGGTTTCATCCCCACTGGGGAGCTGTTATTCCCCTCTGGGCAGAGTGAACATCACTTTTCTCCCTCCCTTCCCTCTGTCTCCAGCATCACCATCCCCAGAGCATCCACCCGAGCTGGTGGGGCTGCCCCTGCAGTGTTCCGTCCTCCCCAGGGCTTGCAACCTCCACATGAGCCTCTCCCTGGACACCTCTGGCAGTTTATTATCCCAGCCTGGGCTTCCCCACAGCTGGGAGGGGGGATTTGTGTTGGGTGAAGCATTGCAGCAGAGCAGGCTGGCGAGGGGAGCGGAACAAGCTGTGCCAACAGGGAAGAGAGCTCCAGCCCCCCTCCTCCTCCTCCTCCTCCTCCTCCTCCTCCTCCTCCTCCTCCTCCTCCTCCTCCTCCTCCTCCTCCTCCTCCGGGGCTTTGCAAAGCCCTGCTCCATCCCCAGATGCTGCCAAGGGGCACCAAGCACAGCATCCAGGTGGGGCTGCAGAAGGGCATGGGCTCCCCACGCCCTGGGGCTGAACAAAGACGTTCGCTTGTTGAGGCTGGGTGCAGAAGGGTTGCTCCGAGGCAGAAAGGATGCTCCTCACAGCCGACTCAGTTCATGTGGTCCCCAAGCTCCTGCCTAGGAGCCCTGGGCTCTTTCCAGCACTTTCTGCTGCAAGGACATTCCCCACTGGAGCCCGCCCAGCCAGGGTGGCCGGAAACGCTGCCCACAGGGCTGTGGGGCAGAGGCATGGGCTGGGGGTGCTCCCCTCGGGCCAGCCCTGCTGGAAGTGGGCAAGGGCACTGGAAATGCCCAAGGCTCAGCCATGTGCTGCTTCTGGAGGCGCTGGGAGCGGCCGGGGAGGCAGCGCCAAACTGAGGGATAGGAAGGTCTCTTTTGGCCTGGGGGAATCTGGGACTCGGGGATCGCCCTGGGCCAGGTGCAGCACCCGGCACTTGGCCTTGGGAGAGCTCGTCAGGTTCTCGTGGTGCCACTTCTCAAGTGTAGTGGCTTGATCATAAACTGACAGTCAGCCCTTTAGACCAATCATGCTTCTCTAAGTTTTACATATTTTTTTTCCCAGTGAGAAGGGCAGGTTCTGTTCAGGCTCGGTGCAGGGACGGGAGGGGGGGAGGGGGATGCGCCCCACCGCCCGGCCCGCGGGCTGGGGACGGGCGCCCCTGCCCCTGCCCCTCTGCCTCCCTCCCGCTTCTCCCAGTGAGAAGGGGGGATTTTTGCTGCAGCACGGACTCTGGATTTTTGGGAGGGGGACTATTCCTTAGCTGCAAATAGCTATCGCCAGCCACAAAGCTGAGGGGCTGTACAACGCAGTATCCTGAGGAAAGGGAAGCCGGCGGAGCCTCCAGTGCAGCCAGAATTTCGCAGTGAACAGAGGAAGACACCCCTTTTCCACATTGTGCACCCTGCAGCGCAGAGGGAGCAGGAAGGGCTCTCTTCGCCATGGAACCCAAATGAACACCCTACAACATGGCAGCTTTCAGAGCCAGAGGGAAGGAGAAAGCGAGGTCACGTGGGACGAAGCTACAGGGGCGGTGCTGCGTGGTCCCGCGCGGAGCTTAAAAAAATCCCTTGCCTCGCCATGGTATGAACTGTACTATTGCAAACTGTTTGTCTCTTTAATCCATGTTAAAGTGCGTGGGGGCATGGGCATTTTCTTTTTCCTGAGTGGCTTGTAAAAAGGGTGAAGAGTGCCGATGCCAGGATCAAAACCTGGTGGCAAAGGAGGCCTTGTGTTCAAGCCCAAAAGGAAAATGATTCATCCTTAAACTAGTAAATAACCCCATGTGAGGGCCTGTGATTTAGCACTCGCAAGGGCTGTGAAAGGGCTGAGGGAAAAGAGATATGTTACACTGTAGCAGAGTGTGTTTACTTGTAAGCAAATCTGCGAATGGTGGCAGTTTGTAGAACCGCGCGGAGCAGGAGGAAAACCCTTTTCTTTTCCTTTCCTAGAACTATGACACTGTTTGGGGGAGGAGAAAAGTGGGGGAGAGAAAGAGCTATGAAAGTTTGTTCTGTTGGGTTTTTTTCTACATCTGGGTGTTAATAAATTTCTTTATATTCTTCAAGTTTTGTGCCTGTTTTGCTTTCCTCCTGTTTATCTCACAGAAAGGATATCGGGGGGGGGGATAACGCCCACGTTAACCTTGAAACTGCTACACTAATTGGTATTTCTGCCCGGTCACCGAACTAAACTGGCTGCATCAAGGTTGCCGAGCTCCCTGGGCACGGCCAAACCCTGCCACGGTGCCCCTGCCACGCTCAGATCCCTGGCCCCTGCAAACACGCCCAGGGGGAGCTCCATCCCCTGCCTGTGCCATTGGGGACACCACCAAAGAGCCCCAGGGCCGAGGCACAGCCCTGAGGGACACCCCTCGTCCCCAGCCTGCAGCTGCACATGGAGCCAGTGCCCACCAGCCCCTGGCTGCGCCCAGCTGGCCAATGGCTCGTGCCCTGAGTAGCCCACCCGCCAAAGGCAGGGCTCTGCAGGGTGGGGATTGGGCTGCTGAGCGGCACCGTGGCCAAAGCCTCCCAGAGCCCAAGGGCTACAAGGGCCCAAGGCCAGGGCCTGCTTAGGGCTACTTCCAGCAGCCTCGGCTGCTGAATGAAGGGGCGCCGGGGGCGGCCCTTTGTGACACAGGCGCATGGTGTCAGGGCCCTTGGCCGTGCGCAACATGGTGGTGCCCAGAGACCCTTGTGACATCACAGCCCTGCCCTGGCTGAGGGTATCCAAGGGGCGCAGAACCTTGCAGTGCCCAGTCCGGCGAGAGCCGCTGTCGCAGAAGGAAGCAGCTCCCGCTATTCTTCTGTGCTTCAGCAGCTTAGTGATGGAAGAGGACAAGGCAAAGCCCAGCTCCTCCCAGCCACCCACCCCTGTGCCCAGCGGGCCACAAGAGCAGACCCTCAGCTGGCACTTGGTGGGGGCACAGAGTGCCTCAGTCAGGCCACAGCCAGATGCTAAAGAGGAGGAGGGGCCCTTTGCCATCCAAGAGGCAAACAGGAAACCTGGCATGGAGGACGAGCCTGCCCAGCGGAGAGACGTTCGGCCCCAGGAGCTTTGCCCGTGGGAAGAGGCACCAGGCCGTGAGTTGTCCCCATGGGTGCCAGCAATGCCAGCAAGGGAAGTGTCCCTGTGCGCGGTGCTGAGTCTTCAAGGGCTGAGCCAGTGGCAGATGGGCCTGAGCGTGCAGTGGGGAGCTGGGGCACAGCAGCAGCTCTGCCACTGGGGACACAGAGTGGAGCTCCCGGAGCTGCCCCAAGGGGAACAAGAGCAGGATGTCTCCGAGCTCGAGGGCGAAGGCACCGCGAGCAGCCAGAACCAGCCCTGTTCTCCTGCCCCCAGCAAGGAGGTGCCATCGGCGGGGGCACAGAGCCTGGGCCCTGCCGCACACAGCCCCTGCTGCCCCCCCAGCCCCTCGTTCAGCCTGCTGGGAGCCCAGAGCCCTAAGGAGCAGCAGGAGGAGGCAGAAAGGGGGGTCACTCCTGGAAGAGAAAGGGAGGGCGGAGGTATTGAGAATTGGTTGGCTGAGAAGGGTCACATAGACATGCTGGAGATGGCCCAAGGGGATTTTTCCAGCTATCGCGTTTAGCTTGTATGATCGCTGAAGCAAGCAAGGATACTATGTGGGGGTAGTTAAACAATAGCGGATTCTTGCAGTCAGCAAGGCATGGGAAAAGAACAGAGTAAGACTAGAATGTTGGCAGCTAGCATGAGAAAGTAAGGCGTGGCTAACGGTTAGTGCTTTAGCCTATGACAGTAGTAGATTACAGAATATGCGTGAGCTTATTAAGAACTGTATAAAACTGTAAGATCTTGATCAATAAATTGAAGCTTGTCGATAACTCATATTGAGTGGTCCGAGTCTTCCCTCGCCGCAACAAAATGGCGCCCGAACAGAGGGACAGAGAGCAAAGAGGGCTGTGACCCCGCAAGCCACAGTCCGGCGCAGTATCGGCTCGGTCCCGAAGCAGCACGGGAGGTGAAAGAGCTGGTCTCCGCACCCTGAATGACCGTATAGACGAGTTTCAGCCGACAACACCGCCGACGCCTCACAAGGGCTGCAACAGTGCTAGCTAGCAACTAAAGAGGTATGGAGAGGCAAGAGGTGCATGATATGCTCCAATGCTTTTTAGAAAAGCGGGGAGTGCAGGGTATAGATACCCGAAAGGAATTAGAGGCCTTATTAGCATATGGTCTAACCGAGAGGTGTTTTGCAGATCCTAACACTATTTTTGAGAGAGAAGAATGGTGTAGGCTGGGGGATAAAATTTGGGAGGCTACTTTAGATGATGATAAAACAGCTAAAAAACTAGGTAAACCATGGCGGGTAGTAATGAACGCTTTAGAGTAGCATCATGCAGAGCAAAAGGCAGCAAAAGCAGCTTCTGAGTGCCTGGGAGCCCCTGCTAGAGAAGGTTTGGATAGTGGTTCTCAATATCCCTTACCCCCTACCACAAACATGGTTTATGTGCCTCCACAAGGGCCCATGGGGCAGGGGACTGCAGTACCTGTTCCCTCGGCACCTTTGTCACCTTCCCCTCCACAACAGGAAGAGGAATACCCCTCTCATTCTCGGTCACTGGGTAATCCGTTCAGGGAGCCTTTAAGTCATTCATTAGAGGATTTTAGTTTGTCATTAAACAATAATAGCTCTATGGCTCAGCGATTTGCTGCTGAGAGACGAAAAATGTGGCAGAATATTACTGAGCAGGCATTAGCAGATAGAGATAAGGAGGCAGTAGAGGCATTCATGCAAGCTTTCCCTGTAACATTTTCTCCCGCGGGAGGAGGGGGTTTGACTGCATCAATCACTTCTCTTGATTGGAAACTGTTAACACAACTGCGCGCTACAGTTAACGAGTCAGGTGTTCATGGGGAACCAGCTAAACAGATGATTGACTATATTTGGGGAAGTGGTTTGCTATTGCCAGCAGATATTAAAAGCATTATACGACTAATTTTGACTCAGCATCAGCAACTTTTGTTTAATGCTCACTGGCAGGCTTTTGCTCAGGAGTCAGTAGCTGCACAAAGGCAGGCTGGAGATCCGCTTCATGGTATCACATTAGATGAATTAATGGGGGTAGGTGCCTATCTTCGGGTAGAAGCTCAGGCACTCATAGGGCCAGATAAGATACGGGAAGCAATGAGGGGGGCTCGACAGGCACTTGAAAAGATAAAAGCCCCGGGAGGCATTCTGATATATATGGGGATTAAACAAGGCAGAGAGGAGTCACTTAGGACCTTTATAGACCGAGTGGCTAATGCTATTCATAATGGTGGAGTCCC